>JAILYB010000058.1:2695987-4043981 GCA_021437785.1 Rhodomyrtus psidioides | reverse complement strand
TTAGTATTCCAACAATTGGTATCAGAGCCAGATTTAGATTTTCTGGATTGTGATTTGGGGCTTTTGCTTGTCTGGTTATTATCTGGAATTCTGTTGCTGCAATTATGTCTGGAGTGAAAGCTGAAATTGAGAAGTTTAACGGGAGGAACAACTTTGGGTTGTGGAGCCTCAAGATGGAGGCATTATTGACAACTCTAGGTTTGGCAGAAGCATTGGAGGGCAAAGCTAAGTTGCATGAATTAATGAAAGATGCTGATAAGGATGTGTTGATGAGGAAAGCTAGGAGTCAAATCCTGTTGAATTTATCGGATGAAGTACTAATAGAGGTAGGTGAGGAGAAAGATACCACAGCATTGTGGGCAAAGCTTCAGTCGTTCTATGTAAAGAAGGGTTTGAACAATCGCTTGTACATGTTGAAGAGGATGTTCCAGTTCAGATATACTGAAGGTACGTCTATCAGAACCCACCTAGATGAATTTAATAAACTCATGATGGATTTGAAGAACGTCGGTAAGACACTTGAAGATGAAGAGCATGGCATGATGTTGTTGGCTTCTTTACCAGAGTCATGGGAGCACTTTATTGACTCTCTATTGCAGGGGCGTACTTCGATTACCTCAGAGGAGGTAAAGTCCGCTTTGTTTTCTAAAGAGTGATAGAGAAAGTTGCGAGATGACAGTCTGGCGCAGGATGTAGCGCAGGGACTAGTGATTCAGGGTGAAGAGCAACAACGAGGGTCCAGTAGCAGCAGAGGTAAAAGCAGGTCTAAATCACGCCATAGAAAATTAAAGGGGCACGTGAAGTGCTTTGAATGTCACGAGGAGGGGCACATTAGGAGAGATTGTCCTAAACTGAGAAACAGAGGTGATAAGCAGAAAGCCACAGTCAGTGTGGCGAATATTGCTGAGGAGAGCACTAGTGATGCAAAGGCTGTTTTGTGTGTGACTACAGGTTCGTCAGGAGACGAATGGGTGCTAGATTCGGGGTGTTCTTATCATATGACGCCTCATAGGAACTGGTTTACTACTTACCAGATTGCAGATGGTGGTAGAGTTCTGTTGGGGAATAACGCAGCTTGCAAGGTTGTGGGGATAGGGACAGTTCGAATTCAGATGCACAATGGTGTGGTTCGCACATTGACAGATGTGAGGCATGTACCGGAGCTCAAGAAGAACCTTATTTCTCTGGGGACACTCGATGATATCGGGTGTAAGTACACCGCTGAAGGTGGAGTGCTGAAGATCTCTCGAGGTGCCATGACAGTGATGAAAGGGAAGAAAATGAATTCTTTCTATCTTCTACTAGGAGAGACCGTGACAGGAGCTGTTGCAGTTTCATCAGGTGAGTTAGATTCTGACTTGACTCGTTTATGGCATATGCGTTTAGGGCACATGAGTGAGGCAGGTATGACGATGCTGAGTGATAGAGGGTTGTTAAAGGGTCAAAAGACAAGTAAGTTAGACTTATGTGAGCACTGTATCACATGCTGGAATTGGCAAGGAATTTTGGGCCGAAGCAGTGAACATGGCATGTTACCTGATTAATAGATCTCCATCATCTGCTATTGAGTGGAAGACTCCAGAGGAAGTATGGTCGGGGAAAATTGTTGATTATTCCGGATTACGAGTATTCGGATGTCCTGCGTATGCTCATGCTAGTAATGGTAAGCTTGAGCCGAGGTCGAAGAAGTGCATATTTTTGGGTTATGAACATGGGGTGAAAGGCTACCGGCTGTGGTGCATTGATCCCAGATCACCCGATTTTCTAATCAGCAGAGACGTGATCTTCGACGAGACTGCAATGCTTCGACAGAGGAGTCCTGAGACACTACCAGCAGAGCAGACAGATCATGGTGTCAGTAGTGAGGTGCAGTTTCAGGTGGAGACTCCGGAGACCTCGGAGGTAACAGATGTTGAGACTACAGATGATGCCACAATTCCTGAAGTCGGTGATAGTGAACAACCAGTACAGTCGCAGCAGACTATAGTTGAGGGCAGACAGTGAAGGCAAATAAAACCACCGGTACGTTCTGGTTATACAGATATTGCTTATGCTTTGACTGTAGGTGACGAGGTGGAGACAGATGAGACTTCGTCTTACTCTGAGGCGATGGCTAGTTCTGAGTCGTCGCAGTGGCTACGGGCTATGAGTGAAGAAATGGAATCACTCCATCGAAATCAGACATAGGAACTAGTTAAAGTACCCAAGAGCTAGAAGATTGTTGGAAGCAAATGGGTCTACAAACGTAAAGAGGGCATTCCTGGTGTTGAGGCAACGAGATATAAGCGAGACTTATGGCGAAGGGGTTTACACAGCGGGAGGGCATTGACTACAATGAAGTGTTTTCTCCTGTGTAAGACATACTTCTATTCGTATTTTACTTGCCGTAGTTGCTGCACAGGATCTCGAGTTGGAACAACTTGATGTGAAAACAGCGTTTCTTCACGGTGAGTTGGAGGAGCAGATTTTCATGAGGCAGCCAGATGGATTTGCTATTCCGGGTAAGGAAGACCATGTTTGCTTGTTAAAGAAATCTTTGTATGGGCTGAAACAGTCTCCTAGGCAGTGGTATATGCGCTTTGATGCTTTCATGGCTAGTCAGGACTATTCTAAGAGTTAGATGGATAGCTATGTTTATTTTAAGAGACTGGATGATGGGTGTTTGATATATCTGCTGTTATATGTTGATGATATGCTGATAGCAGCTAAGAATATGTCTGATATTGATGTGCTGAAAAGGCAATTGAGTGCTGAGTTCGAGATGAAAGATTTAGGCACTGCAAAGAAAATTTTGGGTATGGAGATTTTGCGTGACAGGACTGCTGGATTATTACGTCTCTCTCAAAAGAAATATATTGAGAAGATTGTAGCACGTTTTAATATGCAGTCAGCAAAATCTGTGAGTACACCATTAGCGAAGCACTTTAAACTTTCAGTTAATTTATCACTGCAGACTGAGGAGGAGGAGGAGCATATGTCCCGTGTTCCATATTCTAGTGCAGTGGGTAGTATTATGTATGCTATGGTATGCACTAGGCCTGATATTTCACAAGCTGTCAGTGTAGTTAGTCATTTTATGAAGCGTCCCGGTAAAACTCATTGGGAAGCTGTGAAATGGATCTTCAGACATTTGAAGGGGACATCAGACGTTGGCATAGTGTACCGGAGGAACAGTAATGGCAATGAAACCACAGGTTATGTGGATTCTGATCATGCAGGTGACTTAGATGAGGGCAGGTCTTTAGCAGGGTACTTGTTTAAGCTTGCAGGTGGTGCAGTTAGTTGGAAAGCGTCCTTACAGGACCACGTGGCCTTGTCGTCGACTGAGGCGGAGTACATGGCACTGACCTTTGTAGCGAAAGAGGCGATATGGTTACAGGGTTTACTCTTGGACTTTGGGTTAGATCAGAAAAGTGTTGATATACACTGTGATAACTAAGGTGCGATATTTCTGGCGTATAACCCGATTTATCACGAGCGGACGAAACATATCAATATCAGGTACCACTTCATCCGAGATATATTAGCGAAGGGTAAGGTTATTGTGAAGAAGATACCGACAACAGAGAACCCGGCGGAGATGATGACAAAGCCTGTTCCTTTGGTGAAGCTCAAGCTCTGCTTGAGCACTATTGGTGTCTGTGAAGAGTGATCACCCTTCGGGGCGATGGGAGAGCAGCATGGATGAGAAGCACTATTGACTTGGCTTCAAATCTCGAGCCAAGGTGGAGAATTGTTGAATTTGTCTCGGATTTGTTGCTGGACGACTTCTTCAAGTCTCGACGCTACAGGATAAAAAACAAAAAAAGGAGGCATCAGATTCTTTTTGCATATTATATCACTTATATATTATATGGTGGGGGCCCATTAGAGGCAAATAAAGAAAAGAAGGGTTTCTTTTGTTCTTTCTCTTCCTGCACCAGCGTACAAAAGGAAGAAACAAAAAAAAAGAAAAAAAGTCTAGGTCTTCTCTTTATGATCGTGCAGAAGTTGTACGTGATATAAAAGGTAGACGACTTTTGGGGTTCTATTCTTTAACCAAAAAGAAGAGCCGCACCGAGACAAGCCGCACAAAAAGAAATAGCTGTAACACTCTCCGAGGAAGGACGACGTGACACGAAGAGGACAGCACGCAGTGAATTTTTTCTCTGGTCACGTTTCGAAGAAGGAGAGTTCCTCAGCTTGGTGATTTGTGCTTCGTGAGTTTATTGTTTATTATATCCAATTGAGTTGTTTTATCTGTAAACACTTGGGGTTTTGGTATAATTTAGGTGCGGGAAACACGAGCGTATTGAGCGATTGTAAATCCGATTCTCCGATATAGTGGATTGTTCTTGCTGGCTCTCACCGTGGATGTAGGTACGACATTCGGACCGAACCACGTAATTCTTGGTGTCCTTTATCGTTCCTCGTTATTTTCTCTAGGTTTTCGCATTGACGTATTTGCAAGATCCTGGTTATTTCCGCATTAGTATTCCAACACATTCAACTAAAACATGTTCTGCTGTAGGTACAAGATAACCCCTCCGGTGACTTTGAAGCAATGTACAGACACATATCTAAAGGAGCATGGACTTTTGCTATGCAAGACCATGGTTGGCAAGTTTCTGATTGCACAGCTGAAGGGCTAAAGGTAATAAAATCGGTCGCATGCATTTGATGGGGTCTTGGAAGTTTCCTTTCAAAGGGTAACTGTATCTTTAACACGTGACAATGTTGTGTCTTTTACAGACAGCGCTCTTGTTTTCGCAAACGTCTCCAGACGTGGTTGGTGAGATGATGGAAACAGAGCGATTCTATGATGATGTGAATATTATTCTTTCCCTACAGGTAATTAAGAACTATTTTGCTTTTTTATTCTCTTTGAAAGTTGATAAATTTAGACACTAGAATCACGTTACACAATTTATGTGGTATTATATCATGAAAACTATTGCAGAGCATCAATGGCGATTTTCCTGCTTGGGAGTCAAAAAGAGCATATGCTTGGTTGGAGGTAACGTTTGAGTGTCATGGAGTCACAAAATTTACTTTCTAATGTTCTTTTAAATAGCTTTTACGAATAAGCACATGCAAAAGAATATCTCACTACTCTTAAAAATCATTGTTTTCTCTTTTCCAGAAGTTCAATCCTACAGAATTCTTTGAGGGCAGCCTTATTGAAAGAGAGTAAGCCCTAAAAACCATCAACCCTACTGACAGACCAAACATATTAGTAATGCATTTGACACTAACTCATTTTGCTAACATAGGTACGTGGAGTGCACTTCGTCCGCAGTCCAAGGCCTCACGCTCTTAAAAAAGTTGTACCCCAACCATCGCCGAAAGGAAATCGACAGCTTCATTGAAAGAGCGATAGACTACATCGAAGACACTCAGTTGCCGGATGGTTCATGGTGAGCTACCGAAGGAGAAATCCAGACATGTCACCTTCTTCCGACTGAACATAATGTAAATGTACTTAGTATGAGATTGTGTTATTAACTCAGGTATGGATGCTGGGGAGTTTGCTACACCTATGGCACATGGTTTGCAGTAGAAGGGCTTGCGGCTTGTGGGAAGTGATGGAATATAGGGCTTATGGTGTGCGCCCATGCGGGCAATCACACCCGCCTCCACAGATAACCGCAATAGCGGTTATCTACAAGTTTGAAGAGACACGTCTCTTCACGTCAATTAGAACGACGTAAAAAGAGAACGTCTTCCCCTGCTTCCTACTTCTCCCTAACGACATATTGTCGATAAAAAAAAAACGACAGAATCTCTCTCCCCCAATCGACGTCGAATCGTATCAAAGGCGACGAAGGACTCTCGGGACTGGGAAGGCGTCATCTAATCTGTGGAAAGTGGGTATGGTTCTTCGTGTAGTCGTACTCCGATCAGTGATCCAAGTAAGTGATTTCTGGGCATAATTCAATAGTTTTCCGCACGTATTACATATATGAATTAGGAATTAGTTTCCAACATTGGTATCAGAGCGACGGTTCTTGTTTCCTGATCTATCGTGCTTTTAATCGACAATTTTTTTAAGGAGAAAACCGGGACCCGAGCGTACTGTTCATCGGCGACAGATTCTGTTCTGGCCGACAAAAATTTATTTTGAACACATCAGTGGAACGGGCTCGGCGAGACGAGAATTTGGAGTGGTTGAACGTCGCAAGGCGACGCCGGACAGCGCCGCACGCGCGACACGCGCCTCCGCGGGATAGGGTTCCCGGGACAGCGGCGAAGCGACGAGATTTTGTACACTTTCGCTCAGTGAAAGTGGAAAATAAACATACCATCCGAATCGTCTCGTCAATACGAGCATTTTGAGGGGTGGATCGTCGCCAACGGACGCTGGAAGACGCCGCACGCGCCGACACGCGCCGACGGGGCGCGCTGCGCATGGGCCTCACGCGCCCACGTGCGTCGCGCGTGCCTCGAGCCGCTGAAACGGTCTGCTGACGTGGCAGACACGTGGCGGCTGACGTGGACAGGCACGTGGCATGATGACGTGGCATATCGACCCGACCCGACCCGAAATCCGACCCGGTTGATCCATGACTGTCGCGACCCTCTTGAGGTTGTCGGGCTCTCGAGGGCTAATGAGCCGTCCTGTCTGGTCGGACGCGGGCCTCTCCCAAGGCCCATTACCCAAATCGCAACGGAGGTATGCGTGATCGACTTTCAGTGTGGTCTAGTGACATGTGCTAAGTGTGCATGCCATGGAGTCGCCACCAATCATTTTTTTAGGGTGTGATTGGACCACCCAATCGAATAGTTGGGAGTTTCTATTCAATTCTGCGAGAACCAGAGAAATGGTTTCGGGGACTTAGTTACACCAACAGTCAGAGTTGACGCCCTTTCGGTACCTAAGTTGACTGAATTTTCTAGCCTGAGATTCATGCGGATGAGTAAGGTATGAACCCTAAATCTAGAAATTCATGCAGATAGGAGTGATTATCCTAGCAATCACAATCAGTAATAAAATGCGCAACTCAAGGAATCTAGATATGCAAATAAATCACATGGCATTCCTAGTAAGGCCCTATTTATCAATCACAGCTCAAGAATGATTTAGCTGTCCTAGCCATTCTACACATGATCTAACCTAAGAAAAGCATTAGGAAGCATCGAAGGAGTTCGAGAGTACTCACATGGAGTTCGCCGTGCCCTGGTTTGGTCTTAGACGAGCTATCGAGCTCATGCCGACCCGATTATATTTGGGGATCCACTCGGCGTTTTACACCATAAAATCATGTGAAACAAAAACGAAAATATTCAGCAAGGGGAATTTATTGTAGATGGTGGTCGATCTAATTGGACGTCAAGACTAAAAAATATGTAGAAATTTACAAATTAAAATACTCGAATGACATTTTTTTGCCAAATTCAACTCTATGCGTCGTGAAGAAACACATGCAATTGAACTTGAATTTTGACTATTTATGAGTTCAAAATGAAAAGGAAATTAAAATAAAAATATTGACTATTTTTCTATATTTTTACGACATCGAACGCTATTTTTCTTCATTTTTCATGTATTTTTCTATTTTTGGAAAATATTAAAAAATATTAAAAAATATGACAAATTATTTTTTATCAAAAATGGTTCCTTTAGCTTGGTCAAGGCTACCAAAGATGATTTTTTAATGTTTTTAACTTTTTATAGATTTTTTATGAATTTTTTAAAAATAAACTATGAAAGACTGATCAAAAATCAGGTGTCAACAGCTGCCCCTCTTTGAGAGGAATTTCGTCAGAGGTTTCTCTCAAAGACAAGGTGACACCTGTGTTCCGATCGACTCGACTGGGAAAATAAAAGAAATCATGACATCCAATTTTCATGCCCATCAATGTGTGCTTTTCCTTAAAAAGAGATGTGCTCATTCAATTCCCTGATATGATGTAAGAAAGTTAAGGAGTAGATAGACTTCCCTGCCCCTTACCTGTCGAATGCTTGCGGCATTTGCTTTGTCTGATGGGTTCAAGTAGATTCCTAAGGACTTGTCATCGGAGTGTCCTGGGGATGTTAAGCTCTGACCTGTATGGTAGGTCAAACCATAATGGAATTCCTAACTGATAGGAACCTAAGGAAGACGCATCCCACATTTGGGAATTTGCCAAGGGTTTTGATCCGTGTGGTGGACTAAACTAGAAATGGCTTGCCTAATGTAAGGCTTATTAGGGAAAACGAATCCTCCCGCGTTCGGGATTCATCAAGGTTTTGATCCGTATGGTGGATCGGACCATTGGGTTGATCCTTCAGGCGGTCTCTACCAGTCCTTTGACCCTTCAGGCGGTTTCTACCATTCATTGACCTTTCATGCGGTTTCTACAATTGAGTTGACCCTTCAGGCGGTTTCTACCATTGGTTGACCCTTCAGGCGGTTTCTACCATACATTGACCCTTCAGGCGGTTTCTACCATTGTTTTGACCCTTCATGCGGTTTCTTCCATTGGTTGACCCTTCAGGCGGTTTCTACCATACATTGACCCTTCAGGCGGTTTCTACCATTGTGTTGACCCTTCAGGCGGTTTCTACCATTGATTGACCCTTCAGGCGGTTTCTACCATTGAGTTGACCCTTCAGGCGGTTTCTACCATTTATGAGATTCCAAACTGATATGAATCAAAGGATGACGTACCCGCTCTTCGGGGCTAGTCGAAGACTCGATCATTCTATGGATCGGTCTTAGAAAAGATTTGCCTACTAAAAGGCTTCACCTAAGGATGACGCACCCAGTCTTTGGGGCGGCCAAAAGTCCTGCAGAAAGCTTAGACCTGAAAAAATTTTCCTCGCCAAGAAGATATTAGTAATCTTTGGGAAGACAATAATTGTCTAACTGACAAAATTCTACGACTTAAGTTTTAGTCATGAAATGTGCATTTTGATTGCTGGAGGTTATCCAAAACATTCCTGCCATATACAGATGTGATCATAAATTCCTTGCACGGAAACTCTAGATCAAACAATTTGAAAATTTCAAAAAGAGTTTGCTCAAAACATCCATTGGAGTATTTCTCATCCAAGAAGGCTCCTCACTACTCTATGATAATGATCTTTAATAGGGAAAGTGCTCAATTTCCTACCGACCTGTGCCTGGGTTTCAGGATCATTCGCAACGCATACATTTCGACCGATCAGGAGGTCTT
This sequence comes from Rhodomyrtus psidioides, assembly GCA_021437785.1. Classification (NCBI taxonomy): domain Eukaryota; kingdom Viridiplantae; phylum Streptophyta; class Magnoliopsida; order Myrtales; family Myrtaceae; genus Rhodomyrtus; species Rhodomyrtus psidioides. The sequence continues at coordinate 4,034,843 of JAILYB010000058.1, read as the reverse complement.
TCACGGGACCGTAGTGTTAGGCTTGGATATCGGTTTCCAAGGGGGACTCACTTTTGAGTCAAGGCCGTTGAACAAAAATTTTCACTATCTGCTCTGGGTTTACAAGTCAAGAACCCTGTAAAATGAGAAAGAAATAGTCTTGCTCGTACTTCTTTGAGCTAAGTTATACATTAACCCAAGTGTCTTAGTCAGATGAGACTGCTTCAGGGTTGTAACATTGGAAGGATTGGGGACCGAAAAAGGCTTATTTTTTGCCCAGAAATTGTGAAGGGTTTGGCATTGGTGATCATTGCAAATTTGCCACATGTCCTTCGAAGAACATCTCCATTTCTTGAAGTGTACACTCCTCTTTTAGAGCGCACAAGGATGTTTAAAAGCGTCTCTTGTTACATTAAGAGACCGTCTGTTTGTGTGTTTGCAATTTGAGCACGACATCATTTGGAGAGTAGTCATCTTGATCTGACTCCTTTGCAGGGTCTTTTCATCGTATATCTAGACTTTACTGGGGATATTTTGAATAGACATCAGCCTTGCTTTTTACCAGGCACTTTGCTTTTTCTTGATGTCTAGGGATTTTTCTTTTCCCCCTTTTTTTAATCCCGTGTTTTTCTTTTCTTTTGGAGTTAGGATTTTCGGCAATCATGCTAGATATGCAACTTAAACTTTGGCACGCTTCCATTCCTAGAGTGATGTTGCCTTTGCTTTGGAATATGCAATGATCACCAATAGGTTGATGAAATGAATTTGCTGGCTCAACTTGGTCGTGCAAAGGATAACAGTGTGTAGGATAGAGAAATGAATTATTCTCGTCATCCTATGACACTTGGATTATCATATAAACAACACACAAAGATTTATGTTAGTCCGAGCAAGAAAATTTCAAACCGTTTACTTTCTGATACTGTTGGACTAACCTTCATTTGCCCCAATGTGGGGTGGTTCTTGACAGGGTTGAGAATGAAAATCGCCGTTCAATGGGGTTCTCAATGGGCATCTGTAGTGTTTGGAATGAAGAAATAAATGCCTCTATCATCTCGATCCATGTAATCGTTGCGAATGACCCTTATATCCATAGGTTAAGGTTTCGCTATCATTTCCAATCTCCTCATCTCTCAAGTGTGTATGGGACGTGTTTGGATTAGGCTCGCTTCTCTTATGAGAAAATACCCTTTTGAACAGTTCAAACGACTCTTGTTGGAAAAATTCATTTCATTTCATCAAGATTTATCCTTCAAAGGGATTTTGTGATGCACCATACATGTGTAATTCATGTTCAGACAATCTCATGTTTTAAAACATGAATGTCAATGAAGTAAGAATTCTATGTCTTTTTAGATGTGAGAATCGAATTAATTCTGAAAGTTTTTAATCTCCAATGAATTGGGAAAAGGGATACTTACCTGCCCATCGAGGCTGGAGATCCTGGAGATATAAAAGGGATATGTCATCGTATATTCTAAAACTTTACAAAAATTGGAACGATACATCTTACCCTTGGTCATATGCTCCAACGAGTGTACAAGGGTTGTGAAAATCTGCACTTCACATAGTAACACAAGATTGTTAGGTGTTCTAAAGTTCTTTCGACTTCTTGGTTTTTGGAGAAAAATGAAACTTACATGTCTGCCCTGATGGCGAGCTCCTGCCAAGGATAAATATTAAGCATTATTTTGGGTTTCCAAATTCAAAACAAATTGGGACGATACTACTTTACTCTTGATTTGAATTCCATTCTGCATGCCAATGTGCAGATTGTAGAAGCCGGCCCTCAAGCTTGTGGCCATGATTTCTTCGTCTGGTTGGGCAACGAATCCACCTCGAGGATTTACGTCGGAGGAGATTCATTCATCTTTTTGGGCGTGTTTCATGCACTGTTTTGTTATTTGAATGCATGGCTTCTTGGGTGCCTCGTCTCTGTTCATCACCTGAGAGGAAAATGAGAGAACATTATCCCCGCATCTGATTGAAAATCATTTAGGAACGATACGTTCTTTTTACCAAATGGGTGGCTCCGCGGCCAAATGCGTTTTACATTGAAAGGATGGATTCCATTACGCTCTGCAGATTATAACTATCGCTTCAGGGACTTGCCCCACGGATTAAACGATGAATTTGATGTCTTCGGCTTCGACATGCTTTCCGGATGTAGGAATGGTTTGCCCCCATTTTCAGTGGAGATGGGTTTTGTCGAGTGGGCAAGATCAAAAACTCATCCTAGATTTGGCTTTAGTCGAAGGTTGAAATCCCGACCTTGGATAAGCGAATCATGATTCATCTCCTTCTGCTTCGGATTTGTCATTTGCATGCTTCACATTTTACAATACCAACTTCGCCGCTTGATGAAAATGAATCGATGATTTTCGAATTGCCCCAAGTTCTATAGTCATCTGCGTCGAATCTCTTTGAACTTCATCGGGTGATAGACCAACTGATAAAATGATTTTTCAATCCCGAGATCGAACTCCTGACGTTTCGTACCACTTCCATTTCACTGACTACCAAGACACAGCACTATTGGCGTCCCTAACTGGTTCGTTTTTTGTTATAAAATTCTTGAAGCAGTTAGCGACCCCCATCGAGAATGAAACAAGCTCAATTTAGAGTTCATAACGACTAAAGGTCCCTTAGAACGATACAGAGCTAACCGTCTTTGAGCTCGCTCGGGCTTTTGCTCGCATTTTCCTATGTGAAGCCTTTAAATGTTTTTCTTCGTGGCGTTCAATTGATTCGCCTCGACTCTAATCTAACAAGGGATTGTCGCACTCAAGCATGATGATGCTCGCAGGTAGTACTGATCGCTGCCCCAGATTAACTCTAGGCATTAAGGAAGATTATCTTGCATGGAAGACTTTATGACAGAAAGATTAATGATACATCCAGCCACATGTGCCTAGTTCCCTTGAGGATTCTCGGTGATCAGCCAGTTACACCATGAATCAGACATATAATCGTCATTTTGGATCATAACTTCATAAGTCCATCAGTTTTAAACTGATCGATCCAGATATGGAGCTCCTCATCAAGGAAATCTTTTGATTCTTCGAGCAACTGATATTCGGGTTGACCATCATCGCTTGGCGTTGAAGGATTCCTGTTTCTGTTGTGAGCGATCTGATTCTTCGAGCTAGAACCTTCGTCGTTGCTCGAGATTATAAGAGGATGATTGATCGGTTCACTATCAAAAGCACCTTCCATTTGGGAATGGAAGAAACAAAAATCCTCAGAGCATCCGCCCGCTTGATCTTCCGAAATCATATGCCCAAGCCGGGCAGATCTTTGAACACTAGGCGCAATATGTTGATCGGGGATAGGAAGAGCACTAGCGAAAAGTTGCTGCTCAAACCAAGGAGTTCGTACCTGCTGCACTTGTGGCATATACTCTTGAGGGGTGCTGAGATGATTCGGGGGAATATTCTGATTAGCGCCCAAGTAGTCGATGGTGCTGCTACCAGCTTGGTCGGTGCCTAGATTAGGCAGGGTATTTCTTACTTCAGGGGCATTGTAGTTATAGCCATGCCTAGTGTTTAGGCACAAGTTGAGTTCTTTCAGGTTCAGTGCTGTGTGGCGCTGTCTTAGCGCCCTTCTGTAGCTCTTGAGGTGACTCGCGACTCCATCTTTAGTGAGTCCTGGTATGTTCATGATCTCAAGTATGCGCGTTGGATATGCTGAGTTGATCCCTAGTTGCTGAACCGCACTAAGGAACTTGAGATGAAGCTCGGGGGACCAATTGACCCTCGTCTTCTTGCGAATCGGAACAGTGTTGACAACTTGGCTATTGCTCTCTGGCCTATTTCCAGTAGGATTTGATCGAGCCGGAAATTGTTGTGGAGGGAATTCATCAGCTTTGGATTGGTCGGTCGTGATAGTAAGCTCATCGTTAAGGAAACTCCAATCTTGGTGACGCATATCACATCCTTTAGAAGGCATCGGTATTGACTTCGTAGAATTGATTTGTTCATGCATATCTCCAACAAAATCCGATTGTATCGAAGATGGTTCGAGGGAGTGGGGTGGTGAATGAGCATTTTCAATCCTCATATAAGGCTTATCAAGGAACATTTCGCCGAGAGTGATAGGGCCACCGCAATTAAGGCAAGCGATAGTGCTGGGAGCTTTCTTATACCTCATGTTCTCCGCTCGAAGCTTTTCGTTTTCCTCCTTTAGAATCGCAAGTTCTTGACGTCTGTGTTGAGCCCTCAATTTGGCTCGCTTATTTTGAAACCAAAACTTGACCCTCAAAGGTTTCATCCCTAGCTTCTGGCCCAATTCATTTCTTTGTTTCATGTTCGGGAGAGGGCATTCACTAAAGAAAGCTTCAAGCTCTTGGATTTCATTCTGAGTGTGGCACTGGCGACGTTTCCTTTTCCGGGATTGACCATCGCTGCTGCTGTTGTCGTCGCTGCTGAGATCCTGAACTTCGTTGCCGAAAGGGTTGGGTTCTGTGGTTCTGGTACCAGACGCCATCCTAGAATCTTCGAGATCTCTCAGTAGTTCATTTTCTGAGATTTTTGGATCAGTCACCTCTAGCAACTGATGGTAACTCTCAAACATGTTGGATCGAAAAATGTTCGATCAATTTTTTCTCACTCAGGGTTCTCTACTCTCTCATGTATGCTCACTCTCTCTAAATTTTCTTTTGAGTGGTTCTGTATGCCCATGAAACGTTCTTTAAACATGGATGAAGATCATCAGGCAAGCGTTGCTCCCAAGATTTCGTGTTTCCCGCTTTGTCGTCTTCTTTCTTCTTTTCAACGTGGAGGGACACCAAATCGATTTCCTTTTCTCGATATCCATGTCTGTCTCCCACTTTTTCGATAGTTGCGCTTTACTCCCGTTCAATTTTAATATGGTGACACCGACATATCTTTTTACAACTTTTTTAGGTTTATCAAGCCTGAAATCGCGGACTGGGACAAATCTGATGGTTCACCGAAAGAGCCACCATTGCTTTACCCAATTAACTTGGCTCCACGAGCATTATTGTTGTGCCTTTCTTCATTCTCGAGTTGCTATAAAAGGAGGAGTTAATGCAGAGAAGATTAACACTCTTACATAATTGCCTTTTCGTATTTTAATCACTCTACCACACTCATCTTCTTCTCCCTCACTCCAACGAAAATGACCTCCTCTCCTATTCGCGCTTTCTCGTCCGAAATTTTGGCCCAGTGGGAAAAACTCTATAACCTCCTCGGTCGAGGCTATGCTCATATAGCCGATCACCCAGAAACTGAAGATGAAATCCGTATTTTGCTCGTGGAAATAGACACCACCTCCATCGAGGGCACTAATTTAGAGAGGGAATATAGAATCTTCCCAACCCTCTTTATAAACTTTTTAGAGACTTACCGTGTCGCTCATCGAAAAGCTACCGTGGCTCACGTTTTGCGAGCTCGCTATGAGGATCGGTCCAACTGCTTGGTGTTGGCCAACCTTGTGGCCGATAGTCACAGAAAGGCTGTTGAGTTCGCCAACAAGCGAGTCTCGATGTTGCTTCGCGAGAGGGGAAATTTGGTGGAGCGCTTGGCCTTATCCCTGACCACCTATGAGCACGACCGTCGTAATGTCGTGTTGAAGTTTCAATGTGAGTGGCAGGAAGAAAGGCTTGACAGCATTACCGCGGATATAGCCCATGGGAGAGGACTAGTTCGGGACCTGGAAATAGCCGCCGAAGATCACGGGACCAAGGTTGCCGATCTTAAAGGGGAATGTAAACGCCTTCTTCTTAAGCTTGCAGATCTCGAGTCTCGAGGTGGTGAGTATAAGCAAAGCATCAATAATATGGAGGGCCAACTAGGTTCCTTTGTGATGCTAATTAGGGCTCATTGCGGTTTTATGTTTCCACCCCGATGATTTGTATGATCTGCTTTTAAGGTCCCTCGATTGAGCGAAATGAATGAAAGCTCTAATGTGTGTGTCTCAACTTCTGTATGGATGACTTTCTCGAACACCTGACCACTCTCAACCTAGGCAAGCTGCGCTTTGACATTGATGATTCGAGCGTGTACATCTTGATTTTTTAATCTTGCTTATGATCGGATAAAGGAACCTCCCACCGCGATTATCCACAAAAAGACTTCTCTTCTCTACTTGTTTTTAACCTGTTTCAAATGAAAAGGCAGAATCAGAAGAAAGAATTTGAAAAATAAAGCATAAATCCTTTTAATTATATGCTTACTTGTGATTAATATGGATAAGAGCTTTTACAAGGGTTTTGGCCTTGTGCAAAAGCTTTTATCAATATTCCTCAAAGGAAAGCATATCATTGAAAGGAATGTAATTCACGATAATCGCCTTTGATCAATTCCAAGAAAATCAATGGAATGTTCAAAAGTACACAATTACGATGTGTTTTAAATTCAATTGAAGATACGGTATCCAAATTAAAGCTGTTTGCTAAGAACGAGAGTAATTTGGATATCTATCTTTTCATTAAATTTGAAAAACACGAGTACTCTTGATCAATTATTGTGGATTACCAATGATGCAAAACATGCATGAACCAATTCAAGTTTATAGTTCCTTCTGGCGAAATTGGGATTGTATTGCCCTATACGACCAAAAGGTTGTATAAGACTTCCAATTTCAATTTCATCCAAAGGAATTATAAAATTGATTTTGGAGTATTCGAGTGATTAGAAGAAATGCCACTATCACATTCTAATGACAAGTCAATAGAAATACAACAAATTTCAATCTGAATGTATATAAACACAAATAGATCCCTAATACAATCAATCTAAGGAATCAGATAGAGAGGATCTTAGCAAAATAAATCATATACAAAAAGGCTAGAAATGAAAAATAAAACAAAGGAATGTGATCTTAATACTTAGAGATGCCCCAGTTTCGATCTTTGAGACGTGACTTCAGGATCACCTATTCCAAATTGTCATCTTCATTAGATGATACCTCAATGATGTCCATAGTAGGCTCTTCTTGTCCACTTGGCGCTCGTAATGGGATGACACCATCTTCATCTTCCATCAAGAACATTGGGAGGAAAACACACATATCTATCCTCAAAATGGCATTTAATCCAATCACCGGAATTATGCAATGAATATAATGATTAAGAGCTGTAACAAGTTCGAGGGATAGAAAAGTCTTACCAACCAAACTTAAGAGAAAATCAAGCTTCTCTGTATTTTTTGCAGTGTTAGGTATACTAACCTTCCATAGACAAACGCATGAGACAAGTGAGAGAAAACTCCTAAAAATCAAAAGATAGGGCTTGGTACCTAAAGCCAAGGTTCTCACCTCGAATTCTGGGAAGAGCCGATTCCATTGCACAACTATCGTTGCATTGGGACTCAATCCATAGTTCGAAGTGAGCGGAATTGAAAAGTGGATTACCCCATGTTTTTCCTCACGGAGATTCCATTTTCAATTCCTTCTATTGTGTTCCTAAAGAGGGCGCCTGGGGTTTTAGGCGCAATTGTGTGTATTCATTGTGTCGTGCTAAAGCAATAGACATGCATTTTATTTAACAATCACCGCTTCAATATAAACATCCACACAATCATACATCCAAAACTCCTGCCTGCATAAAACAAAGTTAACAAGCACTTCACCCCTTATTTCTCCCGTCTACAAAAACATCTAACACATTCGTTAGCATATATACCTCACTTTCGAGAGCATCTGCATAAAATTAGGTTAGAAGAATCAATCAACTTTTTAATCGGCTCAAGTCCACTAAATGGTTAAGAACCAGTCCCCAGCAGAGTCGCCAGTCTGTCGCGACCCTCTTGAGGTTGTCGGGCTCTCGAGGGCTAATGAGCCGTCCTGTCTGGTCGGACGCGGGCCTCTCCCAAGGCCCATTACCCAAATCGCAACGGAGGTATGCGTGATCGACTTTCAGTGTGGTCTAGTGACATGTGCTAAGTGTGCATGCCATGGAGTCGCCACCAATCATTTTTTTAGGGTGTGATTGGACCACCCAATCGAATAGTTGGGAGTTTCTATTCAATTCTGCGAGAACCAGAGAAATGGTTTCGGGGACTTAGTTACACCAACAATCAGAGTTGACGCCCTTTCGGTACCTAAGTTGACTGAATTTTCTAGCCTGAGATTCATGCGGATGAGTAAGGTATGAACCCTAAATCTAGAAATTCATGCAGATAGGAGTGATTATCCTAGCAATCACAATCAGTAATAAAATGCGCAACTCAAGGAATCTAGATATGCAAATAAATCACATGGCATTCCTAGTAAGGCCCTATTTATCAATCACAGCTCAAGAATGATTTAGCTGTCCTAGCCATTCTACACATGATCTAACCTAAGAAAAGCATTAGGAAGCATCGAAGGAGTTCGAGAGTACTCACATGGAGTTCGCCGTGCCCTGGTTTGGTCTTAGACGAGCTATCGAGCTCATGCCGACCCGATTATATTTGGGGATCCACTCGGCGTTTTACACCATAAAATCATGTGAAACAAAAACGAAAATATTCAGCAAGGGGAATTTATTGTAGATGGTGGTCGATCTAATTGGACGTCAAGACTAAAAAATATGTAGAAATTTACAAATTAAAATACTCGAATGACATTTTTTTGCCAAATTCAACTCTATGCGTCGTGAAGAAACACATGCAATTGAACTTGAATTTTGACTATTTATGAGTTCAAAATGAAAAGGAAATTAAAATAAAAATATTGACTATTTTTCTATATTTTTACGACATCGAACGCTATTTTTCTTCATTTTTCATGTATTTTTCTATTTTTGGAAAATATTAAAAAATATTAAAAAATATGACAAATTATTTTTTATCAAAAATGGTTCCTTTAGCTTGGTCAAGGCTACCAAAGATGATTTTTTAATGTTTTTAACTTTTTATAGATTTTTTATGAATTTTTTAAAAATAAACTATGAAAGACTGATCAAAAATCAGGTGTCAACAATGACCCGACCCGGGTCAACGGTCAACCGTTGACCGTTGACTGGTGAACGCTGATCGTTGACCGGTCAACCGTTGACCGTTGACTGGTCAACGCTGGCCGTTGACCGGTCAACGCTGACCGTTGACCGCGCTGACCCGCGCGTGGCCGGCGCGTGACCCCACGCGCAGTGGCTTCTAGGCGCGCGTGAGGGCGCGTGCGGAGTCCAATTGAGGTGATTTTGATGCCGATGTGTTCGTATTGAAATTTACTACAATGTGGTATATTTGTTTTACCATTTTTATGCACTATGGATTATGTGTAATCCCTTTTATTGTTCTGCATTTGTTGCAGGAACTATAGAACAGAGTGCAGTGCGAATTACAATATTCCCGTGGAAAGACGAGGAACATGAGAGACTCCTTAAGCTGAGGAATGAGTTGGCACTTTATCGATGGGATGGCAGAGTTGATATGATGACTCACATCATAACAGTAAACAAAATGATATTGGAAATCATTTGTAATGGTTATGTCATGCCAGACTATCTGAGGGTTGTTGCCTTAAAAACCACTCTTCCTGATTGGCATGAGGTCTTGGACCGCTTGTAGAAAAATGCCTACTACTTTTCTTATAAGGACCTTGGAATAAGATTCCTGATAGAGTTCTTAGAAGTCGGGGCAAGGAAGACATCAACCCTTGCTATGAATGGGTCTTGGCGTAGGCAGAATGCGCCTTGGCGAAGAGATTTGTTCCCTTGGCTGAGACCAGAGAGTTTCCCAAGAGCCACCATAGGGACGCCTTCTAGGGTCAAGAAGTTCCCTAAAGATTTTATTGAATCTTTTCCCGTTCTTTGCATACATTATGTCACATGATGTTGTTGTATAAGAATTTTTGCATCTTATTGATGTATTTTTTTTTATGTACATATTATACGAAATGTTTAATTGTGTATTATATGAGGATTTTATGTAAAATAATGCCTTAGTGGTTTTTAATAACTTTGGCAAACTCAATTTTACATAAATGATTGTATTAATGGTAATTTCAAGCAAGGATTCTCAGACGATGATTGGGAACATAGTGAACTTTCGACTTTGAGACCTTATGTGAAATTATTCATTAATATGATTAGTTAGTGAAAAATAAATGCATAAATGAATAGGCATCAATAATTGAATGAGAACATGTCTATTGAACTTTGTGTTCAAATACAATAGCTTGAGCTTATTAGACTATTGTAGCTAGGCTTGATTGAAATTAGAATTAGACGGCGAAAATTATGAAAATTGGAATAGGATCCAATATGAGCTAAAAGAGCAAATAGCACTATAAAGCTCTTGACCTAGTTATGGAAGAATCTGAATATATGATTACTGCATTGTCAAGAAAGTACAAAGAGATACTTGCAATAAGAAACAAGTTGAACTCTATTGCTCGCATTATGTTGCTGAAGCAAGGAAAATATTTTTATACATGAGTTCAGGCATTTTTTTTTTAAATGCTAAAGTCAAATGGAAGGCATTAATGAATTAATTTTGGTGAGATATTGGTCTTCAATTGGAACAGATCACTATAAGGTTTGATACTATATGATGCCTTATGGGCAGAATATTAAATGGCCTTTGTGGCATATATCAAACAAATAAGTGAACTGTAAGATGCAGACTCCATTTTGACTGATGATTAGCAAGTGCAAGCAGTAGTCTGTTCTTTATTTCATAGCTATGTGCATATGAAAATCCACTAGATCCACATTATAAGTAAAACTTTTAAAGATGCAATGCGACGCCTTAAACTAGAGATGGATTGCCTTCTGGTGCCAAAACCTAAAATCGACATTCGCAAGGTTGATTCTAGTTTTAATGAGTTTTGTGCTCCAAATATAAGCGTCAAGGTGGATTTAAGTAGTGGAAAGAACAATCCAAGAAAGAAATAGAAGTTTAACTGACAAAGAAAGGAAAACGTCATTTCAAAGAAAATATTTCAGAAATGAAGTGTTTTCACTGTGGAAATAAAGGTCACTCTATTCATGATTGTGATAAGTTAAAGAAGTAAGAAACCCTTGTGCACTTAAGAGTGTCACTTGTGTCTACAGTTCAGTCTTTGAGGCTGAATCTTATCCTTTGTGGATTGTAGACTTAGGGACCACAGATCATGTAGTTGAAGGACATAAATACCTTAGTGGGATTTCAACGAGTTCCTCATGGAGCAAAGTGAGTAAATGTGGGAAATAACTTCTTAGTGAAAGTTAAAATGTTATATGCGTAATGATCGCATTTTATTCCTACATAAAATGTTATATGCTCCAAAACACGACGGAATTTAGTTTCCGTGTTAGTTTGGTTAAACGTAGTTTTTCAGTTTGGACTTTCATAACAATGGTAATAACTTGTCATAAAGAACAAGTTATTAGAATTCTAAATGGTTTAATTGTGCATATTGTTAAGTACAATTATGTAATGTTATTCCTCATTTTCATCTTTGTGATGATATGTATATGTGGCATGCTAGGCTGGGTAAAATAAGCTAAATAGGGCTTATTAGACAAGCGTTGAAAATGTCGTTTAGCCTATTTATGAACATTGCCTTTGGAAGGAATAATAAAAATGAAACCATTAAAAAAAAAGGAACAAGAGCTGAATTTCCTTTGTTGATATCCATTCAGACATATATGGTTCGGTAAATGTGATAGCAGGGCATGAGACTGTTTGTTTCATCACATTTGTATAATTACACTCGATTTGGATTTATTATTTTATGATTTTTCATAAATTTGAGGCATAAGTTGCTTCGATAAGTTTTATTTGAAATCCGATCGAGGTCGAGTTAATATATCTGATTAGTTCAGATGTTTATGTGATGAAAAAGGAATAAAATAATAGTTGATTATTCCATCGATTTCTCTGAATAATAAAATTCCAGAGAGAAGAAACAGATCATAATAAATATGGTTAAGTCTGTGATAGCATAGTATCATCTTTTGTGATGATATTTTTGTTGATGGCTGTCTAGATACTTAACTGTGTGCCTTATAAATCAGTTACCACCAATTCATATGAGTTGTGGACAGGTCGACAATGAGATTTGAGTTTTCTCAGACCTTGATATGCTTTCTATGCACACGCGTTCTCCCACAAGTTTGGGAAATTGGACCCTAGAGGCAATAGTATCTTCGTGAAATACTAAGAGCACTCGAAAGGGTAAATGCTGTGGATGAGCAAGAAAGTGGGGAGTGTAACTGAATTCGAATCACGAAATGTCACATTCTTAGTGAATGAATTTCTAAAGGGCGAGATATTTCAAGATTATTCTCTGTTTGAATTTTAGGAAAGTGACAATGATTGCTTATGGCCATCTTATCCAAGTAGGAGCAATGTGAGAAGTGGGGAATTTGTTTCGACTTAGTCTCAATTGCAACCACTTGATGTGTAAAAGATGTCGTCATTGTCTGATCCGAGTGGGAGCGTAATGGAGAATGATGTACTAAGTGTACGATCTCAATGATGTACTACGTGTAAAATCTCCAAGTTGGCGAATAAGTCGCAAGTAGCTTTATAAGCTTTCATGATTGCTCTAAAAGAAGAGAATAAGTCTAGGAGTATAAAATGAGTTTCCGATTTGCCCTGATAAAGAAAAGTGGATAGAAGCAATGGAAAAGAAATGGAGTTAATGAGATCAAACAAAGTTTTGGGAACTGATTGATCTTTTGAATGGACTCACAGCCATTGGGAGCAAATGTGTTCTCAAAAGTAAGCGTAAAGCTGATGGCTTGTTTGAGAATTTTTTGGCTGACCTTATGGTGAATCGTAATATTTAATTCACCTTATTCTGGTAATAATGATGAGTATGGATCTAGAATTACATCAAGGATGTAAAGACTGCAATTCTCAATGGAGAATTAATAAAAGAAACCTATGTGGTACAACCTACAGGAGTTTTGAATGAAGGTCAAGAATATGGCCCTGAGCAGTCATTGAGATATTGATATATACGTTTTTCATGATGTCTTAGTGGCATATGATTTTGACCTTCATTCACAACTCCTGTAGGTTGTACCACATAGGTTTCTTTTATTAATTCTCCATTGAGAATTGCAGTCTTTACATCCTTGATGTAATTCTAGATCCATACTCATCATTATTACCAGAATAAGGTGAATTAAATATTACGATTCACCATAAGATCAGCCAAAAAATTCTCAAACAAGCCATCAGCTTTACGCTTGCTTTTGAGAACACATTTGCTCCCAATGGCTGTGAGTCCATTCAAAAGATCAATCAGTTCCCAAAACTTTGTTTGATCTCATTAACTCCATTTCTTTTCCATTGCTTCTAACCACTTTTCTTTATCAGGGCAAATCGGAGCCTCATTTTATACTCCTAGACTTATTCTCTTCTTTTAGAGCAATCATGAAAGCTTATAAAGCTACTTGCGACTTATTCGCCAACTTGGAGATTTTACACGTAGTACATCATTGAGATCGTACACTTAGTACATCATTCTCCATTACGCTCCCACTCGGATCAGACAATGACGACATATTTTACACATCAAGTGGTTGCAATTGAGACTAAGTCGAAACAAATTTGTTTTTCATGATGTCTTAGTGGCATATGATTTTGTAACAATTGATAAAGGCCATTGTGTATATATCAAAAGATCCTAAAATCAATTTGTGATTTTATCATTATATGTTGATGATATACTCTTATTACAAGTAGTAAATGTATGAGCCAAAATATGTGTTCTGAAACTCCATAAGGAGATAAAGAAATGGAAAGTGATCCATTTGCTAAGTGCCGTTGGTAGCTCAATGTACACTGTGATATGTTCAAGACTTGATATTTGTTATTCAGTTGGAATGGTAAGTAGATACCAATCCAATATAAGTCAAAGTGTACTGAATTGCCGTCAATAGAATTCTGAGGTATCTGAAAGTACTGCTGATCAATTTATTGAATATTCAAGGTAGAGATCTGCACCTTGAAAGTGTATTGATATTGATTGAGGGGGAGATATAGATGAGAGGAATTTTACCTCTGAATTTGCATTCTTACTGAGAAATGGCGCCATATATTGGAAAAGTAAGAAGCAAATGTGCATGGCCTTATCCACGATGGAAGATGTTCTCGTGGTATTATCAGCGGTTATACAAAAAGGGTCTTCATCTTTAACTGGAAAGATGTTTGGATCGATAAAGTGTTGCTAAGAGTGCTACAAGTCCAATTATTAGTTAATTGTGATAGTTAAGTAGCAAGAGCTTACATTGAGGATCCACTGCAAGACCAAACGTATTGACTCGGAATATGATGTTGTAAAAGACATGTTTGTAATGAAAAGATGTGAACAGTACATATCTACGCATAAGAATGAAAGCAGATCTTGTGATGAAATAAATTTCTAGAGATGTTTTGACTTGGTCATGTGTTGACAAGAAGGATTGGTTCTTCGCATTAGAATCTCTAGAAGGGCGTAGAAATTAGAATATTGGATGCTTAATGTTCCCCAAAGTTCACAGTGAATGAGTTAATGATATTTGTTATCATTATTAATGCCTATGACAATTAATGCTTTAATGATATTTGTTATCATTATTAATGTCTATGATTTTGTGTAACATTTATGCATATTAATGTTCTGTACATTAGTTTGAGAAAGTATGTCGGACAGATAAGAGATTAGCCCACTCACACGGGTAATCGCATCTATTTACTGCGTGATGAATAGAGATGAGGCAATTTTAAGCTTATTATCTAGGTGATAATTGAGAGCTGGAGCTTAAAATACTTATGCCGCCTTAACAAGAATGTTAAGATGAGGACTTACTATTTATAACGTCCGAAAGTGAAATAAAGAGATTTTGTTATTATTGGTCCTCCAACATATTTCACTTTATCTGTCTTGAATGCCAGATGAGAGTTCTGATGGAAATTCTTGGTTGGAGTTGTTACGTGAACTATGGTTAGACATTGAGTATGTCTAAGTAATCATCTGTACGGTATTAAAATAGAAAGACATACGCTCCATGGGGAAGGAGAAAATATCGTAATACGTACTTCATATTATGTATGCATTTTCGACCAATGAGAGTTGGCAAAAGTTATGATCTCAACTTTTTCAATGCCGTGTGAGACTCTCGAGGATAAAAATTCCTCATTTGGTGCCCTCATGACTTTTCGTTATTCTCAAGATTTCTATTTAGTGTTCGCTATCTTAGGGTGTTACCTATGGTCATGAAATTGATTCGATCTAAAGGGACACTTCTAGAAAAGCGAGCTGAACTGAGATCGAGAGGTCTAATGGAAGAGGAAGATCGATTTCGAGATTTGAGTCACATAATAGATTTATGTTCACAAACCGGCCGGTTATGATTATTTAGTGTGATCATAATTGTGAATATAACATATCATGCTGAAATGAGATCTAGAGAGAGATATGTATGTGACTGATCGATCTAGGGTACAAGCATACGGAAATATACTTTTGATTATGTCCATTTTGAGCTGTCATATACTCCCAACGAATGTGTGACAACGAGCTCTCAAGTATGCTGGTCGCACAGATTATTTGTCAATATGAACTTTGCAGATATAAAGAGAGTTATGCTTGATCCTTTGTGGACAAGTGGGAGTTGTTAGTCCTCCGTGGACATGTAAGAGTTATTTTCCCTACATGGGCGAGTGGGAGATGATGGAATATAGGGCTTATGGTGTGCGCCCATGCGGGCAATCACACCCGCCTCCACAGATAACCGCAATAGCGGTTATCTACAAGTTTGAAGAGACACGTCTCTTCACGTCAATTAGAACGACGTAAAAAGAGAACGTCTTCCCCTGCTTCCTACTTCTCCCTAACGACATATTGTCGATAAAAAAAAAAACGACAGAATCTCTCTCCCCCAATCGACGTCGAATCGTATCAAAGGCGACGAAGGACTCTCGGGACTGCGAAGGCGACATCTAATCTGTGGAAAGTGGGTATGGTTCCTCGTGTAGTCGTACTCCGATCAGTGATCCAAGTAAGTGATTTCTGGGCATAATTCAATAGTTTTCCGCACGTATTACGTATACGAATTAGGAATTAGTTTCCAATAGGAAGAACCACTGCAACAGTCCAATCCTGAGAAAAGCTTGTGAGTTCTTGCTGTCAAAACAGTTGCCTTGCGGCGGATGGGGGGAGAGTTATTTATCTAGCCAGAATAAGGTATGCAAGTTATTGGATATATTGTTCATACTATAAGCGTAAAAAGTACAATTCGCTTATCCTAATTGACGATAATTAATTTATATAACCATGTAAATGTAGGTTTACACAAATTTGGAAGGAAACCGACCAAACTTGGTTCAGACAGCATGGGCTTTGTTGTCCCTCATTGATGCAGGACAGGTTAGTGTTTAGTGCATATGTGAAATGATACATCGGCTAGGAAGCCAATTCATCGAGCAATTATCGGGGTGCACCGGCTTCGTATAAGTCGCCTCCCACATGAGGTGTGGGTAGGCACGCAAAGAATGTTGGTTAAGTGATAAGTTGCGGGGAATTATGGACATTGAATGTAACCAGCACACTTGATCAAGATTAGCAAAGAAAATGTTGCATAAAAATAAAAATATGATCGTCTATTTTGATGAAAATGATAGAAGCACGTACTTCCTATCAGCTCAATCTTACTTATGTTTGTTTATTTGTTTGTTTATTCATCTTGATTCTAGGCCGAGATAGATCCAACACCCATCCATCGCGGAGTCAAAGTGCTAATCAATTCACAGATGGACGATGGTGATTTTCCTCAACAGGTAATTGTTACTGCTTTCTACAGCCGTACTAGTTATAAGTTTCAGTTTAATGCAATGTGCTTAAATTAATTATTATTTTATTTATTTACTTTCATTGCCTACAGGAAATCACCGGAGTATTTATGAGAAATTGTACATTGAACTACTCATCCTATAGGAACATCTTCCCAATTTGGGCTCTTGGAGAGGGATCCGGATCCTCTGCCTTATTTTTTTTAAGGCAGAGGGATCCCCACCCTTGATATAGGGGGGGAGAGCACTACCAAGGGTGGGGATCTGCTGCCTTAAAAAAAGTAAGGCAGAGGATCCTCACCCCTTGGAGAGTGCCGTCGGCGGGTTTTGTTCGCACAAAGCTTTGGACATGAGGATGGTCGTCATGCAACTAGTTCTATATGATATATGCAAGTAATTTTTTATGATTTTCTCTTAAAGTTAAAAGAGGAAACTACATAATAGGGAAATTTGCTAAATTAGCAACATGTAGTATAAAAAGCCCATATAATTTTTTTTTTCATTATGTCCAAAATAGGAAACAAGAGGTAGTCGGGGATCCATTGATCAAAACCTCGACTAGATGCACAACCGTGTAGGATATGAAATCCTTGATTCTATATAGATCAAGGTGCGAAAATATGTCCAAACCTAAACTTGTATCACTGATCAAACGATATATTACATAAAGAAGGTATTGTGATAGACACATATTATATGTTGTCTTTGTAATTTTGAGAGTTTCCTCGCTTCGATCACACGTTTGAAGAGCAGAAAGTAGTATTGCTTTTTTTTTTTGTATTGGTATTTTGTGGAATGAATGATAGTTTGAATGGGAGAGAGAAGTTACATCTTTTCCAAAAATGTGATTTTTCTTCACATTTAGAAAAAAAAAACTACCAATAATTAACTTGATAGTTAATTATTGGTAAACCTACATTTACACGTGCAGGGTGTGGTTGCCTAGATGGGTGGACCACCGTGAAACCATGTGCTCCAACTAGACATGCACGGTTCCGTCGAACCGCCGGTTCTGGTTCAGGAACCGGCGGTTACGGTTCCGCCAAATGGTGGAATCGGAACTGGCCCATAAAGGACCGGTTCCGGTTCCGGAACCTTTAATTTTATTTTTAAAATAATAAAATAAATTAATAAATTATTAATTAAAATTTATAATCAAATTGTACATTGTAAAAAAATTTGAAAAAAAAAAGATGAGGAATGGGCTTGAACTTAATAAATTATCATTAAACGCCTACATATCTTCTTGGGGATAGAAGAATCAAAGCCCATGTAGTTCTCTTACCTTTGGTAACCCCAACTTACCTCATCCTCAATCGTCGCTACCTGTTGTTGTGGTGGCGGTGGTATCTCCACAATCATCACTGAAGAATTCGTGTTCTCGATCCAACTCTTGTTGTCGAAGCTTAGCCCTTGTCCAATCATCGACGCAAGCTTGAAACTCCACACTTTCCAGATTTAATCTTGAACGGCGGGAGTCTAAAATTAATCCTCCAGTACTAAATGCTTGTTCAACTGCCACTGTCGAATAAAGTGTCGCTAATATTTGTCTTGCGATGAGGGAGAGAACTGGATATTGAATTGAATGGTTCTTCCACCACTCAAGAATCTTGAAATCTACTGCGCTGTGTTTGGAATCACTAAACTCAAAATAAATTGTTAAATAGTTTTCTAATTCGGAAATACTACATGTTGTCCCTTTTTATTTTTTTTTGCCTACTCATGAGCATTTTATACCCTCTACCAAGTGAAATACTTGTATTGCTTCGTGAGACACTAGGCTGGACAGATTCACATCCACTATCACTTAAACCATATTTACTACAAAATTCATTATATAATTCTACTATAACTTTTTTAACATCTACTTATATACTATGAATATCTATTACTTCATTCAAATGTAAACATTCATAATAATAAGCATTCAAATAATCTAATAAACCATCTAATTTAGTACGTGGATCGAAAACAATACCAACTAAATAGACAAGAGGAATGTTCAAGTAATAATGCAACCATTTTTCTCGCATTACTAAAATACTCGAAGCTAATTCAGTATCTTTTTCACATTTATTAAAAATACCAGCAATGTTAACACACTCTATTAAAAATAAATGTGTAGTAGGATAATAACACCAGATAAAATATTAGTAGCATCATTAAGAACTTTCAAAAAATCTAATTTTTTTTTGCAAACTTCCCAATGTTGCGGGAGCAAAGCAATATCGGGAACATTATTCGAAATAAAGGAACATAATAAATCTTTGTAATCACAAGTTTGTAGAAGCATCTCGTAGGTAGAATTTCAACGAGTCGGAATATCTTTTGGAAACCTTCTTGCCCTTCTCCCATATTTTTTACAATATTTTCCTCACTCTTTCATAAGTTGAGGACGGCTCCACAAATATCTAATTGCATTATTTATTGGCTGAAGAGATGTGGCAAGAACTCGTAAACCATCTTGAACACATAAATTCAAAACATGGCAAGCACATCTAATGTGAAAAAATTGTCCTTCAAAAGAGGGTTTACAAATTTTTTCTAACTCAGGAATGGAAGCAGTATTTGCGGCGGCATTATCAAAACCAACTGAAAAAATTTTATCAATCAAATTAAATTCTTCTAAAACTTGTCTAATTAGTCTATAAATATTATGGGCCGTATGCCTTTCAGGAAAAACTCGAAATACAAGAAGTCTTTTTTGAATAACCCAATCATCATCTATCCAATGGCACGTAATACCCATATAAGAATTAATATTTCAAGAATCAGTCCAAATATCACTACCTATATGTACATGTCCATTGAATTCTTTAAAAAATCTTAACAATTTCTTTTTTTGTTTTGTATAAACATGTTCAAGTTCGCGTTTACGAGTATTTCTCGAAACAGATGGTGCTTGCGGAGCTAACGTAGTGTTTACCAAATATCTAAAATTAGGTTTTTCACGAGTATTAAACGGAGCATGCTCAAGGGCAACATATTCAGCTAATGTTTCTTTGTAAAGTGCATTAGTGAAACGAAATAAAGGATGAGCGTTAGGATTGACGAACCCAGGAATTTGTTGTTGGCTAGTGTCAATCCCCGCTTGCGTTGAATGTTTTTTCGTCACATGCCGACGAAATGTTCCATAGCCATCTCCTTTACCAAGCTTGTATGTCTGCGGACAATATTTACAGCTTATATCAAACTTGCCTTTATTTTCATTCCATACTTCGTTAAAGTGTAGCCATAAATCGGATTCTCGGCTCTTTCGTCCAGGCTCCTTCGCTATCGACGATTCTTCGACACCATGAGGACGAAGACTTTCTTGCGTTGGGACGTGCTCGACGTTTGGATTGGAAGCATCGTCGTCTTCCCAACATGCATATTCACGAGGATCATATTCATGAACGGGATAATCGGATTCTCCCATCTCGATTGGCATCGGGTTCTTTCCCTTTCTAGTATTTCTGCTTCCACTTGCCATTTTTTGAGAAAATTGATCGAAAAATTGAGACCAAATTTAGAGAGAATAGCAGATTGAGAGAATTTGAGAGATTGTGAGACTTGAGACTTGAGAGTATTAGAGAGAATTGAGAGAAATTGTGAGAAAAATAAATAGGGATTGAGAGGTATTTATAGAGTTTTTTAATTTTTTTACTTTTTTTTTGCCTTCGGGCCGTTGGGGAAGAGCCGTTCGCGGCTCTTTCCCGCGGGAGGGGGGGCCCTGCCCCCTGAAATTTTCAGGGGGTGGGGCCCACAGGGTTTTTAAAAAAAAAAACAAAAACGGGTTGGAACCGGCCCGGAACCGGCAGTTCCGGGCCCGCCAGTTCTGAAAAAATAGGAACCGCGGACCCGGTCAACGGGCCGGTTCCGGGTCTGGGTCCAATTTGGCCATGTCTAGCTCCAACAACCAAAACAAGGAAATTTCCCATTCAGGAATCGTCTAAAATCTCAAAACAAACCAACTTAGAATCAAAACAACCTAGATTAGGCAATTACATACTCAAATTAGGCTTAGATTGAGCAATTGCCTAGCTTAGACGTTGACCTAATATGACCAGCAATTACGGACTTATGTCGATGGGCAAAGGGAACAATGGACACGGCAAGGGCGGCGATTCTATGGGTGTGACAGGTAAGGGGGTGATGACGGTGGGTACCAGGGCGGCAAGAGTTTTGTGAGACGTTTCTTCTTCAAGAAATCACGGGCAATTCTCCAAAAATCACCGTGTAGGAAGAGACAAATTCCAACACTTTGACCAAGCAATCCCCTGGAGATCACTAGATGACAGATCAAGCTCTCCTCTATTGTGAATGTGTGTTCGTGTGTGTACTTCTTAAATTCGTTTATATAAGTTCAAATGTAGGATTTTCTTTTATGATCAGAATCCCTTTCTTTCAATATCTTGAAATTTAAAATATATATCCTATTTTAAACGGTAGGAAACTCTGCTATTATCTCGTATGGTTTAAGTCATGGTAATATCAAGTTTAATTGCTCTTCAAGTTTGACTTCATTGAATTATTATTTTCAAACTTGAGTCTCCACATGTGCAAAGCACATAGGAATCTCGGCCACGAGGGACAAACAATGGGCTCAATCCAATTAATTCAATTAATATCAGAACCTTCCTCATCTAAATCCCTTAGCTCCAGTCCAATGCAGCTATTAATGAAAAAAATGCTCCTAAGATGCAAATGCAATTTCTTTTTTTGTTTAAAAGTTGGGATCAACTTCTAATTACATATGCAATGAATGGCTTCGCAAAATTGTAGGTGTCAATAAAGCTAACATTGGTTCACCTCTTTAGAATATTAAGCATGTTCTATGAGATGTTTTGATCTATTGCACCACCATGAGCATAGGGAAGCATGAGAATCTATATGAGAACAAGCACACTTCTTTTTGGCTGGATGTTGTTTAGTTTTAGGTCATATTTTCTAAAGAGAGAGGCACCCTAGGCAATGGAGTACTATTTTTTTGAAAGAGATGATCATTTTTCGTGGGTAAGTTCTGTACAATCACTGAGTTTTATATGCAAGAAGATCATGATCATAAAGAAAATTCAACATACAAAATGGTTAATGGTAGTTCCGGGGAAAATCAAATTTTATATAGGGTTAACACTACGGAAAACCTCAAACTGGTACACATGGGATAAATTCACCATAAATTAATTTTTTGACCACAAAAAATCACAAACTGATGTACCTGTGAAAGTTTGTCACAAACTGATATACTTGTAACACATTTACCCTATGTTAGTTTTTATTAAATTTAACCATATGCTAAATTGGATGACATGTGACAGTTCACGAGTGTACTATTTGGATTTTTATCCTATATTTATCATAATTTTATAATTTAAGGTTTTTTGTGGTATTAATCCAATTTAACAGAGGGTAAATTTATCACAAGTATATCAATTTTGGGGATTTTCTTGGTCAAAAAAATTAGTTTAGAGTAAATTTATCATAAAAGTAACGCTTAGAGTTTTTTATGGTCAAAAAATTAGTTTGTGGGTAAATTTGTCACATGTACACCATTTTAGAGTTTTTCGTGGTAAAAAAAATAGTTTGAGGTAAATTTATCACAGATACACTAGTTTGAGGTTTTTCATGATATTAACTCTTTAGGAACAAGTGACTAGTTATACCGGCTCTCCTCCAACATATCTGAAAAGCGGTAAGGGACAAAGGCCTCACCATTCATCATGTAGAGGACAATCCCCGCAATAGGTGGGTGCAAAGGAATTGGGGCATTGCTACCTCCATCTTTGAAGACGGCCATCATGCTTCTTAGTTCTTAGTTTTGCTTATTTTTTCCTCTAGATTCTGTTTTGGCCGGCTTCTCCGGTTTGTGGGTTGCCTTGTGCAATTCGATTTTAGCTTGTTCGGACGTTGTTTAGCCTATCTAGGTCCGTATGGTTTAGTCATTGTTGTATCTTGCAATGCCTTATACCTTTGCACCCCTTAGGACACATCCAAGTGTCTTGATGGGTTCGGGGTTTTTGTTGTAGCCAAGCCTAGAACGTTGTAAAATATGAGTTTTTCACTTTATAACATTGATTATATATATATATATATATATATATATATGTGTGTGTGTGTGTGTGTGTGTGTGTAACGCAAACCACCTTGAAACTATTTTATATATTTTGCGATGTTCAATGTTTAGCTGTTTCCATGTGCAAATGTGATTCGTTTGTGTTTTACCATTGTTGACACAAAAAGTTACCCAAGGGACCACGTGGCAGGCACGTGCGGAAGTCATGATTAGCTACAGCTGGGTGTACTGAAATCATATACAAATCAGCTATAGAAAGGACACGTGTCAAGGTGAATTTTGGTGGCATTTCCCCAAAGTGAAAGGAAAAGGGCCCGCAAAAGAAGCCACGATTAGAGCAGTTATAGAGATGGGCAGCAATCCTCGAAAATAAAGAAAGAGTGGCGCGTCAAGCTAGAAACCGTCGACCATGATGTCAGCATAAACCATTGAGAAACAAGAAGACGTGTTGAAGTGAAGAACCAAGAGCAGTAATCGTTCGACGGTTCCCTAAGTTATGCTATTAATACCTCGAGTCATCCCATGTAAAAGCCCCCACAACAAACACAACAAGCCCTTATCTTACACTGTCTAGCATAACTTAGCTGTAGTTTAAGATTTCCATCGTAGATTCATTTCCGGAGCGTTTCATATCCCAAGTTGGTGTCGTCGATTAAATTTCGGCATATACCTACCCGTCTAGTGTCGTCGATTAAATTTTGGCTTTGCGTCCTATATTGTCCAGTGTCGTTGATTAAATCCGGGCATTTTGTCCTACATCATCCAGTGTCCTCGATTAAATTCTGACATTATGTTTTATTATGTCGATCAAGCTCAAGTGTGGAATCTTAGGTCTTGGTATATCATAAGCTAAAGACTACATCGACCGTCGACTGGTTAACGGGTATGTATCGTGCCATCAACATCAATATATATTTTCCGCATTTGACACTCTCTATCTAAAATTGACCTAGAACTCCTTATTGAAAAATGAACTATTTACATTCGATAAAAGATTTTAGTGTCGGTAATTCCTTTTGGGCTTCAACCCTCTGAGCCTCAATCTGTCAGGCTTCAATAGTGAACTCACGCCTAGTCAAGGGAGTACTACATCAATAATCTTTTTTGGCACGCCCGGTGGGACACATACAAGGTGTCAGTTCAAGAGAGTGCTATGCCACGCACGAGAGGACGAAACAATTTAGACGGCATTGGAGATGAACTCATGGAAGAAGTTCTGCACGTGGAGTCATCAACTGCTCATGGTTTACCAACCAAGCCCAGGGTAATAATGATCCTCCTCGACAACGTATTGAAGAGTTGTGACATTCTGAATTTCCTACCATTTTGAGACTATTGAATGAGAAGTGTCTATGAATGTATTTCAGTTTTATTTCGCTCGGATCTAATCAATCCAGAGTAGGTTGACCAAAAAGGGAAAGGCTAACGTATGGCATGGTACATGGACCTAGGAAACTCGAAAGAGGAAATGGCGCTTTGACCACAAGGATTGCCGATGTAACATTTGAAACCAATAAAGGCCGACCAAATAACAATTAAGGAATCCATTTCTAGCATTATACGATTGGAGAGCAGGTGACGCCGTTTAACCAAAGTATAATTTGCAAAATTTTCCTAAATCGAACTATGACGATCAAGATCGTCGGAACTAGCAATGAACCCTCGCAATTACATGACAACCAAAGTTGCCGTAACTTGAGTCGTCCTAAGTGTGATGAGAATCACAGAGTCGATACGCGTAACTTTTACAAAAGCCGCTCGTTAGTTCTAGATAAACTGAAGTTACGATTGACAGAAAACCAATCACGAAATGGAATCTCGAAAGTGGAAAAATGGAAATGAAGGATTCCAACATTTGAATTGAATTTGATGTCGCCTCGCCGATGGTAATTTAAAATTGAAAAAAGTGAAGTTTCGGACGGAAAGTGCAAAATTACCATTTTTCCCCCCAAGCCTTAACCTTGCCTTAGGAACTAATGAAGGACATTTTGGTCATTTTGAACCCCCAAGGGCTGCCGAAAATTGTGGTCAATGGAAGTCAAATGAAGCTGGGGTATTATTTAGTGGAAGACAAGTGTCAATCCCTTGGTGATTAGCATTTATTTCCCACTCAGACCTACCATTCAACTCACTTTGACCCCAATAATTTAGAGAAGACTTCCCCAACTTTGCTCAGTCGAAACTCTCTCTCTCTCTCTTTTCACTTCTTCTTCTTCTTATTTTCATTCGGCCAAGCCAGCTCCTGCACTACCAGCCCGCTGCCGCCTGTTCACCGCTCACGACCGCCCTCTCTGGTGACTTCCTGTCTGAACGCCAGCCATCAAAACCTTCCTTAGCCTCTCCTCTACACGTCCCTGGTGGTAAATCGTCAATTGGTGGACTAGTTTGTCTCGTCCAACCTCGAGACAGAAAGTGGATAGAATCTGAACGAGTTGAGGTAAAGCTTTCGTTCTCCCTCTTAGAAACTTCGATTGGCTTCAAATTTAATGTGGGATCTTCATAACACGTAGTACTCAAGTTGGCTGAGCTGTGGTTGCACGTTTGTTTGAGATTTAGGGTGTTATCATGGCTGAATTGAGGTGGTTTCTTGAAGCAGAATTCTGACCGTTGTAGACCGTGGGAAAACTGAGCTGTTCGAAGACCTTCAAGACATTATTTCGATTCGAAACTCTTGGTGAGCTTCCTAAACATATGGATTAAAGTTTTAGCAAGTTAAATTCGTGATGAATTGGAGCCTAGGATTGAATTGTGAACTGATTCGTGCAGTATAAAGTAGAACTGATTCTTGAATCGAACACTTTGAGGGTTTGTGGAGGTGTCGCCGTGTCTTTAAATCGTCGTGAAGGCATCTTAGATTGTTGTTTGATCTGTTACTGAAGTATTTGCGCAAGAGAATTGGGAATCGAATGAGTTTTGATGTGAAATTGATGAAATTTCCTAGGACCGTGCGTGACCCTTATTTGGCCGTGAGCTTGCTGAGTAGGGAGGATCATTTGGTTTGGAATTTGATAGTTCGATCAAAGTGTAAGTGTTCTTTAAAAACCTTTACTTGAAAGTTAGGACACTACTGGATGATTGGAATGGCATAGTGTGATCGTGTGACGATTAAATTGTGATTGGAAATTATGATTGAAATGGCTATAGTGCCTATGAGATTCAAATAGCTATAGTGCCCCATGAAATTGAAATGGTTATAGTGCTCCATGAAATTGAAATGGCCATAGCGCCCCATGAGAATGAAAGGGCTATAGTGTGCCTTATGTGATTGTATGGCTGTTGTGCCCCTATGCAAATGATTTGGCTAGAGAGCCCTTGAGAATACATCGTGCCTAGTGTGCCCTTGCCGATGAGAGAATGTAATGATATTATGATAATTCTGAAGCTATGTGTATGTTTTGTGCTAGTGCGTGAAGCTTTGGTCTCATGGTGTGTTATGCGCTTGCTTGTGATTCTTACTTACGCCAATTACCTTATGAGGTTTGATATTTAATTGCCATGTGCTAATGCTTGATGAGCTTCTGCATCTTTGCATCAACTGTATGATTTGGGGGGACTAGCTGTCCAGTTTAGGTTTAGGTTTTACTTGCTGAAATGTAAATCTCACCCCGTAGTGGGATGTCTATTTCAGACCCCAAGCCGTGATCATGTTGCCAATCCGACTAGGCGATCCTAAAGAAATGACCGCCTATTTTTACGAGTTTCCCGACGGAAAAGGGATTGTGTATGTTAGGAAGCGCACGACTGTTTAGGTGGATGAGGAAAAAGAAGAGTGGCAACCACATTGCTTTGAGGCTTGGTTCCGTCGAGTGGGGGACAGTAGTATGATGGGTCCTCTGTAGACTGCTGATGTTCCTCTAAGGGTAGTGCCCAATTGGTGTCATCCGTCTCATCCTGAGGTCGAGGTAGAGGTTGAGGCTTCTGTGGTAGGTTCGAGAAATATCCATGAGCAGTCCAAGTCCCATACAACCGAAGAATACCTTGAGGTGATAGAGATCTCTACCGACGAGATAGACACGGAGGAGGACACTAAAGAGGTGCGTTCAGAGACTTTCTTCGACTACAACCTTGAGGAAGACAAAGCTGAAGCTGATGACGGGACGAGCAGTTCATCTGAATAGCCTGGGTTATCATAGAAAGCTTTTGGGGTGTAACTTTTTGGAGATGGAATTTTGATGTTAGGGCTTTGGTTTAGTCTTTTGAGGGTAGCCCTTAGTTCCTCTAACCCAACCTTATGCGTGTTTGCTTTATGTCTTTTCTCTACCGTCGGTTGTAACTGAATGCTGATGTTTATATATATATGTTGTTTCGAATCTCCAATGTTTTTAATTGTCAGGGTTGTTATTTCCTTCTGCATGCGTGTTTCATTTCATTCTTAGGCCGTTTGATGGTTCCTAGGTTTTGTATTATATTGGCCTGGTGGATGTGACGAGTCCGCAAAGGAACGCGGGGCGTGATAAGAGCTGAGGAGAAACACATAAATAACGCCTGTCATGTTGTCGTCGATAAGACAAACAATTGAAGAAAGTCAAAATGATTTTGCTGATCATGTCGTCTAACGGATGACCGATGTGGTAAGGTCATTAATCATTACTACTTATCATGAGTGTGCATCAAGTCAGCATGGAGCCATGGCAGGACCATCTCAGCTTCAAGGTGGGAATGATCCTATACTAGCCAGGTACACCTCTTCAACAATAACCCCATTGATAAATATGGGCTATGTTGGACCAAATGCACCACCGACAGCACCTACCAGGATTTTGCAACGAGGAGAAGTGCTGCCAATCACCCAGGTTGATGGTTTGAATCCTCAAATGAACGATCCAAATATGGTGCCAAATCTTCCTAATCGACAAGATGTCTGTTGTCAAATATGTGGTTATTACTTAACCAAATCATATCCCTATGAATGAGCAACATGTACCCAGGGTCATCGAAAACCAAGGAGTAGTTCCCCCTAGGTGACAATGTCAAGTTAGGGGGTCTGACTAGTTGCCTCAAATTAGTGGACCAGATCAACTTTTTCAGCCGGGGTATCAGGTTCAGCAACAGTTTGCACATCAGGTTATTAGTAGGCAAATCATGTTTTGTAGCCGTAGGCTCTTCAGCCGATGATGCAGGTTTTTCAGCCTATGGTGCAACTAGCATCAAGTTTTGCAGCTGTGGCATTCTGAATTCCGACCCTATTTCGAAGTTTATGAATGAATGAATGACTATCGATATATTTCAGTTAAATTTCACTCAGAATTGATCACTCTCGAGTCGACTAACCAAAAGGGAAAGGCTAACGAGGATTTAAGTACGTGGCCTAAAAAACTCGACCATGGTTTGGCACCTTAACCATAGGGATTACTGTGACATCCAGAATTTTCAGCATGTTAGAAATAAAGAGAAAATGGAAGAATGCTTGTTCATTTTTTCTTTAAGATATTTAGAAGCATCTAAAGGAGCTAAATATTAAAGGATTATAGGATAACTAAATAGACAAGATTAAAAGAGGACATGTGGCCTCTAGAATATTCTAAATTATTAAGGAAAAATTAAAGGTAAACTATGAGCTTGGAGAGTAAGTTAGCATGTCAAGACAAAATAACTTTAGAAAAGAGAATGACTTGGAGATCAAGCCAATAAATAAAGACAAAACCGATTTAAGGAGCAAGTCGGAATGATAAAATGACACGTGGAAAAGGATATAAGACGAATCCGACTTGAGGAACAAGTCAAAAATAAAATAAGAAATACAAATAATTTCGGCTTGGGAAGCAAGCCAAGCACAAAAGGACAAAATAACATTAGAAAAATAACCAAACATAGTAGAATATTCTAGATTAGCTATGTGATAATATCAAACTATATATCTAGAGTATTCTACGCAATAATTTATTTAGAAAATAAAAAAGAAATTAATAAAAAAATGAAATGAAATACCCTAGAATAGGCATATGCTAGATGGAGGATTCTAGAACTTAATTTGTCTTGTCTTAAATAGCATAAGAAAAATGTGAGAATTAGTAAAACTTGATGAGCATATCAAGACTTCTAGAAATTATAAGACTTGGAGAGTAAGCTAAGGTTTAGTAACATGTGACAATTTCATGAACCTTGGAGAGCAATCCAATGATTAGAAACATGTGACAATTACCAAAACTTGGGGAGCAAGACATGAAGTAATTAAAGTAAAATAGAAAATTAAACAAGATAGAAATGAGACAAGTGTCCAAATAGAAGATCCCAGAATGTAAATGTGTCAAGATTATTGGGGCTCTTGAGATAATATAAGAAACCCACAATTTAAAGGAAAATGACAAGCATTTGACACCTAAGCTTGCCTTAGAGGATAAGTAGCAAATAAATAAATAAATAAAATAGAATATTCCAGAATGGCCACCTCATTAGACATGTGTCATATATTGATGAAGCTAGGTAAGTGTCATAAATTAATTGGAACACATGTTCCAATAACATGTTGCTTAATATTAGTCCCATGAACTAAAAAGATTATGTGGAAATGAATAAAAATGAGATAATGACATGCGTAAAGTGGTGTCTTGTAGAATAAGTCAAGGAAAAATAAAATAGAAAAATAAGACTATAAATAGGCTAGGGGTCCCCTTAGTTCTTAACACGCCTCGCGCTCCTATGCGCATTCGTCACATCCACCAGGCCAATATATTACAAAACCCAAGAACCATCGAAAGGCCTAAGAATGATATGAAACATGCATGCGAAAGGAAAAACAACAACCTCTTGATATATCTGACGGTAGGAAAAAAAAAAGACATAAGGAAACTGCATACCACAATGGGTTAAGGAACTAAGGCTAACATAAAAAGGCTACTCATTCGCCTTACCAAACCTAACATCAAAATCGCCCCTACTCCCAAAAGTCTTACCCACTACAACCATACTATGAGGAGCTACTCGACTTGTCACCATTAGCTTCAGCTTCATGTTCGTCTGGTACATAATCAGAAAATGTCTCTGAGCGTACCTCTTCAGTGTCCTCCTCCAGGTCATCGTCCTCGTCCTCGTCGACAGACATCTCGATCACTTCCAGGTACTCCTCAGTCGAAGGGGACTTGGACTTCTCAGGGATGTTCCTCGAAGCTACCACTGAGTTTTCGATATCGGATTCGATGCGGGCTGGATGACACCAAGGCGGCACTACCCTCAAAGGAACATCGGCAGGGTTCATCAGACCATAGGTGCTACTATCCCTAATGCGACGATACCACGCCTTGCAGCGGTGAGGCTCCAAACTCTCTGCTCCAAACCTATCAACCCAGACTGTGGTGCATTTCCTAATGTACACTACTCCCTTACCGTCAGGAAACTCATCAAAAGTGGCGATCATCTCTTTCGGATCGCCCATGAGTAAAGGCCACATACCTCAAGGTTTGGGGTCTGAAAAACACATCCCACTACAGGGTGAGATTTACATCTCAGCAAGTAGACCCTAAGCCTAGACTGGACCACTAGTCCCCCCATATTATGCAACAATACAATATTCAGAAAATCATCAATGCGATGGCACATGGCATTCATAAATCAAACATCTCAACGTGATTGGCATAATCAAAAGTCGCAGTCAAACATACTCAACCTCATGGGATCAAGCTTCCGTACTTAGCATATAAATAAACACATAATTCATAAGTCATCACAATGACACCTCATGTACTCATCGCCAAGGGCTCTCGGGCCACGATGTATTTATCAGGGGAACTTTGGCCAATTATTTGCATCAGGGGCACTCTGGCCAAGCAATCACTGGGGCACTCTGGCCAATTATTTGTATCATGGCACTCTGACCATGTAATCACTGGGGCTCTCTGGCCATTTAATATTATTGGGGCACTATGGCCATTTAATATTACTGGCAATCACAAGGCAATTTACAGAATTCACCAATTAATCAATCCATCCAACCAATTAGTCCAGTAGAGTCCTAATGTTCGAGTAAAGGTTTAAAGAACACTTACCTTTCGTTTGAACTAGCAAATTCAATCTCAACAGCCTAGAGCAGCAAGCTCACAGCCAAAAGAGCACACGTGCGGTGCTCGAGAAATTAATCAATTTCATATCAAGGCTCATTCGAATCTCAATTCCATCACACCAATACCTCAATAACATATCAATTAATATCATATGGTTCCCTAACGACCAATTAATAGCAAGGAGACACCTCCATGAAGCCTCAAGAGGTTCGGTTCAAGCAGCAAATACATAGGGCAGAGTCGGTTCTGCTTTATACCCACAAATCATTCCATAATTCAATCTTAAACTCCAATTCATCACGAATTTAACTTGCTAAAACCTTAATCCATATGTTTAGGAAGCTCACCAAAGATTTCGTCGCAAAATAATGTTACAAAGGCCTTCGAACAGCTCGGTTTCTCTAGGTGCTCGACGGTCAGAATTCTGCCTTCACGGAATCACTTCAAATCAGCCATGAAAATACCCAAATCTCAAACAAAAGCGCAACCATAGCTCAGCCAACTTGAGTACTATGTGTTATGAAGATCCCACAGCAAGTTTGAAGCTAAACGACGTCTCTAAGAGGGAGAACGAAGGCTTTACCTCAGCTCGCTCAGATTCTGTCCACTTTCGGTCTTGAGGCTGGATGGGAAAAAAACTGCACCAATGGCCGATCTACCACTGGGGATGTGTAGAGAAAAGGTCGAGGAAGATTTTGGTGGTTGGCGCTTAGCCAAACGGTCATCGGGCAAGGCGGTCGAGACGGGCGAACAGGGTGGTCGAGAGCAGTCGGGCGGAGGCAGCTTCGACCAAGAAGAAAGAATAAGAAAATGAAGGGAAAGGGAGAGAGGGGTGAGCCACGGCTGAAGCAAGGATCAAATGAAGTCTTCCAAAAATAATTGGAGGTGATCAAGTGACAAGATTGGTAGGTGGAGCAATTAATGCTTAATCACCCAAATGGTGACACTTGTCCTATAGCATATAATTATCCAAGCTATTTGACTTCCATTGACCAATAATTCCTCTCATTTTCGGCAGCACTAAGGGTCCAAATGACCAAATTGTCCTTCACTCATTCTTAAGGCAAGGCTAAAGCTTGATGGGCAAAATGGTAATTCTGCACTTTCCATCCGAAACTTCACTTTTTCAATTTTAAATTATCATCGGTGAGGTGACGTCAAATTCTTTTCCAATGATGGAATTTTTCATTTCCATTTGTCAATTTCGAGATTCCATTTCGTGATCGATTTCCGTCAATCGTATCTTCAGTTTATCACGAACTAACGGGCGGCTTTTGCAGACGTTACGCGTATCGACTCTGCGATTCTCATCACACTTAGGATGACTCAAGTTACGATAGATTTGGTTGTCATGTAATTTCGAGGGTTCATTGCTAGTCCCGATAGTCTCGATCGTCATAGTTCGATTTAGGAAAATTCGTAAATTATACATTGGTTAAACGGCATCACCTACGCTCCAATCGTATAACGCTAGCAATGGATTCCTTAATCGTTATTAGATCGGCCTTTATTGGTTCCAAATGTTCCCTTAACAATCCTTATGGTCAAAGCGCCATCTCCTTTTTCGAGTTTCCTAGGTCCACGTACATTGCCGTGCGTTAGCCTTTCCCTTTTGGTCAGTCTACTCAGGATTGTTCAGGTCCGAGCGAAATAAAACTGAAATACATTGATAGATATCCTTCATTAAATATCCTTCAATAAACTGAAAATACTCTTCCCCGCTTACATAAATTTCGTCTTCGAAATTTACAACAAACCCATCTATTCAAACAAATGAGGGTACTGATGCCTCATACCTTCTTCGCTTTCCCACGTGGCTCCTTCGGTTCCGTGGTGCTCCCAAATCACTTTAACTAGCGGAATTGTCTTATTTCTCAAGACTTGCTCTTTCTAATCCTCAATTATGATTGGCTTTTCCACGTACGATACATTGTCATCTACTTCAATAGTTTCATAGTCTAGAACGTGAGTCGGGTCTGGCTCGTACTTCCTTAACATTGACACATGAAACACATTGTGCACTTGCGACAAGTTTGGCAGCTGGGCAAGTCGGTAGGCCAAAGTTCCAATTCGCTCCAAAATCTCAAAAGGACCTACGTACATCGGACCCAGTTTTTCCTTTTTCTCGAATCGTGAAAATCCACGCATCGGCGATCCCTTTAGAAAAACGTGATCACCAACTTGGAATTCCAAAGGCTTACGTCTTTTATCGGCTTAACTTTTCTGAGGACTCTGTGCTGTTCTCAGCCTTTCTCTAATAACTTTAATAGCCTCAACTGATTGTTCTACTAACTCTAGGCCGGTTATGCTGCTTTCTCCCACTTCATCCCAACATACAAGAGTTCTGGAGGCTCTACCATACAATGCCTCAAAACGGTGCCATTCGGATACTCTGCTGGTAGCTGTTATTGTAAGCAAACTCCACTAGATGCAGTTGGTCCTCCCATCCACCTTTAAAATCTATCACACAAGCTCGTAACATATCCTCGAGCGACTGAATTGTAATTTCTGACTGTCCATCCATCTGTGGATGGTATGCTGTACTAAACTGTAATCTACTTCCAAAGGCCTCCTGAAGACTCTTCCAGAAATTCCCTGTAAATTTTGGATCCCTGTCAGACATTATCGTAACTGGAACTCCATGTAAACGCATAATCTGACGCATAAACAACTCGGCGTACTTATCCATTGTGAAATCCTTTCGCACGGGTATGAAATGTACAGACTTAGTCAATCTGTCTACGACTACCCAAATTGAATCATGGCATCTCTGACTCATTGGCAAACACATAACAAAATCCATGGTTACATGCTCCCATTTCCACTCAGGGATTTCCAACGATTGTAACAGTCCCCCAGGCTTGCATTGCTGAGCCTTCACTTGCTGACAAGTTAAACACTTTGCCACGTACTTAGCCACATCCACTTTCATTCCGTTCCACCAACAACGTTGACGCAGATTCTGATACATTTTCATGCTTTCTGGGTGAATACTGTAGTTGCTCCTATGAGCTTCCGACAAGATTTTTTCCTGAAGCTCCTCGTCACCAGGTACACATAAACGTCCGCGAAACTTTAGAATTCCATCTTCTGACACTTGAAATTCAGGTTTCCTTTTCGCCACATGCATCTCGAGAATATTCTGAATCTCAGAATCCGTAGACTGCAAGGCCTTAACTCGTTCTCGGATTTCAGGCTCAATCCTCAAGGTTACCATGAGGCTTGACAGTTGGCAAACCTCTAGCTTAAACTCGGAATCTCTCAGTCCCTCAAGTAAGGACCATCCCTTAATCAATAGAAACACAATGCTAGATTTCCGACTAAGTGCATCCGCGACTCTATTCGCCTTTCCAGGGTGATATAAAATGTCGCAATTATAATCCTTTAGCAATTCCATCCATCGACACTACCTTATATTCAATTCTTTCTGCGAAAACAGATACTTCAAACTCTGATGATCTGTATAAATCTGAAACCTTTCGCCACACAAATAATGCCTCCAAATCTTTAGGGCGAAGATAATGGCAGATGAGTCGGATAGATCATCTCATGAGGTCTCAACTGTCGCGAAGCATAAGCAACCACTTTACTATTGAGCCAAAGTTTAGGTAATATTTTCGTATTTTTTTTTTCAATTCCCAGTGGACCCCATTATTTTGATAATAGTCATTTTCCTCCTCCTCCCTTTCTGGACGATGCCGCAGCAAAATAATAATAAATAGTAACAATAAAGCAGATTCGTTGTGCATGGGACAGTTGGCAGACATACAAATACATTAAAAATGAGGTTCGTCCGTTTCGCCAACGAGAACGGGCCTACTCTTACGTGTTTTTAAGTTGGCCTTTTCTTTTTTCCATTTGGCCGACGCAATAAATCCGATCCCCCAACGGAATCATCGGCTTTTCCCCGGAGTCCCATGTCCGAAACGGAGCGTTTGGGTCCGCCCGAATAGCGTGTCCATGAATCTCATGACTCGGACCCACCCACGTCCGGTCGCACGTCCGATGAACATTGAACTGGGGTCCAAAATTTGAGCTCCTATAAATTTCGGAAGCTCCCGATAAGGGCGTCGAGTGATTCGGATCCCTTGGAGCTCCTGAGCGCTCATCTCGGAACTTTTTATTTTCGGTCGATGATGTTAGAGTGAAACTTGGGAAAAATTATGCAAAAAGTAATAAGCATTTTATATTTTTGCCAATTTAGTTCTAAATTTTATATATTTGCCAATTCAGTCCTAAATATTTTGCATTTGTGCAAATTCAATCTTTTTGATCAATTTTTATTGGAAATCACTAGCGTGTCATTACCGACGCTGATGTCATGCGACTATGGTCAATTTTTTATTTTTTTAAATTTTTTCTTTTCTCCAGTTTTCTGTTTGGCAACAGTCGGCGACGATTGTCAGGCCATCATTTGCAATGGGCGAGGGCGCGATACCTCACCGAGATCTAGACAAAAAAATTATTAAAAATTAGTCACGTTAGTACCAGCTACTCTACATCAGCGCCGGTCGTGCTATGTCATTGATTTCTAGCCAAAATTGGCTAGATGACTGAATTGACACAAAATACAAAAGTTTTAAAACTGTATTGACAAATATTAAAAGGTCTTTTAGGGATGAATTGATAAAAGTGCAAAACGATTTAGGACTTTAAAGGTGAATATTTTCTACTACAAATGACTATGTATCTTTTCGTCGTAGTCAAGCCTAGAACGTTGTAAAATATGAGTTTTTCACTTTATATATATATACACCACCTTAAAACCATTTTATATATTTTGCGATGTTGAACGTTTAGTTTCCATGTGCAAATGCGATTCGTTTGTGTTTTACGATATTTTACAAATGAAAGTATACAGCATTTACTCCATACGCAAGTGCAAAACCATGTAAGATGTTTTTTTTTCCCTCAATAATTCATTATGTCATGACATTTCGTAATAGAAAATACATTAATTTTTCCAGTGGAGGATTGCCCATTCTTTGAAAACGGCTTTTGTGGCCCAATTTCCTTTATTGATTGGGAGTAACAGTACCGGTCTTCGTCACGAGGTTCTTGCATGTATCTCGTTACTTCTTATTGGGTTTTATGGGTGGGTTGTGGGCTGCCTATGTTGGCTAACCCAGCCTATTACCCATAAGAGTTAACTGCCAAAGACAGTTACTACTCTTGAGATGTCGTTCAAAGATGTTCGCAACACACAGCGAACAACGTAGGTGTACTCTCTCTCAAGGCTACATCGAACATTTAATCAGTGAAAATCAAGGTACGCTCCGTTGAGATCCACTTCCAAATTGTGGCCCATATACTATCAGACTCTTTGATTGTTTGCTTCATTGATTATCTCACGCTGACTCTCAATTCAGAAGGCGAATTCGATGTTTGTAGCTTGTCTCGCCATATGTAAGCACGGCAATTCTTTTGAAACTCTCGACAAACATGAATTAGAACCTTAGAGCGCTGCATGTGACAGATAGGATAGACATAACAACACAGTAGGAAGCATGGACACTTTCCGACGTGTGACTCATACGTGATAAGCAGGTATTAGAGCACTTCGGACATGCTAGTGGCAAAAGAGTCCAGCATCCCAACACATCATCTCGACATCCATAGGTCAATTTTAAATATTTTCAAAAAATTAGGGATCAAAATGTAAATCTATCACAATCTATATACTTAGGTCATAATCTAACCACTCTAAAATTGATATACTCAGCAAACCCAAAAAAAAAAAATTGATTGTGAATATCAAATGTCTCTGAAGAAACATCCAATAAAATTAGAACGATAAAGAGAAGATTCGCATGGCCCCTATGCAAGGATGAGCAGGACTATTTTGACATCAAGTCACGACGAATTGCTCATGAGATTGATAGTTTGCGTGAGATGACAATGTAATGATATAAATGAGTGATCCACTCGCAAGTAGGAAGACATAACCACACAATAGGAAGCACGGACACTTTCCGACGTGTGACTCATACGTGATAAACACGTACTAGAGCACTTCGGACATGCCAGCGGCACAAGAGTCTTAGAACGATTTGTTAGCATTATGCAATTGGTGCACGGTGATTCCGTATGACCATAGTATAATTTGCAAATTAACCTAAACGATTCCTACCGATCGTGTCCTTCAGAATTAGTTATTGACCCTCACAATTACATGATAACCAAAGTCGTCAGGGTTCGAATAACTCTTAAATGTGACATTAATCACGGGTTGATAAGCGTAGCTTCTAAGAGCCGCTCGTTAGTTGCTGTAACATTCAATGCGAGATGATTCGGTCGATGACAATTTAATTTAAACTTGCAGTTTAGGATCTTTAAGAGAATTAACCCCACTAAAACAGATATGACAGGTCAAAGGAAATGACTAAAGAGCTCTCCGTCGATGACAATTTGCGAATATGCCAGGCCCAAAATGCGTCACCAATCTGCTTTGCGACGCTAGAGAAGTGTCGTTAAGTAGTCCTCTCGTGCGTTTTCCACGTTTGTCAGGGTATTTGCCGCTAATGAGCATCCTCGACATCTTCCTTGGTGTTACTCCAAGAAAAATGCCACCATCGCTTTAAGTGGCATTTCCCCAAGCTTTAGCGGCACGTTGGAAATGTTAGCAATGATCCGTTCTACGAAAAAATTGCATGAGCAATTTTATATACCTTCTAGAAATACAATCAAGTCCTAAATTTTATCTTAGTTTTGTCAAATCCTAAACCCTTTTAAAATGTATCAAAGTCACGTGTCATTACAATAGTACTAATTTGGCATTCTTAAATTGCATTTTCCTATATAATTTTAGGGCTCAGTAGTATATTTCGGTAAAATGTCTATCATTTAACCGAACAAATTGAAAGATTTAAAACATGTTCTCAATTTCATTGAATGTTTATGACTTAATTGAAACAAGTAAAAGATCTATAACTCAATTACATTTTATGATTGATGTTTGGGACTTATCTTGAAAACTTCCCCCTTCTTTATTTTAATGTACATAGACTTAGTCTATATAAAAAGCCATCACAGCAATTAACATGTTTAATGGCTATAGTGATGTATGGTTACATAAATTGATTTCCTGTAATTTGTTTCCCATCAATTGGAATGACGAAGGTCGCCACCATTTCAAATGTTTATTATACAAGAAAATGGTCACTTTTTTGTACTTAACCAAACCCAAGCAAGTAAACAATCAAAAGGTAAGACAAATCCAATTAATAAGTGAAGAAAAAGAGCACCTTATGGTGTTTGTAATGAAAATTTACGTATCAAACGATTATGTTTTAAGTGTATGTAGTCGATCTGTTAATGTTCCATATAGAAAGCATATGTTAAAACAGGAACTTTTTGCTGAATACTACAGTGCGCTAAAACAAAATATTTTGCTTCGCAATTACCTTAGTGGATTCGGAAATGTTGTGGGGGTTGGGATTCACGTAACATGCATAAGTAAAATTAAAAATTATAAAACGCAGCGGAAATAATAAACCCATACATGTATCTCCAGAGGCGTAGTTCGTGCGTTTCAATCAGAAATCATATTATACGAAAAGAGGGTTAACGGGATACCTCTTGAAGCGTGCCTTTAATAAGTTGGTTCAGATGTTCTTTGTTCGAGCCCCACAAATATCAGACCTCTAGTTCAGACACACCACCAATCACACGTCGAACGGGACGAACAAGTTACGAAGAATCACCACTATATTGTTCTAGCAATCCCGTGGTGATAACTCTTCGCGTTCTTGAATTTTTGGTCACTAGCAAATGAATAAAGAGAACTAAATTTCTGCTCTTTCTTTTCTTGCTTGGACTGCTCAAGCGTGCTCTTTCTTTTCGTTTTCCTCTATATATTAAAAAAAAAAACCCGCGTACACATCCAGAACGGTTTGTACGTGAAAGAAAACGATTAGTTGTTACTGATCGTGGCGTACGTTCAGCATTAATGCTGAACGTGTGCCCCATGTCCCACACGGTCAGCAACGGTTGCTAACCATGTGTAGGCATATAGATTTTTATTTTTATTTTTAAATGGTTAGCACAACACATGCTGACCATTAACAATATTATATAAAAAATATGTCTACATTTAATAAAAACAAAACATGTAAACTAGCAGAAAATGTGCACATTGGACACATTAATATGTGTCCGTACAAAACGTGTATATGCATCATATACACATACGTCAATGACCAAAAATCAAATTAAATTAAATCTCATTTAATCTAATTTCAATTCGACTAATTCGATAATCACGATTGCAAACATATTTGCAATATCGTCTTTCCTTTTAATGTCGTAATGTATTGGTTAAGGTGTGTGACATCCCTAGGTTCATCACTGAGTTGGTAGTAAGACATGCACTAACACGTTAGTACTTCCAAGAGAATTAATTGTCCCGATCAACTTCTAGGTCCTACAAGCCATGAGTGACATCTAACAATATGTCATGGCTACCCAGACAATGTGAATTCTTTAAGAACATAATGAACCTGTCAACTTTAGCTACAACGTAATTCAATCCATCTGTCTTACTATATCCCGATCGAACAAAGACCATGGAATTTCTTCAAGTCACCAATTCGATCATATGCACAAATTTAATCAACATACATTTATACGAGACATAAACATTTTATTCTCGGTTACAACCCCGGCCGAGGATTTCAATGCATTGTCATAATTAAATCGCATAGGATATCATATCTTGCATGTGACAAGGAGACAGATTCCATTTTGCGCACACGTGTGACTTCGTATGTGTATGAACTATGACCATCAAGTACAGAGACGGATCGACGAACTGTCAATATGCGTCCTCATGAACCATAGTCATCCAACACACAAGTCAACACTGTGACTCAGGTCTGAGGATTATTTACATAAGACTAAAGCATGAACGATTAGATATTGACCACGCTAAAAGCTTCCATGTTGCTAATCGTTCAATGCGTGTCATGTTCAGTGAACTTGACTAGGACAAGCACTTGTGTTCTAACTCGGATATCGCTATTCCCAATGGCTTGTGACTCGTCATTTCATCAAGTATCCAATACTTAATGGTAAAGCTAAGAACACACCAGTCTCTACAGAATCATTAATATCCACTCAATGATTCATTGACCGGGAACTATTTAAAGATTCAGTTTAACTGTGAACATGTCACACATATTCTCAACATCTCAAGAATAGGTCCAGTCACAATCGATTTTATGGAATTTATTCATATACATAAATAATTGGACAAATGAATAAATACGTCTTTGCCATTAAATAGTTGCTTAATGGCATATCTCTAACAATCTCCCACTTGGACTAAAGTCAAATGGTCTGGTACCTCATTTTGTCAAGATGTCTTTCAAAAGAAGACTGAGTTAAGGCCTTAGTAAAGGAACCTGCCACGTTTTCCGCTGAGGTAATTTTCTGCAAGGCGATATCACCTCTCCCAACTATTTCTCTAATGAAATGGAAGCGTCTCTTAATATGCTTGGACTTCTGGTGAGACCTTGGTTCCTTAGCTTGAGCTATTGCCCTATTGTTGTCACAAAACAAAGATATAGGCTGCTCAATGGAAGGTACTACTCCAAGTTCAGAAATAAACTTCTTCATCCAAGCTGCCTCCTCTGCTGCTTCAGAAGCAGCTACATACTCTGCCTCAGTGGTGGAATCTGCAGTTATGCTATGTTTGGAACTCTTCCAACTAACTGCACCACCATTGAGTGTAAAAACAAACCCAGATGTAGACTTATAGTCATTCGGATCCGATTGAAAATCAAAATCAGTATAAGCTTCAACTTTAAACTCTCCTTCCCCATATATCAAGAATAAGTCCTTAGTCCTTCGCAAGTACTTAAGGATATTCTTGACTGCCATCTAGTGCTCTTCCCATGGATCAGACTGATATCTGCTGTAATGCTCACAGCATGCGCAATATCAGGTCGCGTACATAGCATAGCATATATTATGCTTCCAATAGCGAATGCGTAAGGTATCTTTGCCATCCGCTCTCTTTCTTCAGGAGTGCTGGGACACATCTCCTTGGAAAGACGGATTCCATGCCTAAAAGGAAATAATCATCTTTTGGAACATTGCATGTTAAATCGTGTTAACACTTTATCTATGTACGTAGATTGTGAGAGGCCAATCAATCGTTTCGATCTATCTCTATAGATCTTGATACCTAAAACATATGTTGCCTCTCCTAAAATTTCATGGAGAATTTATGTGACAAGAATAGTTTGATCGATGATATCATCGGTATATCATTTCCGATCAAAAGTATATCATCGACATACAGAACTAGAAATGTAATTGCACTCCCACTGACCTTCTTGTATACACAAGGTTCATCCGGATTCTTGATAAAGCCAAATGATTTGATTACCTCATCAAAACGGATGTTCCAACTTCTGGAGGCTTGTTTGAGTCCATAAATGGATCTCTTAAGCCTGCACACCTTCTGACTTTCACCACTAGATTCAAAACCCTGTGGTTATTCCATATAGATATCCTCTTCGAGGAAAC
The DNA here is from genome assembly GCA_021437785.1 of Rhodomyrtus psidioides. Taxonomy (NCBI): domain Eukaryota; kingdom Viridiplantae; phylum Streptophyta; class Magnoliopsida; order Myrtales; family Myrtaceae; genus Rhodomyrtus; species Rhodomyrtus psidioides. The sequence goes on along the minus strand of JAILYB010000058.1, from coordinate 3,993,570 downwards.
CATTTAAAAAAGTCGTTTTGACATCCATTTGGAATATCTCATAATCAAGGTGGGCAGTTATAGCCAACATAATCCGAATGGATTTCAGCATGGCCACAGGTGAGAAAGTTTCGTCATAATCGATTCATTCTTTTTGACGATATCCTTTCGCCACCAACCGTGCTTTGTAAGTTCCAACCTGACCATCAGCATTCATCTTCCTCTTGAAGATCCATTTACAGCCAATTGGTACAATACCATCAGACATATCAACTAGAGTCCAAACATCGTTGGAATACATTGAATCCATTTCGGATTTCATGCTTCAAGCCATTTACCAGAATTGATGTCCGACATCACCTCATCATAGGTGTTAGGATCACTTAGTTGATCACTATCATTCACAATGAATAGTGGCTCAATATCTTCAACTGAATCTCTATAGCGAATAGGCAGAGAGGCGTTCTCGCACTCCTCCTAAGAGGTTGTATATCAGAAGCTCCCACTGGATCAGAGATCGGTGTTTGAACTTGGTTGTTTGGTACTTCATTATTTTCTTCTTGCAATGCTATTTTTTGCCCAACACCACCTTCCTGGACGAACTGATTCTCCAGAAAAGAAACATGCCTACTAACCGAAACTCTTTGGTTAGAGTGAAAATAGAAATAATATCCAAGAGTCTCTTTTGGATATCCAATGAAGCGACCTTTTTCAGACCTAGCCTACAATTTCTCTGTTCTTAGCTTCTTAACAAAAGCTGGACAATCCCAAATCTTGATATGATTAAGACTTGGTTTCTTACTATGCCATATCTCATAAGGCGTAGTTGGAACAGATTTGGATGGCACTCTGTTCAGTACGTATGCAGCTGTCTCAAGGGCATGTCCCAAAGGGATACATGCAAATCAGTGTAACTCATCATAGATCGCACCATATCTAATAAAGGGCGATTTATTCTTTCAGATACACCATTATGTTCTGGAGTTACAGGAGGTGTCCATTATGATAAAATGCCATTATCTTTAAGATAATCAAAGAATTCAATACTAAGGTATTCACCTCCTCGATCAGATCGAAGAGCCTTAATACTCTTTCATGTTTGTTTCTCAACTTCAGATTTAAATTCCTTGAACTTTTCAAAAGATTCTGATTTATACTTCATTAAGTACAAATAACCATACCGTGAATGATCATCGATAAAAGTAATGAAGTAAGAATAACCACTCCTAGCAGTTTCATTAATTGGTCCACATACATCTGTATGTATCAATCCCAATATGTCAGTAGCTCGCCCACTATGTCCTACAAAAGGCGCTTTAGTCATTTTTCCTAGAAGACATGCATCACAAGTCGAGTATGGTTCAAAACCGATTGGATCAATATATCCATCATTACTCAACTTGTTAATCCTATCTTCTCAAATATGACCTAAACGAAGATGCCAAACATATTTTGGATTTGGACTATCTCGAGGGCGTTTGTTAGTTACGGCATTTATATCATGACTATTTTGCTTATTGACATTGGTAATCGCATTATCGGACATTGTAATGGTATAAAAGATTATTGGTTAAAAAGCCAGAACCAATACATCTTCTATTATAATAAATAGAACATACATCGTCTATAAAATAAAATTCATAATTCTCTTTACCTAGACGAGGTATAGAGATGATGTTTCGAACATCATTCTTATAATGTAAACAATTCTTTAAAACCAAAATATGTCCATAAGGCAAATATAAACGAAAAGTCCATATAGCTAATGTAGCAACTCTTGCCTCATTTGCAAATGTCAGGACAATCTCATTTCGCCCCAGCATCCTGCTTATTTCCAGATTCTGCAAGGACATATAAATATGTGAGGTTGCACCAGAATCCAGAATCCATGAGCTGGATTCAGCACTAATCATATGATTAGTATCAATAAGCATAGATATAATACCTTCGCAAGGTTGGTTCTTGGACTTGACCTTCAAGCTCGCGAGGTACTTCTTACAGTTCCTCCTCTAATGCCCCATGACACCATAGTAATGACATTTCCCTTTTTCAACCTTGGGCTTTGGTTGCACAGTAGCTTTCACAGGCCTCTTCCATTTCGTTTTCTTCAAAACAGTTGTACTCTTTGAAGAAGAAGCCTTAGCCAAAGCCACTGCATTTGGCCTCGTATTGTGCATTTCCTTCTCATAAACTACCAGCATGCCATGCAACTCAGTAAGAGTTTTCTCCATCTTATGCATGTGGAACTTGAGAAGGAGTCAGGTAAAGATTGGAGGATCAAATCCAAAACTAAGTCATTGTCCATGACAAGATTCAGCCTAGCCAATTCTTCTATGTGCCAGATCATTTTCAGGACATGATCATTAACTAATGATCCTTCAGCCATCCTCATACGGTGTATGCCTTAGATATCTCACATCTAGAGGTACGGCCATTCTCGTCAAAGAATTCCTTTATGTGCAATATGATCGATCTAGCATCTTTCATTGCTTCATATTTCTTCTGAAATTCATTATTCATTGAAGCCATCATATATGACCTAACTTTTAGGTCATCATCATGCCACTTATCATAAGTGACTCGTTCCTCTTGGGTCCCACCCTTAGGAAAGGAGGTTGACATCTTTTCATCAAGCACATACCCAAGTTTTTTCGAATTGAGAACGATTCTCAAATTTCTTAGCCAGTCGGTAAAATTGGGTCCAGTCAAACAATTCTTGTCAAGTATCGAAATGAACGGATTTGTGTTTACCATTTTCAGAGTAATAATTATTTGTGCAGAAAATAAATTGTTAGCTGTTGTTTTTCGAAATAACTATTTCATTTTGGCCTTTAAATGAAATAGATCTTCCCACTAAATTTATATCCGGATCCCATACTCCTTAAAATGGGAAACGGCAATCTTTGTTGGGTAAAGATTACTAGTGGGGATTGGAGTCCCACCAGCTCATAGTCCGCCTCACCTAACAGTTATTGGTGTTCTATAAGCTTAGTGAGTGAATCAACTTATTCAACGCATCATATGCGAGTCCCAATCATAACTTCGGCCTCTAGACCATGAAACTCTCACCTAACAGTTATTGAGTTCATGATCATAGTTAATTCTAGCCCATCATCTCATGCAAGTATTGAAAATGCAAACGATCCCATCACCTAACAGTTATTGGAAATCGTTCAGCTTCAACCCCGCAACATCATATGCTTAATGGAGTGGTCCATTATTATGAATGACAATTGACCCCTATGTATCCATAGCCGATCAATCAACCACTATAATATAGGATCAAATCATGATGACGGAAGGCCATGAGTCCGAAACCCGTTACGACTTAATATTATTTTAAGGAGGTTTCGATCATTTAAAGGTCTCACTTTGCACATTAACCGGTTTAACATGCTCATAAAAATACAATAAATAAATAGATGTCAAACACATAAACATCTATCCTACGTGGTGATCATGAAATTATGGTTTAATGGGTCTCGAGCCAATGAGACCACATTTAACCATTTTAATATTTTAATAATGGAGATCCACTCTTCGCTTCTTCTTGGTTCCTTGAACTCTTTGAAAATCGGGCCCAAAGAGCTCTCCAGCTTTATGGCTCCTCAACGTAGTCCTCGTAGCATTTACATCACTATGCTAAACTACGCTAAAAATAAAAATTACATGAAAAATAAAACAAGGACGCAGCCTTCATTTTAATAATTACAATCCCAAAAATAAATGCACGTAATCATCATATATTCCTCCAAACAACAATCACATTGATTAGGGATTTTTCCATGATCACCACCCTTCCACATAAGCAACAAATTCATAATTTAATGCTTCGGAAGGCACAAAAAAAAATCTGCACTGAAACAAATTCAAGGCAGAGCAACGTAAGCCACATCAATATATCTACACCGATGAAACCATTTTCACGTGCATGATTTTAAGCGGTAGTAGTGACTTCGCATCTAGATTCACAATCGCGAACCATTTCGCGGAATCCATACTTAAAATAAAACTAGTAACAGATTTTCGATTCAAATTTAATTTAGTTCTAATTTTTGCTCAGTTGATAAAATTTATCATATAAAATAATCAACTTTGGTAGGCCACGTAAGAGCGAACAATTCACTAACATAAAAGTGGCCATTTGATCGCAAAAATTATCGTGAACTAAAATCAAATAAACGCACGATAACGCCTAAGGATTGGCTCTGATATCACCGCTGAGATTCGTGTAACATGCATAGGTAAAATTAAAAATTATAAAACGTAGCGGAAATAATAAACTCATACATGTATCTCCAGAGGCGTAGTTCGTGCGTTTCAATCGGAAATCATATTATACGAAAAGAGGGTTAACGGGTTACCTCTTGAAGCGTGCCTTTAATAAGTTGGTTCATATGTTCTTTGTTCGAGCCCCACAAATGTCAGACCTCTAGTTCAGACACACCACCAATCACACGTCGAACGGGACGAACAAGTTACGAAGAATCACCACTATATTGTGCTAGCAATCCCGTGGTGATAACTCTTCGCGTTCTTGAATTTTTGGTCACTAGAAAATGAATAGAGAGAACTAAATTTCTGCTCTTTCTTTTCTTGCTTGGACTGCTCAAGCGTGCTCTTTCTTTTCGTTTTCCTCTATATATTAAAAAAAAAACCCGTGTACACATCCAGAACGGTTTGTACGTAAAAGAAAACGATTAGTTGTTACTGATCGTGGCGTACGTTCAGCATTAATGCTGAACGTGTGCCCCATGTCCCACACGGTCAGCAACCGTTGCTGACCGTGAGTGCTTCACATGGTCAGCAACGGTTGCTGACCATGTGTAGGCATATAGATTTTTATTTTTATTTTTAAATGGTTAGCACAACACGTGCTGACCATTAACAATATTATATATAAAATATGTCTACATTTAATAAAAACAAAACATGCAAACTAGCAGAAAATATGCACATTAGACACATCAATATGTGTCCGTACAAAACGTGTATATGCATCATATACACATACGTCAATGACCAAAAATCAAATTAAATTAAGTCTCATTTAATCTAATTTCAATTCGACTAATTCGATAATCACGATTGCAAACATATTTGCAATATCGTCTTTCCTTTTAATGTCGTAATGTATTGGTTAAGGTGTGTGATATCCCTAGGTTCATCACTGAGCTGGTAGTAAGACATGCACTAACACGTTAGTACTTCCAAGAGAATTAATTGTCCCGATCAACTTCTAGGTCCAATAAGCCATGAGTGACATATAGTAATATGTCATGGCTACCCAGACAATGTGAATTCTTTATGAACATAATGAACCTGTCAGCTTTAGCTACAACATAATTCAATCCCTCTGTCTTACTATATCCCGAACGAACAAAGACCATGGAGTTTCGTCAAGTCAGCAATTCGATCATATGCTCAAATTTAATCAACATGCATTTTATTCTCAGTTACAACCCCGGCGGAGGATTTCAATGCATTGTCATAATCATAGTTATCAAGGCGTCGCCTAGGCGACAAGGCAACCTCGGATTCCCAAGGCGTCCTGTCGCCTTGCTGGTCCTCGTCAAGGCGGGCACCTTGGTTGTCTAGGCGTCGCCTTGTGGACGCCTTGGGCGCCTTGGACGCTTCGGGCTGAGCAGGCGTCTCGGGTCAGTCAGATCTGGGTCGGATGGTGTCCGACGGTCGCGCTGCTGCTGATCGAGGCTCCGGGTGGCGTCGGGGCTGTGGGTCGACGGCGGAGGAAGCGCGAAGCTGGCGTCGGGTCTCCGAGCTCTCAGATCTGGAGTCGCGACTGTGGGACAGAGGCTCGGGTGGTGGCTGGTTTGTCTTCGGGCTTGAGCACGGCTGCGCGGGTGAGCTAGGACCTCGGTGGGGTTGCCGCGGCGGCTCAGTATCGCGAACAAACTGGGCAGTGGTGGAGGAGGCCTCGGTCGCTGAGACATGGCGTAGATGGAAGGGGTTCTGGGGTCTGGGTGGATTTGAGGTGCACGGAGACGGAGGGGCTCGGATCAGCGAGAAGAACCCGATGAAGATTGAAGAAGACAAAGACTGAAGACTGGAGAGGAAAAAGAAGAAAGGGAACAGGAGGTAGAGAGAGGGAGAGATAGAGAGGAGAAAGTGGGGAGCCTGTACGTGTGTGGTGGGGGCCGGGGGGATGGGTGCGTGGGTTTCCAAAGCTGAAAAAAATTGAAGTGACGTTTGATACGTGTTTTTATATTTTAATTAGTAGAGCATGTTAAATTATTGTGAAATTATTGAAGTTGTAGTTACTTAATTTCGATTACCTACTCTATTTTATGATTATTATATATCTTAAATATATTTGATAGTTGTTTATTTTTAATAATCTTTCATGCATATATTTACTTTGTTAAATCATGAATGTAAGGTTTGAAGTGCAAATGTAAAATATACAATTATACATATATATATTTAAAATTTTAGCTATGTTGTCGCCTTATCGCCTTACGGACGACTAGGCGGGCGCCTAATCGCCTAAGCGTTTTAGAGGCCTCTACTCGCCTTGTCGCCTTAACAACTATGGTCATAATTAAATCGCATGGGATATCATACCTTGCATGTGACAAGGAGACAGATTTCATTTTGCGCGCACGTGTGACTTCGTATGTGCATGAACTATGACCATCAAGTACAGAGACGGATCGACGAACTGTCAATATGCGTCCTCATGAACCATAGTCATCCAACACACAAGTCAACACTGTGACTCAGGTCAAAGGATTATTTACATAAGACCAAAGCATGAACGATTAGATATTGACCACGCTAAAAGCTTCCATGTCGCTAATCGTTCAATGTGTGTCATGTTCAGTGAACTTGACTAGGACAAGCACTTGTGTTCTAACTCGGATATCTCTATACCCAATGACTTGTGACTCGTCATTTCATCAAGTATCCAATACACAATGGTAAAGCTAAGAACACACCGGTGTCCATAGAATCATTAATATCCACTCAATGATTCATTGACCGGGAACTATTTAAAGATTCAGTTTAACTGTGAACCTGTCACACATATTCTCAATGTCTCAAAAATAGGTCCAGTCACAACCGATCTTATGAAATTTATTCATATATGTAAATAATTGGACAAATGAATAAATACATCTTTACCATTAAATAATTACTTTAGGGCATATCTCTAACAGTGGGAACGTGCTCTCCATTATGGCATATTGAAATATAATCGTATGATGGAATCTTACGTCAGTCGTTTGAGACAGAAGTCCCTCCAACTTTAAGGTTGTCATGTTAATAGTTGGTCAAATCAATGTGGGTACCGCCAGAGTGATTGTGACATTCTGAAATCCGACCCTTTTCGAAGCATGATTTCATGAGACATCTTGTCAGTGCGTTTCAGTTAAACATCGCTCAGAGTTGGCCACTCTTGAGAAGACTAACCGATGCGGAAAGCCTAAGTAGGACTTAAGTACGTGGACCAAAGAACTCGACCATGGATTGGTACGTTGACCATAAGGATTGCCGATGGAATATTTTGAGCCATGATAGGCCGGTCTAAGATTGGACTTGGAACGATTTGCTAGTGCTATACAATTGGTACAAGGGTGATTCCGTTTGACCATCGTATAATTTGCAAATTAACCTAGACCGATTCCTGACGATCGCGTCCTTTGGAACTAGCGATTGACCCTCGCAATTACATGACAACCAAGGTCGCCATGACTCGAATAACTCTTAAACGTGACATTAGTCATGGGTCGATACGCGTAACTCCCAAGAGCCGCCCGTTAGTTTGAGATACACTGGAATCGCCATTGACAGATTTTAGCCACGAATTGGACTTCGGAATTGGACGTCGGGTATTCGAGAATTCCAACGATAATAAATTGGACGTCGCCTCATCGGGAACCATTAGGATTAGAATTCGCCCTTAGCATTTAGAAAAGTGTAATTCGGATCGACAATTAGGAAATTACCTTTATACCCTTGGATTAATACCCTTTTCCTTAGAAATGAGTAAGGGCAATTTGGACATTTGCCATCCCCCACTCTTGGCCGAAATATGAAGGGTAGTACGGTCATTTGGGCTCTTGAATTATTGGATGATGGAATGACTAAGTGACATGACCATTGGACTTGATTTCCCCATGAACTACTCCTACCAAATTGTCATTCGAGCTTACTATTCATTGTCATTCACTCACTACCAACCCCACTACCAATTTCCCTCCATTTTCTCTCTTGCTCTTGAAGTGGATGACAAGATCATACACTCCCTCTCATTCTCTCATTCGGCCGAACCATCACCCCCCTCACTCTCATTTTCTCTCATTCTCTCTTCCTCTCAAGCTCTCACTCTCCCTTTTTCCTCTCGCACCGTCGACGCCACCTCCACCGCCGGCCTTTGGGCTAAGTTCGTGAGCTCCTCAAGCTCATTTTTCGTGGTAAGTCTCCCTAAGGCTAGATCCTATGCGTTGTTTGGTTAGTAAATGAGGTTAAGGTTGATTTTTAGTAGATTATAATGGCTAAGAACGAGTTGGTTTCATGGATTAGAAACCGAGACCCTGCTGTCCAGGGTTGGCTGTGAACTTGCGGCCCTTGTCGGAGGATTTTTGCTTGCTCAACCCTTCGGTAAGTTATCCCTAACCCTTTATTAGGATGTTAGGTTACTAATATATATTTTATGGTTGCATTGGTAGAGTTTAAGGGCTGTTTTTATGGGAAAAATGTTAATGACCCGAGAGCCCGCATAATCCCGTTTTCAGCGCGCGTCGAAAATGAAATGGGTCGTTCTAAGTCGTCCGGAGTCCAAATTGAGCTCCGTTTTCGACCACGCGACCATAAGATCATGAAGAACGAGGTTCTAAAGTTAGATTGCCAAAAACGTAAACAGATTTATGTCATCTTTTCTGAGAGTAAGCCTGGTCATGGAAAAACCGAACCTGCCATGAAATGGATGAACCGCGTTTGGTCGTTTCTTGGATTAAAAATGGCGAAATTGAGTTTATATGATGAAGTCCTATTATGGTCATGAATGACCTTAGGGTCTTGAGCAAGTGAAGTGGTTTAATAGACTAAACTTGAGTTTAAATGGGAAGTGTAAAATAATCGAATGCTCATGGAGGACCTATGATCGTGGCTATGTGCCTAGATGGTTAATTGCTTGACTGTGTGATCTTGAGTGCAATTGGCCGTTGGAATGAGATGTATGAGTACTACAGCACATATTAACCTATTAAGGTTATAGCATGACCCGAGAGCCGTTTTTACGGGGGGTCCTGGTAAACATATAATAGCCTGGGCGTTACGACGATGGCGTTTACCAAATGCAAGTATGACCCGAGAGCCGTTTTTACGGGGGGGTCCTGGTAAATATATAATAGCCTGGGCGTTACGACGAGGGCGTTTACCGAATGCAAGCATGACCCGAGAGCCGTTTTTACGGGGGGTCCTGGTAAACATATAATAGCCTGGGCGTTACGACGAGGGCGTTTACCAAATGCAAGTATGACCTAAGAGCCGTTTTTACGGGGGGTCCAGGCAGATGAATTTATTAGACCTGGGCGTTATGACGAGGGTCCTGCCTAATACAATGTGATTATTAAGCTATGTCCCGGGCGCTACGGCGAGGGCTGAATAGCTAGAACCGAGTTATTGATGGAATGCCTTATTCGAGTAGTTGATTGTTTAAATGCCTAAAGTACGAAGCTTAGGTTAAATTGTGAAATCGCATCTTGAATTGGGTTGAATGGAGTGTCTATTTGCTGTACTCCTATTTATTGTCTTAAATGCCATGACTATACTTTCTATTAGAATTGTTTACTTTCAGGTGTTAGGTGGTACTAATGGCCTAGTTTAGGGTTAGGAATGACTTGCTGAGATTTATTCTCACCCCGTTGTGGGACAACATTTTCAGGTCCCAAATGACGTGGTCCCTTGAATACTATGGACGGACTTTTGAAGATACCCTTTTGAAATAGATGAACCGTTAACCTTACCTGACTATATTTCCCTCTTAAGACTTAGGGAGCTATTTTCTTATTTTGGGTTGTTCACGCCTATATAGATCTGTAGGGTTAAACTTCATCTACTGATGTTTTATTAAAGGAATTTGTATTTTGGGAGATGGCAAGTTGTAACCCTATTGTGTATTTGACGCTTTTAAGGAATGTTTGAATTAAGTTTCAAATCTCTAATTTCATCCAGAGTCATTGTGTTCGGAAAGAAAATTTTAAGAAAGGAGATTGTTCGTCGCTTCCGCATGTACATTTGGTATTGCGCTTAAGTCGTTCGCCGTTGATCTTGGGAACTAATCTATGCAAACGGTCGTGGCGGGATGTTTGCAAGCCCGAGAAGGGTACGGGGCGTTACATCCCCGTTTAAGTGGTATCAGAGCAAGGTCAGCTCAATCCAATATGATTGAGGTTGGAGTGATAAGGAGTGATGACTTGGGGACAATTAGATAGTGAGACCTTTAGGATTAAGCATTGATCACTGAATTTCAAGGACTGTAGGCTTGAACTCGTGTACATTTTGATGGTTCTAGAATTGATTCAATTGATATCTTGGGTGGTGATTTTATTAAGGTTCACAATGAAGTAATCAGAAATTGAGGAGCCATGAGCATGGATCTGAGGTTGTGGATGTGCTTGAGGTTAATAGGGAGTCGCTCATGAGTAGAGGGTCGATTGGATTATGTGATCGTTATTGTGGCCTTGAGGTATATGGCTAAACCTAGGGAAAAATCGATTTGTGAGAAGGTCATTTGTGGAATTAGAAGTCCTATATGGATAAGAATTGATCGGGAAACGACTGCGATGTTACGAGCAATGAGGACGATCATGCACTGCATGTGTTTATGGCGTCAAAATAAAAGTTGAGAAATGTGCATGCATGAGCATATCATTATCGGACTTGATAAACCATCGCTTGGTATGGGACAAGCTGATGGGATACCTATAAATCGTAATGAAGTACGTTATGGGACGTGTGGAACGGGACTCTCCTCTTAGGTGTATGACTTGGGACAACCTGCAAAGACCAGGTCTGATGAGGGCGGGGAGTGTACGCCGGGACATAGAAGTTCGGACAAGGAGCTGCTCCTGGCAAGCTTCTAAGACAGAAAGGGAGGCAGGAATGACCTAAACCATACATTGAAAGGGGTGGGTCTAGGTATCGGGCTAAGTCTGATTCTTTTATCAAAAGATTTATCGCATTAAATCTAATCCTCAAGATGAAATTTCAAGCATTGCGTGGCATTTGATATGGCGCGTGTGATTGGCACTCCTTGTTGTTGACACCTGATTTTTGATCAGTCTTTCATAGTTTATTTTTAAAAAATTCATAAAAAATCTATAAAAAGTTAAAAAAATTAAAAAATCATCTTTGGTAGCCTTGACCAAGCTAAAGGAACCATTTTTGATAAAAAAAAATAATTTTTCATATTTTTAAATATTTTTTAATATTTTCCAAAAATAGAAAAATACATGAAAAATGAAGAAAAATAGCGTTCGATGTCATAAAAATATAGAAAAATAGTCAATATTTTTATTTTAATTTCTTTTACATTTTGAACTCATAAATAGTCAAAATTCAAGTTCAATTGCATGTGTTTCTTCACGACGCATAGAGTTGAATTTGGCAAAAAAATGTCATTCGAGTATTTTAATTTGTAAATTTCTACATCTTTTTTAGTCTTGACGTCCAATTAGATCGACCACCATCTACAATAAATGCCCCTTGCTGAATATTTTCGTTTTTGTTTCACATGATTTCATGGTGTAAAACGCCGAGTGGATCCCCAAATATAATCGGGTCGGCATGAGCTCGATAGCTCGTCCAAGACCAAACCAGGGCACGGCGAACCCCATGTGAGTACTCTCGAATTCCTTCGATGCTTCCTAATGCTTTTCTTAGGTTAGATCGTGTGTAGAATGGCTAGGACAGCTAAATTATTCTTGAGCTGTGATTGATAAATAGGACCTTACTAGGAATGCCATGTGATTTATTTGCATATCTAGATTCCTTGAGTTGGGCATTTTATTACTGATTGTGATTGCTAGGATAATCACTCCTATCTACATGAATTTCTAGATTTAGGGTTCATACCTTACTCATCCGCATGAATCTCAGGCTAGAAAATTCAGTCAACTTAGGTACCGAAAGGGCATCAACTCTGACAGTTGGTGTAACTAAGTCCCCGAAACCATTTCTCTGGTTCTCGCAGAATTGAATAGAAACTCCCAACTATTCGATTGGGTGGTCCAATCATACCCTAAAAAAATGATTGGTGGCGACTCCATGGCATGCACACTTAGCACATGTCACTAGACCACACTGAAAGTCGATCACGCATACCTCCGTTGCGATTTGGGTAATGGGCCTTGGGAGAGGCCCGCGTCCGACCAGACAGGACGGCCCATTAGCCCTCGAGAGCCCGACAACCTCAAGAGGGTCGCGACACTTGTTTGCATCGCCGTAGGTGGTTACAGGTCTTAAAGCTTCGTACTAGGCAATAAGTGTCGTTTGGTCAATACCTATCTAATGTGCTAGACAGATGATTGTGGTAGTGCTAGCTTGCAAGTGCATCTAGACTTGAGGTACGGATGAGAACTTCTTGATGTGTGCCTCTGAATTCTTGATCTATGATTGGCTTACTTGACATCGAGTCGTTGTTTGGCTGAGGCTTATTTGAGAACGGAATAGCATGTTGTAATCTTGCTAAGTCGCAGGTGCGGCGGGACTTAAGGTACGAGAAAATATCCCATTGAATTGATACCATGAGTGTTTGCTTGATGTTTGCTTAGTTGAGACTTGTTTGATGATTGACTCCTGGTTGAGTGTTGCTTGTGATTGTTTGGTAATTAGTGGCTGGCTTATGGTTACCGTTGTGGTGAGCAGTTTAGGACTGCTAGACTTGAGTAGATGGCTTAGGTCTTTGAATCCCTTGGTGGAACTGTACTAGCTCCTATGATGTTAGAGCTTAGTGGGAATGAACAATCGAGATAAAAGTGTTAGAGGAGCGCCTAACTCCAGACCACAAGTTGTGGGAGATTCAAGAGTTGATAAAGTCGAGAGAGCCTTAAAAGAAATCGAGAATTAGATGAGTAGGTAGGCTCGAGATTGGGCTGCTATTGTGACTTAGCCAATTGAGGCCATTGCTGTTATGATTATTAGAGCAAATGGTGCTGATCGGAAGGATGATCTTGGAGACACGAATAGGAGCCGACATATGGGCTAGCTTGTGGAATAGTTTGTGAAGTCGAAGTCGACGGAGTTGGCAGGAAATGTAAGTATGAGATTACTCCTATTTGGAATGAGGATTTGTAAGGAAGCCTTAGAGGCGTGGGTATATTGAGGAGAAAATGACCATAGTGATTAACACTCCAAGGTACTGCTAATGATCGGTGAATAGTTACCAAAGGGAATTTTCCTTGAAGGCGTAGCACGTAATCGGATTTGCCTTCATCTAGTTGATCAATGAGGAATGCGTTACTAAGATTGCTAAGGAGCAAAAGTTGGTGGAACCCCTGAAGTTTGTGAGAATCAGAGAAAGATCTGCCATTGTGGGGTAAAGTTCTCGAGACTGCCTAAACATGCATCAAAGATGGTTAGGGACCCGTTGGATAAGAACAAGGAGGTTAAAGAAGGAATTGAGGTTCGAAGCATCGTGGCGAATTGATATTCTTAGATCTGAAGCGTTATGATGAACTTCATCTTGAAGGGCTAAATGACTGGGGAAACCATGAGTAAAAAGGATTTCCGCTTATAGAACATAGAATGTACTTGTAAGGAATGATTGATACCAGGGCGCAAGGCCTAGAAGGGAAATTGGTGGTTTGCCTCTCTCGTCTTGTGGGAAGTGTTAAGGGAAATCAGCATGCTAGTCTACTTGAGTCCAATGATTCTGTGAAGATGACTGAGATTGAACCGAACCGTCGAAAATGGAGTTATAAGTTGTTGTCCAATAAAGGATAGGGCGATGTTCTAAAGGACAATCGGACCCTGAGATGGTCGTTGATGGGGAGGAAAGAGGACGAACTTGATAGTCTTGGTTACGAATGGGTGGACGAGTAAGCAACATGGGTGCTTAGATTATGACCGCAAAGTGATTTGAATTAATCGAGTTGAATATCCAAGGTGTGGATTTGTAGAGACCAAGGAGAAACCTCGATCCCTTAGAACCTTGTCGTTGAGATGATAGAGTTATTGGAAGGAGAATGTCAAGTATGGTGACATCTGAATCCTGGAGTAAAGGTACCGCTGTTGATGCAGACTTCAAGATTGACATTCTATGGAACAAGGAAGACAAGGTGGATTCGAGACAAGAGAATGCCACTAAGAAATGTAGTCTCTTCATAGAGTAAGAGGCCCCGGTACAAAAAGAAGAGGAATTCTATTGTCTGGGTGTTAAGAGTGAACGCCACCAGGCCAGAGATCGACAGTGGATTAGACAATGTGCTGAAATGGAAACGACCAACTGATGAGCTTCATTTGTGAATATGAGTTATAAAGAGACGACTGATATTAATGGGTTTAGGCTTGAATTACGTTACATCTTGATGGTTTTAGTCATCAATTGATATTGACGGCTTTCGACAGTGTGAGACGAGATGTATGCAAGGAAGTGGACAAGGGATATTTGGATCAAAGGCCAGTTGTAATCGAAGGCATATGGATTCGACTTGAATGGCGACTAGACTTGAGGTTATAGATTAATATTAGGTAGTTGATTTTTGAGATGTGATAGTCGCTTGCGGAATTAGAAATTTCTATTAAAAGGAATTGATCGGAAACAAGGAATCATGAAGAGCACGAACGGCCTTCGGAAAGTATTCCATGGACTCTAAGAGGACGCTCGAGGTAGGAAGAATATAAGAGCGCAAGATTTGGGTTTAATAAGGCAAGTTCTAGGTCATAAAGCCTCTGGGAAATGGATTTCATGTGGAACCCTTAAGGATTAGTATAAGTAATGGATTGTCGGAAAACAGTATGGATTACTGGAGTTTGGAGTTGCTGGAATTGATGGTTTGCTATAGACGAATCGTGGCAAGAGTCATCCTATTAATGAAATGGACTAAGGACAAGATGTGGCGTGAATGGTCGAATGAACATGAAAGGAGTTTTCGGGGGCTAAAATGTTGTAACCTGCGGGTCCTGATGCCAAGAGATCATGGAAGAGATTACAACAGGGAGAAAATACAGACTCTTAAGTACCCACGGATAGAGACTTAGAAGCTTCATGAACGAATGTAAGTATACGATGATGAAGGACTTAGAGGGCAAGGTCATGTTGGGAACTCATCGTGATGACTATAGTGTCCCATAGATTTACCAAGCAGTACCAGGACTTACGTCTGCACTAGTGGTGGAGTATAAAGAAAAGAGAAATAGCCAAGTTTGTGGTTAAAGATCGGATGTGTCAACAAAGGAAGGCACGACTCGATAAGCCGATGAGTTGCCCCAGCCGTAGGGAGCTCTCAAGTGGAACTAGGAACGAATTGTTGTGGATTTCGCCGTGGGGTCACCTGAAAGGTCAGGAGGACCATGGGATGATTTGTGAAGGCGTTAGGCAACTCGTGTGGAATTTCAACGATGGTTGTACCAAGTAGAGATCCTAAGTTTACCTTAACTGTTAGGAGAGTCCTCAAGACGTCATAGGGACGAAGTTACATTACAGTACGTCCTGTCATGTGCAGACAAATAGATGGCCTAAGAAAATGATCTAGATGCATGAGATTAGGTTGTGAGCGTGTATCACGAACTTTAAAGGACGTGGTAATGAGTGGCTATGCCTGGTGGAGATGTCCAAAGTAACAATTACTTGTAGACAGATTGGATGACTGGTTGGTGCATACCTTTATCAAGGATGTTTGAGTGGGGACTTATTGCAAATGACTTCTATCTTGGGTTGAAATTACTTCATGAGGGACTGACTGGAGGTGGCACTGGATTCTATTAAGCCATTTGAAAAGCATGGGTGGGTCCTAAGTTAATCTTGTGGATCAAGTTACTTGGAGTTATGTTTGGGTCTCGGGTAATACCCTGAAGCCTGTTGACGCGAGGATTTGTGCCCATCTTGATGCGTTAATACGTGAGATTTTAAACTGAAGTGTTGAGACGCGGGTTTCAAAACGGTATACGGATTTGAGGCGTGCTACGCGGATTGTGGGTGAGTTTGACGGCCGGTGCGCCATTACGAAGGCCTTGGCATCGATACTGAAACTAAATGGACATACGGTATAGTTCTTTAGAACTTCAAGTGAGAGATTATGTTTTTCTTAAAGTATCACCCATGCGAGGCCTGTCCGATTTGGAAAGTCGAGTCTGAGGTGTGAAGACCTATTTGGGTTTTGGCAATTAAAAAGAGGACCGCCGAGGAAGATGAAGTAGAGATGAGGCGTCAGCACCCAGTTGTTGAGTACGATGTGATTTATTAAAAATTTCGAGGACGAAATTTTTAAAAGGAGGGAAGAGTTGTGACATTCTGAAATCCGACCCTTTTCGAAGCATGATTTCATGAGACATCTTGTCAGTGCGTTTCAGTTAAACATCGCTCAGAGTTGGCCACTCTTGAGAAGACTAACCGATGGGGAAAGCCTAAGTAGGACTTAAGTACGTGGACCAAAGAACTCGACCATGGATTGGTACGTTGACCATAAGGATTGCCGATGGAATATTTTGAGCCATGATAGGCCGGTCTAAGATTGGACTTGGAACGATTTGCTAGTGCTATACAATTGGTACATGGGTGATTCCGTTTGACCATCGTATAATTTGCAAATTAACCTAGACCGATTCCTGACGATCGCGTCCTTTGGAACTAGCGATTGACCCTCGCAATTACATGACAACCAAGGTCGCCATGACTCGAATAACTCTTAAACGTGACATTAGTCATGGGTCGATACGCGTAACTCCCAAGAGCCGCCCGTTAGTTTGAGATACACTGGAATCGCCATTGACAGATTTTAGCCACGAATTGGACTTCGGAATTGGACGTCGGGTATTCGAGAATTCCAACGATAATAAATTGGACGTCGCCTCATCGGGAACCATTAGGATTAGAATTCGCCCTTAGCATTTAGAAAAGTGAAATTCGGATCGACAATTAGGAAATTACCTTTATACCCTTGGATTAATACCCTTTTCCTTAGAAATGAGTAAGGGCAATTTGGACATTTGCCATCCCCCACTCTTGGCCGAAATATGAAGGGTAGTACGGTCATTTGGGCTCTTGAATTATTGGATGATGGAATGACTAAGTGACATGACCATTGCACTTGATTTCCTCATGAACTACTCCTACCAACTTGTCATTCAAGCTTACTATTCATTGTCATTCACTCATTACCAACCCCACTACCAATTTCCCTCCATTTTCTCTCTTGCTCTTGAAGTGGATGACAAGATCATACACTCCCTCTCATTCTCTCATTCGGCCGAACCATCACCCCCCTCACTCTCATTTTCTCTCATTCTCTTTTCCTCTCAAGCTCTCACTCTCCCTTTTTCCTCTCGCACCGTCGACGCCATCTCCACCGCCGGCCTTTGGGCTAAGTTCGTGAGCTACTCAAGCTCATTTTTCGTGGTAAGTCTCCCTAAGGCTAGATCCTATGCGTTGTTTGGTTAGTAAATGAGGTTAAGGTTGAGTTTTAGTAGATTATAATGGCTAAGAACGAGTTGGTTTCATGGATTAGAAACCGAGACCCTGCTGTCCAGAGTTGGCTATGAACTTGCGGCCCTTGTCGGAGGATTTTTGCTTGCTCAACCCTTCGGTAAGTTATCCCTAACCCATTATTAGGATGTTAGGTTACTAATAGATGTTTTATGGTTGCATTGGTAGAGTTTAAGGGCTGTTTTTATGGGAAAAATATTAATGACCCGAGAGCCCGTTTTCAGCGCGCGTCGAAAATGAAATGGGTCGTTCTAAGTTGTCCGGAGTCCAAATTGAGCTCCGTTTTCGCCCACGCGACCATAAGATCATGAAGAACGAGGTTCTAAAGTTAGATTGCTAAAAAAGTAAACAGATTTATGTCATTTGTTCTGAGAGTAAGCCTGGTCATGGAAAAACCGAACCAGCCATGAAATGGATGAACCGCGCTTGGTCGTTTCTTGGATTAAAAATGGCGAAATTGAGTTTATATGATGAAGTCCTATTCTGGTCATGAATGACCTTAGGGTCTTGAGCAAGTGAAGTGGTTTAATAGACTAAACCGGAGTTTGAATGGGAAGTGTAAAATAATCGAATGCTCATGGATGACCTATGATCGTGGCTATGTGCCTAGATGGTTAATTGCTTGACTGTGTGATCTTGAGTGCAATTGGCCGTTGGAATGAGATGTATGAGTACTACAGCACATATTAACCTATTAAGGTTATAGCATGACCCGAGAGCCGTTTTTACGGGGGGTCCTGGTAAACATATAATAGCCTGGGCGTTACGACGATGGCGTTTACCAAATGCAAGTATGACCCAAGAGCCGTTTTTACGGGGGATCCTGGTAAATATATAATAGCCTGGGCGTTACGACGAGGGCGTTTACCGAATGCAAGCATGACCCGAGAGCCGTTTTTACGGGGGGTCCTGGTAAACATATAATAGCCTGGGCGTTACGATGAGGGCGTTTACCAAATGCAAGTATGACCTAAGAGCCGTTTTTACGGGGGGTCCAGGCAGATGAATTTATTAGACCTGGGCGTTACGACGAGGGTCCTGCCTAATACAATGTGATTATTAAGCTATGTCCCGGGCGCTACGGCGAGGGCTGAATAGCTAAAATCGAGTTATTGATGGAATGCCTTATTTGAGTAGTTGATTGTTTAAATGCCTAAAGTACGAAGCTTAGGTTAAATTGTGAAATCGCATCTTGAATTGGGTTGAATGGAGTGTCTATTTGCTGTACTCCTATTTATTGTCTTAAATGCCATGACTATACTTTCTATTAGAATTGTTTACTTTCAGGTGTTAGGAGGTACTAATGGCCTAGTTTAGGGTTAGGAATGACTTGCTGAGATTTATTCTCACCCCGTTGTGGGACAATATTTTCAAGTCCCAAATGACGTGGTCCCTTGAATACTATGGACGGACTTTTGAAGATACCCTTTTGAAGTAGATGAACCGTTAACCTTACCTGACTATATTTCCCTCTTAAGACTTAGGGAGCTATTTTCTTATTTTGGGTTGTTCACGCCTATATAGCTCTGTAGGGTTAAACTTCATCTACTGATGTTTTATTAAAGGAAGTTATATTTTGGGATATGGCAAGTTGTAACCCTATTGTGTATTTGACGCTTTTAAGGAATGTTTGAAGTAAGTTTCAAATCTCTAATTTCATCCAGAGTCATTGTGTTCGGAAAGAAAATTTTAAGAAATGAGATTGTTCGTCGCTTCCGCATGTACATTTGGTATTGCGCTTAAGTCGTTCGCCGTTGATCCTGGGAACTAATCTATGCAAACGGCCGTGGCGGGATGTTAACAAGCCCGAGAAGGGTACGGGGCGTTACAGTGATCCATTCTCCTGATCTCATTTTGCATTTTGATATACACGCCAGAGTACCATGTGGCATATTTTAACAAACAAAAAAATCAAGATGAAAATGGAGTTTGAACTAACGTCGTTTTAATATTCTCGCACAAGAACAAATTAAAATAATACTAATAATAAAAGCTAACGCACTTAAAACGCCAAAGCAAGATCGAAATGACAGAAGATCTTCAATAAAGGCAAACGCTGATAAAAAAAAATTATACACAATAATGGCTCTGGCTTTATCAAAACAGCCTTTTTCCAAGAATTACCCTCAAACGGCCAACATCTATTTGTTTGAGAGAGAGAGAGAGTCTCCAGGCCAATTTTAAGATTCCAGGTAGTTACTCCTCGTGATTTATGTAGTTAAGCGATTAACGAAGAAGTTCGTTCGCGCATCTCAATTATAGGATTGCTGTTGCATGACCATGCAGGAGTGTTTTGCTGCTGCTGGAGTTGCTGTAACAATAGGATTTGTTGCATGTTTGATAGTTTATGCCGGAGCATCGACTGCTCGGATCGGAGTTGATCATTACTCCTCCGCATCTGGTAGCAGTGGTACAGGACGAGGCGGAGCCGATTCGAGAGCTCCCGATTCTCGAGTTTCAGCCGATTTACTTGGTTTCTCAGGTTTTCGAGATGCTTCTGCTTGCGCATACGAGACCGCCTAGCCGATTCCCTATTTGAAATCACCCGTCGTTGCTTTCTCTCGTCCACGGCTGCATCGCCGTTTTGATTCTCTCTGCAGGAGTTACTCGAGTTCGAAGGGTAGTTCACTTGATCAAGGTTCGAGTCATCCGATGCAAAAGTCGAAATGACGAGTTTTGGGAACTGAATTACATCAGAGAATGGATTGTCTATGCAATCCCAAGGTGCGAAGTCAGTATCGAAGGATTGGAAAGGATCGTCAGGCATCGGATCGAATGGGAAACTGGTCGTCGTCGCGGCCAACATGATCGGAGAAGCTGAATTGTAGTGAGGGAGAGAGGGCAGAGGAGGAAAAGGGAAGAATTGCAGCGTAGAGGGATGGTATTTATGGAGGGAAGAAAGGAGTGGAGGTGGGCCCTTCGCTGGGGCATGGCGAATGAAGGATAAGGGCATTTTCGTCAGAGCAATGTTTGGTTTTAGCTGGAACATATGTGTACAAGGATGGCTCGTGAGTCATTGGGCACTAGTGGTGGGGCACGGGTGTTGAAATTACTTTTTCTGAAAGGACATGGAGGGTGACATAAGGCAATATGGTCTACCGGACAAGGTCTTTATGACCTAAAATCCTTAGTTGTGAAGAAACTGGCGCGCGTGGACACGTGTCCTAGTGTTACTGGCTAAGCAGGTGGGCAGCCAGTGGTATGCAAAGTGACCACCTTGGTGCCACGTGTATGCGTCGGCTAAAATTACCCGAGCCGAGATGAGAATCCGATGAAGTTGCAATGCTTGTTTTGATGACTTAACAAGAGGTAAACGACTACCGACGTCCGCCATCTCCTTTGCCTGTTATCATGAAATTTGAGCACCTCTTCCGAAATGTATGGATTGAGCCATAAATATGGTGCACCATCCACAATTCGAAGGACTAAAATTAATGAACCAATCACAACACAAAGTACATGACAGCTAAGCAATGCAGCATAATTCAGTCAGATATTCGTTCACAACGTGAATTGAATTCGTGATCTCATAATATGACAAGTGACTCCCTCATTTGTAACTAGAATAATCAATTTGATATATATCCGGATGTACATCGTAAGAGGTTATATTTGTCATCACAGTGAACTTCAACATGCATAGCTTTCTCAATTAGGCCATGCATTCTTGAAGAGGAAATGAAAAAAAAAATTAGTTTTCTCTCCCTTAATGGGAGCTTTTCTCTCCCTTCCATGGAAGTCCCCTTTCTCGTTTCTGAGAGCTTTACTCACTGTCGTGACCTAAAAAATTATGTTTTCTAGGTTAATGGATTGCTAAGCTAATAGACCTAGCTCGGTGTCACGACCCGTGTCCGTGATAGCACGCGAACATCCCTCCAAGGCCGAACAATTAAAATACTTCCCAGGAACCAGCGGCTTCTAACTTTACTCGAGAAGTGACACGCACATGCGGAAGCGAGAGCAAATCTCCGTGCAACATAAATAACACGATGACTCAGGATGAACAAAGGAGATTCCCATAAATACAACCAATATCTTTATAGAACCTCGTTCAAATTCCAAAATCTACAACAGTCATCCATAAATTGAAGGCAGACTTGTTTGCCCCACAACTACAAATGGGAAAACAAGGTCACATGTCCAACTGCTTCAAAAGACTTCATCGATAGCATCCATGGAGCTTCACCAATTAGGACATGAAAATGTTATCCCACGACGGGGTGAGAATAAATCTCAGCAAGTAAGCTCCTAAACCAAGACTAGGCCAATAGTACCTTCGGACGAATCCTAAACTTGCAGTTCAACATTCTAGGTCAATTGTCAGATCATCTCTTATCTCGCAATCCTAATCATCAAGGCCATCATTCAGAACAATTCCTATCAAGCAAATTATTCCATCGAGGCCATCCTTCAGTAGAGTCCTACCATGCGTTTCTATCCATCAAATGGGACGCTATGCTAAACAAGAAAAGGAAACAACTCATTGCAATCACTGTTCAGATGTTCACGATTCAAGTCATGGTTCAGTATGATAGGTCAAGCTTCGTACTCTAGGCACTTCACAAAATCATACTCATATAGAGTACATCATATGGTAAATCTCAGCTCAGTATATCAAGGCCCACGTCATACGCATTGGGCTGTCACATTGACCTCCCGCTCTCACGGCTCCCAGCTTGTGCTATCACACTGACCTCCCGCTCTCACGGCTCCCGGGTCGTTCTATCACACTGACCTCCCGCTCTCACGGCTCCCAGGTCGACCTCCCGCTCTCACGGCTCCCAGGTCGACCTCCCGCTCTCACGGCTTCCAGGTCGTGCTATTACACTGACCTCCCGCTCTCACGGCTCCCAGGTCATGCTTTAACCCTCATTGGTTAACGTGTGCTCTCATAAGTTACTAACTCAAACCTAGCGTGATAACACTATAGAATAATATGCACATAAGCTCATACTTCACACAAGTATGACTGAGTACAATCAATTGAGCAATTCGCCTATTCAAGGCATCAAATACTATTTTCGTCATGTGGTCATTATTATATTAATATAGTCAATTGCCCAACCAAATAATCCACGTGCCAAATAATCTACAAACCAAATAATCGACGTGTCAAATAATCCACGTAAATAATCCACGTGCCAAATAATCCACAACCAAATAATCTACGTGCCAAATAATCCACGTAAATAATCTACGTGCCAAATAATACCCAAGGCCGAATACTCTTAAGCCTCAATCAAGGTTTTCTATCAATTTCAACACTTTGGCACGTCCCTTTGAGCCCGTGGCCAATTAGCAATAAGAGTCAATAGTCATTTTAATTCAATCTTCTTGCAATTCCTCCTCATGGCTGAACACACAAGAGCTTTCATGCATCAATTGGCTCATTCCTTCCTATACCTTAGTCCATGGCCGAATGTACTTAGGGGTCATTAGGTTATTTTCAACCTTTAGCACATCAAGTCTTACCATGGTCGAATGTACCTTTAGGTCTAGCTAGGCACTCAAGCAACTCAAACAAGCGATTCTAGACTAAGAAACACTTCTATGCGGTCATGCCTTCCACGGATTAATCCGATCCGAGCCTCTAGCATCACAAGACACCAAATAAGCAACAACCTCAAGGCTTACGACTACGTGGCAACTTCGAATCCCCTATGTCAGATTCGGCTAGCACATGTTCATCGGGAGCTTGCTCACAAAATCTACTCACTAGCTTATCTATAGCATCCTT
This sequence comes from Rhodomyrtus psidioides, assembly GCA_021437785.1. Classification (NCBI taxonomy): domain Eukaryota; kingdom Viridiplantae; phylum Streptophyta; class Magnoliopsida; order Myrtales; family Myrtaceae; genus Rhodomyrtus; species Rhodomyrtus psidioides. The sequence goes on along the minus strand of JAILYB010000058.1, from coordinate 3,970,186 downwards.
CGGTAACCTAAGGTCCTAACAAGGGTTTAGGACTAACTTACCAAGCCAATAAGCAAGTGAGGACGACGAAAGAAGCGACGAAGCCCGGGGTTCAAATCTGTCCAAGAAGAGGGCCGGTTCAGTTTCCACAAGAACAACACAAGTTAGCCACGGATTACCTCTCAAAATCGCACCGTCCCTTAATCACTCGCTAAGCAACTATAGGACTTAGTCTCAGGGGAACTTACCGTGGAAAATGAAGTCGAGGAGCTCACGAATGAGGCTCGAAGGCCGGCGAGGGGCGGCGGTGAGACGGCAGCCGAGAGTGAGAGAGAGGGAGCGGCGAGCGAGCGAGAGAGATGAAGAGAGGGAGAACGTGAGAAAATGAGAGAGAGAGAGAGAGAGAGAAGGAGGAGAGGTGGTCGGCCGAACAAGAGGAAGTGAGGGAGAGGTAGGGGAGCTTCTTCCATTCAAGTTCCAAGAGAGGGAGTGGTTGATAGGAGTGGTTGGGGGAGAGTACAAGGGAATAGTGTCCAAGATTGACATGTGTAAGAGAGTTGGTATGGGGTTGTCAAGGGTCAATCAACTTGTCATTCATGCCAACCAATAATTCAAGGGGCCAAATGACTAAAAAGCCATCCAATTTTCGGCCAAGAAGAAAGGGTGGCAATTGTCCAAATTGCCCTTGCTCATTACTAAAGGAAAGGGTAATTATCTAAGGGCATAAAGGTAATTTTCTAATCGTCGACTTAAATTTCACTTTTCTAAATGCTACAGACAAATTCTAATCCTAATGATCCTCGATGAGGCGGCGACCAATTTATTCCTGTTGGAATCCTCGAATATCCGGCCTCCAATCTCGAAGTCCAATTCATGGCTAAATTCAGTCGTTGTCATTCCAGCGCGTCTCAGACTAACGGGCAGCTCTTAGGAGTTACGCGTATCAACCCGCGACCAATGTTTTGTTTAAGAGTTACTCGTGCCACGGTGACTTTGGTTGTCATGTAATTGCGAGGGTCAATTGCTAGTCCCGAAGGTTGCGATCGTTAAGAATCGGTTTAGGTTAATTCGCAAATCATGCCATGATCATTCGGAATCACCCGTGGGCCAATCGTACGATACTAGCAAATTGTTCTGAAACCATTCTTAGATCGACCTTTAGCGGTCCAAAAGATTCCCTCGGCAATCCTTCTGGTCAAAGTGCCGACTCGTGGTTGAGTTCTTTAGTTCACGTACTTAAATCCTATTTAGCCTTTCCCTTTTGGTTAGTCGACTCAAGAGTGATCAAGTCTGAGCGAGATTTACTGGAATACTTCGGTAGACATTCATTCATTAATAAGCTTCGAGATAGGGTCGGAATTCAGGATGTCACAACTCTTCCCACCTTACAAAAATTTCATCCTCGAAATTTACATTACATCCAACTCCTCAAACAAGTGGGGGTGCTCACGCCTCATCGCTTCTTTGCTTTCCCAGGTAGCTCCTTCAGTCCCATGGTGCTCCGAAATCACCTTTACCAACGGTATCGTCTTGTTCCTTAGGACTTGTTCTTTCATGTCTTCAATCCTAATCGGTCTTTCCACATACGTCGCTCGGTCGTCCACTTCCATCACTTCGTGGTCCCGCACATGAGTTGCATCCGGTTCATACTTCCTCAGCATTGAAACACGGAATACGTTGTGGGCCTGCAATAAACTTGGCGGCAAGGCGAGCCTGTAGGCCAAAGTTCCAATTCGTTCCAAATTTCAAAAGGGCCTACGTACCTCGGGCTCAACTTTCCTTTCTTACCAAATTGGGATAATCCTTCATCGGTGACACTTTCAAGAAAACATGACCTCCCACTTGAAACTCCAAAGGTCTGCGCCGCTTGTCGGCACAGCTCTCTTGGCGACTCTGCACGATTTTCAATCTCTCTCTCTTACTGCTTTCATAGACCGTTCCACTAACTCTGGCTGGTTATACTTCTTTCACCATCCTCGTCCCAACATACCGGTGTCTTGCACGCTCTACTGTACAATGCCTCAAATGGTTCCATTCCAATCCTCTGACGGTAACTGTTGTTATAGGCTAACTCCACTAAGTGCAACTGATCTTCCCAACTTCCTTTAAAGTCTAACATACGAGCTCTAAGCATATCTTCAAGCGTTTGAAACGTCCTTTTAGACTGTCCATCCGTCCGAGGTGATAGGCTGCGCTAAATCGCAGTTTCATTCCCAAAGCCTCTTGTAGGCTCTTGCAAAATAAAGCAATGAACTTTAGGTCTCTATCCGATGTGATTGCCACAAGGACTCCATGCAGGCGAACTATGTGTCGCGTGTACGACTTAGCATACCTATCCACAACGAAGTCCTTCCTTACTGTCAAGAAATGCGCGAGCTTAGTCAGTCTATTCACAATTATCCAAAATTGAATCATGTCCTCCTTGACTCATAGGCAGTCCCATCACGAAGTTCATCGTGTTGTGTTTTCGTTTCCAATCAGAAACTTCCATAGGTTGTAACATATCATTGGGCCTACAATGTTGCGCCTTCACTTGTTGGCACGTCAAACATCTAGCCTCAAGCTTGGCTACATCCACTTTCATCCCATCCTACCAGTAATGTTGACGCAAGTTCTGGTACATCTTCGTTCTACCTGGATGAATACTATGGTTGCTTCAGTGAGCTTCCGACAAAATCTTTTCCTTAAGTTCCTCATTTTTGGGTACGCATAATCACCCACGGAACTTCAAGATCCCATCTTTGGACACTTGAAAGTCATGTTTCCTCTTATCTGCATCCGTCTCCTAAATATTTTGGATCTCAGGGTCCGTAGATTGCAGTACATTAATCCTCTCTTGATCTCGATTCAATCCTCAAGATAGCCGTCAAACTTGGAAGATGACAACTCTCAAACTTAAATTCCGAATCCCTTGCTCCTTCAAGTAAATTCCATTCCTTACCTATCAAGTGCGCGATGCTCGATTTCCTACTAAGGGTATTCGCTACCTTATTTGTCTTCCTAGGGTGATACAGGTTATCACCATTATAGTCCTTAAACAATCCCATCTTACGACGTTATCTCCTGTTCAACTCTCCTGGGTAAAGTAAGTACTTCAACTCTGGTGGTCCGTATATATCTAATACCTTTCCCTACACAGGTAATGCCCTCAAACCTTCAACGCAATTAAAATTGCTACAAGTTCTGAATCTTGCGCGGGGTAGCATAACATCATGAGGTCTCAATCATCGCAATGCATATGCAACCATTCTCCCATCTTACATTAATACGCTTCTTGACCCTTTTTACGACACGTCACGATAATTCTCCTATCTTCCAAGACTAGAAGGTATTGTCAATACCGACGCGGTTGTCAGCTTACGCTTAAACTCTTGATAACTCATTTCTCACTTATTCGTCCATTCAAACCGCGTTTCCTTCTTCGTTAACCCAGTCGAAGGAATAGCTATCGAGGAGAACTTTTCCACAAAACATCTGTAATAACCCGCCAATCCTAGGAGACCCCGAACCTTGATAGTAGGCATCAGAATTTGTACACTATGGCTATATCCTTTAGTCTCGGTTCCTCAACTGATGGTCAACTGCTGCAGCCAGATAACTTGGCAACTTTCGTGTAACGACTCGGTCACTTCAAGTGACGAGATCAAAGGGATCTAGGTTCCTTCTCGACTTCCCATAAACTCAAATCTAGGGTGACTAATCGGATGAAAGCAGTTCACTCTGCTATACCAAAACAAGTAGGATTCATATTCTTCCATACTAGGGCCTCTTACCCTATGAGGGAGACTATACACTTAGCGACATCCTCTTGTCAGGAATCCACCTTGTTTTCCTCATTCCATAGGGCATCAATCTTGGAGCCCGCGCCAATAGTTGTACCTTTATCCTAGGATTCAGATGTAACCACACTCGGCATTCTCCTTCCAATAACTCTATCACCTCAAACAACAAGGTTCTAAGGAATCGAGATTCCTCCCTGGATTTCCACACATCCATACCTCGGATATTCAAGCTAATTAATTCAAATCACTTTGCGGCCACAATCCAAGCATCTCTTTCCACGTACTCGTTCGTCCAATAAAATCACGAGTGGCTGCGATTATCGAGCTCGTCCACTTTCTTCTCAATTAGACGAAGGCAATCCCTTTAAGTGCTATGTCTTCAAGAAACTCCTTCTTGGGTAGTTTTTCTCCAAGCATTAGCATCACCTTGGGACGTTAATTGCTAGGGTCGTTTTCTCCTTAACATACCCACGCTTCAAGGGCTTCCTTACAAATCTTCATTCCAGATAGGCTTAATCCCAAAATTGCATTTCCTGTCAACTCAGTCGACTTCGATCTCACAACTATTTCACAAGCTAGCCCATCCATCGATTCCTATTCGTGTCTCCAGTTTCATTCCTCTGATTGCCACTATTAGCTTCAATAGTCACAGCCGTGATAGTCTCAGTTGGCTAGGTAACAATGGCAATCCAGCCCTAAGCTTACCTACTCATCACATTCTCAAATTCTTCTAAGACTTCAACTCTTGAGCCTTCACAACTTGTGGTCTCGAGCTAGGCGCTCCTCTGACACTCTAACCTCGGTTGCTCACCCTTACTAGGCTCTAACATCACATGAGCCGCTACAATCCTACCCAGGAATTTAAAGACCCAAGCTATCTTCATAAGTCTAGCAGTCCTAAACTGCTCACCACAATGGTAATCATAAGCCAGCCACTAATTGCCAAGCAATCACAAGTGATACTCAACTAGGAGTCTATCATCAAGCAGGCCTCAACTAGGCAAACATCAAGTAAACACTCAAGGTATCAACTCAGTGAGGCACTTACCCATACCTTTAGTCCTGCCGCACCTGCGACTTAGCAAAATTACAACATGCTATTTAGCTACTTAAACAAGCCGTAGCCAAGCAACAACTTGACGCCAAGTGAGCCAGTTATAATTCAAACAATCGAGGTATATATCAAGGAGTTCTCATTCGTACCTCAAGCCTAGATGCATCTTCTCGATAGCACAACCACAATCAGCTATCCAACCAAACATGCAGCAACAACGCTTAGTGCCAAGTACGAAGCTCTAGGACCTCTAATCGCCTATGGCGATGCAAACCAATAGTGCCATTCACATGCGCCATATCAAATGACATGCAATGTTTAAAAATTCATCTTGAGGATCAACTTTAATGTAATAAATCTTTTGATAAAAGAATCAGACATAGCCCGATACCTAGACCCATCCCCTTCAATGTATGGTTTAGGTCATTCCTGCCTCCCTTTCTGTCTTAGAAGCCTGTCAGGAGCCGCTCCTTGTCCGAACCTCTATGTTTCGGCGTACACTCCCCGCCCTCATCAGACCTGGTTTTTGCAGGCTGTCCCAAGTCATGCACCTACAAAGAGAGTCCCGTTCCACGCGTCCCATAACATGCTTCATTACGGTTTATAGGTATCCCATCAACTTGTCCCATACAAAGCGATAGTTTATCAAGTCCGATAATGATATGCCCATGCATGCACATTCCTCAATTTTTATTTTGACGCCAGAAACACATGCAGTGCATGATCGTCCTAATTGTTCGTCACATCACAGTCGTTTCCAGATCAATTCTTATCCATAGAAGACATCTAATTCCACAAATGACCGTCTCACAAATCGATTTCCTAGGTTTAACCATGTACCTCAAGATCACAATCACGATCATAAAATCCAATCGACCCTTTGCTCATAAGCAATCCTCTATTAGCCTTAGGCACCTTTACAACCTCAAATACATGCTTATAGCTCAATTTATGTTTGCTTCCCTATGAACCTCAATCATATCTAATCCTCAATCATATCTTCACCTAAGATCATCAATCAAAACCGATACTATAACCATCAGAACACGACACAAGTTCAAGCCTATAATCCTCGAGGTTCAGCAATCAAAGCCTAATCCTGTAGGTCTCACTATCTAATTGTCCTCAAGTCATCACTCCGTCATGTCCCGTGTCCTTGCGAGCGCGCGAACATCCCTCTAAGGCCGGTAACTTCATTGCACTCCCAGGATCCTTATTTCGTTGAGCTTAATCTCTATAAATGTAATGCACATACGAAAGCGAGAACCAATCTCCAACCTCTAGAACACCACGATGACTCAGGATGAACAAAAGAGATTTCCTTAAGACAACCAACATCTTTGTAAAACATCATATAGATTCCAAAAGTTACAACAGTCATCCATAAACCGAAGGCAGACTTGTTTTAAGCTCAACAACTACATATGGGAGTACAAGGTTACAAGTTCAACTGCTTCAAAAGACTTCTTTGATGGCATCCATGGAGCTTCACCAGTTCGGACCTGAAAATGTTATCCCACGACGAGGTGAGAATAAATCTCAGCAAGTAAACTCCTAAACCTAGACTAGGCCAATAGTACCTCCGGACGAATCCTAAACATGTAGTTCCCACATTCTAGATCAATTGTCATATCATCTCTTATCTCGTAATTCTAATCATCAAGGCCATCCTTCAGATCCATTCCTATCAAGCTAATTTATCCATCGCGGCCATCTTTCAGGTCGAGTCCTACCATGCGTTTCTATCCATCAAATGGAACGCTATGCTAAATAAGAAGAAGACAACAACTCGTTGCAATTACACCTCAGACGTTCGCAATTCAAGTCATGATTCAGTAAGGTAGGGTCAAGCTTCGTACTCGCACTTCACAAATCTCATACTCGTATGGAGCATATCATATGGTAAATCTCAGTTCAATATACCAAGGCCCACGTCATACGCATTGGGCTATCACACTGACCTCCTGCTCTCACGGCTCCCAGGTCGTGCTATCACACTGACCTCCCGCTCTCACGGCTCCCAGGTTGACCTCCCGCTCTCACGGCTCTCAGGTCATGCTTTAACCCTCATTGGTTAATGTGTGATCTCGTATAATTATGCTTATCATCGAGTGGCCGAGTAGAAATTAAGGTGCACAATCATTAAGGGGCAATCATGGTTCGGCCTCTACTTTACAATTCAACCAATCGAATCTTCCATACTTCACACGGCCAAACATTACAAAGGTAAGTAATCAATCTAGCCCTTTATCTCACAATGGCTACCCAAGGCCGAACACATATAGGCATAATTGGTAAGTATTCATCTCGGCTAGCCACTTAATTAACGGTATAGTCATTTCGCTCGACTTAACAACTCAATTTACAACAACTCATTATGGCCGAACATAAGAAACATGATTAGTCAATTTAATCCTTCTTTCCAATCATGACCCAAGCTTGCACCAATCGGTCCCCAAGATCACTCACGACAATTCCGACCATTAAGCCCACAAAATAACCATAAATTTGTTCTCAATATCCTCTAATTCCTCATGACCAACATTAGACTCGTGAGGTTAACCAAGGTAACACAATTTTTGTCCAAGAACACCTCAAGCACAACCGGTCCTCAAAAATGGCAGATTCGGTTTCATGATCAGAACCATTCCTAGTAAAACTGACTTCATCCTATTTACGTTTTGAGCAATCCAAGCTCAAAATCATATTCTTCATGATCTTACGGTCGCGTGGTCGAAAACCGAGCTCAATTCGGACTCCGGACGAGTTAGAACGAGCCATTTTACTTTTAGTGCGCGCTGAAAAACGGGATTTAGAGGCTCTCGGGTCTTGCACGTTTTTCACACAAAAACAGTCTTTAAACTCAACCAAATCCAACTCTAAACCATCCATTAGTAACTAGAGTCCTAGGCTAAGTTTAAGAGTAACTTACCAAGTGGATGAGTTGAGGAAAATCAATCGAAGAGGCGACGGAGTTCGTGGTTCAACCGTGGACGGCAAAGAACAGATTCATGAACGAGCTAGGGAATTTCTCCAAACGGCCTCTACAAGCCGCGTTCCAAGTCTGGTCGACGGCCCTTGGCAACTCCAACGGTAAGGAAGGGTCTGCGGTGAGGAGCTACGGCAGAGGAAGGCGTTCAGGGGTGGTGATGCGTGTGGTGGTGTCGACCTTGGAGTGAAACCGAGAGAGGGAGATAAAGCTTGAGAGAGGAGAGAAAGTGAAATGAAGAGTGGGAGGGAGAGAGAGCATTTGGCCAAACATGAGGGAGAGTGAGGGTAAAAAGTGATCCATTGAGTTCAAATGCAAGAGCAAGGGGAGAGTGAGTGGGAGTTGGTTTGAATTATGTCATGAATAGTTCCATTGAATGACTAGTTGGTAGGGTGGTTGGTGGGGAAAATCGAAGAGTCAACTAGTCATATCCTTGTCTCCAATAATTCAAGAGGCCATTTGACTAAAATGCCCCTACAATTTCGGCCAAGAGAGGGACTACATCAATGACTATAATGCCCTTACTCATTTCTAAAAGAAAGAGCACTATCTTAGGGGTAAAAGAGCATTTTCCAACCGCCGGTCCGAAGTTACACTTTTCTAATCAATAACGAGCGAATTCTAATCTTATTGGTCCTTGATGAGGCAACGTCCAATTTATTACCGTTGGAATTTTCGAATACCCGGCGCCCAATTCCGAAGTCCAATTCGTGGCTAAAATCCGTCAATGGCGACTCTAGTGTATCTCAAACTAACGGGTGGCTCTTAGGAGTTACACGTATCGACCCGTGACTAATGTCGCGTTTAAGAGTTATTCGAGTCATGGCGACCTTGGTTGTCATGTAATTGCGAGGGTCAATCGCTAGTTCCAAAGGGCGCGATTGTCAGGGATTGGTTTAGGTTGATTCGCGAATTATACGATGGTCAAACGGAATCACCCGCGATCCAATTGTATAACCTTAGCAAATCGTTCCAAGGCCAATCTTAGACCGGCCTATCATGGCTCAAAATATCCCCTCGGCAATCCTTATGGTCAAGGTACCAATCCATGGTCAAGTTCTTCGGTCCACGTACTTAAATCCTACTTAGCCTTTCCCCATCGGTTAGTCTTCTCAAGAGTGGCCAACTTTGAGCGAGATTTAACTGAAGTGCACTGACGAGAAGTCTCATGAAATCACGCTACGAAAAAGGGGTCGGATTTCATAATGTCACAACTCTTCCCTCCTTATAAAAATTCCGTCCTCGAAATTTACCCTAATTCCCCATCATACTCAACAACTGGGTGCTGACGCCTCATCACTTCTTCGCTTTCTTACGTGGCCCCTTCAGTTCCATGGTGCTCCCAAATCACTTTCACTAACGGAATTGTCTTACTCCTTAGGACTTGCTCCTTCCTGTCCTCGATTCTAACTGGCCTCTCAACACAAAGTACTCTGTCGTATACTTGAACGAATTCATGATCTAGTGCATCTGTCGGGTCCTGATTGTACCTCCTCAAACTTGGGCTTAACCTTCCTTTATAATCTATAACACATGCACGCAACATATCCTCGAGTGTCTGATTGTTCTCTCAGACCGTCCAATTAATCTACGAATGAAAGGCGAGGCTATACTGCAATCTTTGTCCCTATAGCATCTTTAAGACGCTCCTAAAAGCTATGATAAATTTAGGATCTCTCATTTGCCACAACCATCATTGAATTCCACATGAATTGCCCGACGCCTATACAAATCGTCTCATGGTCCTTTTGACCTTTGTCGCTACCCGTCCGAAAGGCGGACGCGGCTAATGGATTACCGATCGCGGGCCTTCCCCCGCACAAGGGTGCGGATCGCGGGCTTTGGATCGGCGCGGGCCCTCCCAGGCCCATACCAAATCGCGGCGGGAGTATTTTTTAGAAGGATTCGACGAAAAGAGTCGATCGCTTTCGACCTTCAGTGTGGTCGTGGTGGCATGTGCAACTTGTGCATGCATTTGGAGTCGCCACCGGTCTTTCTTGGAGGGTAGACCGGAAACCTTACTGACCAATTGGGAGAGGTCGATCAGTTCTGCGGAATCAGAGATTTTGGGTTCGGGGACTTGGTTACGTCGGTATCATTGCCAACGCCCTTTCGGTACCTAATGCGAGTGATTTTCCTAGCTAAGAGTTCATGCAGGCGCAACTTTAGGTGAGGTGGACTTAATTCAGGATTTCATGCAGACTGGAAGACTGTTCCTATCAATCACAATCAATTTAAATGAAAGCGCAATCAAGTACATAAATAAATCACTTCAACACACATCAATTCAGATCAATGGCTTCCTAGTATGACCATAAAGGCTTAAGGAAGGTGTGACTTCGGACCAGTGGTAAAATGAGAAGATTTGGAGGCGATCAGCCCGAAGGGCAAAATCGTCATTTCTGGAAGGTTGGGATACCGAATTACCCAAAATATTCCATGGCCAGTTGATTGTGGCCATTTCCTATTTTTGAGAATTTTTTTTGAATTTCTTGATTTTTTTATTTTTTATTTTTATTTTTATTTTTATTATTTTTTTATTTATTTTTGTTTGTTTAAATAAATAAATAGAGGCCGGGTCCAGATCGGGTTTTCGAATCTGGATCCGGATCAGGCTGTCGGGCCTGATCCAATCCAAGAAGGAAGACCCGAACCGGGCCCAGTTTGAACAAGAAACCCAAGCACGTTTTTCTTCTATTTGAACCCACCGAACCCAACTTACCTAAGCCCAGTTTCTCCCGCCAGCCCTAATCGTCGACCCAGCTCTAAAAAAAGAAAAAGCCCACAAGACCAAATGAACCATACGACCAAACCAACGTGAGAAAAAAAATTTTACCTACTGCTCATCATCTTCAACGTGGGACATCCACTTCCCTGTTGCTCAACCGCCGCGACTCCTCCTCCGCCTGCGGCTTGGAGCTGTTCGTCATCCGTCGACGGCCACCACGCTCCATCGGGACTCGCTCGTCAAGATGTCGAGACTCGCTCGTCAAGACGAAGCCTAGCCAATTCATCACCAATGTCTCCCAGGTTCGGCAAACACTACCTCGACCTGGTTGCCTCGCCGCTTATGGACTTGTGGTTAAGCGCGGTGGAACCTGCAGCTTCCGGCGTCGGACGGTGGTTGTCGGACAAGGAATTCATCTAGTCAAGCAAGCTTGGAGGTGGCGAACCGCTGCTCAACATCCTCCTCGGTGTTTTACTGAGCGACACCGAACGGTGTGATGAACCATCGTAGCAGTCGGTCTCCACCATGTTAACGTCATCGTATCATCATCTCATCGGGCTATAGTCATGTTCACGACTGAGTCAGTAGGCTTCGGGTCCATAGGCCTGCTTCATCGCCATAGCAGACTCGTCGAAGACTGAGGAAGTGGTGAACAGCGAGCTCCCTGATCTCGCTGTGTTCTTGATCCCGCCTGGGAAGATCTTGGCTCCCACCAGCCGTAACAGCAGTGCCGGGTGATCTCTCGGTCACCTTCATCTTTTCCCCTTATGAACTAAATCAACTAGGCTATACCCAGTCGACGTCACCGAAGCTCCTGCCTAGCAAGATTGGTCTTGCTCCATGTTGACTCACTCGCCCATGACATGTTGGATAGAGGTCGGCAACGAATATTCATGCAGTCCAGCACAGTTCGAGCGCATGGTTGAGATGACTGTCGAGGTGAAGTTGGACGACCGATGGTGCGGCTTAACGTGGATCGGGATGCTTCAACGAAACTTGAGAAACTCTAAGCCAGACTTTGTTTTCCAACTATCCAACTCTCCCACGGGACGGAGGTCATTTTTGGCTCTCTCCAGTCCATCTCTCTTTGTTTCCCCCTTTATGAATCAACGTTGAAGTTCGTTCAAGCTTAAAGATCACCACGCACACTAGTGGGAGCTCTCGGGTGATAGCGGGACAGCGACGAGCCGACGAGCTGACGACTGCTGGGTTTGGCGGACTTGGGCGGTCGATGGCGTCGTCGGGCTGGATAGAAGCTGGAGTGATCGGGACCGGCTGTAGATGACGGCACGGCTGAGCTGAAGCTTCACTAGGGGGTTGTCACAACAGTTCGGGAACACAAGACTCAATTGTGCAGTGACAGAGGAAGTGACTACAGGCGACCAGTGGGGGTTCTCGTGGCTTGCGGTGGCTGTGCTGCACGTAGGGGTTGGCGGTGATGTCGACGAGGAGAGCGAGGAGGGCGCCGAAGAGAGTGACGAGGCCGGCAAAGGGTAAGTCCTTCCAGGGGTGGTGAGAGGCGACAGCGCAGTCAGAGAGGATGTCGTAGGCTTTGGGGAGGACATGCACGAGGGAGGTGGAGAGGGTGACGCCGGCGGGGAAGCATGGTAGCTGCGGCAGTGGCTCTCTACCATGCAACTCTTCGACCTGGGCTCTTCGTACCCCCCTCTCGCTCCCTTTTTTGAATACATTTTTTCAAGAGCCTTCAATTTTTTTATTTTCTTCTCTTGCGTTGGCCGACCGTTTTTCGTCCACTCTCTCGGTCGGCCATCTCTCTTTTTTTTATTCTCCAAACACCTGTACTAGAATATGAAACACCATATCTTGCCAAGCTTTATCTCAAAGTCTGATCATTTTCCCTTCCTTGATGCTGATGAAGATGGCGATGATGGCGGTCTCCGAGGCATTCATGATAGGGGGGGTCTTCGGACACGGAAAACTCAAGCTCAGAAATTACAAGACAACATGCGTGGCAGCAAGAGCATCCGATGCCAATCCGCCTCCATGCGAGTCAGGAAATTTCCAAGACCAAAGATGACACACTTGAAGAGGAAATTAAAATAAAACTATTGAATATTTTTGTGTATTTTTCTGACCACGAATGGTATTTTTCTAATTTTTTTGGGTTTTTTTAATAATTAAATAAATTCAAAAAATTATTAAAATTATGAAAAATATTTTTTGTTCAAAATTGGTTCCTGAGGCTAAGCCAAGGCTTCCAAAGTTGATTTTGTGATTTTATGACTTTTTTTTGATATTTTTAATTAATTTAAAGAATAAAAATCACAATAATAAATGGTCAAAAATCTGGTGTCAACAACCTTTTAGGTGACCCCATGGCCAAATCCGTAACAATTCGTCCCTAGTTCCATTCAATAGCTTCCCACGACTAGGGCAACTCTTCAACTTATTGTGTCGTGCCTTCCCTTGTTAACGCATCTGATCCTTAGCCACGAGCTTGACTATTTCCATATTTATTCTATTCCATCACTAGTACCGACATAAGTCCTGAGGCTTCTTGGTATAAACCATTGGACACTATAGTCATCATGATGAGCTTCCAACATGATCTTGCCCTTTAAGTCCTCCATCATTAGATACATACACTCGTCCATGACACTCCGGGGTTTCCATCCTTGGGCACTTAAGACCCTAGGTTTTCTCCCTATTATATTCGCTTCCATGATCTTCTGGATATCAGGGTCCGTAGGTTGTAATGCTTTAGCCCCTTTCTAACTCTCAGGTTCGACGTTCATGGTAGCCGTCCGACTAACTTATTAGCAAATTCCCAACTTAGAAGTTGAATCTCTTATTGCCTTGAGCGAAGTCCGTCCTTTATCTATCAATTGCGTAGTGTTCGATTCACCACTATATGCATCCGCTATCCTTATTCTTCCTCAAAGCAGGGTAGGATATCATATTCTAATTCTTGAAGCAACTTCATCCGTCTCCATTGCTTTACGCATTCAATTCCTCTTGGAGACAATAGGTGCTTCAAGTTCCGATGATCCTCATCAATTTGACATCTTTCTCACCACACAAGGAATACCCCCAAATTTCCAATGTAAGGACGATAGCTGACAATTTTGAATTACCAGTTGGGGCATTTATCTCGCTATGTCTACCCTCATAACACATAGGTAGTAACCCTTCCACGTTGCATTATCATGAACCTTAATCCTTTCATGACACAACACTGTAACTCTCACAACGTTTCAACTCCCAGTGGACTCCAATGTCGGCATGGTCACCAACTAGGTTTAAGCCCTTGAAAACTCCTTTCATTTTCGTTCGTCCATTCGCGCCACATCTCGTCTATAGTCCATTTCATTGTTAGGACGGCTCATGCCATAATTCGTCAATTGCAAGCCATCAATTTCAGCAACTTCGAACTCCAGCAATCCATGCTACCAAATGAATTCTATTTCTTAGAAACCTTATGACCAAGGAATTCGCCTTAACAGACCCAAATCTCCCGCTTTTACATTCCGCATACAGCGGGCGTCCTCTTAGGATCCATGGAATATCTTCTCAAGGTCGTTCACGCTCCTTATGACTTCTTGATTCTGATCAATTCATTTCAGTCGAAAATTCCTAATTCCACAAGTGACTATCACATCTCCAAAATCAACTGCCTAATATAAATCTATAACCTAAAGTCTAGTCGCCATTCAAGTTGAATCCATAAGCATGCGATCACAACTGGCCTTTAATCCGATTATCCTTTGTCCACTTCCTTTCATACATCTCGTCTTGCACCAACTAAGGTCATCCACAGTAATCGATAACTAAAATCATCGAGTTATAACGCAATTCAAGCCTAAACCCATTAATACTAGTCGTTTCCTTGTAACTCATATCCTCAAATGAAGTTCATCAGTCCGTAGTTTTCATTTCGACATATTGTCTAATCCACTGTCGATCCCTAGGCTATAACCACAGATAATCATAATGGCCATCGATTAAAGCCGATACTAATACCATCAAAATACAACAAAAATTCGAGCCTATAATCCTCGAGACGTTACCTGATGACGTTCATGCTTAACACCAAGACAAGTAGAGTTCCTCTTCTTTCCGTACTAGGGTCTCTTACCCTGTGAGGGATACTACACACTTTAGTAGCATCCTCTTACCTCAATTCCACCTCGTCTTCCTCGTTCCATAGGGTGTCAATCTTAGAGTCTGTGCCAACAGCGGTACCTATATTCCAAGACTCAAATGTCGCCATGCTTCACATTCTCCCTCCAGTAACTCTGTCACCTTAAACAACAAGGTTCTAGGGAATCGATATCCTCTTTTGGTCTCCACCAATCTACACCTTGGACATTTAATTCGATTAATTCAAGTCACTTCGCGGCCATAATCCAAGCATCTCTTCCCGCGTACTCGTCCGTCCATTAAAATCACGAGTGGCTGCGATTATCGAGTTCATCCACTTTCATTCTCAACGACGACCACCTCATGGTCTAATCATCTTTTAAAACAACGTCCTATCACCTAAGGAACAACAACTTAAAGTCTCATTTCCGATGGTCCGATTCAATCTCAGTTAATCTCATGGAATCATTAAACTCAGGTAGGCTAGCATGCTGATTTCCTTTAACACTTCCCATGACAAGAGAGACGGACCACAAATTTCCTTTCTAGGTCTTACACTCAGGTACCAACCATTCCTTACAAGTACATTCTAAACCCAATGAGCAGAAACCCTCTTTACTCATGGTTTCCTCCAGTAATTTTGCCCTTTGAGATGAAATTCATCATAATACTTCAGATTCACGGATACCAATTCGCCATGATGCTTCGAACTCCGATTCGTCCCTGGACTTCATTGCCTTATCCAAAGGGTTCCTAGCCACATTCGGTACATGTTCCGACAATCTCAATAATTCTACCCTGCAATGGCAGAGTCACCTCTGGTTCCCACAACCGTTAGGGATTCTAACACTCTTGCCCCTTGAGAATCACGGTCATGTATTTCTCATTGATCAATTAGGCGAAGGTAATCTAATTAAGCGCTATGCCTTCAAGAAAATCCTTCCTTGGGTAGTCTTTCACCAAGCATTAGCATCACCTTGGGGCGTTAATAGCTAGGGTCATTTTCTCCTCAATATACCCATGTTTCTATGGCTCCTTACAAATCCTCATTCTAGATAGGCGTAATCTCAAAATTGCATTTCATGTTAACTCAGTCGACTTCGACCTCACAACTATTTCACGAGCTAGCCCATTTGTCAATTCTTATTCGTGTCTCTAGTTTCATTCCTCCAATTGCCACTATTAGTTCCAATAGTCACAGCCGTGACAGCCTCAGCTGGCTAGGAAACAATGGCAGTCCAACCTCAAGCTTACCTACTTATGAAATTCTCAATTTCTCCTAAAGCTTCAACTCTTGAGCCTTCACCACTTGCGGTCTCGAGCTAGGCGCTCCTCTGACACTCTTGCCTCGGTGCTCACCCTTACTAGGCTCTATCATAACATGAGCCACTACAATCCTACCCAGGAATTTAAAGACCCAAGCTATCTTCATAAGTCTAGCAGTCCTAAACTGTACACCACAACGGTAATCATAAGCCAGCCACTAACTATCAAGAAATCACAAGCCATACTCAACCAGGGGTCTATTATCAAGTAGGCCTCAACTAGGCAAACATCAAGCAAATACTCAAGTAATTAACTCAGCGAGGCACTAACTCATACCTTTAGTCCTGCCACACCTGCGACTTAGCCAAATTACAACATGCTATTTAGCTTCTTTAACAAGCCGTAGCCAACCAACAACTTGACGCTAAGTGAGCCAATCATAATTCAAGCATTCAGAGGCATATATCAAGAAGTTCTCACTCATACCTCAAGCCTAGATGTATCTACTAGTTAGCATAACCACAACCAGCTATCCAACCAAACACTCAGCAAACAACGCTTAGTGCCAAGTATGAAGCTCTAGGACCTCTAATCGCCTACGGCGATGCAAACCAATAGTGCCATTCACATGCTCCATATCAAATACCATGCAATGTTTGAAATTTCATCTTGAGGATCAGCTTTAATGCAATAAATCTTTTGATAAAAGAATCAGACTTAGCCCGATACCTAGACCCATCCCTTTCAATGTATGGTTTAGGTCATTCCTGCCTCCCTTTCTGTCTTAGAAGCTTGCTAGGAGCCGCTCCTTGTCCGAACTTCTATGTCCCGGCGTACACTCCCCGCCCTCGTCAGACCTGGTTTTTTGTAGGTTGTCCCAAGTCATACACCTACGAGGAGAGCCCTGTTCCACATGTCCCATAACATGCTTCATTAGGTTTATAGGTATCCCATCAGCTTGTCCCATACCAAGCGATGGTTTATCCAGTCCGACAATGATATGCTCATGCATGCACATTTCTCAACTTTTATTTTGATGCCATAAACACATGCAGTGCATGATAGTACTCACTGCTCGTCACATCGCAGTCGTCTCCAGATTAATTCTTATCCATAGAGGACTTCTAATTCCACAAATGACGGTCTCACAAATCGATTTCCTAGGTTTAGCCATATACCTCAAGGTCACAATCACGATCATATAATCCAATCGACCCTCTACCCATGAGCAGCTCTCTATTAACCTCAAGCACATCCACAACCTCAGATCTATGCTCATGGCTCCTAAATTTCTGATTGCTTCCTTGTAAACCTCAATAAAATCACCACCCAAAATATCAATCAAAATCAATTCTAGAACCATCAAAATGCACACAAGTTCATGCCTACGATCCTCAAAATTCATTGATCAATGCTTAATCCTAAAGGTCTCACTACCTAATTGTCCACAAGTCATCACTCCTTATTACTCCAAACCTCAATCATATTGGATTGAGCCGACCTTGCTCTGATACCACTAAAATGGGGATGTCACGTCCCGTGTCCTTGCGAGCGCGCGAACATCCCTCTAAGGCCGGTAACTTCATTGCACTCCCAAGATCCTTATTTCGTTGAGCTTAATCTCTATAAATGTAATGCACATACGAAAGCGAGAACCAATCTCCAACCTCTGGAACACCACGATGACTCAGGATGAACAAAAGAGATTTCCTTAAGACAACCAACATCTTTGTAAAACATCATATAGATTCCAAAAGTTACAACAGTCATCCATAAACCGAAGGCAGACTTATTTTAACCTCAACAACTACATATGGGAGTACAAGGTTACAAGTTCAACTACTTCAAAAGACTTCTTTGATGGCATCCATGGAGCTTCACCAGTTCGGACCTGAAAATGTTATCCCACGACGGGGTGAGAATAAATCTCAGCAAGTAAACTCCTAAACCTAGACTAGGCCAATAGTACCTCCGGACGAATCCTAAACATGTAGTTCCCACATTCTAGATCAATTATCAAATCATCTCTTATCCCGTAATTCTAATCATCAAGGCCATCCTTCAGATCGATTCCTATCAAGATAATTTATCCATCAGGGCCATCTTTCAGGTCGAGTCCTACCATGCGTTTCTATACATCAAATGGAACGCTATGCTCAACAAGAAGAAGACAATAACTCGTTGCAATTACAGCTCAGACGTTCGCAATTCAAGTCATGATTCAGTAAGGTAGGGTCAAGCTTCGTACTCGCACTTCACAAATCTCATACTCGTATGGAGCATATCATATGGTAAATCTCAGTTCAATATACCAAGGCCCATGTCATACGCATTGGGCTATCACACTGACCTCCCGCTCTCACGGCTCCCAGGTCGTGCTATCACACTGACCTCCCGCTCTCACGGCTCCCAGATTGACCTCCCGCTCTCACGGCTCCCAGGTCATGCTTTAACCCTCATTGGTTAATGTGTGATCTCGTATAATTATGCTTATCATCGAGTGGCCGAGTAGAAATTAAGGTGCACAATCATTAAGAGGCGATCATGGTTCGGCCTCTACTTTACAATTCAACCAATCGAATCTTCCATACTTCACACGGCCAAACATAACAAAGGTAAGTAATCAATCTAGCCCTTTATCTCACAATGGCTACCCAAGGCCGAACACATATAGGCATAATTGGTAAGTCTTCATCTCGGCTAGCCACTTAATTAACGGTATAGTCATTTCGCTCGACTTAACAACTCAATTTACAACAACTCATTATGGCCGAACATAAGAAACATGATTAGTCAATGTAATCCTTCTTTCCAATCATGACCCAAGCTTGCACCAATAGGTCCCCAAGATCACTCACGACAATTCCGACCATTGAGTCCACAAAATAACCATAAATTTGTGCTCAATATCCTCTAATTCCTCATGACCAGCATTAGACTCGTGAGGTTAACCAAGGTAACACAATTTTTGTCCAAGAACACCTCAAGCACAACCGGTCCTCAAAAATGGCAGATTCGGTTCCATGATCAGAACCATTCCTAGTAAAACTGACTTCATCCTATTTACTTTTTGAGCAATCCAAGCTCAAAATCATATTCTTCATGATCTTAAGATCGCGTGGTCGAAAACCGAACTCAATTCGGACTCCGGACGAGTTAGAACGAGCCATTTTACTTTTAGTGCGCGCTGAAAAATGGGATTTAGAGGCTCTCGGGTCTTGCACGTTTTTCACACAACAACAGCCTTTAAACTCTACCAAATCCAACTCTAAACCATCAATTAGTAACTAGAGTCCTAGGCTAAGTTTAAGAGTAACTTACCAAGTGGATGAGTTGAGGAAAATCAATCGAAGAGGCGACGGAGTTCGTGGTTCAACCGTGGACGGCAAAGAACAGATTCATGAACGAGCTAGGGAATTTCTCCAAACGGCCTCTACAAGCCGCGTTCCAAGTCTGGTCGACGGCCCTTGGCAACTCCAATGGTAAGGAAGGGTCTGCGGTGAGGAGCTACGGCAGAGGAAGGCGTTCAAGGGTGGTGAGGCGTGTGGTGGTGTCGATCTTGGAGTGAAACCGAGAGAGGGAGAGAAAGCTTGAGAGAGGAGAGAAAGTGAAATGAAGAGTGGGAGGGGGAGAGAGCATTTGGCCAAACATGAGGGAGAGTGAGGGTGAAAAGTGATCCATTGAGTTCAAATGCAAGAGCAAGGGGAGAGTGAGTGGGAGTTGGTTTGAATTATGTCATGAATAGTTCCATTGAATGACTAGTTGGTAGGGTGGTTGGTGGGGAAAATCGAAGAGTCAACTAGTCATATCCTTGTCTCCAATAATTCAAGAGGCCATTTGACTAAAATGCCCCTACAATTTCGGCCAAGAGAAGGACTACATCAATGACTATAATTCCTTTAATCATTTCTAAAAGAAAGAGCACTATCTTAGGGGTAAAAGAGCATTTTCCAACCGTCGGTCCGAAATTACACTTTTCTAATCAATAACGAGCGAATTCTAATCTTATTGGTCCTTGATGAGACGACGTCCAATTTATTACCGTTGGAATTCTCGAATACCCGACGCCCAATTCCGAAGTCCAATTCGTGGCTAAAATCCGTCAATGGCGACTCTAGTGTATCTCAAACTAACGGGTGGCTCTTAGGAGTTACACGTATCGACCCGTGACTAATATCGCATTTAAGAGTTATTCGAGTCATGGCGACCTTGGTTGTCATGTAATTGCGAGGGTCAATCGCTAGTTCCAAAGGGCGCGATTGTCAAGGATTGGTTTAGGTTGATTCGCGAATTATACGATGGTGAAACGGAATCACCCGCGATCCAATTGTATAACATTAGCAAATCGTTCCGAGGCCAATCTTAGACCGGCCTATCATGGCTCAAAATAAGCTTCGAGATAGGGTCGGAATTCAGGATGTCACACTCGGACCCTCCCAAGTTCTTCGGTCCACGTACTTAAATCCTACTTAGCCTTTCCCCATCGGTTAGTCTTCTCAGGAGTGGCCAACTTTGAGCGAGATTTAACTTAAGTGCACTGACGAGAAGTCTCATGAAATCCCGCTTCGAAAAAGGGGTCGGATTTCAGAATGTCACAACTCCTTATCACTCCAAACCTCAATCACACTGGATCGAGCTAACCTTGCTCTGATACAACTTAAACGGGGATGTCACGACCCGTGTCCGTGATAACACGCGAACATCCCTCCAAGGCCAAACAATTAAAATACTTCCGAGGAACCAGCGGCTTCTAACTTTACTCGAGAAGTGACACGCACATGCGGAAGCGAGAGCAAATGTCCGTGCAACATAAATAACACGATGACTCAGGATGAACAAAGGAGATTCCCATAAATACAACCAATATCTTTATAGAACCTCGTTCCAATTCCAAAATCTACAACAGTCATCCATAAATTGAAGGCAGACTTGTTTGCCCCATAACTACAAATGGGAAAACAAGGTCACATGTCCAACTGCTTCAAAAGACTTCATCGATAGCATCCATGGAGCTTCACCAATTAGGACCTGAAAATGTTTCCCATGACGGGGTGAGAATAAATCTTAGCAAGTAAGCTCCTAAACCTAGACTAGGCCAATAGTACCTCCGGACGAATCCTAAACTTGCAGTTCAACATTCTAGGTCAATTGTCAGATCATCTCTTATTTCGCAATTTTAATCATCAAGGCCATCATTCAGATCAATTCCTATCAAGCAAATTATTCCATCGAGGCCATCCTTCAGGTAGAGTCCTACCATGCGTTTCTATCCATCAAATGGGACGCTATGCTAAACAAGAAAAGGAAACAACTCATTGCAATCACCGTTCGGATGTTCACGATTCAAGTCATGATTCAGTATGATAGGTCAAGCTTCGTACTCTAGGCACTTCACAAACTCATACTCATATAGAGTACATCATATGGTAAATCTCAGCTCAGTATATCAAGGCCCACGTCATACGCATTGGGCTGTCACACTGACCTCCCGCTCTCACGGCTCCCAGGTCGTGCTATCACACTGACCTTCCGCTCTCACGGCTCCCAGGTCGACCTCCCGCTCTCACGGCTCCCAGGTCGTGCTATCACATTGACCTCCCGCTCTCACGGCTCCTAGGTTGACCTCCCGCTCTCACGGCTCCCAGGTCATGCTTTAACCCTCATTGGTTAACGTGTGCTCTCATAAGTTACTAACTCAAACCTAGCATGATAACACTATAGAATAATATGCACATAAGCTCATACTTCAGACAAGTATGACTGAGTACAATCAATTGAGCAATTCGCCTATTCAAGGCATCAAATACTATTTTCGTCATGTGGTCATTATTATATTAATATAGTCAATTGCCCAATCAAATAATCCACGTGCCAAATAATCCACAAACCAAATAATCTACGTGTCAAATAATCCACCTAAATAATCCACGTGCCAAATAATCCACAACCAAATAATCTACGTGCCAAATAATCCACGTAAATAATCTACGTGCCAAATAATACCCAAGGCCGAATACTCTAAAGCCTCAATCAAGGTTTTCTATCAATTTCAACACTTTGGCACGTCCCTTTGAGCCCGTGGCCAATTAGAAATAAGAGTCAATAGTCATTTTAATTCAATCTTCTTGCAATTCCTCCTCATGGTCGAACACACAAGAGCTTTCATGCATCAATTGGCTCATTCCTTCCTATACCTTAGTCCATGGCCGAATGTACTTAGGGGTCATTAGGTGATTTTCAACCTTTAACACATCAAGTCTTACCATGGCTGAATGTACCTTTAGGTCTAGCTAGGCACTCAAGCAATTCAAACAAGCGATTCTAGATTAAGAAACACTTCTATGCGGTCATGCCTTCCACGGATTAATCCGATCCGAGCCTCTAGCATCACAAGACACCAAATAAGCAACAATCTCAAGGCTTACGACTACGTGGCAACTTCGAATCCCCTAGGTCAGATTCGGCTAGCACATGTTCATCGGGAGCTTGCTCACAAAATCTACTCACTAGCTTATCTATAGCATCCTTCGGTAACCTAAGGTCCTAATAAGGGTTTAGGACTAACTTACCAAGCCAATAAGCAAGTGAGAATGACGAAGGAAGCGGCGAAGCCTGGGGTTCAAATATGTCCAAGAAGAGGGCCGGTTCAGTTTCCACAAGAACAACACAAGTTAGCCACAGATTACCTCTCAAAATCGCACCGTCCCTTAATCACTCGCTAAGCAACGTATAGGACTTAGTCTCAGGGGAACTTACCGTGGAAAATGAAGTCGAGGAGCTCACGAATGAGGCTCGAAGGCCGGCGAGGAGCGGCGGTGAGACGGTGGCCGAGAGTGAGAGAGAGAGAGCGGCGAGCGAGTGAGAGAGATGAAGAGAGGGAGAACGTGAGAAAATGAGAGAGAGAGAGAGAGAGAGAGAGAGAGAGAGAGAGAGAGAGAGAGAGAAGGAGGAGAGGTGGTCGGCCGAACAAGAGGAAGTGAGGGAGAGGTAGGGGAGCTTCTTCCATTCAAGTTCCAAGAGAGGGAGTGGTTGATAGGAGTGGTTGGGGGAGAGTACAAGGGAATAGTGTCCAAGATTGACTTGTGTAAGAGAGTTGGTATGGGGTTGTCAAGGGTCAATCAACTTGTCATTCATGCCAACCAATAATTCAAGGGGCCAAATGACTAAAAAGCCCTCCAATTTTCGACCAAGAAGAAAGGGTGGCAATTGTCCAAATTGCCCTTGCTCATTACTAAAGGAAAGGGTAATTATCTAAGGGCATAAATGTAATTTTCTAATCGTCGACTTAAATTTCACTTTTCTAAATGCTAAGTACAAATTCTAATCCTAATAATTCCCGATGAGGCGGCGACCAATTTATTCCTATTGGAATCCTCGAATATCCGGCCTCCAATCTCGAAGTCCAATTCATGGCTAAATTCAGTCGTTGTCATTCCAGCGCGTCTCAGATTAACGGGCGGCTGTTAGTAGTTACGCGTATTGACTCGCGACCAATTTTGCGTTTAAGAGTTACTCGTGCCACGGTGACTTTGGTTGTCACGTAATTGCGAGGGTCAATTGCTAGTCCCGAAGGTTGCGATCGTTAAGAATCGGTTTAGGTTAATTCGCAAATCGTGCCATGGTCATTCGGAATCACCCGTGGGCCAATCGCACGACACTAGCAAATTGTTCTGAAACTATTCTTAGATCGACCTTTAGCGGTCCAAAAGATTCCCTCGGCAATCTTTATGGTCAAAGTACCGACTCGTGGTTGAGTTCTTTAGTCCACGTACTTAAATCCTATTTAGCATTTCCCTTTTGGTTAGTCGACTCAAGAGTGATCAAGTCTGAGCGAGATTTAATGGAATACTTCGGTAGACATTCATTCATTAATAAGCTTCGAGATAGGGTCGGAATTCAGGATGTCACACTCGGACCCTCCCAAGTTCATACCAATTCGCGACTTATGGTTTCAAGTATTTTAAAAAAATTATTCGGAGTCGCCACTACTCTGTTTAAACTAGTCGCCACTAGTCGATTAGACACCTGAATAAAGCGTTGGGAGAAATGCTTTATTTCTATGGGCCAGATATCACAAGTTTGGGACTTGTTTACGCTAACTTAAACTAGCGCCTTTTCGGTACCTTTATCTTTCATTTTTTTTCTTTTAAAAAAATGTTTGGCGATAGGTTTTGATTGTTTTCTTAACTTAAAAAAAAAGGGGTCCATGCGGTTAGAACATTTTTTTTTAACTTCTCTCACCGATCTCTGCTGCTTCATCCGAGTATCATATTATTCGATGGCTTCCCCTACCTCACTAGACACTATCTATCGAGAGTACATTTTTTAACGATACACAAAATGAAATAAATAAATAAATAAGTACATGAGCAGAAACCTCAGCAAAAAAAATTATAACGGAGAAAGCCTTGTCAACTTCTTGTGCCGTGAAGTCTCTATGTCTGCGTGGTCACCAACCCTCCAGGAATCAAAACTAATATGATCCGCGACAAAATACAAATTGTGAATTTAAACACAAGATTATGACATCTTAAAAATAATTGGCCATTTTACGATATAAACTAACGAACACCATAATCATAAATATTTGACCACAATAAACTCCGGATTTCATGCTATAACACCTAATTGGATATTGCCTAGAATCAAATCAAACCAAATCAGTCCGAATCAAGAAAATATGGAATTTAGAATTTGATCGGATAATCACCTAATTCAGAAGAATTTGATTTCTGACTTGAACTTCACAAATCACGGTTGCAGATGACCTAGACTCCCCCAACGACGCTCTCAATCACGATGGTGGACAGCAAAGCGAATAGCCAGCAGACCTTTTGTCGTGATAGCTCAATAATTGCATATCTGGAACGTCGAGAAAATCTACAAAAAATAAAGAATTCTCCCAATGGAGGCGTCCTAGCTAAACCAAGAAGGACCAATTAACTCCGTTGCTATCGAAGATAACGGTGGTGCGGGAGCAGATGTCACTGACTAGAGCTTCGTCTAGCTGTCTATGAAGCTGCAAGAAAAATAAATGTTGTTGGGCAATTCAACAAGGCGAGGTGCGGCTTCAAGACTACTGGACATGGATAACCTTCAGAAAGAAGAAAAACCCCCTTTTTGTGTTACTCCTCTCTCTTTATTGTGAATGTCACTCAATTTTTTTGGCTTCGAGAAGACATGAACTCACTCTCCCTTATCTCGCGGTCCATGACTTAAGTGGGGGTCGTGGCTGGTGGTTGTCGTGCTAGTCCCCCCGATGAATAGTCGAGGTGCACGCAAGCTGGCCCGGATACCTCGGTCATAAAAAAAGAAGAAGAAAAACTCACTCTCCCTCTCCCTCTCTTCCTTCCTGTTCCCTTCATGTTTTCTTTTTCTCCACGTGCTTTTTTTTTCTTTTTTTTTCAAAAAAACAAAGTCCCTCCAACACATGAATAAACGATTCCTCTTATGCACAAAGAAGGAGACCCATTCATGGAAAGAATTAATTCCATTGCATATTTCTTTCATTTTCCTGAAAAGATTCATGTCCCTTGAACGGTTGATTGATTTTTTCCTCTTCTTCACTCATGTACGATCTAGCCCGTATGGTAGGCCAAACCAGAGTGGGATTCCTATTTGATAGGAACCTAGGGATGACGCACCCGTTCTTTAGGGATTGTCAAAAAGTTTTGATCCATATGGTGGATCGAACCATGAATATGACTCCTATCTATCAATAATCTATGGATGACACACCCGTTCTGTAGGGATTGTCGAAAATTTTGATCCGTCAAGGGGATCAGGCCGTGAATATGACTCCTTTCTGCTAGGAACCTATGGATGACGCACATGTTCTTGTAGGGATTGTCGAAAATTTTGATCCGTCAAGGGGATCAGGCCGTGAATAGAACTCCTTTCTGCTAAGAACCTATGGATGACGCACTCGTTCTATAGGGATTGTCGACTACTGAGCTGATTCTACATCTTGAGGAATCAACGAGGGTTTAAAAAAATGATGTGTACCTAACTTTTGGGCTTACCAAATGTGCTATTCTGGGCTTAGGGATTACCTAGAACCTTATAGAAAGCTGGTTCTGAAAATTATCCTTTTTGACATGTAAGGCTTTATTCTGGGACTTGGGGACTCCAAGTGTCATGCAGAAGACTCAAACCTGCAAAAACATTGATAGGATGTTTCTGGGATTTATGGGTTACTTGAAATCTTGCAGAAAGATGATTCTGAAGCTTTTCATTACGGAGCAAAGTGTACTTCTTTGACTTGGGGCTGCCATGAGTCTCATAGAAGTTTAGACTTGAGAGTTCATTCTTCATTTGAAAAAGATATCAGTCATCTTGAGGTAATGATAATTATAGTGCAAGAAAAGCTTTTCTTTGACCTATGTAATTATGCAAAATGACTTAGGACGTTGGAGGTTATCCGAGACATCTTAAAGTATGCAAAGACGATCAAGAATCCTTGTGAGGAAAATCTTGGATCAAACAATGTGAAGCTTCCAACCAAAGCTTGCTTTCAAGCATTTTATTGGAACGTCTCCGTCAAAAAGGGCTTCTTACCAACTCTTTGACTTTGGTCTTTTCATAACAAAAGCCCTCGAATTTCTTAATAACCCGTGCTTGGGTTTTCGAGACCATTTGCAGCACTTACATTTAGATTAATCAGGAGGTCTTTACGGGACCGTAATGTTGAGCTTGGACATGGTTTCCAAGGGGGACTCACTCTCTGAGTCAGGTCTTTTTTTGAACAAAAACTTTTCTTCACCTGCTCCGAATTTACAAGTCAAGAACCTTGCAAAAATGAGAGAGGAATAATCTTGCTCATACCTCTTCGAGCTAAGGTATATATCAACCTAGGCGTCTTAGTCAGAAAAGATTGCAAAGGTTCGTAACGTTGGTAGGATTGGGGACCGAAAAAGGCTTGTTTTTGGCCCAGAATCACGAAGGGTTTGACATTGGTGATCATTGTCGATCAGCCCCCTGTTCCATCCCGGACTGACAATTCTTCAAAGGACGCCTTTAGTCTTCTTTCTATTACGCGTCTTGAGAATAAGTCTATCCCTTGAAAGACATTGCTCGCCGTTTTGGCAGTTGGCTACGATTTCATTTGAAGGGTAGCTTCTTATTACCCAAGTCTTGAAGGTTCTTCTTCATCTTGAAATTCGTTGGGGAGGTTGAAATATCCCGTAATCCTTGATATCCCCAAAATTCTGCCTTATGATCCTCCAGTATTTTGGTGGAGATCGGCCATATTCTTGTCAGGCTTTTGATTTCTTTACTAATACACGGGGATTCGGCTTTTTCTCTTTTTTCGATCCCTCATTTTCCTTGTCTTTTCCTAAGAACTAAGATCTTTGATCGTTCTTTGAGGCGTGTGACTTGAGTCCCTTTCTGTCTTGAATACCTCGCTTTCTGAGATTCGCACGTAACTCTTATTTTTGACCTTTCATGTCCACCGGTGCCTTGGCCATCCTTCCCCTAGGACTGTACAACGATCACCAACGAGGGTATATGAAATGAATGTGTAGGCTCAAATTGGTTATACAATGGATATAAGTGTGTAGGGTAGAGAAATGAACATCTCTCCGTCATCCTAAGGTGCCTGGATCAATACATATCAGCACACGAAGATTGATGTTAGTCCGAGTAAAAATATTTCTAACCATTTACCTATTCAAGCCACTAGGCAGCTGCTATGTAACCCCAATGCGGGGCGGCTCTTGACAGGGTTTAGAAATGAAAATCGCCGCTCAAAGGGTTTGTCAATGATTACCTGCAGTGTTTATGGATAAGAATGAATACCTCCGTCATCCTAATCCATGTAATCGATACGAAAGGCCCTTATATCCTCAGGTTTAGGCTTTTCTATCCTCATACCTCTCTCATCTCTTGAGTGTGTGCAGGACGTGTTTGGATTAGGTTTGCCTTTCATTTGGAGGAACATCCCTGCTAAATAGTCTAAACAAGCCGTGTTTTGGAAAAATCACTTTGTTTTTCTCCAGGCATTTTACTCCACAGGGGGTTTTAATGATATATCATGTATACTTTGACCATGCTTGGATAACCTCCGGTTCTAACAGGTGTACAATAAGTGTCAGGAATTCATTTTTCAAAAAAGTGGTTTATTCCTAAGTTCGACCATATGATTATTCATTTTTCTGCACTTTTCATCTTACAGGGGGTGAGTGACTTTACAGCGTTTTTCCTTTATTGTCTTCTGTCTTCGTCAGGCAAACCTGCATGTAAAATAGAATAGACATTCCTGTGAGTGAAAGATGGTTTAATCCTTGATGGAACAGATACATATCACTTGGTTCTTGATGTCGAGGACTCATATCTAGGGTCCCATTTGATTTTGAGTCTACTTCTTGGAACCCTGCAAAACCGAACACATGCTAATGTATGCATGGATGCATGGTATGCTTATGTAATGACCATCACGGCGACTCGGATCGTTTTGGGACAAGCCATATAATCAATATTTGATTTCATTTCAAGGATAATATTTCTTCACAGCATCTGAATTTACATGATGCCCCAATTCTTCTCCTTCAGAATTTACAAGAATTAGCGCTCCTCCTATGAGAATTTTCTTTACAATATAAGGGCATTTGTAATTCGAGGTAAACTTGCCTTCTAGATGGATAGCATTTGGCAGAGTCTTCTTTACCACCAGGTCATTCACCTCAAAACTTCTGGCTCTAACTTCCCGATTAAATGACTTGGCGATCCTCTTCTGGTAACCCTGACCATAACAGATTGCTCCAAGATGTTTCTCGTCTATCAAATTCAACTGTTCACATCTGTGTTTGAAATACTCTGTCTTGGAGAATTTAGCATCTGATAAGATTCTCAAAGAGGGAACCTTAACCTCCACTGGTAGGACAACTTCCATCCCATATACCAGAGCATAAGGAGTTGCCCCTGTAGAAGTTCTGATCGAAGTTTGATATGCCATTAAGGCGAAGGGTAGCCTTTCATGCCAATCACTATAATTTTCTACAGTCTTAGCCAGGATATTTTTGATATTCTTGTTAGCCGCTTCTACTGCCCCATTCATTTGCGGGTGGTAAGGGGAAGAATTAAGATGTCGAATACCAAAACGATCTAGTAGATCGTCGACAATCTTGTTGTTCAGGTTGGACCCATTATCTGTGATGATCGCTTGAGGGGTACCATATCGAGAGATTATGTCTCTCTTAATAAACCTTGCCACATTTCTTGTGGTGACATTCTTGTAAGAATTGGCATCTATCCACTTTGTGAAGTAATCAATCGCCACCAGGATGAAGCGATGACCATTTGAAGCCGTTGGATTGATAAGCCCTATCATGTCTATCCCCTATATAGAAAAAGGCCAAGCTTCAGACATTTGATGAAGTTCGATCGGGGGCGCATTAATCTTGTCGCCATATATTTGACACTGGTGGCAAGACCTGACATGTTGACAATAGTCCAATTCGATGGTCATCCAATAATAGCCAAGCCGCATGATTTTCTTAGCGAGGAGGTGGCCGTTCATATGTGGCCCACATATACCTTCATGGATCTCCTTCATGAGAACATTTCCTTCTTTAGCATCTACACACCTTAACAGAGTGGAGTCAAATGACCTTTTGTACAATACTTGTCCACTGAGGAAGAACTTGCTGGCCATCCTGGCTATGTATCTCTGGTCTCCTGCCTGACACCCTTCAGGAAACTCCCTCTTTAAGAGATAATTCTTGATATCGTAGTACCACGGCTCTCCATCAAATTCTTCTTCTATCATCATACAGTAGGCCGGTTCTTCAACTATGCCGATCCTTAATGGTTCTATTTCTAACCCATCAGTTATCTATAACATCGAGGCCAGTGTGGCTAGTGCGTCTGCAAATTGATTATGAGATCTTGGCAGGTATTCAAATGACACATCTTCGAACTTGAGTGTCAACTCTTCAAGATATTCATGATATGGGATAAGTTTCGCGTCCTTTGTTTTCCACTCCTCATGCGTCTATAAAATGATGAGCATGGATTCTCCATAAACTTGTAGCCTAGGTATTTCCATGGAGATGGCCAATCGTAGGCCTAGAATACACACCTCGTATACTGAGATATTTTGGTGCAAGGGAAAGTCATCTTTGATGCAACATGGTAATGTTGACCATCATGGGATATCAATACTGCCTCTGTGCCAGCTCCCGACAGATTAACAACACCGTCGAAATACATGACCCAATTATCCTCTGTCAGGTTCAGAACTTGATCTTCCACCTTTGTCTTTCCAGAAGACGTGCAACTTTGCGAATTCTCTGCCAGCATATCGGCTATGGCTCTTCCTTTTACCGATTTTGTGGAGAACACCTGATGTCAAATTCGGATAACATCACTTGCCATTTTGCTAACTTCCCAATTAGAGCGGGTTTCTCCATGAGGTATTTGATAGGGTCATTTTCTGTTACCAGCTGAATATGGTGATGTAGGGTATACTGTCTTAACCTGCGAAGTACCCATACTGTTGCTACGCAAGCCCTTTCAACAGGTACGTACTTTGCTTCAGACGAGGTGAATTTCTTGCTTAAATAGTAGATGGCTTTTTCCTTACCATCTATCGGGCTTGTTTGGGCGAGTAAGGCTCCTAAAGATTCTTGCTATATAGTCAAATACAGGGTCAAAGGGTGACCTGGGATGGGCGGCACAAGTACTGGTGGAGTGACTAGATAGGTCTTGATCTTCTAGAATTCCTGGCTGCATTCTGTGTCCCATGTCACTTTTGTGGCCTTCTTGAGTAGTCTGAAAATTGGTTTAGCCACATTTGATAACTGATTGATGAACCTGGCAATATAGTTTAATCTCCCCAGAAGACTCATTACTTCTTTCACCGTTGAGGGAGTTGCTAGGTCATGGATAGCTTGAATCTTTGAATGGTCAATCTCAATGTCCCTGTTACTGACCATGAATCCGAGAAGTTTCCCAGATTTTGCCCCAAACACACATTTATTATGGTTCAACCTCAACTTGTATTTGCGTAGCCGCTCAAACAGCTTTCTTAGCACCTGAATGTGATCCTGTCCCTTCTTGGACTTGGCGATCATGTCATCGACACACACCTCGATTTCCTTATGGATCATGTCATGGAATAGTGTGATCATAGCCTTATGATAGATGGCCCCAGCGTTCTTCAGTCCGAAGGGCAAAACCTTATAGCAAAAGTTTCCCCAGGGCGTGGTAAATGCAGTTTTTGGTTTGTCCTCCTGCTTCATGAGGATCTCGTTATCCGGAGAATCCATCCATGAATGAGAATAGTTCATACCCCGCGGTACTATCTACGAGCACGTCAATGTGAGGAAGTGGAAAATCATCCTTTGGGCTTGCTCTATTCAAATCTCAATAATCCACACATATCCGGACTTTGCCATCCTTTTTCATGATGGGGACTATATTTGTAATCCAATTCGAATACGGGATAGCTTCAATAAAGCCTACCCTGAGAAGCTTCATCACTTCTTCCTTAATTTTGTCTTCTAACTCGGCTTTCATCCGCCTGCTGCCTTGTCTGACAGGTTTGATACTGGGATCTGTGGGTAATGCATGTTCCACAATTTTGGGATCCAAACCCGGCAAGTCAGCATATGACCATGCAAAGACATCCTTGTGGCATCCCCCGTTTGATAGATTCCTAATGATAAAAAAAGATCAAATGGGTTTTGAAGCTGACTCTTCACGCAAGATTTAAGATCCTGGAATACGAGTCGAGGCAAGGAAATCAAGATTGGTCGAGATGACCTAGAAGACAGAGAGAAAATAAGAATTGTTTCGGATGACCTAGAAGACGAAGGAAATTAGAAACGTTAGTCGAAGATTCTAATGATTATATATTAGCAGAGAATAATTCCATGCCATGTTATAGTTCACGGCCGAGACTAGGTAATTTAGCACCATTAATGAAGTGGACATGGATTAGGATGTGCAAGGGCGATCGACTAATAAGAATTCATGAGGAGTGAGTAATACATGAATTTATGTTCGAAATTTTCTAAGCTTAGAGGACAAGAATGGGGCGACCATGAGGGCAATGCTAAGTGGCGGCATGGTGATTTTCTTGTACAAAATTTATTGACCGACCATCCTAAGAAAATGGCAAGGAATAGGATTTTACCATTGGGTATCAATCCCACAATGATGTTCGGCCATGGAGTGGAAGAACAAGTGGCGACATTTCTCCTTGGCGTATGAAGTTCCATTGGCCGTTGGAGACCTAGGTATTGGCGTGAGAAGCAAGGCCAACCATTGGTCTAGTGTCATGTCAAAATCTTGCTTGGGTAATGGAGCAATGGGGGTAACACCAAGTGGCGCCTTCATGCTCTCTTGCATGAAACACCATTAGCCAACAATCCTAGGGAAATTGCATAAAGTATCATTGGTGTTCAATCTTGTCAAACTCTATCACAATGATTAGTAACCATTAGGGGTAATACCATGTGGCAAGCGAAGACTAGGAAGGAAGGCATGCGTGACAAGTGTTCACTGAAGAAACTCCATGGACATGCAATATAGGGCTCTTCATCTTCACATCTTCTCTTTTCCCCTATTTTCGACCGAGAACAAGCTAGAGAGAGAGAGAGAGAGAGAGAGAGAGAGAGTTCGTGAAGGGAGAGTGAGCGAGAGAGATGCCGAGAACGAGCGACCGAGAAGGGAAGAAGAAGGAGCGGCTCGGCGTCATCGAAAAAGTCAAGAAGAAGAAAGCGTCAGGCTCGAGCTAGTGCAAGCTTTGAGGCAAGAATTCCTTCAATCTTGTCATAGGTTAGAGTACATTGGGTGATTGTCTTTTAGGGAGAGTTGAAACGATGAGTTATGGGTCAAAATCGATTTGGTGGTCCGGCGCAATATGGTATTTAAGGTTCTGTTTTAGGTTCGAATTTGGAAGTGTCCTCCATGGTATTTTGCTTAGTTCGGGAATAAATCTTGCCAGGTAAGTTCGAATGATCATGGTCGTATAAGTGCCGAGCTAGATTGAAGTATACTTAAGTGTAATCTGCATGTAGAGGATGGGAATAAATTGGGGTACTACGCTGCCTTTCCTGTTCAATCGGGCGATTGGAGTCGGTTTGAGTTATAATGTGAGTCTTCAAGCTTATAAATGAAGAAAAGGTGTCGGGTATTGAGAGTGTGGCGTGATTGTTCGATTAAAGGAAGCTAAGGCCTGATTTTAGCTCGAATGTCTCGGTGACTTTGGTTTAAGAGCAAATCTGTTTCCTTATTATGTTCTTGTACAAATGCAGGTTCGGTTTAGGGTATAGTTTCGGTGTTTAAGCCTTGTATGCTTGGTTTCTTACTCTGCTGGTCGCGGATTAGAAATGGTACAATAGGGTAAAATGACTAGTTAAATTCAAAGTTAGGAAGCTCGGTCCTAAGGAGGAAACCGTGACCGTGCCGAGGAAAAATAGAGAATAATTGTGGCACGAATTGAAGAAGAAATGACTAAAGTACTTTATAAAGGAAATTCGTGAAGGAAGTGATCGAGGCCTTCTTTTGATCTTTTGTCATGAGTCTAGATTAATTTACTTGCTAGAAATTGTCGTTTAATGGTCGATAGTTTGGTAAACCCGAGAGCTCCCAAGGAAGGACTGAATATTTTCTTAGTCATTGAGATTCCAGTTGTGATGCTTTGCTCGATTGATTGTTACTACATCGTATCTCATGATCACGTCTTGTGAATTAGCATGCTTGTTTGTCGGCCTGGCATTATTACATCATGTGCAGGATTGTCACTGAGAATTTTCGTGATTCATGGCCGAACATGCATTGGCACATAATGCCGATTGTTATATGATGAGATATGTGGAGTAATTGCTCTTCAGTGCACTGAATCGAGATGACGCCCCTAACTGTGTGCGGGGATTTGTACATACTTGATGACCCTGAGCTGTGTGCGGGGTAGAGTCGTACCATGCGTCGAGGATGCCCTGGAGCAGGGGTCGCAAGCCATTGGGCTTGGCGATGGTTGTATGAGCGAAGAGCATGTCATTTTCACGATATCATGACATTTCTGCATCTCATGATCCTTGTTTGATTTTCTATAGTATTTTATGTGTTATTATTGTCACAAGATTGTTTTATAATTGTCATAGGGAGTCGTAGGACCCCTATGGTGAGATTGAATGTTTTCTTGCTAGCCATCTCGCTAACCCCTATTTGTGGATATATTTTCAGATTAGTATCCATGGCGGCAGTGCACAGACGTTTTGGAGTTCCATATGACTATGACTCTTATTATCGTGATATATACACCTTGATGTACCGCATCTGAGACTTGTTGTGCATGATCATACTATGTGGGTTGATGTGGGAGAGCCTGCTTTGACCATTTATCGTTGGTATGCTATCTATATAGGCCTGGGTAATAGACTAGTAGGTCCTTTTTCCGAGAGTACTTTTGATGCACCTCCAGATCCTGTCGAGCCTGTAGCTCCTGCACCATTTGTAGTCGTGCCTCCTCCTGCTCCTCCTGCTCCTGTTGTTGCTGCACCCATCCCACCGCCTCTAGAGCCTGCTATGCTAGATATGTATGTTCCACCGCCCGAGCCACTCGAGGAGTCTGAGGATGAGGAGATGTTCCCTACTGATTAGTCCGAGGAGGATTGAGGACTAGAGACAGACTTGGCGACTTTTTGGTATAGGCGACTACGTAGGTTGTTGGAGTAGTTTTTTTGGCCATCCCAGTATGCCTATGGATTGACGACCCAAGTCATCTTTTGTTTTTATATATATGAACTCTTATATGGTCGTGTATGATGCTTATAAATAAAAATTTTAGTCCTTATGCTATGAATGCCTCATATTGTTTCTGAGTTGTCAATTTTATTAAAGATCGTATTATTGTACTTGTGGCCTGTGGATCATAGACCTTAGTCTATTGATTATTATTAGAATAATTTCTAAGTATCGTTATTAGAGACCTATGACCGTAGGGTGGCGGTCTGGGACGCCACAGCTCTCCGAGGTGGTATCAGAGCATAGTTTACCCGGAGTAATAAGGTGCGATAGAAATTAGAATGTTAGAATACATGTAGTAAGGACTAATACACGTGCTTGTTTAATAGTCGTGTACTTAGCGACCTTGTTTGGACCACTCACAGAGATTTCCATTGGTAGTAGCAGTAAGATTTGATAAGTCAGACTCAATTGAATGTGGATTGATGTGCATGATCAATAGTTCATTATGAGAAGGACAAGAGCATCATCCTCTGGAGGAAACGATGATGCATGGACAAGAGGTAGAGTTGAAGGACCAGTTGATCGAACTGATGAAATCCTGCAAGCTCTGGCTAATCTTGGTATAGCAATAGGAGCTCAACCTCGACAAGCTCCAGCTAGAGCTGAAGATGGAACGGGAGACCGACATTTACAAAAGTTGGTAGAGCATTTCCTGAAGTTAAAGCCACCACAATTCACGGGGTTATGAGAACCTCATGAAGCTGAAAAGTGGATAAAGGGTATGGAGAAGATTTTCAGGTTGTTCCACTGTAATGACGTGGATAGGGTCACCTTGGCGGAGTATCAACTGGAAGACAATGCCCAGCACTGGTGGAATGCAAGCAAGGATGTGGTGTTTCCACTTGGAACGACGGTAACATGGGCAGCATTCGTTAATGCCTTTTTTGGCTAGTACTTTTCTGACTGTGCTAGGGACCAAAAGATTTCTGAGTTTATGAACCTAACTCAAGGCAGCATGACAGTAGTGCAATATGAAGCGAAATTTTCATAACTTTCCAGGTTTGCTCCTCAATTGATTGAAACTCAAGAACGCAGGTGCAAGAGGTTCCTAAATGGCCTCAAGATTGAAATACATAAACAACTGGCGTCTCTAAGAATCATGGAGTATACTGAGTTATATGAACGAGCTCAGCTGGTGGAACAAGTGCTGTCGAAGGAAAAGAAAGAAGCAGAGCATAAGGCGGGAGCCAGCTGCATGGCGACTCAAGAACAGGACAATAAAAGGCCCAGATGGTTTGATATATCCCAGGAGACTCCTTATAAAAGATGCAACTATGGAAGATTCTGTGGAGTTGGAAAGAATCGAGCGATAGGACAAGCTCGAAATCAAGACAGAGTCTGTAATCGCTGTGGCAAGGCTCATGGTAATCTCTCGTGTAACACTGGAAGAGAATGTTATGAATGAGGGCGAATGGGACATCCAGTGAAGGATTGTCCCCAGAAAAGACAACAAGTTCAGTAGAATCAATACAATCGAGCGAAACTTATTGGAGCACAGCAAAGGCCTCCGGCTCAAGGTAGAATCCAGGCTATGACTCGAGAGGAAGCAGAAGCTTTTGGGACTACTATAGCAGGTATGATTCCTCTATGTGATAAGGATGCATATGCGTTATTTGACGCTAGAGCAACACATTCTTTTATATCAACAAGGTTTACTGAATTGTGTAGACTAAAGCCTGAAACACTCGAGGTACCCCTTAGTGTATCTACACCATTGAAGAACAAAATAGTGACTACTCTGATTTGTAGGGGATGTGAAATCGTGATAGAAGGTCAAAGTCAGAAAATCGACCTGATAGTTATGGGTTTCTATGATTTTGATGCCATTATCGGCATGGATTGGCTGCGTGACTTACGAGCCAATGTAGATTGCTTCAAAAAGGTGATTCAGTTTAGCCCTCCTAATGAGGCCAGTTTCGAGTTTGTGGGAACTGGAACCCGTGCGATTGCACCATTAGTATCCGCATTGGAAGCTCGTAAACTTTTAGGCAATGGATGTCGGGGTTTTCTTGCTAATGTCATAGAGTTAACCAAAAAGGAAGTCGACATTAATGATGTCCCAGTAGTTCAAGAATTTTTAGATGTCTTCCCTAAGGAACTACCAAGACTACCTCCGAAGCGACAAGTTGAGTTCACTATTGAACTAGCCCCAAGAACCGAGCCTATTTCTAGAACTCCATACAGAATTGCCTCGACTGAGCTTAAGGAGTTGAAAGTACAATTGCAGGAATTATTGGATAAAGGATTTATTAGGCCAAATACTTCACCGTGGGGAGCACCAGTATTATTTGTCAAGAAGAAGGATGGATCACTTCGTTTGTGCATTGATTATAGACAACTAAATCAGGCGACCATCAAGAACAGGTATCCTCTGCCAAGAATTGATGACTTATTCGACCAACTGCAAGGAGCCTCCGTTTTCTCAAAATTCGACTTAAGGTCAGGTTATCATCAATTGGCAGTTAGAGAGGAAGATATCCCCAAGACTGATTTTTGAACCAGGTATGGACACTATGAGTTCGTGGTCATGCCGTTTGGACTTACTAATGCCCCAGCTGCATTCATGAATTTAATGAATAGAGTATTCAAACCTTATATGGATCAATTTGTAATAGTGTTCATTGACGAAATTTTGGTGTATTCCAAGGGATAGAAGGAACATGAGAAACATCTGCGGAAGGTGTTACAGATATTGAGAGAACACCAGTTGTATGCAAAATTTAGCAAATGTGAATTCTGGTTGGACAAGGTTATATTCATTGGTCATATGGTGACGGAGAAGGGAATCTCTGTCGATCCCGCCAAGATCGAAGCTATTATAAATTGGCCACGACCGACTGCTGTTACAGAGATACGAAGTTTCCTTGGTCACACTAGATATTACCGCAGATTTGTAGAAGGATTCTCTCGACTTGCAGGACCATTGACTCAATTGACCCGAAAGGGAGTTAAGTTTGAATGGACAAAAAAGTGTGAACAAGGCTTTCAAGAACTTAAGAAGAGATTGACTTCGGCCCAAGTATTAACTATACCGTCAGGACTAGGAGGATTTGTGTTGTACAGCGATGCATCTCACAAAGGATTGCGTTGCGTTCTAATGCAACATGGAAAGGTTGTGGCCTATGCTCCAAGACAGTTACGACCTTATGAGCTGAATTATCTGACACATGACTTAGAACTGGCGGCAGTGATTTTCACATTGAAAATTTGGAGACATCATCTGTATGGAGAGAAATTCCAAATCTTCACTGATCACAAAAGTCTAAAGTACCTTTTCTCTCAAAAGGAATTGAACATGAGACAAAGGAGATGGATGAAGTGGGAGAACGAAGGATCACAGGACCAGAATTGATCCAAATCAAAACTGAGGTTGTACAGATTGTTCGTGATAAGTTTAAAACAGCTCAAAGTCGTCAGAAGAGTTATACAGACAAACGACGAAGACCATTGGAGTTTGTAGTAGGCGACTATGTATTTCAAAAAGTCTCACCACTCAGAGGAATATCATGATTTGGAAGGAAAGAAAAATTGAGCCCTAGATATGTTGGACCTTTTGAAATTCTGGAAAAGATAGGAGATTTGGCTTATCGGATAGCCTTACCGCCAAAACTGTCAAATGTCCATGATGTGTTTCATGTTTCGATGCTGAGGAAATATGATCCAGATACAGAGCACGTGTTGGACTATGAAACTATTGAGCTGAGCGAGAAGGGTGAATATGTAGAGAAGCCATTGCAAATTTTGGATCGAAAAGAGCAAGTTCTAAGGAAAAAAACCATTCATTTGGTGAAAGTTTTGTGGCAATACCACGGTATGGAGGAAGCTACCTGGGAACTTGAGGAGACGATGAAACAACAACACCCCCACCTGTTTGAAGCTACATGTTAGTATTAAGACCTTTCACTAGACATGCTGTATTTTCATTGCAATGAGTACTGTAGAAAATGCATGACCTATTCATGAGATACAGAATGATCGACTAGTCACTTGATCATGGCATGATAGGTAAATTCTATGAAGAGCATGAGGAGAATGAGAAGCGACTGTTAATAGTACAAAGGAGTGGTTAAAAGCAAATTAGAGTGCTTGATGACCGCTGTCAGCACAATAGCCGAGTGGCACCCCGGAGAGTGACGTGGTCCGAGGAGGTGGTCGCTGGATCGACCCCCAGGATTGGTGGATGTACAAATTGTAAATTTATACTTGTGCTATGAATGCCTCATATTGTTTCTGAGTTGTCAATTTTATTAAAGATCGTATTATTGTACTTGTGGCCTGTGGATCATAGACCTTAGTCTATTGATTATTATAAGAATAATCTCTAAGTAACATTATTAGAGACCTATGACCGTAGGGTGGCGGTCTGGGATGCCACAATCCTCATATTCCTTCAGTAATTCTGTAAACCTGAACCTTTCATCTCGGGATAAATGTCCACTGATCTTGATTTCCTTGATATCTGCGGAGTCACCCAAGTTAATAACAACTGGTTCTTCTGAAGTGGGAGGCATTGACTCTTCGAAGGCACTCCATTCTCTACGGATAGATGCATAACATTTATCCTCATCATCTTCAATGTTGTAGGAACAACCAACGTGGCAATCCGAATCGCATAACAACCTGGTATGTATGTTTGAGATGGTATGCCTGAAATGTCATGAGCATGGTTAGTCTATACTTCGTGTAAAAATGCCATGTATGAGTGCGGAAAATCTTTTTTAAAAGAGACTTTAAAATAAGTGCAGGCGTAAATGGAACTATTCCTCATATCCTAGGACATCCTTGTTCCTCGAAAATCTTTTGGAAATCATGAATCATATGGAAAACCAGGCCTCAAACTTCCGTATGGAAGACTAATAGCATTATTGGGCTGATTTATGGTTTCATAAGTCCTTAACAAAACTTGTACGATTTTACTGAATGCAGAATGAGCCGCATTACAAGTTATGCTGTTTGGACCAATGGCCGGAGATCTAAAGACGTTTTCTTACATTTATTTCAAACAACAAACTAAAAGTGCAACGAAATGCGGGAAATTTAAATGCAGTATTAAAAGTAGGGAATAAGTTTATTTACTCAGAAGTAGTGGCTTCATCACCGAGCCACTCTATGATGACATTCACGAAGTTGTCTTCTAAGAAAGGGTTTGCCAGATCTAATTCTGCTGTTGGAATCATATTTTCTTCTGACAACCACCTAGAGTTCTTGCTGAAATATTCATTCAAAGGGATGCTGAACATCTTAGATTTGCCCTTCCAAGCTGGAGAACCAATGAATCAATCTTTCTGGTTTTTCTGGCTTTTCTGGTTTCCATGGCGTCCCTGGCTCTTGCCTCGGCCTCAGCCTGCTGTCTTAGGGACAGATTCACTCATGTGGGTTTTTTGATACCCTAAGCTCATCTTATGCTCGTTGGATTTCAACTGTAGAGGAGTACTTATTCCTTGACCATATTTGCCCAGACCCTCTCCTGGGTTGTACACGTACGCCAGTAGCATCTTGGCTGGTAAAAGGTTGGCTTTGAAGATACAAGGAGCTTTCAATCTTGCCGCCGTGGGAGTATACACTGCTGCCACCAGCTCTAGGGAATGGTAGCTTGCTTCCAGCTTATTTTCGGGTTTAATGTAGGGAATGACGCTGCTTTGATATGCTTGGAGATCAACTTCTCCATGTATGATAATCACCTTCCCATCCACTACAAATCGTACTTTCTGGTGTAAGCTTGAAGGTACGGCTCCAGCCACATGAATCCAAGGTCTTCCTAACAGGAATCCGAATGCGCTAGGCAAATCCATCACTTGGAAGTTTATAGAGAATTTGGTTAGGCCGATGAGCACATCCAGCTCAATCTCGCCCACCACTGTCTTCTTCATTTCGTCAAAAGCCCTCACGGCTGTTTTGGAGGTTTTAACCATCTCTTCTGTGATGCCCAAACTCCTCAATGTAGCTAAAGGGAAGATGTTAAAAGCAGATCCATTGTCAATTAGCACGTGCGCTACTCTCTTTCCGTTGCATTGTGCCGTAATGTATAAGGCCTTGTTGTGTCCCCTCCCTTCCATTGGGAAGTCTTCATCTAATAAGCTTAATTGGTCTTTTAGAAGGATTGCCCCTACAAAGTCCCCTAGCTGCACATCATTGATAGTTTTAGGGACGTGCACCCCATTTAGTATATTCAACAGTGCATCTTTGTGTTTCTCTGAGTTGATGAACAAATCAAACAAAGATATTTGAGCCAGCATCTTCCTTAATTGCTCCATCACTTCAAACTCACTAGTTTTAATGATGGACATGAGTTTCTCTGCGTTTTCTTTTGAAACTTCTTTCTTTTCGGATTCACCTTCCCTAGAGGCGTAAAATCGTCCCAGTGGACTGCCTTAGGGTCATACTCTTCAACCGGATGGACTTTTATAGTTATTGTCGTTAGGCAAGATGCCTCTGGTTCAGCTCTATCATCTGCTTCTTCTCTCGGCAGTCGAATCACAACAGGTTTAATCGGATAATCCTCTACCTGACTCAAGCCATCGTGCTCTTCTAGCTTGATCACCACAGTCGTAGCTACTTCAATCATTGACACGGTGTCGCCAAGGTCTTCTGTTATAGTTTCATTTTCCAGCTGACGATGCCCGTAAATATAACTTGGTTTTATTGTTATTGCGAATTTCGGGTACTTTCTCATTCCCTTGAATAGTTCAACTGAGCTTCACTACCGAACTTTCGATCTTTCCACCTTGGCATATTGCTTTGCGCTAATCGTGGCGTTCGTCGCTTGATCAAGCGACGATTCAGATTCATGCAGAAAGGGCCATGCCTTATCCTTCTGGGTTTTTGGCTGAATAGGATCATCCATACCTCCCCATCCGTCTGGTATGATATCCTCCATCCTCTGATAGAAACTCGGAGGAGCTGAATATTTTACTTTGAAGTTGTATCCTCCAGAATCTTCCCCCAGATTGTCTATGACTTAGCCCATTTCTAGTGCTTTGGCCATAAATCTGCGATTTGTCAGACTTCGCCTGCTAGCTTCCAGTTCATCCTCATCAAGTTCTTCTTCTGGCTTGATAATCAGCTCAAGATCGTCTACCAGACTTTCATGCGGGATATGCCACATGTTTCCCTGTTCAGTTTTAATCACAAACTAGATCCCCTCCAAGCTTACAGAGGCCTCGACTCCCTTGAATCTTTCATCGGTAACACTCGATATTATCCCCAAGATCATCATCTTAGCGATACACAACTTCTTCATGTCAGCAGAAACTTCCCCCTCTTTTGGATATAGTGAAGCGATCGCCAGAATGTTGGTTAGCTTAGGTATATCCACCTTCAGTTCAAGGTGGTTTTCCTCTTCATCAGTGAATATTGCCCCTACTGTTTGGTGATTAGGGAGCGGGTTTTCTTGTACGTTCGGAGCCATATCATCAAACTTCAAAAGCTGACTATCGATTAAAGCTTGCACCTTCAGCTTAAGGATATAGCAATTATCTACGTTGTGTCATCTTTCACCGATGTGATAGACACAGGTTTGGCTCTCATCAAAGCCAAAATATTTAATAGGATTTGTCCTAGGAGGTTCTTTTGCCACCAAGTATTGTTCCAGTAGCATCGAGAGCAGTCTGGATAAAGGCCTTGGGAGCGGAGAGAACTGCTTTTGAGAGTGCCTCTTTCTAGGCTCTTGCCCTTTTGGCGTTGACCACAATGATCCTCCCTTGGTCTGATTAGAGTTATTAAACACCTTGGACTTATGTGGGTCTGGCATGAAGGCTATGTCAAGCCCAGTCTCTCTCCTTTTTCAAGGGGTATTCTTTCTCGTGGAAGTTTCATGCGGCCTCCTTTCTCTTAAGGCCCACTGAGTCTCTCGGCCACCTTTATCAGATGAGTAAAGGTTTGACATCCTGAGGTGTTTAATCTGTCAAAGTATTCGTAGGGAATCGCTTTTAAGAACAAGTCAATCAGCTCTTTTTTTGGGATTGACGGTTTTACTTGGGTTGCCAAAGCTCGCCACCTCTGGGCGTATGTTCTGATTATTTCACCCCTTACTTTTAAAGTTCGTAGCAGGTCTTCCCTCGTCGGGGCCATAGCTGTATTGAACTTATATTTCCTAAGGAAATCTTTTGCTAAATCTTTCCACCCATCGTACTCATCTAAGTTTAACTCGATGAACCAAGCCAGGGCGGCGCCAGCCAAGCTTTCTTGGAACATATTCATCAACAACAGAACGTAGTCCAAAAACTGCGCCATCTTACGCAGGTAATATTTGAGGTAAGCGCGAGGACAGCCCGTCCCATTATACTTCCTCACGAAATATGGCTTTTTGTAATCAAGAGGGATTTCTACCTTGGCGAAAGGAGATATCTTGTCAAAACGAGCCAGCTCGTAACCCTGGCTGCTCAAACATTCTTCGATTTTGGCTATTCTTTTAGCTCCACTTCAGTTTTCACCTTCTGCTTTCCTTTTTCCTCCTTCTTGAGGTTGATGACAATAGGGGATGCCTTTGACTGTCACTGGACGTTCGGCTTACGGATATCTTCCTCGGCACGTTGGGCATCTTCTGTCGTTTCTTTGTTAGCCATATCGGGTATAAAGGATGGACCAGAGTTGTTTTGGTTAGGAGCCACTGTCTGTCTGGCTTGGGAGGCTTCCAGCATTGCCTTAATATTAACCATCATAGTGGCTATAGCAGTCATATGAGTTTCCAGCATTCCTACTCGTGGGGTCAACTCCTATTGTTCCATTCTTGTCTTAAGTCGAGTACGAAAATGATGCTTTGGTAATTCCGTGATTAGAGTGCACCTGTTTATTTAAAAATAACAAGTGAGTGTTCCTTCAGGATTGACAAAAGGAAATATTTGATTCTTCTAATTGCATGTTTTCTATTGATGAATGAGAAAAAGGATTACTTTGTGAGCCTTAGTTTCACGTGAGCAGTTCTTTTAATTATTCTCCAAAAGAATTCATTTAATTAAAAGAAGCGTAATCTTTGACGATAGTTTTTATGCATTTATAAAGCATGTTTACACTCATGCACATGTGTCCAATGTAATATTCAATACAAATGAGTATGCTGAAAAGGCATCATAATGTTTGCTCATTTTATACTTGACAGAATAGTTTATTCAAGTCTAGGGCGTTTGAGGTCTAAGGTATCCTCATCATCCCAATATAGATCAATCTCTTCAATTTGGGATTTTTCATCTTTTGAATACGACGGCGATCCCATATCTTCGGGTATATTCGGCTCTATCCCAAGCACGTACGGTACGATATATTCAGGTACATAAGGCTCGAAAAAGCTGCGTCTGGCCGCCTCAAAGTGTTGAATGTATTCTGTGGTAGCCCTGTGAATGTTCTCCCAGTGAGTCATATCTTCTGGCCATCTTATATTTTCGGCCTGAGAGTTCTTCAAAGAGCATATAATAAATTCCACCTTAACTTCAAACCGTTTCTTCTTTTCTCCTGTGAGGGTCTCTTTTGGCATGTCAAACGAGAAGATACCATGTTGCGGTGGTGAAAGGATCTCCTGCAATGCTCCAAACTGTCGGATAACCCTCTTCGGATAATGCGTAGTAGCGCCTGTGAATCCTAGCAAAGGGACTGGGTCTTCGTCATTACATGCGAGCCTGACTTTGCCCAGTGTTGGCAATCTAAACCGCCATCGGAGCTATTCTGGTTTTAGAGTTCCAAGAAATTTCTTCCATTCTATAAAGTTGAACTTAGGAATGCGTGTATGGGTTCTGACAAAAGTTTTAAGAGGATGGGCATCGGAGCTAATCTCAGTGAAACCCATGCGGATATGGAATTGTTTGATATGAGACGTGAACCACAGATACAGAAGATCACTAGAGGCCCTAAAGATTCCCTTCTTGTTTTTCTTGAAGCGATTTAGGGAAAGGAAGGTTTCAGCAAGGATAACGTTCGAGTAATCCCACCCATAACAAATTTTTCTGACCACTACAGCCATAATAGGGTTGAAAGTAACAGACGAACAACACAAAGCTAAAGAATGCCAAGACAAAGGCTCTACCAGATTTTGTTCCCTTAGCGGTAGGGAGGTTAGGAAATCTATCTAGAAGGAAAGATATGGAAATTCGCCCAAATTATTTTGGCATCTGCTTTGACTTCGTTGAGGCTTGTATCAAGGAATTCAGCTAGTTGACTCAAGGGCTCAAATCCTATGGGAGGTTGGACTAGTAAATGAGTAAACTCAACTCCAATGACGACGTTGTACTCTTCAATAGTAGGGGTAACT
Source organism: Rhodomyrtus psidioides (assembly GCA_021437785.1). Classification (NCBI taxonomy): domain Eukaryota; kingdom Viridiplantae; phylum Streptophyta; class Magnoliopsida; order Myrtales; family Myrtaceae; genus Rhodomyrtus; species Rhodomyrtus psidioides. Next base: position 3,925,291 of record JAILYB010000058.1, on the reverse strand, counting down.
CGCAGTCCTTCCATGCAGAATGTAGCGATGGTAGGATTCCAATAGAGCGCCATGGTTTGGATAAAGGCGGGTGGACACTCAATCTTTAGCAACTCCAATAAATACCCCAGTCGTGATTTGGCGTATTTCTGGCTAGCTTCGCCCATGCTATCCCGCCATGATAGGAGCTTGGTCCGGGGGACTTTGAACACTTGAATATCATTCTTTCCCATCAAGTCTAAAATATGCAAATGATTTTGAAAAGTCAATCGTCAAAAATTACTTTAAACATGTGACTATGCAAATGCCATGAAATATGCATGGGCTACTTAATTGCATAGTTCAAATGGAGAAATGAAGATTATAGCCTTTCTCAGGTCTGGAAAACCCGACTCAAAGTCTAATTTGAATTTCAGGCAAGTGAATTATGCAATTTAGTCAGGTTCACTCTAGTGAGTAAAGGAAATAATAGAGTTACATTCCATTGGTCAATATATCAAATGGGAGTAGAGCAGAGTGAATCCTTTATTACAACCAGGGCGCCTAATGAAAGAAATGTAAAGAGAGACTTTGCAAATAAGAAAGCCATAAAAGACCCATGGAATGTGAGGATATAAGCCACCCCTTCCCAAAGGTTTAATCTTCTTCAAAATGGTAGTCAATTGGGATCCCTCCCCCAGTTGAGTGTAAGAGGTTGTCTTCAATGGATTGATCGAGGTATTTCAGCTTCTCTGGCTATTCTCTGGTCCATGGTATCATGACTTCAGGAGTCTTCTCGTGTCTCGCCTTTTTGAGTACGATGCGCTTCGATTTTGTTTTGGTCGCATGGTGTCACTTTTTTCCCCAAAGGGTGATCATAGGTATATCTTCATTAGCCTGTCGTTCAGCCTTTCGACGAGCATACGCATCCTTAGCTAAGCGGTTGTGATGTTGTCTCTTCATCTCTAAGTAATTTTTGAACATTTCGTCTGCTTGTCGCTTGAACCTGAGGTTATCAACATAGTAGCGGGTTTGGCAATCTTCAGCGTATCCCAACTTGTGTCCAGTTAGCTCTCGGCCATGCACAAATCTGATAAAGTGTAACCTCGTGTTCGGTTCAAGGCGAGTGACTTTCCTTAGGTATTCGAAGGTCACCAACTCTGTCAAACTTCTAGGAAATAGCGACATCCTATCTCCTTATCATCGTTATTTCAATTAGTCACTTGAGTGATTTCATGGCGTATGCAAAGCATATGGATGTATATAATGCATGAATCAAACTATGAAACAAGGAATATTGAAGTATATTGAAAGTAAATGCCTTACCAACCAAACTCGGGGAATGTCAAATGTTCCATTGTAATGATAAGTGATTTTAGGTATACCAACCTTCCGTAGACATGCGCATGCGATAAGTGGGTATACTCTAGAAATTGAAAATTAGGTGAGGAACCTATGGCTGAGGCTCTCACGATCCAAATGAGGCAGATTCCTCCCCAAGGGTATCTACCTAAGAGGGCTAGATATCGCCAATTTGGATTGTGAGTAGGAACGAACACGAAAGTCTCAAGTGTCATCAAACACGAGATCCTTTCGCATCCTTTCCCTATCTAAGGTAACCTAGAGGTGGTCGTAGTCGGGGTTTGACCGCCAGTGTGTGCGATGTGTCGTAATCATCATAATGCAAGTCATGCACATCAGTTTGTATCAAACACCGCTTCAATATGTGCGTAAGGCAAACATACATTCCCAACTCTAACCTGTAGGAAAAATGTCAATAATCACTCCACCCCTTATTTCTCCAATCTGCAAAAATATCTAACATAATGGTTAGGATACGTACCTCACCTTCGAGAGCATATGTAGAAAACAATGTCAAATAAACTAATCAACTTTTTAATCGGCTCAAGTCCTCTAAAATTCCTAACCAGAGATTCTGGGTTCAGAATAGTCCCAAGCGGAGTCGCCAGTCTATCGCGACCCACTCGAACGCCGCCTCCTGGGCTCTCGAGGGCTAATGGGCCGCCCGATATCACCTGATCGGACGCGGGCCTCTCGCAAGGTCTATTACCCAAATCGCAACGGCTGGATGTACGTGGTCGACCTTCGGTGCGGTCTGGTGACATGTGATATGTGTACATGCCAAGGAGTCGCCACCAATCGTTTCGTGGAGGGTACGATCAGAAACCCTATCGAATATTTGGAGAGATCTATTCGATTCTGCGAAAATCAGAGAAGTGGGATCGGGGACTTTGTTACGTCAACTGTCAAAGTTGACGCCCTTTCGGCACCTAAGTTGAATGATTTTTCTAAACTTAAGATTTCATATGAGTTGAGTGGGGGTATGACCCAAATCTAGGAGTTCATGCAGGTGGGAGTGGCTGCTCTATCACTTACAATCAGCAGAAATAAATGCACAAATCAAGGATCCAAAACATGCGGATAAATCACATGAAAGCAACATGGCATCCCTAATAAGGCCCTATTAGCCTAAAGAAGTATCAATCAAGGTTTAGGAGAGATTTTGACACGATTCGCCCATGAGGGGAAGAATCGTAATTTTGAGAAATTTGGGGACAATTTGCCCTAGAGGGGAAAAATTATCATTTCAGATGAAATGAGTAGTCAAAAGATGATGGAAACGAGATTGGCGATCAAACCAATCCATTTTCTATTTTTCGAAAATTTTCAGAATTTTTCTAGAATTTAGAAATGATTTTACCCTTAGATGGGTAAAATCGTCATTTCGGACGAAGATGAGAAATGAAAATCTCAAACATTAGGGTTGGTCAACCGCCTGACCCAAACCCTAATTTTAAGCAATTTTCAAGACTCGATTGGAATAGGAAAGACGATTTACCTATTGAGGGGTAAAATCGTCATTTCAAAAAAATAGGACGAGATTCGAAAACCCAAGCATAAGAATTGGTCGCCTAACCGACCCTAATTCTTATCTTGGCATTATCGACTTATCTCGCACACACAGCAGATGCGACTTACCCCTAGAGGGTAATATCGTCAATTCTCAAAAGAACGGATAAGAAACCCCAAAAATAGGATTAACCAGTTGTCTGTGGTCAATCCTCAATTTTTGGGGGTTTCTGGAGTGTTTAGGGTTTTCCCATAATTTTTTTATATTTTTTTGGGATTTTCTAGGATTTTCTAGTATTTTTTCGGATTTTTTTTATTTTTTAAAATGAGTTTTCGAATTTTTATTAAAAAAATGATTCGGACCGGGTCGACCCGACCCACTCCGATCGGAACCCAGCCCAGACCCGGACCGCGTGACCTAGCCACCAAAACGACGCCGTCCTGCCTTTTTTTATTTTTTTATTTTTCGGATTTAATCCGACATTTCCTATTGAACCACGTGGTTATTCCACAGCCACTGGATCTATTGATCGAAACTAACGGCTCAGATCAAAAGCCAACTATTCCCTAGCCGTTAGATCTGATTACCTAAACCTACGGCCACGATTAGAACCCAAGACTCGATCTGGACCGTCTACCCTCACTAACCTAAACGACATCGCTTGACCACTAATCTAAACGGTACCGTTTCGACTTGTTTTAATTTTCTAATTTTAAAACTATTTTCGGATATTCCTAATTATCAATCGGACGGTCATTATAAATTGAACTCGATTAACCTAGACCGTCCGATCTAAGCTGACTCAACCTAACAAACTAACGGTCGAACCAACTCAACATCCATGTGGACCAATCACATGTTGCCACCTAGACCTTTGACTCGTTGACCTGCCACGTGTGTGTCGTCTTCAACCTCTCGACTACGACTACATGGACGGCTGAAACCCTTCGGCGATGATCCAACGACGAAACCTCGACGGAATTACACAGGACTAGCACCAAATGACTCGCAGCGATCTCTAGTTTAACATATCTAAGAATCATGGCATCTAATTCACGAAATCGCGAGTATCATGCAAAATGCCGAGTACGGCCATGGAAGTTCGATCGCACGATTTACTCCAAACCATGGCAATTCAGTCACAGAATAGCATCAATAGAGGTTCAGAAGACTTACCTCGAGCTCCGATTGAGCTCGCATGGCCTAGATTAGGCTAGGCGAGAATGAACAGTGTTCGGCAATGAAGGTTGGATTTGAAGACTCGATTCGATGTGTTAAGACAAAACCGATGCAAAACAGATATGCGACGATGGTCAGTGATGTCTAGGGAACAAAATGCACACTCTAGATGCAAGAATGAACAAGAGATACGTGAATCGCCATTGATGCACAGTGAGAAACTCAGAAACGCATCTCACATGTTCCCGCTGTTTCAGGCGGCGCGGCCGGCGGCGATTGCTTCCTGGAGTTCCAAGCGAGCTTCCTACAACCTTCTTTGGCTTCGGTTTGGCCTTAGACGGCCCAACGAGTGCCCTCCAAATTCGAGCTCCACCCTCGACAATGGCGATGGAGGGTGAGCTCTCTCTCTCCTTCGTTCTCTCTCTCTTTGTTGATTCTGTTCAGCCTCTGCAACCGAATCAACCACCTCATTTCTTCTAGAACGATCAATTGACTTTTATACGTGTTTGAAATTTTGGCGCCGAACGGGGGGTTGAGCCGGTGACCTTCGCACGTGCAGTCACGTGCGAAAGGGTCACCGGACACCGGTAAACGTCCAGGACGAATTGGCCACTAATTCTGGTCACCCGGTAGTGCTAATTTCACTTGAATTCCGCCTGCATTTGGTCCTGCGTTTGGTTTGAAAATGGCCAGTGGGTATTTAGCCTTCGCCGGTGCCGCTCCAACGGACCCAGATCGTCAGACTGGTCTCGATCGATGGAGAACTTCTTGGCCAACAAAACGCCTCCATCAATTTCACCAATTGAAGCCGATTGATGGTCCAATTTTGCAATTAAAATTCACCTTCAAAACCTGCAATTGGCGCGGGAAGCTTTGGGGAAGAAGACACTGTAGCGGACCGGTTTGACAGGGCGGTATGATCGGTCTGAACTGGTTCCGACTTGAAATTTTCAAATTAAACCCAAATGGGTGAGAAATTTTTGCAATTAAACCTCATAATCGAACTTAGGGCATGGATTTTATCTAAAAATATGGTTTTGCCCAAAAGTTTATGTCAATTTCTACAAAAGCCCCAAATTTGTCCTTAATTGCAATTAGACAAATCGTGAAATTGGAGGCTCAAATGATCAAATTGGACAAAACCACCTATGCCGATTGATTCAAAATGATGAAAAAAATTGGGCAGTGACTTCAATTTGCAATGATAGTCCCTGAATTGAAAGTAATTTCAATTATTCCCAAAATTCAAGGACTAAAATGCAATTATGTATGCAATTTTGCCCAATACATGCAATTGAGCAATTTGTGCAAATAATTTGGATAAATTGCAATAAGGGACAATTTGATTGAATGTCAAGATCCTAAAAAATGCCAAAATTGCAAATTAAAAGACTCAATTGACATTTTTTAACCAAATTCAATCATATGTGTAACAAAGGAACACCTAAAATTAAATTTGAATTTGAATTTTTTGTGAGGTGAAAAAGGAAAATGCTTTAAAATAAAAATATTGACCATTTTTCTATATTTTTGTGACCTCGAATGCTATTTTTCTGGGATTTTCAAGTATTTTTCTATTTTCTAAAAATACCAAAAAATATGAAAAATTATTTTTTTTGTAAAAAATCGTTCCTTAGGCTTGGTCAAGGCCACCAAAATTGATTTTTCAATTTTTTTACTTTTTATGAATTTTTTTATGAATTTTCTAAAAATAAGCTAAAAAAAAGGTTGATCCGAAATTAGGTGTCAACATTGTTGAGATGCACCGATGAAGAGAAAGTGTTATTGGCATTTTATCAGTTGGAAGGCACCGCTAATGACTGGTGGAGTGCCACGAACGATGGAGTGTTTCCTGAAGGAACCACCGCCTTGACTTAGGCCGCTTTTACTACTGCTTTCAACGACAAGTATTTCTCGGAGACTACACGAAAAATGAAGTTGGTAGAATTCCTATAGCTACATCAAAACCATCTGACATTGGATCAATATGAGGCCGAATTCGCTAGATTGTCAAGGTACGCGCCGAGATCGGTTGAAGATCCACAAGAGAAGGCGTAGAGATTTCGAGATGGATTGAGGCCGGAACTTCGCAGCCAAATGGTGGCCTTGAACATGAGGACTTACAGGGAAATATATGAGCGGAGTCAAATGATAGAAAGGGATATGAAAGAGAGAGCTACTGCATCTGGATCGCGGTTTGCTCCGTCTAGGGACAACAGTCAGACTGACAAGAGGTCGATGACAAGCAATATGCGTTTTATCCCTCCGGCTAGAAAGAATATTGGGAAGCCACCGCAGTAATCAAATTGGAATTGCCGCCTCTGTGGTAGAGACATGGGAACGAACCTTGCCCGATCAGAACGTAAGAATGTTTTAAGTGTGGTTAGCTAAGCCACCAGATAAGGAATTGTCCTAAGCAAGCCCAGGACCCAGACCGCAAGGACCGTGACCGTAGGTAGGACCGCCAGCTGCAGCTTCTTAGAATGAGTTGAATCGACCGCCAGCCCAAGGAAGGGTTTATGCTGTGACGCGTAGAGAGGCGGAGGAAGCGCCTAGCGTGGTCACATGTACGATCTATTTGTGCGATCAAGCTGCCTATGCTTTATTTGATCCTGGAGCTTCGCATTCTTTTGTATCTGCTCAGTTTGCTGATTTGGTTGGTATGGAATTAGAACCGCTAAATGTGATGTTGCATGTTGCCACTCCGTTGATGGATAAAGTGATAGTTTCACTAGGTTGTGTGAATTGTAAGATCGTCATTGATGGTAGTGAGGAACGGATAGATTTGGTTGTGCTGCCCATGTATGATTTTGATGTGATTGTCAAGATGGGTTGGCTAGGTAAGCAAAAGGCCGTAGACGATTATGGTAACAGAGTAATCCGTTTTTATCCGGATGGTCGCCCTAGTTTTGAATTTGTGGGAAGTCGAGGAGGAACCTCGATTCCTTTAGTCTCGTCACTTGAGGTGATGAAGCTGTTAGCGGAAGGATGCCAAGATTATTTGGCAGCGGTAATGGACACGACCGTTGGAGAGCCTAAGTTGGAGGATATTGTAGTGGTATGTGAATTTCCTGATGTCTTTCCCCAAGAATTACCGAGATTACCACTAGAGAGGGAAATTGAATTTGTGATCGAGCTAGCCCCTAGAACAAAGCCAATCTCGAAGGCACCTTCTAGGATGTCCTTGTTAGAACTGAAAGAACTAAAGGTTCAAATACAAGAGTTGTTAGATACGTGATTCATTCGACTGAGAGCATCGCCGTGGAGAGCACCGGTGTTGTTTGTAAGGAAAAAGGATGGATCCTTGCGTTTGTACATTGATTATAGATAGTTGAATCAGGTGACCATTAAGAATAAGTATCCGTTGCCGAGGATCGATGATCTGTTTGATCAGTTGCAAGGAGCCTCAGTATTTTCCAAGATAGATCTGAGGACTAGTTATCACCAGCTGAGGATTAAGAAAGAGAATATACAAAAAACGGCTTTTAGAACGAGGTATGGGTACTATGAGTTCACAGTTAGGCCTTTTGGATTGACTAATGCCTCGATTGCATTTATGGACTTAATGCACCAAGCGTTTAAGGAATATTTATATTGGTTCGTCATTGTCTTTATTGATGACATTTTGATTTATTCGAGGAATAACGAGGAGCATGAACAGCACCTGAGAATTGTCTTGCAAACTTTGAGGGAACACTCACTTTTCGCTAAGTTTAGTAAATGCGAATTCTGGTTGAATAAAGTGGCGTTTCTTGGCCATGTGGTATCTGGAGAAGGAATCTCCAAAAACCCTCGAAGATGGAAGTAGTGATGAATTGGCTTAGACCTAGGATAGTTACCGAAGTTCGGAGTTTCTTGGGATTGGCAGGTTATTACAGACGCTTTGTGGAAAAGTTTTCGTCAATAGCCACTCAGTTGACGTGGTTAACTAAGAAGGATATGAAGTTTGAGAGGACGGATAAATGCGAAAGGAGCTTTCAAGAACTTAAGCACCGTTTGACGACCGCACCAGTGTTAACGATCCCTTCTAGACCTGGAGGTTACGAGATATATAGTGATGCATCGCTAAAGGGATTAGGGTGTGTGTTAATATAGCATGGAAGGGTTGTCGCCTATGCTTCATGACAATTGAGACCTCACGAGATCAATTATCTGACTCACGACTTGGAGTTAGCCGCAATTGTCTTTGCCCTGAAGATTTGGAGGCATTACCTGTGTAGTGAACGGTTTCAAATTTATACAGATCATCGGAGTTTGAAGTATCTGTTTTCCTAGAAAGAATTGAATATGAGACAGCGTCGATGGATGGAGTTACTTAAGGATTACGACTGCGACATTCTATACCATCTTGGGAACGCGAATATGGTCGCGGATGCACTTAGTCGGAAATCTAGCATCGCGCGTCTGTTAGTTAAGGGATGGTCCTTACTTGAGGGACTAAGAGACTTCGAGTTCAAGTTGGAAGTTTGCCAACTGTCGAGTTTGGTGGCAACTCTGAGAATTGAACCTGAAATCCAAGAAAGGATAAAGGCTTCGTAGTTTACGGACCCAGAAATTCAGAAGATCCTCGAGATGGATGTAGAGAAAAGGAAACCTGAGTTTCAAGTGTCAGAAGATGGAATTTTGAAGTTCCGTGGACGCTTATGTGTGCCTAGTGATGAGGAACTTAAGTTAAGGATTCTATCTGAAGCTTATAGGAGCAACTATAGCATCCACCCATGTAGCACGAAAATGTATCAGAATTTACGTCAGCACTACTGGTGGAACGGAATGAAAGTAGATGTAGCTAAGCATGTGGCCAAGTGTCTGATGTGTCAGCAAGTAAAAGCCCAGCATTGCAAGTCTGGTGGATTGCTGCAGCCTTTGGAAATCCCTGAATGGAAATGGGAGCACATGACCATGGATTTTGTGATGGGATTACCGAAGAGTCAGAGAGGTCATGACTCGATTTGGGTAGTCGTGGATAGATTGACCAAGTCTGCTCATTTTATACGTGTGCGAAAGGATTTCGCAATGGATAGGTACGTTGAACTGTACATGCGTTATATAGTACGACTTCATGGAGTGTCGGTAATGATTACATCAGACAGGGATCCTAAGTTTACGACAAATTTCTGGAAAAGTCTACAGGATGCCATGGGAACTAAATTGCAGTTCAGTATTGTCACGCCCCGAACCCGGCGAGCACGTGAGCATCCCACCTCCGCCGTTACCTTTGATGATCTCCCAGGAACCCGGCGAGCCTGCGAGCATCCCACCTCATTCGAGGGACTCAGTCACCTCAAGTGACAAAATTCCAAAGAGTCGAGGTTCTTCCTCGGTCTCCACAAATTCTCGTATCGAACACTCAATTCGACCACCTCGAGTCACTTTGCAGTTACACTCTAAGTTCTCTTTTCGCTTACTCAACCATTCATTCGCATTATGAACAACCAGGACTATCAAGTCCATTCACTTTCCTTTCCCTCAACAATCATCTCGTGCTCCAATCGTCCTTTCAAAACGACACCATACTCTTAAGGGGTGATAGCACACAATACTACCTCTTGTGGTCTCGATTCGTCCTCAATCAATCTTATAGAATCATCAATGTCAAACAACTAACATAACTCTTTTCTCAACTTTCCCCACGACGGAAGGAATGACATGTCAGTCTCTCATTACAAGACTCGCGCCAAGGTAAAAGCCGTTTCTTGCAAGCACTTCCATGTTCCATAATGAACATCCCTTTGCTCGTAATCCATGAGTAGGAATTCTTTTATTCACATATCTTCCGATCATTCACTTCTCTTACTGAGTCCCATTACCATTCTTCAAAGTCAGGAATAATCATTAGCCATAAAGCTTTTAAAGCCCATTCCTTCATCAGACTCAATCAATCTCAACTTTATACATAGCCTCACAAGCTTTTCAAAATTCTCGCTATTCATGTCCACGTTTCCACTTTGGAAATGAGTAGTCTCAAGATTACCTTTGTCAGGACTTCCATCACTTAACTCATCAACACTAGCATCAGTCGTCTCCGCGACTTAAGTACAAGGGTAGCTTCCTCTCGAACTTGTCTACCCATCAAATTTCCCCATCTCTATTTAAAGTTCTCATGACCCCCTTATTATACTTGGGTCTCGCACGATCAACAAAATCGAGTCATACTTTCTTCCAGTACTCATACTACGGTCAGTCGATTTTACTCAACTCTCATGATCCATCTCAATGCTTGGATCTTCTCGAATCTCGCATATACGAGCCAAGTGCTCCTCTAGCTACCGTACTCTAGTCTTTCAACCTTATTAGGTTCTCATATCACTTGAACCACTATGATTCCCTCCATGAATCTAATACTTAAGCCATATACTCAAGTCTAGCAGTCTTCAGTTAATCATCTCATCATTCATCACCAGTAATCAACTATCCAGTGGTTCCCAAACAACTCTCAACTGGTTATCATTATCCAAGGATTCCAAATCATCCTTAAGCATCAATCACACATTAAGCAAGCCTCCACGGGGCAGATTCTCAAATAACGGCCAATAACTAGGCAAGCCTCAACTAGGCCAAAACTCAACCAATCACCATTTGCTAGACAAACTCTCAAGTCGCAATTCATTGGGACAAGTGCTCACACCTTAAGTCCAGACGTATCCGCGACTTAACAATAACTCACTAGGCTATCTCATTTTCACAAGATACCAGTCAAACGGCAATCAATGCCAAAACTCGCCATACAGGCCAAACACACGCTCCAATTTTCTTTTTCAAACAACACCTATTGCCATGTACGAAGCTTCTAACCATGCCAATCACATGCGCATTACAAATGCCATGCGATTTGAAAATTCACTGTGAGGATCACTTTGGTGCAATACATCTCTTAACCAAAATTAGACTCAATCTGATACCTAGACTCTCTCTTTCAATTTATGACTTGGGTCATTCCTGCCTCCTTGCTATCTTAGAAGCCTGCCAGGAGCCGCTCCTTGTCCGAACCTCTCTGTCCCGGCGTACACTTCCCGCCCACGTCAGACCTGGTCGTTGCAGGTTGTCCCAAGACATACATCTACGAAGAGAGTCCCATTCCACACGTCCCATAACATGCTTCATTACAGTTTGTAGGTATCCCATCAACTCGTCCCATACCAAGTGACAGTTTGTCAAGTCTAATAATGATAAGCTCATGCATTCACCTTCCTCAACTGTCATTTTAATGCCATAAACGTATGCAATGAATGATCATCCTCAACACTCTCCATATCACATTCATTCTCAAGTCAATTCCCTATCCATGGAAGGTTTCTAATTCCACAAATGACCATCATCAATACTCGCCACATCACATTCGCTCTCGGATCAACTCTTAGTAGTAGAAGATTTCTATTACCGCAAAGGACCATTCATCTCACAGATCAATTTCCTAGGATCCACCATATACCTCAAAGTCACAATCACGATCATAAAATCAAATCGACCCTTTACTCATAAGCAATCATCTATTAACCTCAAATGCAATTGCAACCTCAAAATCATGCTTATAGCTCCTCAATTTCTGGTTACTCCCTTATGAACCTCAATCATATTTCCACCCAAAATCATCAACCGAGATCGATACTATAACCATTAAAATATAACTCAAGTTCAAGCCTATAACCCCATGATTCAATGATCAATGCTTAGTCCTAAAGGTCTCACTATCTAATTGTCCTCAAGTCATCACTCCTTATCACTCCAAACCTCAATCACACTGGATCAAGCTAACCTTGCTCTGATACCACTCAAACGGGGATGTCACGCCCCGAACCCGGCGAGCACGCGAGCATCCCACCTCCGCCGTTACCTTTGATGACCTCCCAAGAACCAACGGCCAATGCTTAAAGATCTATATGAAACATGCATGCGAAAACGAGGACAACTCCATACAAATAAAACACAAGATGGCTTAGGACAAAAGGGTACACCTTATATAAGGGTCAATCATACATCAGAGGTTATAATGCTAAATCCCCAAATACTTCATTTCAACCCTATGGTCACAAAAGGATTCATGATCATTTCTTCCATTGACTTCATCGAATGCCAATCCATGGCGAGCACTGGTTTCCTTTGTTTGGGACCTGAAAAATGTTGTCCCACGACGGGGTGAGATATATAATCCCAGTAAGTCGAACCTAACCCTAAACTAGGCTGCCAGTACCTCCAGACACTTTTAAAAAATAGGGTATTTTGGTAATAAAAACTTTGGCATGGCAAAACGGGGTACTTTCCAAAACATGGCATTTAGTACTTTCAAAACAGTTTGACCCAGTCAAGAAAATCATGACAACTCAAAGGTTCGTACAATGGAAGAGTTTTCAATCAGAAACAATCGCATGACGCCACCTCAAAAATGTCGCGACCCGTCCGGAAGCGGACGCGGCTAATGGATTACCGATCGCGGGCCCTTTGATCGGCGCGGGCCCTCCCAGGCCCATACCAAATCGCGACGGGAGTATTTTTCAGAAGGATTCGACAATAAGAGTCGATCGCTTTCGACTTTCGGTGTGGTCGTGGTGGCATGTGCAACTTGTGCATGCATTTGGAGTCGCCACTGGTCTTTCTTGGAGGGTAGACCGGAAACCTTACTGACCGATTGGGAGAGGTCGATCAGTTCTGCGGAACCAGAGATTTTGGGTTCGGGGACTTGGTTACGTCGGTGTCATTACCAACGCCCTTTCGGTACCTAACGCAAGTGATTTTCCTAGCTAAGAGTTCATGCAGGCGCAATTTTAGGTGAGGTAGGCTTAATTCAGGATTTCATACAGATTGGAAGACTGTCCCTATCAATCACAATCAATTTAAATGAAAGCGCAATCAAGTACATAAATAAATCACTTCAATGCACACCAATTCACATCACATGGCCTCCTAGTATAGCCATAAGGGCTTAGGGAAGGCGTGATTTAGGACCAAGGTAAAATGGGAAGATTTGGAGGCGATTTAGCCCGAAGGGCAAAATCGTCAATTTTTGGAAGACGGTTCGCCCAAAGGGAGAAATCATCATTTTTAAGAATGATCGGGTTCAAAACACCCGGGATGAGCCTTGGCCAATTGATTGTGGCCATTTCCTATTTTTTGGGATTTTTCTAGAATTTTTAGAATTTTTTTTGGAAGACAGTTTGCCGGAAGGGCAAAACCGTCATTTTTGGAAAGACCGGGGGTCGAAAGACCCGAAACAGGTCATGGCCAGTTGAATGTGACCATTTCCCGGCCCACGCCCAGATCCGCGGCCCACGAACCGACCCGCCTCCTCCACGATCAAAACGGCGTCGTTTCACGGACTGAGAATGGACGTCTCAGATCGAGCCACGTGGCATCTTCTAGACCGTCGGATTATTATGACTGTTGACAGTTGACCGTTGACCGTTGACCGTTGACCGCCGGCGACTTCGCCGGAGAAGACGATGAACAGTGTTTTCTCCGGCCAAAGTCGCCGGAACCTCGCCGGAGGACCTCAAACCGACGTGAAAATAACCATTTTAAATCCCGATTTCGATACCTTTCAACCCCTCACAAACTCTACATCGATATTTGACGAAAATATGTCGAAAGAGACGTCGGGAACAGGCCGGAGAAGTACCCACAGGTCCGGCACCGACGACGATTTACAGATTTTTTTATTTTCCGTTCAAGCTCAACTTCAAACACTCAAAGGGCATCTAATGGCTACTAGGAAGCTTACTTGAGGTCTCCTGGTGCTCGACTACCGCCCGGAATCCCCCGTCGGAGCCCTGATCCAAGTCACGGCCGGTGGAGCTCCGAACGCCATTTCATTGCATTTCACGGTTCGGGGGTTGTCAAGGGCAGACGAAGCTCTGGTAGCAGTTCCTGAAGCTCGAGGATCCTCCATTTTCGCCTACCTCCCTCTCGAAAACACCCCCTTTTTTCTCATGCCGAACTCCTCCCCTGTTTCAGTTTTCTTCGCCCCCCCCGCACCATCAACACTGAGCTCCTCCCTTTTTGCCATGGCCGACCGCCTTTCCGCCTTCTTCGACCACCCGCCTTTGTCCCCCATGTTCGACATTTATTTAACAAAGTAGACGCCCCCACCTTCGATGCCATCCCCCCTCTGTTTTCCCCCTTTTTTTGTTTTTGGTCTGTGTGCGTGCGGGTCTGCAACTGAGTTGCAGACCCGGTTCGGACCAGGTCGGGCGGGTCTGACCCGACCGGCCCGGTTCGACTCTCCTCATCTAATTGAGCCCCAAATTAACATATTTTCATGAAATTGATGGCAAAATCGGACTCCTTGACATGTTTTCTATCAAATAAGCGTATTTTCGCGAATCAATTGATTGAAATTTAGTGAAAACCCCAAATTGTCCCTAGGATCCGAAATTGATTTTTGTTAAATTGAGGGCCCAAACGACTGAATTAGTCAAAATTGAGGCCACCAATGTATTTATCATGATGAAAAATATAGGGTGGAGGTGTTTAATCTCAATGGGTATGCCCGTATGAAATTTAATTTCAAAAATTGTGAAACCGGGGATTGAATTGAAAGATTTTTATGCAATTAAGCCCTTTTGTTTAAAATTGATCAAATTGGAAAGCCAACTGACCTAATTGCACTTCAAGACTTTAGAATCCAATGTCATAGCTTATAAAAAGTGGAAATTGAAAATTAAAAGACTTGAAAAGGAATTTTTGGGCTCGGTTCGGGTTTATGTTTGTAAGGAACATAGTGACCCGAGCCGAATTTTTGAGATTTAAAGTGACACACTTGAAGAGGAAATTAAAACAAAATTATTGAATATTTTTGTGCATTTTTCTGACCACGAATGGTATTTTTCTCATTTTTTTGGTATTTTTAATAATTAAATAAATTCAAAAAATTATTAAAAATTACGAAAAATATCTTTTGTTCAAAATTGGCTCTTGAGGCTAGGCCAAGTCTTCCAAAGTTGATTTTGTGATTTTATGACCCTTTTTGATATTTTTAATTAATTTTAAAAAAAAAAAATAAAAAATCGCAATAACAGATGGTCAAAAATCAGGTGTCAACAGCTGCCCCTCTTTGAGAGTGAGCTCGCAGAGGTTGCTTTCAAAGACAAGATGGCACCTGATTCTTAAACGACTCAACAGGGAAAATGAAAGAAGAAATGCTATGACATCGGATCCTTAAGGCTCTTGATAAAAGCTCAAATTAATCCCCGGTTTACTCTAACAATTTGAACATGGGCCGGAGTGAGAGAGGCTTACCTGAAGCTCACCTGTCGGACGCTGCCGGTTGCGATAACTTTCAAGAAGATACCTAGGACTCGTCATTGAGAATATCCTAGGGAGATTAAGCTCTGACCTGTATGGTAGGTCATACCATTACGGGATTCCTAATTGGTAGGAACCCTAGGAAGGTGCATCCTCATGCTTTGGGATTTGCCAGAGATTTTGATCCGTATGGTGGATCGGACCAGAAATGGTTCGCCTACTGTAAGGTTTACCTAGGGAAACGACTTTTTCCGTGTCTGGAATTTGTCAAGGTTTTGATCCGTATGGTGGATCGGACCATTAGGCTGATCCTTCAGGCGGTTTCTACCATGAGTTGACCCTTATGGCGGTATCTACCAATAAGTTTAGTTTAACCCTTATGGCGGTTTCTACCTAGATTTGACCCTTCAGGCGGTTTCTACCTTTGGTTTGACCCTTTAGGCGGTTTCTACCATAGTTTTGACCCTTCAGGCGGTTTCTACCTTCAAGTTGACCCTTCAGGCGGTTTCTACCTTTATTTGACCCTTCAGGCGGTTTCTACCTTGAGTTGACCCTTCAGGCGGTATCTACCATTTTTTATCTTGAAAAGGGGTCTCATGACGAGGGTTCTCCACGTCCGATGAGACTGTTTGATTTTTGAAAAAGGGTCCTGGGACGAGGGTTCTCCACGCCTGATAAGACTGCTTGATTTTTGATTTTTTTTTTTGAAAAGTGAGTCCTGGGACGAGGGTTCTCCACGTCTGATAGGACTGTTTGATATTTTTGAAAAGTGGTCCTATGACGAGGGTTCTCCACGTCAAGCTAGGACTGCTTGATTTTGAAAAAGGGTCCCGGGATGAGAGTTCTCCAGGTATCCTGTAGAAGTTTGGGCCTGAAAGATTCTTCTTTACCAAGCAAACGTTAGTAATCCTTGGGAAGACCGCGGCTGTCCATTTTGACAAAACCGTATGTTTTAAGTTTTTTTAATCATGAGATGAGCATTTTAATGCTGGAGGTTATCCAAAGCATTCTTGCAACATGCAAATGTGATCACAAATCCCTTGCACGGAAAATCTGGATCAACAGTTTGAAGATTCCAAAAAGAGTTTGTTCAAAACATCAATTGGAATATTTTTCGACAATGAGGTCTTCTCACCTGTTTTGCGATAGTGGTTTTTTATAGGAGATGCACTCGATTCCCTATTGACCTGTGCCTAGGTTTTAGGCTCATTCGCAGCGCATACATTTTGATCGGTCGGGAGGTCTTCCACGGGACCGTAATGTTGGGCTTGGATATTGGTTTTCAAGGGGGACCCGCTTTGGAGTCGAGGCTATTGAATGAAAATCTTCACCATCTGCTCCGGGTTTACAAGTCAAGAACCCTGCAAAATGAGAAAGAAATAGTCTTGCTCGTACTTCTTCGAGCTAAGCTATATGTTAAACCAAGTATCTTAGTCAGAGAAGACTGTTTCGGGGTTGTAACATTGGTAGGATTGGGGACCGAAAAAAGCTTATTTTTGGCCCAGAATTCATGAGGGGTTTGACATTGGTGATCATTGCAAATTTACCACATGCCCTTTCCTCTCTGTATCTTCGATTTTTGAGGCGTGCAACAGCTTTTGAGGTGTGCACGAATTCTTTAGAGAGCGTCTCTGGCTGCATTAAGGGATTGACAACTCTGCCTGTGTCTTTCTTCCACGCTTGACATCATTTGGGAGGAGCGGTCTTTTTGATCTGACTCCTTTAGAAATTTTCTCTTCCCAACTAGGTTTCATTGGGGATCACTCAAACAGTTTATGTGAGCATCGGCCTTGCTTTTACCAGGCACTTTGCTTTTTCTTTTCTGATGCTGGGATTTTTTTCTCATTCATTTTTGAAATCCCACTTTTTTCTCATCTTCATGGGATTGTGTTAGACCTACGATCAAATGTCTAACAAGGTTAAGCATTAACTTAGGAATTTTTTTGCAAACCCTAAGTCCTGAACTCCTTCGTTTCTGAAGTGATGCTGCATCCGTCTTGGAATGTGCAATGATCACCAACGGGCTTATGAAATGATTTTGCAGGCTCAACTTGGCTATGCAAAGGATTCAGTGTGTGGGATAGAGAAATGAATGCTTCTCATCATCCTATGGCACTTGGATTACCATATAAACAACACACAAAGATTAATGTTAGTCCGAGCAAGAAAATTTCTAACCATTTTCTTCTGATGCTGCTGGACTCACCTCCATTTTGCCCCGGTGTGGGGTGGCTCTTGACAGGGTTAAGAATGAAAATCGCCGTTCAAAGGGGTTATCAACGGTCACCTGTAGTGTTTGGGGGATATGAAACAAATGCCTCCGTCGTCCCAACCCATGTAATCGCTGCAAATGGTCCCTACCTCCGTAGACCCAGATTTTGCTATCTGCCCACTCCACTAATCTCTCAAGTGTGTGTAGGACGTGTTTGGATTAGACTCTGCCTCTCGTCTTTTGAGAAAACGTCCTTTTTGAAAATTTTGAATAACTTTTGATTGGAAAAATATCTTTCTCTTTCTCCAAAAATTTTACCCGTCAAGGGGATTGTATGATGCACCATGCATTTTTTTTTATTTATTCATGTTCAGACAACCTCCTGTTTCAAAACATGAATGCTAATGAAGTTAGAATTCTATGTCTTTTCTAGACATCAGATTTTGAAAGCTTTTTTCTTTTTCTCTCTGTGTTTTTGGTTTAACATCTTCAATGGATTGGGGGAAAGGGATACCTACCTGTCCACCGTGGCTGGAGATCCCTGAAAATGTAAAAGAAGCATATCATTGTATGTTCACGAATTTTTTGAAAATTGAAACGATACATCCTACCCTCATGTACCCTAACAGGTAGTATGTGGGATGTAAAAACTCATTCATCTCCAAGGCGATTCCCATCTATCAAATCCGCCTATCCATGCTTGGAGTGTTTGTAACATCAATGGTTCATCTGCCCCCAGCTGGGCAGCGTCTGTTCTGCTATTTGAACGCATGACTCATTGAGTGATTTATCCATGTTTATCGTCTGAGAAGGAAAAGAAAGAATACATTACTTCGGTATTCGATTGAAGATCGTTTAGGAACGATACATCGTTTTACCAAATAGGTGGCTTCGCGGCCAAACGTATTTCGTGTTGAACGGGTAGATCCCATTATGCTCAGCGGGTGATAATTATGGTTCATGGAACTTGCTCCACGGATTAAGTGATTAATCCACGGCCTTCGGCTTGAAGATGCTCAAAGGGTGATGTTGACACTCACGCGCAATTAGTTCTAGATATTAATGAAAGATGTTCCCGTGGGAACCTTATAGTGCGATCAACAACATATGCAATAGGAGTATTCAACCCTTTTTCTCGAAGCATTTTTCATCGAGTAGCCATGCCTTGCATCAGACGTTTGATCACCGGCCTCGCGTCACCACTGCGATGGTCCTCCGGCTCCAAATTGATCGAGCCAAAGATTGAACTCATCGCCAAGGAAATTGCTCGGGTCTTCGAGCCATTGATGTTCAAGTTGGGTATCAACGATTGTTGGGGGCAGATTTCTTTCATTGCCTTCGTTGTGAGGGATTGGAGTCTTTGAGCTGGAACCTTCATCATTGCCCTGTTGGGGTTGAGACATATATTCCCGAAGAGTATTGATCCAAGTGTCCAGCTCCTCATCAAGGAAATCACCTGTTCTTTCTAGCCCTTGGTGCCCAGATTGGGTGTCGTCGACTGTAGGCGAGGGATTCCTCTCTTTGCTCTCGCCATGAGCAATTTGACCCCTCGAATTGGAACTTCCTCCGATGACCGGCAGGTTCATATGTGCACTCTCTACCAATGCCAGATCCGCTTCAGGGACAGCATTAATGACTGATTCGCGCTCAAACTGAGGAATTTCTATGTGCTGGAACTGTGGCATATACTCCTGAGGAGTATTGAGATAGCTCGGCGGAGCATTCTGATTTGGATTAGAGGAGTCGCTGACATGACTGCTAGTCCCGTCATTGCTGAAACACGGTTGGGTGCTCTTGGCTCTCCAATCATCATGGTTGTAACTCTGCCCAGCACTTGAGCTCCAACTGGCTTTATGATGGTTTAACGTTATCCTTCCATCCCTTGGCAATCTCCTATAGTACTTGAGGTGAGACTCAACGTTAATTCTAGAGAGCCCCGGCACATTCATAATCTCGAGTATGCGCAGTGGGCTAGCCGAATCAACTCCCAGTTCTCGAATTGCATCAACAAATTTGGTGTGAAGCTCATAGGTCCAGTAAAACCTTGTTCTCTTATCACCCAAAATATCGTCAATACTTCGGTAGCTATTCTCTACGGGATCTAGTCGTTTCAAAAGTTGTCCAGGGAGGGACTCACAGACTTTGGATTGGCTGGCTGCGACAGCGAGTTCTTCATTGAGAGAATTCCCCCTGTGATGATTCATATCCCATTTCTCAGAGGATGTTGGTGTTAATCCTATGGTGTTGACTTGCTCATGCAGATCTCCGGCGGTATCTGGCTGTGTCGGAAAACGCTGTGGAGAATACGGTAACAGCTGAGCGTTATTCGTCAACAGGGATGGTTCATCGAGGAACACCTCGCCGAGGACAACCGGATTACCACAATTAAGGCAGGTGGCCTTGGTCAGAGCTTCCTTATATCTCGCGCTTTCAGCTTGAAGCTTCTCATTCTCCTCCTTCAGGACCAGTAACTCATGGTCTGCGTATTGCTGTTTCACCAGGGTTCGTTTGTTTGCGAACCAAAACTTGACCTTCGAAAGCTCCAATCCTATCTTTCGGCTCAACTCCATTTTCTGTTGTTTGCTTGGAGTGGGGAATTCATTGAAGAAAGCTTCGAGCTCTCGGATTTGGCCTGGAGTGTGGCGTTGTAGTTGCTTCCTTTTCCGGCTCCGGTCATCATTGTATACTCCTTCTTCGTAGCTGAAACCTAGAATTTCATCGCTGGAGGAGTCAGTCTCTATGGCCTTCGGGCAGGATTCAGCTCCAGGATCTTCAAAGTCTCCCAGCAGTTCGTGCTCAGAAATGTCCAGGTCGGGCGTTTCTAGCAGATGGGAATAACTTTTAAACATGATGGATCGGGGTATCTCGGGCTGATCTAGTTCACTCAGCTTTCTCAATTCGCTCTTACGTGTTTGCTCGCTCTAGAAATTTTCTCAAGTGATTGTGCGTGTCCTGGAACCATCCTTCAGGCTGCATATGAAGACCAGCAAGCAAGCGCTCCTCCCGAGATTCTGCAATTAATCATCGTCTGTATTCCCCTTTCTTTTTCCTCGTGATAGGATCACAAACTCTCTTGCATTGATTCGGTTTCAACGAGTATTGCGCTCGTCCCCTAGTTCAGTCTTCAAAGTGGTGGGTCTACAATCTTTCGGCGCCTTTTATGATTTGCTAGGCCCGAGAACGTGGGGAGCAGCGGTGGACCCGCAATTAATGACTCCGTTTAATTCATTTAGCTCCATGGGAATTAACGCTATGATCTTCTCTCAACCCCTTTTCATCGTTCAAACGAAAGTGACATTTTCCCTGTGCATGCTGTTACTCTTCATTTCAGCATCCCGGGCGCTTGGTGAGGAATGAGTTCGTGGCCACTCAAAATTTTAAAGACCGTCTCTGGTTTCAGACTTAATCTAACAAGGGATCATCACAACTAAGCATGACGATGTTCGTCGATAGCGTTGGTTTTAATATAGAATTAACTATAGTCATTAAAGAAAAATGTTCCCGTAGGAACTTTACAACGGATAAAATGAGTGATCTACTCGTGAACATGTTCTTCTTCCTATGGGTGTTCGTAGTGACCGACCCATCGTGCCCCGAGCCAGGTGCTAGATCATGGCTGTCCAAGCATGCCAGCTTCCCACTGATTGAACAAGGCATCGAGCCCCTCATCGAAGAAATCGTCTGTCGTGGGTTGACCAGCGGCAGGCAGAGCACCAGCCGACTGTTGCTCGAATGGAGGAGTGCGCACTCGCTGTACTTGTGACACGCGCTCTTGAGAAGTGTTGAAATGGCCTGGGAGGACATTCTGATCAACTTTCAGTTTGCCGGTGGTCGGGTTGCTAGCTTGATTGATGCTTAGATTTGGCCGGGTACCTCTTGATGCCTGAGCATTACAATGGCGGTCCCCCCTAGCTTTTGAGCTCGAGACGGATTCCTCCCGGTTTAGCTCCGCTCGACGTTGTTTTAATAGCTTTCTATAGGCAGCAAGGTGATTCCTGACCAGCTCCTTACTAAGCCCCGGTACATTCATGGCCTTATATATGCGCGTCGGAGTTGCTGAGTCGATCCCCATTTGGTGAACCACGTCTAGGAATCTGGAATGCAGTTCAGGGGGCCAAGCGAACCTCCTCTTATCGTGGCCCAAAAGTGCATCGATGGCTTGACGACTGATTAACTCATCTCCAGCAGGACCCGACCCTATCGAAAATTGTTGTGCATGAGGCTGATATGCTTTGAGCTGGTCGGCGGTAACGTCCAGCTCCTTGAAACTATAACTCCAATCAAAGCGATGCAAATCCCATCCCCCAGGAGGCATTTGTATCATCTTTGTAGGATCATCCTGCTCATGCGTGACTCCGGCAAAATCTGGTTGAGCAGGAGATGCCCCGAGGGAGTAGGGTGGTAAATGAACGTCTTCAATCATCGCGTGAGGCTTATCGGGGAATATCTTACCGAGGGCGACGAGGTTATCGCAATGAGGGCAAACGGTAATATTGAGAGCTTTTTCATACCTCATGTTTTCTGTCCGCAGCTTTTGGTTTTCTTCCTTTAAAATCTCGACCACCTGACGTTTGCGTTGAGCCCTCGATTTGGATCTCCTATTTTGAAACCAAAACTGGATCCTCGACTGATTAATCCCCAACTCCCGACTCAATTCAATTCTCCACTTCTTTTTCATGTAATGGCTTTTACTGAAAAGGGTTTCCAGCATTTGGGTTTCCTCCTGAGAGTATTGGTGAGGACGTCTTCTTTTCCCGAGTTGAGCATTGTGGATGTCGTTGTCGTCGTCGCTGTGATCTTGATTTCCGTTGCCAGAAGTGTTGGGCTCCATGGTTTTGGCGTTAGACTTGATCTTGGAATCTTCGAGATCCCTCTGTGGTTCAATTTCTGAGATTTTTGAGTCAGTCGCCTCTAGCAGCTGACAGTAACCTCTTAAATATGTTGGATTGAGAAATGTTTGATTGGTTCTTGCCCACTCAGATCTCTACTCTTTCCTGTATGTTCACTCCCTATAAAGTTTTCTTCGAGTGACTTTGCATGTTCAGGAGACGCTCCTCAAGCATCATTAGGCAAACGTTCCCCCTCAAGACCTTGAATTTCTCGCTTAGCTTTTCAACGTGATGGGACTGCCAAACCCTGTTAGGGCTCTCTTCGATAGTTGCGCTTTTCTCCCACCTAACTCTAATAATGGTGATCCCGACAAATATTTTACGTCTTTTAATTGATGAGCCGAAAATCGCGGACCGAAACGAATCCAATGGTTCTCGTGAGGGGACCTCCTGCTTTACCCCATAACTGGGCTCCACCAGCATTATTACTGAGACCCTTCATCATCCTCGAGTTGCTATAAAATGAGGAATTAATGTATGGAAGGTTAACGTTTTCGCATAATCAGCTTCTTCCTTCTAATCTCTCTGTTAAACTCGTCTTATTCTCAAGCCAACCCAACGCAAATGGCCTCCTCTCCCGTACGCACTTTTTCAACTGATGTCTTGGCCCAGTGGGAAAAGCTTTATAACCTACTGGGTCGCGGTTACGCGCACATAACCGATCATTCTGCAACCGCGGATGAAATCCGTGTCCTGCTCGAGGACTTAGATACCACTTCCCTCGAAGGTACTACGCTGGGGAGGGAATATAGAACTTTCCCGACCCTCTTTGCGCACTCCTTAGAGGCCTACCGTGTTGCTGATCGGGAGGTTCTCGTGGCTCGCGTCTTGCGGGCTCGTTACCAGGATCGGTCTGATCATTTGGTGCTGACCAACTATTTGGCCGATAGTCACAAAAAGGCCGTCGAGTTTGCCAATGAGAGGGTCGCGACGTTGCTTCGCGAGAGGAGAAAACTGGTGGATCAATTGGCCCTATCCCTGACCGCTGGCGAGCACGACCGCCACAATGTCCTATTGAGGCTGCAAAGCGACTGGCAGGAAGAACGGCTTGACAAAATAACCGCAGACATAGCTCACGGGAATGGATTAGTTCGGGACTTGGAAATAATCACCGAAGAACACGAGGTCAAGGTCACTGAGGTTAAGGGAGAATGAAGAAACCTTTTCCTCAAGCTCGCGGACCAGGACATGCGGAGTCGTGAGTACGGGCAGAGCATTAACAACATGGAGGGTCAGTTGGGCTCCTTTGTGTCGTTAATTAGGGCTCACTTTGGCTTTACTTTTCCGCCCCGAATTGTATGACCTGCTTCTGAAAACCCTCTGCTGAGCAAAATAAATGAAAGTTCTTGTGTGTGTGTTTTAACTTCTGTATGGTTCATTTCTTCGAGCATCCGAACATCTTCGACTTGGGTGAGCCGAACCATAATATCAATAAGCCGAGCAAATATGTCCTGATTTTATAACTCGCTCATGATCAGATGAGATAATAGCCTTAGACTTGTCCAGGAAAAGATTTCTCTCTATTACCTATTTTTTTACCTGCAAATAAAAAGACAGAATCAGAAGGGATAATTTGAAAAAGAAATCAAAAACCCCTTTCAATCCTATGCTTGCCCATGATTAATAAGGACAAGAACTTTTACAAGGGTTTTAATCTTGCGCGAAAAGTTTTTATCAATATTCCTCGAAAGAAAGCATACTATTGAAAGGAATGTAATTCACAATAATCGCTTTCGATCAATTTCGAGAGGAACGAATTACTCAAAAGTGCGAGGCATAATAACGTGTTTTAAATTTAATTGAAGATACGGCATCCAAATCAAGGCCGTTTTGTTAAGAACGAGAGTAATTTGGACATCTATCTCGTCATTAAATTCAAAACAACGCCGATGTTCTCGATCAATTATCGTGGATTACCAGCGACGTAAAACATGCATGGACCAATTCAAGTGTATAATTCCTTCTAGCGAAATTGGGGTTGGATTACCCTATACGACCAAAAAGGTCGTGCAGGATTTCCAATTTTAATTTCCTCTAAAGGAATTATAAACTTGACTTGGGAGTATTCGAATGATTAGAGAAAATGCCACTATCACATTCCCATGACCTGTCAAAAGAAAAGCAACCAAGTTCCATCTAAATGTATACACCAATAGATCCCTAATACAATTACTCTAAGGGGTGAGATAGAGAAAGCCTCGATAAAAATAAACCCTATACAAGAGGACTAGTAATGGAAAATTAAACAAAGGAATGTGATCCTAACGTTTAAGGATGCCCCAAGCTCGATCTGTGACTTCCGGATCACTTGCCCCAACTCGTCATCTTCATTGGACGATATCTCAATAATGTCCATAGTAGGCTCCTTTGTTGCTCACTCGGTGCTTGTCATGGGATATCATCCTCTTCGTCTTCTATCAAGGACGTTTGGGAAAAACACACACATCTATCCTTGAAATGGCATTTAATCTAATCACCAGAATGCAATGAATGAAATGCCTATATTTATATGAACTATAATAGATTCGAGGTATAGAGAGTCTTACCAACCAAACTCGTCGACTTATGTGCGGTTTTAGGTGTACCAACCGCCCAAAGACATGCGCATGAAACAAGTGATGGTAAACTTCTAAAAATCAGAGGGTTTGGCACCTAAGGTTAAGGTTCCCACCTCGAGTTCTGGGAAGAGCCGATTCCATTGCACAGCTATCGTTGCATTGGAACTCGATCCATAGTTCGAAGTGAGCGGAATTGAAAAGTGGATTACCCCGTGTTTTTCCTCACGGAGATTCCATTTTCAATTCCTTCTATTGTGTTCCTAAAGGCGGCGCCCGAGGTTTTAGGCGCGGTTGTGTGTGTCCACGTGTCGTGATCATCACAATGCAAGTCATGCACAACAGCTTATCAATCAGCACTTCAAATCATCCACACAACATACATTCCTACGCCCAACCTGCATAAGACAATGTTAATCACGGACTACACCCCTTATCACTCCAATCTGCAAAAACATATAACACCTATCGTAAGCGGACTTACCTCACCTTCAAGAGCGCCTGCATGGTTAGAAAAATCACTCAGCGTTTTAATTACGGCCTAAGTCCACTTGAGGTCTAGAACGATAGGTTCTAGAACAAAGTCCCCAGTGGAGTCGCCAGCTGTCGCGACCCGTCCGGAAGCGGACGCGGCTAATGGATTACCGATCGCGGGCCCTTTGATCGGCGCGGGCCCTCCCAGGCCCATACCAAATCGCGACGGGAGTAAGAGTCGATCGCTTTCGACCTTCGGTGTGGTCGTGGTGGCATGTGCAACTTGTGCATGCATTTGGAGTCGCCACCCGGTCTTTCTTGGAGGGTAGACTGGAAACCTTACTGACCGATTGGGAGAGGTCGATCAGTTCTGCGGAACCAGAGATTTTGGGTTCGGGGACTTGGTTACGTCGGTGTCATTACCAACGCCCTTTCGGTACCTAACGCGAGTGATTTTCCTAGCTAAGAGTTCATGCAGGCGCAATTTTAGGTGAGGTAGGCTTAATTCAGGATTTCATACAGATTGGAAGACTGTCCCTATCAATCACAATCAATTTAAATGAAAGCGCAATCAAGTACATAAATAAATCACTTCAATGCACACCAATTCACATCACATGGCCTCCTAGTATAGCCATAAGGGCTTAGGGAAGGCGTGATTTAGGACCGAGGTAAAATGGGAAGATTTGGAGGCGATTTAGCCCGAAGGGCAAAATCGTCAATTTTTGGAAGACGGTTCGCCCAAAGGGCGAAATCGTCATTTTTAAGAATGATCGGGTTCAAAACACCCGGGATGAGCCTTGGCCAATTGATTGTGGCCATTTCCTATTTTTTGGGATTTTTCTAGAATTTTTAGAATTTTTTTTGGAAGACGGTTTGCCGGAAGGGCAAAACCGTCATTTTTGGAAAGACCGGGGGTCGAAAGACCCGAAACAGGTCATGGCCAGTTGAATGTGACCATTTCCTATTTTCTGGAATTTTTTATAATTTTTCTGAATTTTCTGAATTTTTTGAATTTTTTATGATTTTCCTGGATTTTTTATTGAATTTATTGATTTTTTTATTATTATTACTGATTTTATTTATTTATTTATTTTTTTAAAAGAATAAATTATCCGGACCGGGTCGGATGACCCGGCCCACGCCCAGATCCGCGGCCCACGAACCGACCCGCCTCCTCCACGATCAAAACGGCGTCGTTTCACGGACTGAGAATGGACGTCTCAGATCGAGCCACATGGCATCTTCTAGACCGTCGGAATATTATGACCGTTGACAGTTGACCATTGACCGTTTGACCGTTGACCGTTGACCGTTGACCGCCGGCGACTTCGCCGGAGAAGACGATGAACAGTGTTTTCTCTGGCCAAAGTCGCCGGAACCTCGCCGGAGGACCTCAAACCGACGTGAAAATAACCATTTTAAATCCCGATTTCGATACCTTTCAACCCCTCACAAACTCTACATCGATATTTGACGAAAATATGTCGAAAGAGACGTAGGGAACAGGCCGGAGAAGTACCCACAGGTCCGGCACCGACGACGATTTACAGATTTTTTTATTTTCCGTTCAAGCTCAACTTCAAACACTCAAAGGGCATCTAATGGCTACTAGGAAGCTTACTTGAGGTCTCCTGGTGCTCGACTACCGCCCGGAATCCCCCGTCGGAGCCCTGATCCAAGTCACGGCCGGTGGAGCTCCGAACGCCATTTCATTGCATTTCACGGTTCGGGGGTTGTCAAGGGCAGACGAAGCTCTGGTAGCAGTTCCTGAAGCTCGAGGATCCTCCATTTTCGCCTACCTCCCTCTCGAAAACACCCCCTTTTTTCTCATGCCGAACTCCTCCCATGTTTCAGTTTTCTTCGCCCCCCGCACCATCAACACTGAGCTCCTCCCTTTTTGCCATGGCCGACCGCCTTTCCGCCTTCTTCGACCACCCACCTTTGTCCCCCATGTTCGACATTTATTTAACAAAGTAGAGGCCCCCACCTTCGATGCCATCCCCCCTCTGTTTTCCCCCTTTTTTTGTTTTTGGTCTGTGTGCGTGCGGGTCTGCAACTGAGTTGCAGACCCGGTTCGGACCGGGCCGGGCGGGTCTGACCCGACCGGCCCGGTTCGACTCTCCTCATCTAATTGAGCCCCAAATTAACATATTTTCATGAAATTGATGGCAAAATCGGACTCCTTGACATGTTTTCTATCAAATAAGCGTATTTTCGCGAATCAATTGATTGAAATTTAGTGAAAACCCCAAATTGTCCCTAGGATCCGAAATTGATTTTTGTTAAATTGAGGGCCCAAACGACTGAATTAGTCAAAATTGAGGCCACCAATGTATTTATCATGATGAAAAATATAGGGTGGAGGTGTTTAATCTCAATGGGTATGCCCGTATGAAATTTAATTTCAAAAATTGTGAAACCGGGGATTGAATTGAAAGATTTTTATGCAATTAAGCCCTTTTGTTTAAAATTGATCAAATTGGAAAGCCAACTGACCTAATTGCACTTCAAGACTTTAGAATCCAATGTCATAGCTTATAAAAAGTGGAAATTGAAAATTAAAAGACTTGAAAAGGAATTTTTGGGCTCGGTTCGGGTTTATGTTTGTAAGGAACATAGTGACCCGAGCCGAATTTTTGAGATTTAAAGTGACACACTTGAAGAGGAAATTAAAACAAAATTATTGAATATTTTTGTGCATTTTTCTGACCACGAATGGTATTTTTCTCATTTTTTTGGTATTTTTAATAATTAAATAAATTCAAAAAATTATTAAAAATTACGAAAAATATCTTTTGTTCAAAATTGGCTCTTGAGGCTAGGCCAAGGCTTCCAAAGTTGATTTTGTGATTTTATGACCCTTTTTGATATTTTTAATTAATTTTAAAAAAAATAAAAAATCGCAATAATAGATGGTCAAAAATCAGGTGTCAACAAAAAACAAGAGGAAATTTTCACTTCTTTCTCAAAAGAATCATTCCTTGAAATATTCACAAAATATGTTCTTTTCTTTCAAGCCCCTCTCTGGGCCAATTTCAAATCATGAGGCAAATTTTCAAACATGAGGCATTTTCGATTTCTCAAAACCCATTCTTTGAATTTCTCATAAAACAACTCTTTCCATTTCCGCCCATCTTGGGCTACCCACTTTAGGGCTGCGAGATGATTCGGTCTCCATATGACCCGTCGGTACATATGAGACTCTCGCGTCCGGACCTAGAGATGATTCTGTCACCATACGACTCTCGACGCCCATTATCAATCGAGATGAATCGTGTCAGTATGGGACTCTCTAGCCGCACGACCTCGTCAGGTCCATTGGGAGTAACTCCCTCCCAACACATTGGCCAAATTATAAATTCTCGGCGATCCCACATGCCATTGGCGATCCCACACGCCTGTGCACTTATAATTTTTCCCGGCGATCCCATACGCCATTGGCGATCCCTCACGCCAGTGCACACATAATTTCCTCGGCGATCCCACACGCCATTTTATTCATAAAAATTTCAGTCATAGAAAGCCTCAGCTTTTTCATTTCAAGAAAATAATTCATGCCTCAAAATTCATCATTAAAAAACAACACAGGAGATTCATCGCCAAAACAAGGCAATCGTTTCAAATGTCCCTCAACTGGACAAAACATATTACCCATCATAAAATGAAATCAAGTAGTTCATCGCCTACTCGAGGCATTTATTTCAA
Source organism: Rhodomyrtus psidioides (assembly GCA_021437785.1). Taxonomy (NCBI): domain Eukaryota; kingdom Viridiplantae; phylum Streptophyta; class Magnoliopsida; order Myrtales; family Myrtaceae; genus Rhodomyrtus; species Rhodomyrtus psidioides. Next base: position 3,896,209 of record JAILYB010000058.1, on the reverse strand, counting down.
ACGTCCGTCACTGGACAAAACATGTTTCAAGTCATAAATTTCTCAGTCAAGCACATGCATCACACGAATTAATTCAAACAAGGCCTCGGACAATTTAACAAATACGGCCAATTCATAGTTTCAAAGCTTGACTCAAAATCACATTTTTCGGCACTTTCAATCTTGGCTTTCCTTTCAATCAAAACTTTCGACTTCTCATCTCACATGCTCAAATAACCATTAAAACACACATTCATGGTCAATTAGGGCTCCCCAAACAATTGATTTTCAATCAAACATGCCAAGGAATGCTAACTCACAAAACCAGACAGATTTGGACTCCCTCGCGCCTCTCACAAAATCCAGGCCATGAAATCATTCAATCCAACTCAAAACTCTGTCCTTTTGTAACCTAACCTCCTAATAAAGGTTTAGGCATAAATTACCTCAAGCAATTAGCAAAAATCCACTTCGATCAATCCTCGTCAACCCCACAAATGTTCGGCAACCCAAGGTTCTCGTACCGTCCTAGGAATTTCATCAATGTCGAGTCTAAATCCACTCAATTCTCACTTCCTTGATATCAATCCCTCAATCATTAATCAAATGGCAACTCAAGATGCCTCATCAAATGATCGAATACACCACAATACTTCCACAAACCCTTAATATATTCTGTTTAAACAGTAAAATGCATAGCACAATATAACTTGGTGTTTCCTGCTCCAAATAGCCCTTAAATCACTTCTAAATCCCAAGCCACTTCATATACTTTCCACTAACACCTTAATCAACATTACAGATAGTCCCATGAGTCAATTTGAAGTCAAAACACTCTTATATCAGCCCCCAACAGAATCGGTACACAAAGAACATCATCCAAAACAGAACCGGTTTTGTGTTCCAACCGCTCAATCGAGCCATGAATCAATTCTAATCCTCAATCCTTCAATAATCGACTTTCTAAGACCTTCCTTTATGGGTTTAGGAAGCTCACCGTGAGATTTGAAGCGGATTGATACCCCAAAGTCGTCGAAACAGCCCGATCTCTTCAAAGTCAGAATCTGTCCATTTTTTTACCACCCATAATCAGCCATAAAACTCATTGTAAAACCATCTATTTGCAGCCATAAACCATCTGGACATAGTATTAGATGTTATGAAGCTCTCCTAAAAAATTTGAGGTCATTTGGAATTTCTAAGAGCTAGAACCAACACTTCTCCTCAGCTAGCTCAGAATTCGTCCGCATTTCTTCCAAAAATCACCATAAATCAACCAGACCTCCAAAAATCATGAAAATAACGGAAAACTGTCAAGGACATCTTGAAATAACCTGTGGTGAAAGGGCTCGACCAAACGACACCAGGAAGAGCCGCTAGACTGCACCGAACAGAAGGGTCAGAAACTGTTTTTCTGGGCAGTTTTCTGTTTGGTGAAGATGAAGAGGAAAATGAAGGAATTGGCAAGGAGGAGTGAGGGTGGTCGACTAGCTGAAGATAAGGAGGTTGTCCATCAAATAATTGGTGCCAATTTGTCAAGATCACAATTAATTCCATTTAATGCTTGGTCCAATCAAAAGATGACACATGGCAACCTCCCATTGGTTGCTTCCTTGACTTTGACCTTCTTTGACCACTTAATCTTATCCTTTTCGGCAGCATATGGAGGAGGGAAAATGACCAAAATGACCTTCTGAATTTCTTAAGGCAAGACCAAAGGTCGAGGGGCAAAATGGTCATTTGGCATTTTTCGTCCGAAAGTTCATTTTTCCAGTGTAAACCACCCTCGATGAGGCGACGTCCATATCAAGTCAAATATTGGAATTCCTCATTATCCAATACCCAATCTAGAGGTCTAATTTCATGTCGAACTCTCGTCGACTGTAATTCCAGTTTATCTCAAACTGACGGGCGACTCTTGCAGGTGCTACGCGTATCGACCTTGGGATTTTTCTTAAGCCGTGCCGACTTTGGTTGTCATGTAATTGCGAGGGTTTATCACTAGTTCCTGCGGTCCTGATCGTCCGAATCCAATTTAGGAAATTCTCGCAAATTACACATTGGTTAAGCGGAATCACCCACGTCCCAACGTATAACGCTAGCAAGGCATTCCATGATCGTTCCTAGATCGATCTCTACTGGCCCAAAATATTCCATCGACAATCCTTATGGTCAAAGCGCCATTTCTTATTTAAAATCCTCAGGTCCACGTACCCGACCTTGCGTTAGTCTTTCCCTTTCGGTCAGTTAACTCGAGAGTGGCCTGCTTCGAGCGAGATACCACTGAAACACACAGATCGATATCCTTCCATTCCATAGCCTCAAGAGGGGCTGGAATTCGGAATGTCACAATTCTTCCCCCCTTAAAGAAATTCCGTCCTCGAAATTTGCCACTTTTCAATTATCCAATCTATCGGGGTATTGATGCCTCATCGCATTCTTACTCTCCAAAGTAGTTCATCCCATTACCTGACATTCTCACTTGTCTTCTCTGATAAAAGTTATCTTCCTCCAGGATTTGTTTCTTTCAATCCTTAACCTGTACTTGCCTTTTCTCTATTCTCTTCAGACATTCATGATATCTGTCGGTGATACACCTTCGAGCACTCAAATCCTCCGTTCGATTTGCCAATTAGTCCAAGGATAACACGTGCATCACACTGCAGCTTTGCTTTTGAAATTCCCAGTCGAAAGGCTTTTCTAAAACGTCACCTTAAATTCATGTTCTTTACTTCTCACAATCATTACCAGATCGTCATGAAAACGTACTCGTTGGCGCCTTTACCATTTGGCATAATCATCCAATTCCAACATCTTTTCGTATCGTCAAGGACACACAATTTTCATTAGCTTACCCTCGATCGTCCAAATCAAACCGTAACCTCTCGACTTCTTTAGTAAACTCATGATTAAGTCCTTAATAGCTATTCCTTGATTACATTCGAGATCCTTCAATGACCAATTTAATCCATCAACTCGTAAAGGTTATGCCTTCCCCTCAATTTCCTTAGAGCAATCAACATTTCCAACTCTTGCATTTCATCCAGTTACGAGGTCTTTCTTTACACGAGCAACGCTCCTGTATCCGTAAATAAATTCATCCGTCGGTGTTGCTTCTCATCAATTCCTTTCGGGAAACCACTACCTTATTCTTTTGTGGTAGATATAAACTTGAAATCTTCTTCCATCCAAACAATGTTTCCCAAACTTTGTCACGAGGACATTCGCAAATCGACCCCAATCACACAGTAGAAGTTCCAACTCATATGGCCCTGCTATCTCGGCGTACATACAATGCTTACTTTAGATCGTCTTGTTATGCCTCAAATTCCCTTCTTATGCCACGTCATTATGATTCTCTCGACTCTTTCGATTCCCAATAGGAACGTCATTCACAACGCAGTCGTCAACTTGATTTTAAGTCCTCCAAAACTCATCACGTCATTCATCCATTCACGTTACATCTCGTCCCTAGTCCCTTTCATCAATGGGACAATTCTTGTGGGGAATCTTTCCACGATCCATCTGTAACAATTCACCAATCTCACGAAATCTCAACTTCCATCAACCCACATCGACTCTAGTCGATTCATCACTTATTTCATTTCTTAAATGCTCCACAGGGACTTCGTTTCTCATAAATTTCACAACTGAGGAATCTTACCTCATCAGACCCAAGCTCGTTTTCTTCGCAATTAGCATACAATGAGCATCTCTTTAGAGTCCATAGGTTACTCTCGAAGGTCATTCACATTTCTCATGACTCCTTAAATGAATCCACTCATCGTCTCTTTAGACGGTAACAATCAATCCAAGAACTTCTTAGATACTCCATCCGACAGTTATCCATTTCATCCATTTAACCGAACGTCGACATTATCCCGGAATTCAATGATGTCCACAAGACAGTTTCTTGGACTTCACTTCCGAGAATCATTCAAATTCTATGTCTTCTTCCTCAATCCAGACGCTCAATCTTAATATCCAGACAATTCGGATGTTCTCTACCTTTCACACTAGGGCCTCTTACCCTATGAAGGAAACTATACACTTCAGTGGCATTCTTTTACTTCGAATCCACCTTGTCCTTCCTATTCCATAGGACATCAATCTTGGAATCTATATCAACAGCGATACCTTCATTCCAGGATTCATCTGTCCCTATGACTGACATTCTCCTTCTAATGACTCAGTCACCTCAAGTGACAAAATTCCAAAGAGTCGAGGTTCTTCCTCAGTCTCCACAAATTCTCGTATCGAACACTCAATTCGACCACCTCGAGTCACTTTGCAGTTACACTCTAAGTGCTCTTTTCGCTTACTCAACCATTCATTCGCATTATGAACAACCAGGACTATCAAGTCCATTCACTTTCCTTTCCCTCAACGATCATCTCGTGCTCCAATCGTCCTTTCAAAACGACACCCTACTCTTAAGGGGTGATAGCACACAATACCACTTCTTGTGGTCTCGATTCGTCCTCAATTGGCATTTGAAACCTGATGCGTCCGAACGCGATTTATAAATTGTGTAGCTTGAGGCGTCAGAACGCGGGTGAATTTATTGAGTTGAGAAATTATGATGAAATGGGAACTAATTCTTGCCATATGAATTTATTTTGTGCTAACACGTTAAGCTTGGTCTCATAATGCTATATGCTTTTTGAATTGCAATCCTTTTTGTGCCAACTATGTCGATGTGCCTTGCTGCTTGAGTGTCGGGTGTTATTTTTCTAGGTGAATCCTTGTCTATTGTTTTTAAAATGTTGTCTGGGGGTACTAACGGCCTGGTCTAGGTTTAGGGCTAGCTTGTTGAGATGTAAATCTCACTCCATCGTGGGACTTATTTTTCAAACCCCAAACCTTGAAGATGTTGCCGATACGCCTAGGCGATCCTAAGGACATGTTCGTATCTTTTGAAAAATTTCCCAATGGTCAGGGTGTAGTGTATGTTAGGAAAGGTACTACAGTTTGGGTCGATGAGGGAGTAGAGCATTGGAAGCCTCACCGCTATGAAGTGTGGTTTCGTCGAGTAGGGGATAGTACCACCGGTCCATTGAAGCCCACGGAAGTCCCTAGAGAAGTTGCACCTAGTTGGTGTCACCCTATTCGTGACGAGGTTGAGGTTGAAGTTTCTGTAGTTGGCTCGAGGAATATTCCTAAGAAGACCCCTACAGTCGAGGAGGATATTGAGGTGATCGAGTTATCTGCCTCCGAGGATGACGAGGAGAGTGATTCCAGGAAAGTGCGTTATGAGAGCTTGCGACTATGACCCCGACGAATATGAGGACGAAGACAAGGCTAGTAGTTCCATCTAGTAGCCTTAGGCATCGTTGGTTTTCTTTTGGGGTGTTTCCTTTTGATGAGAGACTTTTGGAAAGGACCTCGATGTTGTCTTTTGGGTTTGGTCCTCAACTTCCCCGACTTTGTCCTGTCATAGGTGTTTGTTCCTTATCCTGGCTATTGTACGGAACGTTGGATGTTCTATGATATGTATAGCTTTGATGTTGTCCCATTTCATCTTATTATTGTATTGCATGGAGTCGTGATTGTTTCCGCGTGCGCATTAGTTTTCATTTAAGTATCAATAGTCGTACAAATCCTGGGTTGCCCTCTAATTCGAATACGTGAATTTGCGGGGTGTCGCGCGCTCGTTTCGAGAAAGCGGGGCGTGACAGTGTGGCATCCCCCATTTGCGAGATTCCTAATGAGCAAGGACATCCAAAAGAGATTAGAGAGTTGACTTTAAGAACAAGGATTCCAGACCTCATTATTCTGGATTAAGTAAAGAGGACAAAATATATCAAGGTGGCATGTGAGGAAAAGAGTTAGGAAATTATTAAGGAACTTGTCAATTTTGGATTCATTAAGGCTCACGTGATGATACAAGGATTAGCTGTGTATATTGAGGAATATCGTGGATAGACATTTGAAGTTTAGTGATCAAGTACTTTAAGAAAGATCAATTGAAGAATTTTGGATTTAAGGATCATAGTACATTGGTCGAAAATTTTGGTTCCAAGACCAAATTATTATAAAGTGGAAATTGATGAGGAGATTAAGGAATTACCTTGGAATTATTACATGGCCAAATATATAAAGGAAATGGCCACCATTGGATTTATCTTGGGGAACAAGGAAATCAATAAATGGCCGATGGATCAAGAGCTCGTGGAGATTAAAATGAGAATGGTTGTATGATTTAATTTCCCTATCCTTGAGGAGCAAGACATATTCGATCATTTGGGGCATGAACACTTGGCAAGACTAACTCATGTGCATGATTTTCTATTGGCCGAATGACATAGGAATTAGCAAGGAAAGATGGCCAATCATTGGCTCATTGTCCAATCAAGATCTTGTGATGGATAACAAAACATTAAGAGTAATGACAAATGGCACCATTGTCCCCTTGTGCATGAAAGGATATTGGTCGATTATTGTGGCATCCCCCATTTATTAGATTCCTAATGACCAGGATTGGTCAAATGGGTTTTGAAGCAGACTTTTGACGCAAGGAGTCGGAAATCATAAGATGGACGATGGAGAAATAATCGAGGGTTTTATTTTAAGAAGCGACGACCATTGGATTGATCGATTACTTATGAATTTTGAGGATTTTGTATTTAGGACCATAAGCTCAAAATTTTCCTAAGCTTGATGGAAATAAAAAGAATTCGGCCATGAAATGAATGACTAGGGGCGCATAGAATTTTTCTATTTGCCGATCATGCATAGGAAATGCAAGAAGGCCATAGGTTCGGCCATTGAGTGGATTGACAAGTGATGATTTTCTTCCCAATATATGAAGCTCCTTTGGCCGAAGGGAGCATAGAAGTCGCATGTGAAGTAAAGGCCATCCATTGGCTTTTGTCACATCAAATCTACTTTAGAAAATGGAGCAATAAGGGTAGCGCCATGTGGCGCAAGGGTTCTTCCTCCCATGAACCCTCATTGGGCGTGAGTCATGGGGAAGTGGCAAGGAGTTTCATTGGTCTTCCATCATCTCAACTTTTTGTGATGATGATTGGCGACCATTAGGGGCAACGCCATGTGGTGTGCGAAAAATAAGAAACAAGGCAAGTGTGACAAGTGTCACTAGTGGAGTACCCAAGACAAGCAACCAAGGGAAAAACCTTTCGCCTCCCTCTCCCTCCTCCATCTTTGTTCGGCCGAGTGAGCTAAGAGTGAGAGAGAGAGTTGTGGGCAACCGAGAGTAAGAGAAAGGAGAGAGCTCGCGAGGGAGAACGGGTGGCCGAGGAGCGATCGAGCAAGGAAGAAGAGGAAGGGCGGCTCGGCGAGTTCGAAGGAGATCCGAGAGGAAGAAGCCACGAGCTCGAGCTAAGCTAACTACCAAGGCAAGAATCCCTTCAATCCTATCGTAGGATAGATGTATATTGTGAGATTGTCCCACTAGAAAGCTCGATGGAAGTTTTGAGGACTAGAATCGATTTCGTGGTTTGGCATTGTATTAGTAGGCTTGCGGTTCTAGCTTATGTACTGAGTTAAGGTTGATTTTGAATTGCATCGCATGGTTTTTGGGAGAAAATCTTGGTGAGTAGGACTGGAATGTCATGCATATGGCGGGGCCTAGTTGGATTTATGTAGTTTGGAACAAATGGCATGTCTAGAGCCGAAACTGAGCTCATTATCCAGTGCAGACCTGACTTAAATTTCGAAGCAGTTCTTGAGGTGAAAACCGAACTATAATGGGCTGACTTGGATTGATTATTATGTATATATGCTCGTGAATCGCATGTATGAAAGGGGTTAGTTGAGTTGAGTGGATTTAGGCCGTTTCAAATGGTGAAAACCGGACCTATTCGGTTCTAGGACAAGCAGATTTTCGGTCATGGAAGATTGGTAGAAGAGAATAGATACCCGAGATTTTCTAGTGAGTAATGAAACTATCAAATAGCTGAATGTCTTTCATTAGATTTGACGTTGAGCGATTAATGACATTAATGGATAGGTATGTGACATGTATGGTGAAAAATCTGATTAGACTTAGGACTATGGCAGGTTCGGTTTAATGGATTGTTTGGGCTATTCCTAGTCGATTTGAAACAAGGAAATGGTCGAGGCCTTGGTTGTGGCGTCCCAGACCGCCACCCTACGATCATAGGTCTCTAATAATGATAGTTAGAGATTACTAATAGAAATGATTATCCACAGGCCACATAATAGTATAACAACTTAGCGAACCAAACAACGCACATGGAACATAGGAATTTGAACTTCATATATATATATGCATCATACACGACCTCAAGAGTTCATACATAACTATATAACAAAAGATATGACTCGTCGTGATAACATAGGCGTAAGCTGGGATGGCCAAAATAAAACAACTCTGTAACGCCCCGCGTCCGTTGGAGCTCAATACATCCGCCTCGGGCCAATCATTACCCAGGAACCTCACATGGCCTAACTCTCGCAATACGATTTGAAAGCACATGCGGAAGCGAAAACAAAACCCCAGACATAAAATAAACACAAGGCAACATAAGGTAAAACTAACATGCATTGTCTCACAAATAAAAAATGGGTCTATTACAACAAAAGGAAGTAGGGTTCGGAGGAAGGCACTATAAGACCAAAAGATAAACTCCAAAAGAAAACTATAGACTAGACAGACTCGTCTTCATCTTCCTCCCTTTCCTTCTCTGTCATCCTCGAGACCTTCTTCAAGGTTTTGGGTCTGAAAATATTGGTCCCACGACGGGGTGAGATAATAATCTCAGCAAGTGAAACCCAACCTAAACTAAACCACTAGTCCCACCAGGTAACACAAAATGTAGGTAATGCAGTGAACTCAGCAAGCAATGGCATATGGCAATTCGGCATCATTTCTCACAGAATAATTGGGCATATCAAATCATTAACGAACACACCACATGCTATAGGACCCAAGCTTCACACACTAGCCTCAAACAAACATGTCACTTTTATAAATCATCAGTGTGACCAAATTCAACCATTGCCAGGGCCCACGGCCGCAATGTATCGCCAGGGCTCAAAGCCGCGATATCATTTCAATTCATCAAATCATTGCTAGGGCCCACGGCAGCGATGAAACTTCAATTCACTCCTGCATCGCCAGGGCCCACGGCCGCGATGTAATTTTTTCACAGGTCGTTCCATCATCGCCAGGGCCCACGGCCGCGATGTATTTCACAAATCATTCTTTCATTGCTAGGGCCCACGGCCAATTCAATCACACAAAGGCATACAAGCCAATTCATATAGCAAAGACATACTAGGCGCACAAAACACATGTCATCAATCACAATACTTTTATCGCCCAACGACGCAATACTTTTCAATCATTCCAGTAGCGTCCTAGGGTTAGAGTAAGGGTTTAGGAACCATTTACCTGATTGAATAACACAATACAACACCAAGGAATTCTCCCAAAGTCACGAGTACCGAATTCCCACAAATGCGTCGTCCACCTAACAAGATTAACCAATCTTGAATCATAAATCATGGAGTATTCACTTCCATTAAAGTAATCCTTCCCTAGCCATACCGTTGGCAATACTCAATTTAGCGTTTCGCGAACCAATTTCACCACAAATCACCTTTAAATTTCAATCCACTTCTCACATCTCCCATTGACATCTCACACGATATCATACAATATATTATGGGTCAATTGACGTCCAAAAATCCCTTATTTAGTCCATAAACAGAACCGGCAGCAAGTAGTCTTCCTTAAAACAGAACCGGTTTTGGGTTCCAACCGCTCAATCGAGCCACAATCCAATCTCGGGTCTAACTCTTTACACAAATAACCTTCCAATACCTTCATTTACAAGTTTAAAGAGCTCACTAAGAGATTTAGAGTCGGTTGACACTCCAAAGACAACAAAACAGCTCAATCTCCCTTTGATCAGAATCTGTCCAGAATTTACCGCTATTGTTCTTCCATGAAAACCAAAGTTATCCTTATCCATTTGCAGCCAAAATTTATCTGAACATATTACTAGGGGTTACGAAGCTCTCCTAAAACTTTTGAGGTCCAACGGAATTTCTAAGAGGGTAAACTATAACCTTTTCTCAGCTCGCGCGGAATCCGTCCGCTTTTCTTCCAAAAATCGCTATAAATCAACCAGACCTCCTAAAATCACGAAACCAACGGGAAACTGTTAAGGACACATAGATCTAACCTGTAGTAAGAGGGCTTGACTAAAAGACTCCGGGAAGAACCGCTCGTACAGACCGAACGGGAAGGCAGAAACCTGATTTTTCTGGCAGTTTTATGTTGAGAGCAAAATGAAGGGGAAGTGAGGTGAACGTGGGGAGGAGGCTTGCACAGCAGATGGAGTCTTCAATTTATTTGTCTCACACCAATAATAGAGCTTCAAATTGATAAGATGGGATTAGGTGGTTAATAAATGCTTAAGGCCTCCAATGGTTGACCACACACGTGGATTTTCGGCAGCCATAGGTGGGGAGAGGAAATGTCCTTTTTGTCCTTCATGAAGTCTTAAGGCAAGGGTAAATGGTCCAGGGGCAAAATGGTCTTTTTGCACTTTCAGTCCAAACTTCACTTTTCCAAATTCGAAATTACCATTTGGCGAGACATTGTCAAATTTCTACTCAGAATTGGAATTATTTATTTCTAATTGCCTATTTTGAGCTTCCATTTCATGATCATTCGTCCGTCGATCGTTATCCTTTCATTCCATAGCCTCGAGAGGGTCAGAATTCGGAATGTCACAAACTCCATCCCACTTCAGTCGCCTACTCCAAAAAGTCGCTCGGACTAACTCCAAATCCTCAGTCCTCCTCAGACAGGTCGGAGGGAAACATCTCCTCATCCTCGGACTCCTCAAGAGGCTCGGGTGAAGGAGCATAAACAGCTGGCACGGGTGCTGGAACAGGAACAGGAGCAGCGACGACTGGGACAGTAGAGACTACAAGTGGAGGTGGTGCAGGAACAACAGGAGCTACAGGCTCAACAGGAGCCACTGGTACGGCAGGTACGGGTGGTGCATCAAAAGTGCTCTCAGAAACCAATCAGCCAATTACCCTCACGAATAAATATAGCATGCCAGAGATAAATAGTCAACGCAGGCTCACCTTCATCGACCCACATAGTATGTACATGAGCTACTAACTTCAAGTGCGGAATGTCTAAGTGTATCATATCACGATAGTACGAATCATAATTGATAGGAACTCCAAATCGCCTGTGAATGGTCACCATGATGCTAATCTGAAAAAGTCCACAAACGTGGGTTAGCACGACGGCTAGCAAGAAAACATTCAATCCCACCATAGGGGTCCTACGACTTCCTAGGACAAACTATAAATCAATCCTATAAGAACAAGGCACTATAACAATTCACAATACCAAGCAAGAATCATAAATGCAAGATGCCATGATAAAATGCGTTGACGTGCTCTTCGCTCACATAACCATTGCCAAGCCCAAGGCTTTCAGCGACCCCTTACTCCAGGGCATCCTCGACGCATGGTACGGCTCTACCCAGACACACAGCACAGGGTCATGAAGCACGTACAAATCCCCGCACACAACCAGGGGCGTCATCTCCATTCAGTGCCCTGAAGAGCAATAACTCCACATATCTCATCATATCGCAAGGCACCATGTGCCAATGCATGCTCAGCCATGAATCATAAGATTTTCATTATCAATTCTGTAAATTGATATATCAAAGCCAGGCTATCAGATAAGCATGCCAATTCACAAGATCACACTTATGAGATATGATATGAGATATGCTACCACAACAATCAATCGAGCAAGGCATCACAATTGGAATTTCTTTGACAAGGAAAAAATTCGGCCCTTCCTTAGGAATTCACGATTCACCAAGCTATCGACCAATTAAGCGACGGTTTCTAACAAGTAATTTATTCAGGCTCGTAATACAAGATCAAAGGAAGACCACGATCACATCCTATAGCATTTCCTTCATGAAAATTTCAATTAAATTTTCGTCACTACGAGTCACAATATAACATCAAATTCCATTTGCACAGTCACGGTTCCTCCTTAGGACCGAGATTGAATGACTTCGCTTTAGATAATCGATCGTCCCTATTTTTTATCATTACACTGCCACGGTCATTAAGGTAAGAGGCTGAGATGAAACCGAGCTCAATTAACTAACCAACTCATCAAAACCGAACCTGCTACGACACTAGAACCGAATCAGATTTCTGTTTTCTATAAGTCACAAGTCGGTTCGTTCCCTTGATTAATCCGGTCAAGCCAAACACCTCAAAGTCTTGCTTCGCCTATAGTTTTTATCTCATTCACATGAATAGACAATCAATATGGCCTATTTTAATCATATTCTCAACCACAATCAGAATGAGATCAATCCTGCTTAAAACCGAAGTTCTATAAAGTCAAGTCTAGCTCACTCGACGCGATCATCCATCGCCTCATTCTCGGGTACTTGCACCTCTTCTTCGCAATAGACATAACAATGAACATGGTAGGTTAGGCCAACTCCATTGAATCGACTAAACAGAAAATAGGCCGTATTATAACCAACTCAATACCGGTTCTTAATTCTGCAATTTTTCTTTCAATCACTACAACCTAGCTAAAGTTCATCACAAGGACAACTTCCAAACTTGATTCACAGAATTTTCTCCCAAGGATCACGCTAGGAACATCAACTCAACCTATTCCATCGCATAAGATTAGAACCGTGACCAACAAATCTCAGTCTGACCACAAATTCTCTTTTCCTTACTCTAATTCATACAAGCATTCCTTAAGAGACACGGGACAACAAAACATTTCTACCCTACGGCGAGATTGAAGGAAATATTGCCTTGATGATGTTTGAACTTTGCTCGAGCTTGATGTTCCTTTCCTCTTCTTCGCGGTTCCTCCTTCGAACACGCTGAGCCGTTCCTTCCTCTTCGTCGCTTGATCGCTTCTCGGCCGCCCGTTCTCTCTCTAGTTCGCGAGCTCCCGGTTCCTCTCTCTCACTCTCTCTCTCACTACTAGCTCTCGGTCGAATGGGGGTGGCAAAGGGGAGAGGGAGACGAAAGGTTCCCCTCCTTGTTGCATGTCCAAGAAAGCCCTCATGTGACACTTGTCGATCAAGTCCTCCTTTCCAAGTTTCGCATGCCACATGGCGATACCCTAAGTGGCCATAAATCATCATCACAAAAGGTAGATATGATGAACCACCAATAGAACTCCATGCCTCTTCCCCATGACTTGCGCCCAATGAGATCTCATGGGAGAAAGAACCCTTGCTCCACTTGGCGCTACCCTCATTGTTCTAAAATCTAAGTGGGATATTGACATGATATTCGGCCAATAGAACAAGCTTGTTTGCACTGCCAACTTCTAGGACTCCTTCGACCAATGGGATTTCATGCGCTACTTGCTCTTCCTCCTTTATGGCGGAACCAATGGCCTTCCTACATTTCCTATGCACAATCGGCAACTAGGAAAATTCTATGCGCCTCTAGTCGATCATCTTAAGGCCGACTATCACTTGTCCATTTAGCTTAGGGAAATATTTTCGGACATAGCCTCGTGCCTAAATAATTCCTTGCGAATTCTTGCTAAACAATCGCCCTTGCACAACCTAATTCTCGTCCATGCCAACCATGGCGGTAAATTCCCTTAATTGTTCATCAACTTATCAATAGAGCTTAGAATTTCCAAGCTTATGATCCTATATATGAAATCCTCAAAATTCATAGGAAGTAAATCAATCCAATGGTCATCGCTCCTTGAAATAAAATTCTCGATTAATTATCCATCGTCCATCTTATGATTTCTAAATTTAAAATCCTCATATCATAGGCCTCATCAGCGGATTTCCTGATTTCCAATTCCTTGCGTCTAAGTCAGCTTCAAAACCCATTTGACCATTCTTGGTCATTTGGAATCTAATAAATGGGGGATGCCACAACTTCTACCCCCCTTAAAAGAATTTCGTCCTCGAAATTAAGTTTCTAGCTCCACTGTTAAGTCTACAGAAAATAACCAATCTTCTCTACAGTCGGTTGTAGCAAAAAGGTTTTTAATATATTTATTCACAAGTATCGGTTACAATATGTACATCCGTTCCTCTTGTGGTTCGATCCAGCGACCACTTCTCGGACCATGTCACTCCCCCTGGGTGCCACTCGGCTATCCTGCGACAGCGGTCCTAAAGCTCCAAAATTTTACTTTAATCACTCTTTAACACAAATAACGGCTGCTTCTCCTTTTCTTAAATCCAAGGTCAAATGGCTAGATCAATTTGTCTGTACTCCATAAATAAGTCACTTACCTTCTACGGTACTCTCTGAAATGAAATACAGCATGTCTAGTGAAGAATTTCAAACTGACCCGTAGCTTCGAACAGGCGGGGGTGCTATTGTCTCATCGTCTCCTCAAGTTCCCAGGTGGCTTCTTCCATACCATGGTATTGCCATAAATCTTTCACTAGACGAATGGTCTTGTTCCTCAGGACTTGTTCTTTTCGATCTAAAATTCGCACTGGCCTTTCTATATATTCACCTTTCTCGCTCACTTCAATAGTTTCATAGTCCAAAATGTGCTCTGTATCTGGATGATATTTTCAGTTTATCACGAACAATCCGTACGACCTCAGTCGTGATTTGGATCAATTCAGGTCCTATGATCCTTCTTTCTCCTACTTCATCCCATCATACAGGAGTTCTACATCTTCGTCCATATAAAGCTTCAAATGGTGCCATGTCGATGCTCTTTTGGTAACTGTTATTGTTGGCAAATTCCGCTATATGTAATTTCTCTTCCCAGTTACCCTTAAAATCCATAATACATGGTCGAAGCATATCCTCTAGTATCTGTATGACTCTTTCTGTCTGTCCATCAGTCTGAGGGTGAAAAGCTGTACTAAAATGAAGTTTAGTTCCCATGGCTTCCTGTAGGCTTTTCCAGAACTTAGATGTAAATCTTGGGTCTCGATCTGAGGTAATACTTACTGGAATTCCATGTAGTCTCACTATAGTCTGCACATATAATTCAGCCAATTTCTCCAAAGAGTACGTCGTCCTTACTGCTAGGAAATGAGCTGACTTAGTCAATCGATCCACAATTACCCAGATAGAATCATGTCCTTTCGGGGCAATCCTTGCACGAAATCCATCGTTATATGTTCCCATTTCCATTCAAGAATGTCTAATGGTCTGAGTATACCAGTGGGCTTCAAATGTTCCGCCCTTACTTGTTGACAAGTCAAGCATCTTGCGACATATTCAGCAATGTCTTTCTTCATTCCATTCCACCAGTAATGTTGTCGGAGATTTCGGTACATCTTTGTACACCCAGGATGAATACTATAATTGCTTCGATAAGCTTCATTCAGAATATCCTTCCTTAGTCTTTCCTCCTCTGGCACACATAAACGCCCTTGAAAACGAAGGATTCCTTCTTCCGAAATTGAGAAATCTGGCCTCTTACCCTCTGTCATATCTTGTCGAAGCTCAGAGATTTCAAGATCTGTCAGTTGTAATTCTTTGATCCTTTGTACCAATTCGGACTCGATTCTCAATGTGGCAAACACGCCCGTCATTTCATCCAACTCCATTCTGAAGTCTGAATTCGACACTTCTTCTAGTAATTTCCACTCTTCGCTCATCAGACTTGCCATACGAAGAGTAGTCTTCCTACTCAGAGCATCTGCTACTTTATTTGCCTTGCCAGGGTGGTAAAGAATTTCACAATCGTAATCCTTAAGCAATTCCATCCACCTTCTTTGCCTCATATTCAACTCCTTTTGAGAGAAAAGATACTTTAAACTCCTGTGATCAGTGAAGATCTGAAATTTCTCTCCATACAAATGATGTCTCCAAATTTTCAATGCCAAAATTACTGCTGCTAGTTCTAAGTCATGTGTCGGATAGTTCAACTCATAAGGTCGTAATTGTCTTGAAGAATACGCCACGACTTTTCCATGTTGCATTAGAACACAACCCAATCCTTTAAGAGATGCATCACTATACACCACATATCCTCCTGGTCCTGACGGTATGATTAATACTAGGGCTGAAGTCAACCTTTTTCTTGAGCTCTTGAAAACCTTGCTCACACTTCTCTGTCCATTCGAATTTAACTCCTTTTCGAGTCAATTGAGTCAAGGGTCCCGCAAGTCGAGAAAATCCTTCTACAAACCTGCGGTAATATCCAGCGAGACCAAGGAAACTTCGTATCTCAATAACAGTAATTGGTCGCGGCTAATTTATAATAGCCTCAATTTTGGCTGGGTCGACAGAGATTCCCTTCTCTGTCACCATATGACCAAGAAATATAACTTCGTCCAACCAAAATTCACACTTGCTGAAT
This sequence comes from Rhodomyrtus psidioides, assembly GCA_021437785.1. Classification (NCBI taxonomy): domain Eukaryota; kingdom Viridiplantae; phylum Streptophyta; class Magnoliopsida; order Myrtales; family Myrtaceae; genus Rhodomyrtus; species Rhodomyrtus psidioides. The sequence goes on along the minus strand of JAILYB010000058.1, from coordinate 3,879,903 downwards.
TTCGCATACAACTGGTGTTCCCTCAATATTTGTAACGCCTCCCGTAGATGTTTTTCATGTTCCTTTCGTCCCTTGGAATATACCAAAATATCGTCAATGAACACTATCACAAATTGATCCAGATAGGGTTTGAACACTCTGTTCTTTAAATCCATGAATGCGGCTGGGGCATTTGTAAGTCCAAACGACATGACTACGAACTCGTAGTGTCCATACCTAGTTCGAAAAGCAGTCTTAGGGATATCTTCTTCTCTAACTGCTAATTGATGGTAGCCTGACCTTAAATCAATCTTTGAGAAAACAGAGGCTCCTTGCAGCTGGTCAAATAGGTCATCAATTCTTGGCAGAGGATACCTATTCTTGATGGTCGCTTGGTTCAGTTGTCTGTAATCAATACACAAGCGAAATGACCCATCTTTCTTCTTAACAAATAACACCGGCGCTCCCCATGGTGAAGTGCTTAGCCTAATAAATCCCTTATCCAGTAATTCCTGCAATTGTACTTTCAATTCCTTAAGCTCAGTCAAAGCCATCCTATAGGGAGCTTTGGAAATAGGTTCAATTCCAGGGGCCAATTCGATAGTAAACTCCACTTCTCGCTTCAGGGAATACATCTAGGAATTCTTGAGCTATTGGGACGTCATGAATATCGACTTCTCTCTTGGTTAACTCTCTGACATTAGCAAGAAAACCTTGACATCCGTTATCCAGAAGTTTATGAGTTCCACTGCTGATACCAAAGGTACGGTTGCTCGGTTTCCAGTCCCCACAAACTCGAAACTGGTCTCATTAGGAGGGTTAAATCGAATTACCTTTTTGAAAGAATCCACAGTGGCTCGCAAGTCACGCAGCCAATCCATACCAATAATGGCATCAAAATCATAAAAACCCATAACTATCAGATCAATTTTCTGACTCTGTCCTCCTATCACGATTTCACTTCTCTTGCAAATCAGAGTAGTCACTATTTTGCCCTTCAGTGGTGTGGATACACTAAGGGGTACCTCAAGTGTCTCGGGTTTTAGTCCACACAACTCAGCAAATTTCGATGATATAAAAGAATGTGTTGCACCAGTATCGAATAACACGTAGGCATCCTTATCACATAGAGGAATCGTACCTGCTATAGTAGTCCCAGAAGCTTCCGCTTCCTCTCGAGTCATCTCTTGGATCCTTCCTTGAGCTGGAGGTCTCTGCGGTGCTCCAAAGGGTTTCGCTTGGTTGCCTTGATTCTGTTGAACTTGCTGCCTTTTCTAGGGAGAGTCCTTCACTATGTGCCCCATTCGTCCACATCCATAACACTCTCTTCCAGTATTACTTGGCAGATTGCCATGAACCTTACCACAGCGGTTACAGACTCTATCTCGATTTCGAGCTTGTCCAAATGCTCGATTCTTTCCAATCCCACGGAATCTTCCAAAGTTACGCCTTTTATAGGGAGTTTCTTGAGATCTATCAAACCATATGGGTCTCTTGTTATCCAGTCCCTGAGTTGCCATGCGGCTGCTTCTCGCCTTGTGTTATGCTTCTTTCTTTTCCTTTGACAACACTTGCTCCACTAGTTGAGCTCGCTCATACAACTCAGTATACTCCATGATCCTTAAAGACGCCAATTGCTTCTGTATCTCAATCTTGAGGCCATTCAGGAACCTCTTGCACCTACGCTCCTGAGTCTCAATCAGTTGAGAAGCAAACCTGGAAAGCTCAGAGAACTTTGCTTCATATTGTACTACAGTCATGCTACCTTGAGTTAGGTTCATAAACTCAGAAATTTTTTGGTCCCTTGCACAATCAGAAAAGTATTGGCCATAGAAAGCATTAACAAAGGCTTCCCACGTTACAGCAGTTCCTGGTGGAAACACCACATCCTTGCTCGCAGCCCACCAGTGTTGAGCATTGTCTTCTAGTAGATATTCAGCCAAGGTAACCCTATCCACGTTATTACAGTGGAACAACCTGAAAATTTTCTCCATATTCTTCATCCACATTTCAGCCTCATAAGGTTCTCCTAATCCTGTGAATCGCGGTGGCTCTAGCTTCAAAAAACGCACTACCAACTTTTGTAATCGTCGTTCTTCCGTTTCATCATCGGCTCTGGCTGGAGCTTGTCGTGGTTGAGCTCCTATTGCTGTACCAAGATTGGCCAAAGCTTGTAGGATTTCATCTGTCCGATCAACAAGTCCTTCAACTCTATCTCCTGCCCTAACATCATCGTTTCCTCCTGAAGATGATGCCATCGTCCTTCTCAAGATGATCTATTGATCATGCACAACAATTCACATTCCATTGAGTCTGTCTCATCAAATTTCACAGCCATTGGCAATGGAAAACTTTGCGAGTGGTCTAAACAAGATCGCTAAGTACACGGCCATTAAACAATCACATGCATTGTCCTTTTATGCATGCATCCTAAAATCCTAATCCTATCGCACCTTATTACTTCGGGTAAATCTATGCTCTGATACCACCTCGGGGAGCTGTGGCGTCCCAGACCGCCACCCTACGGTCATAGGTCTCTAATAACGATAGTTAGAGATTACTAATAGAAATGATTATCCACAGGCCACATAATAGTATAACAACTTAGTGAACCAAACAACGCACACGGAACATAGGAATTTGAACTTCATATATGATGTATCTAACAATATCTCCTAGAGGGGGGTGAATAGGAGATTCTGAACACAATTGAAATTTCTTGCGGAATGAATAAAGTTCAGTGTACGATTAGGAACAAAAACAGTATAACGGTGTGCAGAAAATCTAAACACAAAGGTAAGAGTTTAGAGAAGAGAATATTGCACACAAAATTTATAGTGGTTCGGCTTAGATCAAGCCTATGTCCACTCTCCCACGATGACAGCCGATCGGCTGGATTTCACTATGAAGAATCAAGAAGATTACAATCACTCAAGTGTTTTGTTTCCTTCTCACACAGATTTTCACAGTGAAGGATTTTGAATACTCAGTATACTCTCTCAGATGAAACTCAAGTTATTCTTGCACTTTGGATTGATGTTCGCTCTCTTACACTCTGGTCGAACATTATTCTTCTTTTATACTCCCCTGCCTCCGAACTAGCCGTTGGATTCCAACCAAGGGATCGCTCTTCAATCCTTGATTGGACGTCATCAATCGTGATTGAACGAGACTGTATTTTCAGAAGATATGTAGACCGTTGGGTAAGATATTGAACCCTTCTGATTCAGTCGCCCATACAACTGAATCTCCAGCTTCCATAAGCGTGATAAGTTTGAGTTGATTCCCGAGGATATTTTCCTTAGAAGATGATATCCTATTTAGAAAGTCCCTTGATTGACAAGAGGGGATATCAGGATAATTGAATATCACTTGCCTTGATCGGAAACCTGTCATTCGTGGGTCTTCGTGTTTTGTAAAATGCAGGAACTGATCTTTCTTCAGATTCGTCTAGGAGAAGTTTGATTAGTTGACATGGAATGGTAATACAGAGATTTGATGTGATCCATCCGTCACTGTTTGGATCGTCAAGAGCACTTCCATCTGACTCTACGTCAGAAGCACTTCTATCTGACCCTACGTCAGAAGCACTTCCATCTGACCCTTCGTCAGAAGCACTTCCATCTGACCCTTCGTCAGTGCGACAGAATTGGAATCACTCAATCTGCTGCTTACACATTCTTCCTGCATCACATTACATTAGACAATATCTTTTGAAGGTTTTGTCAGAATCAAAATATAGGAGTATTTCCACAACAATCTCCCCCTTTTGATGGTGACAAAAACTTCCCCAGTTTCAAATTTAAGGGAAAATTAAACCAGTGATAATTTAATAAAAGTGAGTAGCCATCATATTTTCTCCTGCAGGTAATCATCATTAGAGTGAAATATAATGAAAGCATGATCATAGTAAGATTATCCTGCAATAATCCTGCACGAATTATCCTGCAAAACGGTAGGTTAGATTTTCTCCTCCTTTCCTCTAAATTGAGATATGATATGATTAGAGAAGTATGGTTAGAGATAATCTATTTAGACTGCATAAAAATTCAACTTCTCCCCCTTTTTTGTCAACATCGAAAAAGTTCTTGAAATGATAATGCATTTATGAAGAGAAAAAAAAAGTTTTTAAGAAGAGGGATGATCGTCAGGCTCAACATCAGTCTCCTCTCGGGAAGGTCCTGCAAAACTACTTCTCAGCATCTGAGCATGGTCTCTGACAGTTTGAGGAGAATGCATGTGTGAAGCTGTTCTGTCCGTTCTGACCAGTGTGTATGTAGGCAGGTTGGCTATCTCATCACGAAACGTTTTCCCATAGACATCAATGGATTTTTCTAGCCTAGTCACCTGACTAGTCAGACCCTGCAGCTGTCTATCTGTCTTCTGTTCAAAAGCCTGCAGTTGCTGAACAAATCTTGTTTCCATTGTAGCCATTGTCTGAATGACAGTATTTTGAAAATTGTCAAAATGCGCCTGAAGGTCCATATGTGGGTTTGGAGCTGTAGGTTCTGAAGTCTCCCCCTCAGTTTGAGCCTTAGGGAAGGCTTGAGAAGCTAGGACTTCAGTGAGAAAGACATCTGATATGACAGTCTCGGGCTCTTTCTCCCCTGAAGTATAGCTCTTTTTCCTTTGTCCTTTGATGGAGGCACGGAGACTATTTCTTCATCAATGTCCATTGGAATGGACTCTGCACTGGACAATTGATCTTCTCGTGCTATTGCTGAGGCCAGACTTGTAGCACCTTTCTGGATAGTGTGTCTGGTGGAGGAGACAGAGTAGGCGTCAAAGTCATCTTGTTCTTGCTCCTGCTCTTGTGGCGCCAATGTTGCTAGAACTTGAGCTAGCAATTCCTCATGATCACAGTTGATAATTTGGATGTCATACTCTGTGTCATCTGCAAATCGTGCAGCTTGCTCCTCATTCCACATTGTAAGGAATTCTGCCTCAGTCAGATCACAGGAATACACAACCTTTTCTTGTTGTTGTAGTCCTGTGTCATCTACTTCTTCCTCGACTCCTTCAGCATTCTGATTTTCGGACTGACCAGCTGCATCTGATCCTTCTCGAGATGGGGTAACCTCAGAAACAAATTCCCCTGTTTCTTCCTCACTTGCGTTTGAGTCCGTACCAGCAGGACTTTCTGTTTGTTGACCCTTAACTGCCATGACTTTTCTCTTCTTGGGAGATCTCTGCCGTGACTCTTCCTCAAAGTCTACAATGACTGGTTCATAGTTCTTAGTTCTCCATCCAGCAGGAGTCATCTTGAATCCCATCTTAGTTACCATAGTCTCTCCAGCAGTCATTAAAGGAATTTCTTGCTCGACAAAGGCACCTAGGCTATCAATCTTGAAATGATTGATTAATTTGAAGATCAATGCCGCATAAGGAAGTTGTCCCTTTGGCTTGAGAGCTGATCTGTACATATGCATTAGAACAGTGTGAGCAAAAGAAATCCTTTGTCTTGTCAAGATTCCCCATAACAGCTTTGCCTCGTACTTTGAGATATCTGTCTTTGATGCTGCCTTGGGTCTGAGACATTCAATGATCACTTTGTGCATCATGATATGTTTCAGGGGAAAGTCTGTGTAGGCAATGTGTGACTTTGATTCCCTTGAGAAACTCGATTTTCCAGTCAGGAAGCAGAAAGCTTCACTTGCAGTGATATCTAAGGGTTTGAAGTCTCCCTTTCTGGTTCCCATGATTGAAGCCAATTCATCAACAGTTAGAAAATACTGCTTTCTTTTGATTGTGAAAGCCAGAGAGTTGAAGTTGACAAACTGAAGATTTGAATAGAAGTAAGCTACCATATCAGGAAAAGTGTAGCCTCTCCTAGTTATAAACTGATCTAGCTTCATCTTTTCTAGATGCTTCCTCAGATTGATGCCATTGCTGTCAAAGTACTTTAACTCAAATACCATTTGAGGTATAACACCTCTCTGCTTCATTGCTTCAAACCGTTCTTTGTGAGCCTGATTCTGGAACAATGGATCAGTAAAGCTTTTATCCAAATTAAAGCCTATATTTTTCACAAATTCATTGAACAGAATGTCATCATCATCTTCCACCTTCGCCTTCGTACCACCAGGTCTAATTGGAGATCGTCTACGTTTCGAACTTGTCTCTGCCACTTTCTCCTTTCCTTTGCTAGAGACAGACGTAGGTTTTTCTACAGCAAGTGGTTCAACGATTTTTCCAGGCAGACTAAGAAACTCCAAAAGTTCGCTCTCACTATCAAGGTGATGAGTTTTCATCAGTTTTCTAAGTTCGTTTCCAAAATCTCCAGCGTCCTTGATTCTATCATACATTGGCTTAATAGAATGGGCCATAGATTCCTTTATTTCAAAAGCAGACAGAGATAGACCTTTTTTCAGGCGGAGTGCTTCTCGTTGTTCGTTGATTTGGGTATCTGTGAGTTCCGCGCTGCTTGCAGTTGATGCGGAGAACTTCCTTTTGGTCTGAGGCGTCTTCTTCGAGTCAGAGACTGATTTTGGAGCCATTGATGCGTAGAAAGTTTGAAACTTTGAGTGAAAGAGTGTTGCTTTGAGGAGGAAATCGAGAGCGAGAGGTTTTCAACACGGTTTTAGGGTTTTGATTTGAGAGAATTTTGAAAGTAGGAGAACAGAGGTGACGGTTCAGCGTTTTTTATAAAAGAGGCGGTTATTTTTGGAAACACAAAAGAAAATTTGATTTAAAAAGGAATTCTTAAAAAAAATATTCACGGTCAATCAGATATTAAGCAATATCTATTCATATAAGGAGCTTACCTAAAAGATAGCTTTTAGAGATAACTGACCTTTTGATTTAAGAAAAGTGTGAATTTTTTCTTACGCGCCTTTTTGGCGTCCCTTCTGATGCTCCTTCTGATGCTCCTTCTGACGCTCCTTCTGATGCTCCTTCTGACGCTCCTTCTAACGCTCCTTCTGATGCTCCTTCTGATGCTTCTTCTGACTCATCTTCTAATTTTCCTTCTGACTCTCCTTCTGACTCTCCTTCTGACTCTCTTTCTGACTCTCCTTCTGACGCTCCCTGTTCTAAGGTATACTTAAGAAGGAAGGTTAATAATAGATAATTCATTTCTTATAAAATTGAAACTCTGTTTATCAAGTGGTTTAGTAAAAATATCTGCAAGTTGATTTTTCGTGTCAATGTATGAAATGTTAACATCATGGTTTTGAACATGATCACGTATGAAGTGATGCTTGATCTCAATATGCTTTGTTCTTGAGTGAAGTACAGGATTCTTTGTGAGATTTATGGCACTTGTGTTGTCACATAGGATTTCCACAGTTGATTCTTCAACACCATAGTCCTTGAGCTGCTGTTTTAGCCAAAGTATTTGAGTGCAGCAGCTTCCAAGAGATACGTATTCTGCTTCAGCTGTACTGAGTGCCACTGTATTTTGCTTCTTTGAGTACCATGAGACAAGCATGTTTCCCATGAGTTGACAGGTTCCTGATGTACTTTTTCTATCAATTTTGCAACCTGCAAGATCTGCATCTGAATAACCTTTTAGTGTAAAATCGGAAGATTTAGAATACCACAAACCATAGTTGGGATAAGTCCCTATGTATTTGATTATTCTCTTGACTGCTGATAGGTGTGATTCTCTTGGACTTGACTGAAATCTTGCACATAAGCAGACACTATATAGTATGTCGGGTCTTGAAGCTGTGAGATAGAGTAATGATCCGATCATGCTTCGATATAGTTTGGGATTGACTTCTTTTCCATCCTCATTCTTATCTAATTTGGAAGAGTGAGACATAGGAGTTTCTATCTTCTTGCCATTTTCCATACCAAACTTTTTCACTATTTCCAATGCATACTTCTCTTGAAATATGAAGGTTCCTTTCTGGGATTGATGAATTTGAAGACCAAGAAAGAACCGTAATTCTCCCATCATACTCATCTCAAATTCATCCTGCACTGTTTTAGAGAATTTCTTGCAGAGAAGTTCATTAGAGGAGCCGAATATAATATCATCAACATATATTTGAACTAAAAGGATATCTTTACCTTTTCTTTAAATAAAAAGAGTGGTGTCTACATTACCTTTAGTGAAGCTGTGTCGAGATAAAAAGTTACTTAACCTTTCATACCAGGCGCGAGGTGCTTGTTTCAATCCATAGAGAGCCTTTTTTAAGACAAATACCAGATCCTTTTCTCTAGGTTCTTCAAAGCCAGGAGGTTGTTCTACATATACCTCTTCTTTGATGTAGCCGTTTAGGAAGGCACTTTTCACGTCCATCTGAAAAAGTTTGAAGTCATTGTAACACGCATAAGCTAGAAGTAGCCTAATGGCTTCTAACCTGGCAACCGGTGCATAGGTTTCATCATAGTCTATTCCTTCTTCCTGAGAATATCCTTTTGCTACAAGTCTTGCTTTGTTTCTCACAACCTTTCCTTTGTCATCAAGTTTGTTTCTGAATACCCATTTTGTTCCAATTACTGGACGATTTTTGGGACGATTGACTAGTTCCCAAACATTGTTGACTTTGAACTGATGTAGCTCTTCCTGCATTGCATTTATCCAGTTTTCATCTGCTAATGCATCTTCAATCCTTTTTGGCTCCAATTCAGATACCAAGGCGATGTTGCTCATTGCTTGCTTGAACTTGGATCTTGTTCTTACACCATCATTTATGCTACCTATGATAAGTTCCTTTGGATGACTTGACTTATTCTTCCAGTTTTTGTCAAGTCCATCATTTGAGGATATTTTGGATTCATTCTGATCATCTTCTGGTCTTTCTTCAACTGCTGAAGTTTCCTTCTGAGCATTCTCCGAATTCACATCTGATTCTGCTGGTGAGTTTGTGACTTGATGAAGTGTATGCATTTGAATGGATTCAGGTACATCATCCTAGTTGCTCTCATCGAACTTGATGTTTACTGATTCCTCTACAGTACGAGTATTCTTGTTGTAGACTCTGTAGGCTTTGCTTGTTGTTGAATATCCCAAGAAAGTTCCTTCATCTGATCTTTCATCAAACTTTCCAACTCGATCATTAGCATTCTTTAGAATAAAGCATTTGCAACCGAATACATGAAAGTATGCAATATCAGGCTTTCTTTCTTTGAAAAATTCATAGGGAGTTTTCACAGAAAAAGGTCTGAGGGAAATTCGATTTAAGATATAACAAGCTGTTGAAACAGCCTCAGCCCAAAAGTTAGAGGCAATTTTACTTTCTATAAGAAGAGTTCTGGCCATTTCTTGCAACGATCTGTTTTTCCTTTCTACTACCCCATTTTGTTGTGGAGTATAAGGAGCAGAGAAGTTATGCTGAATTCCGAAATTAGTGCAAAAATCTGAGAAATTTTGATTTTCAAATTCTCCCCCATGATCCGTTCTCAAACTGGAAATAGTGTAACCCTTTCCATTTTGAATTCTTTTAGCAAGTTTTGAAAAGGATATGAAAGCTTCGTTTTTGTGAGCAAGAAATGAAACCCATGTAAATCTAGAGAAGTCATCAACTATGACAAGACAATATTTCTTACCTCCAATGCTTAGAGTTCTATTTGGTCCGAAGATGTCCATATGAAGTAGCAGCAGACAACGCTTAGTAGAAACTTGATTTAAAGACTTAAAAGAACTTCTTACCTGCTTACCTAGTGTGCATGCTTGACATAGTTCACATTTCTCAAATTTTGTTTGAGGTAATCCTCGAACAAGTCCCTTCTTGGAAAGTTTTGAGATATGTTTCATACTAATATGGCCTAACTTTCTGTGCCAAAGATCAGATTCATCCTTGACAGAAATAAGACATTTAGCATGTTCACAGTCAGCATTAATATCTAAAAGATAAATATTCCCATGCCTTCGTCCCGTGAAGGATTGCTTCTTATCCTTGCTCATACCTATGCATTTTAGATATTGGAACCGAATATCATATCCAGAATCACAGAGTTGACTTACAGAGATCAAGTTGTAGTTCAATCCTTTGACTAGAGAGACATCTTTAACGGTCAGATTTCCAATCTTTACATTTCCTTTCCCGATCACTTTACCCTTGTTCCTTCCTCCAAACGACACACTTCTTCCATCACAATCTGAGAGGGATATAAACACCTCTGGATTTCCAGTCATGTGACTTGAACAACCACTATCTAGAAACCATTTGTTCTTCCTTTTCTTTGGTACCTGCAATAGATAACCAACTTACTGTTTCTTTGGTACCCATGTTTTCTTGGGTCCTTCTGTGTTAGTATATTTTAACCTTTTAATAGGTCTCCAAATTTTCTTACAGTAATCCTTAGTATGGCTAGGATCACCACAGTTCACACAAGGTTGTCGAATGTAGGATCTAGTAAAGTGCTTATAAAAATGATGCTTGTAATTGGAAAACGTTGGTTTTCGAAATTCAGTTTTAAAGACATTTCTTTGGCTACTTTCCTTCTTAAAACCTAACCCAGATCGATCATTGAAGGGTATCTGTTTTGATATAATGCTATTCAGAGTTTCTGAGCTTTGTGAAAACCTTTTTGATATAGTAGAAATTTTTTCTTTCAAGGAAGCATTTTCTCTTGAAACAGAATTATGCTTTTCTTTCATCTGGTGAAACTCTTGTTGTAGAAAACTAATTTTTTCTTCTTGAGACACATTCTGTTGTTTTAAAGAAGTATTTTCCTTTTTCAAACAAGAAACCTTCTCAAGGGCTTCTTTGTAGTTTCTACATAATTCATCTATATATTCAACGACTTCATCAGGGAGTTCAGATGAACATACCTCAGTTTCTGAATCTGAACTTGAGTCTGATTCGGCCATGAGACAGATATTTGCATAATCATTCTCGCTTTCATCAGAATCACTCAAAGTTTCTGCCTTTAGAGCCTTCTTGTACTTCTCATACTTGAGTTTGTCCTTTTTCAAAATTGGGCAGTTCGGTTTGATATGACCTGCTTTCTTGCAGTGGAAGCAAATCACATCTTTGCTATCTTGTGAGTCGTTGCTTGATATTTTTACCTCACTCTTTTTCCAAGGTTTCTTTCCTTTGATATTTCTGCCTTTCCGAGCCATCTTCCTAAATTTCTTGACCATGAGGGCTAATTCTTCGTCATCCTCATCTTCATCATCTGTGTCAGAAAAACATTGATTAATTTGACTTTTTAATGCAATAGATTTTTTACCTTTATGTTCTCCCTTTTTGTTTGCTCGTTCTGTTTCATAGGATTGCAAAGTGCCGACTAGCTCATCCACCGAGAGAGGTCTAATTGTTTGGCATTCTTGAATTGATGGCTTGATGTAATTCCAATCATCTGTGAGTCCTCGTAGTATCTTCCTGACTTGCATTGGTTCAGCAATAGGTGCACCTTGTCTTGCAAGTCCACTTGCCAAAGTCTGAAACCTGTCTATCATATCTGCAATAGATTCATCAGGCTTCATTTCAAATGCTTCATAGTCACTCAGTAAAATACTGAGCTTTGTTTCTTTCACACGATTTGTTCCTTGAAAGGTAACATGAAGTCTATCCCATATTGCCTTAGATGATTCTTCCTCTGAGACACGATTATAAAGAGGAGTAGATAAGGCACAAAAGAGAGCATTGACAGCTTTAGAATCAAGGCCTTTTCTTTTAGCCTTTTCAGCATCAGTCATTGTTGTGACAATGTTTACTCCGTCAGCAGAGGTTGGATTTGTGGTATTTGTAGGAACTATTCCATTTGTAACGACATCCCACATCAGATCATCATAGGCTTTGAAGAACCACTTCATCTTGTTACTCCACATGTTGTAATCCTTTCCATCAAAGTATGGAGGCTTGTTGGCAAAGTGCGAATCGTTTGTTCCTGAAGAGTGATTGCTAGACACAGTAGATCGTTAACTCTGAAGTCAATAGACACTTCGTAAAATGAGCAACCTGCTCTGATACCAATTGATGTATCCAACAATATCTCCTAGAGGGGGGTGAATAGGAGATTCTGAACACAATTGAAATTTCTTGCGGAATGAATAAAGTTCAGTGTACGATTAGGAACAAAAACAGTATAACGGTGTGCAGAAAATCTAAACACAAAGGTAAGAGTTTAGAGAAGGGAATATTGCACACAAAATTTATAGTGGTTCGGCTTAGATCAAGCCTACGTCCACTCTCCCACGATGACAGCCGATCTGCTGGATTTCACTATGAAGAATCAATAAGATTACAATCACTCAAGTGTTTTGTTTCCTTCTCAAACAGATTTTCACAGTGAAGGATTTTGAATACTCAGTATACTCTCTCAGATGAAACTCAAGTTATTCTTGCACTTTGGATTGATGTTCGCTCTCTTACACTCTGGTCGAACATTATTCTTCTTTTATACTCCCCTGCCTCCGAACTAGCCGTTGGATTCCAGCCAAGGGATCGCTCTTCAATCCTTGATTGGACGTCATCAATCGTGATTGAACGAGACTGTATTTTCAGAAGATATGTAGACCGTTGGGTAAGATATTGAACCCTTCTGATTCAGTCGCCCATACAACTGAATCTCCAGCTTCCATAAGCGTGATAAGTTTGAGTTGATTCCCGAGGATATTTTCCTTAGAAGATGATATCCTATTTAGAAAGTCCCTTGATTGACAAGAGGGGATATCAGGATAATTGAATATCACTTGCCTTGATCGGAAACCTGCCATTCGTGGGTCTTCGTGTTTTGTAAAATGCAGGAACTGATCTTTCTTCAGATTCGTCTAGGAGAAGTTTGATCAATTGACATGGAATGGTAATACGGAGATTTGATGTGATCCATCCGTCACTGTTTGGATCGTCAAGAGCACTTCCATCTGACTCTACGTCAGAAGCACTTCCATCTGACCCTACGTCAGAAGCACTTCCATCTGACCCTTCGTCAGAAGCACTTCCATCTGACCCTTCGTCATTGGAATCACTCAATCTGCTGCTTACACATTCTTCCTGCATCACATTACATTAGACAATATCTTTTGAAGGTTTTGTCAGAATCAAAATATAGGAGTATTTCCACAACAATATATAACAAAAGATATGACTCGTCGTGATAACATAAGCGTAAGCTGGGATGGCCAAAATAAAACTACTCCATCCTACTTCAGTCGCCTACTCCAAAAAGTTGCTCGGACTAACTCCAAATCGTCAGTCCTCCTCAGACAGGTCGGAGGGAAACATCTCCTCATCCTCGGACTCCTCAAGAGGCTCGGGTTGAGGAACATAAACAGTTGGCACGGGTGCTGGAGCAGGAACAGGAGCAGCGACGAGTGGGACAACAGGGACTATAGGTAAAGGTGGTGCAGGAACAACAGGAGCTACAGGCTCAACAGGAGCCACTGGTACGGCAGGTACGGTTGGTGCATCAAAAGTGCTCTTAGAAAACGGACCAATCAGCCTATTACCCTCACGAATTATATAGCATGCCAGCGATAAAAAGTCAACCCAGGCTCACCCTCGTCGGCCCACATAGTATGTACATGAACTACTAACTTCAAGTGCGGAACGTCTAAGTGTATCATATCACGATAGTACGAATCACAATCGATAGGAACTCCAAATCGCCTGTGAATGGTCACCATGATGCTAATCTGAAAAAGTCCACAAACGTGGGTTAGCACGAAGGCTAGCAAGAAAACATCCAATCCCCCCATAGGGGTCCTACGACTTCCTAGGACAAACTATAAGTCAATCCTATAAGAACAAGGCACTATAACAATTCACAATACCAAGCAAGAATCATAAATGCAAGATGCCATGATAAAATGCGATGACGTGCTCTTCGCTCACACAACCATCGCCAAGCCCAAGGCTTGCAGCGACCCCTTACTCCAGGGCGTCCTCGATGCATGGTACGGCTTTACCCAGACACACAGCACAGGGTCATCAAGCACGCACAAATCCTCGCACATAGCCCAGGGGCGTCATCACAATTCAGTGCGCTGAAGAGCAATAACTCCACATATCTCATCAGATCGTGCGGCACCATGTGCCAATGCATGCTCAGCCATGAATCACAAGATTTTCATTATCAATTCTGCAAATTGATATATCAAAGCCAGGCTATCAGATAAGCATGCCAATTCACAATATCACACTTATGAGATATGATATGAGATATGCTACCACAACAATCAATCGAGCAAGGCATCACAATTGGAATTTCTTTGACAAGGAAAATATTTGGCCCTTCCTTAGGAATTCACGATTCACCAAGCTATCGACCAATTAAGCGACGGTTTCTAACAAGTAATTTATTTAGGCTCGTAATACAAGATCAAAGGAAGACCACGATCACATCTTATAGCATTTCCTTCATGAAAATTTCAATTAAATTTTCGTCACTTCGAGTCACAATATAACATCAAATTCCATTTGCACAGTCACGGTTCCTCCTTAGGACCAAGATTGAATGACTTCGCTCTAGATAATCGGTCGTCCCTATTTTTTATCATTACACTACCACGGTCATTAAGGTAAGAGGCTGAGATGAAACCGAGCTCAATTAACTAACCAACTCATCAAAACCGAACCTGCTACGACACTAGAACCGAATCAGATTTCTGTTTTCTATAAGTCACAAGTCGGTTCGTTCCCTTGATTAATCCGGTCAAGCCAAACACCTCAAAGTCTTGCTTCGCCTATAGTTTTTATCTCATTCACACGAATAGACAATCAATATGGCCTATTTTAATCATATTCTCAACCACAATAAAATGAGATCAATCCTACTTAAAACCGAAGTTCTATAAAGTCAAGTCTAGCTCCCTCGACGTGATCATCCATCGCCTCATTCTCGGGTCCTTGCACCTCTTCTTCGCAATAGACATAACAATGCACATTGTAGGTTAGGCCAACTCCTTTGAATCGACTAAATAGAAAATAGGCCGTATTATAACCAACTCAATACCGGTTCTTAATTCTGCAACTTTTCTTTCAATCACTCTAACCTAGCTAAAGTTCATCACGAGGACAACTTCCAAACTTGATTCACATAATTTTCTCCCAAGGATCACTCTAGGAACATCAACTCAACCTATTCCATCGCATAAGATTAGAACCGTGACCAACAAATCTCAGTCCGACTACAAAATCTCTTTTCCTTACTCTAATTCATACATGCATTCCTTAAGAGACACGGGACAACAAATCACTTCTACCCTACGGCGAGATTGAAGGAAATCTTGCCTTGATGAGGTTTGAACTTTGCTTGAGCTTGATGTTTCTTTCCTCTTCTTCGCGGTTCCTCCTTCGAACACGCCGAGCCGTTCCTTCCTCTTCGTCGCTTGATCGCTTCTCGGCCGCCCGTTTTCTCTCTAGTTCGCGAGCTCCCGGCTCCTCTCTCTCACTCTCTCTCGAGCTTACTCTCTCTCTCACTACTAGCTCTCGGTCGAATGGGGGTGGCAAAGGGGAGAGGGAGACGAAAGGTTCCCCTCCTTGTTGCATGTCCAAGAAAGCCCTCATGTGACACTTGTCGATCAAGTCATCCTTTCCAAGTTTCGCATGCCACATTGCGATACCCTAAGTGGCCATAAATCATCATCACAAAAGGTAGATATGATAAACCACCAATAGAACTCCATGCCTCTTCCCCATGACTTGCGCCCAATGAGGTCTCACGGGAGAAAGAACCCTTGCGCCACTTGGCGCTACCCTCATTGTTCTAAAATCTAAGTGGGATATTGACATGATATTCGGCCAAAAGAACTAGCTTGTTTGCATTGCCAACTTCTAGGACTCCTTCGACCAATGGGATTTCATGCGCTACTTGCTCTTCCTCCTTTATGGCGGAACCAATGGCCTTCCTGCATTTCCTATGCACAATCGGCAACTAGGAAAATTCTATGCGCCTCTAGTTGATCATCTTAAGGCCGACTATCACTTGTCCATTTAGCTTAGGGAAATATTTTTGGACATAGCCTCGTGCCTAAATAATTCCTTGCGAATTCTTGCTAGACAATCGCCCTTGCACAACCTAATTCTCGTCCATGCCAACCATGGCGGTAAATTCCCTTAATTGTTCATCAACTTATCAATAGAGCTTAGAATTTCCAAGCTTATGATCCTATATATGAAATCCTCAATATTCATAGGAAATAAATCAATCCAATGGTCATCGCTCCTTGAAATAAAATTCTCGATTAATTATCCATCGTCCATCTTATGATTTCCAAACTTCAAATCCTCATATCATAGGCCTTATTAGAGGATTTCCTGATTTCCAATTCCTTGCGTCTAAGTCAGCTTCAAAACCCATTTGACCATTCCTGGTCATTTGGAATCTAATAAATGGGGGATGCCACATTGGTGATTATGTGACATGAATCTTGGTCGAACTTCTTGATGGAAATGGTTGTTTGAGGGTTGATAGTTTGGTGAACCGAGAGCTCCCAAGGAAGGGCCGAATATTTTCTTTGTCATTGAAATCCTAATTGTGATGCTTTGCTCAAATGATCATGTTGATAATATATCTCATGAGTATGATTTTGTGAATTGGCATGCTCATTTTATTGGCCTGGTATTGTTATATCAAATGCAGAATTGATAGCGAGAATCTTGTAATCCATGGCTGAACATGCATTGGCACATGGTGCCAAGCGATATATGATGATATATGTAGAGTATTTGCTCTTCAGTGCACTGAATTGAGATGACGCCCCTGGGCTGTGTGCGGGGATTTGTATGTGCTTGACGACTCTGTGCTGTGTGCTGGGTAGAGCCGTACCATGCGTCGAGGACGCCTTGGAGTAAGGGGTCGCTGCAAGCCATTGGGCTTGGCGATGGTTGTGTGAGCGAAGAGCACGTCATTGCATTACATCATGGCATTTCTGCATTACTTGACTCTTGTTTGAAATAGTGGATTCTTATGATGCTTTATTGTGATGGAATTGCCCTATAGTTTGTCCTAAGGAGTCGTAGGACCCCTATGGTGGGATTGAATGTTTGTTTGCTAGCCGTCGCGCTAACCTACGTTTGTGAACATATTTTTTAGATTAGCATCATGGTGACCATTGTCGCGACCCTCTTGAGGTTGTCGGGCTCTCGAGGGCTAATGGGCCGTCCTGTCTGGTCGGACGCGGGCCTCTCCCAAGGCCCATTACCCAAATCGCAACGGAGGTATGCGTGATCGACTTTCAGTGTGGTCTAGTGACATGTGCTAAGTGTGCATGCCATGGAGTCGCCACCAATCATTTTTTTAGGGTATGATTGGACCACCCAATCGAATAGTTGGGAGTTTCTATTCAATTCTGCGAGAACCAGAGAAATGGTTTCGGGGACTTAGTTACACCAACTGTCAGAGTTGACGCCCTTTCGGTACCTAAGTTGACTGAATTTTCTAGCCTGAGATTCATGCGGATGAGTAAGGTATGAACCCTAAATCTAGAAATTCATGTAGATAAGAGTGATTATCCTAGCAATCACAATCAGTAATAAAATGCCCAACTCAAGGAATCTAGATATGCAAATAAATCACATGGCATTCCTAGTAAGGTCCTATTTATCAATCACAGCTCAAGAATGATTTAGCTGTCCTAGCCATTCTACACACGATCTAACCTAAGAAAAGCATTAGGAAGCATCGAAGGAGTTCGAGAGTACTCACATGGGGTTCGCCGTGCCCTGGTTTGGTCTTGGACGAGCTATCGAGCTCATGCCGACCCGATTATATTTGGGGATCCACTCGGCGTTTTACATCATGAAATCATGTGAAACAAAAACGAAAATATTCAGCAAGGGGCATTTATTGTAGATGGTGGTCGATCTAATTGGACGTCAAGACTAAAAAAGATGTAGAAATTTACAAATTAAAATACTCGAATGACATTTTTTTGCCAAATTCAACTCTATGCGTCGTGAAGAAACACATGCAATTGAACTTAAATTTTGACTATTTATGAGTTCAAAATGTAAAAGAAATTAAAATAAAAATATTGACTATTTTTCTATATTTTTACGACATCGAACGCTATTTTTCTTCATTTTTCATGTATTTTTCTATTTTTGGAAAATATTAAAAAATATGAAAAATTATTTTATTTTTATCAAAAATGGTTCCTTTAGCTTGGTCAAGGCTACCAAAGATGATTTTTTAATTTTTTTAACTTTTTATAGATTTTTTATGAATTTTTTAAAAATAAACTATGAAAGACTGATCAAAAATCAGGTGTCAACAGCTGCCCCTCTTTGAGAGGAATTTCGTCAGAGGTTTCTCTCAAAGACAAGGTGACACCTGTGTTCCGATCAACTCGACTGGGAAAAGAAAAGAAATCATGACATCCAATTTTCATGCCCATCAATGTGTGCTTTTCCTTAAAAAGAGATGTGCTCATTCAATTCCCTGATATGATGTAAGAAAGTTAAGGAGTAGATAGACTTCCCTGCCCCTTACCTGCCGAATGCTTGCGGCATTTGCTGTGTCTGATGGGTTCAAGTAGATTCCTAAGGACTTGTCATCGGAGTGTCCTGGGGATGTTAAGCTCTGACCTGTATGGTAGGTCAAACCATAATGGGATTCCTAACTGATAGGAACCTAAGGAAGACGCATCCCACATTTGGGAATTTGCCAAGGGTTTTGATCCGTGTGGTGGACTAAACTAGAAATGGCTTGCCTAATGTAAGGCTTATTAGGGAAAACGACTCCTCCCGCGTTCGGGATTCATCAAGGTTTTGATCCGTATGGTGGATCGGACCATTGGGTTGATCCTTCAGGCGGTCTCTACCAGTCCTTTGACCCTTCAGGCGGTTTCTACCATTCATTGACCCTTCATGCGGTTTCTACCATTGAGTTGACCCTTCAGGCGGTTTCTACCATTGGTTGACCCTTCAGGCGGTTTCTACCATACATTGACCCTTCAGGCGGTTTCTACCATTGTTTTGACCCTTCAGGCGGTTTCTACCATTGGTTGACCCTTTAGGCGGTTTCTACCATACATTGACCCTTCAGGCGGTTTCTACCATTGTGTTGACCCTTCAGGCGGTTTCTACCATTGATTGACCCTTCAGGCGGTTTCTACCATTGAGTTGACCCTTCAGGCGGTTTCTACCATTTATGAGATTCCAAATTGATATGAATCAAAGGATGACGTACCCGCTCTTCGGGGCTAGTCGGAGACTCGATCATTCTGTGGATCGGTCTTAGAAAAGATTTGCCTACTAAAAGGCTTCACCTAAGGATGACGCACCCAGTCTTTGGGGTGGCCAAAAGTCCTGCAGAAAGCTTAGACCTGAAAAAATTTTCCTCGCCAAGAAGATATTAGTAATCTTTGGGAAGACAATAATTGTCTAACTGACAAAATTCTACGACTTAAGTTTTAGTCATGAAATGTGCATTTTGATTGTTGGAGGTTATCCAAAACATTCCTGCCATATACAGATGTGATCATAAATTCCTTGCACGGAAACTCTAGATCAAACAATTTGAAAATTTCAAAAAGAGTTTGCTCAAAACATCCATTGGAGTATTTCTCACCCAAGAAGGCTCATCACTGCTCTGTGATAATGATCTTTAATAGGGAAAGTGCTCAATTTCCTACCGACCTGTGCCTGGGTTTCAGGATCATTCGCAACGCATACATTTCGACCGATCAGGAGGTCTTTCACGGGACCGTAGTGTTAGGCTTGGATATCGGTTTCCAAGGGGGACTCACTTTTGAGTCAAGGCCGTTGAACGAAATTTTTCACTATCTGCTCCGGGTTTACAAGTCAAGAACCCTGCAAAATGAGAAAGAAATAGTCTTGCTCGTACTTCTTTGAGCTAAGTTATACATTAACCCAAGTGTCTTAGTCAGATAAGACTACTTCAGGGTTGTAACATTGGAAGGATTGGAGACCGAAAAAGGCTTATTTTTTGCCCAGAAATTGTGAAGGGTTTGACATTGGTGATCATTGCAAATTTGCCACATGTCATTCGAAGAACATCTCCATTTCTTGAAGTGTACACTCCTCTTTTAGAGCGCACAAGGATGTTTAAAAGCGTCTCTTGTTACATTAAGAGACCGT
This sequence comes from Rhodomyrtus psidioides, assembly GCA_021437785.1. Classification (NCBI taxonomy): domain Eukaryota; kingdom Viridiplantae; phylum Streptophyta; class Magnoliopsida; order Myrtales; family Myrtaceae; genus Rhodomyrtus; species Rhodomyrtus psidioides. Next base: position 3,859,981 of record JAILYB010000058.1, on the reverse strand, counting down.
CTGTTTGTGTGTTTGCAATTTGAGCACGACATCATTTGGAGAGTAGTCATCTTGATCTAACTCCTTTGCAGGGTCTTTTCATCGTCTCTCTAGACTTTACTGGGGATATTTTGAATAGACATCAGCCTTGCTTTTTACCAGGCACTTTGCTTTTTCTTGATGTCTAGGGATTTTTCTTTTCCCCCTTTTTTTAATCCCGTGTTTTTCTTTTCTTTTGGAGCTAGGATTTTCGGCAATCATGCTAGATATGCAACTTAAACTTTGGCACGCTTCCATTCCTAGAGTGATGTTGCCTTTGCTTTGGAATATGCAATGATCACCAATAGGTTGATGAAATGAATTTGCTGGCTCAACTTGGTTGTGCAAAGGATAACAGTGTGTAGGATAGAGAAATGAATTATTCTCGTCATCCTATGACACTTGGATTATCATATAAACAACACACAAAGATTTATGTTAGTCCGAGCAAGAAAATTTCTAACCGTTTACTTTCTGATACTGATGGACTAACCTTCATTTGCCCCAATGTGGGGTGGTTCTTGACAGGGTTGAGAATGAAAATCGCCGTTCAATGGGGTTCTCAATGGGCATCTGTAGTGTTTGGAATGAAGAAATAAACGCCTCTGTCATCTCGATCCATGTAATCGTTGCGAATGACCCTTATATCCATAGGTTAAGGTTTTGCTATCATTTCCAATCTCCTCATCTCTCAAGTGTGTATGGGACGTGTTTGGATTAGGCTCGCTTCTCTTATGAGAAAATACCCTTTTGAACAGTTCAAACGACTCTTGTTGGAAAAATTCATTTCATTTCATCAAGATTTATCCTTCAAAGGGATTTTATGATGCACCATACATGTGTAATTCATGTTCAGACAATCTCATGTTTTAAAACATGAATGTCAATAAAGTAAGAATTCTATGTCTTTTTAGATGTGAGAATCGAATTAATTCTGAAAGTTTTTAATCTCCAATGAATTGGGAAAAGGGATACTTACCTGCCCATCGAGGCTGGAGATCCTGGAGATATAAAAGGGATATGTCATTGTATATTCTAAAACTTTACAAAAATTGGAACGATACATCTTACCCTTGGTCATATGCTCCAACGAGTGTACAAGGGTTGTGAAAATCTGCACTTCACATCGTAACACAAGATTGTTGGGTGTTCTAAAGTTCTTTCGACTTCTTGGTTTTTGGAGAAAAATGAAACTTACATGTCTGCCCTGATGGCGAGCTCCTGCCAAGGATAAATATTAAGCATTATTTTGGGTTTCCAAATTCAAAACAAATTGGGACGATACTACTTTACTCTTGATTTGAATTCCATTCTGCATGCCAATGTGCGGATTGTAGAAGCCGGCCCTTAAGCTTGTGGCCATGATTTCTTCGTCTGGTTGGGCAACGAATCCACCTCGAGGATTTACGTCGGAGGAGATTCATTCATCTTTTTGGGCGTGTTTCATGCACTATTTTGTTATTTGAATGCATGGCTTCTTGGGTGCCTCATCTCTGTTCATCACCTGAGAGGAAAATGAGAGAACATTATCCCCGCATCTGATTGAAAATCATTTAGGAACGATACGTTCTTTTTACCAAATGGGTGGCTCCGCGGCCAAATGTGTTTTACATTGAAAGGATGGATTCCATTACGCTCTGCGGATGATAAATATCGCTTCGGGGACTTGCCCCACGGATCAAACGATGAATTTGATGTCTTCGGCTTCGACATGCTTTCCAGATGTAGGAATGGTTTGCCCCCATTTTCAGTGGAGATGGGTTTTGTCGAGTGGGCAAGATCAAAAACCCATCCTAGATTTGGCTTTAGTCGAAGGTTGAAATCTCGACCTTGGATAAGCGAATCATGATTCATCTCCTTCTGCTTCGGATTTGTCATTTGCGTGCTTCACATTTTACAATACCAACTTCGCCGCTTGATGAAAATGAATCGATGATTTTCGAATTGCCCCAAGTTCTATAGTCATCTGCGTCGAATCTCTTTGAACTTCATCGGGTGATAGACAAACTGATAAAATGATTTTTCAATCCTGAGATCGAACTCCTGACGTTTCGTACCACTTCCAGTTCACTGACTACCAGGACAAAGCACTATTGGCGTCCCTAACTGGTTCGTTTTTTGTTATAAAATTCTTGAAGCAGTTAGCGACCCCCATCGAGAATGAAACAAGCTCAATTTAGAGTTCATAACGACTAAAGGTCCCTTAGAACGATACAGAGCTAACCGTCTTTGAGCTCGCTCGGGCTTTTGCTCGCATTTTCCTATGTGAAGCCTTTAAATGTTTTTCTTCGTGGCGTTCAATTGATTCGCCTCGACTCTAATCTAACAAGGGATTGTCGTACTCAAGCATGATGATGCTCGCAGGTAGTACTGATCGCTGCCCCAGATTAACTCTAGGCATTAAGGAAGATTATCTTGCATGGAAGACTTTATGACAGAAAGATTAATGATACATCCATTCACATGTGCCTAGTTCCCTTGAGGATTCTCGGTGATCAGCCAGCTACACCATGAATCAGACATATAATCGTCATTTTGGATCATAACTTCATAAGTCCATCAGTTTTAAACTGATCGATCCAGATATGGAGCTCCTCATCAAGGAAATCTTTTGATTCTTCGAGCAACTGATATTCGGGTTGACCATCATCGCTTGGCGTTGAAGGATTCCTGTTTCTGTTGTGAGCGATCTGATTCTTCGAGCTAGAACCTTCGTCGTTGCTCGAGATTATAAGAGGATGATTGATCGGTTCACTATCAAAAGCACCTTCCATTTGGGAATGGGAGAAACAAAAATCCTCAAAGCATCCGCCCGCTTGATCTTCCGAAATCATATGCCCAAGCCGGGCAGATCTTTGAACACTAGGCGCAATATGTTGATCGGGGATAGGAAGAGCACTAGCGAAAAGTTGCTGCTCAAACCAAGGAGTTCGTACCTGCTGCACTTGTGGCATATACTCTTGAGGGGTGCTGAGATGATTCGAGGGAATATTTTGATTAGCGCCCAAGTAGTCGATGGTGCTGCTACCAGCTTGGTCGGTGCCTAGATTCGGCAGGGTATTTCTTACTTCAGGGGCATTGTAGTTATAGCCATGCCTAGTGTTTAGGCACAAGTTGAGTTCTTTCAGGTTCAGTGCTGTGTGGCGCTGTCTTAGCGCCCTTCTGTAGCTCTTGAGGTGACTCGCGACTCCATCTTTAGTGAGTCCTGGTATGTTCATGATCTCAAGTATGCGCGTTGGATATGCTGAGTTGATCCCTAGTTGCTAAACCGCACTAAGGAACTTGAGATGAAGCTCGGGGGACCAATTGACCCTCGTCTTCTTGCGACCCGGAACAGTGTTGACAACTTGGCTATTGCTCTCTGGCCTATTTCCAGTAGAATTTGATCGAGCCGAAAATTGTTGTGGAGGGAATTCATCAGCTTTGGATTGGTTGGTCGTGATAGTAAGCTCATCGTTAAGGAAACTCCAATCATGGTGACGCATATCACATCCTTTAGAAGGCATCGATATTGACTTCGTAGAATTGATTTGTTCATGCATATCTCCAACAAAATCCGATTGTATCGAAGATGGTTCGAGGGAGTGGGGTGGTGAATGAGCATTTTCAATCCTCATATAAGGCTTATCAAGGAACATTTCGCCGAGAGTGATAGGGCCACCGCAATTAAGGCAAGCGATAGTGCTGGGAGCTTTCTTATACCTCATGTTCTCCGCTCGAAGCTTTTCGTTTTCCTCCTTTAGAATCGCAAGTTCTTGACGTCTGTGTTGAGCCCTCAATTTGGCTCGCTTATTTTGAAACCAAAACTTGACCCTCAAAGGTTTCATCCCTAGCTTCTGGCCCAATTCATTTCTTTGTTTCATGTTCGGGAGAGGGCATTCACTAAAGAAAGCTTCAAGCTCTTGGATTTCATTCTGAGTGTGGCACTGGCGACATTTCCTTTTCCGGGATTGACCATCGCTGCTGCTGTTGTCGTCGCTGCTGAGATCCTGAACTTCGTTGCCGAAAGGGTTGGGTTCTGTGGTTCTGGTACCAGACGCCATCCTGGAATCTTCGAGATCTCTCAGTAGTTCATTTTCTGAGATTTTTGGATCAGTCGCCTCTAGCAACTGATGGTAACCCTCAAACATGTTGGATCGAAAAATGTTCGATCAATTTTTGCTCACTCAGGGTTCTCTACTCTCTCATGTATGCTCACTCTCTCTAAATTTTCTTTTGAGTGGTTCTGTATGCCCATGAAACGTTCTTTAAACATGGATGAAGATCATCAGGCAAGCGTTGCTCCCAAGATTTCGTATTTCCCGCTTTGTCGTCTTCTTTCTTCTTTTCAACGTGGAGGGACATCAAATCGATTTCCTTTTCTCGATATCCATGTCTGTCTCCCACTTATTTTCAAAAAGGTGGAACTACGCTCGCCTCCTGCTCAGTTTTTTAATATGATGGGACCGCCAAATCCTTTCGCAACTTTTTACGATAGTTGCGCTTAACTCCCGCTCAATTTTAATATGGTGACACCGACATATCTTTTTACAACTTTTTTAGGTTTATCAAGCCTGAAATCGCGGACTGGGACAGATCTGATGGTTCACCGAAAGAGCCACAACTGCTTTACCCAATTAACTTGGCTCCACGAGCATTATTGCTGTGCCTTTCTTCATTCTCGAGTTGCTATAAAATGAGGAGTTAATGCAGAGAAGATTAACACTCTTACATAATTGCCTTTTCTTATTTTAATCACTCTACCACACTCATCTTCTTCTCCCTCACTCCAACGAAAATGACCTCCTCTCCTATTCGCGCTTTCTCGGCCGAAATTTTAGCCCAGTGGGAAAAACTCTATAACCTCCTCGGTCGAGGCTATGCTCATATAGCCGATCACCCAGAAACTGAAGATGAAATCCGCATTTTTCTCGTGGAAATAGACACCACCTCCATCGAGGGCACTAATTTAGAGAGGGAATATAGAATCTTCCCAACCCTCTTTATAAACTTTTTAGAGACTTACCGTGTCGCTCATCGAAAAGCTACCGTGGCTCACGTTTTGCGAGCTCGCTATGAGGATCGGTCCAACTGCTTGGTGTTGGCCAACCTTGTGGCCGATAGTCACAGAAAGGCTGTTGAGTTCGCCAACAAGCGAGTCTCGATGTTGCTTCGCGAGAGGGGAAATTTGGTGGAGCGCTTGGCCTTATCCCTGACCACCTATGAGCACGACCGTCGTAATGTCGTATTGAAGTTTCAATGTGAGTGGCAGGAAGAAAGGCTTGACAGCATTACCGCGGATATAGCCCATGGGAGAGGACTAGTTCGGGACCTGAAAATAGCCGCCGAAGATCACGGGACCAAGGTTGCCGAGCTTAAAGGGGAATGTAAACGCCTTCTTCTTAAGCTTGCAGATCTCGAGTCTCGAGGTGGTGAGTATAAGCAAAGCATCAATAATATGGAGGGCCAACTTGGTTCCTTTGTGATGCTAATTAGGGCTCATTGCGGTTTTATGTTTCCACCCCGATGATTTGTATGATCTGCTTTTAAGGTCCCTCGATTGAGCGAAATGAATGAAAGCTCTAATGTGTGTGTCTCAACTTCTGTATGGCTGACTTTCTCGAACACCTGACCACTCTCAACCTAGGCAAGCTGCGCTTTGACATTGATGATTCGAGCGTGTACATCTTGATTTTTTAATCTTGCTTATGATCGGATAAAGGAACCTCCCACCGCGATTATCCACAAAAAGACTTCTCTTCTCTACTTGTTTTTAACCTGTTTCAAATGAAAAGGCAGAATCAAAAGAAAGAATTTGAAAAATAAAGCATAAATCCTTTCAATTTTATGCTTACTTGTGATTAATAGGGATAAGAGCATTTACAAGGGTTTTGGCCTTGTGCAAAAGCTTTTATCAATATTCCTCAAAGGAAAGCATATCATTGAAAGGAATGTAATTCACGATAATCGCCTTTGATCAATTCCAAGAAAATCAATGGAATGTTCAAAAGTACACAATTACGATGTGTTTTAAATTCAATTGAAGATACGGTATCCAAATTAAAGTCGTTTGCTAAGAACGAGAGTAATTTGGATATCTATCTTTTCATTAAATTTGAAAAACACGAATACTCTTGATCAATTATTGTGGATTACCAATGATGCAAAACATGCATGAACCAATTCAAGTTTATAGTTCCTTCTGGCGAAATTGGGATTGTATTGCCCTATACGGCCAAAAGGTTGTATAAGACTTCCAATTTCAATTTCATCCAAAGGAATTATAAAATTGATTTTGGAGTATTCGAGTGATTAGAAGAAATGCCACTATCACATTCCAATGACAAGTCAATAGAAATACAACAAATTTCAATCTGAATGTATATAAACACAAATAGATCCCTAATACAATCAATCTAAGGGATCAGATAGAGAGGATCTCAGCAAAATAAATCCTATACAAGAAGGCTAGAAATGAAAATTAAAACAAAGGAATGTGATCTTAATACTTAGAGATGCCCCAGTTTCGATCTTTGAGACGTGAGTTCAGGATCACATATTCCAAATCGTCATCTTCATTAGATGATACCTTAATGATGTCCATAGCAGGCTCTTCTTGTCCACTTGGCGCTCGTAATGGGATGACACCATCTTCATCTTCCATCAAGAACATTGGGAGGAAAACACACCTATCTATCCTCAAAATGGCATTTAATCCAATCACCGGAATTATGCAATGAATATAATGATTAAGAGCTGTAACAAGTTCGAGGGATAGAAAAGTCTTACCAACCAAACTTAAGAGAAAATCAAGTTTCTCTGTATTTTTAGCAGTGTTAGGTATACTAACCTTCCATAGACAAACGCATGAGACAAGTGAGGGAAAACTCCTAAAAATCAAAAGATAGGGCTTGGTACCTAAAGCCAAGGTTCTCACCTCGAATTCTGGGAAGAGCCGATTCCATTGCACAACTATCGCTGCATTGGGACTCAATCCATAGTTCGAAGTGAGCGGAATTGAAAAGTGGATTACCCCATGTTTTTCCTCACGGAGATTCCATTTTCAATTCCTTCTATTGTGTTCCTAAAAAGGGCGCCCGGGGTTTTAGGCGCAATTGTGTGTATTCATTGTGTCGTGCTAAAGCAATAGACATGCATTTTATTTAACAATCACCGCTTCAATATAAACATTCACACAATCATACATCCAAAACTCCTGCCTGCATAAAACAAAGTTAACAAGCACTTCACCCCTTATTTCTCCCGTCTACAAAAACATCTAACACATTCGTTAGCATATACACCTCACTTTCGAGAGCATCTGCATAAAATTAGGTTAGAAGAATCAATCAACTTTTTAATCGGCTCAAGTCCACTAAATGGTTAAGAACCAGTCCCCAGCGGAGTCGCCAATCTGTCGCGACCCTCTTGAGGTTGTCGGGCTCTCGAGGGCTAATGGGCCGTCCTGTCTGGTCGGACGCGGGCCTCTCCCAAGGCCCATTACCCAAATCGCAACGGAGGTATGCGTGATCGACTTTCAGTGTGGTCTAGTGACATGTGCTAAGTGTGCATGCCATGGAGTCGCCACCAATCATTTTTTTTAGGGTATGATTGGACCACCCAATCGAATAGTTGGGAGTTTCTATTCAATTCTGCGAGAACCAGAGAAATGGTTTCGGGGACTTAGTTACACCAACTGTCAGAGTTGACGCCCTTTCGGTACCTAAGTTGACTGAGATTCATGCGGATGAGTATGGTATGAACCCTAAATCTAGAAATTCATGTAGATAAGAGTGATTATCCTAGCAATCACAATCAGTAATAAAATGCCCAACTCAAGGAATCTAGATATGCAAATAAATCACATGGCATTCCTAGTAAGGTCCTATTTATCAATCACAGCTCAAGAATGATTTAGCTGTCCTAGCCATTCTACACACGATCTAACCTAAGAAAAGCATTAGGAAGCATCGAAGGAGTTCGAGAGTACTCACATGGGGTTCGCCGTGCCCTGGTTTGGTCTTGGACGAGCTATCGAGCTCATGCCGACCCGATTATATTTGGGGATCCACTCGGCGTTTTACATCATGAAATCATGTGAAACAAAAACGAAAATATTCAGCAAGGGGCATTTATTGTAGATGGTGGTCGATCTAATTGGACGTCAAGACTAAAAAAGATGTAGAAATTTACAAATTAAAATACTCGAATGACATTTTTTTGCCAAATTCAACTCTATGCGTCGTGAAGAAACACATGCAATTGAACTTAAATTTTGACTATTTATGAGTTCAAAATGTAAAAGAAATTAAAATTAAAATATTGACTATTTTTCTATATTTTTACGACATCGAACGCTATTTTTCTTCATTTTTCATGTATTTTTCTATTTTTGGAAAATATTAAAAAATATTAAAAAATATGAAAAATTATTTTTTTATCAAAAATGGTTCCTTTAGCTTGGTCAAGGCTACCAAAGATGATTTTTTAATTTTTTTAACTTTTTATATATTTTTTATGAATTTTTTAAAAATAAACTATGAAAGACTGATAAAAAATCAGGTGTCAACAACCATTCACAAGCGCTTTGGAGTTTCTATTGATTATGAATCATACTATCGTGATATGATACACTTAGATGTTCCACACCTGAAGTTAGTAGCTCATGTACATACTATGTGGGTCGACAAGGGTGAGCCTGGGTTGACTATTTATCGTTGGCATGCTATCTACATTCGCGAGGGTAATAGGCTCATTAGTCCGTTTACTGAGAGCACTTTTGATGAACCTCCCGTTCCCGCCGTACCAGTAGCTCATGTTGAGCATGTAGTTCCTGCTGCTCCTGCCCCACCTCCACCTGTTGTACCTGCAGTCCCAGTTGTCGCTGCTCCTATTCCTGCTCCAACACCTGTGCCAGCTGTTTATGTTCCTCCACCCGAGCCCCTCGAGGAGTCCGAAGATGAGGAGATGTTTCCCTCCGACCTATCTGGGGAGGACTAAGGATTTGGAGTCAGTCTTGGCGACTTTTTGAGTAGGTAACTGATGTAGGATGGAGTAGTTTTATTTTGGCCAACCCAGCTTACGCCTTGTTATCACCTCAAGTCATATCTTTTGTTATATATATATGTATGAACTCGAATGGTCGTGTATGGCACTTATATATCTATGAAGTTCTAGTTCCTATGTTGTTTGTCTGTTAGTTCGCTAAGTTGTTATACTGTTTTGTGGCATGTAGATATTCATTAATATAAGTAATCTCTAATTATCGCTATTAGAGACCTATGACCGTAGGGTGGCGGTCTGGGACGCCACAATTATACATAGGGAAGATGCACAAAATCATTGGTTCATGGTCCCATCAAGATTATATTAGAATGACTTATCACCATTGGGGGCATGGAGACTTGGCGTAAATTTGAGAAAGAAATCCTTGTACTATGGGATATGAGACAAGTGTCAAATGAAGAGCTTCTTAAGACATGCAAGAGGACATTTGGATTCGAACCATAAGAATTTCGTTGGCCTTCATTAGAATGGAAATTTATATAAAAAAACGTCACGAACCCGAGAGCTTGTATTTTCGGGATTTGGCGCGCGTCGAAAGTAAAACGACTCGTTCAAAGTCATCTGGAGTCCAAATTGAGCACCGTTTTCTCCCACGTGACCGTAAGACAATGAGGAATATGAATTTGAGCTCCAATCATTAGAAAAGTGGACGAACAATTGTCATTTTTTTTAGAGTGAGCCTGGACATGGTGACTCACCCTTGGCTTGGTGAGGAAGTTATGGAGGAAAAGTGAAAACCAATCCTAGTGAATAATTGGAAAAGTGGCATGCTAAGAGAGGGAAGGAAAGGTTGAAAAATGTAAGCCTAAGAAATTAGGACAAGTGGCATGAGAAGATAGGGTTGAACATGCATGATAGGGAGTCGATGGCAGGTGGCACACATGCATGAAGCTAGAATTGCATGTCCACCAAGTGGCGGTCCAAGAAATGCATGTCTTGCAAGTGTCGAATGGGAGGAGGTAATGTGGCAAGTGGAGACAGCAATAATGATGTATGAAGAGCAAATGGCATTCATACAAGATCAATAGGACAAATGGCGGCTTAGCTTGCCGCATGTCCGCCAAGTGTCACACGACTTGGCCCCCAAGTTGTCATAAAACTTGGTGACCACTCTTCCCTCTAGTATAAATAGATGTCCTTGGAGATTAAGTAAGGTTTTCTGCTCATACTTCCCCTTAGCTTGATCGGGAGAGTGAGAGTGAGACCGAGAGAGAAGGAGTTGATCGGTGAGGTTCCGAGTAGAGCAGAGGAGGCCGAGGGCTTGCAGACGAGTTTGAACGGCTTCATGACTCTAAGAAGGCAAGAGATTCCTTCAATCTTGCTATAGGATAGATGTTCATTGTGTTGTTGCCATGCCAGAGAGTTTGGATCAGGTTTTAGGTCAATAAACCCAATTTGTGGAATTCGGATCTAGATTATGCTTACTGGGTTGTGAATTTTTTCGAGCCTTGTGTGATGAGAATCTAACTAACTTTCCCATATGAAACTTGTTCTTCACGCCCTTGGCTATAACATAATTTAATTTCGGAATTTTTGGATTTGAGATGGTATTTATAATTCCCTTAGAACCACACGGGCTTTGCTGAGATCCTTACTCGTTCGTGAATTTACGCCGATTTTAGGAGAATGATTTGGATCAACTTCCCTTTATGAATGTTTAAGAGGACATCTTTTACTACAACATATAAAATGTTGGGAATTTTATGAACTGTTTAACCCCACAAAATAGAGCTATTTCTGTGAAGTTGCCACCTATTTACCGAAGGCCAGATTTCCTCTAGAATGCGTGAATCACTGAAATTTTTCTAGATGGGATCAATTCGAGATTTCTTGACACAATATTCCCCAAGGTCTTAAGTACAACATAGTGAAATTTGGAAATTTTAGGAGCTCATTTGTCATTTTTTAAAAATGATTCTGTTCGGGTATAATGAAGATCAGATTTTCGGGTCTGAGTTAGCTTTGGAAATGGACAATTAAAATTTAGTTTTTGAGGAAATGAAATGGAGAAGTTAAGTAATATCTCTTGTGGATCTTAAGACTGAGTTGTGATGAATTTCCTTGATGAAATTGTGAAATTGTGGATCAAGAACATGGTTGACCCGAGAGCTTCAATTGAATATTCTCTTGGTCATGATGATTCAATTCTCATGTACTTTGCTTGATTAAATTCAATGCAGTGATTTTTCCATATACTTGTCATTGTGGACATTGACATTGGTATGTTGGCTTTGCAATTGAGATATTGCCTGCGAGAATTGAGATTGTGAATCATGTGAGTTCATAGCCAAGCATACATTGTACAAATGATATCGATGAGATATATGGAGTTATTTGTCACCCCCCGAACCTGACGAGTACGCGAACATCTTCCAGGCCGTTGATATATTTATTCTCCTAAGATTCTTCGGCCAATCGGTCTTAACATCAAGAAGAAACAAGGTCATGGAAGCAGTACAATAGCTCCATTCAAATTAATAACGAGATGACTCAAGACAAAAGGGTACACTTCTCTTCTTTCATAAAATACACCTTTCTCTCAGTTATTCATGGTCAAATGCTAGAGATTCAGTTCCTATATCCACAACTCATAAATACAATCCCTAAAATCCAAAATGTGATTTCATATCATGTAATTCCTTCTTCGAATACCCCACTTTGACAAACTTGTCGTTTCTTCGTCACTAGGACTTGAAAAATGTTAATCCCCAACGGGGTGAGATATAAAATCTCAGCAAGTGAAACCCAACCTAGACCAAACCACTAGTCCCACTAGACTACACAATAATGCAAGAATGCAGAGAACTCATCAAGAAATGGCATAGGACAATTCAGCATCATTTCTCACAGAATAATATGGCATAGCAAATCAATAACGAACACACCACGTGCTATAGGACCCAAACTTCACACGTTAGCCCAAAATAAACTTATTGTCTTCAATGTGACAACCATTTAATCATTGCCAGGGCTCTAAGCTGCGATATAATCTCATAGGGCTCACAGCCAAACCATCGCCAAGGCCCACGACAACGATGTACTTTCAATTTGTTCAAGCATCGCTAGGGCCCACGACCGCGATGAAATCTCAATTCACTTGAGCATCGCTAGGGCCCACGGCCGCGATGTAATTTCTCAAGGCCTATGGCCAATTCACATTCACGTTACACCAGACAACTATCTAGTAGCGTCCTAGGGTTCAAGTAAGGGTTTAGGAACCACTTACCTCAAGCAATTCGCAAAAATCCACTTCGATCAATCCTCCTAAACCCCACAAATGTCCGGCAATCCAAGGTTCTCGTACCGTCCTAGGAAATTCATCAATTTCTGATGTAATTAGCAATATCTCCTAGAGGGGGGTGAATAGGAGATTCTGAACACAATTAAAAATTTCGTGCGGAATGGATAGATTTCAATGTACGAATAGGAACAAAAGCAGTATAACAGTGTGCAGAAAATCTAAACACAAGAGTAAGAGTTTAGAGAAGAGGATATTGCACACGATGTTTATAGTGGTTCGGCTTGGATCAAGCCTACGTCCACTCTCCCACGATGACAGCCGATTGGCTGGATTTCACTATGAAGAATCAAGAAGATTACAATCACTCAAGTGTTTTGTTTCCTTCTCACACAGATTTTCACAGTGAAGGATTTTAAGTATACAGAATACTCTCTCAGATGAAACTCAAATTATTCTTGCACTTTGGATTGTTGTTCGCTATTTTTCTCTCTGGTCGAACATTATTCTTCTTTTATACTCCCCTGCTTCCAAACTAGCCGTTGGATTCCAGCCAAGGGATCGCTCTTCAATCCTTGATTGGACGTCATCAATCTTGATTGAACGAGACTGTATCTTCAGAAGATATGTAGACCGTTGGGTAAGACATTGAACCCTTCTGATTCAGTCGCCCATACAACTGAATCTCCAGCTTCCATAAATGTGATAAGTTTGAGTTGATTCCCGAGGATATATTCCTTAGAAGATGATATCCCATTATAGAAAGTCCCTTAATTGACGGGGTGGGATATTGGGATAATTGAATATCACTTGCCTTGATCGGAAACTTGCCATACGTGGGTCTTCGTGTTTTGTGAAATTCAGGAACTGATCTTTCTTCAGATTCGTCTAAGAAGAAATTGATCAGTTGACAAGGAATGGTAATACACGGAGATTTGACGTGATCCATCCGTCACTGTTTGGATCGTCAGGAGCACTTCCATCTGACCCTTAGTCAGAAGCACTTCCATCTGACCCTACGTCAGAAGCACTTCCATTTCGTCAGAAGCACTTCCATCTGACCCTTCGTCAGCGCGACAGAATTGGAGTCACTCAATCTGCTGCTTACACATTCTTCCTGCATCACATTTCATTTAACAATATCTTTTGAAGGTTTTGTCAGAATCAAAATATAGGAGAATTTCCATAACAATCTCCCCCTTTTTGATGGTGACAAAACTTCTCCTAGTTGCAAATTTAAAGGAAAAATTTAACCAGTGATAATATAATAAAAGTAAGTAGCCATCACATTTGCTCCTGCAGGTAATCATCATTAGAGATTCTGTAATGAAATTGTGCTGATAGGAGAGCATTTTGAGAGTAAGATTATCCAGCAATAATCCTGCACAAAACTAAACTTCTTAGTAAATTGTCCTGCAAAACAGTAGGATAGGTCTTCTCCTCCTTTCCTCTAAATTGAAATATGATATGATTAGAGATAATCTATTGGGACTGCATAAAAATAATTTCAACTTCTCCCCCTTTTGGTCAACATCAGAAAGAAGAAAAAAATAGCTTTGAAAAAAATATGGGAGTTTTTAAGAGGAGGGATGATTTTCAGGCTCAGTATCAGCTTCCTCTCGAGAAGGTCCTGCACAGTTTCTTCCCATCATTTGAGCATGATCTCTGACAGCTTGAGACGAGTGCATGTTTGAGGCTGTTCTGTCCGTTCTGACCAGTGAATATGTAGGCAGGTTGGCTATCTCATCACTAAACATTCTCCCATAGAGATCAATGGACTTTTCCAGCTTAGTCACCTGACTAGTCAAACCCTGCAGCTTCCTATCTGTCTTTTGTTCAAAAGCCTGCAGTTGCTGATCAAATTTTGTTTCCATGGCAGCCATTGTCTGAAGAAGAGTGTTTTGGAGAAATTCCAACAGCACCTGAAGTTCCACTTGTGGTTGAGAAGGTGCAGGTTCGTGAGTCTCCCCCTCAATTTGTGCCTTGGTGAAAGCCTGAGAGGCTTGGATTTCAGTTAGAAATACATCTGATGTAACAGGCACGGGCTCTTTCTCCCCCTGAATTATAGCTCTTTTCCCTTTTTCCTTTGAGCTTGGCACGGAGACTATTTCTTCATCAATATCCATGGGAATAGACTGTGCACTGGACAATTGATCTTCTCGGGCAATTGCTGAAGCTAGACTTGCAGCATCTTTGGGAATTGTAGCCCTGGTGGAAGAGACAGAGTAAGCTTCAATGTCATCTTGTTCTTCCCCCTGTTCAGTTGACGCCAGTGTTACTAGAACTTTAGATAGCAATTCCTCATGATCACAGTTGACGATTTGGGTATCATACTCTGTGTCATCTGCAAATCGTGCAACTTGCTCCTCATTCCACATTGTGAGGAATTCTTCCTCAGTCAGATCACAGGGATATACAACCTTTTCTTGTGGTTGTATTTCTGTTTCATCTCCTTCTTCCTCATCTCCCTCAGCATTACGATTTTCAGACTCACCACCTTCATCTGATCCACCTCGAGATTGGGTAGCTTCAGAATCATATTCCCCTATTTCTTCCTCACTTGCGTCTGAGTCCTTATCAGCAGGAGTGTTTGTTTGTTTCCCTTTAACAGCCATGACTTTTCTCTTCTTTGGAGATTTCTGCCTTGACTCTTCCTCAAAGTCCACAATGACTGGTTCATTGTTCTTTGTTCTCCATCCAGCAGGAGTCATCTTGTATCTCATCTTTGTTACCATAGTCTCTCCAGTAGTCATTAAAGGAATTTCTTGCTCGACAAAGGCACCTAGGCTATCAATCTTGAAATGATTGATTATTTTGAAGATCAATCAACGCCGCATAAGGAAGTTGCCCCTTTGGCTTGAGAGCTGATCTGTACATATGCAATAGTACAGTGTGAGCAAAAGAAATCCTTTGTCCTGTCAAGATTCCCCATAGCAACTTTGCCTCGTCTTTTAATATATCTGTCTTTGATGCTGCCTTGGGTCTGAGACATTCGATGATCACCTTGTGCATCATGATATGTTTCAAGGGAAAGTCCGTGTATGCAAGATGTGACTTTGATTCTCTTGAGAAACTCGATTTGCCAGTCAGGAAACAGAAAGCTTCACTTGCAGTGACATCTAAGGGTTTGAAATCTCCCTTTCTGGTTCCCATGATTGAAGCCAATTCATCAACAGTCAAAAAATACTGCTTTCTTTTGATTGTGAAAGCCAGAGAGTTGAAGTTGACAAACTGAAGATTTGAATAGAAGTAAGCTACCATATCAGGAAAAGTGTAGCCTCTCCTAGTTATAAACTGATCTAGCTTCATCTTTTCTAGATGCTTCCTCAGATAGATGCCATTGCTGTCAAAGTACTTTAACTCAAATACCCTTTGAGGTATAATACCTCTCTGTTTCATTGCTTCAAACCGTTCTTTGTGAGCCTGATTCTGGAACAATGGATCAGGAAAGCTTTTATCCAAATTAAAGCCTATATTTTTCACAAATTGATTGAGCAGAATGTCATCATCATCTTCCACCTTCGCCTTCGTACCGCCAGGTCTAATTGGGGATCGTCTACGTTTCGAACTTGTCTCTGCCACTTTCTCCTTTCCTTTTCTAGAGACAGACGTAGGTTTTTCTACAGCAAGTGGTTCAACGATTTTTCCAGGCAGACTAAGAAACTCCAAAAGTTCGCCCTCACTATCAAAATGATGAGTTTTCAGCAGTTTTCTAAGTTCGTTTCCAAAATCTCCTGCGGCCTTGATTCCATCATACATTGGCTTAATAGAATGAGCCATAGATTCCTTTATTTCAAAAGCAGACAGAGATAGACCTTTTTTCAGGCGGAGTGCTTCTCGTTGTTCGTTGATTTGGGTTTCTGTGAGTTCCGCGCCGCTTGCTGTTGAGGCGGAGAACTTCCTCTTCGACTGAGACGTCTTCTTCAAGTCAGAGGCTGATTTTGGAGCCATTGATGCGTAGAAAGTTTGAAACTTTGAGTGAAAGAGTGTTGGTTTGAGGAGGAAATCGAGAGCGAGAGGTTTTCAACACGGTTTTAGGGTTTTGATTAGAGAGAATTTTGAAAGTAAGAGAACAGAGGTGACGGTTCAGCGTTTTTATAAAAGAGGCGGTTATTTTTGGAAACACAAAAAATAATTTTGATTTAAAAAGGAATTCTTAAAAAAAATATTCACGGTCAATCAGATATTAAGCGATATCTATTCATATGAGGAACTTACCTAAAAGACAGCTTTTAGAGATAATTGACCTTTTGATTTAAGAAAAGTGTAAATTTTTTTCTTACACGCCTTTTTGACGTCCCTTCTGATGCTCCTTCTGATGCTCCTTCTGATGCTTCTTCTGACTCTCCTTCTGACTCTCCTTCTGACGCTCCTTCTGATGCTTCTTCTGACTCTCCTTCTGACTCTCCTTCTTACTCTCCTTCTGACGCTCCTTCTGATACTCTTTCTGACTTTCCTTCTGACTCTCCTTCTGACGTACCATGTTCTAAGGTATACTTAAGAAGGAAGGTTAATAATAGATAATTCATTTCTGATAAAATTAAAACTCTGTTTATCAAGTGGTTTAGTAAAAATATCTGCAAGTTGATTTTTCGTGTCAATCTATTGAATGTTAACATCACGGTTTTGAACATGATCACGTATGAAGTGATGCTTGATCTCAATATGCTTTGTTCTTGAGTGAAGTACATGATTCTTTGTGAGATTTATGGCACTTGTGTTGTCACATAGGATTTCCACAGTTGATTCTTCAACACCATAGTCCTTGAGCTGCTGTTTTAGCCAAAGTATTTGAGTGTAGCAGCTTCCAAGAGATACGTATTCTGCTTCAGCTGTACTGAGTGCCACTGTATTTTGCTTCTTTGAATACCATGAGACAAGCATGTTTCCCATAAGTTGACAGGTTCCAGATGTACTTTTTCTATCAATTTTGCAACCTGCAAGATCTACATCTGAATAACCTTTTAGTGTAAAATCAGAAGATTTAGAATACCACAAACCATAGTTGGGATAAGTCCCTATGTATTTGATTATTCTCTTGACTGCTGATAGGTGTGATTCTCTTGGACTTGACTGAAATCTTGCACATAAGCAGACACTATACAGTATGTCGGGTCTTGAAGCTGTAAGATAGAGTAATGATCCGATCATACTCCGATATTGTTTGGGATCGACTTCTTTTCCATCTTCATTCTTATCTAATTTGGAAGAGTGAGACATAGGAGTTTCTGTCTTCTTGCCATTCTCCATACCAAACTTCTTCACTATTTCTAATGCATACTTCTCTTGAAATATGAAGGTTCCTTTCTGGGATTGATGAATTTGAAGACCAAGAAAGAACCGTAATTCTCCCATCATACTCATCTCAAATTCATCCAGCATTGTTTTAGAGAATTTCTTGCAGAGAAGTTCATTAGAGGATCCGAATATAATATCATCAACATAAATTTGAACTAAAAGGATATCTTTACCTTTTCTTTGAATAAAAAGAGTGGTATCAACATTACCTTTAGTGAAGCTGTGTTGAGATAAAAAATTACTTAACCTTTCATACCAGGCACGGGGTGCTTGTTTCAATCCATAGAGTGCCTTTTTTAAGACATATACCATATCCTTTTCTTTAGGTTCTTCGAAGCCAGGAGGTTGTTCAACATATACCTCTTCTTTGATGTAGCCGTTTAGGAAGGCACTTTTCACGTCCATCTGAAAAAGTTTGAAGTCATTGTAACAAGCATAAGCAAGAACTAGCTTAATGGCTTCTAACCTGGCAACCGATGCGTAGGTTTCATCATAGTCTATTCTTTCTTCTTGAGAATATCCTTTTGCTACAAGTCTTGCTTTGTTTCTCACAACTTTTCCTTTGTCATCAAGTTTGTTTCTGAATACCCATTTTGTTCCAATTACTGGACAATTTTTGGGACGATTGACTAGTTCCCAAACATTGTTGACTTTGAACTGATGTAGCTCTTCCTGCATTGCATTTATCCAGTTTTCATCTGCTAATGCATCTTCAATCCTTTTTGGCTCCAATTCAGATACCAAGGCGATGTTGCTCATTGCTTGCTTGAACTTGGATCTTGTTTTTACACCATCATTTATGCTGCCAATGATAAGTTCCTTTGGATGGCTTGACTTATGCTTCCAGTTTTTGTCAAGGCCATCATTTGAAGATATTGTGGATTCATTCTGATCATCTTCTAGTCTTTCTTCAGCTGAGGAAGTTTCCTTCTGAACATTCTTCGAACTCGTATTCACATCTGATTCTGCTGGTGAGTTCGTGACTTGATGAAATGTATGCATTTGAATGGATTCAGGTTCATCATCCTGGTTGCTTTCATCGAACTTGATGTTCACTGATTCCTCAATAATACGAGTGTTCTTGTTGTAAACTCTGTAGGCTTTGCTTGTTGTTGAATATCCCAAGAAAATTCCTTCATCTGATCTTTCATCAAACTTTCCAACTCGATCATTAGCATTCTTTAGAATAAAGCATTTGCAATCGAATACATGAAAGTATGCAATATCAGGCTTTCTTTCTTTGAAAAATTCATAGGGAGTTTTCTCAGAAAAAGGTCTGAGGGAAATTCGATTTAAGATATAACAAGCTGTTGAAACGGCCTCAGCCCAAAAGTTAGAGGCAATTTTACTTTCAATAAGAAGAGTTCTGGCCATTTCTTGCAACGATCTGTTTTTCCTTTCTACTACCCCATTTTGTTGTGGAGTATAAGGAGCAGAGAAGTTATGCTGAATTCCGAAATTAGTGCAAAAATCTGAGAAATTTTGATTTTCAAATTCTCCCCCATGATCCGTTCTCAAACTGGAAATAGTGTAACCCTTTTCATTTTGAATTCTTTTAGAAAATTTTGAAAAGGATATGAAAGCTTCGTTTTTGTGAGCAAGAAATGAAACCCATGTAAATCTAGGGAAGTCATCAACTATGACAAGGAAATATTTCTTACCTCCAATGCTTAGAGTTCTATTTGGTCCGAAGATGTCCATATGAAGTAGCTGTAGACAACGCTTAGTGGAAACTTGATTTAAAGACTTAAAAGAACTTCTTACCTGCTTACCTAGTGTGCATGCATGACATAGTCCACTTTTCTCAAATTTTGTTTGAGGTAATCCTCGAACAAGTCCCTTCTTGGAAATCTTTGAAATATGTTTCACACTAATATGACCTAACTTTCTGTGCCAAAGATCAGATTTATCCTTAACAGAAATAAGACATTTAGCATGTTCACAGTCAGCATTAATGTCTAAAAGATAAATATTCCCATGCCTTCGTCCCGTGAAGGATTGCTTCTTATCCTTGCTCATACCTGTGCATTTTAGATCTTGGAACCGAATATCATATCCAGAGTCACAGAGTTGACTTACAGAAATCAAGTTGTAGTTCAATCCTTTGACTAGAGAGACATCTTTAACGGTCAGATTTCCAATCTTTACATTTCCTTTCCCTATCACTTTACCCTTGTTCCTTCCTCCAAACGACACACTTCTTCCATCACAATCTGAGAGGGATATAAATACATCTGGATTTCCAGTCATGTGACTTGAACAACCACTATCCAGAAACCACTTGTTCTTCCTTCTCTTTGGTACCTGCAATAGATAACCAACTTACTGTTTCTTTGGTACCCATGTTTTCTTGGGTCCTTCTGTGTTAGTATATTTTGACCTTTTAATAGGTCTCCAAATTTTCTTGCAGTAATCCTTAGTATGGCTAGGATCACCACAATTCACACAAGGTTGTTGAATGTAGGATCTAGTAAAATGCTTATAAAAATGATGCTTGTAGTTGGAAAACGTTGGTTTTCGAAATTCAGTTTTAAAGACATTTCTTTGGCTACTTTCCTTTTTAAAACCTAACCCAGATCGATCATAGAAGGGTATTTGTTTTGATATAATGTTATTCAGAGTTTCTGAGCTTTGTGAAAACCTTTTTGATATAGTAGAAATTTTTTCTTTCAAGGAAGCATTTTCTTTTGAAACTGAATCATGATTTTCTTTCATCTGGTGAAACTCTTGTTGTAGAAAACTAATTTTTTCTTCTTGGGACAGATTCTGTTGTTTTAAAGAAGTATTTTCCTTTTTCAGATAAGAAACCTTCTCAAGAGCTACTTTGTAGTTTCTACACAATTCATCAATATATTCAACAACTTCATCAGGGAGTTCAGATGAACATACCTCAGTTTCTGAATCTGAACTTGAGTCTGATTCGGCCATGAGACAAATATTTGCATAATCATTCTCGCTTTCATCAGAATCACTCAAAGTTTCTACCTTTAGAGCCTTCTTGTACTTCTCATACTTGAGTTTGTCCTTCTTTAAAATTGGGCAGTTCGGTTTGATATGTCCTGCTTTCTTACAGTGGAAGAAAATCACGTCTTTGCTATCTTGTGAGTCGTTGCTTGATATTTTTACCTCACTCTTCTTCCAAGGTTTCTTTCCTTTGATGTTTCTGCCTTTCCGAGCCATCTTCCTAAATTTCTTGACCATGAGGGCTAATTCTTCATCATCCTCATCTTCATCATCTGTGTCAGAAAAACGTTGATTAATTTGACTTTTTAAGGCAATAGATTTTTTTACCTTTCTGATCTCCCTTTTTGTATGCTCGTTCTGTTTCATAGGATTGCAGAGTGCCGACTAGCTCATCCACCGAGAGTGGTCTAATTGTTTGGCATTCTTGAATTGATGGCTTGATGTAATTCCAATCATCTGTGAGTCCACGTAGTATCTTCCTGACTTGCATTGGTTCAGCAATAGGTGCACCTTGTCTTGCAAGTCCACTTGCCAAAGTTTGAAACCTGTCTATCATATCTGCAATAGATTCATCAGGCTTCATTTCAAATGCTTCATAGTCACTCAATAAAATACTGAGCTTTGTTTCTTTCACACGATTTGTTCCTTGAAAGGTAACATGAAGTCTATCCCATATTGCCTTAGATGATTCTTCCTCTGAGACACGATTATAAAGAGGAGTAGACATTGACAGCTTTAGAATCAAGGCCTTTTCTTTTAGCCTTTTCAGCATTAGTCATTGTTGTGACAATGTTTACTCCGTCAGCAGAGGTTGGATTTGTGGTATTTGCAGGAACTATTCCATTTGTAACGACATCCCACATCAGATCATCATAGGCTTTGAAGAACCACTTCATCTTGTTACTCCACATATTGTAATCCTTTCCATCAAAGTATGGAGGCTTGTTGGCAAAGTGCGAATCGCTTGTTCCTGAAGAGTGATTGCTAGACATAGTAGATCGTTAACTCTGAAGTCAATAAACACTTCGTAAAATGAGCAACCTGCTCTGATACCAATTGATGTAACTAGCAATATCTCCTAGAGGGGGGTGAATAGGAGATTCTGAACACAATTAAAAATTTCGTGCGGAATGGATAGATTTCAGTGTACGAATAGGAACAAAAGCAGTATAACAGTGTGTGGAAAATCTAAACACAAGAGGAAGAGTTTAGAGAAGAGGATATTGCACATGATGTTTATAGTGGTTCGGCTTGAATCAAGCCTACGTCCACTCTCCCACGATGACAGCCGATTGACTGGATTTCACTATGAAGAATCAAGAAGATTACAATCACTCAAGTGTTTTGTTTCCTTCTCACACAGATTTTCACAATGAAGGATTTTAAGTACACAGAATACTCTCTCAGATGAAACTCAAATTATTCTTGCACTTTGAATTGTTGTTCGCTCTTTTTCTCTCTGGTCGAACATTATTCTTCTTTTATACTCCCCTGCTTCCAAACTAGCCGTTGGATTCCAGCCAAGGGATCGCTCTTCAATCCTTGATTGGACGTCATCAATCTTGATTGAACGAGACTGTATCTTCAGAAGATATGTAGACCGTTGGGTAAGACATTGAACCCTTCTGATTTAGTCGCCCATACAACTGAATCTCCATCTTCTATAAGTGTGATAAGTTTGAGTTGATTCCCGAGGATATATTCCTTAGAAAATGATATCCCATTATAGAAAGTCCCTTAATTGACGGGGTGGGATATCGGGATAATTGAATATCACTTGCCTTGATCGGAAACTTGCCATACGTGGGTCTTCGTGTTTTGTGAAATTCAGGAACTGATCTTTCTTCAGATTCATCTAAGAAGAAATTGATCAGTTGACAAGGAATGGTAATACGGAGATTTCACGTGATCCATCCGTCACTGTTTGGATCGTCAGGAGCACTTCCATCTGACCCTTAGTCAGAAGCACTTCCATCTGACCCTTCGTCAGCGCGACAGAATTGGAGTCACTCAATCTACTGCTTACACATTCTTCCTGCATCACATTTCATTTAACAATATCTTTTGAAGGTTTTTTCAGAATCAAAATATAGGAGAATTTCCACAACAATTTCGAGTCAAAAGCCACTCAATTTCGGATTAGAAACGATTGAACTTCACTTTCGTTAAACCATTCTCTCAATCACCAAACAAAAGGCAACTCAGGATGCCTTATCAAATGATCGAATACACCACCATACTTCCACAACTAATATATTCTGTTTAAACAGCAAAAAGCATAGCAGAATATAACTTGGTGTTTCCTGCTCAAAATAGTTCTTAAATCACTCCTAAATCCCAATCCACTTCATATACTTCTAATTAACACCTCACACAACATCTCATAAGGTCTCATGAGTTATTTTGATGCCAAAGTACCACTTAAAGCATCCCCAACAGTATTGATCAAAACAGGACAGAAATAGAACACATCTGATTTCAATCCAACCGTGCATATCAACCTACAAATCATCTCTAGGCTCCAAATTATCACGGGTTACACTTACTAACATCTCAATATAAGTGTTAGGGAGGCTCACCATGAAGTTTGGAGAGAAACAACAGCCCAAAGCCCTCCAACAACTCAGTTTCTTCTTGGTGCGCAACAATCAGTTTTCTGGTCAGTTTTGGTCATCCATAATTAGTCATGAAAACCTAATTTAACACCACCAAAATTACGGCCAAAGCTCATCCAACATGAGTACTAGATGTTATGAAGATCTCACAAAAATTTTGAGGTCATTTGAAATTTCTAAGAGCTAGAACCAACACTGCATTAAAGTTGATTTTCAAAGTGCCAATTATTTTCCAAAATACATGGCATTGCATCTTGAGTGATGAATGAAAGTTGACGAATAGATCAAGATGCTGTGAACAAATGATTCTTTTGTGCCTTGTGGTGTTGGTGACGGTTAGTTTGTGCCTCCAAACATGAGTCGGATAAGACTCTGTTATTTGATCAGGGTAGCCTTGAGATGATTTGAGACCCACACGAGCTAGCTAGCTAGAGACCGAGTAACATCGTGGTGGGTGTGAATTATGTGAGGACTATAACCAACGGAACCACAAGCATGGCATGTGAATTTAGCATCGAAAAATGACAAGTTATGGAAATGAAAAAGAGTAGTCATAGTGAAATTTATGAGTGGATAGCATTGTGGTATTACCTGAGAACTATGAGATGTTAAGGCCGAGAAGGACCACAAGAAGTGATTATGATCACTGAATATGAGAATCGAAGAAGACAAGTAATCAGAATGCGCATCGGAAGCATGGTAAGGCCGCAAGGTCTAGTGAGGTAAAGACTATAAGATTTTTGCATTTGATAAGGAGGGAGTAAAGTTTAAATTTCGAGGAAGAAATTTTTATAAGAGGGGGAGAAGTTGTGGCATCCCCCGTTTGCGAGATTCCTAATGAGCAAGGACATCCAAAAGAGATTAGAGAGTTGACTTTAAGAACAAGGATTTCAGACCTCATTATACTGGATTAATAAAGAGGACAAAATATATCAAGGTGGCATGAGAGGAAACGAGTTAGGAAATTATCAAGGAACTTGTCAATTTTGGATACATTAAGGTTCACGTGATGATACAATGATTAGCTGTGTATATTGAAGAATATCGTGGACAGACATTTGAAGTTTAGTGATAAAGTACTTTAAGAAAGATCAATTGAAGAATTTTGGATTTAAGTGTGGCGTCCCAGACCGCCACCCTATGGTCATAGGTCTCTAATAACGATACTTAGAGATTATTCTTATAATAATCAATAGACTAAGGTCTATGATCCACAGGCCACAAGTACAATAATACGATCTTGAATAAAATTGACAACTCAGAAACAATATGAGGCATTCATAGTATAAGGACTAAAATTTTTATTTATAAGCATTATACACGACCATATAAGAGTTCATATATATAAAAACAAAAGATGACTCGGGTCATCGATCCATAGGCATACTGGGATGGCAAAAAAAAAATACTCCATCAACCTATGTAGTCGCCTATACCAAAAAGTCGCCAAGTCTGTCTCTAGTCCTCAATCCTCCTCGGACTGATCAGTAGGGAACATCTTCTCATCCACAGACTCCTCGAGGGGCTCGGGCAGTGGAACATACATATCTGGCATAGCAGGCTCTGGAGGCGGTGGGATGGGTGCAGCAACAACAGGAGCAGCGGGAGCAAGAGGAGGAGGCATGACTAAAGGTGGTGCAGGAGCTACAGGCTCGACAGGAGATGGAGGTGCATCAAAAGTACTCTCGGAAAAAGGACCTACTAGTCTATTACACACGCATATATAGATAGCATACCAACGATAAATGGACGAAGCAGGCTCTCCCTCATCGACCCACATAGTATGAACATGCACAGCAAGTCTTAGATGCGGTACATCAAGGTCTATCATATCACGATAATAAGAGTCATAGTCATACGGAACTCCAAAACGTCGGTGCACTGCCGCCATGGATACTAATATGAAAATATATCCAACGGCTAGCAAGAAAACATTCAATCTCACCATAGGGGTCCTACGACTCCCTAGGACGACTATAAAACAATCCTGTGACAATAATAACACAGAAAATACTACAGAAAATCAAACAAGGATCATGAGATGCATAAATGTCATGATATCGTGAAAATGACATGCTCTTCGCTCATACAACCATCGCCGAGCCCAATGGCTTGCGACCCCTGCTCCAGGGCATCCTCGACGCATGGTACGACTCTACCCCGCACACAGCTTAGGGTCATCAAGTACGTACAAATCCCCGCACACAGCCCAGGGGCGTCATCTCGATTCAGTGTACTGAAGAGCAATTACTCCACATATCTCATCATATAACAATCAGCATTATGTGCCAATGCATGTTCGGCCATGAATCACGAAAATTCTCAGTGACAATCCTGCACATGATGTAAAAATGCCAGGCCGACAAACAAGCATGCTAATTCACAAAACGTGATCATGAGATACGATGTAGTAACAGTCAATCGAGCAAAGCACCACAACTGGAATCTCAATGACTAAGAAAATATTCAGTCCTTCCTTAGGAGCTCTCGGGTTTACCAAACTATCGACCATTAAACGACAATTTCTAGCGAGTCAATTAATCTAGACTCATGACAGAAGATCAAAAGAAGGCCTCGATCACTTCCTTCACGAATTTCCTTTATAAAGTACTTTAGTCATTTCTTCTTCAATTCGTGCCACAATTATGCTCTATTTTTCCTCGGCACGGTCACGGTTTCCTCCTTAGGACCAAGCTTCCTAACTTCGAATTTAGCTAGTCATTTTACCCTATTGTACCATTTCTAATCTGCGACCAGCAGAGTAAGAAACCAAACATACAAGGCTTAAACACCGAAACTATACCCTAAACCGAGCCTGCATTTGTACAAGAACATAATAAGGAAATAGATTTGCTCTTATACCAAAGTCACCGAGACATTCGAGCTAAAATCAGGCCTTAGATTCTTTTAATCGAACAATCACGCCACACACTCAATACCCGACACCTTTTCTTCATTTATAAGCTAGAAGACTCGCATTATAACTCGAACCAACTCCAATCGCCAGGTTGAACAGGAAAGGCAGCGTAGTACCCGAATTTATTCCCATCCTCTACATGCAAATTACACTTAAGTATACTTCAATCTAGCTTTGCACTTATACGACCATGATCATTTGAACTTACCCGGCAAGATTTATTCCCGAACTAAGCAAAATACCATAGAGGACACTTCCAAATTCGAACCTAAAATAGAACCTCAAATACCACATTGCGCCGGACCACCAAATCGATTTTGACCCATAACTCTTCGTTTCAACTCTCCCTAAAAGACAATCACACAATGTACTCTAACCTATGACAAGATTGAAGGAATTCTTGCCACAAAGCTTGAACTAGCTCGAGCCCGATGCTTTCTTCTTCTTGACTTTTTCGACGACGCCGAGCCGCTCCTTCTTCTTCCCTTCTCAGTCGGTCGTTCTAGGCCTCTCTCTCGCTCACCCTCTCTTCACAAACTCTCTCTCTCTCTCTCTCTCTAGCTTGTTCTCGATCGAAAATGGGGGAAAAGAGAAGCTGAGAAGATGAAGAGCCCTATATTGCATGTCCATGGAGTTTCTCTAGTGAACACTTGTCACGCATGCCTTCCTTCCTAGTCTTCGCTTGCCACATGGAATTACCCCCTAATGGTTACTAATCATTGTCATAGAGTTTGAAAAGATTGAACACCAATGATGCTTCATGCAATTTCCCTAGGATTGTTGGTCAATGGTGTTTCATACAAGAGAGAATGAAGGCGCCACTTGGCGTTACCCCCATTGCTCCATTATCCAAGCAAGATTTTGACATGACACTAGACCAATGGTTGGCCTTGCTTCTCATGCCAATACCTAGGTCTCCAACGGCCAATGGAACTTCATGCGCCAAGGAGAAATGTCGCCACTTGTTCTTCCACTCCATGGCCGAACATCATTTTGGGATTGATACCCAATGGTAAAATCCTATTCCTTGCCATTTTCTTAGGATGGTCTGTCAATAAATTTTGCACAAGAAAATCACCATGCCGCCACTTAGCATTGCCCTCATGGTCGCCTCATTCTTGTCCTCTACGCTTAGAAAATTTAGAACATAAATTCATGTATTACTCACTCCTCATGAATTCTTATTAGTCGATCGCCCTTGCATATCCTATTCCACGTCCACTTCATTAATGGTGCTAAATTACCTAGTCTCGGCCGTGAACTATAACATGGCGTGGAATTATTCTCTGCTAATATATAATCATTAGAATCTTCGACTAACGTTTCTAATTTCCTTCGTCATCTAGGTCATCCGAAAAAATTCTTATTTTCTCTTTGTCTTCTAGGTCATCTCGACCAATCTTGCTTTCCTAGCCTCGACTCGTATTCCAGGATCTTAAATCATTGCGTCAAGAGTCAGCTTCAAAACCCATTTGATTATTTCTGATCATTAGGAATCTATCAAACAGGGGATGCCACAACTTCTACCCCCCTTAAAAGAATTTCGTCCTCGAAATTGGATTCCTAGCTCCAAAAGTCAAGTCTACAGAAGGAAACTCAATCCCTTCTACAGCCGGTCGCAGCAAAAAGGTTTTTACTATATTCATTCACAAGTATCAATTTACAATTTGTACATCCACCAATCCTGGGGGTCGATCTAGCGACCACCTCCTCGGACCACGTCACTCCTCGGGGTGCCACTCGGCTATTGTGCCGACAGCGGTCATCAAGCACTCTAATGTTCTTTTAACCACTCCTTTGTACTAATAACGGTCGCTTCTCATTCTCCTCATGCTCTTCATAGAATTTATCTATCATGCCATGATCAAGTGACTAGTCGATCATTCTATATCTCATGAATAGGTCATGCATTTTCTACAGTACTCATCGCAATGAAAATGCAGCATGTCTAATGAAAGGTCTTAATACTAACTTGTAGCTTCAAACAGGTGTGGGTGTTGTTGTTTCATCGTCTCCTCAAGTTCCCAGGTGGCTTCCTCCATACCGTGGTATTGCCACAAAACTTTCACCAAATGAATGGTTTTGTTCCATAGAACTTGCTCTTTTCGATCCAAAATTTACAATGGCTTCTCTACATATTCACCCTTCTCACTCACCTTAATAGTTTCATAGTCCAACACGTGCTCTGCATCTGGATGATATTTCCTCAGCATCGAAACATGAAACACATCATGGACATTTGACAGTTTTGGCGGTAAAGCTATCTGATAAGCCAAATCTCCAATCTTTTCCAGAATTTCAAAAGGTCCAACATATCTAGGGCTCAATTTTCCTTTCCTTCCAAATCGTGATATTCCTCTAAGTGGTGAAACTTTTAGAAATACATAGTCGCCTACTACAAACTCCAATGGTCTTCGTCGTTTGTCTGTATAACTCTTCTGACGACTTTGAGCTATTTTAAGCTTATCACGAACAATCTGTACAACCTCAGTTGTGATTTGGATCAATTCTAGTCCTGTGATCCTTCGTTCTCCCACTTCATCCCAACATACGGGCGTTCTGCATTTTCGTCCATATAAAGCTTCGAATGGTGCCATGTCGATGCTCTTTTGGTAACTATTATTGTAGGCAAATTCTGCTATGTGTAATTTCTCTTCCCAGTTACCCTTAAAATCCAAAATACACGTCCGAAGCATATCTTCTAGAATTTGTATGACTCTTTCTGACTGTCCATCAGTCTGGGGGTGGAAAGCTGTACTGAAGTGAAGTTTAGTTCTCATGGCTTCTTGTAGGCTTTTCCAAAATTTTGATGTAAATCTTGGGTCACGATCTGATGTAATGCTCACTGGAATCCCATGCAGTCTCACTATAGTCTGTACGTATAGTTCAGCCAATTTCACCAAGGAGTATGTCATCCTGACAGCTAGGAAATGAGCTGACTTAGTCAATCGATCCACAATTACCCGGATAGAATCATGTCCCTTTGAGGTTCCAAGTAATCCTTGCACGAAATCCATCGTTACATGTTCCCACTTCCATTTGGGAATATCCAATGGTCTGAGCATTCCAGCAAGCTTCAAATGTTCTGCTTTTTCTTGCTGGCAAGTCCAGCACCTCACGACATATTCTGCAATATTTTTCTTCATTCCGGTCCACCAATATTGTTGTTCGAGATTTCGATACATCTTCGTGCACCCAGGGTGAATGCTATAGTTACTACGATGAGCTTCATTCAGAATGTCCTTTCTTAACCTTTCCTCTTCTGGTACATAAACGTCCTTGAAAATGAAGAATTCCATCTTCCGAAATTGAGAAATCTGGCCTCTTGCCCTCTGCTGTCTCTTGTCGAAGTTTAGAGATCTCAAGATCCATCTGTTGGAATTCCTTAATCCTTTGTACCAACTCGGACTCGATTCTCAATGTGGAAAACACGCCAGTCAATTCATTCAGTTCAACCATGAATTCTGAATTCGACACTTCTTCTAATAATTCCCATTCTCTGCTCATCAGGCTTGACATACGTAGCGTAGCTTTCCTACTCAATGCATCTACCACTTTGTTTGCCTTGCCAGGGTGGTAAAGAATTTCACAGTCATAATCTTTGAGTAATTCCATCCATCTCCTTTGTCTCCATACAGATGATGTCTCCAAATTTTCAATGCGAAAATCACTGCCGCCAGTTCTAAGTCATGTGTCGGATAATTTAACTCATAAGGTCGTAACTATCTTGAAGCATAGGCCACAACCTTTCCATGTTGCATTAGAACACAACCCAATCCTTTATGAGATGCATCGCTGTACACCACGAATCCTCCTAGTCCTGACGGTATAGTTAATACTGGGGCCGAAGTCAATCTCTTCTTAAGTTCTTGAAAGCCTTGTTCACACTTTTCTGTCCATTCAAACTTAACTCCCTTTCAGGTCAATTGAGTCAATGGTCCTGCAAGTCGAGAGAATCCTTCTACAAATCTGCGGTAATATCCAACGAGACCAAGGAAACTTCGTATCTCTGTAACAGTAGTCGGTCGTGGCCAATTTATAATAGCTTCGATCTTGGCGAGATCGACAAAGATTCCCTTCTCTGTCACCATATAACCAAGGAATGACCTTGTCTAACCAGAATTCACATTTGCTAAATTTTGCTTATAATTGGTGTTCTCTTAATATATGTAACACCTTCCGCAGATGTTTCTCATGTTCCTTCTGTCCCTTGGAATACACCAAAATATCGTCAATGAACACTATTACAAGTTGATCTAGATAAGGTTTGAATACTCTGTTCATTAAATCCATGAATGCAGCTAGGGCATTAGTAAGTCCAAATGGCATGACCACGAACTCATAGTGTCTATACCTGGTTCGAAAAGCAGTCTTGGGGATATCTTCCTCTCTAACAGCCAATTGATGATAACCTGACCTTAAGTCTATTTTTGAGAAAACGGAGGCTCCTTGCAGTTGGTCGAATAAGTCATCAATTCTTAGTAGAGGATACCTATTCTTGATGGTTGCCTGATTTAGTTGTCTATAATCAATGCACAAACGAAGTGATCCATCCTTCTTCTTGACAAATAATATTGGTGCTCCCCACGGTAAAGTACTTGGCCTAATAAATCCTTTATCCAATAATTCCTGCAATTGTACTTTGAACTCCTTAAGCTCAGTCAAGGCCATTCTGTAGGGAGTTCTAGAAATAGGCTCGGTTCATGGGGCTAGTTCAATAGTGAACTCAACTTCTCGCTTCGGGGGTAGTCTTGGTAGTTCCTCAAGGAAGACATCTAAAAATTCTTGAACTACTAGGACATCATTAATGTCGACTTTCTTTTTGGTTAACTCTATGACATTAGCAAGAAACCCGACATCCATTGCCTAAAAGTTTACGAGCTTCCACTGCGGATACTAATGGTGCAATCGCTCGGGTTCCAGTTCCCACAAACTCGAAACTGGCCTCATTAGGAGGGCTAAATCGAATCACCTTTTTGAAGCAATCTACATTGGCTCGTAAGTCACACAGCCAATCCATGCCGATAATGGCATCAAAATCATAGAAACCCATAACTATCAGGTCGATTTTCTGACTTTGACCTCCTATCACGATTTCACATCCTCTACAAATCAGGATTCAGTGTACACAATTCAGCAAACCTCGTTGATATAAAAGAATGTGTTGCTCTAGTGTCAAATAACACATATGTATCCTTATCACATAAAGGAATCATACCTGCAATAGTAGTCCTAGAAACTTCTACTTCTTGTTGAGTCATAGCCTGGATTTTGCCTTGAGCCGGAGGCCTTTGCTGTGCTCCAATAGGTTTCGCCCGATTGCCTTGATTCTACTGAACTTGCTATCTTTTCTGGGGACAATCCTACACTAGATGCCCCATTCGCCCGCATTCATAACATTCTCTTCCAGTGTTACACGGCAGATTACCATGAGCCTTGCCACAGCGATTACCGACTCTGTCTCGATTTCGAGCTTGTCCTATCACTCGATTCTTTCCAACTACACGGAATCTTTCATAGTTGCGTCTTTTATAAGGAGTCTCCTGGGATCTATCATACCATCAGGGACTTTTATTGTCCTGTTCCTGAGTCACCACGCGGCTAGCTCCCGCCTTATGCTCTGCTTCTTTCTTTTCCTTCGACAGCACTTGTTCCACCAGCTGAGCTCGTTCATATAACTCAGTATACTCCATGATTCTTAGAGACGCCAGTTGTTTCTGTATTTCAATCTTGAGGCAATTTAGGAACCTCTTGCACTTGCGTTCTTGAGTTTCAATCAATTGAGGAGCAAACCTGGAAAGTTCTGAAAATTTCGCTTCATATTGCACTACTGTCGTGCTGCCTTGAGTTAGGTTCATAAACACAGAAATCGTTTGGTCCCTAGCACAGTCAGAAAAGTACTGGCCATAAAAGGCATTAACGAATGATGCCCATGTTACCGTCGTTCCAGGTGGAAACATTACATCCTTGCTTGCATTCCACCATTGCTGGGCATTGTCTTCCAGTTGATACTCCGCCAAGGTGACCCTATCCACGTCATTACAGTGGAACAACCTGAAAATCTTTTCCATACTCTTTATCCACTTTTCAGCTTCATGAGGTTCTCCTAACCCCGTGAATTGTGTGGTGGCTTTAACTTCAGGAAATGCTCTACCAACTTCTGTAAACGTCAGTCTCCCGTTCCATCTTCAGCTCTAGCTGGAGCTTGTCGAGGTTGAGCTCCTATTGCTGTACCAAGATTAGCCAGAGCTTGCAGGATTTCATCAGTCCGATCAACTGGTCCTTCAACTCTACCTCATGTCCCTACATCATCGTTTCTTCTAGAGGATGATGCTCTTGTCCTTCTCATAATGAACTATTGATCCTGCACATCAATCCACATTCAATTGAGTCTGACATATCAAATCTTCCTGCTACTACCAATGGAAATCTCTATGAGTGGTCCAAACAAGGTCGCTAAGTACACGACTATTAAACAAGCACGTGTGTTAGTCCCTGCTACGTGTATCCTAACATTCTAATTTCTATCGCATCATATTACTCTGGGTAAAACTATGCTCCGATACCACCTCAGAGAGCTGTGGCGTCCCAGACCGCCACCCTACGGTCATAGGTCTCTAATAACGATACTTAGAGATTATTCTTATAATAATCAATAGACTAAGGTCTATGATCCACAGGCTACAAGTACAATAATACAATCTTTAAAAAAATTGACAACTCAGAAACAATATGAGGCATTCATAGCATAAGCACTAAAATTTTTATTTATAAGCATCATACACGAGCATATAAGAGTTCATATATATAAAAACAAAAGATGATTCGGGTCGTCGATCCATAGGTATACTGGGATGGCAAAAAAAAAAAACTACTCCATCAACCTACGTAGTCGCCTATACCAAAAAGTCGCCAAGTCTGTCCTAAACGTGGCATTGCACGTGGCATTTGTTAGCTTGCTTGAAGAGGTAAGTTATTCCTAAACCTTTATTAGGATGTTAGGTTACTAAAGGACGAAGCTTTGGGTTGGAATGAAAGGTTTTATGAAGTGATTTTGTGAGAGATACGAGAAAACCCAAATCTGTCCTATTTTGACAAATTGAGCTTGAGTGGGTTATGGCATGGAAATGTTGAAATTAAAGTTGAATTGAGGAGTCTTAACTTGATCATGGAATGTGGTTGGGCTTTTGACATGCTTTGTGGAGATTTCCGTTTCGTTTGAGTATTTTGAGTGAATTGAATCACCATTTGAGTTTCGAGATGATTTATGAAACCATGATTTTGTGTCAAGCCTTGAGTTTCGTGAAATGGCCGTGTTCATTAAATTGTCTGAGGCCTTGTTTGAATTAATTCGTGTGATGCATGTGCTTGACTGAGAATTTTATGATGGGGAATATGTTTTGTCCAATTGAGGGACATTTGAAACGAATGCCTTGTTTTGGCGATGAATCTCTTGTGTTGTTTTTGAATGATGAATTTTGAGGCATGAATTGTTTTTTTGAAATGAAAAAGCTGAGGCTTTCTATGATTGAAATTTTTATGAATAAAATGGCGTGTGGGATCACCGAGGAAATTATGTGTGCATTGGCGTGTGGGATCGCCGGGAAAAATTATAAGTGCACGGGCGTGTGGGATCGCCAATGGCGTGTGGGATCACCGAGTATTATAATTTGGCCAATGTGTTGGGAGGGAGTTACTCCCATTGGACCTGACGAGGTCGTGCGGCTAGAGAGTCCCATACTGACACGATTCATCTCGATTGACAATAGGCGTCGAGAGTCGTATGGTGACCGAATCATCTCTAGGTCCGGACGCGAGAGTCTCATATGTACCGACGGGTCATATGGAGACCGAATCATCTCGCAGCCCTAAAGTGGGCGGCCCAAGATGGGCAGAAATGGAAAGGCTTGTTTTATGAGAAATTCAAAGAATGGGTTTTGAGAAATCGAAAATGCCTCATGTTTGAAAATTTGCCTCATGATTTGATATTGGCCTAGAGAGGGGCATGAAAGGAAATTGGCCCAGAGAGTGGCGTGAAAGAAAAGAACGTATTTTCTGGATATTTCAAGGAATGATTCTTTTGAGAAAGAAGTGAAAATTTCCTCTTGTTTTTGAGATGGCGTCGAGTGCTTGCGTGTGATTAAAAACCCTGCCTTTGTACGAAGCTTAGAGTTATCACGATTCTTCTTGATTGGATCAAGCTGTTTTGAAAGTACTAAATGCCATGTTTTGGAAAGTACACCGTTTTTCCATGCCAAAGTTTTTAATACCAAAATACCCATATTTTTCAAAAGTGTCTGGAGGTACTGGCAGCCTAGTTTAGGGTTAGGTTCGACTTACTGGGATTATATATCTCACCCCGTCGTGGGACAACATTTTCAGGTCCCAAACGAAGAAAACCAGAGCTCGCCATGGATTGGCATTTGATGAAGTCAAAGGAAGAAATGATCATGAATCCTTTTGTGACCATAGGGTTGTAATGGAGTATTTGGGGATTTAGCATTATAACCTCTGATGTACGATTGACCTTTATATAAGGTGTACCCTTTTGTCCTAAGTCATCTTGTGTTTTATTTTTATGGAGTTGTCTTCGCTTTCGCATGTATGTTTCATATAGAACTTTAAGTAATGGCCGTTGGTTCCTGGGAGATAATCAAAGGTAACGGCGGAGGTGGGATGCTCGCGTGCTCGCCGGGTTCGGGGTGTGACATCAAGCTTTCTAATTTTCTTTTAACCACTCATTTTGTACTATTAACGGTCGCTTCTCATTCTCCTCATGCTCTTCATAGAATTTATCTATCATGCCATGATCAAGTGACTAGTCGATCATTCTATATCTCATGAATAGGTCATGCATTTTCAACAGTACTCATCGCAATGAAAATGCAGCATGTCTAGTGAAAGGTCTTAATACTAACATGTAGCTTCAAACATGTGGGAGTGTTGTTGTTTCATCGTCTCCTCAAGTTCCCAGGTGGCTTCCTCCATACCGTGGTATTGCCACAAAACTTTCACCAAATGAATGGTTTTGTTCCTTAGCACTGGCTCTTTTCGATCCAAAATTTGCAATGGCTTCTCTACATATTCACCCTTCTCACTCACTTCAATAGTTTCATAGTCCAACTCGTGCTCTGCATTTGGATGATATTTCCTCAGCATCGAAACATGAAACACATCATGGACATTTGACAGTTTTGGCGGTAAGGCTTCCGATAAGCCAAGTCTCCTATCTTTTCCAGAATTTCAAAAGGTCCAACATATCTGGGGCTCAATTTTCCTTTCCTTCCAAATCGTGATATTCCTCTGAGTGGTGGGACTTTTAGAAATATATAGTCGCCTACTACAAACTCCAATGGTCTTCGTCGTTTGTCTATATAACTCTTCTGACGACTTTGAGCTGTTTTAAGCTTATCACGAACAATCTGTACAACCACAGTTGTGATTTGGATCAATTCTGGTCCTGTGATCCTTCGTTCTCGCACTTCATCCCAACATACGGGTGTTCTGCATTTTCGTCCATATAAAGCTTCGAATGGTGCCATTTCGATGCTCTTTTGGTAACTATTATTGTAGGCAAATTCTACTATGTGTAATTTCTCTTCCCAGTTACCCTTAAAATCCAAAATACACGCCCGAAGCATATCTTCTAGAATTTGTATGACTCTTTCTGACTATCCATCAGTCTGGGGGTGGAAAGCTGTACTGAAGTGAAGTTTAGTTCCTATGGCTTCTTGTAGGCTTTTCCAAAATTAGGAAATGAGCTGACTTAGTCAATCGATCCACAATTACCCAGATGGAATCATGCCCCTTCGAGGTTCTAGGTAATCCTTGCACGAAATCCATCGTTTTATGTTCCCACTTCCATTCGGTAATATCCAATGGTCTGTGCATTCCAGCAGGCTTCAAATGTTCTAGTTTTACTTGCTGGCAAGTCAAGCACCTCGCGACATATTCTGCAATATTTTTCTTCATTTCGTTCCACCAATAATGTTGTCGGAGATTTCGATACATCTTCGTGCATCCAAGGTGAATGCTATAGTTACTACGATGAGCTTCATTCAGAATGTCCTTTTTTAACCTTTCCTCTTCTGGTACACATAAACGCCCTTGAAAATGAAGAATTCCATCTTCCGAATTTGAGAAATCTGGCCTCTTGCCCTCTGCTGTCTCTTGTCGAAGTTTAGAGATCTCAAGATTGGTCTGTTGCAATTCCTTAATCCTTTGTACCAACTCGGACTCGATTCTCAATGTGGCAAACACGCCAGTCAATTCATTCAGTTCAACTACGAATTCTGAATTCGACACTTCTTCTAATAATTCCCACTCTCTGCTCATCAGGCTTGTCATACGTAGCGTAGTTTTTGTGGCGTCCCAGACCGCCATCCTACGGTCATAGGTCTCCAATAACGATAGTTAGAGATTACTAATAGAAATGATTATCCACAGGCCATATAATAGTACAACAACTTAGCGAACCAAACAACGCACACGGAACATAGGAATTTGATATTCATATATATATATATATATATATATATATATATATATATATATATATATGCATCATACACGACCTCAAGAGTTGACACATAACTATGTAACAAAAGATATGACTCGTCGTGATAACATCGGCGTAAGCTAGGATGGCCAAAATAAAACTACTCCATCCTACTTCAGTCGCCTACTCCAAAAAGTCGCTCAGACTAACTCCAAATCCTCAGTCCTCCTCAGACAGGTCGGAGGGAAACATCTCCTCATCCTCGGACTCCTCAAGGGGCTCGGGTGGAGGAACATAAACAGCTGGCACGGGTGCTGGTGCAGGAACAGGAGCAGTGACGACTGGGACAGCAGGGACTACAGGTGGAGGTGGTGCAGGAACAGCAGGAGCTACAGGCTCAACAGGAGCCACTGGTACAGCAGGTACGGGTGATGCATCAAAAGTGCTCTCAGAAAACGGACCAATCAGCCTATTACCCTCACGAATATATAGCATGCCAGCAATAAATAGTCAACCCAGGCTCACCCTCGTCGACCCACATAGTACGTACATGAGCTACTAACTTCAAGTACGAAACGTCTACGTGTATCATATCACAATAGTACGAATCATAATTGATAGGAACTCCAAATCGCCTGTGAATGGTCACCATGATGCTAATCTGAAAAATTCCACAAACGTGGGTTAGCACGACGGCTAGCAAGAAAACATTCAATCCCACCAAAGGGGTCCTACGACTTCCTAGGACAAACTATAAGTCAATCCTATAAGATCAAGGCACTATAACAATTCACAATACCAAGAAGGAATCCTAAATGCAAGATGCCATGATAAAATGCGATGACGTGCTCTTCGTTCACACAACCATCGCCAAGCCCAAGGCTTGCAGCGACCCCTTACTCCAGGGCGTCCTCGACGCATGGCACGGCTCTACCCAGACACACAGCACAGGGTCATCAAGCACGTACAAATCCCCGCACACAGCCCAGGGGCGTCATCTCAATTTAGTGCACTGAAGAGCAATAACTCCACATATCTCATCATATCGCGCGGCACCATGTGCCAATGCTTGCTCAGCCATGAATCACAAGATTTTCATTATCAAATCTGCAAATTGATATA
Organism: Rhodomyrtus psidioides; assembly: GCA_021437785.1. Classification (NCBI taxonomy): domain Eukaryota; kingdom Viridiplantae; phylum Streptophyta; class Magnoliopsida; order Myrtales; family Myrtaceae; genus Rhodomyrtus; species Rhodomyrtus psidioides. The sequence goes on along the minus strand of JAILYB010000058.1, from coordinate 3,822,266 downwards.
TCAAAGCCAGGCTATCAGATAAGCATGCCAATTCACAAGATCACACTTATGAGATATGATATGAGATATGCTACCACAACAATCAATCGAGCAAGGCATCACAATTGGAATTTCTTTTACAAGGAAACTATTCGGCCCTTCCTTAGGAATTCACGATTCACCAAGCTATCGACCAATTAAGCAACAGTTTCTAACAAGTAATTTATGCAGGCTCGTAATACAAGATCAAAGGAAGACCACGATCACATCCTATAGCATTTCCTTCATGAAAATTTCAATTAAATTTTCGTCACTTCGAGTCACAATATAACATCAAATTCCATTTGCACAGTCACGGTTCCTCCTTAGGACCGAGATTGAATGACTTCGCTCTAGGTAATCGGTCGACCCTATTTTTTATCATTACACTGCCACGGTCATTAAGGTAAGATGCTGAGATGCAACCGAGCTCAATTAACCAATCAACTCATCAAAACCGAACCTACTACGACACTAGAACCGAATCAGATTTCTGTTTTCTATAAGTCACAAGTCGGTTCGTTCCCTTGATTAATCAGGTCAAGCCAAACACCTCAAAGTCGTGCTTCACCTATAGTTTTTATCTCATTCACACGAATAGACAAACAATATGGCCTATTTTAATCATATTCTCAACCACAATCAGAATGAGATCAATCCTGCTTAAAACCGAAGTTCTATAAAGTCAAGTCTAGCTCCCTCGACGTGATCATCCATCGCCTCATTCTCGGGTCCTTGCACCTCTTCTTCGCAATAGACATAACAATGCACTTGGTAGGGTAGGCCAACTCCATTGAATAAACTAAACAGAAAATAGGCCGTATTATAACCAACTCAATACCGCTTCTTAATTCTACGATTTTTCTTTCAATCACTCCAACCTAGCTAAAGTTCATCACAAGGACAACTTCCAAACTTGATTCACAGAATTTCTCCCAAGGATCACGGTAGGAACATCAACTCAACCTATTCCATCACATAAGATTAGAACCGTAACCAACAAATCTCAGTCCGACCACGAAATCTCTTTTCCTTACTCTAATTCATACATGCATCCCTTAAGAGACACGGGACTACAAAACACTCCTACCCTACGGCGAGATTGAAGGAAATCTTGCCTTGATGAGGTTTGAACTTTGCTCGAGCTTGATGTTTCTTTCATCTTCTTCGCGGTTCCTCCTTCGAACACGCCGAGCCGTTCCTTCCTCTTCGTCGCTTGATCGCTTCTCGGCCGCCCGTTCTCTCTCTAGTTCGCGAGCTCCCGGCTCCTCTCTCTCACTACTAGCTCTCGGTCGAATGGGGGTGGCAAAGGGGAGAGGGAGACGAAAGGTTCCCCTCCTTGTGCATGTCCAAGAAAGCCCTCATGTGACACTTGTCGATCAAGTCCTCCTTTCCAAGTTTCGCATGCCACATGGCGATACCCTAAGTGGCCATAAATCATCATCACAAAAGGTAGATATGATGAACCACCAATAGAACTCCATGCCTCTTCCCCATGACTTGCGCCCAATGAGGTCTCATAGGAGAAAGAACCCTTGCGTCACTTGGCGCTACCCTCATTGTTCTAAAATCTAAGTGGGATATTGACATGATATTCGGCCAATAGAACAAGCTTGTTTGCATTGCCAACTTCTAGGACTCCTTCGACCAATGGGATTTCATACGCCACTTGCTCTTCCTCCTTTATGGCCGAACCAATGGCCTTCCTACATTTCCTATGCACAATCGGCAACAAGGAAAATTCTATGCGCCTCTTGTCGATCATCTTAAGGCCGACTATCACTTGTCCATTTAGCTTAGGGAAATATTTTCGAACATAGCCTCGTGCATAAATAATTCCTTGCGAATTCTTGCTAGACAATCGCCCTTGCACAACCTAATTCTCGTCCATGCCAACCATGGCGGTAACTTCCCTTAATTGTTCATCAACTTATCAATAGAGCTTAGAATTTCCAAGCTTATGATCCAATATATGAAATCCTCAAAATTCATAGGAAGTAAATCAATCCAATGGTCATCGCTCCTTGAAATAAAATTCTCGATTAATTATCCATCGTCCATCTTATGATTTCCAAACTTCAAATCCTCATATCATAGGCCTCATCAGCGGATTTCCTGATTTCCAATTCCTTGCGTCTAAGTCAGCTTCAAAACCCATTTGACCATTCCTGGTCATTTGGAATCTAATAAATGGGGGATGCCACCACTTCTACCCCCCTTAAAAGAATTTCATCCTCGAAATTAAGTTTATAGCTCCATTGTTAAGTCTACATTAAATAACCAATCTTCTCTACAGTCGGTTGTAGCAAAAAGATTTTTACTATATTTATTCACAAGTATCGGTTACAATATGTACATCCGTTCCTCTTGTGGTTCGATCCAGCGACCACTTCTCAGACCATGTCACTCCCCCAGGGTGCCACTCGGCTATCCTGCCGACAGCGGTCCTAAAGCTCCAAAATTTTACCTTAATCACTCTTTAACACAAATAACGGCTGCTTCTCATTTTCTTAAATCCAAGGTCAAATGGCTAGATCAATTTGTCTGTACTCCATAAATAAGTCACTTACTTTCTACGGTACTCTCTGAAATGAAATGCAGCATGTCTAGTGAAGAATTTCAAACTGACCTGTAGCTTCGAACAGGCGGGGGTGTTGTTGTCTCATCGTCTCCTCAAGTTCCCAGGTGGCTTCTTCCATACCATGGTATTGCCATAAAACTTTCACTAGACGAATGGTCTTGTTCGTCAGGACTTGTTCTTTTCGATCTAAAATTCGCACTGGCCTTTCTATATATTCACCTTTCTCGCTCACTTCAATAGTTTCATAGTCCAAAATGTGCTCCATATCTGGATGATATTTTCTCAGCATAGAAACATGAAACACATCATGCACATTTGACAGTTTTGGCGGTAGGGCTATCCGATAAGCTAAATCTCCTATCTTTTCGAGAATTTCAAAAGGTCCAACATATCTAGGACTCAGTTTCCCTTTCCTTCCAAATCGTGATATTCCTCTGAGTGGCGAGACTTTCAGAAACACGTAATCGCCTACTGCAAATGCTAATGGTCTTCGTCGTTTGTCCGTATAACTTTTCTGGCGACGTTGGGCTATTTTCAGTTCATCACGAACAATCTGTATGACCTCATTCGTGATTTGGATCAATTCAGGTCCTGTGATCCTTCTTTCTCCTACTTCGTCCCAACATACAGGAGTTCTACATCTTCGTCCATATAAAGCTTCAAATGGTGCCATGTCGATGCTCTTTTGGTGACTGTTATTGTTGGCAAATTCCGCTATATGTAATTTCTCTTCCCAGTTACCCTTAAAATCCACAATACATGCTCGAAGCATATCCTCTAGTATCTGTATGACTCTTTCTGTCTGTCCATCAGTCTGAGGGTGAAAAGCTGTACTAAACTGAAGTTTAGTTCCCATGGCATCCTGTAGGCTTTTCCAGAACTTAGATGTAAATCTTGGGTCTCGATCTGAGGTAATACTTACTGGAATTCCATGTAGTCTCACTATAGTCTGAACATATAATTCAGCCAATTTCTCCAAAGAGTACGTCGTCCTCACTGCTAGGAAATGAGCTGACTTGGTCAATCGATCCACAATTACCCAGATAGAATCATGTCCTTTCGGGGTTCTAGGCAATCCTTGCACGAAATCCATCGTTATATGTTCCCATTTCCATTCAGGAATGTCTAATGGTCTGAGCATACCAGCGGGCTTCAAATGTTCCGCCTTTACTTGTTGACAAGTCAAGCATCTTGCGACATATTCAGCAATGTCTTTCTTCATTCCATTCGACCAGTAATGTTGTCGGAGATTTCGGTACATCTTTGCACACCCAGATGAATACTATAATTGCTTCGATGAGCTTCATTCAGAATATCCTTCCTTAGTCTTTCCTCCTCTGGCACACATAAACGCCCTTGAAAACGAAGGATTCCTTCTTCCGAAATTGAGAAATCTGGCCTCTTGCCCTCTGTTATATCTTGTCGAAGCTTAGAGATTTCGAGATCTGTCAGTTGTAATTCTTTGATCCTTTGTACCAATTCGGACTCGATTCTCAATGTGGCAAACACGCCCGTCATTTCATCCAACTCCATTCTGAAGTCTGAATTCAACACTTCTTCTAGTAATTTCCACTCTTCGCTCATCAGACTTGCCATACGAAGAGTAGTCTTCCTACTCAGAGCATCTGCTACTTTATTTGCCTTTCCAGGGTGGTAAAGAATTTCACAGTCGTAATCCTTAAGCAATTCCATCCACCTTCTTTGCCTCATATTCAACTCCTTTTGAGAGAAAAGATACTTTAAACTCTTGTGATCAGTGAAGATCTGAAATTTCTCTCCATACAAATGATGTCTCCAAATTTTCAATGCGAAAATTACTGCTGCCAGTTCTAAGTCATGTTTCGGATAGTTCAACTCATAAGGTCGTAATTGTCTTGAAGCATACGCCACGACTTTTCCATGTTGCATTAGAACACAACCCAATCCTTTAAGATATGCATCACTAAACACCACATATCCTCCTAGTCCTAATGGTATGATTAATACTGGGGCTGAAGTCAACCTTTTCTTGAGCTCTTGAAAACCTTGCTCACACTTCTCTGTCCATTCGAATTTAACTCCTTTTCGAGTCAATTGAGTCAAGGGTCCCGCAAGTCGAGAAAATCCTTCTACAAACCTGCGGTAATATCCAGCGAGACCAAGGAAACTTCGTATCTCAGTAACAGTAGTTGGTCGCGGCCAATTTATAATACCCTTAATTTTGGCTGGGTCGACAGAGATTCCCTTCTCTGTCACCATATGACCAAGACATATAACTTCGTCCAACCAAAATTCACACTTGCTGAATTTCGCATACAACTGGTGTTCCCTCAATATTTGTAACGCCTCCCGTAGATGTTTTTCATGTTCCTTTCATCCCTTGGAATATACCAAAATATTGTCAATGAACACTATCACAAATTGATCCAGATAGGGTTTGAACACTCTGTTCATTAAATCCATGAATGCGGCTGGGGCATTTGTAAGTCCAAACGGCATGACTACGAACTCGTAGTGTCCATACCTAGTTCGAAAAGTAGTCTTAGGGATATCTTCTTCTCTAACTGCTAATTGATGGTAGCCTGACCTTAAATCAATCTGTGAGAAAACAGAGGCTCCTTGCAGTTGGTCAAATAGGTCATCAATTCTTGGCAAAGGATACCTATTCTTGATGGTCGCCTGGTTCAGTTGTCTGTAATCAATACACAAACGAAGTGACCCATCTTTCTTCTTAACAAATAACACTGGCGCTCCCCATGGTGAAGTGCTTGGCCTAATAAATCCCTTATCCAGTAATTCCTACAATTGTACTTTCAATTCCTTAAGCTCAATCAAAGCCATCCTATAAGGGAGCTTTGGAAATAGGTTCAATTCCAGGGGCCAATTCGATAGTAAACTCCACTTCTCGCTTCGGGGGTAATCCTGGTAATTCTTCAAGGAATACATCTAGGAATTCTTGAGCTATTGGGACGTCATGAATATCGACTTCTCTCTTGGTTAACTCTCTGACATTAGCAAGAAAACCGTGACATCCGTTATCCAGAAGTTTATGAGCTTCCACTGCTGATACCAAAGGTACGGTTGCTCGGTTTCCAGTCCCCACAAACTCGAAACTGGTCTCATTAGGAGGGTTAAATCGAATTACCTTTTTGAAAGAATCCACAGTGGCTCGCAAGTCACGCAGCCAATCCATACCAATAATGGCATCAAAATCATAAAAACCCATAACTATCATATCAATTTTCTGACTCTGTCCTCCTATCACGATTTCACATCTCTTGCAAATCAGAGTAGTCACTATTTTGTCCTTCAATGGTGTGGATACACTAAGGGGTACCTCAAGTGTCTCGGGTTTCAGTCCACACAACTCAGCAAATTTCGATGATATAAAAAGAATGTGTTGCACTAGTATCGAATAACACGTAGGCATCCTTATCACATAGAGGAATCGTACCTGCTATAGTAGTCCCAGAAGCTTCCGCTTCCTCTCGAGTCATCGCTTGGATCCTTTCTTGAGCTGGAGGTCTCTGCGGTGCTCCAAAGGGTTTCGCTTGGTTGCCTTGATTCTGTTGAACTTGCTGTCTTTTCTGGGGACAGTCCTTCACTATGTGCCCCATTCGTCCACATCCATAACACTCTCTTCCAGTATTACATGGCAGATTGCCATGAACCTTACCACAGCGGTTACAGACTCTATCTCGATTTCGAGCTTGCCCAAATGCTCGATTCTTTCCAGTCCCACGGAATCTTCCAAAGTTACGCCTTTTATAGGGAGTTTCTTGAGATCTATCAAACCATTTGGGTCTCTTATTATCCAGTCCCTGAGTTGCCACGCGGCTGCTTCCCGTCTTGTGTTCTGCTTCTTTCTTTTCCTTTGACAACACTTGCTCCACTAGTTGAGCTCGCTCATACAACTCAGTATACTCCCTGATCCTTAAAGACGCCAGTTGCTTCTGTATCTCAATCTTGAAGCCATTCAGGAACCTCTTGCACCTACGCTACTGAGTCTCGATCAGTTGAGGAGAAAACTTGGAAAGCTTAGAGAACTTTGCTTCATATTGCACTACAGTCATGCTGCCTTGAGTTAGGTTCATAAACTCAGAAATTTTTTGGTACCTTGCACAATCAGAAAAGTACTGGCCATAAAAGGCATTAACGAAGGCTTCCAACGTTACAACAGTTCCTAGTGGAAACACCATATCCTTGCTCGCAGCCCACTAGTGTTGAGCATTGTCTTCCAGTAGATATTCATCCAAGGTAACCCTATCCACATTATTTTAGTGGAACAACCTGAAAATTTTCTCCATATTCTTTATCCACTTTTCAGCCTCATAAGGTTCTCCTAATCCTGTGAATCGCGGTGGCTCTAGCTTCAGAAAATGCTCTACCAACTTTTGTAGTCGTCGTTCTTCCGTTCCATCATCGGCTCTGGATGGAGCTTGTCGTGGTTGAGCTCCTATTGCTGTACCAAGATTGGCCAAAGCTTGCAGGATTTCATCTGTTCGATCAACAGGTCCTTCAACTCTATCTCCTGCCCTAGCATCATCGTTTCCTCCTGAAGATGATGCCCTCGTCCTTCTCATGATGATCTATTGATCCTACACATCAATTCACATTCAATTGAGTCTGTCTCATCAAATCTCACATCCATTGCCAATGGAAAACTCTGGGAGTGGGCTAAACAAGATCGCTAAGTACACGGCCATTAAACAATCACATGCATTGTCCTTTTATGCATGCATCCTAATATCCTAATCTATCGCACCTTATTACTCCGGGTAAATCTATGCTCTTATACCACCTCGGGTAGCTGTGGCGTCCCAAACCGCCACCCTGCAATCATAGGTCTCTAATAACGATAGTTAGAGATTACTAATAGAAATGATTATCCACATGCACATAATAGTATAACAACTTAGCGAACCAAACAACGCACACGGAACATAGGAATTTGAACTTCATATATATATATATGCATCATACACGACCTCAAGAGTTCATACATAACAATGTAACAAAAGATATGACTCGTCGTGATAACATAGGCGTAAGCTGGGATGGCCAAAATAAAACTACTCCATCCTACTTCAGTCGCCTACTCCAAAAAGTCGCACGGACTAACTCCAAATCCTCAGTCATCCTCAGACAGGTCGGAGGGAAACATCTCCTCATCATCGGACTCCTCAAGGGGCTCGGGTGGAGGAACATAAACAGCTGGCACGGGTGCAGGAGCAGGAACAGGAGCAGCGACGACTGGGACAGCTGGGACTACAGGTGGAGGTGGTGCAGGAACAGCAGGAGCTACAGGCTCAACAGGAGCCACTAGTACGGCAGGTATAGATGGTGCATCAAAAGTGCTCTCAGAAAATGAACCAATCAGCCTATTACCCTCACGAATATATATAGCATGCCAGCGATAAATAGTCAACCCAGCCTCACCCTCGTCGACCCACATAGTATGTACATGAGCTACTAACTTCAAGTGCGGAACGTCTAAGTGTATCATATCACGATAGTACGAATCATAATCGATAGGAACTCCAAATCGCCTGTGAAGAGTCACCATGATGCTAATCTGAAAAAGTCCACAAACGTGGGTTAGCACGACGGCTAGCAAGAAAACATTCAATCCCACCATAGGGGTCTTACGACTTCCTAGGACAAACTATAAGTCAACCTATAAGAACAAGGCACTATAACAATTCACAATAACAAGCAAGAATCATAAATGCAAGATGCCATGATAAAATATGATGACGTCCTCTTCGCTCACACAACCATCGCCATGCCCAAGGCTTGCAGCGACCCCTTACTCCAGGGCATCCTCGACGCATGGTACGCCTCTACCCATACACACAGCACAAGGTCATCAAGCACGTACAAATCCCCGTACATAGCCCAGGGGCGTCATCTCAATTCAGTGCACTGAAGAGCAATAACTCCACATATCTCATCATATCGCGCGGCACCATGTGCCAATGCATGCTCAGCCATGAATCACAAGATTTTCATTATCAATTCTACAAATTGATATATCAAAGCCAGGCTATCAGATAAGCATGCCAATTCACAAGATCACACTTATGAGATATGATATGAGATATGCTACCACAACAATCAATCGAGCAAGCCATCACAATTGAAATTTCTTTTACAAGGAAAATATTCGGCCCTTCCTTAGGAATTGACGATTCACCAAGCTATCGACCAATTAAGCGACGGTTTCTAACAAGTAATGTATTCAGGCTCGTAATACAAGATCAAAGGAAGACCACGATCACATCCTATAGCATTTCCTTCATGAAAATTTCAATTAAATTTTCGTCACTTCGAGTCACAATATAACATCAAATTCCATTTGCACAGTCACGGTTCCTCCTTAGGACCGAGATTGAACGACTTCGCTCTAGATAATCGGTCGTCCCTATTTTTTATCATTACACTGCCACGGTCATTAAGGTAAGAGGCTGAGATGAAACCGAGCTCAATTAACTAACCAACTCATCAAAACCGAACCTACTACGACACTAGAACCGAATCAGATTTCTTTTTTCTATAAGTCACAAGTCGGTTCGTTCCCTTGATTAATCCGGTCCAGCCAAACACCTCAAAGTCTTGCTTCGCCTATAGTTTTTATCTCATTCACACGAATAGACAATCAATATGGCCTATTTTAATCATATTCTCAACCACAATCAGAATGAGATCAATCCTGCTTAAAACCGAAGTTCTATAAAGTCAAGTCTAGCTCCCTCGACGTGATCATCCATCGCCTCATTCTCGGGTCCTTGCACCTCTTCTTCGCAATAGACATAACAATGCACATGGTAGGTTAGGCCAACTCCATTGAATCGACTAAACAGAAAATAGGCCGTATTATAACCAACTTAATACCGGTTCTTAATTCTGCGATTTTTCTTTCAATCACTCCAACCTAACTAAAGTTCATCACAAGGACAACTTCCAAACTTGATTCACAGAATTTCTCCCAAGGATCACGCTAGGAACATCAACTTAACCTATTCCATCGCATAAGATTAGAACCGTAACCAACAAATCTCAGTCCGTCCACAAAATATCTTTTCCTTACTCTAATTCATACATGCATCCTTTAAGAGACACGGGACTACAAAACACTCCTGCCCTACGGCGAGATTGAAGGAAATCTTGCCTTGATGAGGTTTGAACTTTGCTCGAGCTTGATGTTTCTTTCCTCTTCTTCGCGGTTCCTACTTCGAACACGCCGAGCCGTTCCTTCCTCTTCGTCGTTTGATCGCTTCTCGGCCGCCCGTTCTCTCTCTAGTTCGCGAGCTCCCGGCTCCTCTCTCGAGCTCACTCTCTCTCTCACTACTAGCTCTCGGTCGAATGGGGGTGGCAAAGGGGAGAGGGAGATGAAAGGTTCCCCTCCTTGTTGCATGTCCAAGAAAGCCCTCATGTGACACTTGTCGATCAAGTCCTCCTTTCCAAGTTTCACATGCCACATGGCGATACCCCATGTGGCCATAAATCATCATCACAAAAGGTAGATATGATGAACCACCAATAGAACTCCATGCCTCTTCCCCATGACTTGCGCCCAATGAGGTCTCATGAGAGAAAGAACCCTTGCGCCACTTGGCGCTACCCTCATTGTTCTAAAATCTAAGTGGGACATTGACATGATATTCGGCCAATAGAACAAGCTTGTTTGCATTGCCAACATCTAGGACTCCTTCGACCAATGGGATTTCATGCGGTACTTGCTCTTCCTCCTTTATGGCCGAACCAACGGCCTTCCTGCATTTCCTATGCATAATAGGCAACTAAGAAAATTCTATGCGCCTCTAGTTGATCATCTTAAGGCCGACTATCACTTGTCCATTTAGCTTAGGGAAATATTTTCGGACATAGCCTCGTGCATAAATAATTCCTTGCGAATTCTTGCTAGACAATCGCCCTTGCACAACGTAATTCTCGTCCATGCCAACCATGGCGGTAAATTCCCTTAATTGTTCATCAACTTATCAATAGAGCTTAGAATTTCCAAGTTTATGATCCTATATATGAAATCCTCAAAATTCATAGGAAGTAAATCAATCCAATGGTCATCGCTCCTTGAAATAAAATTCTCGATTAATTATCCATCGTCCATCTTATGATTTCCAAACTTCAAATCCTCATATCATAGGCCTCATCAGCGGATTTCCTGATTTCCAATTCCTTGCGTCTAAGTTAGCTTCAATACCCATTTGACCATTCCTGGTCATTTGGAATCTAATAAATGGGGGATGCCATAATTTTCCTACTCAATGCATCTGCCACTTTGTTTGCCTTGCCAAGGTGGTAAAGAATTTCACAGTCATAATCTTTGAGTAATTCCATCCATCTCTTTTGTCTCATGTTCAATTCCTTTTGAGAGAAAAGGTACTTTAGACTTTTGTGATCAGTGAAGATTTGGAATTTCTCTCCATACAGCTGTTGTCTCCAAATTTTCAATGCGAAAATCACTACCCCCAGTTCTATGTCATGTGTCGGATAATTCAACTCATAAGATCGTAACTGTATTGAAGCATAGGCCACAGCCTTTCCATGTTGCATTAGAACGCAACCCAATCCTTTATGAGATGCATCGCTGTACGCGACGAATCCTCCTGGTCCTAATGGTATAGTTAATACTGGGGCCGACGTCAATCTCTTCTTAAGTTCTTGAAAGCCTTGTTCACACTTTTCTGTCCATTCAAACTTAACTCCCTTTCGGGTCAATTGAGTCAATGGTCCTGCAAGTCGAGAGAATCCTTCTACAAATCTGTGGTAATATCCAGCGAGACCAAGGAAACTTCGTATCTCTGTAACAGTAGTCGGTCGTGGCCAATTTATAAAAGCTTCGTTCTTGGCGGGATCGACAAAGATTCCCTTCTCTGTCACCAAATGACCAAGGAATATGACCTTGTCCAACCAGAATTCACATTTGCTAAATTTTGCATACAACTGGTGTTCTCTCAATATATGTAACACCTTCCACAGATGTTACTCATGTTCCATCTGTCCCTTGGAATACACCAAAATATCGTCAATAAACACTATTACAAATTGATCCAAATAAGGTTTGAATACTCTGTTCATTAAATCCATGAATGCAGCTGGGGCATTAGTAAGTCCAAACGGCATGACCACGAACTCATAGTGTCTATACCTGGTTCAAAAAGCAGTCTTGGGGATATCTTCCTCCCTAACTGCCAATTGATGGTAACCTGACCTTAAGTCTATTTTTGAGAAAACGGAGGCTCCTTGCAATTGGTCGAATAAGTCATCAATTCTTGGCAGAGGATACCTGTTCTTGATGGTCGCCTGATTTGGTTGTCTATAATCAATGCACAAACGAAGTGATCCATCATTCTTCTTGACAAATAATGCTGGTACTCCCCACGGTGAAGTACTTGGCCTAATAAATCTTTTATCCAATAATTCCTGCAATTGTACTTTGAACTCCTTAAGTTCAGTCAAGGCCACTCTGTAGGGAGTTCTAGAAATAGGCTCGGTTCCTGTGGCTAGTTCAATAGTGAACTCAACTTCTCGCTTCGGGGGTAGTCCTGGTAGTTCCTCAAGGAAGACATCTAAAAATTCTTGAACTGCTGGGACATCATTAATGTCGACTTCTTTTTTGGTTAACTCTCTGACATTAGCAAGAAAACCCCGACATCCATTGCCTAAAAGTTTACGAGCTTCCACTGCGGATACTAATGGTGCAATTGCACGGGTTCCTGTTCCCACAAACTCGAAACTGGCCTCATTAAGAGGGATAAATCGAATCACCTTTTTGAAGCAATCTACATTGGCTCGTAAGTCACGCAACCAATCCATGCCGATAATGGCATCAAAATCATATAAACCCATAACTATCAGGTCGATTTTCTAACTTTGGCCTCCTATACCGATATCACATCCCCTACAAACCCGAGTAGTCACTATTTTGTCCTTCAATGGTGTGGATACACTAAGGGGTACCCCGAGTGTTTCGGGCTTCAGTCCACACAATTCAGCAAACCTCGTTGATATAAAAGAATGTGTTTCTCTAGTGTCAAATAACACATATGCATCCTTATCACATAAAGGAATCATACCTGCTATAGTAGTCCCAAAAGCTTTTGCTTCCTCTCGAGTCATAGCTTGGATTCCGCCTTGAGCCGGAGACCTTTGCTGTGCTCCAATAGGTTTCGCTCGATTATCTTGATTCTGTTGAACTTGCTGTCGTTTCTAGGGACAATCCTTCACTAGATGTCTCATTCGCCCGCATTCATAACATTCTCTTCCAGTGTTACACGGTAGATTACCATGAGCCTTGCCACAGCGATTACAGACTCTGTCTCGATTTCGAGCTTGTCCTATCGGTCGATTCTTTCCAACTCCACAGAATCTTTCATAGTTGCGTCTTTTATAAGGAGTCTCCTGGGATCTATCATACCATCTGGGCCTTTTATTGTCCTGTTCCTAAGTCACCACGCGGCTGGCTCCCGCCTTATGCTCTGCTTCTTTCTTTTCCTTCGATAGCACTTGTTCCACCAGCTGAGCTCGTTCATATAACTCAGTATACTCCATCATTCTTAGAGACGCCAGTTGTTTCTGTATTTCAATCTTGAGGCGATTCAAGAACCTCTTGCACTTGCATTCTTGTGTTTCAATCAATTGAGGAGAAAACCTGGAAAGTTCTGAAAATTTCGCTTCATATTGCACTACTGTCGTGCTGCCTTGAGTTAGGTTCATAAACTCAGAAATCTTTTGGTCCCTAGCACAGTCAGAAAAGTACTGGCCATAAAAGGCATTAACGAATGCTACCCATGTTACCGCCATTCCAGGTGGAAATACCACATCCTTGCTTGCATTCCACCAATGCTGGGCAATGTCTTCCAGTTGATACTCCACCAAGGTGACCCTATCCACGTCATTACAGTGGAACAACCTGAAAATATTTTCCATACTCTTTATCCACTTTTCAGCTTCATGAGGTTTTCCTAACCCCGTGAATTGTGGTGGCTTTAACTTCAAGAAATGCTCTACCAACTTCTGTAAACGTCGGTCCCCCGTTCCATCTTCAGCTCTAGCTGGAGCTTGTCGAGGTTGAGCTCCTATTGCTGTACCAAGATTAGCCAGAGCTTGCAGGATTTGATCAGTCCGATCAACTGGTCCTTCAACTCTACCTCCTGTCCCTGCATCATCGTTTCCTCCAGAGGATGATGCTCTTGTCCTTCTTATAATGAATTATTGATCCTGCACATCAATCCACATTCAATTGAGTCTGACTTATCAAATCTTACTGCTACTACCAATGGAAATCTCTATGAGTGGTCCAAACAAGGTTGCTAAGTACACGACTATTAAACAAGCACGTGTGTTAGTCCTTGCTACATGTATCCTAACATTCTAATTTCTACCGCACCTTATTACTCCGGGTAAAACTATGCTCTGATACCACCTCGGAGAGCTGTGGCGTCCCAAACCGCCACCCTACGATCATAGGTCTCTAATAACGATACTTAGAGATTATTCTTATAATAATCAATAGACTAAGGTCTATGATCCACAGGCCACAAGTACAATAATACGATCTTTAATAAAATTGACAACTCAGAAACAATATGAGGCATTCATAGCATAAGGACTACAATTTTTATTTATAAGCATCATACACGACCATATAAGAGTTCATATATATAAAAACAAAAGATGACTCGGGTCGTCGATCCATAGGCATACTAGGATGGCAAAAAAAAAAAACTACTCCATCAACCTACGTAGTCGCCTATACCAAAAAGTCGCCAAGTTTGTCTCTAGTCCTCAATTCTCCTCGGACTGATCAGTAGGGAACATCTCCTCATCCTGATACTCCTCGAGTGGCTCGGGCGGTGAAACATACATATCTGGCATAGCAGGCTCTGAAGGCAGTGGGATGGGTGCATGAACAGCAGGAGCAACAGGAGGAGGCACGACTACAGGTGGTGTAGGAGCTACAGGCTCGACAGGAGCTAGAGGTGCATCAAAAGTACTCTCGGAAAAAGGACCCACTAGTCTATTACCCGCGCGTATGTAGATAGCATACCAACGATAAATGGTCTAAGCAGGCTCTCCCTCATCGACCCACATAGTATGAACATGCACAACAAGTCTCAGATGCGGTACATCAAGGTGTATCATATCACGCTAATAAGAGTCATAGTCATACGGAACTCCAAAACGTCTGTGCACTGCCGCCATGGATTGGATACTAATCTGAAAATATATCCACAAACGTAAGTTAGCGCGACGGCTAGCAAGAAAATATTCAATCTCACCATAGGGGTCCTACGACTCCCTAGGACAACTATAAAACAATCCTGTGACAATAATAACACAGAAAATACTACAGAAAATCAAACAAGGATCATGAGATGCAGAAATGCCATGATATTGTGAAAATGACATGCTCTTCACTCATACAACCATCGCCAAGCCCATTGGCTAGCGACCCCTGCTCTAGGGCATCCTCGACGAATGGTACGACTCTACCCCGCACACAGCTCAGGGTCATCAAGTACGTACAAATCCCCGCACACAGCCCAAGGGCGTCATCTCGATTCAGTTCACTGAAGAGCAATTACTCCACATATCTCATCATATAACAATCGGCATTATGTGCCAATGCATGTTCGGCCATGAATCACGAAAATTCTCAGTGACAATCCTACACATGATGTAATAATGCCCCGGACGACAAACAAGCATGCTAATTCACAAGACGTGATCATGAGATACGATGTAGTAACAATCAATCGAGCAAAGCACCACAACTGGAATCTCAATGACTAAGAAAATATTCAGTCCTTCCTTGGGAGCTCTCGGGTTTACCAAACTATCGACCATTAAACGACAATTTCTAGAAAGTAAATTAATCTAGACTCATGACAAAAGATCAAAAGAAGGCCTCGATCACTTCCTTCACGAATTTCCTTTATAAAGTACTTTAGTCATTTCTTCTTCAATTCGTGCCACAATTATGCTCTATTTTTCCTCAGCACGGTCACGGTTTCCTCCTTAAGACCGAGCTTCCTTACTTCGAATTTAACTAGTCATTTTACCCTATTGTACCATTTCTAATCCACGACCAGCAGAGTAAGAAACCAAACATACAAGGCTTAAACACCGAAACTATACCCTAAACCGAACCTGCATTTGTACAAGAACATAATAAGGAAACAGATTTGCTCTTAAACCAAAGTCACCGAGACATTCGAGCTAAAATCAGGCCTTAGCTTCCTTTAATTGAACAATTACGCCACACTCTCAATACCCGATACCTTTTCTCCATTTATAAGCTTGAAGACTCGCATTATAACTCGAACCGACTCCAATCGCCCGGTTGAATAGGAAAGGCAGCGTAGTACCCAAATTCATTCCCATCCTCTACATGCAAATTACACTTAAGTATACTTCAATCTAGCTTGGCACTTATACAACCATGATCATTCGAACCTACCCAGCAAGATTTATTCCCGAACTAAGCAAAATACCATAGAGGACACTTCCAAATTCGAACCTAAAACAGAACCTCAAATACCACATTGTGCCGGACCACCAAATCGATTTTGACCCATAACTCTTCGTTTCAACTCTCTCTAAAAGACAATCACGCTATGTACTCTAACCTATGACAAGATTGAAGGAATTCTTGCCTCAAAACTTACACTAGCTCGAGCTCGACGCTTTCTTCTTCTTGACTTTTTCGACGACGCCGAGCCGCTTCTTCTTCTTCCCTTCTCGGTCGCTCGTTCTCGGCCTCTCTCTCGCTCACTCTCCCTTCACGAACTCTCTCTCTCTCTCTAGCTTGTTCTCGGTCGAAAATGGGGGAAAAGAGAA
This sequence comes from Rhodomyrtus psidioides, assembly GCA_021437785.1. Classification (NCBI taxonomy): domain Eukaryota; kingdom Viridiplantae; phylum Streptophyta; class Magnoliopsida; order Myrtales; family Myrtaceae; genus Rhodomyrtus; species Rhodomyrtus psidioides. The sequence goes on along the minus strand of JAILYB010000058.1, from coordinate 3,805,822 downwards.
GATGGGAAGATGAAGAGCCCTATATTGCATGTCCATGGAGTTTCTTTGGTGAACACTTGTCACGCATGCCTTCCTTCCTAGTCTTCGCTTGCGTGGAATTATTCTCTGCTAATATATAATCATTAGAATCTTTGACTAACGTTTCTAATTTCCTTCGTCATCTAGGTCATCCGAAATAATTCTTATTTTCTCTCTGTCTTCTAGGTCATCTCGACCAATCTTGCTTTCCTTGCCTCGACTCGTATTCCAGGATCTTAAATCCTTGCGTCAAGAGTCAGCTTCAAAACCCATTTGATCATTTCTGATCATTAAGAATCTATCAAACGGGGGATGCCACATTAAGGATCATAGTACATTGGTCGAAAATTGACATGGCCAAATATATGAAGGAAATCGCCACCATTGGATTTATCTTGGGGAATAAGGAAATCAATAAATGGCCGATGGATCAAGAGCTCGTGGAGATTAAAATGAGCATGGTTGTATGATTTAATTTCCCTATCCTTGGGGAGCAAGACATTTTCGGTCATTTGGGGCATGAACACTTGGCAAGACTAACCCATGTGCATGAATTTCAATTGGCCGAATGATATTGGGAATTAGCAAGGAAAGATGGCTAACCATTGGCTCATTGTCCAATCAAGATTTTGTGATGGATAACAAAACATTAAGAGTAATGACAAGTGACGCCATTGTCCCCTTGTGCATGAAAGGATATTGGTCGATTATACCTAGGGAAGATGCACGAAAATCATTGGTTCATTGTCCCATCAAGATTATATTAGAATGACTTATCACCATTGGGGGCATGAACACTTGGCGTAAATTTGAGAAAGAAATCCTTATACTATGGGATATGAGACAAGTGTCAAATGAAGAGCTTCTTAAGATGTAACGCCCCGTGACCTTTGGAGCTCATTACATCCGCCTCAGGCCAACAATTACCCAGGAACCTCATACGGCCAAGTATGATATGAAGTGCACACACGGAAGACGAGATACATCGCCGTACAATAAAGATTAAAAAAAAAGAAAATGTGAGTTTTGGACGAATTCAAAAGCATACCCATTTATACATTTTATAAACATCCAGTACATACTGTGGAAGGGAAAAGACAAACATAAAGCCGCACACCTGGGTAGGAAAAGAAACTAAGGCCTAGGGTTCAAAGGTTACTACTACACCCTTCCTAGAGCCTCACACCAAAATTGTTCCTTAGTCACCTCATCCCTTTCACACAGACTTCTCATCAGAACAGCTTGAATCATCTCTTCCATCGTCCCTCTCAACATATGGGTTGTAATCCGAAAAAGTCTCAGATGGAATGTCTTCTGAAGGCTCTTCCAAGTCTTCATCGGTTTCCTCTTCTTCTTCAGCTTCTGCTTCGTCTTCTTCGTCAGTGGCCTCGATCGCATCAGCAGATATCTCTGTACAATTCATGTACTCCGCAGCAGACAGTGGAGATTTTGGCACTTCAGGTATGTTTCTTGAACTTTCCACGGATACTGGGTTAACCACCTCAATGCCCGGTCGGGACGGATGACACCAGGTTGGAATCACTTCCCACGGAACATCCTCCGTCAGCAAGAGTCCCATCAAGTTGCTGTCTCCTACTTGACGAAACTAGGCTTCAAAACGGTGGGGTTGTATTTTCAGCTTTCCTTCATCTACCCAGGCAGTTGTGCGCTTTCTGACATACATAATACCCTTCCGATACGGAAACTCATAAAAAAGAGCGGTCATCTTCTTTAGATCGCCCAGGCGGATCGGCAACATGGCTTAAGGTTTGGAGTCTGAAAAGTTTGTCCCACTAAGGGGTGAGATCGACATCTCAAAAAGTGAAACCTAGCCCTACACCTCAATACCAGTCCTACCAGATCACACACAAATGCCACTCAAAATGCAAGGTAACAAGCAATGCAATGGCAAAATGGCGTCAAACGACAGCAACATCCACAACCAGACATGGACAATCAATACATCAATAATACTAAATTCCATATTTTCAATATACACACACATGCACCACATACACCATAGCCACCACTTTCTCATCCACCCACATATTCCACTAGCACTCCTGTCACCTGACATCACCGGGGTCATCAGACCAAACGATGTCCACATACCTCGGGGTCATCAGACCAATTGTACCCTCCTAGCTTACAGCCACTTCATGCCACCGGGGTCATCAGACCAAATGACATTCACATTTTCATTCAATTTTACAACCCTCCGATACCGTCGTGGTCATCAAACCAAATAGTATCCTCCACACTTTTCTCATTAATACCACCATGCCGTCAAGACATACGTGCGATTCGATTCATAAAAATCGCCAGTCAACCATTTCATTCAATCATTCATCTAGTAGTGTCCTGGCATTCAGAGAAATGATTAGGAAACACTTACCTGATTAAATATCACAATGTCACACCAAACAACTCTTCTCAAAGCCACAAGTTTAGAATCCCCACGAATGCGTCGTCAACCTAAAAAGAATTGTCAAACTTAAGTCACGAACCATGGAACGCTTACTTCCATTAACTCAATCTTTCTCTAGCCATGCCATTGGCAATTCGAGATATCTTTTCTAACAATCAAATACATGCCAATGCTCACTTCGAGCCCTTAATGTAGTCGGTTTACTCAGCCATACACATGGCAAGACACAACTTAGAGTTTCGTACTCTAAACTTGCAATAAATCACCTTTAAACCCTAATCAACTTCTCACACTTCCCATTGACACCTCACATGATAACATACAAGGCATTATAGGTCAATTGATGTCCAAATATTCCTCATTTAGTCCCTAAACAGAACCGGCCAACATGTAAACACCCTCAAAACAGAACCGGTTTTGTGTTCTAACCGCTCCATCGAGCCATACCTCAATCTCAAGTCTAACTCTTACACAAATAACATACCAAGACCTTCATTTACAAGTTTAGAAGGCTCACCATGAATTTTGAAGTGGATTGACACCTCAAAGACTTCAGAACAGCCCGGTCTCCACAAGGTCAGAATCTGTCCAGTTTTGTATGACCCATAATCAGCCATACAAACTCATTCTAAAATCATCTACTTGTAGCCATAGACCATCTGAACATATTACTAGATGTTATGAAGCTCTCCTAAAAAATTTGAGGTCATTTGGAATTTCTAAGAGCTAGAACCAACACTTCTCCTCAGCTAGCTCAGAATCTGTCCGTTTTTCTTCCAAAAATTCCCATAAATTAACCAGACCTAAAAAAATCATGAAACCAATTGAAAATTGTCAAGGACATCTTGAAATAACCTGTAGTGGTCGGCGGCAGTGAAACGACGACGTAAGAGGCCGGTCGTACGGACCGAACAGAGGGCTCAAAAACTATTTTTCAAGCAGTTTTTTGGTTAGAAGGAAAAAGGGAGGAAAATCAAAGGGAAAATGGTGGAGGAATGGCTCACACGGCTGAGGGGCTGCAAATGAAGGTGTTCCACACCAATAATGAAGGTTAGAATTGATGGGATGGGATTAGGTGGGTAATAAATGCCTAATTAACCCTAGCTTGACACTTGTTCTTGTGTCAATTATTGATCCAATGGCCATTGACCATCATTGACCTCCTCAAGCAATTTTCGACAGCCTCAAGGTGTGGGAGAAATGACCATTTTGACCTTCAATTTTCCTTAAGGCAAAGACAAATGGGCGAGGGGTAAAATGGTCTTTTGGTATTTTTCGTCCGAAAATTCATTTTTCTCATTTTGAATGACCATTGACGAGATGACGTCAAATCCTTTTTCAATTTTGAAATTCTTCATTTCCAATTGCCAATTTTGAGCTTTCATTTCATGATCATTCGTCCGTCGATCGTAATTCCAGTTTGTTTCGAACTAATGGATGGCTTTTGCAAACATTATGCGTATCGACTCTGTGATTCTCATCACACTGAGGATAACTCAAGTTATGACAGCTTTTGTTGTCATGTAATTGCGAGGGTTCATCGCTAGTTCCGATGGCTTCAATCGTCATAGTTCGATTTAAGAAAATTTGCAAATTATACATTGGTTAAGAGGCTTCACCCGCGATCCAATCATATAACTCTAGCATTGTATTCCCTAATCGTTATCTGATCGGCCTAATTGGCTCTAAATTCCCTCGACAATCCTTATGGTTAAAGCGTCATTTCTTTTTTCGAGTTTCCTAGGTCCACGTACCTTATCATGCGTGAGTCTTTCCCTTTTGGTCAGTTTACTCAAAATTGATCAGATCTGAGCGAGACAAGACTGAAATACATCGTAAGGTACATTCACATTCAACAGCCTCAAAATGGCAGGAAATTCAGAATGTCACATAAGACATGCAAGAGGACATTTGGATTAGAACCATAAGAATTTCATTGGCCTTCATTAGAATGGGAATTTGCATTAAAAAAAAAAAACGTCATGAACCCGAGAGCTCGTATTTTCGGGTTTCAGCGCGCGTTGAAAGTAAAACGGCTCGTTCGAAGTCGTTCGGAGTTCAAATTGAGCATCGTTTTCTCCCACGTGACCGTAAGACAATGAGGAATATGAATCTGAGCTCCAATCATCAGAAAAGTGGACGAACAATTGTCATTTTTTCCGAGAGTGACCCTGGACATGGTGACTCACCCTTGGCTTGGTGAGGAAGTTATGGAGGAAAAGTGAAAACCAATCCTAGTGAATAATTGGACAAGTGGCATGCTAAGAGAGGGAAGAAAAGGTTGGAAAACGTAAGCCTAAGAAATTAGGACAAGTGGCATGAGAAGATAGGGTTGAACATGCATGATAGGGAGTCGATGCCAAGTGACACACATGCATGAAGCTAGAATTGCATGTCCACCAAGTGGCGGTCCAAGAAATGCATGTCTTGCAAGTGTCGAAATGGAGGAGGTAATGTGGCAAGTGGAGATAGCAACAAGGATGCATGTAGAGCAAATGGCATTCATGCAAGATCAATAGGACAAATGGCGGCTTAGCTTGCCGCATGTCCGCCAAGTGTCACACGACTTGGCCCCCAAGTTGTCATAAAACTTGGTGACCACTCTTCCCTCTAGTATAAATAGATGTACTTGGAGATTAAGTAAGGTTTCTGCTCATACTTCCCCTTAGCTTGATCGGGAGAGTGGGAGAGAGACCGAGAGAGAAGGAGTTGATCGGTGAGGTTTCGAGTAGAGTAGAGGAGGCCGAGGGCGTGCATACGAGTTTGAGCGGCTTCACGACTTCAAGAAGGCAAGAGATTCCTTCAATCTTGCTATAGGATAGATGTTCATTGTGTTGTTGCCATGCTAGAGAGTTTGGATCAAGTTTTAGGTCAATAAACCCAATTTGTGGAATTCGGATCTAGATTATGCTTATTGGGTTGTGAATTTTTTCGAGCCTTATGTGATGAGAATCTAACTACCTTTCCTTCATGAAACTTGTTCTTCACGCCCTTGTCTATAACATAATTTAATTTCGGAATTTTTGGATTTAAGATGATATTTATAATTCCCTTAGAACCACACGGCCTTAGCCTGTTTTTTGTGAGCTTAGCCGAGACCCTTACCCGTTCGTGAATTTACACCGATTTTAGGAGAATGATTTGGATCAACTTCCCTTCATGAATGTTTAAGAGGACATCTTTTACTACAATATATAAAATTTTGGGAATTTTCTAAACTGTTTAACCCCACGAAGTAGAGCTATTTCTGTGAATTTACCATCGATTTACCGAAGGCCAGATTTCCTTTAGAATACGTGAATTACTGCAATTTTTCTAGATGGGATCAATTCGATATTTCTTGACACAATATTCCCCAAGGTCTTAAGTACAACATAGTGAAATTTGGAAATTTTAGGAGCTCATTTGTCATTTTTTTTAAAAGTGATTTTGTTCGGGTATAATGAAGATCAGATTTTCGGGTCTAAGTTACCTTTGGAAATGGACAATTAAAATTCAGTTTTTGAGGAAATGAAATGGAGAAGTTAAGGAATATCTCTCGTGGATCTTAAGACTGAGTTATAATGAATTTCCTTGATGAAATTGTGAAATTGTGGATCAAGAACATGGTTGACCCGAGAGCATCAATTGGATATTCTCTTGGTCATGATGATTCAATTCTCATGTGCTTTGCTTGATTAAATTCAATGCTGTGATTTTTCCATGTACTTGTCATTGTGGACATTGACATTGGTATGTTGGCTTTGCAATTGAGATATTGCCTGCGAGAATTGAGATTGTGAATCATGTGAGTTACATGGATTGATATCGATGAGATATGTTGAGTTATTTCTCTTTAGTGCATTGAATCGAGTTGACGCCCCTGGGCTGTGTGCGGGGATTTGTACGTACTTGATGACCCTGTGCTGTGTGCTGGGTAGAGTCGTACCATGCGTCGCGGAGCCCCAGAGAGTGGGATTGCAAGGTGGAATGCTTTGCAATGGTGTAAATGAGCGAAAAGCGTGTCATTCCATATTGCATTGACATTTTCATTTTACTTTGTCATTGCTTGATGACATTTGATTGATGTTGATATATGTGTCCTTATGTGATTGCTTTCTAGTAGTCCTAGAGAGTCTTAGGACCCCTATGGTGGAGTTGAATGCTTTTCTTGCTAGCCGTCGCGTTAACCCACGTGTTGGGAACATTTTTCAGATTAGGAGAAACGACAGCTGGGCTTTGGGTTGGTATCAGTGCTGGAGGATAGGTGGTGCGGGTACCACAGATAGTCTTCATGTTAACTGCTCCGAGGGAGTGAATGTATCGGGTGTCACATGTTTGACCGAATCATCTCGCAGGATTGGCCACCACGAGAGTCTCATAGTTGACAGAATCATCTCGACGGTGCTGAGGAGCGAGAGTCACTATGACAACTGAATCATCTCGTCGTAAAAAGTGGAAACCATGAACAAAGTGAAAAGATGAAATTGTTTTATGAGGTTAACTACTTTCTTGATAAGAGAATGTTTTGATTAAAGGAAATTTTGATTGAAGCCCAAGGCACCTTGGCGCTGGAGGGTAATGAGTTTGTTACCATTGACTGAATGTCAAGTCTTACGAGAAATGGAATTGAACGATGGTTTTGGAACAAAGAATTGTGTTCTTCTGAGTCTGTTTTATTGAAACCCTGCCCAAGTACGAAGTTGAGCTTTTATTGTGATTTCCTGATTGTCGAGTCAACGTTTGAAAGATTGCAATGTTGTTTTTGGGTCAAATTACGCTCTGCTTTACTAATGCTTGATTTTATCTCATTTTTTCCAAAAATATCTATTTTTCAAAAGTGTCTGGAGGTATTAGCGATCTAGTCTAAGGTTAGGTTTAGCTTATTGAGATTCATATCTCACCCCGTCGTGGGATCCCTTTTTCAGACCGTATATAATAGACCATGGATGCTCCCCCACGACGCTTTAGAGTCCCAAGAGATATCGAGATCTTGACCTCGAGGCACACCATTTGTGAGGGTGTAGTGTACATTAAGACGACGACCGTTGTTCGGATTGACGATGGAGGTTCGTACCTGAGTCCCCTTACCTTCGAGGCTTGGACGCTCCAGGATGAGGGTACTTTCGTTGGGCCACTGCGTGAGAGTACCATGCCTGCGACACGCTATGGGTGGATGACCCGCCTGAGATCGACCTTCTCGATGACTTGCTGTTAGGACTTGATGCTGATTTCGCCATGGCTGGACCGGATCCTGTGCTACCTACCCCAGTTGAGGAAGACGCCACTGCGAGTCCCCCGTTAGGCATAGAGCTAGACCTTGGAGATGTTGGATCGTCGACTGACGACTAAGGGTTCGATGTCTGATGTACGGCCTTGTAGCCTGTTCTCTTTGAGGGGGTAAGAACAGTAGGAGTGCCACAACTTTTGTACGGAGATCACTTGAGTGCCATAACTTTTTTTTGGATCACTTGAGTATCAAATCGGAGCAAAAAGGATCACTTGAGTGCCACTTCCGGCCAAACATCATACGTGGACTTTCTACTTAATATTTTATTGTGACGTGGAAATTCTTGTCCAACGTGTCGTTATTAAATTGAACCTAAGTGATCACTTTTTCAAAATTAAGGAACCTAAGTGACTGCTTTTAAAAAATTAAAGAACCTAAGTGATCACTTTTCAAAAATTGAGGAACCTAAGTGGCTACTTTTAAAAAGATATGGTACTTAAGTGACCACTTTGTGAAAGTTCAATCTGAAAGCGTGCAACGTTCTTAAAGTGAATCTAAGTGATCGCTTTTCCAAAATTAATGAACCTAAGTGAGCACTTTTAAAAAATTAAAGAACCTAAGTGATCACTTTTAAAAAATTGAGGAACCTAAGTGATTACTTTTAAAAAGATCTAGTACTTGAGTGGCCACTTTTTGAAAGTTCAATCCGAAACATGCGACGTCGTTTCCTTTTTATTGCTGATTCAACTTTCCGGCGAGCCACGTGGGTTGATTTTATATTATTTTAGTGCCACGTCGGATTTTCCGGCGACGCAAATAGCAAATGGCACTCAAGTGATCTATTTTTAAAAGTTGTGGTACTCAGGTGATCCAAAAAAAAGTTATAGCACTCAAGTGATCTCCGTACAAAAGTTGTGGCACTCCTACTGTTCTTACCCCTCTCTTTGAGACACCCATTTGGTAGTGGACTCATGCCTAGCGTTGTATTATGACTGACTTCTATGATGTATGTTTCTAAAGTCTTTCTAGTTATTTATTAGTAGGGTTGTTTTTCTCGCTTTTGCATGTATGTTTCATTTAGGTCCTCATGATTTGGTCGTTAGATCCTGGATGACTATTGAAGTCAACGGTCCTTTGAGGGATGTTTGCGTGCCCGCTGGGTTTGGAGCATGACAAATGTTCTTTCTAAAGTAAATGGATAAAAAGATGGACATGTTGATTCATCTTTTTTTAAAATCCAACATAGCAAATAACAATTTACACCATCAAATAACTTCTGATTTGTTGTTTGAACAAACAAAAAGACTATATTGAATGTAGGGGTGTAAAAAAAAACCCGCACCAGGCAGGCCGGCCCGAAAATTTGCTTGATTTTTGGGATTTTTGGCCCGAGTTTTGTACTCGGGCCGGTTCGCCCCCCGACTTTTTTTAACACTCGTGTTTTCTTTTTCATTTAATTTATTTTTATTTTTATATTCTTTCATTTGATGAGTTTGTTAATTGATTTTGATTCCAAAAAAGAAAAAGAAAAAAAGAATCGGGCCGAGCGCGATACTGCTCAGTTTCGGGTTGGGTTGGGTCGGGCCGAGCCGAGACCCGGCCCATTGACACCGCCAATTGAATTTTTATCAATGATTTAGGAATCAAATTAAATAAATAAAAAGTGAAGGACCATATTGCAAAGCGGACCAAGTTTTACATATCAATTATGTCATTTTCCTTTTTACATTTGGACCTCATAGAATGTATGATAATTTAATTGATGTTTTCTTTATGTCTTGCGGATTTCTAGATAGATGTAAAGTAAGTTGAGGATGCACTAGTGTGAAAGGAATAGGCACAAAAGTAGAAAATGTACACACTGAACCACTAAGTTATTCCGGATGCTTGCAAGAAAGAAGAAAACGTAAAGTTGACTCTCCAAGTCGACGTAATTGTCTTGGTACATAAGTCTTCTTCCAGGAGAGAACTTGAACATGACAGAGAAAGTTTCACCATTCTGCCATCATCACAGTCACTTAGCACTAGAAGGTGGCAAGTCTCCTCAGGTCAACTTGGAATATCAACTTACAAGCTAACTTGTCGTTTTTCATCGAGTTCTTTTTAACATAAATAGGGATACAGACACAAAGACTCGATTGAACGGAGGATTTAATACCCTGTAAGCCTTACTAACTAGTTGAGTCGAGGACTTTGGTGTGGGCAAGTGACGTAATCCACAGCAGTTTGCACGCATTTTGTGAGTTTTGAATGGGTGATTTTCAACATCTGAGTTAATAGTTTTCCATGCCCACCATCTATGGATTGCGATGCATCTAGTTACTGTCTATAAACTTATTCATTGCCGTCATATTCTTTTACCATGGCATGCATTGATATCTCAAACTATGCTTTAGCACGTAGAAGTTATAAATTCGTTCCCTAGCCCAAGATATTACCCAGTGCTAACTATATGAGTATTTTTTTTTTTAGATGTAAAATGTAAGCATTAGTCATCAGATGAAGTACAAAAGTTTAGGAGCATCCCTCAATATTACAAATAAAACTAATAATGTCAGAAGATGGAGATAGGAAGAGGTCTAATATTTTTATAAGTTCTACCTCTAACATGTTTTGAAAGCGTCCGCGGTGCGCTCTATCCAACCATAAGTGTGACGCCCTAGAAATCCGACCCCGGTGAAGTCCCTGAATTCGATAAAAGGAATTAAGATCGAAATTTCAGTCGTTAAATATTATGGGATCGAAAGGACTGAAGAGACGATTTTGGACGAATTCGGAGATTCAGTCGGTTTAAATTAGGTTCGAAATTCCTAGTCGCCGCGAATTAGGATTTCAATCCTCGCGACCCGAGCCTAATCCCGACCGAGCCTAGCCTAGGGAATTACCAAAATACTCTTCGTCCGTTGTACCGAAAATTCGTTTCAGTCCCGATTCGCCAAAAGACCGTTTTGCCCCTAGATATTAGCTAATGGGACAAAATTGCCCAAAAGTCCTTGTGGGCCGCTCAATTCCATCAGCCCACTCTCTCTCTCTCTCTCTCTCTCTCTCTCTCTCTCTCTCTCTCTCTCTCTCTCTCTCTCTTTCCCTTCTTCTTTCTCGCGCGCGACCTCCTCCCCCCTTGGCCGAACGTCCTCCCTCTTCCTCATTCCTCTTCCGTCCGTTTTTGCGCTCCACCACCCACAGCCGACCACCTCCGACCTTTAGCCTCCTCCGCCGTCGCATCCTCGTCGTCGTCAGCCGCGCCGGAGCCGCCAAATCGCCCCGGAAGACCCCGACGCCCAGCCCCTGTTTTCGGCCCGTGCTGACCCGAGAAGAGCCGAGCTTCCCCCGGCCGCTCGCGGCGTCGCCGCCGCCACCCACCACCTCGGCCTAGCCCCTCAACCTCCCCTCGACATATTCGACCCAACCCCGCCGCCGATTAGCCACCGGAGCCGCCGGAATCAGCCCCGAAGTCGCCGGTGCCCTGTTTTAGGGCTCGGTTCGTGTTTTCTTCGATCCCGCCGCTCACCGCCGTGCACCGCCGCCACCAACAGACTCCCCAACCGCCCTTCCACCTTCCCCAAGCTCGGCAGAGCTCGCCGCCGCGCGTGGTGGCCGGAGGACCGCCCGCAAGCCGCCCCTGTTTTTCTGCCCCAAAACGGCCGGTTCTGCTCGTCGCCGATCCGCCACCTCCGACCGCCCTCAGCCACTGCCGCCGGTCCCGATCACCTCCCCTCGACCCCTAGGTGAGATCCCCGGCCTTGGCCGGCCTCGTCCCGGCCCGTGGGGCCGTGTTTCGCCGGAAATCCGCCCGGTTCCCCTGTTTGACCCTGTTGGCCGGTTCTGTTTTAGGCCGCCACCGCTTGCCGGAGCGTCGCCGTCACCGGCCACCTGTCCCGTTGACCTCGCGAGACTTCCTTGAGGCATTCCCGAGGTTTTAGGTTTTTATGCCGCCGCCGTCGCCGCCGCCGCCGCCGCCGCCGCCGTTCGCCGTCGTCGGCCATTGAGACCGTCCGAGCTCGATTTGATAGTGAGTTGACCCTAATCCTTGGTTAGGGCGCTAATTGCGCCTAGGATTAGTCGTTTAGTCAACCGTGGAATTTAGGTACTCGATCGGGGCCGGTCTAAATAGAAATTGGGATTAGGATAAATGGCCGATCGATTTGGTTAGCCGGACTGATTAAATTGTCTGTGGCTAGTTGTTGTTAGAAAATTATTGATTGATTGATTGGGCAATGGATTGCCGCTGTTTGATCACGAGCGAGCGATAGGCTAGAGACGAGCGAGCGATCGACGACGTTTAAGTCGGATTGGCTAATAAATAATTATTGCATGAATTCGAGCCTTTATGTGGCCTAATCGGACTGGATGTTCGTGTTTGTGTGAATTGCCTCGTTGGATGCTGTGATTGATTGGCTGGAATGATTGTTTGGCGTCGATCGTTGATTGGGGGTTAATCGCCCTGTGTGTGGTGACTAGTGGTTAGTCTGCATTTGCATATGACCGTGTGCGAAGTCAAAATACATATTTTGGCACGAAATTGGCATTTGGCCAAAGTTTTTACTTGCCTGAGTGAGCATCCGGCCTTAACCAAAGATAATGAAATGGGTTGATTGCTGGATGTGGAATGTATGGTCATATGACGAAAAACGATGAGGTTCCTGGCAAGTTCGTGTTCTATGATTTGGACGGAACTATACGAGTTGCCAGAAGCACGACAACTCTGATTCGGTGTTAACTAGTACGGATGCAGAGTTGGTCGGATGCCGGTCGCAATGGATGTTGGACCGACGCCCCGTATAGGGATGCCTACTTGCTGGTGCCGTGCCAGACGCACTGGATACACCGCTTGTAGTAGCCATTGCCGAGAGTAAAGGAACGTAGCCCGGTTTTGCCAGTAGAACGCTGGATCACACTGGGGTGTTGGATCGCGTTATGTGTGAGAGTCGAATCACGCTCTCTTTCGCATGTATCCTCTCATGTGCCGGTGGCACGATCATCGTTAATAAAAGAATTGAGTGCAATGTAACTTCGTACATGGGTAAGCATGAACGTATCCCGACTACGACGTTTGGAATGGGACGAATGGAGTAGGAAGACGGAAGTTCATACTCACTTGTGTTCGAGTTATTATTGTGCCGTGTGCATTGTCCTGGTGATTATCCTGTGCATACTGGTGGATGTAATGCCGTGATTGAGTGACTGATTGACGTTGACATGCTGAGTCATGTCGAGCATTGCATTATGTATGGCTGAAGCTGGTAAGTGTGCATGTGGATGATGGTTATATTGTTAACTATGGATAGTTGCTATATGTGCATGTGTGATTTGTGAGCTTCGGTTAGGATGCCCTGGGCGAATCAGTTTCCTAACTGAGCTTAGGCTTGATTCACTGAGATTTATTCTCACCCCGTCGTGGGATAACATTTTCAGGTCCCACGTGACGGAGCCTTGTGAATGCCAAGAGTTGGCTGTTGGAGTAGTCTATTGAAGAAAGTGAGTAGTTGACCTCACCTGACCAAGTGACCTGATTGAGGTTTTGTCTAGTCGCCCCCGAAGTATGGGGTTGTGTACATTCGTTAGTATGGATAAGGTCTTGATTGGTTTGCTGATATGTATGAATTGGGATTTTCATTTTGTGAATGTCGATTGTGACTGCCTACTTTGCTATCCCTGTTTGTTTATGCTGTCAGGGAGTTAGAACGTTTCCGCATGCGTAGTTAAGTGATAGGTCGATAGCGTGCCTGGGAAGCTATCTCTATGACCTCGTGGTGATTTGGCAAGGGATGTCGCGGGCTCGAGAGTCGGGGCGTGACACCCCCGCCCAAGGTGGTATCAGAGCAAGGTCTGCCTGATTCATCTGGTCATTGGCTTGGAGTGATAAGGAGCGTTGGGATTTGGGATAGTTAGTAGGATTATAAGCTTTTGCATGTGCTTGTTATCGATGCTTTTGACTGTTTATTGGTTATCTCATTACGTGTTGCCTGGGGTGGACAGGACTCCGTAAGTTACCTGTATAATGAGCGACCGTAATGAGATGGTGTCTAGTGGAAGGTTAGTTCGAGAAGGTCCCAGGGTGGACGGGATCCTACAGACTTTGGAAACTTTGAGAGCTGTAGCTGGACAGCAAGGGTGTAGTCAAGCTAATGCTACTGCCGTTTCGCATGGAGACTCATTGACTAGAAATGAGAGTGGTACGCGACCAATACCTGAGTTGATGGAAAGGTTTCTAGACCTAGGACCGCCGAAGTTTGAAGAGATAGGAGATCCAGAGGCTGCAATCTGGTGGATGTTAGGATTCGAGAAGGCATTCACCCTGTTGGGATGTTCCGAAGAGGACAAGGTGACGTTAGCCGTTTATCAACTTCATGGTGAAGCTAAGGCGTGGTGGGAAGTTACACAAGAAAAAATCTTTCCTGGAGATATGGTACCGGTATGGGATGCCTTTGTGGAAGCCTTCTATGGCAAGTACTTTTTGGACTGTAGGCGAGAGAAAAAGATGATTGAATTTCTGCAGCTTCGTCAGGATCATTTGTCAGTAGAGCAATATAAAGTGAAATTTGCCGAACTATATGAATTTGCACCATGGACGATTAGAGATACTATGAATAGGATGAGAAGATTTTATGATGGATTGAAACCTGAGATTAAAGACCGACTGGTATCGTTGGACATAAGGAGTTATGGAGAGTTGTTCGAAAGGGCCCAATATGTGGAAAGGAGCATGATTGACAGAGCAATCGCGTCTGGATCGCGATTCGCGCTTTCTTCTAGGGATAACCGTCGGACAGAGAAGAGGCCGATGTTTGCCAACAAGTATCACATTCCGTCTAATCGAAGGAGTACAATCAAGAAGCTGATATTCCGCCAAAGCGAGAAGTGTCGCCTGTGTCGTCTAAGGCATGAGTCTGGTCCCTGCCCGTATAGAGGTGGAGAATGCTTTAAATGTTACCAACCGGGACACCAAGTGAAGGACTGCCCGATAAGAAATAAGACAGAGCAAGTATCGCTGCCGCAAGATAGACAAACTCGAGGAATTGTTCAGCAGGACAACCAGGATTGACTCGACTGGGAGTAGAGTAGCTTTTGAGCTAAGATGTACTAGTTATTAACTAGCCGTGACTGGTTGGGTGGAAAAGACTTTTTGTGGATAAGGCTTATGGATATGGGTTGTATTAAGGCAGTTAGTACTTTGTGGATCGCATAAGTTTAAAGTGTCGTTTGGCTTGGATTGTCTTAGCTATTCCTTTCAGGTGGATCTTAATTAATGACTAAATGAATATCCGCCATTGAGCAAGTGTGGATTGTGAGATTGATCTCTAAGGGTGATGAACTTTTTAGGAGTCAGAGGACACGAATGGATAAGGATCGGTGGGAAGTCAGATAATGCGTGCTGAATAATGATGAAGATCTTTCTCCACATGTGATTGAAGTAGGACTTAAAAGTGAAGATCGTTTTGTGAGCCCGTGGTGTGGTGTTGTGTTTTTGGGTGATGGACAGGAGATTGGGATGAATTGAGATGTCATGAGTAAGTAAGACATTTGTGTTTTGCAGAACTGGTGAAGATCGGGTTATACCTCTGAATCTTGATCAGAAAAGGCCTTGTAGTCTATCAAAGGCAGTTTTGAGATAACTTGAGGCCCGTATGGTCCAGTGGGCTAGTAACTTATTAAGGTCATGAGGAAGTGTACACTGCCTGAAGACTATATTTGACGAAACCTTAGACATGTGTATAGAACAAGGACGGTAAAGACAAACAGGGAAAGTTCGTAAGGGGATAATTTGGTGTTAGACGACATGGTAGATCGTCAGTTTGTTGCATGGGCTATAGAAATTGGCGACACCCCTGGATAAGATTAAGATTGCGAGATGTGACAATTAAGATTGGCTAGTTATCAGAGTAGCGCATTGGAAGCATCGTAGGACCGCATGATTTCTCGGAGTAATGATTATAAGGGTCTTGCTTTTGGTAAAACAGAAAGTCGATCGGAACTCACCCTAGTAGTTTCAGTGTTGGTCTGAATAGCTGGATGAGACACCAAGACTTAAAGATAAGGTCACTAAGGGATTGGCAGAAAGATTGATACGGCCAAGCTTATGGCGAAGAGCTAGTATATCGGTAAGTCAAAGAGCTGCATTACAAGCCTAGCGGATTACTGCAGTCATTGGGAATTCTAAGGTCAAGGTAGGAGAAGATCACAATGGATTTGTGAGGAAACTTCTTAGTAGTCGAAGGATAAATGACTCAGTTTGGAGTGCAGTAAGTAGATTGACAATACAGGTGCAGATTTGAACAGTGTGAAGAGATTCAGTTTGGTATGAAAGTGATGCTCTAAGATCTAGAACCCACCCAAGCTTAAAACTCGGACTGTTCGCAAACAACGACCAAGGGTTGAGGAAGCCACCGAGAGTTTAGAGGTCGCCCTCGACGTGGATGATGGCCTGATTTACCAGTTGGCTATGCTGATTGAGGTTCGACTGTGTGACGATCTGAAATCAAGCACGGAACGATTTGGGTTGATCTGGCTCAGCTGTAAGTTAACCATAGGATCACCCTGAAGTTAACCAGGGATTGATTCGTGGCATGATTTGCGAGCTGACATTGATCGATATTTAGGATGGCCATGGACCCAGTGAGGACGATTTGTACTAGAACCCCGTACCAACCACGCACTAGTCAAAGGGCTGATCACCCTGAGTCGTGTGACGTGTTGTTGGAAGAATACGGGTCGAGTTGAACTAATCCTGCATCAACTTGAGTTGGTCATGAGAAGTGATCTCGATAGTGTTCGATTGTACCACCGGTCTAGGAACGGGTGATTCCAACCCTAAACCGGAATGTTGAAGTGGTCCTCGACTCGCCAGTCGCTTGTGAGTTGACACTGTTCGACAGAATGGATGTCCTGACCCTCAGTTGGATTTGGAGCCCGAGTTCGGTAATTCGTCAGATGTTTCTGGAAACGACAAGTGATAACCTCAGATCCTAAGGAGTTGTCGGTTAAAAGGCGAATCATTAGTCGACCTTCTTCATGTAAACAGAATGCCCAAATTGCCATTAGTGTTAGTCAGGATTGACATCTTTGGACCAAGAGGAGAAGCAGCGTTAAACTCTGCTCATTGGAAGTAAGAAAAAAATAAATCGAGTTGTGGGGAATGGATAATTACTGCGGTTGCTAGGACAATCAACAGTTGAACAAGATAGTAGGGTTTGATGGTCACTATGTGGTTTCGATGTACAGAGTGGTGATAATAAATGATTTGAAATAAGCGTAGTTTAAACTTTGGAAATAATGGATTCGTGAGAGTGATTAATTACTGGGGCCACTGGGACAATCGACAGCGGAAAAGGACAGTAAAGTTAGATGGTCACAGTCGAGTTGAATCCTTGGGATTGAATGGTTCACCCTATTTAAACGAATTGTGGATATGGAATTGCGGCTTAATGATAAATGAGGAGTGTAAGTTTTAAATCTGACTTGGATTCGGTAGTCGCGGTGTGGTCTTGATTCATGAGGTAGAAATAAAGATTGATTTGAAGCAAGCGTAGTATGAACTCTGGGGCGATGAAATTGTGGTTCAGTATGGCTTATCATCCGAAGATGGATGGTCAGTTTGCAAGGACAAATCAGACTATGGAGTACAGGTTTAAGACTTGGAGTTGAATTTCAAGAGTAATTGGAAGGAACTGTTACACCTGTTGGAGTTGCCTAACTAACAGACAGTGGCGAAGCATTAAAGTAGTGCTTTTGGGGCATCGTGTAGTAGAGTGTGTAGAAAGCTAATCTATTTGGACGAAGTTGGAAAAAGAAAAGAAGTTACTGAATCAGAATCAGTAGATTAGTCGTTAGACGTTAACAGGGTTATCAGAAATAGACAGAGAACAGTGCAGAGCCATCAGAAAAGTTACGCCAATAAGAGGCGAAGACCTATGGAATTTCAGATGGACAATTATGTCTTTTAGAAAGTGTCGCCTAAGAAGAGGGACATCTCGTTTTGGAAATAAAGGAAAGTTAAGCCCAAGGTATGTCAGATCTTTTGAGATTTTGGAAGCATTGAGAATTTGGGTACTATCTTGTGCTGCCGTCGAAGTTTACTCAAGTGTGGCATCTTCCACGTGTCAATACTAAGGAAGTACGAATCGGACCCCACTGATGTGCTGAGTCAAGAAGAAATTGAATTGGATAGGCAAAAATCGTACGTGGAAAGTCCAGTCAGAATCGTGGGTAGGAATGAACGAGTGCTATAGATCAGGATGATCCCGTTAGTCAAGGTGGTTTAGAAACACGATAGTACTGAAGGGACTATTAGAAAGATTGAGGAAGTTTTAAGGACCGATGTGGTAAGGACTAAGTATTCTCATTTGCTTCAAGGGTCATAGCAGTACTTCAATTTCGAGGACGAAATTTCCTAAGTGGGGGAGAGTTGTGACGCCCTAGAAATCCGACACCGGTGAAGTCCCTGAATTCGATAAAAGGAATTAAGATCGAAATTTCAGTCGTTAAATATTATGGGATCGAAAGGACTGAAGAGACGATGTTTGGACGAATTCGGAAATTCAGTCGGTTTAAATTAGGTTCGAAATTCCTAGTCGCCGCGAATTAGGATTTCAATCCTCACGACCCGAGCCTAATCCCGACCGAGCCTAGCCTAGGGAATTACCAAAATACTCTTCGTCCGTTGTACCGAAAATTCGTTTCAGTCCCGATTCGCCAAAAGACCGTTTTGCCCCTAGATATTAGCTAATGGGACAAAATTGCCCAAAAGTCCTTGTGGGCCCCTCAATTCCATCAGCCCACTCTCTCTCTCTCTCTCTCTCTCTCTCTCTCTCTCTCTCTCTCTCTCTCTCTCTCCCTTCTTCTCTCTCGCGCGCGACCTCCTCCCCCCTGGCCGAACGTCCTCCCTCTTCCTCCTTCCTCTTCCGTCCGTTTTTGCGCGCCACCACCCACAGCCGACCACCTCCGACCTTTAGCCTCCTCCGCCGTCGCATCCTCGTCGTCGTCAGCCGCGCCGGAGCCGCCAAATCGCCCCGGAAGACCCCGACGCCCAGCCCCTGTTTTCGGCCCGTGCTGACCCGAGAAGAGCCGAGCTTCCCCCGGCCGCTCGCGGCGTCGCCGCCGCCACCCACCACCTCGGCCTAGCCCCTCAACCTCCCCTCGACATATTCGACCCAACCCCGCCGCCGATTAGCCACCGGAGCCGCCGGAATCAGCCCCGAAGTCGCCGGTGCCCTGTTTTAGGGCTCGGTTCGTGTTTTCTTCGATCCCGCCGTTCCGCAGCTCACCGCCGTGCACCGCCGCCACCAACAGACTCCCCAACCTCCCTTCCACCTTCCCCAAGCTTGGCGGAGCTCGCCGCCGCGCGTGGTGGCCGGAGGACCGCCCGCAAGCCGCCCCTGTTTTTCTGCCCCAAAACGGCCGGTTCTGCTCGTCGCCGATCCGCCACCTCCGACCGCCCTCAGCCGCTGCCGCCGGTCCCGATCACCTCCCCTCGACCCCTAGGTGAGATCCCCGGCCTTGGCCGGCCTCGTCCCGGCCCGTGGGGCCGTGTTTCGCCGGAAATCCGCCCGGTTCCCCTGTTTGACCCTGTTGGCCGGTTCTGTTTTAGGCCGCCGCCGCTTGCCGGAGCGTCGCCGTCGCCGGCCACCTGTCCCGTTGACCTCGCGAAACTTCCTTGAGGCATTCCCGAGGTTTTAGGTTTTTGGGCCGCCGCCGTCGCCGCCGCCGCCGCCACCGCCGTCGCCGTTCGCCGTCGTCGGCCGTTGAGACCACCCGAGCTCGATTTGATAGTGAGTTGACCCTATTCCTTGGTTAGGGCGCTAATTGCGCCTAGGATTAGTCGTTTAGTCAACCGTGGAATTTAGGTACTCGATCGGGGCCGGTCTAAATAGAAATTGGGATTAGGATAAATGGCCGATCGATTTGGTTAGCCGGACTGATTAAATTGTCTGTGGCTAGTTGTTGTTAGAAAATTATTGATTGATTGATTGGGCAATGGATTGCCGCTGTTTGATCGCGAGCGAGCGATAGGCTAGAGACGAGCGAGCGATCGACGACGTTTAAGTCGGATTGGCTAATAAATAATTATTGCATGAATTCGAGCCTTTATGTGGCCTAATCGGACTGAATGTTCGTGTTTGTGTGAATTGCCTCGTTGGATGCTGTGATTGATTGGCTGGAATGATTGTTTGGCGTCGATCGTTGATTTGGGGTTAATCGCCCTGTGTATGGTGACTAGTGGTTAGTCTGCATTTGCATATGACCGTGTGCGAAGTCAAAATACATATTTTGGCACGAAATTGGCATTTGGCCAAAGTTTTTACTTGCCTGAGTGAGCATCCGGCCTTAACCAAAGATAATGAAATGGGTTGATTGCTGGATGTGGAATGTATGGTCATATGACGAAAAACGATGAGGTTCCTGGCAAGTTTGTGTTCTATGATTTGGACGGAACTATACGACTTGCCAGAAGCACGACAACTCTGATTCGGTGTTAACTAGTACGGATGTAGAGTTGGTCGGATGCCGGTCGCAATGGATGTTGGACCGACGCCCCGTATAGGGATGCCTACTTGCTGGTGCCGTGCCAGACGCACTAGATACACCGCTTGTAGTAGCCGTTGCCGAGAGTAAAGGAACGTAGCCCAATTTTGCCGGTAGAACGCTGGATCACACTGGGGTGTTGGATCGCGTTATGTGTGAGAGTCGAATCACGCTCTCTTTCGCGTGGATCCTCTCATGTGCCGGTGGCACGATCATCGTTAATAAAAGAATTGAGTGCAATGTAACTTCGTACATGGGTAAGCATGAACGTATCCCGACTACGACGTTTGGAATGGGACGAATGGAGTAGGAAGACGGAAGTTCATACTCACTTGTGTTCGAGTTATTATTGTGCCGTGTGCATTGTCCTGGTGAATATCCTGTGCATACTGGTGGATGTAATGCCGTGATTGAGTGACTGATTGACGTTGACATGCTGAGTCATGTCGAGCATTGCATTATGTATGGCTGAAGCTGGTAAGTGTGCATGTGGATGATGGTTATATTGTTAACTGTGGATAGTTGCTATATGTGCATGTGTGATTTGTGAGCTTCGGTTAGGATGCCCTGGGCGAATCAGTTTCCTAACCGAGCTTAGGCTTGATTCACTGAGATTTATTCTCACCCCGTCGTGGGATAACATTTTCAGGTCCCACGTGACGGAGCCTTGTGGATGCCAAGAGTTGGCTGTTGGAGTAGTCTATTGAAGAAAGTGAGTAGTTGACCTCACCTGACCAAGTGACCTGATTGAGGTTTTGTCTAGTCGCCCCCGAAGTATGGGGTTGTGTACATTCGTTAGTATGAATAAGGTCTTGATTGGTTTGCTGATATGTATGAATTGGGATTTTCATTTTGTGAATGTCGATTGTGATTGCCTACTTTGCTATCCCTGTTTGTTTATGCTGTTAGGGAGTTAGAACGTTTCCGCATGCGTAGTTAAGTGATAGGTCGATAGCGTGCCTGGGAAGCTATCTCTATGACCTCGTGGTGATTTGGCAATGGATGTCGCGGGCTCGAGAGTCGGGGCGTGACAATAAGTGTATTTTTTGGGTCACAACTATCAGCTGTCGAGTGATCTCAAGTTTAATGACCAAAGGTCAAGTTATAAGAATGCCGTTGGGGTTAAGTACACCTCAAATGCTATAAGTTGTGTACGGCGCTCACTTTAGTGCCAAAACTTTCAAATCGATCACTTTAGTGCTAAATTTTTGTAACTTCGATCACTTCAGTGCAAAAACATTCAAATCGATCGCTTCAGTGCTAAGTTTTTGTAACTTCGATCACTTAAGTGCCAACTTCTTTTAAAAACGATCACTTCAGTGACAAGTCCGATGAGCCACGTCAGCTCAAATAATAATAAAAAATACATGTGTCGGATTTTCGGTGAGCCACATCAGCTTAAATCGGAGTTAACACTAAAATGATCGTTTTTAAAAGAAGTTGGCACTTAAGTGATCGAAGTTACAAAAAATTAGCACTAAAGTGATCGATTTGAAAGTTTTAGCACTAAAGTGAATGCCGTACACAACTTATGACACTTGGGGTGTGCTTAAGCCAATCCCTTTGCCTTGGAGAGATTCTCAATGACCATCAGAAAAGTTGGGATGTGACGCTTTGCCGTATTTACTTTAGTCGTTCTAGCAATTGATTAGCTTTTGAACATGTGGTCAAGCCTCTGTCTAATATTCCTTTAATCCCCCCATATTCATGTGCTTTCTCTGCGGTTCAAAGCTAATAACCTCAAAAACCAAGAACCCCCAAAATGGAAGACTAATTCACAAGATGTCTGCTTTCCCTTATTGCGTTTCTCCCAACGTACATTTTGGTGGAAAATGCATTATCCCAGCAAAACATCAAGCACCAATTCTCTGTCTTAGAGTAACTCTCTCTCTCTCTCTCTCTCTCTCTCTCTCTCTCTCTTTCTCGTGCCGTGTTTCTCTCTCTCTTTCTCGTGCCGTGTTAAATGGGCATCTGATGTTAGAGCCCTTTTCGGGTCTGGTTCTTCTTGATTAAATTCCTGTGGTCGTCCTAAATCAGCTATTATTTTTCATTTCGAGCCAACAGGTATCGCCCCTGGCGGTCTTGAATTCACACCCGTAAACCATTTGTCTTTGCCTCTTCTTCTTTGGCCTATAAATACCCCCACATGCATAGTTTACTTCTGTGATTCTCTCAACTCTTGCCTCAAGTTTGAATAAATCCAACTCCCAGAAATTAAATATGGCGAGGATGGTTGCTCTGTTCTTGATGATCTCTCTCCTCCTCTGCTTGACTTCAGCCTTTGGCGGGCGACCCGAACCAGCCTTTCCTCAAGAAAACCCCATGACATCTCGCCATGAGGTTAGTTGATTTTGTTCAGAAGCTTTCATATGAGAATTGAAAGAAAGATACGAACCGAGTGATGTTCATATTTGGTTTCCCCCTTCCCTCTTTTGTTCTTTTCAGAGAGTTGAGGGGTTTGAAGAGAGCTGCGAAGGAGTTGGCGAGGAAGAATGCTTGACGAGGAGGACTCTCGCAGCTCACCTCGATTATATTTACACTCAAAAGCAGAAACCCTGAAAACAAATGTTTGATTCTTGTGCAATATAATGTAATACAACGGCATATATTAAGTAAAGCATCGTCTTCATCAAGTAGTTGCCCCCTGTTTAGCTTGATCTTTGTGTTCTTCTTCAGCGATCTTCTCGTGTTTCCATGTGTTCGGTGGCAATGATGGGGTCAATTCTATAAATTTAGCGTTCGACTTGTGCTCTTTTTTTCTTCGGGCCCTCTCTGGCTGAAGCTACGGAGACTCGCTTGTTCGATAAGCTTTTGGACTGGAATTTATGAAAATTCTATCGTTTCCTGTATGGCTTGTTCCTCATTCTGCAACACAATTTACATGTGACGAGGCTGATGCTGAGATTTTTGCCCAACACTGGTCATCTATTCCGAAGTTTAAGCTTTTGGGATAGTGCTTAATTAATTGTTCTCGAAATTTCACTAGAAAAATTAAATTCAATATAATTAAAACTGGCTAATGCCTGGTAGCCAGCATGTGATTGAAATTTACTGGTTTTCAAAATGACATGTATAAGCCCGCACCAAAAGCTCGGTTATGGAACATGCTTGCTTCATCGCACCAACCAACTCATCTGCTAGATAGTTATTAACTTCGAATAAAGTCTACGGACAGAACAGAACCAGAAGGGAGTCGATGGATTTCAATCTTTTTTTGTGGGTTTCATGCTGTTTCATCTGTTTCCATACGTTCCGAATTGAATGTCAGCAACCACTTAGATTGATTCTGGTTGGAAAGAGATAATGAAGTCGCAGAGAAAGACGGTTGAAGGTTGTGTTGTGTGTGAACGTGATTGCTGGCCTTATTGTGTGGTAAGATTGCGTGCGACATAAATGTAGAGAAAGCGAACTCTTAGAAAGAGTCTCAATTTGAACAGAGGGGGCACATTCACGAACTATACTGGCTCAGATATTATATTAGAAAGTTCAACACAAAAACTATAAGATTAGAAAAAAGCCTAGTTCTTGGTGTAAAAAAATAGCATCCTCATAAAGGGCTCCATGCCATGAATATAGAATAACATCTTATTTAACTTAAGGACGTGAGTGCCAAGACAAAATGCCATTACGATTGGTGTTAAAGAAAATTGAGACGTTAATATAAAGGTTGTATCTAATCTTTTTAGTTCAGTTAAATCTGCGAGTTAGCTCTTTTTAAATCGAGTCATATGAATTTGGAGATGGCAAATGCGTGGATCGGATCGGGTTTGGGTCGGGTTGAATATGGTCCGACCCATATTGACCCATATTTAATGACTCATACTCGACTCGACCCGCGATTGACTCATACCCGACCCGACCCATTTTGACCAATATTATCAAAACATAATAATATTTTTTTTAAATAATATTATTAAAATATTTCCACACAATTAAAAATCTAGTGAAATTTTTTAAGCGACCAGCACTGGCGGTCGCGATTGGGATTGGGACCGGGGCCGGTGACTTGCCCCGGCCCTAGTTGCATGATCCGAATACGGCCCCTGGTCGAGGTCCCGGCCTCGGGCCCGGTTGCCAGCCTCGGCCCCTACCCCGGCCCTGGCCCGGCACTGTTCCCGACCCCCAACCCCGGCCCCCAGACCAGGCCCCGGCCGCCGGTCCCGTTCTTGGCCTTGACCCCCGGCCCCCAACCCCGGACCCGGCCCTGGCCTCGGCCCCCGGTCCCTGGTCCCAGACCCAGCCCCAGCCCCCCGTCTCGGCCCCGATCGGGCCCCGGCCACGGTCCCGTTCCCCGGCCATCGGTCCCTATCTCGACCCCGGTCTCCGATCCCCGGCCCCCGGCACTGGTCCCGACCCCGGTCTCATTCCCGGCCCCGGTCCCGAGACCATTTGTAACTTGTGAAAGGATGTTCTCCTTATGGGTCGAAAGTGGGTCCAATATGAGTCGAAAATTGATTTAGGTGTGACCCATTATTGACTCATTTTTAGTGAATCTTTTAAAAGTTAATGACTCATATTTGATCAATTTTATACAAATATGGGTCAAATATGGGTTTGTGACCCATATTGCCACCTCTACTTATGATTCTTCTTATTCGTGCAATTTGACTTTTTTGTTATAAGTTATCATCACTAGTACCATGAGGAATATATATCCTTAGGGGAGAGACTCTTGTCTAAAACTCATAAGAAAGTAAAAGGACTTGATTGTACGCAAAAGAAGCGAGTAAATTGTGCAGACAACCAAACTTATATGATCACATCTCAATTTAACTAGTTCCTACTTAGATGCAATAAAAGTTACTTGTAGGTTTTTTTTTTAAAGACTACTAGATCTCACACAAAGTCCAGAGTCACCATACTTTTTGAAATGACATAACACGTCTCATGTATGCACATGTGTAGTTGCGATCGATTTTTTGACAGTAGTAAGATGAGTAAAGATATCTAGAGCTGAGCGACCGAAAGCAGAATAAAGACAACTAGAGGGCTTTGACAAAAATAAAAGCGTCCTTCGCTAGCTAGATACTAGGGATTTGCTTTCTTCACAGTGTTTTCTCCCCATTACTTATAACTTTCTTTTCCTTTCTTTTCTCATTTCCGCTGCTTCCTTGCTACGGTAACAACTATAGAGTGGGACAGAACCACAAAGATAAAGACTTGCCCCTTACGATCAGTTCCTTTCTAGTTTCTACAATGCCCCCAAGAGTCAAGCCTAGGGCATTATTGTTGCCTATATATCTTAAGAGTGGACCCATCAATTCGTTCGGACAAATAATTATGTATACCGGACTAACGTGACCTCAAAACATGTGAACCATCACATTATATGAATCCCACAAAGGTTCAAATACAATGACGGGCCACATCAATTGGGCTTACGTCAATTAGGCAATGTAATATTAACCACTGCGTAGCAAATCTTCAAAAATTGGGATGACTCCACAAACTTACGAATGTGTACAATAAGCCAGTTCTACGCATTGTTGAGTGAAACCACACGCTGAACTTTGAAGTTATGTGTATCTTCCCATTGGAGAAAAAAAAAAACTGACATATGAATGAATGAACTATTTAATGGTCCAAATATCCGTGTGTAAATTATATTTAACGTCCATAGACATACCGAAAGAAGACATCTATCTCAATTTCTAGTACTAGTCATGCAAAGTTATATATTAAAAGGGAAATGCTTCCTTGATATTCTGACAGTACTGTTGGTTATTTTTTATAATAGATCCACATGATGGGATTTATCGCAACCGAATCAGAACGATCAAACAGAGAATCAAGAAAAATTGAATGACGCACAGTTTACCAAGGTTCACCACAGAATAGGGCTACGTCCTGCAAAGAGATTTCACAATGATATTCGATTTACAGCTACTCAACTCGTTACAATGATCAGCATAAACGAGCAAAATATGTATGCCCTAAAACGGGCCCAAAATCTAAACCTAGCGAAACATCTATTAAGCCCACAATATACGGGTTAACTTAAATAAAAATCCAAACCCGTTGACCGGGCAGCGGGACAACCGTGTCGGGGGCGCTGCCCCCGAATCCCCACATCCCACGCGCATGGATCACATGTCGTCGGATAACACTTTGGTTTCCCTAAGCTCACGTGGGTGTACCCGGTGTGAGAAACAAGGGTCCCCGAAGTATTCGCTAACTCCAACACCATACACATCATCGCATGTTTTGCATAAAGCACTCATTAATTGAAAAATCATGAGGTTAAAAATAAAAACAGTACTACCATACTATTAGGGCACAAACTCCCATATTAAAAAGCCCTCGTTAGTAGAACCTTGTGCGTGCTTGCCTTCTTTGGTAAAAGATGTACAAAAGATGAAAAAAGGTGGCACGAAACACAAAGAATTATTCAAACCAGCAGAAAGAAAGTGGCCACTTGCTCCTATTGACCATTAGCGTCCCGAAGGAGAGTTTGGAAGCTCATTCCGGCGTTTTTGGATTCATGCTATTAGTAGTCAAACAAAGACCCTCCAGAGGACATCTTTCGAACTTCAAGAAAACTACATTCACAAATTTGTAGTATTATAACTTAAGCTTTCATAATATGGTTGGTACCCTTCACTTTCTCCTCGACATGGTCCAACGTTAGCACTCTCTAGCCTTTGATTGGCCTTTTCCTCTTTATCTATACGTGGCATGGGGATGCCCCTTCGCAAAGTTGAAGTTCATTAACCAGTATTCGAGTGCTTGACTATTGCTGTCTCCAGCCATGAGATGGCGAACCTTATCTCCTTCGAGCCCTCGCATGACACTTATGTTATGACTCGGAAAAGTCGCGTCAATTTTTTCAGGAATTGGCGGATTTTTCAAGAAATTATAATTTTTGTTAAGTGACGGATTTTTATAGTGATTCGTGGTTACTAGGGGTGTCCATACCGAACAAGGTACCCGACCCGAAACAAGACCCGGCCCGAACCGACCCGAAAATTTACACATATTCTTGTTCGGGTGTTAACTTGTTCGGGTATCATGTGCTAGTCTGGTTTTCGTGTTTGGGTATTGCCTATTATTATTGTTTCCTTGTTTGGGCTCGGGCCTGCAAATTGTGAAAGAAGCCCAGAAACCACACGTCAAGAAGATTGATATGGGATGCCTAAACCCTAAGCTGTCGTTCTCTCGCTTTCGCCTCCCTCTCGTGCTCGACGGTCTCACCTCCATCATCGCCTCTTCGACGCCTGCCGCGGCCATCGCCTACTGAGTACTCTTCAATATCTTGAGAGCCTCTTGGTCCTCTCCATTCTCGAGCTTCTATTGCAAAAGCTTCCTTGTTGCGTTGACTGAATGGGGGTTCAATTCAAGGAGCTCCGTCAACAGCGAGTGCTGGGATTCTTGGCCTTCCTGGGCTTGTCCTTGGGCCTCTTCAAGACTCGGACATTGCTCCTTTTCAACAGATGCCGAAGGAGTCCGAGCTCAGCGAAGAAGTGAGAGTATGGCCGAAGAGAAGGAAGAAGTGAAGACTTTCAAGGAGGCTTGCGAGACCCTGAGATGGAAGAATCCGACGAAGATCCAAGTTGAAGCCCTTCCTTATGCTCTAGAAGGTACCTTTTCTTTATCAATGTCCGCTTTTGGGGTCGATTTCGACAGGAGAACCGTGTTCTGTCGTTTGTCCAGTCGCCTCGATGCTAGAATATGAGCGAGGATGTAAGATTGTCGAATTTCGTTTTAATCCTTGTTCTACATGAGTGATGAGCTGATACTTAGAATCGGCTTAATTTTCCGTAGAAGGACCAGGCTTTATTTAGATTCTCTAGGTTACTTGAAAGCTTGATAATGATATTGAGTTGAGTGTGCACTTAAAGGTGTCTGGTTCACATGATTTTGGTAGATTATAACTAGTTCATAGCATGAAATTTTCAATCATGTTGCTTTAGGCGAGATAATAATGCTCTGGATTAAATGAAGGTGGATGCAATATGAAATGTTTGTCTTAGCTTGGTGTAATGGCTCCTTAGTGACAGTTCCCTATTGCGTTTATGGCGACATTGTTAACTAGACTGAAGTTACTCTGATGAGACATAGGTGCTATACGCGAATTGATTGCCCTTTGCTTCTCTACCGTATGTTCCATAGGAAAAGATATGATCGGTCTTGCGCAGACTGGATCTGGCAAAATCGGGGCATTTGCACTTCCTATACTACAAGCTCTATTGGACACTCTGCAAGCCTTCTTTGCTTGTGTGCTTTCTCCTACGAGGTTAGAGTTACTCACTTTATGTGGCTGACACTGTCATCGCCATGTATTTTACTATAATTAGTGGATAACCTATTTATTTTTCTTTTCTTAATTTGTGTTTGTGTATGCCATTGTATTTTCTAGGGAATTAGCAATTCAGATTGCGGAACAATTTGAAGCTTTAGGATCTGGCATCGGAGTCAGATGTGCTGTGGTAAGCTTTTTGCCAAGTAATAACATTTCAAGCATCGCAAAAATATATTTCTGTATCATGGGCACAATACTCTCTTTTTGCAATGAAATGTGGTGTTTGTAATTAGGATTCCCTTTCCTGTTTAGTTTGAATAGTTGCCTTGCTGCTGGTACAAACTTTTTGATGTTGGAATGGACGGGCCCTTTCACATGTGTTTGCTTTGCATTTTTTTTAAATTCATACCGGTGTACTTCTTTCACTCATTGCAATTAGGCGTTTTTGGCAATTTGAATGTCAGCTGCCCAAATCTGCATCTTTTGGTATTTGTGAAAAGATATATTCTTTCAGAAGTCTCCTTTTAAGAGTGTAATGTGATTAACAAAACGTAAGAATGAACTGATTTGCATCTATCGCCTATTGATAATCAAGAGTCAGCAAAAGATAAAAGCAGACACAACCATCTACACTTAACTTTTGGGAAATGGCAGAACATGTTACAAACTAGACTTATTGTTGGCGGGTGGGACAAGTATGAAGGAGATAAAATCTAACGGAATTCCTCTTGGGGGTACACTCGTAGAGCAGCCTTTTGCTATTAGAGGTACTATAATATTTATAGTTGAATCGACTTTTTATTTAAAATCACTAATGAAAATGTGTGTAGAATTGCATGTTGACAGAGTATTGTCACTGACATTCTCGTAAGGCTACTTTCTGCTGTCTTTTACAAATAAATTCTGAGATTGCTATTTAGAGCTGTTCTTTTGGTTGTGAATAGCGCATGTTGATAATCAAGAGTCAACAAAAGGTGTTTTGATTTGTCCTCATTTTTTGCCTTAATCCTCACTCAGTTCCTTGTGCTATTTTGCAGCAATTGGCGGTCAAGGCTGTTTCCCTGGCAATTGCACGAGATGGTGCTAGTCCTGCTCCTAGTCCTAAGTCAATGAACACCTAAAGTGGCCGAGAGCAGGATGCCATTTAACAAATGCCGAATCTCTATGAAACTCTTTGCGGACTGTATACAACGCCTGGGTTTTTAGCACATGAAATGTCTTTTACTATGTAGTCTCATTGACGATTAATTCCATTCAAGTTTCTTTTTACACTAAGAAAAATCCGTTGTTATCACCATGGGACTGAGTTCCAAAATAATAATAATAATAAATAAAAATAAAAAGGAAACCCGAACCCGAACATGAGAAACCTGAACCCGAACCGATTATTTGGGTCATGTCCTGTTTCATCTTGTTTCGGGTCGGGTCACTCTGGGCGTAACATGTTTCGGGTCGGGTCGGGTATCAAAAAGGCCCGACCCGACCCGACCCATTGACACCCCTAGACTGGTTACTAATGGTTGAAGGTACTATGGGAAATGCAACATGAAAAACTATTGGTAGTGGAACAGCCTTTAGGAGAGTGCACTTGGGGAATCCTCATTGGAAGTTCATCCTGATAACGACTCTTTAAGACCACTAATTATCGTTACATAAATACAAGTGCATCCTGATGATGACTCTTTAAGACCACTAATTGTCATGTGTAAATACAGACAGAGAGAGAGAGAGAGGATATTTGTGTTTAGACAGTGTTCTTGTCCTAGAGTTGCTGGTGTATAGTCCTTAATGCTTCACCCATCTCATTGTGGGTGTGTTATTGTTGACACCTGATTTTTGGTCATTTTTTATTTTGGTTTTTATTTCCAAAATTAATTAAAAATAGCCAAAAACTCATAAAATTACAAAATCAACTTTGGAGGCCTTGGCATAGCCTCAAGAGTCAATTTTGAACAAAAAAATATTTTTCATAATTTTTAATAATTTTTTGAATTTTTTTAATTATTAGAAATACCCAAAAAATCAGAAAAGTACCATTCGTGGTCATAAAAATACACAAAAATATTCAATAATTTTGTTTTAAATTCCTCTTCAAGCGTGTCACTTTAAATCTTGAAAATTCGGCTTGGGTCACTATGTTCCTTCACAAACATAAACCCGAATCGGGCATAAAAAATCCTTTTCGAGTCTTTTAATTTTCAATTCTCACTTTTTATAAGCCATGACATTGAATCCTAAAGTGTTGAAGTGCAATTGGGTCAATTTGCCCTCCAATTTGATCAATTTTAGCCAAAAGGGCTTAATTGCACAATTTTCTTTCGATTTAGTCCCCGGTCTCACAATTTTTGAAATTAAATTTCATATGGCCATACCCATTAAAATAAAACACCTCTACCCTATAGTTTTCATCATGCTGAATCCATTGGTGGCCTCAATTCGGGCTAATTTGGTCGTTTGGACCCTCGATTCAACAAAAATCATTTTCGGATCCTAAGGGCAATTTGGGGTTTTCACTAAATTTCAATCAATTGATTCACGAAAACACCCATATTTAATAGAAAACATGTCAAGGAATCCGATTTTTTCATCAATTTCATAAAAATAGGTCAATTTGGGGCCTAATTGGGCCAATTTGGTCGAACCGGGCCGGTCGGGTCAGACCCGACCCGACCCGGTCCGACCGGGTCTGCAACTAAGTTGCAGACCCACACGGCCAGCGAAACAGGGGAAGATGGAGGAGGCCCGCCGCGGCATTCTTTTACAAAAAGAAACGTCGTGGTGGAGCGTCGGTCGATGGTGGACAGTCCACGACCTAAAGATGGTCGGCCACGGCGAAAAGTGGGGGTGAGGTGCTCGGGTTCTAAAGAAAAGAGGGGGCCGAGAGAGAAAGAGAAGGCAGGGGAATTCAGAGGCGGGAGAGGGGGGATAGAGAGTGAAATAGAGAGAGGAAGGAGCGGGGAACGGGGTTGAACCGCCGCCACATCGACAAGCCACCGTCATAGCCCCGGCGAACCAAGTCAGTCTCCCTCCCCTGCTTTTACTCTGTTTTTCTGCCATTGAACAGGGCTCGCCCGTCCGGCTCTATTTCGATCGAGTCGGACCAAAACCAATAGTACCCGATCCTCCTAACGGTGTGTATGAAATTTTTCAACAACCATTTTGGCTCGGTATCCCTCGTCGAGCTTCGACGAAATCATTTTAGCAATTTTCTGAGGACGCACGCCACATGCTCGACGAAATTCCTAAAGTAAACAGGTTCGGTTGATCCGAGTTATGAACTGTGGTCACCTCTATTTCGCGTTTTCATGCTCAAAATCGCATTAAGAATGTCTACGAAGCCCAGCTTACCCTTTATTTGGCATAAAACTGCGGCGGGAGCACGGCTCGGGACTTCGCCGGTCATCGGTTTGGACCGAGAGCTCGGCGGGGCGGTTCACTCTGTCGCTGACCCTCAAAGGGGTTCAGGTAAGTCTCCAGATCTCTTTTGGATGCTCCGGGAATGGTTAGAATCGAGTTTGAACGACCAAAAATTTTCGGCAACGTTGCCCGCCGGCACCGGTCTGTGGAGGTCCACCCAACGGGTTTCCGACGTTAAAAGCGGCCGTGTTCGTAATGAGTTTTATTGCTGGTGTGTTGAGGAGTCATATACGGCAAAAATCAGTAAAAAATGCCAAGTTTTGGGCCTGTTCGCGATTTTCCGGCATAATTCCGGCGACTTCGCCGGAACAATCACTGTTCCGGCGAGTCGCCGGTCTTCTTCTCCAGCGACCTCGCGACGGGGTCAGCAGGTCAACGCTGACGTGGCGCGCCACGTCAGCGGCCACGTCAGCCGGGTGGGGGCCACGTCCGAATAAATAAACACCCAGATCGGACGGCCGTGGCTTCGCCACGTGTCGCGATCTGGAAATTTTGGAAAATAAAAAAATTTCAGAATTAATAAATGATTTTCGAAAATATAGAAAATATTTTGATCTGACGGTCGGCACTGTGCCAAATGGCATTCTGAGGACCGTCCGATCTGATCCAGGATCGGACGCGCCATAAGGAGCCGCGTGGCACTCGGTGGGACGTCTGATCTACGGTTAGATCGGACGCGCCACGGGTGGCCACGTGGCATTTCCTCGACCGTCCGATCTGTGGATTTTCAGATAATAAAAAAAATTGATAAAAAATAGAAAAATTCTAAAATACCAAAAATGATGTCGTTTCGGTCGTGGTCGTGCGAATGGATCCGGGTTTGGGTCGTGGGCCGGGCCCGACCCGGGCCAGAAAATATTTTTTTAAAATATAAAAAAATTAGAAAACAATAAAAATAATAATAATAAATCAAAAAATCAATAAAAAATAGAAAATCATAAAAAAACTCAAAAAAATTGGGAAAAATTCAGAAAAATTCTAAAAAATTCCAGAAAATAGGAAATGGTCATATTCAACTGGCCACAACTTGTTTCGGGTCTTTCAGCCCTCGGTCTTTTCAAAAATGGCGGTTTTACCCTTCCGGCAAACCGTCTTCCAAAAAAATTCTAAAAATTCTAGAAAAATCCCAAAAAATAGGAAATGGCCACAATCAACTGGCCAAGGCTCATCCCAGGTGTTTTGAACCCGATCCTTCTTAAAAATGACGATTTCGCCCTTTGGGCAAATCGTCTCCCAAAAATTGAAGAAAAATCAAGAAATTCCAAAAAATTCTCAAAAATGGGAAATGGCTACAATCAGCTGGCCATGGAATATTTTGGGTAATTCGGTATCCAAGTCTTCCAAAAATTGACGATTTTGCCCTTCGGGCTAATCGCCTCCAAATCTTCCCATTTTACCCCGGTCCGAAATCATACCTTCCCTAAGCCCTTATGGCTATGCTAGGAAGCCATTGACTTGAATTGACGTGCATCGATGAGGTTTATTTATGCACTTGATTGCGCTTTTATTTAAATTGATTGTGATTGATAGGAATAGTCTTCCAATCTGCATGAAACCCTGAATCAAGCCTACCTCACCTAAAATTGCCCATGCATGAAATCTTAAATAGGAAAATCACTCGCGTTAGGTACCGAATGGGCGTTGGTAATGACACCGACGTAACCAAGTCCCCGAACCCAAAATCTCTAGTTCTGCAGAACTGATCGATCTCTCCCAATCGATCAGTAAGGTTTCCGGTCTACCCTCCAAGAAAGACCGATGGCGACTCCAAATGCATGCACAATTTGCACATGCCACCACGACCACACTAAAGGTCGAAAGCGATCGACTCTTATCGTCGAATCCTTTGAAAAATACTCCCGCCGCGATTTGGTATGGGTCTGGGAGGGCTCGCGCCGATCCAAGACCCGCGATAGGTAATCCATTAGCCGCGTCCGCTTTCGGACGGGTCGCGACAGCTGGCGACTCCGCTGGGGACGCTTGGCTCTAAAACATATGATTCTAGACCTCAAGTGGACTTAGGCCGTATTTAAAACGCTGAGTGATTTTTCTAACCATGCAGGCGCTCTTGAAGGTGAGGTAAGTCCGCTTATGATAGGTGTTATATGTTTTTGCAGATTGGAGTGATAAGGGGGGGTAGTCTGTGATTAACATTGTCTTATGCAGGTTGGCGTAGGAATGAATGATTGTGTGTATGTTTTATATTGAAGCGGTGATTGTTAAATAAGATGCATGTTTATCGCTTTAGCACGACACCAAAAATACACACAACCGTGCCTAAAACCCCCGGCGCCGCCTATAGGAAAACAATAGAAGGGATTGAAAATAGAATCTCCGTGAGGAAAAACACGGGGTAATCCATTTTTCAATTCCGCTCATTTCGAACTATGGATCGAGCCCCAATGCAACGATAGTTATGCAATGGAATCTGCTCTTTCTAGAACTCGAGGTGGGAGCCTTGGCCTTAGGTTCCAAACCCTATCTTGATTCTTAGAGTCAAAACCTCACTGGTCTCATGC
Source organism: Rhodomyrtus psidioides (assembly GCA_021437785.1). Lineage (NCBI taxonomy): Eukaryota > Viridiplantae > Streptophyta > Magnoliopsida > Myrtales > Myrtaceae > Rhodomyrtus > Rhodomyrtus psidioides. The sequence goes on along the minus strand of JAILYB010000058.1, from coordinate 3,771,473 downwards.
GTATGTATGTGAATGATTGGTACACCTCGAAACCAAAAGGTCATTTAGCGCCGCTTATGAATCAAAATCCAAAGACTTGTGTGAAGAATCAGTCACAAGTTAAAATGGACCAGGGTGGCATAGAAAAGCGCTTGACCACCCTGGAGAGTCAGTTGGCTTAGGTGTTCGCAATGATGACAGAGATGAAGACACCCATCCTCACCTCAGGAGTGGTCCTTCAAGAAGATCGAAGCTGGTCGACAACTCAAGCCACAGGGATGGATATTTGAAGTCAGACAAAGAAGTCGACTTCTCACCAAGACAGCATACTGGGGCAAATCCCACTTAACTAGGGCAAACGCCACCAAACCAGGGTAGCCGGATCAAGTGTAAAGACGTGTCGTTCCTAATTGATTTTCAATCAGATACCAGCATAATATTTCCTATCTTTTCCTCTCAGGTGAAAAAAAAAAACAGGATAAGATGGTCAAAGACAGACGAAGGAAAATTTGTCTTCCCTATAAGACGGAAAGAAATGTGCCTTCAGCAAATGTCACCCATTGGGATTGTAAAAACAAGATGGATCAAATTGTGGTGATAAAATGAACGGGCCCACTGAAGAATTTCCATCGTCTTGGATGCTCAAAGTGACAGGAGCTGTGAAAATGCTTCCTTGGGATAGTAAATTTGAAAGCATACAAAGGAGGAACAACCTCCAAATAAGGAATGTCTCCTTGGATTGAGCATTTTAGGAGTTTTGAGTGATGAACACTAGATATAGAGAAGTCCTTGGCACCACCGTTTTTTTAAGGCGACGACCGTAGTGCTATCAGTGAAACGAGCTACCTGAAGATCAGAAATGCTAGTTCTTATACACTCCCTAGAGCATTTCTCGGCAAAATCAGATTATGTGGTAGATGTACACAAGAAAATCATGCTTCTGAATTCAGTACAAATGCCTGTCGAAAGTTGGGGCATGCATCATCATGAGAAGCTGGCTATCAGCCCAAAGTAGATGGAGTTGAGAAGTCGATAATTTCCAAATCTTGTCAAGCCGAAAGCGAGAAGAAAGCTTGGCACCTAGCTTTGGCGTTTTGTTGTTGTGATCATTCGACTAGCCACCGAACTCCAATCTTCAACAACACTCGAAGGCTACATACACCAAAGCATTATAGGTTGTCTCGAACGAAAGCTTCAAGGACGCCATCATGGGCAGCTACGTCCGTGATCGATGGATTGTCAAAGGGAATCCCACTACGGGAAAAGAAGGAAGAAGACAGATTAAGTGTGACGGACAAGACGCAATGCGGATAAGTTGGAAGCATGCGTGTATCCAAAAAAGAGAAAACGATGTACCCTCGCCTTTAGAAAGAAAATATTTACGGGCATGCATCAGAGAGAAAAGGAAGGGTTCTGCACTTGAAGAACCAGAAGCTTACGCCTCCAAAGCTTTTCTCTGAAACATTCAAACAATCCCCCAGAGTCCACTATAATGAGTCACCACTAATTTCGGGAGGAGACTCATTTATCTGGGGCAACCTCAAAACTTGTCGAGGCATTTCCTTCATCGATCCTCTCTCCCTAAGCCGCCATTGATCTGCGAATATGCTGAAGATTGGAGGGAAAGACACGCTTTCAGCCCAGACGTTAACAGAAGCTCCCTGCCCTGAGAGTCTGCGAGTCATGGCCATCGATGGCAATCCAGTCTCTCTCTCAGTGCTCATGGTTATACTGAGAAAATGCCAGTATAAGGTTATAGGCCGAATAAGAGCAACTGAAGCCCTAAAAGCGCTGAAACGGAACAGGGGCAGGTTCAACATCGTCGTCACTGCCACGACGGTGTTCGATATGCACATCTTTGATCTTGTAAAAGTCATCAACTCCGAAATGGACGTGCCGATTATCATCATGTCAGCAAGTGATGATCAGTCGATTATAACGAAAGCTGTACTGCATGGGGCTCATGGTTTCATAACGAAGCCGGCTCAGGTTCGAGTGCTTCAAAATCTGTGGCAACATGTGATAAGAAAGCAGTTACACGATCGAGACGGCCATAATCAAGGTGACGACGCCGTTGTGGGGCACAAGAAGACAAGGTTCGATTGGTCCCCGGATCTTCATCGCAAGTTTGTTGATACAGTCCAACAGCTAGGGGTCAATTCAGCACACCCGAAGCGTATAATGGAGATCATGAATGTACCAGGACTCGCCAGGAGTAGCATCGCGAGTCACCTCCAGAAGTACAGAAGAGAACTGAGAGAGCACAATGCAACTCTGAGTCAAGAAGGCCGAAACGAAGCAGATTCAAGCCTGAACGATGGGCAGCCAACGCAGACTCCCTGGCTCGAACATCTCCTTTTCACTGGTGCCCCTTCTATGGTCAATCAGGTCATCATGCCGCATATTCAAGAACCAAATTTTTCAACTGCGCAGTTCAAACATATGACTCTTGACGAACATATGTGGAGTAGCTCTCACCATATCCTTCTCTCCAATTCTCGAATGGAAGATGATTGGAGTGGTAGGCTAACCTATCATCCCCATCTACACCCAGGTAATGATGGAAGCTCCAGCTCCAATCAGATTGCCTATGGCGAAAGCGGAAAGAGACATCCATCGCCAAGAGTCGATGCTGCTCAATTCAGGCATCAATGGCCTGAAGAATCAGTAGATTATCTGGATGACGAGCTCATTGTCATGATTAATCAGTTTAAAGCTGACAGTCCTCCACCAAGCTGATCCAAGATGGAAATTATGCATCTGGTCCAAGACGCAGCTAGTAGAATCCTTAAGGGATGCAAGCCTAATATGCATGACCTAATATGCTATTAAGTTTTTGTTGCTAAATCCTCATGCTGCATATTCCTTCTAATATCTGAAGCTAATCTTGCGCAAAGACCAGCACTACCCGTGAGCATCATCATGCTCAAGTGCGACAATCCCATTTTAGATTAAATTCGAGGCGAATTAATTCAACGCCGTGAAGAGAAGCGTCGAGAATACTTCACGAGATCGTGAACTGCCTCATGAATTTTTTAATAAAAGCAAACCCTCAGAAGCTCCGGCAACACCACGGCCTAGTGATTAGAGGAATGACATTGATTCAAAGCGTCCTGGATTCGATCCTTGGATTGACATCAATATAAAAAAGGTGTTGCGAGGTGGTCCGATGCCTTTTGAAGATCAACCCAGACGGTTACAGAACCTGAGGCAATCTTAATGCTCAATTATTTTTACCAAGCAGTGAAGTCGGTGAAATGAAAATACAAAATGCCCGATTGGCTAAGTGAAGGGTAAACTCTGTATCAATCCAATTTATCCTTTCTGATCTCATATTTGACATGATTTCTTTCTTTTTGACAGAAGATAAGAAAAGAATAAAATGATAACCCCCTACCCGAGTCCAAAGATCCAATCCTTGACTCAAGCCCAATATGGAGGGCGGTTACAGATGTTGCCTACTGAACATGGCCCATCTCATTTGGAAACGGGGCGAAGACAAATGTTGGATCACTAGTTTGAAAAAGCAATCTGATCCAAAGGAAGGAATCTCTTTAATTTGATTTTGCAAGGAGTGCGAATCAAGTGTAAAAGGACGTATCGTTCCAAAATGATTATTTTCTTGATATGGGAATAATGCTTCCTTTCTTTTTCCTCTCAGATGATGATCAAGAGCAGAGGACGCAGGATGTAATGCTTTCAAATAACAAGCAGGGAGTGCCCATTTTCATGGGCATCTCAGACATGCATTCTGGCTAAATATTTTCAAGAGCACTCTAATGGCCCAATTTGTGATCAAAACTTTTGAGAATACCTCAAGAAGTTTCTCATCATTTAGAAATTTCTGTGAAAAGAACACTTGAAAAGAAAATTTCAAGTTTTGCAGATTGACACATCTGATAAAAATGCCTTCTTTGAATAGAGTGAAAAACACGAATTCATTTTTTCATTGCTAGCATACATAACATGCATCATGCATATCATGCACATATCCTGCATACAGAGAACCCAAAGGGAGAAATGTCGATTCCCACAGGACAATTTTCAAGGGTAAATTGTATCGACTCTAATAGTCGATTATACATGTCATTTACTCATGAGGTCTCTTCTTTTCAACAGGGGAACATCAAATACCTCAAATGGCGACTGTGATCGAGAGAATCACCAAACCGCCACATGACAAATCCCAAGAATATCAAGCTGTCTAAAGACAGAAGGAAATAATCGAAGACTCTGACAATTGAGACAGATGACCAGAATCGGCAAAAATTTATAGGGGCGAGTTCCCCCACTTTCTTCGAGAAGCCAAGCCGGGGAAAATTCTCATGAACCCCCAGGAGAGTGCATTAGACCAGGGTCATCAAATTCAGAGATAACAAACAGCAAGACTAGCCTCACTGGGGCAAGATGCGCGAAAAGCATCGTTCCTTCAAATGTGTGTGGACGCCTTCAGATTGGATTAAAAATCGCCAACAAAGGCGAAAAGTGTTAAGGCCTGTTGCCCAGACAGACGTCGCTCAACGGGGGCATAACAGTTGTTGACGTGATCGATGATCATCTCACGGACAACACCCACAAATGCGGACGAGAGGAAGCAACATTCATCGTCCACATCAGTATACGATACTGAATTGACCCCCCATCAAATGTGGCGCGTCAATTATCGACGAAAGAGATGAATACGTCAGTAAGACGCCACCATGGATCCCAGGAGAGAAGACATCCCCAAAGAGGATGAGGATTGCAGCAAAATGCAAAATGAAGTTAGCTGGGGCAAGCGTCACCTAGCTACGACAAATCACACCCAACTGGGGCAAGTGAATCATTTGTGCGCCGGAAAAAGAATGACGTCTCTCCTCTGGCAAAATCAATGGACGCAATTGCAGAGTCGTCCACATCAGAATTAAACCCCGGGATACCAACCTAGGTGAACCGTAACTTTATATCGTTCCAACTTGATCTCCGAAGATCCCATGCTTAACATGAGTTTTTTCTCATTTGGTAGAAAATTGGTGGCGCCAGAAAGCCACAAAAGAAAGGATCTCACCGACATGGAGGCGAAAAGAAATATCTGTTTTAGGGGGCAGGTTGCCAGGAAATGGAACCTTGGAAAATGACGTAGAATACGTCAAAAAGCATGAATTAATCTAATCCAGTGCAAATCCTTGAGAAGGATTCGCTGCCCAGCTAGATGGATAGATCATGGCCACAAGCTAGATGACAAACTTCTGCGAACCTCACATCTTTGATGCGAAGCGAGAGTAAAGCAGTATCGTTTCGATTTATCTTGAATTTCGGAACTCAAACTAACGCTTAATGTTTATCGTTGACAGGGATTCGCTGTCAAGATGAACAGAGAATTGTTGGCGCCAAAAAGCCACAAAAGAAAAGAACTCGCCGACAGGGAGGCGAATAGAATTATCGACCTTGGAAGTCAGGACTCCAAGAAATGGTCTTTGATTATAAGACCCAGTGGATGGTACAAAGTATCGCTTCCACACTTCATGCTTTGCCATGCATTTTGATAAAAATTTCCTTTTCCCTTGAATAAAAGGAACTATGAAGAGTGGCGTTGGAATGCGTCCAAAAGCATGAAAGGATCTCCTCTAGTGCAAATCCTAAAGAATGTTCCATTGCCAACCAGATGGAGAGATCATGGCCACAAGATATAGGGCCAAATTCTGCAAGCCGCGCGTTTGTGTTCAAATGGAAACACAAAGCAAGAACAAGGCTGTATCGTTCCAATTTGCCTGGAATTTTGGAACGCAAACTGACACCTAATTCCCGTCTTTGACAGGGGATCGCCATCAAGGCGAAACAGGTTTTCACACCCCATGTATTACCCATTGGAGTACACGATAAAGGGTAAGATGTATCGTTCCAAGTTTTCGAAAAATTCTTGAACATACAATGACATGTTTCTTTTACATTTTCAGGGATCTCCAGCCGCGGGGAACAAGTAAGTATCCCTCTCCCCAATCCATTAAAGATGTTGATTAAAAAAAAAAGATAGAGAAGAAAAGAAAAGCTCTCAGAATCTAATGTCTAGAAAAGACATAGAATTCAAATTTCATTGGCATTCATGTCTTGAAACAGGAGGTTGCCTGAACATGAATAAGAACGTGCATGATGCATCATAAAATCCCCTTGACGGGTAAAATTTTTGGAGAAAAATAAAAGAAATTTCCCCAACAAGACATTGTTCAAAACATTCAAAAGGACGTTTTCTCAAAAGACGAGAGGCGAAGCCAAATCCAAACACGTCCAACACATACTTGAGAGATGAGTGGAGCGGACAGATGACAAAATCTGGGTCTACGGAGGTAGGGACCATTCGCAGCGATTACATGGGTTGGGACGACGGAGGCACTCGTTTCATATCCCCAAAACACTATAGGTGACCATGGATAACCCCTTTGAACGGCGGTTTTCGTTTTTAACCCTGTCAAGAACCACCCCACATCGGGGCAAAAATGGAGGTGAGTCCAGCAACATCAGGAGAAAATGGTTAGAAATTTTCTTGCTTGGACTAACATCAATCTTTCTGTGTTGTTTATATGGTAACCCAAGTGCCATAGGATGACGAGAAGCATTCATTTCTCTATCCCACACACCATATCCTTTGCACAGCCAAGTTGGGCCTGCAAATTCATTTCATAAACCCGTTGGTGATCATTGTAAATTTCAAGACAAAGGCAGATCACTTCAGAAACGAGGGAGTTCAAGACCTAGGGTTTACGAAAAAGCTACTAAGTCGATACTCAAGCGTGCTAAGAGCCAAATCATATATCTAGCACAATTGCCAAAGCATCTCACTTGCGACAATGGATTAAAGAAATCTCCAGCATCAAGAAAAAGCAAAGTGCTTGGTAAAAGCAAGGCCGATGCTCGTGTAAGTTGTTTGATTGATCCGCAATGAAGCCGGATGGGAAAATATGAAATCCCTGAAGGAGCCAAATCCAAAAGGGTTGCTCCCCAAATGGTGCCGAGCGCAGAACAAAGACATAGAGAGAGTTATCGTTCCCTGAATGCGATAAGAGATCCTCTCTAAAGGATTTGTGCACACCTCAAAAACGGGTGCACACCTCAAAGACTGAGGATGCGCAAAGGGAAGGACAGGTGGCAAATCGGCAACGATCACCAATGTCAAACCCCTCATGAATTCTGGGCCAAAAACAAGCCTTTTTCGGTCCCAAATCCTACCAATGTTACAACCCTGAAACAGTCTTCTCTGAATAAGACACTTGGGTTAACATATAGCTTAGCTCGAAGAAGTACGAGCAAGACTATTTCTTTCTCATTTTTGCAGGGTTCTTGACTTGTAAACCCGGAGCAAATGGTGAAGACTTTCATTCAATGGCCTCGACTCCAAAGCGGGTCCCCCTTGAAAATCAATAACCAAGCCCAACATTACGGTCCCGTGGAAGACCTCCCGACCGATCAAAATGTATGCGCTGCGAATGAGCCTAAAACCTAGGCACATGTTAGTAGGAGTGCATCCCCTATAAAAACCACTATCTCAAAACAGGTGAGAAGACCTCCTTGTCGAGAAATATTCCAATTGATGTTTTGAATAAACTCTTTTTGGAATTTTCAAACTGTTGATCCAGATTTTCCGTGCAAGGGATTTGTGATCACATTTGCATGCTGCAAGAATGCTTTGGATAACCTCCAGCATCAAAATGCACATTTCACGATTAAAACTTAAGTCATACGCTTTTTGTCAAATGGACAGCCGTGGTCTTCCCAAAGATTACTAACGTTTTCTTGGTAAAGAAAAATCTTTCAGGCTCAAACTTCTGCAGGATACCTGGAGAACCCAGCTCCCAGAATGTCGCCTCAACAGACCCAAGTGAAGCTTTGTCAAGATAAAATCTTTCACTGCTTCAAAACTGAATTCCCGACAAATTTCGGGATCTTTCAAAAGAAGGGATGAGGATAGAACCCTTATTCAAAAGAAGTCGGCAAACTGTCCCAGCAGACGTGGAGAACCCTCGTTCCGGGACCCTTTTTCAAAATCAAACAGTCCTAGCTTGACGTAGAGAACCCTCGTCCTAGGACCTCTTTTCAAAATATCAAACAGTCCCAGCGGACGTGGAGAACCCTCGTCCCAGGACCCATTTTCAAAAATATCAAACAGTCCCAGCGGACGTGGAGAACCCTCATCCCAGGACCCATTTTCAAAATATCAAACAGTCCTATCAGACGTGGAGAACCCTCGTCTTTGGACCCCTTTTCAAAAATCAAGCGGTCCTAGCATGACGTGGAGAACCCTCGTCCCATGACCCCTTTTCAAAAATCAAGCAGTCCCAGCAGACGTGGAGAACCCTCGTCTTTGGACCCATTTTCAAAAATCAGGCAGTCTCATCGAACGTGGAGAACCATCGTCATGAGACCCCTTTTCAAAAATCAAGCGGTCCTAGCATGACGTGGAGAACCCTCGTCTTTGGACCCCTTTTAAAAAATCAAGCAGTCCCAGCAGACGTGGAGAACCCTCGTCTTTGGACCCCTTTTCAAAAATCAGGCAGTCTCATCGAACGTGGAGAACCCTCATCATGAGACCCATTTTCAAAAATCAAGCGGTCCTAGCATGACGTGGAGAACCCTCGTCCCAGGACCCCTTTTCAAAAATCAGGCAGTCCTAGCATGACGTGGAGAACCCTCGTCCCAGGACCCCTTTTAAAAAATCAGGCAGTCTCATCGGACGTGGAGAACCCTCGCCATGAGACCCCTTTTCAAAAATCAGGCAGTCTCATCGGACGTGGAGAACCCTCGTCATGAGACCCCTTTTCAAAAATCAGGCAGTCTCATCGGACGTGGAGAACCCTCGCCATGAGACCCCTTTTCAAAAATCAGGCAGTCTCATCGGACGTGGAGAACCCTCGTCATGAGACCCTTTTTCAAAGCAAAATATGGTAGATACCGCCTAAAGGGTCAACTCAAAGGTAGAAACCGCCTGAAGGGTCAAATATGGTAGATACCGCCTGAAGGGTCAACTCAAAGGTAGAAACCGCCTGAAGGGTCAACTCAAAGGTAGAAACCGCCTAAAGGGTCAACTCAATGGTAGATACCGCCTAAAGGGTCAACTCAAAGGTAGAAACCGCCTGAAGGGTCAAATATGGTAGATACCGCCTGAAGGGTCAATTCAAGGTAGAAACCGCATAAAGGGTCAAACCAAAGGTAGAAACCGCCTGAAGGGTCAACCAAAGGTAGAAACCGCCAAACCAATGGTAGAAACCGCCTAAAGGGTCAATTCATGGTAGAAACCGCCTAAAGGGTCAAACCAAAGGTAGAAACCGCCTAAAGGGTCAATTCAAGGTAGAAACCGCCTAAAGGGTCAACCAAAGGTAGAAACCGCCTAAAGGATCAACTCAAGGTAGAAACCACCTAAAGGGTCAACCAATGGTAGAAACCGCCCAAAGGTAGAAACCGCCTAAAGGATCAACTCAAGGTAGAAACCACCTAAAGGGTCAACCAATGGTAGAAACCGCATGAAGGGTCAACCAAAGGTAGAAACCGCCTGAAGGGTCAAACCAAGGTAGAAACCGCCTAAAGGATCAACTCAAGGTAGAAACCGCTGGAAGGGTCAAACTCAAGGTAGAAACCGCCTGAAGGGTCAAACCAATGGTAGAAACCGCCATAAGGGTCAAACTAAACTTGAAGGTAGATACCGCCTAAAGGGTCAAATATGGTAGAAACCGCCACAAGGGTCAACTCATTGGTAAATACCGCCGTAAGGATCAACGCAAAGGTCCGATCCACCATACGGATCAAAATCCTTGGCAAATCCCCCAGCGTGGTGTTGACACCTATATTTTGACTACCATTTTTAGTCATTTAATTTTTCATAAAAAATCAGGAATTGATTTTGGTTCCTACAAAAAATAATTAAATCATTTTTTTTACGTTTATTTTAGCATGCATTACATTTTTTGGGACCGGCGACGGAAGCAATTAACTTTATTTAAATTTACAATATTAGTTTGTGGGCGATTAATCTCGATATTATCATATCTCCAATGTTAAAGGATATGAGCAAATTGATATGATAATATCAAAGATTACCGAGAATATCAGATATGTGCTATGAATTAAAATAGGAAAGAGATATGGGCAAGAAACCCTAACCTCGCGCATATATATACAAACATCGTGGGCAGATTTTGGGGGAGGCCACCACACAATTATCATACACGGCAGAATTCGAAGGGGGCCACACAATTGTCATATACGGCCATACGAAGGTAATCTTCAGAGGAGGATGGCGTGAAAAAAAAAAACTTGAGAAGTCGTGCCCTGTGGTGCTTGCCACCTTTGGTGACCATACCATGCTGGTTGCCTTTGCGACACCAACAAACCTGCAAGACCTTCAAGATTGCGCCTTTGTCCTGTACAACCAAGATTAACCTTCGCCAGCTCTCTACATCGACGCCATCCACTAAACACTCCCGACAAAGTTCCAGCGAATCACGACGAGATGGGTCGTTTCTTTTTCTATTAAACTCTGGCGCCGATAAACTCTTTTTGCTTCTAATTCTTGCTTTCCCATTTAGCTCGCTATTGTTGTTGCCTAGTGAGGATTTGTGTCAGGTCCTTCTGTGGGATCCAGTGAAGAAAGAGAAGATTCTGATTCGGTGGTCAAAGTGTTGTTGTTTGTTTGAAAAACAAAACAAAATAGTGCCTTTTTGTATCCCACATAGGATGCAAGGGAGAGAGAAAGTCTCTTTATTAATTGGAAGGCTGTTATAGCTTTTCAAATAAAGAGAAATGGGTAAATGGGCTAGTCCCCACCATACCCGCGTGCGGGTGCGCGTGTAATTGCGCGATTTTGGCGCGATTATTTGGCGCACTTAGCACTTTGCACGCTTGCGCGGTCGCGAGTAATTAATGGCACTAATCAACGATCAATTTATTTTTACTTTTCGAATTTATAATTAAAATAATTTTTTGATTACAACCGAAACAGTGCGACTGTTTCACGTAGACGTTGCAATTATTGAATTTAATTTTTTCGAAATTCAATTAACTGTTTATGTCCAAGAGTTGCAATTTTTCAGAAGTGGCAGTTTTTCGGACAATGAAAAGTTGTGTCCGAATAAACTAATTTTGGACAACGAAGAGTTGTGTCCAAATCAACTGCACTTCAGACATGAAGTGGTGTCTGAAATTAACAACTTTTGGAAACGAATAGTTGTGATTGAATGGTACTTTTTGAGACATGAAGTGTTGTCTTCTTTCAAGTTTTATATATTGAGTGATTTGTTCAATTTTCTGATATTGCTTCTGAACTTCAAGTTTTTCGTTTTTCTCAAAAGATACACAGCCATCGTTTCCGATTGTTTCCCTTGAGAGATCCTGGAGATTTATCAGAATTGCTATCTGCTATTCTCGTGAGACTTTGTTGTATCCTGAAGGATATTTGCCGAGACCATTAGCAACCTTGTGGGGCAAATAAATCCTTAAAGAAAGTGTCTTACACGCCTCAAAGTCTGATTCTGTTGTTAATCCCATACGAAGTTATTTTCCCAACAATTTTAAGGATTTATTCGCACAACAATGGAGTCAGAATCCATCAAAGTCATGAACCAGGACATGGTGAAACTGGACCGATTCGATGGCAACAACTTCGCTCGTTGGAAAGACAAGATGATGTTTCTCCTCACTGCCCTGAAGATATCCTATATCCTCGACCCCGATTTGATGCCCATAGAGGATCCAGTGCCTACCACTGCAGGAGGAGAGCCTAGTGCACAAGATGTTGAGAGAGTCAACAAGGAGAGGAAGAAACGTGAAGAGGACGAATTGCTTTGTCGAGGCCACATATTGAACACGTTATCCGATCGTCTCTATGACTTGTTCACTGAGATGAAATCTGCTAGAGAAATATGGAACGCGCTCGACTTCAAGTATAAAGCAGAAGAGCAAGGTACGAACAAATATCTGATCGCTAAGTATTTTGACTTCAAGTTCATTGATTCTAAACCCCTGTTGGAGCAAGTCCACGAATTGCAAGTACTGGTCAATAAAATTCGTGCTCTCAAGATAGAAATTCCTGAATCTTTTCAAGTTGGGGCAATTATAGCAAAATTGCCTCCGAGTTGGAAAGATTATGGAAAAAGGATGCTGCATAAATCTGAGGATATCACTTTGGAACAAATTCAGAAACATCTTCGCATTGAGGAAGAGTCACGTTTACGTGATAAATCTGTTTCGTATGATACCAAAGTAAATGCTGTGGAGGGAAATGGATTTCAATCCAAAACCCACCAGAATTTGAAACGCAAGAGAGGGCAGAATTTTAAGAAGCCACAGAAGAAGAAAAAGGGTAGTTGCTTTGTTTGTGGCAAGGAGGGTCACTATGCAAAGGAGTGCAGGCACCGCAAGAGTACATTCAAGGACAAGAACACTTCAACAGTTAAGGCAGATGCAAATATGGTTGAAGAGAACTACGTGGCCATGGTTTCAACCAAGTTTTCGAACTTGGACATTTCTGATGAAGTTAAGGATTCTGTGGCCATGATTTCTGAGATTAATTCTGCTTCTATCGAATCTTCTTGGTGGATAGATTCTGGTGCAACAGTGCACATATGCAAGGATCGATCAATGTTCAGACACTTCGAAGAAACTGTTGAAGCTCATCTCCAAGAGGTCGAGATGGCAAATAAAGTTCTTGCAAAGGTCGCTGGCAAAGGCACAGTTGCTTTAGACTTTACTTCTGGAAAGAAGGTTTACCTTGTTAATGTACTATTTGTACCCGAAATCAAGAGAAATCTGATTTCTGTTGATTTGCTTTGTAAGAGGGGATTTCGGGTTTTATTTGAGTCCGACAAGGTTATCCTGTCGAAGAATGGACTGTTTGTGGGAAAGGGTTACTCCAATGAAGGCATGTATCAACTAAGTATCAATAATAATATCGTCTCTTCTGCTTATGTTGTTGATACCCCTCATTCATGGCATAGTAGATTAGCACATTTAAATTTTCGTTATTTAAAGAATATGAAAAAATCAGATTTGATAAGTTTTGATGGTGAATTAGACAAATGTGAAATCTGTGCTAAGTCTAAGTTGACAAAAAGACCATTTCCTAGTGTTAATAGAAATTCGAATTTATTAGATTTGGTACATAGCGATATATGTGAATTCAATGGCATGTTAACACGTGGTGGTAAAAGGTATTTCATTACCTTTGTGGATGACTGCAGTAGATATTTATATGTCTACCTCCTAAGATCAAAAGATGAGGCGTTTACTATGTTTAAGAAATATAAGGCTGAAGTGGAAAATCAATTAGAAAGGAAAATTAAAGTTCTACGTTCAGATAGAGGCGGAGAATATTTCCTAAATGATTTTTCAGCCTTTTGTGAAGAACATGGTATTATTCATCAAACTTCAGCACCATATACTCCACAGCAGAATGGTTTGGCTGAAAGAAAAAATAGATCTCTTGGAGAAATGATTAATTGTATGCTTTCTAATTCAAAGCTACCAATTAATTTATGGGGTGAAGCATTGCTTGCTGCATGTTATATTCATAACAGAATACCATCCAAGAAAAATAACATTAGTCCATATGAAGTTTGGAAAGGTAGAAAACCGAACTTGTCACATCTTAAAGTGTGGAGGTGTTTGGCATACTACCGAGTACCAGATCCTAAGAGAACAAAACTTGGTCCTAGAGCCATGAAAAGTGTATTTCTTGGGTATGCTGAAAATAGCAAAGCATATAGGCTTCTTGATTTAGATTCAAATGTCATTGTAGAATCAAGAGATGTCGAGTTCTTTGAGAATAAATGTTCTACGGATTCTGAAAATTCTGAGAATAATGCTCAAACGCAAGATACGAATAATTCAGAACCTATAGAAACATACATAGATTCTCATAAGAAAATAACAAATGATTCTGATGACGTGATTGAACCAAGGAGAAGTACTAGAGCAAGAAAATCAAAGGATTTTGGTCCAAACTTTATTACCCATGTTTTCCTCGTTGAAGGAGACAGAGACAATAAAGTGGTAAATAAATACCCTTTAGTATTAAATTTAGAAGACGATCCTAAAAGTTTTAGTGATGCTATGTCTTCTAGAGATGCTTCTTTTTGGAAAGAAGCTATAGATGATGAAATGGACTCGATCATGTCCAACAATACTTGGGTATTAGCAGACTTACCAAGAGGATCTAAACCAATTGGGTGCAAATGGGTATTTAGAAGAAAATACAATTCTGATGGTACCATCCAAGCCTTTAAGGCTAGGTTAGTGGCTAAGGGATATAGACAAAAAGAAGGAATAGATTATTTTGATACTTATGCTCTTGTAGCACGTATAACATCTATTCGAATTCTTTTTGCTCTAGCATCCATTTACGATCTCTGTGTTCATCAAATGGATGTCAAAACTGCCTTCTTAAATGGAGATTTAAATGAGGAAATTTACATGGAACAACCAGAGGGTTTTGTTCTTCCTCGAAATGAGGAGAAAGTATGTAAATTGATTAAATCTCTTTATGGGCTTAAGCAAGCACCGAAGCAGTGGCATGAGAAATTTGATTCAGTCATATTATCCAATGGTTTCAAGCATAATAGTGCTGATAAGTGTATTTATTCTAAATTCACTAAAGACTATGGTGTTCTAGTTTGTCTATACGTTGATGATATGCTTATCTTTGGAACTAATATGACTGGAATCACTGAGACTAAGAAGTATCTAACTTCAAATTTTAAAATGAAAGATTTGGGAGAAGTAGATACTATCTTAGGTATCAAAGTTAAAAAACATAGTGGGGGTTATTCTTTGAACCAATGTCATTATATTGAGAAAATGTTAAGTAAATTTAAACATCTTGGTTTCAAAGAAGTAACTACTCCGTTTGATCCCAGTAATAAATTAAATTACAATACTGGTAGAGCAATAGCACAACTTGAATATGCTAGTGCTATAGGGTCTTTAATGTATGCGATGCATTGTACTAGACCTGATATTGCCTTTTCCGTATGTAAGTTGAGTAGATATACTAGTAATCCAAGTATAGAACATTGGAATGCCATTACCAGAATTTTTGGTTATCTTAAGAGAACTAAAAATTTGGGATTGTTCTATAATAATTATCCGGCTGTATTAGAAGGATACACCGATGCCAGTTGGATTTCTAGTGTGGGAGATAAATATTCCACTTCTGGATGGATCTTTACTTTAGGTGGATGTGCTGTATCTTGGGCGAGCAAGAAACAGACATGCATAACTCACTCAACTATGGAATCGGAATTTATTGCTTTAGCGGCAACTGGAAAAGAGGCTGAGTGGATTAGAAATTTGCTGTTGGACATTAAACTATGGCCCAATCCTATGCCTCCTATTTCTATTCATTGTGATAGTCAGGCTACGTTAGCAAGAGCTTATAGTAGCACTTATAATGGAAAGTCTAGACATATCAGTCTTAGACATGAGTACGTGAAACAATTGATTCAGAATGGTACCCTAACAATTGTTTACGTGAGGTCAAGTAAGAATCTAGCCGATCCCTTTACAAAGGCTCTATCAAGAGATGTGGTAAAGGTGACTTCAAATGAAATGGGGCTGAAACCCTTTACTTAAAATCACCAGTAATGGTAACCCGACCTAATACTAGCATATCACTAGTTACAAGGTTTAATGGGTAAAAACAAATTACTGAAAGTGATTGTTTTATACTGGCATTAGCCCGGACATGAGAAGTCAGTATTGTCTGTTACAGTTAAGAGGCTGAGTTATACTCTTAATGAAGTATAATACGATTTAGTAACGTGTTTGTTAGTAACAGAAACACGTGGTAATACTTCACCTATATGGGCTTAGAAGTGGTGCCGCTTCTTACGAAAGTTGGGGTTGCTTTCTAGAGAGCTCATGAAACAGGTACAAGCACAAGGCCATAATAGTGCTGAGTAAATATGAACTTCTCGTTGAGACAAGAGATTCGTATATGTGCGGTATGTCCGATTCTATTATATAGAGTAGCAAATTTAAAGCCAGCAGCTATTTGTCACTCTGATAGAGTTTTGAGATACTTGCACTAAATGAAGGTTTAACTCGAAAGAGACCTTCACGTATGTATATTGATCTCATGGAAATTTTGGCTGTATTTTTGAGAATTTTTATTTTACAAATTTGTTTTACAAACAAAGTGGGGGATTGTTGTTGTTTGTTTGAAAAACAAAACAAAATAGTGCCTTTTTTGTATCCCACATAGGATGCAAGGGAGAGAGAAAGTCTCTTTATTAATTGGAAGGCTGTTATAGCTTTTCAAATAAAGAGAAATGGGTAAATGGGCTAGTCCCCACCATACCCGCGTGCGGGTGCGCGTGTAATTGCGCGATTTTGGCGCGATTATTTGGCGCACTTAGCACTTTGCACGCTTGCGCGGTCGCGAGTAATTAATGGCACTAATCAACGATCAATTTATTTTTACTTTTCGAATTTATAATTAAAATAATTTTTTGATTACAACCGAAACAGTGCGACTGTTTCACGTAGACGTTGCAATTATTGAATTTAATTTTTTCGAAATTCAATTAACTGTTTATGTCCAAGAGTTGCAATTTTTCAGAAGTGGCAGTTTTTCGGACAATGAAAAGTTGTGTCCGAATAAACTAATTTTGGACAACGAAGAGTTGTGTCCAAATCAACTGCACTTCAGACATGAAGTGGTGTCTGAAATTAACAACTTTTGGAAACGAATAGTTGTGATTGAATGGTACTTTTTGAGACATGAAGTGTTGTCTTCTTTCAAGTTTTATATATTGAGTGATTTGTTCAATTTTCTGATATTGCTTCTGAACTTCAAGTTTTTCGTTTTTCTCAAAAGATACACAGCCATCGTTTCCGATTGTTTCCCTTGAGAGATCCTGGAGATTTATCAAAATTGCTATCTGCTATTCTCGTGAGACTTTGTTGTATCCTGAGGGATATTTGCCGAGACCATTAGCAACCTTGTGGGGCAAATAAATCCTTAAAGAAAGTGTCTTACACGCCTCAAAGTCTGATTCTGTTGTTAATCCCATACGAAGTTATTTTCCCAACACAAAGTTGAGAGGCCATTCACAATTTTCATGCACGGCACATGTTCTCACGCAGTCACCACGACCGAATCAGTGAGACTTGCCCTACAAGCTCCAGACGATTTTCGCAAGTTCTCTAGCCAACGCATCGGCAACGTAGCTCCTATTCTGGCCGATTTACACGTAGCTCTTGCTCATGGGCACCCTGTTTTCTTGATGGATCCTCGAGTAGCGATACGAGAAGTCATCCAGCCAAATCGTTCAAGCGTTGCCGCCTCACCCACAGATTTGAGCGAGCACCACACTAACGGATCCAACTACGTTCAGCGACTCTTATTGTCCTCAAGCATTCGTTATCCATTGAACTGTTCACTTTTCACGTGCAGGTTTTCTTTAGGCTCATTCAAGTCATTGTCCGTGCAAATTCGCTAACAGTGTGTCACCAAGGAGTCAAGTCTTGCACATGCAATAACTCAGCCGCTACCGAGAACACCTGTAGCCGTATCCAAGATCCCGAGCTTGATCCGTACTCTTGGTCCGATTTGAATTAGGAAAGCAATTTGCAAGATAAGGTTAAAAATTTCTGATCTTTGATTGATTCAATTTTTAGATATCTTGCCTATATTGAATGATTTGATATCTATCGCAAGATATAAACTTTTGATCGGAAAATTGAAACCTTTTGTGCAAATTTTTCTGAATACAAAATACCTAAATCAAAATTAGAAAAATTTAGTCGATCTAACCTATCACCGTTTAGGTCCGATTTGCTATCTTCAAAAAGCTAATTTTTAAATGAGAATATGGGAATTTTTGAAAAAATTAAAGAAGGGATATGGTCTCGATTGTGTTTCCTTATCTATGTGGATGGATATGTTTTCTTGACTTGAATTGCTATATTATGAAAATTCCTAAAAACTTTAGTAAGATATGGTTTCTTAGAAATCCTATCTAATTTAAATTTTTAGGAAGATAGGGTTTCCTATAAACCTTATCTCATAAAAATTTAAGCATTTAAAGTCAAGATAACAAAATTTTCAAAGATATTTCCATGGTGGACCAAAAATTTCAAAGGGAGGCGCGAGAAAAATTACATCCAAAACATATCTTGTGCGTCTTGTGTTATCTCATATTTGGTCATCAATATTTGCATCACGTATCATGCATATCTCTTGCATAGCCGGCCGCATTTTGCCATATTTCGTGCATATCTTGCATATTTTTGTACCACTACGCATGTATTTGCATATCTTGTTTTGAATATCACTTCTTTTTTGCATATCCATGATCTTCGAGTATCACTCACATTTGCTCACCATGTTTTTCCGAGGACCATACATGCATGTCTCCAAGTGATGAAAAATGTCATTAAAAAAATGATAGAAATTAGCTCACGATATTTTGCATGCGTTCATGTGTTATTCACACGTTTTTGTTGCATACTTTGCATGTTGTCACACTTTTGCATATCATGCATTTTTGAATGTCTCATGTCATGCATCCCATGTTATTTTCGAAAATTATAATCATGCATCATATCATCGCATTTGCATGCTCATTTTCTATGTCATTCTTATACTTTTACATTACATTTTCAATACGTCATAGTCATCTGCATGTTTGCATTTTCATTCTATAGCATTGATGTCTGCACGTCATATTTTCGCATACTACATGCTTGCATAATCATGCATCACAGCTTGTCATGTCATCATTCATTTCCTTCTATGTTATGTCATCTCGCATGCTTTAATTAATTAGCTAATTCTTGCATATAAGGCAATTCGACCTTAAATTTGCATGCTTTGCATATCATCCGTCATTTAGGTAGTTTCATGTTATGGTATCCACATCATTCATGCATTGCATTTAAAAAAGAGAAAATCCAAAAAAAAAGGAACTCTACTTTATCTGAGCTTTAAATTGATTCAATCCAAGTCGTCAATTTAGGACATCTCATATGGAATTAAGGTACCGAAAGAGCATTAGTTTTAATTAACTAGTGTAACCAAGTCCCCGAATCCACAATCTCTGGTTCGTAGAAGTAAAATGGTTCTCCCGCTATTTTACTTAGGTTTCTAATCAACCTACCAAAAATGATTAGTGGCGACTCCAAATTCTAAATTCATTTCTAATTAATTTAAGTTGCGATTCGGTAGGGCTTGGGAGAGTCCGTATTAGGTTAGTTAACCTGATAATCCATTAGCCTAGAAAAAGCCTAATTTTTTTTAGGTCGCGACAGCTTGACGACTCCGCTGGGGAATACACTTTAATTTTTGGGAAAAATTAAGACTTAACTGTTTCACATGAATTTTTCGGAAAATTAAAAGTTTTAGTGGATTTAGGCCTAAAACAATCCATGGATGTCTCGCTTTTGGCGATCTTGGTTGAATCTCACCATTAAGGTGTTAAATATTTTTACAGATTTGGAGTGATAAGGGGTGCAGTGCTTTGCTAACTTTTTTTTTTTTTTTGCAGGTTGGAGTAGGAATGTATGTTTTAGAGTTATATTGAAGTGTTGTTTGATATAAACTCTTGTGCATATCCTTTACTCTTTTGCATTTACACATAGCACATACAACCCGCCATTGGGCCTGAATGGCTAGACTCAGGATGGCATTTGATTAGGGACACTCTGGCCATCACCATCTGGCCTGAGTCTCCCTCTTCAAGTCCCGAACTCTTTCAAATCGATGCCATGATTCATCACCCCTGTCATTCACCATGTGATACGGGTCGATACTTGGCTGAGCCGGATGTCTACGGGGGATCCTGATTCAATCACAAACCAGGGTGGTTCAATCTGGGTATCCTTGGGGCTCCACCTTTGTTAAGCCTTGATAGATAGAAATCGAACCTCACGTCACATTTCCTCTGTATGTATATGTGATTGGTCATTTTAGATGTCCCAAAAGACGGTACTCTCTTCAATCCTTATCCTCCTGCTTACTTATATTTTAGGGTCGGTCCATGACTATGTTTAGGCGAATACTTTGCATGGTTGGATTTTTTTAGAATGTCTTCTGGTCATTTTTGAACTCTAACGTCTAAATGGAAAATGTTAAGAACAACTCGGGCTATCAACTGTAAAATTTTGGGAATGATCCATAGCATTTTTCATTTAATAACGAATTTTCATGAAGAACATTGTAAGCTGGAATTTTGGCAGTTTTCTGGCATCCATTTGATTACGCAGATTACTATCTTTAAATGGCTTCCTTTGCCAAATCTCGGAACTTGAAAGTTGTAGGTTGATGTTTCAACTAGTAACCTGCAAAATTCCAGATTTTAATTCACAATTTAAAGGGGTCCTTCGTTCATTTAACAAAGATCGGACGAAACAGTTTTCTGGACAAAAAATTCACAAAGATGCATTAAACTGTACTGATCGGCTCACTTTCAACCTTAAGTCCAAAAATGAAAGTTGTTCATCGTTGTGTCTCGTATCAGTTCATAAAAGTTGATAATTTTTTCGGTGAACGTACGAATTAATACGAATTTTATCGTAACTGCCGATGAAACTGAAAAACTGTTTGATTCAGTTTGTTGCTCATATCTATTTTGCTCATCGAGTCTAGAGAGTTGTCGTGGACCAGCTCACTATTCCAGCCCATTATACTAATTTTCGTGTGATCATTCCTTTAAGGTGATATGTCATGAATTCTTCACACTCCCATAATATTCGATTTGGAGCAAGGAGAATGACTGATCAAGCTGAGGTTGCAGTCATTACAAGTGAAAGAATCAATGAACTTCTTGACAAAGATGGAGTTGATCATGGGTTTTTGGATCTCTCTGGTTGGTTTGATGATCTTATTATTGCAGCTATACCTGAGGATCCCGTGCCGACTGATGAAGCACCAGAGGAGGAGCCTGGCATGGCACTTGAATCCCTGGAACTGCCTGTTGAAGCCATGGTTGATGATCCATTAGAGCGTTCAGAAGTTAATTCAAGGGCATGGGGTAGATTCTTAACTCTAACCATGCATCAGCCCAATGAAAATCCTTGGGGCAATCCTCCGCAAATCCCTTGATCGATTCATCAATTGCATCACATCAGCTAGCTTAAACATTATTCCATCAATCAGGCGATGCCGATCCATGCCTCAACCTCGACTGATCCATTAATCATGCCATGTCAAAGGATGGGGCAAGACCAAAGTCACTTGATTTCAAAAGGGAGTATCTCTCACTTTGCCTGATTATTATTGGAAATGACTGTCTATTTTCCTTCTCGCAGGTGCTAGGCTAAGAAACATGTCCTGAAGCAGATCGACAATCAAGAACATCCCGAACTTTTGTTCATTTCATTTTCTTGAGGTTCTTATTCATGAATGTTTTCCCATGCAGGATTAAACGTGGAAACAAGTCATATGCCATTGCTCGAAATCGAATTCCCAGCACTGGCCATGCTTGGGGCAATCTCATATCTTAGCGATAGCTATACTTGTACCCATCCTGACTGAAAATGGGGTCAAGCAGACCCCGACTTGGGAAAAGGGAGTACATCTCTCTATTTCACATTATTTTAAGGGTGTCACTTTCTTTTTGTAGGAACATACGACCGACCATGACGGTCATCATTATTGAACAGGGGCAACCAAAGCATCTCAGGTTTTGCTCGACTCCTTCATGCATGTGTTCCTCGCTCCGGGGGCAAAGACGAAAATGAGCCAATCCTCAACTCGAGTGTTAGATTCCCTGACCTTATTTGATCCACTTACATGTTCTCGGGCAATTAACATGTTCTTGCAATGTCTGATTTTTTAGCAAACGCAGGGGATTTTCATGAAATATGATATAATGCTTGAAGTTGCCACGTTCACATACTTGAAAATTGCTCCACATTGCCTGATGTATGCATAATTGTTTTTCATGTTTAATTTACCAACTCTGAGCAGGGAGCATAAGTTATATATGATGCATCGAATGTATAGAATGGGGCATCACAAGATGATGAAAGGCAAACTATTTCCATACATGTCCCATATTTTTAACCCCCAGTGAGTTGAATGGTATTATTCCGCATTCACAAGGCAAATGGTTTTCTCACAAAAGGTACGATAGCCGAAATGACAGAGGCATTCACTTCTCTATCCCAAACACTACAGGTGACCATTGTTAACCCTTTTGAGCGGCGATTCCATTTCTTATCCCTGTCAAGAACCATCACATATTGGGCAGAACGAGGTAATTCCAGCAGCAACACGAGGTAAATGGTTAGAAATTCTTTTGCTCAGACTAACGCCAATCTTCGGGTGTTTCTTTGCATTTGTGCTCGAACTTTAATTCAAGTACCTTAGGATGACAAAGAGCATTCATTTCTCTATCATACACACTATATCCTTTGCATAGCCCACTTGAGCCTGCAAATTCATTTCTTAAACCCCGGTTGATGATCATTTTCTCATTCCAATGGCGATGATGGCATTTTTCCAAGGAGCAGAACCGAAGAAGAATCGGGTCAATAGAGAACTTCTGAATAAACTCGTCTTTTGTGATGCTTATTCTTGTTCAAGATCATGTGATTGTAAAAAAAAACAAGCAAATTCAGCCTAAAAAAAGGCCCACTCCCAAAAAAAAGAAGGAAAAAAAAAGAAAGAAGAGAGATGTCGAAAAGCACTCTTCGAAAAAAAACAAACAAACATTCTCTCGAAAAAATAAAAAAAAAACAATACAAGTTTTCTCTCAGAAAAAGAAGGAAAATGGGAGTCGGGAGTAAGAAAAGCAAGGGCTAAACTCAAAGAAAATTTGGGACATGGAAAAAGCAAAGTGCCTATCAAAAGCAAGGCCAATGCCCATTCGAATCATTGTACAGTACTTCTAAATTTTCAATGTCATTTTTTAAATTCGATGTGTTTGCATTTTCTTGTAAATCCTCAACATAGTCCAATTATGAAGAACACTCTCCAGTCAATCTGCAAAGTGCAATTCCCAGCAGAAGGCTACCATCTCTCAATCAACGATGGTATTCTTTGAAGACATTTTCAGAAGGCTAAGATCAGTGACAAAGCAGCAATGATCACCAACATCAAACCCTTCTCATACATATATTCTGAGCCAAAACGAGCATTTTCGTTCCTCAGTCACTTATCCTAACCTACGTTACAACCCTTCAAAGTCTCTTCTGATTAGGGCACTTGAGTTAACGTAGAGTTAAATGATTTTAAGCATCGCTTGAAGAAGTTCGAGCAAGATTATTTCTCTCTCATTTTTGCAGGGTTCTTGACTTGTAAACCCGAAGCTGATGATAAAGAATTACATTTCATAAGCCTTGACTCGACAAGAGTCCCATTTGAAAACCATTGACCAAGCCCATATTACGGTCCAAATTAAGACCTCCAGATCAGTTTGGTCGTACCAATTGCGAGATTACTCGGACCATTGTCGAATGCGATGATGGTAAGATTGAGCGATTTCTCTTTAATCCTGCAGTCAGGATATACAACTTTTCTCGAGGGTGAGAGAAAGCCCTTTCGGACTGAAGTCCCCATTCAGGTTACATCCGAGGTACTCACAATATGATAACCTCCCTGAGCAAAATTGGTAATGCAAATTTGACAGAATAGTTATGCATGAACTATGTTATGAAACATTATTTCATTTGCAGTATAATTTTGCATCAAATCGTTGAACATGTTTCAGCATGTATGCTTGCTGCCTCTGACATGGTTTGGCAGGTAGCACAATCAAGAATGTTCAAATTACCTCTTGAGATCTCTAAATTCATTCGAAGGTCATTAAATCAATGAGCCTTGCTAGCAAATGTCGATCAGAATTGTCAGAAAGGTCAGACAGATTTCCTTGTTGGCAAATTCCTGTCGCGACCCGTCCGAAAGAGGACGCGGCTAATGGATTACCGATCGCGGGCCTTCCCCCGCACAAGGGTGCAGATCGCGGGCTTTGGATCAACGCGGGCCCTCCCAGGCCCATACCAAATCGCGGCGGGAGTATTTTTCAAAGGGATTCGACGATAACAGTCGATCGCTTTCGACCTTAGTGTGGTCGTTGTGGCATGTGCAACTTGTGCATGCATTTGGAGTCGCCACCGGTCTTTCTTGGAGGGTAGACCGGAAACCTTATTGACCGATTGGGAGAGATCGATCAATTCTGCGGAACCAGAGATTTTGAGTTCGGGGACTTGGTTACGTTGATGTCATTACCAACGCCCTTTCGGTACCTAACGCGAGTGATTTTCCCTAACTAGGATTTCATGCAGGCGCAATTTTGGGTGAGGTAAGTCTGAATTTGCACATTAACCAGTTTAACATGCTCACGTAATCATAATAAATAAATAGATGCCAATCACATAAACATCTATCCTACGTGGTGATCATGGAATTATAATTTAATGGGTCTCGAGCCAATGAGACCACATTTAATCATTTTAATATTTTAATAACGGAGAGCCGCTCTTCGCTTCTTCTTGGTTTCTTGAACTCTTCAAGAATCGAGCCCCAAAGAGCTCGCCGACTTAAAAGGCTCCTCCACGTAATCCTCGTAGCATTTACATCAACAATTGACTATGCTAAAAATAAAGATTACATGAAAAATAAAAGGAGTACGCAGCCTCCATTTAATAATTACAACCCAAAATATATGAATAATCACCATACATTCATACATATATCAATCACATTGATTAGGGATTTTTCCATGATCACCACCCTTCCACGTAAGTAATAAATTCACAATTTAAAACTTAGGAAGGCACAATAAAAATTCTACGTTGAATCATATTCAGAATTTTTACGTAAAATAAGATAGCCATAAATTTTCGATTCAAAATTGATTTAGTCCCAATTTTTGCTACGTTGATTAATTTATCATATAAAATAATCAACTTCCATTAGCCATGTAAGACGAACAATTCGTTAATACATATTGGCCATAGTATTGCAAAAATTGCAAAAAATCAATTAAATGCACGAAAACACCTAAGGATCGGCTCTGATACCACTGTTGGGATCCACGTAACACGTAGCGGAAATAAATAACAACCCATACATGTATCTCCAGAGGCGTACTTCGTGCATTTCAATCGAAAAAAAATCACAAAGCCTCAAAGGGAGTAAATAAATTACCTCTCGTAGCGTGCTTGAACGGAGGTGTCGATTCGATATTCTTCGATATCAGCCTCCACAAGTGTTAGGCATCTAGTTCGGACGCACTACCAATTGACGAACGGGGAGACGACTAATAACCCACAACAATTGTGCTAGCAATATGCGGAATCAATATTCCGAACTTAGTATATTTTGCTCACTCAAGATTATGAGAATATAGAGAGTGTTTGTGTTCTTCTCTCTAAGCTCTCAAAAATTTGCACACTCTACAAAATGTCTCTCCCCCAACCTCAAAACTCTTGCCATCCTTTTATAGCCAAAAATTCCTTCCAATAAATTGTATTATAAAATAGCACTCACAAATAATAAATACTTTCTAAAAATAGCACTCACAAATAAATGACATTTAAAAATAGCACTAACAATAGCACTCACAATTTATAATACAAAAATGCTATTTAAAAATAGCACTAACAATAGCACTCACAATTTATAATACAAAAATGCTATTTAAAAATAGCACTAACAATTATAAATTCTATCTAATAATAGGACTCACAATTTATGATAAATAAATGCCATTTAAAAATAGCACTAACAATAGCACTCACAATTTATGATAAATAAATGTCATTTAAAAATAGCACTAACAATTGCACTCACAATTTATAATACAAAAATGCTATTTAAAAATAGCACTAACAATATCACTCACAATACAAAAATGCTATTTAAAAAAGCACTAACAAAGGTGTTAAAAATAATAACCATTATTATTATTACAAGAGTTAAAGAGGTTACCAAATAGTATAAATACGCATAACGTATAAATATGTATGACGTATAAATACGTAGAGCATACGTATACATCCAAACGACCAAATTAGCCTGAATTGAGGCCGCCAATGGATTGGGCATGATGAAAATTATGGGTAGAGGTGTTGAATTTTAATGGGTATGCCCGTGTGAAATTCAAGATCCGTGAAACCAGAGACTAATCGAAAGAAAAATATGCAATTAAGCCCTTTTGGTTAAAATTGATCAAATTGGAGGGCAAATTGACCCAATTTCACTTCTAGCCTTTAGGATTCAATGTCATGGCTTATAAAAAGTGAGAATTGAAAATTAAAAGACTCGCAAAGGAATTTTTTTGCTCGGTTCGAGTTTATGTTTGTGAAGAAACATAGTGACCCGAGCCGAATTTTCAAGATTTAAGGTGACACACTTGAAGATGAAATTAAAACAAAATTATTGAATATTTTTGTGTATTTTTCTGACCACGAATGGTATTTTTCTGATTTTTTGGGTATTTTTTTAATTAAATAAATTCGAAAAATATTATAAAATACCAAAAAATATTTTTTGTTCAAAATTGGTCCCCGAGGCTAGGCCAAGGCTTCCAAAGTTGATTTTGTGATTTTATGACCTTTTTTGATATTTTTAATTAATTTTAAAGAATAAAAATCACAATAATAAATGGTCAAAAATCAGGTGTCAACAATTCCCCAGTGAAGCTTTTAATGCAAGCAAAAGCTCACAAATATTTTTAGCATATGATGTTGCATTTACATTAATTTTATGCATATCATCATCCTTTTAAGAGAATGAACAGGTATGTTGTAGTCAGCCTACCCATCACTTACTCATTGTTCAGAAAATTCAGACGATACATCTTTTGCCTTGATACAAAGAGACCTACTAAGATGAAGAAGGTCGCAAGAGACAACCTACGAACTCGGTTGAAGTCCACGAAGGTGATTTCCCAATAGCAAACTTGTCTATCCCTAGTTGAAGTCCACGAGGGTAACTTCCTAGTTTACTATCTCATGTTGAGATCCACGAGGGTGATCTCCTGAGAGCCAATTTTATGGTTGAAGTCCACGATGGTGACTTCCCAGTTTACCGACTCATAGTTGAAGTCCATGATGGTGACTTCCTAATAGACAACTTACCGACTCATGGTTGAAGTCCACGACGGCGACTTCCCAAGAGACAATTTACCGACTCATAGTTGAAGTCCACGAGGGTGACTTCCTAAGAGACAACCTACTGACTCATGGTTGAAGTCCACGAGGGTAACTTCCCAAGAGATAGATTACCGACTCATAGTCGAAGTCCACGAGGGTGACTTCCTAAGAGACAACTTACCGACTCATGGTCGAAGTCCACGAGGGCGACTCCCCAAGAGACAGATTACCGACTCACGGTTGATAGTGCACGAGGGTCACTTCCCGAGAGACAAATGGCCAGCTCGAACCATAACTCGAGCACATTTTCAAACTCTACACATATCTTGCGCCGTTTCGCGTCAGAAGGAAACTTCTGGCAATAGATGGGCCAGTACCTTAGCATCCTGGCATCCACTGGAGGTTTGGAAGTTAAGGGAATCATTAGCTTATGAGGTATTTGGTAAAACATGTATTTTCATATGCGACCCATGTGCGAATTTCTTTGATGTGGGATAGGAGAAGTCAGAGCACATGTTATTTATAACATTGCATTTCATGCATCATCTCTATTTGCATAAGAAAATGGGATTTAAAACTCCCGCCAAAATTTCATCATCATCATTTGCATTTGCAAAATTTAGGTTTCAATTTTAGTCTTTGAGCGAAACCTCTGCGAGCCTCCACTCAAAGAGGGGCAACTGTTGACACCTAAATTTTGACTACCATTTTTAGTCATTTAATTTTTCATAAAAAATCAGGAATTGATTTTGGTTCCTACAAAAAATAATTAAATCATTTTTTTACGTTTATTTTAGCATGCATTACATTTTTTGGGACCGGCGACAGAAGCAATTAACTTTATTTAAATTTACAATATTAGTTTGTGGGCGATTAATCTCGATATTATCATATCTCCAATGTTAAAGGATATGAGCAAATTGATATGATAATATCAAAGATTACCGAGAATATCAGATATGTGCTATGAATTAAAATAGGAAAGAGATATGGGCAAGAAACCCTAACCTCGCGCATATATATACAAACATCGTGGGCAGATTTTGGGGGAGGCCACCACACAATTATCATACACGGCAGAATTCGAAGGGGGCCACACAATTGTCATATACGGCCATACGAGGGTAATCTTCAGAGGAGGATGGCGTGAAAAAAAAAAAACTTGAGAAGTCGTGCCCTGTGGTGCTTGCCACCTTTGGTGACCATACCATGCTGGTTGCCTTTGCGACACCAACAAACCTGCAAGACCTTCAAGATTGCGCCTTTGTCCTGTACAACCAAGATTAACCTTCGCCAGCTCTCTACATCGACGCCATCCACTAAACACTCCCGACAGAGTTCCAGCGAATCACGACGAGATGGGTCGTTTCTTTTTCTATTAAACTCTGGCGCCGATAAACTCTTTTTGCTTCTAATTCTTGCTTTCCCATTTAGCTCGCTATTGTTGTTGCCTAGTGAGGATTTGTGTCAGGTCCTTCTGTGGGATCCAGTGAAGAAAGAGAAGATTCTGATTCGGTGGTCAAAGTTGAGAGGCCATTCACAATTTTCATGCACGGCACATGTTCTCTCGCAGTCACCACGACCGAATCAGTGAGACTTGCCCTACAAGCTCCAGACGATTTTCGCAAGTTCTCTAGCCAACGCATCGGCAACGTAGCTCCTATTCTGGCCGATTTACACGTAGCTCTTGCTCATGGGCACCCTGTTTTCTTGATGGATCCTCGAGTAGCGATACGAGAAGTCATCCAGCCAAATCGTTCAAGCGTTGCCGCCCTCACCCACAGATTTGAGCGAGCACCACACTAACGGATCCAACTACGTTCAGCGACTCTTATTGTCCTCAAGCATTCGTTATCCATTGAACTGTTCACCTTTCACGTGCTGGTTTTCTTTAGGCTCATTCAAGTCATTGTCCGTGCAAATTCGCTAACAGTGTGTCACCAAGGAGTCAAGTCTTCCACATGCAATAACTCAGCCGCTACCGAGAACACCTGTAGCCGTATCCAAGATCCCGAGCTTGATCCATACTCTTGGTCCGATTTGAATTAGGAAAGCAATTTGCAAGATAAGGTTAAAAATTTCTGATCTTTGATTGATTCAATTTTTAGATATCTTGCCTATATTGAATGATTTGATATCTATCGCAAGATATAAACTTTTGATCGGAAAATTGAAACCTTTTGTGCAAATTTTTCTGAATACAAAATACCTAAATCAAAATTAGAAAAATTTAGTCGATCTGACCTATCACCGTTTAGGTCCGATTTGCTATCTTCAAAAAGCTAATTTTTAAATGAGAATATGGGAATTTTTGAAAAAATTAAAGAAGGGATATGGTCTCGATTGTGTTTCCTTATCTATGTGGATGGATATGTTTTCTTGACTTGAATTGCTATATTATGAAAATTCCTAAAAACTTTAGTAAGATATGGTTTCTTAGAAATCCTATCTAATTTAAATTTTTAGGAAGATAGGGTTTCCTATAAACCTTATCTCATAAAAATTTAAGCATTTAAAATCAAGATAACAAAATTTTCAAAGATATTTCCATGGTGGACCAAAAATTTCAAAGGGAGGCGCGAGAAAAATTACATCCAAAACATATCTTGTGCGTCTTGTGTTATCTCATATTTGGTCATCAATATTTGCATCACGTATCATGCATATCTCTTGCATAGCCGGCCGCATTTTGCCATATTTCGTGCATATCTTGCATATTTTTGTACCACTACGCATGTATTTGCATATCTTGTTTTGAATATCACTTCTTTTTTGCATATCCATGATCTTCGAGTATCACTCACATTTGCTCACCATGTTTTTCCGAGGACCATACATGCATGTCTCCAAGTGATGAAAAATGTCATTAAAAAAATGATAGAAATTAGCTCACGATATTTTGCATGCGTTCATGTGTTATTCACACGTTTTTGTTGCATACTTTGCATGTTGTCACACTTTTGCATATCATGCATTTTTGAATGTCTCATGTCATGCATCCCATGTTATTTTCGAAAATTATAATCATGCATCATATCATCGCATTTGCATGCTCATTTTCTATGTCATTCTTATACTTTTACATTACATTTTCAATACGTCATAGTCATCTGCATGTTTGCATTTTCATTCTATAGCATTGATGTCTGCACGTCATATTTTCGCATACTACATGCTTGCATAATCATGCATCACAGCTTGTCATGTCATCATTCATTTCCTTCTATGTTATGTCATCTCGCATGCTTTAATTAATTAGCTAATTCTTGCATATAAGGCAATTCGACCTTAAATTTGCATGCTTTGCATATCATCCGTCATTTAGGTAGTTTCATGTTATGGTATCCACATCATTCATGCATTGCATTTAAAAAAGAGAAAATCCAAAAAAAAAGGAACTCTATTTTATCTGAGCTTTAAATTGATTCAATCCAAGTCGTCAATTTAGGACATCTCATATGGAATTAAGGTACCGAAAGGGCATTAGTTTTAATTAACTAGTGTAACCAAGTCCCCGAATCCACAATCTCTGGTTCGTAGAAGTAAAATGGTTCTCCCGCTATTTTACTTAGGTTTCTAATCAACCTACCAAAAATGATTAGTGGCGACTCCAAATTCTAAATTCATTTCTAATTAATTTAAGTTGCGATTCGGTAGGGCTTGGGAGAGTCCGTATTAGGTTAGTTAACCTGATAATCCATTAGCCTAGAAAAAGCCTAATTTTTTTTAGGTCGCGACACGTGTGATGCGCCCTTCTCAGGTTCCTACCAGTTAGGAGTCCCATAATGGTATGACCTACCATACAGGTCGGAGCTTAATCTCCCTAAGATATTCTGAATGACGAGTCCTAGGTATTTTCTTGAAAGTTGTCGCGATAGGCAGCATCCGACAGGTGAGCTTCAGGTAAGCCTCTCACTCCAGCCCAAGTTCAAATTGCGAGAGCAAACCGGTGATTAATTTGAACATTCATCAAAAGGGTTAAGGTTCCAATGTCATATCATTTCTTTTCCCCAGTCGAGTCAGTCAAGATCCAGGTGTCATTTTATCTTTGAAAGCAACCTCTGACGAGCTCACTCTCAAAGAGGGGCAGCTGTTGACACCTGATTTTTGGTCATTTTTTATTTTGGTTTTTATTTCCAAAATTAATTAAAAATAGCCAAAAACTCATAAAATTACAAAATCAACTTTGGAGGCCTTGGCATAGCCTCAAGAGTCAATTTTGAACAAAAAAATATTTTTCATAATTTTTAATAATTTTTCGAATTTTTTTAATTATTAGAAATACCCACAAAATCAGAAAAGTACCATTCGTGGTCATAAAAATACACAAAAATATTCAATAATTTTGTTTTAAATTCCTCTTCAAGTGTGTCACTTTAAATCTTGAAAATTCGGCTTGGGTCACTATGTTCCTTCACAAACATAAACCCGAATCGGGCATAAAAAATCCTTTTCGAGTCTTTTAATTTCCAATTCTCACTTTTTATAAGCCATGACATTGAATCCTAAAGTGTTGAAGTGCAATTGGGTCAATTTGCCCTCCAATTTGATCAATTTTAGCCAAAATGGCTTAATTGCATAATTTTCTTTCGATTTAATCCCCGGTCTCACAATTTTTGAAATTAAATTTCATATGGGGATACCCATTAAAATAAAACACCTCTACCCTATAGTTTTCATCATGCTGAATCCATTGGTGGCCTCAATTCGGGCTAATTTGGTCGTTTGGACCCTCGATTCAACAAAAATCATTTTCGGATCAAAAGGGCAATTTGGGGTTTTCACTAAATTTCAATCAATTGATTCGCGAAAACACCCATATTTAATAGAAAACATGTCAAGGAATCCGATTTTTCCATCAATTTCATGAAAATAGGTCAATTTGGGGCATAATTGGGCCGATTTGGTTGAACCGGGCCGGTCGGGTCAGCCCGACCCCCCGGTCCGACCGGGTCTGCAACTTAGTTGCAGACCCACATGGCCAGCGAAACAGGGGAAGGTGGAGGAGGCCCGCCGCGACATTCTTTTACAAAAAGAAACGTCGTGGTGGAGCGTCGGTCGATGGTAGACAGTCCACGACCTAAAGATGGTCGGCCACGGCGAAAAGTGGGGGTGGGGTGCTCGGGTTCTAAAGAAAAGAGGGGGCCGAGAGAGAAAGAGAAGGCAGGGGAATTCAGAGGCGAGAGAGGGGGGATAGAGAGTGAAATAGAGAGAGGAAGGAGCGGGGAACGGGGTCGAACCGCCGCCACATCGACAAGCCGCCGTCATAGCCCCGGCGAACCAGGTCAGTCTCCCTCCCCTGCTTTTACTCTGTTTTTCTGCCATTGAACAGGGCTCGCCCGTCCGGCTCGATTTCGATCGAGTCGGACCAAAACCAATAGTACCCGATCCTCCTAACAGTGTGTATGAAATTGTTCAACAACCATTTTGGCTCGGTATCCCTCGTCGAGCTTCGACGAAATCATTTTAGCAATTTTCTAAGGACGCACGCCACATGCTCGACGAAATTCCTAAAGTGAACAGGTTCGGTTGATCCGAGTTATGAACTGTGGTCACCTCTATTTCGCGTTTTCATGCTCAAAATCGCATTAAGAATGTCTACGAAGCCCAGCTTACCCTTTATTTGGCATAAAACTGCGGCGGGAGCACGGCTCGGGACTTCGCCGGTCATCGGTTCGGACCGAGAGCTCGGCGGGGCGGTTCACTCTGTCGCCGACCCTCAAAGGGGTTCAGGTAAGTCTCCAGATCTCTTTTGGATGCTCCGCGAATGGTTAGAATCGAGTTTGAACGACCAAAAATTTTCGGCAACGTTGCCCGCCGGCACCGGTCTGTGGAGGTCCACCCAACGGGTTTCCGACGTTAAAAGCGGCCATGTTCGTAATGAGTTCTATTGCTGGTGTGTTGAGGAGTCATATACGGCAAAAATCAGTAAAAAATGCCAAGTTTTGGGCCTGTTCGCGATATTCCGGCATAATTCCGGCGACTTCGCCGGAACAATCACTGTTCCGGCGAGTCACTAGTCTTCTTCTCCAGCGACCTCGCGACGGGGTCAGCAGGTCAACGCTGACGTGGCGCGCCACGTCAGCGGCCACGTCAGCTGGGTGGGGGCCACGTCCGAATAAATAAACACCCAGATCGGACGGCCGTGGCTTCGCCACGTGTCGCGATCTGGAAATTTTGGAAAATAAAAAAAATTTCAGAATTAATAAATGATTTTCGAAAATATAGAAAATATTTTGATCTGACGATCGGCACTGTGCCAAATGGCATTCTGAGGACCGTCCGATCTGATCCAGGATCGGACGCGCCACAAGGAGCCGCGTGGCACTCGGTGGGACGTCTGATCTACGGTTAGATCGGACGCGCCACGGGTGGCCACGTGGCATTTCCTCGACCGTCCGATCTGTGGATTTTCAGATAATAAAAAAAATTGATAAAAAATAGAAAAATTCTAAAATACCAAAAACGGTGTCGTTTCGGTCGTGGTCGTGCGAATGGATCCGAGTTTGGGTCGTGGGCCGGGCCCGACCCGGCCCAGAAAATATTTTTTTAAAATATAAAAAAATTAGAAAATAATAAAAAAATAATAAATCAAAAAATCAATAAAAAATAGAAAATCATAAAAAACTCAAAAAATCGGGAAAAATTCAGAAAAATTCTAACAAATTCCAGAAAATAGGAAATGGCCATATTCAACTGGCCACAACATGTTTCGGGTCTTTCAGCCCTCGGTCTTTTCAAAAATGACGATTTTGCCCTTCCGGCAAACCGTCTTCCAAAAAAATTCTAAAAATTCTAGAAATATCCCAAAAAATAGGAAATGGCCACAATCAACTGGCCAAGGCTCATCCCGGGTGTTTTGAACCCGATCCTTCTTAAAAATGATGATTTCGCCCTTTGGACGAATCGTCTCCCAAAAATTGAAGAAAAATCAAGAAATTCCAAAAAATTCTCAAAAATGGGAAATGGCTACAATCAACTGGCCATGGAATATTTTGGGTAATTCGGTATCCAAGTCTTCCAAAAATTGATGATTTTGCCCTTCGGGCTAATCGCCTCCAAATCTTCCCATTTTACCCCGGTCCGAAATCACACCTTCCCTAAGCCCTTATGGCTATGCTAGGAAGCCATTGACTTGAATTGACGTGCATCGATGAGATTTATTTATGCACTTGATTGCGCTTTTATTTAAATTGATTGTGATTGATAGGAATAGTCTTCCAATCTGCATGAAACCCTGAATCAAGCCTACCTCACCTAAAATTGGCCATGCATGAAATCTTACATAGGAAAATCACTCGCGTTAGGTACCGAATGGGCGTTGGTAATGACACCGACGTAACCAAGTCCCCGAACCCAAAATCTCTGGTTCTGCAGAACTGATCGATCTCTCCCAATCGATCAGTAAGGTTTCCGGTCTACCCTCCAAGAAAGACCGGTGGCGACTCCAAATGCATGCACAATTTGCACATGCCACCACGACCACACTAAAGGTCGAAAGCGATCGACTCTTATCGTCGAATCCTTTGAAAAATACTCCCGCCGCGATTTGGTATGGGTCTGGAAGGGCTCGCGCCGATCCAAGACCCGCGATCGGTAATCCATTAGCCGCGTCCACTTTCGGACGGGTCGCGACAGTTATGTAGGGGTGTCAACGGGTCGGGTCGGGCCGGGTCTTTACTATACCCGACCCGACCCGAAACAATGTGCATGCTCTCTTGACCCGACCCAAAACAAGACCAAACGGAACATGACCCGATCAATCGGGCCGGGTCGGGTACCTTGTTTAAAGTCTCCCTTTTTCTTCACTTCATCAACTGCAAATAAAAATCAAAATATTGTGCAATATCCCTTTGATAGCATTTCGTGGTCGTTAAAATACTAACTCAAGTATCAATTTGCAGCACAAATTTTGCCAAATGTCGGATGGCCTTGTTCAACTCGCCAACACAAAGCCACTAATACAAAATACGAATTGATTGAAAATACAAAGTGATTTAAAATGAAAAAATACTGAGCTAAATTTAGATACATCAGAAAATAAATCACTGAAAAAGTCATTAACCGCCTCGTTTTCCATTGACTTCATATCGAGGTGAGTGTGTTGATCGATTCCACCTGAGATATGGTTAAGATGATAGATTACCATAATTGTAGCAAAAAAAGTACAAGCGAAATGGCATGCCCAGAATTTAAACAACCCAAAAGTCGATGAAACAGCAACAAAAAGGCGACGATGTGTACGCAATCGATTGACTTGAGAGGTGAAATACATACTAATTATTACCTCATTTACATTGACAATGAGCTCTTTATGGTTCAAGGAATTTATGTCTTGTCCATTTAGATGCCTCAGAGATACGCACGAGGGAGCGGTTCGGGAGAGTCTAAAGGCTAAAGGAAGAAGCGAAACCTGAAGAGAAGAGAAAAGACCCACCCGAGTTTGATCTGCAGATTGTCGTTCTCCTTCTTGATTCTGTCGATTTCACTATTGAGATTCTGAGAGTTCACCAAGAAAAAATATGGCAGAGATAGAGTTGACCATGAGGATGTTAGGACTTATCCAGACAAGAACAAAAAGAACAAAATATACCCAAGAAGAAAACAAAAAGGGCAACCTATTGTCGCGACCCATCCGAAGCGGACGCGCTAATGGATTACCGATCGCTGGCCTTTTTCCCAGCACTGGCATGCGGATAGCGGGCTTTGGATCGGCGCAAGCCCTCCCAAGCCCATACCAAATCGCGGCGGGAGTATTTTTTTTTAGGGATTCAGCGATACGAGCCGATCGCTTTCGACCTTAGTGTGGTTGTGGTGGCATGTGCAACTTGTGCATGCATTTGGAGTCGCCACCCGGTCTTTCTTGGAGGGTGGACCGGAAACCTTACTGACCGATTGTGAGAGATCGATCAGTTCTGCGGAACCAGAGATTTTGGGTTCGGGAACTTGGTTACGCTGGTGTCATTACCAACGCCCTTTCAGTATCTAACGCGAGTGATTTTCCTAACTAAGAGTTCATGCATACGCAATTTTGAGTGATGTAGGTCAGATTCAGGGTTTCATGCACATTTGAAAAACTAGTCCTATCAATCACAATCAATTTAATGAAAGCGCGATCAAGTACATAAATAAACCACATCATGCACATCAATTCAAATCAATGGCTTCCTAGTATAGCCATAAGGGCTTAGGGAATGTGTGATTTCGGACCCGGGGTAAAATGGGAAGATTTGGAGGCGATTAGCCCGAAGGGTAAAATCGTCAATTTATGGAAGATTTGGATACCAAATTACCCAAAATATTCCATGGCCAGTTGATTGTGGCCATTTCCCATTTTTGAGAATTTTTTGGAATTTCTTGATTTTTCTTTAATTTTTGGAAGACGATTCGCCCAAAGGGCGAAATCGTCAATTTTAAGAAGGGTCGGGGTTCAAAACACTCGGAGTGAGTCTTGGCCAGTTGATTGTGGTCATTTCCTATTTTTAGGAATTTTCCTGGATTCTTTTAGAATTTTTTTGGGAGACGATTTGCCGGAAGGGCAAAACCCTCATTTCTGGAAAGACCGGGGGTCTAAAGCCCCGAAACAGGTCGTGGCCAATTGAATGTGACCATTTCCTATTTTCTGGAATTTTTTAGAATTTTTATGAATTTTTCCGAATTTTTTGAAATTTTTTATGATTTTCTATTTTTTATTGAATTTTTGATTTTTATTAATTTTTTTAATATTTTCTGAATTTTTTAATATTTAAAAATATTTTCCGGGCCGGGTCAGACCCGTCCCGCGCCTCGCGGGCGCCCGGCCTGACCTTACGGGTCCAAAACCGATCTAAAACGACCCTGTTTTGTATTTTTAAACATTTTTCTATTTTTTAACAATTTGTTTTATTTTTTAATCATTTTCTTTAATTATTTCCGAAAACCCTCAATCGGACGGTCCAAAATGCACCACGTGTCGAAATCCTGACCGTTCGATCGGAAACTAATTTTTTTGTAATTTCCGAAAATCACCCCATTCGACGGTCCACATAGTGCCACGCGGCCTCCTCTGGTGCATCCGATCTTGGATTAGATCGGACGATCCTCAGAGTGCCATTTGGCACAATATCGACCGTCGGATCAAAATATTTTTATTATTTTCGAAAATCATTTATTAATTCTGAAAATCTTTATAATTTTTCAAAAATGCCAGATCGCGACACATGGCTAAGCCACGACCGTCAAATCTGGGTTTTATTTTTTTAAACGAGCCAGCCCCACCGAGCTGGCGTGGCTGCTGACGTGGGAAGCCACGTCATTCGTTGACCGTTGACCGGGTCTCGGGCTGCCGGAGAAGACGATCGGTGCCGGCGATTGTCGCCAGCGCCTCGCCGGAGCTGCTAAACCGACGTAAAAACGTCGCCGAAACCTCCAAATTTTGACATTAGATCAATCCCCATGCGTCCCACATCAATAAGGCATCAAATCATGGCAGAAGTAGCGTCGGAAAACTGCGAAACCAGACCCTACAGTCTCGGCGCCGACGAGCAATTTGCAGAAAATTGTTCTAGCTTTAAGCTTGATTCTAATCATTCAGAGAGCATCCATGGGGGGTCAGGAAGCTTGCCTGAGATCGCCCAATCCTTGGTGACAGCTCAAAGTCCCCCATCGAGCTCTCGGTCCGAACCGAGGCCGGCGAAGCTTCGGCTCACGTCGTCGGCACGTTTTTAATGCAAAACAAACACCAATACGGGCTTAGAGTCGGTTCTAGGGCTGTCTTAAGATCAAAGCCACACGAAATGAGGCCCGGGATGCCACGGCCGAGAGTTAAAAAACGACACAGTCATTGTGGCATTTCGTCGAACGGTTTGTGTACGTGTGTGAAGTCGAAGTCGGGAGGATATACCGACCTGTTGGGGGGTGCCGACGGTGACTAGAGCTCCGGTGGTGATTGGCCTGAGTCGTTGAAGGTCCGAGGATGCTCGCTCGCACTTCGGCTTCGCTCAATCTCTCCCGAGTTTTGCCCAAAAATCCCCCCTTTCTCTCGGCCCGCGTTTTCCCTCAAAACCGAGCTCCCTCCTTTCCTTCATGGCCGACCGGCCTTTTTCAGTGGCGCCGACTCCGTCCACTGAGTCCCCCACTCCTCCTTGTCGTCTTTTTCCTTTAAAAAAATCACGCACCCACGCTCGGTGCCGCCCCCCCTGTTTTCCTGCATTCGGCGTCATGGCCATGTGGGTCTGCAAGTTGCAGACCCGGTCGGACCTGACCGGCCCGGTTCGACCAATTTTGCCGAATTGGCCCCCAAATCGACCACTTTTCATGAAATTGATACCAAAATCGGATTCCTTGACATGTTTTATATCAAATATGAGTATTTTCGTGAATCAATTGATTGAAATTTAGTGAAAACCCCAAATTCTCCTTAGGATCCGAAAATGATTTTCACTCAATCGAGGGTCCAAAAGACCAAATTAGTCAAAATTGAGGCCACCAATGGATTCAGAATGATGAAAACTACAGGGTAGAGGTATTAATTTGAATGGGTATGCCCGCATGAAATTTAATTTCAAGATTTGTCAAACCGGGGACTAAATTGAAAGAAAATTATGCAATTAGGTCTTTCTGTTTAAATTTGATCAAATTGGAGGGCAAATTGACCCAATTGCACTTCCAAACTTTAGAATCCATTGCCATAGCTTATAAAAAGTGAGAATTGAAAATTAAAGGACTCGAAATGAATTTTTAGGCTCGGTTCGGGTTCATGTTTGTTAAGGAACATAGTGACCCGAGCCAAATTTTCAAGATTTAAGGTGACACACTTGAAGAGGAAATTAAAACAAAAATATTGAATATTTTGTGTATTTTTCTGACCAAGAATGGTATTTTTCTGATTTTTTGGGTATTTTTAATAATTAAAAAATTTTAAAAAAATATTTTTTGTTCAAAAATTGACTCTTGAGGCTAGGCCAAGGCCTCCAAAGTTGATTTTGCAATTTTATGATTTTTTGGCTATTTGTAATTAATTTTGGAAATAAAAATCAAAATAAAAGGCAATTAAAAATCAGGTGTCAACAGCTTCCCCTCTTTGAGAGTGAGCTCGTTAGAGGTTGCTTTCAAAGA
This sequence comes from Rhodomyrtus psidioides, assembly GCA_021437785.1. Classification (NCBI taxonomy): domain Eukaryota; kingdom Viridiplantae; phylum Streptophyta; class Magnoliopsida; order Myrtales; family Myrtaceae; genus Rhodomyrtus; species Rhodomyrtus psidioides. The sequence goes on along the minus strand of JAILYB010000058.1, from coordinate 3,732,335 downwards.
CAAAATGACACCTGAATCTTGAGCTACTTGACTGGGGAAAAGAAATGCTATGACATTGGACCCTCAAGACTTTTGATGGATGCTCAAATTAATCCCCGGTTTGCTCTTGCAATTTGAACTTGGGCTAGAGTGAGAGAGGCTTACCTCAAGCTTACCTGTCGGATGCTGCCGATTGTGACAACTTTCAAGAAGATATCTAGGACTCGTCATTCAGAATATCCTAGGGAGATTAAGCTCTGATCTTGTGTTGACCCTTCAGGCGGTTTCTACCTTGGTTTGACCCTTCAGGCGGTTTCTACCATGAGTTGACCCTTCAGGCGGTTTGTCACGCCCTGAACCCATCCAGCTCACGTACATCCCACCACATCGTTGATCTTCAGTTATCTCCCAGGATCCATCGACCAATCATATAAACAACTTCACAAAGAAACGATGTCGCAGCGGCCATAAAAATTTCTCCATACAAATTACCTAATTGAGATGACTCAGGACAAAGGGTATACACCTCTTATAAATAAAATTCTCCTTAGAAGTTATCACAGTTAAGTACCCAAAATTCAATTCCTAATCCTCAAAATTCAGAAACGATCCCTAAGGCCACCAAAGACATAAAACCATTCATTCCATTACTTCATCGAGAGCTCATCCTCATCTCGCCTGTACTTCTGTCTTCAAAGACCTGAAAAAGTTAATCCCCCACTGGGGTGAGATATATATATATATCTCAGTAAGTGAAACCTAGCCCTATACCTCAATACCAGTCCTACGAGACCACACACAAATGTCCTTCAAAATGCAGAGTAACAAGCAATGCAATGGCACCAGGCATCTCACAAGACAACATGAATTATAGACATGGCATTTAATATAAACAATCATGCTCAATCACAGGGTCTCATACCCAAGCACATATATTCAAGTACACCACAACCACATCTTTCTCAACCATCCACATACTCCACTGGCAACTCTTGCCACCTGACATCGTCGGGGTCTCACTAGACCAAATGATGTCACTCCAGGCTTACAGCCACTCCATGCCGCCGGGGTCTCACCAGACCAAATGGCATTCACATTTTCAATCTCAATTTCACAAAGTACTCTGACCATACATTTGCATTAGGGCACCAAGCCAATTACGATGCAAAAGGGGCACCAAGCCATGGTCATTCATTCTCCGATACCGCCGGGGTCTCACTAGACCAAATGGTATCCTCACGCCTTTCTCATCATCACAATGCCATCCAGACACACATGCAATTCATTTCATAAAAATTCATCATTCAATCACATCATTCAATCATCCAGTGTGTCCAAGCATTCAGAGAAAGGATTAGGAAACACTTACCTGGAGCAATTAGCTGAATCTCACACCAAACGACTCTCCTCAAAATCACAAGTTTAGAATTCCCACAAATGCGTCATCAACCTAAAAAGAATTGTCAAACTTGAGTCACGAACCATGGAACGCTTACTTCCATTAACTCAATCTTTCTCTAGCCATGCCATTGGCAATTCGAGACATCTTTTCTAACAATCATATACATGCCAATGCTCACTTCGAGCCCTTAATGTGTTAGTTTTACTCCGCCATACACATGGCAAGACACAACTTAAAATTTCGTGCACCAAACTTGTCATAAATCACCTTTAAACCTCAATTCATTTCTCACACTTCCCATTGACATCACACATGATATCATACAAGACACTAAGGTCAATTGGTGTCCAAATATTCCTCATTCAGCCACTAAACAGAACCGGCCAGCATGTTTACACCCTCATAACAGAACCGGTTTTGGGTTCTAACCATTCAATCAAGCCATACTTCAATTCCAAGCCTAACTCTTTGCACAAATAACATACCAAGACCTTCATTTACATGATTATAAGACTCACCAAGAGGTTTAAAGTGGATTGACACCCTAAAGACTTCGGAACTGCCCGGTTACTTCACGATCCTCAAACGGGCAGAATTTGCTCGGTAAAAACCTCCACACACCAGCCATGTACACCCATCAATAATCACATAAAACCTTAATTTAAACTTGCTAAACTCTTATACTATAAGTTTAGAAGAGCTCACCGAAAATTTGAAGTCATTTGAGGTCCGGAAGCCCCAAAAAACGCAGCCTCTCTAAAACAGGGTCAGATTCTGACCTTTGTCCACTCAAACGGACCTACGGAAATAAATACTTAACCAAATTGAGCTTATAATACCTTCCTAGAACGGCAAGACGATAAGAGTTCAGCTTCCGATGGTTTTACCTCAATCCAACATCGGACGAGAAAGTTATGATCAAAACAGTGAAGACGTTTTTCCTTGTCCGCGAGAAGTCCTTCTCGGCCGAGAGCAAAATTGAAGAAGAAGAAGAAGGAAAAGTGAGGGGGATGAGGTCACGGCTGAAGAGGCTTCCAAAGGTTGTCTCACACAAATAATTTGAGTTAAATTGATAAGATAGGATTAGGTGAGGGTAATAAATGATTGGGGCATCCATTGCTTGACATGTGGCACTCCTCCAATAATGCAAGATTAACTTTGACTCATCTTTGACCACACATAAGTGAATTTTCGGCAGCCATAAAGGGTAGAGGTAATGACCATTTTGACCTTCTTGATTTCTTAAGGCAATGCCAAAGGTCGAGGGGCAAAATGGTCATTTGGCACTTTTCGTCTGAAATTTCATTTTGCCAGTATAAACCAGCCTTGATGAGGCGACGTCCATTTCAATTCATAAATTGGAATTCCTCAATGTCCAATACCCAATCTCGAGGTTCGATTTCATGTCGAACTCTCGTCGACTATAATTCTAGTTTATCTCAAACTGACGGGCGACTCTTGCAGGCGCATATCGACCTTGGGATTTCTTTTAAGCCGTGGCGACTTTGATTGTCATGTAATTGCGAGGGTTTATCGTTCGTTCCTTCGATCCTGATCATCGGAATCCGATTTAGGAAATTCTCGCAAATTACACATTGGTTAGGCGGAATCACCCGCGTCCCAACGTATAACGCTAGCAAGACATTCCATGATCGTCCTTAGATCGATCTCTAGCGACCCAAGATATTCTCTCGACAATCCTTATGGTAAAAGTGCCATTTCTCATTCAAATTCCCTAGGTCCACGTATCCGACTCTGCGTCAGTCTTTCCCTTTTTGGTCAGTTAACCCGGGAGTGGCCAACTCCGAGCGAGTTACAACTGAATTACACCGATTGATATCCTTCATTCAATAGCCTCGAGAGGGTCGGAATTCGGAATGTCACAATTCTTCCCTCCTTAAAGAAATTTCGTCCTCGAAATTTGCCACTTTCCAATTATCCAATCTCTCGGGGTACAAATGCCTCATCGGATTCTCACTGTCCAAGGTAGTTCCTCCCATTACTTGACATTCTCACTTGTATTCTCTAACAAAAGTTATCTTCCTCCAAGACTTGCTTTCCTCGATCCTTAATCTACGTTTACTTCTCTATTCTCCTTTAACATTCACCACATTGGTCGGTGGTACACCTCCTAGCATACAGACTTTCTATACAATTCGTCCAATGGTCCAGAAATAATATGTACGTTATACTGTAATCTCACTTTTCAAATTCCTTGTCGGAAGGCTTTTTCCAGAACGCCGCAATAGATCTAAGATCATTTTTATCACGATCATTACCCCCACCGTCATGAAATCGTACTCCTTGAGTGCCTCAATCAATTAGCATAATAATCCAATTCAAACATCATGTTGCACCATCGGGAACGCACAAGTACCATTAACTTACCCTCGATTGTCCAAATCGAACTAGCCTTCTCGACTTCATTCGAAGAATTCCAACGATCGTCCATCAACTTTCAAGATCATGTCTCTCTCTCTTGTCGGCATGTCCAATGCTCGACCAAACGTTATACTAATTCAACCTTCGATCCACATCATCGATAATGTTAAGGCAATCTTGGCACACCTTTGTGCCGTCGCCAGGAGCCTCTTAGTTTTCCATGTTCTAATCATTTCCATACCTCTTAGATATCAGGGTCTGATCATGGCAATTTCTCAATTCCTTTATATCATTCAGGCCTGATATTTCAGGTAGCCATCAAACTATCCGCACGGCGAACTTCCAATTGAAAAGTTGAATCTCTTATTTCATGAGGGAAGATCTGTCCCTTCATCGCCAATTACACAATGCTTAATTCTCAAATGTAAGCATCCGCGAAACCCGTGAAACAATTCACCCTTCCTTAGCGATATGACTATCGCCATAACAACATTTGAATGAACTCTTTGTTCCACATGACTCGTCCTCAATTCTCTTTAGGCAGTCTCTGCTCTCAATCTCTTATAGTTCACATAATTTCGAGGTCTTTCTTTATTCAAACAAGCGCTCTCATATCCACGAACAACTTCACGCATCAGCGTTGCCTCTTGTTCAATTCCTCTCAGGAAACTGCTACATTATTCTCTCGTGTTAGATAATGACTTGAAGTCTTCTTTTACCCACAACTTTTCCCGAACTTTGTCGCAAGGACATTCACAATCCAACTCCAATCATGTTCTAAGCATTCCAACTCACATGGCCTTATACAATGCCTACTTCCGGTTGCCTCGTTATACCTCAAGTTTCATTCTGCGTCGCGTCATTACGACCTTCATAAGCTTTTCCACTTCAAACCAGAAACGCCATTAACAGAGTAGTCATCAACTTGACTTAAGTCCTCAAAAAACTCTTTTCATGTTCGTTCATACATTTGTGCTACGTCTCATCCTTAATCCATTTCACCAATGGAACAATTCTTGTGGAGAATCTTTCCACGATCTGTTTGTAACGATTTACCAATCTCGAAAAATTTCAACCTCCAGCAACTCACATCGACTTCGTCGATTCATCACTTATTCTAATCCTCAAAGACTCCATAGAGATTTCCTTTCTCAGAAGTTTCACAATTGAGGAATCTTACCTCGTCAAGTCCACAGCTCGCGCTCTTCACATTCAACATATAACGAGCATCTCCTTAGAATTCATAGAACTCTCTCAAAAGCTGTTCATATTTCTCATAACTCCTTAAATGAGTCCAATCATCATCTCTCAAGACGGTAATAATCAACTCAATCATTCCTTGGGCACTTAATTCAACTATTATCAACTTCTTTCTATCAGGTGTCGAATCTTTCAAACTGTTTCTCACACTTTTCACTTGAGAGCTCAAACCTTGGCTCTCTGTTGTCACGGGTCTCCTCCAGGACCACACAATATTTTGTTTATTCTTGTCACTCTTTCCTCAAGAAGCATTAGTTCTTTAGCCTCTAAGTTCCACAACTCGCTAATGCGACCTTATCCCAATTCCATTCATTCAACTGAACACCAACCTCACCTTGGGATTCAACATTGTCTACAGGACAGTCTTTCGGATTTCACTTCCAGGATCCATTCAAATTCTGCGTCTTCTTTCTCAGTCCAGACGCTCAACCACAATACCAAGACAATTCAGACTTTTTTCTTCCTTTCACACTAGGGCCTCTTACCCTAAGAAAGAAACTATACACTTCCGTGACATTTTTTTTTCGAATCTACCTTGTCCTTCACATTCCATAGGACGTCAACCTTGGAGTCTGCGCCAATGGAGATACCTTTGCTCCAGGATTCAAATGCCACATGCTTTAACATTTTCCTTCCCATAACTCAGTCACTTCAAGTGACAATATCCGTTCGTCCTTAGTCTCCACCCAATCACATATCGAATGCTCAATTCGATTACCTCAAATCACTCTACAAGTATTATCTAAGCGCTCTTTTTGCTTACTCACTCATTCACTAGAATTACGAACATCCAGGACTATAAAGTCCGTTCACCTTTCTTTTCATCAACGACCATCTCATGGTCCAATCGTCCTTTAAGAATGATGCCCTACCCTTTAGGGGCAATAACACACAATACCACTTCTAGTAGTCTAGATTTATACTCAATCAATCTCATAGAATCGTTAATGTCCGACAATTGACATATTTCTTTCCTCAACTTTCCCCACAACGGAAGGAACGACATGTCAGTCTCTCATTACGAGACTTGCGCCAAGATAACAACCATCCCTTATAGGCGTATTTTGTGGAAATCTTCATAGTCATAATCCATGATCAGAAATCTTCTTTCGATCACCCACTTCCTTCCTTAGGATCCATTACAGTTCCTTCGAATCAAGAATATCAACTAGCCATAAGGCTCTCAAGTTCCAATCCACTCAGGGATTTACTTATCTTATTCAAGGGTCCTTAACCACATTTATCCTATGCTTAAACGACTTTGAGAACTCTGTCTCACACTGGTCGATCATCCTCTGATCCTTGCAAAAGTATCAAGATCCAAACAACTTTTGCTCCCAAGCAATTCTAGGAGGATACTTTCCATCGAACAACTCAACAGAGGTAGTCCAGGCAGATTTCATGCCTTCGAGGAAACCCTTCCTCTGGTGACCTTTCACCAATTATCAATAGCCTCTTAGGGCTAGTAACTGCCAGGGTCACTTTCTTTCTTCAGTGTACCCAAAACCTCCAAGGTTTCCTTGTCAAGATCCCCAATCAAGAGGGAGACAGTTTCAAATCTCATCCATCCTTCTAACTCATGCAATCTCAACTTATACATAGCTTCACAAACTTTTAAAACTCTCATGGTTCTTCCCACACATTCACCTTTCTCGTGAATGAAATAACTCAGAGTCACCTTTCTCGTGACTTCCATCACTTAACTCATCAACACTAGTCGTCTCAGTGACTTAGGTACAAGGGCAGCTTCTTCTCGAGCTTGCCTACCCATTAAATTTCCTTATTTCCACATAAAGTTCTCATGACCCCTTATGACACTTGGGTCTCGTACGATTAACAAAATCGAGCCATATCCTCTTCCAGTACTCATACTTCCAGTCACGCATCTTTGCTCAATTCTCACGATCCATCTTAGTTCTTGGATCTTCTCATATCTCGCATACTCGAGCCAAATGTTCCTCTACGACCATACTTTGGTCGTTCAACCTTATTAGGTTCTCATGTCCCTTGAACCACTATGATTCCCTTCAGGAATCCAAGACTTAAGCCATCTACTCAAGTCCGGCAGTCTCAAGCTGCTCCTCTCTTTATCTTTCACCACAACTATCAAGCGATTCCCAAACAACTCTCTCTAATGGTTCTTAGGCAATTCTCAACTAATTGCCAATTATTCAAGGATCTCAAATCATCCTTAAGCAGCAACTACATAACAAGCCAGCCTCCACGAGGCAACTTCTCAAACAACAGCCAGTTAATAGGCAAGCCTCACTAGGCTAAAGCTCAACTAAGCCAACGTCAAGCAAGTACTCAAAGTGCCATTTCAATCGTTCATATCATAAATCCAGGGGCATTTGCCACTCTAGCACAAACACAACATGATATCTTAGTCTCAATAGGCATCAATTCAAGAGGTATAAATCTCACATGCCGTCTAATCTCTCAGTTAGACCTCGGCCACAATAATTACATGATGCCAATTACAACACATGTTTATCAGGTCAATCACATCATCAGTTTTCTTTCTCAAATGGCACTCACTACCAAATACAGGGCTCTCAGCCATGCCACTCATAGGCATCATTTCACATGCCCTGCCACTCTCGATCATTCACTTGAGAATCAAACACGTGCCATACATCTCACTTAACCACAATCAGACTCAACCTGATACCTAGGCTTTCTCTTTCAATTTATGACTTGGGTCATTCCTGCCTCCTCGCTATCTTAGAAGCCTGCCAGGAGCCGCTCCTTGTCCGGACCTCTCTGTCCCGGCGATCACTCCCTGCCCTCATCAGACCTAGTTGTTACAGGTTGTCCCAAGTCATATATCTCCGGAGGAACCCCCGTTCCACACGCCCCATAACATGCTTCATTACGGTTTATAGGTATCCCATCAACTCGTCCCATACCAAGCGACAGTTTATTAAGTCTGATAGTAATAAGCTCATGCATGCACCCACATCAGCGTTCATTTCAAAGCCATAAATACATGCACAACATATTCGTTCTCACCACTTGTCATACCATAATCATCCCCAGATCGATTCTTAATAGCAGAAGGTCTCTAATTTCCACAAGTGGTCAGCGCCTCTCACCGATCAATCACCTATATTCCCTTATATACCTCAAGTCCAGTCACTATTCAAATCAAATCTCAATGCATTCGATCACAACTAATCTTCAAGCCCAATATTCCTTGTATCCATCTCATCTCATATCACCCAAAGTTGTCAATAGAAATCGACAGCTAACATCATCAAGTCATAACACAATTCAAGCCTGAATCCACTAGTACCAATCGTCTCCTTACAACTCATTCTCCTCAAGTTAGGTCATTGAAAAACCATAATCACAATCAGGTAATCCAATTAACTCTTAATCATAAGCAATTCTCTACTAACCTCAAGCATAATTGCTACCTCAAAATCCATGCCTATGTCTCTCTAGTTTCCACATGCTTCCACTTAAACCTCAATCACCACATTACTCAAGATCATCCATTAGAGTCAACACTAGGACCATTAGAATACCACACAAGTTCAAGCCTATAATCCTCAAGATTCAATGATCAATGCTTAGTCCTAAAGGTCTCACTTTCTAATTGTCCTCAAGTCATCACTCCTTATCACTCCAAACCTCAATCACACTGGATCGAGCTAACCTCGCTCTGATACCACTCAAACGAGGAATGTTACGCCCCGAACCCATCGAGCTCACGTACATCCCACCACGTCATTGATCTTCAGTTATCTCCCAGGATCCATCGACCAATCATATAAACAACTTCACAAAGAAACAATGTCGCAGCGGCCATAAAAATTTCTCCATACAAATTACCTAATTGAGATGACTAAGGACAAAGGGTATACACCTCTTATAAATAAAATTCTCCTTAGAAGTTATCACAGTTAAGTACCCAAAATTCAATTCCTAATCCTTAAAATTCAGATACGATCCCTAAGGCCACCAAAGACATAAAACCATTCATTCCATTACTTCATCGAGAGCTCATCCTCATCTCGCCTGTACTTCTGTCTTCAAAGACCTGAAAAAGTTAATCCCCCACTGGGGTGAGATATATATATATATCCCAGTAAGTGAAACCTAGCCCTATACCTCAATACCAGTCTTACCAGACCACACACAAATGTCCTTCAAAATGCAGAGTAACAAGCAATGCTGGCACCAGGCATCTCACAAGACAACATCAATTATAGACATGGCATTCAATATAAACAATCATGCTCAATCACAGGGTCTCAAACCCAAGCACATATATTCAAGTACACCACAACCACCTCTTTCTCAACCATCCACATACTCCACTGGCAACTCCTGCCACCTGACACTGCCGGGGTCTCACTAGACCAAATGGTGTCACTCCAGGCTTACAGCCACTCCATGCCACCGGGGTCTCACTAGACCAAATGACATTCACATTTTCAATCTCAATTTCACAAAGTACTCTGACCATACATTTTCATCAGGGCACCAAGCCAATTACGATGCAAAAGGGGCACCAAGCCATGGTCATTCATTCTTCGATACCGCCGGGGTCTCACTAGACCAAATGGTATCCTCACGCCTTTCTCATTATCATAATGCCATCCAGACACACATGCAATTCATTTCATAAAAATTGATCATTCAATCACATCATTCAATCATCCAGTGTGTCCAGGCATTCAGAGAAGGGATTAGGAAACACTTACCTGGAGCAATTAGCTGAATCTCACACCAAACAACTCTCCTCAAAATCACAAGTTTAGAATTCCCACAAATGCGTCATCAACCTAAAAAGAATTGTCAAACTTGAGTCACGAACCACGGAACGCTTACTTCCATTAACTCAATCTTTCTCTAGCCATGCCATTGGCAATTCGAGACATCTTTTCTAACAATCTTATACATGCCAATGCTCACTTCGAGCCCTTAATGTGTTAGTTTTACTCCGCCATACACATGGCAAGACACAACTTAAAATTTCGTGCACCAAACTTGTCATAAATCACCTTTAAACCTCAATTCATTTCTCACACTTCCCATTGACATCACACATGATATCATACAAGACACTATAGGTCAATTGGTGTCCAAATATTCCTCATTCAACACCTAAACAGAACTGGCCAGCATGTTTACACCCTCATAACAGAACCGGTTTTGGGTTCTAACCATTCAATCAAGCCATACTTCAATTCCAAGCCTAACTCTTTGCACAAATAACATACCAAGACCTTCATTTACATGATTAGAAGTCTCACCAAGAGGTTTGAAGTGGATTGACATGCCAAAGACTTCGGAACAGCCCGGTTACTTCACGATCCTCAAACGGGCAGAATTTGCTCGGTAAAAACCTCCACAAACCAGCCATGTACACCCATAAATAATCACATAAAACCTTAATTTAAACTAGCTAAACTCTTATATTATGAGTTTAGAAGAGTTCACCGAAAATTTGAAGTCATTTGAGGTCCGGAAGCCCCAAAAAACGCAGCCTCTCTAAAACAGGGTCAGATTCTGACCTTTGTCCCCTCAAACGGACCTACGGAAATAAATACTTAACCAAATTGAGCTTATAATACCTTCCTAGAACGGCAAGACGATAAGCTTTCAGATACCTCAATCCAACATCGGACGAGAAAGTTATGATCAAAACAGTGAAGACATGTTTCCTTGTCCGCGAGAAGTCCTTCTCGGCCGAGAGCAAAATTGAAGAAGAAGAAGAAGGAAAAGTGAGGGGGATGAGGTCACGGCTGAAGAGGTTTCCAAAGGTTGTCTCACACAAATAATTTGAGTTAACTTGATAAGATAGGATTAGGTGAGGGTAATAAATGCTCGGGGCATCCATTGCTTGACATGTGGCACTCCTCCAATAATGCAAGATTAACTTTGACTCATCTTTGACCACATATAAGTGAATTTTCGGCAGCCATAAAGGGTAGAGGTAATGACCATTTTGACCTTCTTGATTTCTTAAGGCAAGGCCAAAGGTTGAGGGGCAAAATGGTCATTTGGCACTTTTCGTCTGAAATTTCATTTTGCCAGTATAAACCACCCTCGATGAGGCGATGTCCATTTCAATTCATAAATTGGAATTCCTCAATGTCCAATACCCAATCTCGAGGTCCGATTTCATGTCGAACTCTCGTCGACTGTAATTCCAGTTTATCTCAAACTGACGGGCGACTCTTGCAGGCGCATATCGACCTTGGGATTTCTTTTAAGCCGTGGCGACTTTGATTGTCATGTAATTGCGAGGGTTTATCGTTCGTTCCTTCGATCCTGATCATCGGAATCCGATTTAGGAAATTCTCGCAAATTACACATTGGTTAGGTGGAATCACCCGCGTCCCAACGTATAACGCTAGCAAGACATTCCATGATAGTCCTTAGATCGATCTCTGGCGGCCCAAGATATTCTCTCGACAATCCTTATGGTCAAAGTGCCATTTCTCATTCAAATTCCCTAGGTCCACGTATCCGACTCTGCGTCAGTCTTTCCCTTTTTGGTCAGTTAACACGGGAGTGGCCAACTCCGAGCGAGTTACAACTGAATTACACCGATCGATATCCTTCATTCAATAGCCTCGAGAGGGTCGGAATTCAGAATGTCACACGGTTTCTACCATGGTTTGACCCTTCAGGCGGTTTCTACCATGAGTTGACCCTTCAGGCGGTTTCTACCATAGTTTGACCCTTCAAGCGGTTTCTACCTTGAGTTGACCCTTTAGGCGGTTTCTACCATGAGTTGACCCTTCAGGCGGTTTGTACCATGGTTTGACCCTTCAGGCGGTTTCTACCTTGAGTTGCTTTGAAAAGGGGTCTCATGACGAGGGTTCTCCACGTCCGATGAGACTGCCTGATTTTTGAAAAGGTGTCCCGAGACGAGGGTACTCCAAGTCTGATGGGATTACCTGATTTTTTGAAAGAGGGGTTTTCCCATGACAGAGGCTTTCCTCGTCCGATGGGATTGCCTGATTTTTGAAAGAGAATCCTAAGACGGAGGTTTTCCACGTCCGATGGGATTGTTTGATTTTTTGAAAAGGGGTCCTAGGACGAGGGTTCTCCACGTCAAGCTAGGACTGCTTGATTTTTTTTGAAAGTGGGTCCTAGGGCGAGGGTTCTGCACGTCAAGCTAGGACTTGTTTGATATTTTTGAAAAGAGGTCCTAGGACGGGGGTTCTCCACGTCAAGCTGAGACTGCTTGATTTTTTTTTTAAGAGGGGTCCGAGACGAGGGTTCTCCAAGTCTGCTGGGACTGTTTGATATTTTTGAAAAGGGGTCCTAGGACGAGAGTTCTCCACGTCAAGCTAGGACTGCTTGATTTTTTTGAAAATGGGTCCTAGGACGAGGGTTCTCCACGTCAAGCTAGGGTTGCTTGATTTTTGAAAATGGGTCCTAGGACGAGGGTTCTCCACGTCAAGCTAGGACTGCTTGATTTTTTTGAAAATGGGTCCCAGGACGAGGGTTCTCCACGTCAAGCTAGGGCTGTTTGATATTTTTGAAAAGAGGTCCTAGGACGAGGGATCTCCACGTCAAGCTAGGACTGCTTGATTTTTGAAAAGGTGTCCCGAGACGAGGATTCTCCACGTCTCCTTGGACTGTTTGATATATATATACATATATATATATATATATTTTTTTTTTGAAAAGGGGTCCTAGGACGAGGGTTTTCCACGTCAAGCTAGGACTGCTTGATTTTTTTGAAAAGAGGTCCTAGAACGAGGGTTCTCCACGTCTGATAGGACCGCTTGATTTTTGAAAAGGGGTCCTGGGACGAGGGTTCTCCACGTCTAATAGGACTCTTTTTTTTGTTTTTGTTTTGGAAAGGGTTTTTCTTCCCCCCCCCCTTTTTTTTGAAAGATCCCGAAATTCGTCGGGAATTCAGTTTTGACGCAGTAAAAGATTTCATTTTGGCGAATATTTCACTGGTACGCGGATGATGCGGGAGATGACTTTCTAGGAGCTGGGTTCTCCAGGTATCCTGCAGAAAGTTCGAACCTGCAAATTTTCCTCAAGATGTTTTAGCTTGGGCCCTGGGTTTTCCAGGGATTTTGTGCACTCCAGCTCGTGGAACAAAATATTCTTCTGGGATCTAGGGTTGCCAGACATCCTGCAGAAAATAAATGTGTGGGCTCCTTTCCTCAAAGCGAGGCATTCTTCTAGTGATTTTGGGGATCACTGTGGGTCCCGTAGAAGTTTGAGCCTGAAAGATTTTTTTCTTCACCAAGAAAACGTTAGTGATCTTTGGGAATACGACGGCTGTCCATTTGACAAAATAGTATGACTTAAGTTTTAATCATGAAATGTGCATTTTGATGCTGGAGGTTAACCAAAGCATTCCTGCAACATGCAAATGTGATCACAAATCCCTTGTACGGAAAACCTGGATCAACAGTTTGAAGATTCTAAGAAGAGTTTGCTCAAAACATCAATTGGAATAATTCTCGACAAGGAGTCTTCTCACCTGTTTTGAGATAGTGATTTTTATAGGGGATGCACTCAATTCCCTACTAACCTATGCCTAGGTTTTAGGCTCATTCGCAGTGCATACATTTTGATCGGTCGGGAGGTCTTCCACGGGACCGTAATGTTGGGCTTGGTATTGGTCTTCAAAGGGGGACTCACTTTTGAGTCAAGGCCATTGAATGAAAGTTTTCACGATCTGCTCCGGGTTTACAAGTCAAGAACCCTGCAAAATGAGAAAAAAATAGTCTTGTTCGTACTTCTTCGAGCTAAGCTATATGTTAACCCAAGTGTCTTAGTTAGACAAGACTGTTTCAGGGTTATGATGTTGGTAGGATTGGGGACCGAAAAAAGCTTGTTTTTGGCCCAGAATTTATCAGGGGATTGACATTGGTGATCATTGCAAATTTGCCACCTGTCCTTACCTTTCTGTATCTTCTGTCTTTAAGGTGTGTGCCCGCTTTTAAGGTGTGCAGAAGTCCTTTACAGAGCGTCTCTTGTTGCATTCAGAGACCGATAATTCTCTTTATATCTTTGCTCCGCGCTTGACGCCATTTGGGGAGCAGCCTTTTTGATCCTACTCCTTTGGGGATTTTCTCTTTTCCCGACCAGGCTTTACTGGGGATCAATCGAACAGCTTATGCGAGCATCGGCCTTGCTTTTACCATGCACTTTGCTTTTTCCTAATGCTGGGGATTTTTCTCATTCATTTTGAAATCCCACTTTTTTTCATCCTCGGGGGATCACGTTAGACATATGATCGGAACTCTAAACATGCTTTAAATATCAGCCTAGGAATTTATTTGTAATTCCTAAGTCTTGAATTCTTCCATTTTTGAAGTGGTGCTGCATCCGTCTTGGAATGTGCAATGATTACCAATGGGTTCATGAAATGAATTTGCAGGCTCAACTTGGCTGTGCAAAGGGTAAACATGTATGGGGTAGAGAAATGAATGCTTCTCGTCATCCTATGGCACTTGGATTACCATATAAACAATACACAAAGATTAATGTTAGTCCAAGCAAGAAAATTTCTAACCATTTTCTCTTGATGCTGCTGGACTTACTTCCATTTTGCCCCGATGTGGGGTGGTTCTTGACAGGGTTGAGAATGAAAACCACTGTTCAAAGGGGTTATCAACGGTCACCTGTAGTGTTTGGGGATATGAAACGAACGCCTCCGTCGTCCCAATCCATGTAATTGCTGCGAATGGTCCCTATATCCGTAGATCCAGATTTCGCTACCTTATCTGCTCCACTCATCTCTCAAGTGTGTGTAGGACGTGTTTGGACTAGGCTTTGCCTCTCGTATTTTGAGCAAACGTCCTTTTGAAAGTTTTGAACAACTTTTGATTGGAAAAATCTCTTTCATTTTCTCCAAAAATTTTACCCGTCAAGGGGATTTTATGATGCACCATGCATGTTCTTATTCATGTTCAGACAACCTCCTATTTTAAAACATGAATGTTAATGAAGTTAGAATTCTATGTCTTTTCTAGATATTAGATTTTGAAAGCTTTTCTTTTCTTCTCTGTTTTTTTTTATTCACCATCTTCAATGGATTGGGGAAAGGGATACTTACCTGTCCCCCGCGGTTGGAGATCCCTGAAAATGCAAAAGAAACATGTCATTGTACGTTCACGAATTTTTTCAAAAAATTAGAACGATACATCTTACCCTTGGTCATGTGTTCCAATGGGTAATACATGGGATATGAAAACCTGTTTCGCCTTGATGGCGAGCCCCGCATTGTTCTTGTTTTGCGTTTCCATTTGAACACAAACGCGCGGCTTGCAGAAATTGGCCATCTATCTAGTGGCCATGATCCCTCCGTCTGGTTGGCAATGAATCCTTCTCAAGGATTTGCACTAGAGGAGATCCATTTATACTTTTGGACGTATTCTACGCCACTTCTCAGGATTCCTTTTATTCACGGAAAAAAGGAAATTTTATCAAAAAACATGTCAAAGCATGTGATGTGGGAGCGATACTTTTCACCCTCCACTCGGTCTTATAATCAAAGATCATTTCTTGGAGTCCTGACTTCCAAAGTCGATAATTCTATTTGCCTCCCTATCGGCGAGTTCTTTTCTTTTGAGGCTTTCCGGTGCCAACAGTTCTCTGTCCATTCTGACGGCGAATCCCTGTCAACGATAAACATTAAGCATTAGTTCGTGTTCCGAAATTCAAGATAAATCGAAACAATACTGCTTTACTCTCGATTTGCGCCTCCATTTGAACACAGATGTGAGGTTCACAGAAGTTGGCCATCTAGCTTGTGGCCATGATCTCTCCATTTGGTTGGCAACGAATCCTTCTCTAGGATTTGCACTGGATGAGATCAATTTGTGCTTTTGGGCGTATTCTACGTCATTTTCCAAGGTTCCAATTCTTGGCAACCTGCCCCCTGAAATTGATATTTCTTTTCGCCTCCACGTCGGCGAGATCCTTTCTTTTGTGGCTTTATGGCGCCATCAATTTTCTGCCAAATGAGAACAAACTCATGTTAAGCATGGCATCTTCGAAGATCAAGTTGGAACGATACAAAGTTACCGTTCACCCAGGTTGGTATCCCGGGGTTTAATTCTGATGCGAACGACTCTGCAATGGCGTCCATTGACTTTGCCGGAAAAGACACATCTTTCTTTTTCCAGCGTATAAATGATTCACTCGCCCTAGTTAGGCGTGATTTGTCATAGCTAGGTGACGCTTACCCCAGCTAACTTCATTTTTGCATTTTCCTGCAATCCCCATCCTCTTTGGGGGTGTCTTCTCTCTTGGGATTCATGATGACGTCTTACTGATGTATTTCTCTCTTTCGTCGATTGTTGACGTGCCACATTTGGTGGGGGTCATTCCTGTATCGTATACTGATGTAGATGATGAACGTCGCTTCCTCTCGTCTGTATTGGTGGGTGTTGTTCGTGTGATGATCCTCGATCACGTCAACAACTACTTTGCCCCAGTTGGGCGGTGTTCGTCTTGGCAACATGCCTTAGCACTTTTCGTGTTTGTTGGCAATTTTCAATTCAATTTGAAAACGTCCATGCACCTGCACATGAAGAAACAAGTGTAGGTCCTTATTTGACTTCATTTGGAATTTCAGGAAGGAGATACTTCATTCGAGGCTTTGTCCTTCCAACATTTGAAGGAATGGTATTTTTCAAGTAGTTTGCCCCAGTGAGGTTTGTCTTGACATTTGTCATCTCTGGGTCTGATAACCCTGGCCCACTGTGCTTTCATGGGGTTCATGAGAAATTTCCCCCGGCTTGGCTTCTCGAAGAAAATCGGGGGAACTTGATCCCACGAATTTCTGCCGATTCTGGTCATCTATCTCGATTGCCAGAGTCCTTGATCATCTGTTTCTAGACAGCTCGACAGTCTTGGGACTTGTTATGTGGCGGTTCGGTGATTCTCTCGATCATAGTCGTCTTTTGAGGTATTTGATGTTTCCCTATTGAAGAGAAAAAACCTCACAAGTAAATGGCATGTATAATTGACTATTGGAGTCGATACAATTTACCCTTGAAAATTATCCTGCGGGAACCGGCATTTCTCACTTTGGGTTCTCTGTATGCAGGATATGCGCATGACATGCATGATGCATGTTAGGTATGCTTACAACGAAAAATGAGTTCGTGCTTTTCACTCTATTCAAAAAAGGCATTTTTATCAGATGTGCCAATCTGTAAAGCTTGAATTTTTCTTTTCAAGTGTTCTTTTCACAGAGATTTCTAAATGATGAGAAACTTCTTCAGGTTTTCTCAAAGGTTTTTGTTCACAAATTGAGCCATTAGAATGCTCTTGAAAATATTTAGTCAGAATGCATGTCTGAGATGCCATGAAAAGAGTACTCCTTGTTTGGTCATTTGAAGGCACTGCATCTTGGGTCCTTTGCTTTTTGATCATCACCTGAGAGGAAAAAGAAAGGAAGCATTATTCTCTCATCTAGAGGACGATCACCTTGGAACGATACGTCCTTTTGCCCAAATGGATGGCTCCGCATCGTTCTCTTCCTCATCTAGAAGGGCTTAGTGCGTTTTGTCTTTGGTGGATTACTCCACTTCATCATGCTTCATGGGTGATAGCTATTGCTTCGGAAACCTTCCTTGCACATCCCCATGGTGAATTCGCCATATCCGACATTCGGTACCCTTTTCGGGTAGAGAAGCGATTTGCCTCCAGCCACTGAGTGATTCGCTTGGGCTGGCTGATTTAGTTGCAGGCAGTTTGATCATGCCGTGTTGGTGTATTCCTGCTTAGTTGGAGTCGGTCCACTCAATGTCAGGTGGTTTTGGCACTTCGCACATTTCAAATTCTCTAACGTCCGGTATCTACTCTGTATTATCTTTTGTGACACCAGATGACATGATCTTACGATGTTCCGAATATCTCAGCATTTGATGTTTCGCAACGTTTGACACTTCTTGGTCTCATCAATGCGTTTTGGTTTCTTCATGTGTCTTTTTCCTTGTCATCGTTTCATGACGTCCCTCGAGCATCTTGCTATTTGACATCAGCAAGCACGAGTTTACTTGTGGCTGAGTACTTCAACATCCTGAAGTGTTACTTCACAGGCAACAATTTCCTTCATTGTGTCCTGTCGCATTCACCTTACGCTTTAACAATCTTTTATTCCACCTTTTCAACTTAGGGAGAGCCAATCCTAATTAGGTCGCTCCTTCTTCGCGCTGTCTGTTTGGGGCTCAACCCGATTTGATCCATCTTGTCTTTGCAAACCCAATGGGTGACATCTGATGAAGGCACATTCCTTTCCATCTTAGAGGGAAGACAAATTTTTCTTCGTTTGTCTTTGACCATCTTATCATGTTTTTCACCTGAGAGGAAAAGATAGGAAATGTTATGCCGGTATCTGATTGAAAATCAATTAGGAACGACACGTCTTTACACTTGATCCGGCTGCTCCGGTCACGTGGCGTTTGCCGCAGTTGAGTGGGATCTGCTCCAATTGACTGCTTTGATCCACTTCACAATTTTTGTAATTCTCATTTCAATTTGGGGATATCTGCTATTTGGAGTTTCCCGTCTCTTTTCATCTTGGTGGGCCCCAGTGTGCCCTCTTAGTGGGAAGTCGACTCCTTTGTCTATCTTCAAATATCCATCCCAGTGGCTCGAGTTGTAGGCCAGTTTCAATCTTCTTGAAGCATCACTCTTGAGGATCAATAAAACATAGTCAGCAAATTTTCAAATCTAAAGGGATTAGATTACAACTAATTCTCTTCCGCTTGTGGCTCCTTTGATCGCGTGCCGTTCCACGTCTTGAAAGATAAGAAATACGCTCTCATCAGTTGACTCTCCAGGGTGGTCCAGCGCTTTTTTATGCCATTCTGGTTTATTTTAATTTGCGACTGATTCTTCACACAAGTCTTTGAATTTTGATTCTGGAAATTATCTGTTCGAATGACAGGACTATGTTAGAAAGGGAAGTAAAGCATAAACCCTTTCAATTTTATGTTTTCTTGTGATTAACGAAGATAAGGACTTTTACACAAGCCTTAATCTCGTGTGAAAAGTTCTTCATCGATGTTTTTCAAAAGAAAACATATAATTAGAAGGAGTGTAATCCCTGGTTATCACTTTTGGCAAATCCCCAGAAAATCTGTGGAATGTCCAAGAAGATAAAAATGCAATTCCAATGTGTCCTAAATTCGGTGAGAGATAGGACATCCAAATTGAAATTATTTTCCGAAGGTAATTTGGATATCAGGTCTCCTCTTGAATTCAAGAAACATGGACGACTTTAGTTAATTACCAAGGATTACCAATGATGTATGCTATAGACCGGTTCAATTCCATGTCCGGCGTACCATGAAATGAATGTTAGATTCTCGTACTTGGGTTAAACATACCAAGTGTGAGTTCTAACGAAAATTTCATCTGGGCGAGACACGCAATTGAACCGGAAAATCCGAATGATTGAGAGAAATTCCATTGTTACATTCCAATGTCAAGACATTTAGATAAAACTTAGAAAGCGAGGTGTAGAAGATAGATGGGAGACCCACAGACGGGTGCTCCTTTCAGACTCGATGATCCTGATAAAAGAAAAGGGTTGATTGGAATGTGGCCCTTAAGAACCTAAAGAGATGCCCCAAGTCGGGTCTTCAAGGGACGACGCTTGGTGTCTTCGGTTCGGCCCTTCGGGTCTTCTTCTTTATGAGATAACATCTCGACAGCGTCCGGCGGGTGTCTTGGATTTGCTGTTAACGCGTGTCCTTCGACTTCCGGTATGGTTACTGGATCATCCCTTGGACAGCTCGAAAAGGGTAGACTCCGTTGAATGTCCCGACAGTCTGAGGGCGGATGACGCGTCGCTCATACTTGAATACGTCCGGGATGTAGGACCGACTTGGAGAGATCATCTCTTCTATCCATACTCTAAAATGGAATTGGACTCAACCATCGGACTTGATGAATGCAACATGTTGTGCAAAATGAAAGGCTGCAAGTGAATTTAAATAGAAATGGCAAGACCTTACCATAAGTGGCGCTTAATGACCTTTTGGTTTTTAGGTATACCAACCATTCATATACATGCGCATGAGACAAATGAGGCTTGACTCTAAAAATCAAAAGATTAGGCTTGGTATCTAAGGCCAAGGTTCCCATCTCGAGTTCTAGAAAGAGTAGATTCCATTGCACAACTATCGTTGCATTGGGGCTCGATCCATAGTTCAAAACGAGCGGAATTAAAAATGGATTACCCCGTGTTTTTCCTCATGGAGATTCCATTTTCAATCCCTTATATTGTTTTCCTATAGGCGGCGCCCGGGGTTTTAGGCGCGGTTGTGTGTGTTTTCGGCGTCGTGCTAAAGCGATAAACATACATCTTATTTAACAATCACCGCTTCAATATAAAACATCCACACAATCATTCATTCCTACGCCCAATCTGCATAAAACAATGTTAATCACAGACTATCCCCCTTATCACTCCAATCTGCAAAAACATATAACACCTATCATGAGCGGACTTACCTCATCTTCAAGAGCACCTGCAAGGTTAGAAATATCACTTAACGTTTTAATTACGGCCTAAGTCCACTTGAGGTCTAGAACCATAGGTTCTTGAATGAAGTTCCCCAGCGGAGTCGCCAGCTGTCGCGACCCGTCCGAAGCGGACGGGCTAATGGATTACCGATCGCGGGCCTTTTTCCCAGCACTGGCGTGCGGATCGCGGGCTTTGGATAGGCGCGAGCCCTCCCAGGCCCATACCAAATCGCGGCGAGAGTATTTTTTTTTAGGGATTCGGCGATACGAGCCGATCGCTTTCGACCTTAGTGTGGTCGTGGGGGCATGTGCAACTTGTGCATGCATTTGGAGTAGCCACCGGTCTTTCTTGGAGGGTAGACCGGAAACCTTACTCACCGATTGTGAGAGATCGATCAGTTCTGCGGAACCAGAGATTTTGGGTTCGGGGACTTGGTTACGCTGGTGTCATTACCAACGCCCTTTCGGTACCTAACGCGAGTGATTTTCCTAGCTAAGAGTTCATGCAGGCGCGATTTTGAGTGAGGTAGGTCAGATTCAGGGTTTCATGCAGATTTGAAAACTAGTCCTATCAATCACAATCAATTTAATGAAAGCGCGATCAAGTACATAAATAAACCACATCGATGCACATCAATTCAAATCAATGGCTTCCTAGTATAGCCATAAGGGCTTATGGAATGTGTGATTTCGGACCCGGGATAAAATGGGAAGATTTGGAGGTGATTAGCCCGAAGGGCAAAATTGTCAATTTTTGGAAGATTTGGTACCGAATTACCCAAAATATTCCATGGCCAGTTGATTGTGGCCATTTCCCATTTTTGAGAATTTTTTGAAATTTCTTGATTTTTCTTCAATTTTTGGAAGACGATTCGCCCAAAGGGCAAAATCGTCAATTTTAAGAAGGGTCAGGGTTCAAAACACTCGGAGTGAGTCTTGGCCAGTTGATTGTGGTCATTTCCTATTTTTAGGAATTTTGCTGGATTTTTTTAGAATTTTGTTTGGGAAACGATTTGCAGGAAGGGCAAAATCGTTATTTCTGGAAAGACCGGGGCTCGAAAGACCCGAAACAGGTCGTGGCCAGTAGAATGTGACCATTTCCTATTTTCTGAATTTTTTTTAGAATTTTTATGAATTTTTCCGAATTTTTTGAATTTTTATGATTTTCTATTTTTTATGGAATTTTTTATTTTTATTAATTTTTTTAATATTTTCTGAATTTTTTAATATTTAAAAATATTTTTTCGGGCCGGGTCTGACCCGGCCCGCGCCTCGCAGGCGCCCGTCCTGACCTTACGGGTCGAAAACCGATCTAAAACGACACCGTTTTGTATGTTTAAACATTTTTCTATTTTTTAACAATTTGTTTTATTTTTTAATCATTTTCTTCAATTATTTCCGAAAACCCTCAATCGGACGGTCCAAAATGTACCACGTGTCAAAATCCTGACCGTTCGATCGGAAACTAATTTTTTTGTAATTTTCGAAAATCACCCCATCCGACGGTTCACATAGTGCCACGCGGCCTCCTCTGATGCGTCCGATCTTGGATTAGATCGGACGATCCTCAGAGTGCCATTTGGCACAATATCGACCGTCGGATGAAAATATTTTTATTATTTTCGAAAATCATTTATTAATTCCGAAAATTTTTATAATTTTTCAAAAATCCCAGATCGTGACACGTGGCGAAGCCACGACCGACCGATCTGCGTTTTATTTTTTTAAACGAACCGGCCCCACCGAGCTGACGTGGCTGCTGACGTGGGAAGCCACGTCAGTCGTTGACCCGTTGACCGGGTCTCGGGCTGCCGGAGAAGACGATCGCCGGCGCCTCGCTGGAGCTGCTAAACCGACGTAAAAACGTCGTCGAAACCTCCAAATTTTGACATTAGATCAATCCCCATGCGTCCCACATCAATAAGGCATCAAATCATGGCAGAAGTAGCGCCGGAAAATAGCCAAACCGGACCCTATAGTCTCGGCGCCGACGAGCAATTTGCAGAAAATTGTTCTAGCTTTAAGCTTGATTCTAATCATTCAAAGAGCATCCATGGGGGGTCAGGAAGCTTACCTGAGATCGCCCAATCCTCGGTGACAACTCGAAGTCCCCTGTCGAGCTCTCGGTCCGAACCGCGGCCCGCGAAGCTTCGGCTCACGTTGTCGGCACGTTTTTAATGCAAAACAAACACCAATACGGGCTTAGAGTCGGTTCTAGGGCTGTCTTAAGATCAAAGCCACACGAAATGAGGCCCGGGATGCCACGGCCGAGAGTTACAAAACGACACAGTCATTGTGGCATTTCGTCGAACGGTTGGTGTGCATGTGTGAAGTCGAAGTCGGGAGGATATACCGACCTGTTGGGGGGGTACCGATGGCGACTAGAGCTCCAATGGTGATTGGCCTGAGTCGTTGAAGGTCCGAGGATGCTCCCTTGCACTTCGGCTTTGCTCAATCTCTCCCGAGTTTTGCCCAAAAATCCCCCCTTTCTCTCGGCCCGCGTTTCCCTCAAAACCGAGCTCCCTCCTATCCTTCATGGCCGACCGGCCTTTTTCAGTGGCACCGACTCCGTCCACTGAGTCCCCCTCTGAGGATTTTAAATAAGAAATGGCGCTTTGACCATAAGGATTGTCGAGGGAATATTTTGGGCCAGCAGAGATCGATCTAGGAACGATCATGGAATGCCTTGCTAGCGTTATACGTTGGGACGCGGGTGATTCCGCCTAACCAATGTGTAATTTGCAAGAATTTCCTAAATCGAATTACGATGATCAGGACTGCAGGAACTAGCGATAAACCCTCGCAATTACATGACAACCAAAGTCGCCACGACTTGAGAAATCCCAATGGGGGGTTGCCAAGTGTCAATTAAAGAGAGGGCTAAGCAATAAATGCCCATTGATTATCCATCTTAACAATTTGACCAAGAGTGCATTATTAGAATGAAATAGACTCTCTCTCTTCTCATTTTGGCTGGCCACCATCTCCCATCATCTTCTTCTTCTCCATTTTTCTCTCGGCCGAGCAGTGTTCCTCGCGGACAGGGAAAAACTCACTCACTGTTTTGGCCATAACTTCGTCGTCCGACATCGTATTGAGGTAAAACCACCGCCATCTGAAAGCTTATCGTCTTGCCGTTCTAATAAGGTATTATAAGCTCAATTTGGCCTAGTATTTATTCCCGTAGGTCCATTTTGGAGAGGCTGCGTTTTTTGGGGCTTCCGGATTCCAAATGGTTTCGTATTTTCGGTGAGATATTCGTAACATCTAATACTTGAGTTGGCTGAGCAGAAATGATAATTTTATTGGAGGTTTATAAGGTTTTCATGGCTGATTTGTGGATGTTTTTACCGAGCATATTCTTCCCGTTTGAGGATTGTATGGAATCCAGGCTGTTCAGAGGTCATCGGAGTGTTGTTCCTCTCCAAAATTCATGGTGAGCTTCCTAAACACATGATTTGAGATGTTAATAAGTTTATTTTGTGAGGAATTGGGACATAGGGTTGAGTTTTGGATGGATATGTCCAGTTGGGATCAAACCGATTTCTGTTTGTTGCTTCCCTGTTATGGCTGAACCTATTGGGGGTTCTTTGATGAGTATTTTGACTATAAAATGACTCAAGAGACTCCTCAAAATGTTGATTGAGGTGTTAATGGGAAGTGTGTCAAGTGGATTGAGAATTAGAAGTGATTTAAGGGTTGTTGAGGTGAAAAACGTGAAGGTCGACCAATCTGTCCACTATGCGCGCCGGTTTTGAAATTGGTCGTTCTAACTCGTCCGGTATCCGAATTGAGCTCCGTTTTCGCCCACGCGTCCATAAGACATTGAAGTATAAGATTATGTAATTTTATTTTTTAGAACTTTGATGGAGCGATGCCAGTTTACTTTGGACTGAATCTGGTCGTGGAAGGTCAATATGGACAGCTTGGTGCCGTGACGTTGTGTCGCGTGTTTTGTGGAAATTGCTTGGCCTAGGCTTGAGGTAAGTTGATCCTAACCCTTTATTAGGAAGTTAGGTTACTAAGAGACGTCTTTGCTAAAGGAAATCAATGATTTACGAACCGGGTGAGGTCGAGGAACTCTGAAATCCGAATTCTGCCACGTTTGAATTGAGTTGTGCTTGAGTGAATTTTGGCTTGAAATTTATGAAATCAAGGTTGATTTATGGAGTTCTAATATGGTCATGATGAATGTTGGACCTTGAGTATGCCGTGTGGTGATTCCAATTTGAATTGAGTACTCTAAGTGGCATGGATTGTTAAACCGAGTCTTGAATTGAGATTTTGAAACCGTGACTTGCATCAATCTTGACTTTTGTGAAATGGCCGTGGGAGGCTTGTGCTTGACTGAAATTTTTATAACGTGGAATATATTTTGTCCAGTTGAGGGATGTTGGAAATGAATGCCTTGGTTTGGGCGATGAAATGTGGGTTTTTGCGTGAGTTGATCTTCGATTGAAAAACGAGGCATGGGTCTATTTTAAATGAAAAATTGAGGCTATTTATACAACTGGTTTTTATGAATAAATGGCGTGTTGGATCGCCGATGGAAATTGTATGTGCACTGGAGTGTGGGATCGCCGGGAAAAATTATAAGTGCACTGGCGTGTGGTATCGCTGAGAATTAATAATTTGGCCAATGTATTGGGAGGGAGTTACTCCCATTGGACCTGACGAGGTCGTGCGGCTAGAGAGTCCCATACTGACACGATTCATCTCGACTGAAAATGGGCGTTGAGAGTCGTATGGTGACCGAATCATCTCTAGGTCCAGACGCGAGAGTCTCATATGTACCGACCGGTCATATGGAGACCGAATCTTCTCGCAGCCCCAAAGTGGGAGGCCCAGGATGAGCGAAATTGGAAAGACCTGTTTTATGGAAGAATCGTTGTAAAGATTTTGAGAAATTGAAAATACCTCTTAAATTGAAAAGTTTGCCTCGTGAATTGAAAGTGGCCCAGGAAGGGCGTGAAAGGAAATGATATGTTTTCTAGATGTCCTGAGAATGGTATTTTTGGAAAATTCGAGAGCTGCCTCAAGTGTGTATCTTTGATTTAAAACCCTGCCACTGAACGAAGCTCAGCTTTTTGCCATGATTTGTGACTGAATCGAACTGATTTAGAAATACTAAAAAGCCATGTTTTGAAGGAACCATGTTTTTGTCATGCCAAAGTTTTTAATCCCAAAATGCCCATTTTCAAAAGTGTCTGGAGGTACTGACAGCCTAGTTTAGGGTTAGTTTTAACTTATTGAGATTATATATCTCACCCCGTCGTGGGACATCATTTTTCAGGTCCCAGGCGATGGAAACCCGAGGTTGCCATGGATTGGCATTCGAGGAAGTGATTGGAGAGAATGGATATAAACTCATTTATGGTCTTAGAAAGTTTACTTTGATTTGTGGATTTAGAATTGAACCTTTGGTATTGGACGACTGTAACCTTAGAAGTGTATTTACCAATATTGAGGAGTGTACCTTTTTATGTCCTAAGTCATCTTGGTTTTATTTTGTCTGGAGATGGTTTCTTGCTTCCGCTTGCATATGTACCAAATAGGAGTATTGAGCTATTGGCCGTGGATCCTGGGAGACTATAGAGTTATAACGGCCTGGTGGGATATTCGCGTGCTCGCCGAGTTCGGGGCGTGACATCCTCGTTTATGTGGTATCAGAGCAAGGTCAGCTCGATCCAAGTTGATTGAGGTTTGGAGTGATAAAGAGTGATGACTTGAGGATGATTATATAGTGAGGCCCTTAGGATTAAGTATTGATTACTGAATCATGGGGATTATAGGCTTGAACTTGTGTTGCACTTTAATGGTTATAGTATCGATCTCGGTTGATGAATTTGAGTGGTGATTTGATTGCGGTTCACGAGGAAGCAAATAGAAGTCAAGGAGCATTAAGCATGGATTTTGAAGTGTAAGTGTGTTTGAGGTTAATAGTGATTGCTTATGAATGAAGGGTCAATTGGAGCATATGATTGTGATTGTGGTTTGTCAATGACCCAACTTGAGGAGAATGAGTTATAAAGAAACGACTGGCAATAGTGGATTCAAGCTTGAATTATGTTGTGTCTTGAGGGTTTAGTTATCGATTGCTATTGACAATCTTGAATGATATGAGACGAGGTGTATACAAGGAAGCGGATAAGAATATTTTGATTAAAGACCAGTTGAAATCGAATGCGCATGGGTTTGGCTTGAATAACGACTAGACTTGGGGTATATAGTTGAATATAGGCAATTGATCTGTGAGATTGATGGTCATTGGTGGAATTAGAAACCTTCCATGGATAGGGTATTGACTTGAGAATGAATGTGATATGGAGAGTGTTGAGGACAATCATTCATTGCATACGTTTCCGGCATTCAAATGAAAGTTAATGAAGGTGAATACATGAGCTTATCATTATTAGACTTAACAAACTGTCGCTTGGTATGGGACGAGTTGATGGGATACCTACAAACTGTAATGAAGCATGTTATGGGACATGTAGAACAGGACTCTCTTCGTAGATTTATGTCTTGGGACAACCTGCAATGACCAGGTCTGACGAGGGCGGGGAGTTACGCCGGGACAGAGAGGTTTGGACAAGGAGCGGCTCCTGGCAGGCTTCTAAGATAGCAAGGAGGCAGGAATGACCCAAGTCATAAATTGAAAGAGAGAGTCTAGGTATCAGATTGAGTCTAATTTTGGTTAAGAGATGTATTGCACCAAGGTGATCCTCACAGTGAATTTTCAAATTTGTATGGTATTTGTCATGGTGTATGTGATTGGCATGGTTAGGAGCTTCGTACATGGCAGTGGGTGTTGTTTGAAAAAGAAAATTTACGCTTGTGTTTGGCCTGTATGGCGAGTCTTGGCATTGAATGCCGTTGGGTAATGTCTTTTGAATGTCAGAAAGCCTGTTGAGTTATTGTTAAGTTGCAGATACGTCTGGACTTAAGGTGTATACGTTTGATGCATTAATTTGTGGTTCGAGAGTTTACCTGATATTGGCCCAGTTGAGTTTTGGCCTTTGCCTAGTAATTGGTGAATAGCTGAGAAATTGCCTAGTTGAGGTTGGCTTGATGAGTAGTTACTGATGAAGGATGATTTGAAATCCCTGAATAACTGGCGATTGATTGAGGATTTGCTTAGAACCACTGGGCGGTTGATTGCTTGTGATGGCTATGATGTTGAGCAGCTTGAGACTGCTAGGCTCAAGGATATGACTTAATCCTTTAATTCCTGAAGGGAATTGTAATAGCTCAAGTGTCATGAGAATCTAATAAGGTTGAACGACCAGAGTATGTTACAAGAGGGTTGTTAGCTCGAGCATGTAAGATGTGAAAGGACTCTAGAACTGAAATGAGTCGTGAGAACTGAGTAAAGATGAACAACTGAAGTATGAGTGATGAAAGAACATTTGGCACAAGTTGGAAAAGTGCGCCAGACCCAATAATTGAAGGGGTCACGAGAACTTTGAATGGAAATGGGAAAAGTGGACGGGTAGATAGACTCAAGAAGGAGTTGCCATTGTTACCCAAGTTGTTGAGACTGTTGTTGCTATTGTTGGCAAAGTAAATGATAGAGATCGTGGGAAAGACGATGGAAAATTAGAAATGTGGAAATGAACCATGAGAGCTTTGAATAACTTGTGAAGTGGATCATGAGGTTGAGATTGACTGAGGTTCGATGGAAAAGATGATCCCGAAACTGCCTTTCTCTGGATTGAGAACTTGGAAAGAAACCTTAGAGGTTTTGGGTACACTGAAGAAAGGAAGTGATCCTGATAGTTCCTAGCCTTAAAAGGCTGTTGATGATTGGTAAAAGGTCACCAAAGGAAGATTTTTCCTTGAAGGCGCGGTATTTAACTGGATTGCCTTCGTCAAATTGTACAATGAAATGTGACATTCTGAGATTGCTCGAGAGCAAAAGTTGTTTGGATTTTAATAGCCTTGCAAGGATCTGAAGACGATCGACCAATGTGAGACAGAGTTCTCAAGGTCGTTTAGGCATATACCAAAGGTGGTCCAAAACCCGTTGGGTAGGACAAAAGGTCCTGGAATGGATTGAATTCGAAGCCCCGTAGCTATTTGATGCTTATGAATTTGAGAAGCTGTAATAAGCGTAAATGAAAAGGTCAAATGATCAGAAGAGGTATAAGTGAGAAAGTTAACGCTTATGGATCATAGAAAGTGCCTATAAGGAATGGCTGATAGGCTGAGTACCTGGGTGTAAGGCCTATAGTGGAAAAAAAATTGAATTGATAGTCCGTCTCTTTTGTCATGGGAAGTGTCAAGGGAAAAATTGGCATACTAGTTGCCTGGGTTTAATGATTCTATGAGATTGGTCGAGAATGAACTTAAATCATTAGAGATGAAATTATAAGCTATTATTCCCTAAAGGATAAGGCGTTGTCCTTAAGAAATGATTAGACCATGAGATGGTCGCTGATGGAAAGAAAAGTGAATGGACTTGATAGTCCTGACTACGCGCGGTTCTAATGAATGGTTGAATAAGCGAAAAGGGTGCTTGGATTATAGCCGCATGGTGACTTGATTTATTCAAATTGGATATCCTAGTTGTGGATATGTGGAAATCAAAGAGGGACCTCGATCCATGGAACCTCATCAATAGGTGATTGAGTATTGGGAAAAGAATGTCGAGTATGATGACATTTGAATCCTGGAGTAAAGGTACTGTTGTGGTGTGGACTTCGTGACTGACATCTTATGGGACGAGAAAGACGAGGTGGATTTGAAGTAAAAGAATGACACTGAAGTATATAGTTCCTTCATAGGGTAAGAGACCCTAGTGTGGAAAGAAAAAAAAAACCCTAAGTATCTTGGTGTTAAGGTTGAACGTTTGAATTAGGGCAAGAGTCGCCCGTCAATTTGAGATAAACTAGAATTACAGTCGACGAGAGTTCGACATGAAATTGGACCTTGAGATTGGGCATTGGACATCGAGGAATTCCAACATTTGAATTGAATTTGACGTCGTCTCGCCAATAGTCATTTAAAATGAGTAAAACGAAGTTCGGACGAAAAGTGCTAAATGACCATTTTGTCCCTCGACCTTTGGTCTTGCCTTAAGAAATTCAGAAGGTCATTTTGGTCATTTCCCCTCCTCCATATGCTGCCGAAAAGGATAAGATCAAGTGGTCAAAGAAAGTCAAAGTCAAGGAAGCAACCAATAGGGGGTTGCCAAGTGTCAATTAAAGAGAGGGCTAAGCAATAAATGCCCATTGATTATCCATCTTATCAATTTGACCAAGAGTGCATTATTGGAATTAAATAGACTCTCTCTCTTCTCATTTTGGCCGGCCACCATCTCCCATCATCTTCTTCTTCTCCATTTTTCTCTCGGCCGAGCAGTGTTCCTCACGGACAGGGAAAAACTCGCTCACTATTTTGGCCATAACTCCATCTGAAAGCTTATCGTCTTGTCGTTCTAATAAGGTATTATACGCTCAATTTGGCCCAATATTTATTCCCATAGGTCCGTTTGAGTGGACAAAGGTCAGAATCTGACCCTGTTTTGGAGAGGCTGCGTTTTTTGGGGCTTCCGGATTCCAAATGGTTTCGAATTTTCGGTGAGATATTCGTAACATCTAATACTTGAGTTGGCGGAGCAGAAATGATAATTTTATTAGAGGTTTAGAAGGTTTTCATGGCTGATTTGTGGATGTTTTTACCGAGCATATTCTGCCCGTTTGAGGACAGTATGGAATCCAGGCTGTTCAGAGGTCATCGGAGTGTTGTTCCTCTCCAAAATTCATGGTGAGCTTCCTAAACACATGATTTGAGATGTTAATAAGTTTATTTTGTGAGGAATTGGGACATAGGGTTGAGTTTTGGATGGATATGTCCAGTTGGGATCAAACCGATTTCTGTTTGTTGCTGCCCTGTTATGGCTGAACCTATTGGGGGTTCTTTGATGCGTATTTTGACTATAAAATGACTCGAGAGACTCCTCAAAATGTTGATTGAGGTGTTAATGGGAAGTGTGTGAAGTGGATTGAGAATTAGAAGTGATTTAAGGGTTGTTGAGCTATTGGCCGTGGATCCTGGGAGACTATAGAGTTATAACGGCCTGGTGGGATATTCGCGTGCTCGCCGAGTTCGGGGCGTGACACCCCCACTCCTCCTTGTCGTCTTTTTCCTTTAAAAAAATCACGCACCCACGCTCGGTGCCGCCCCCCCTGTTTTCCTGCTTTCGGCGTCATGGCCATGTGGGTCTGCAAGTTGCAGACCCGGTCGGACCGGGTCGGATCTGACCCGACCGGCTCGGTTCGACCAATTTTGCCGAATTGGGCCCCAAATCGACCACTTTTCATGTAATTGATACCAAAATCGGATTCCTTGACATGTTTTCTATCAAATAGGGGTATTTTTGTGAATCAATTGATTGAAATTTAGTGAAAACCCCAAATTCTCCCTAGGATCCGAAAATGATTTTTGCTCAATCGAGTGTCCAAAAAACCAAATTAATCAAAATTGAGGCCACCAATGTATTCAGCATGATGAAAACTACAGGGTAGAGGTGTTTAATTTGAATGGGTATGCCCGCATGAAATTTAATTTCAAGATTTGTGAAACTGGGGACTAAATTGAAAGAAAATTATGCAATTAGGTCTTTTTGTTTAAAATTGATCAAATTGGAGGGAAAATTGACCCAATTGCACTTCCAAACTTTAGAATCCAATGTCATAGCTTATAAAAAGTGAGAATTGAAAATTAAAGGACTCGAAATGAATTTTTTAGGCTCGGTTCGGGTTCATGTTTGTTAAGGAACATAGTGACCCGAGCCGAATTTTCAAGATTTAAGGTGACACACTTGAAGAGGAAATTAAAACAAAATTATTGAATATTTTTGTATATTTTTCTGACCAAGAATGGTATTTTTCTGATTTTTTGGGTATTTTTAATAATTAAACAATTTGAAAAATTATTAAAAATTACAAAAATATTTTTTGTTCAAAAATTGACTCTTGAGGCTAGGCCAAGGCCTCCAAAGTTGATTTTGCAATTTTATGATTTTTTTGGCTATTTTTAATTAATTTTGGAAATAAAAATCAAAATAAAAGGCAATTAAAAATCAGGTGTCAACACCTATGAATTACGGTTAAGCTTGCTAAACAATATTAGTTCACAGGAACGAAAAGCTCATCTGGAAGTTCTGTTCTTGCCTCTAGGGATAACTTCGGGGTCCTCTTCCTATAGTAGAAAAAGAAATACCTATACTCACTAGCAACAGAGAAGGGCGAACCACCACCCCTAAATTTTGTCATGAAACTCTAGTTCCATGTTTGCTATTTTGACCAAAAAGGGAAAAAAAATGTTTGCTAGCATCCTTTTAAAACCCCAAATATGACATTGGTGCTTTTAGTCTTTTTTTCTCCTGCACACAATAAGATATGATCTAAAGTTAATCTGTATTGCACAATAACCTATGCTTAGGGGGGCAAAATTTTACAAGCTAAGTGAATTATAAATGGGTTGGGTTTGTCTAGCTAAATGGGATGTAAATGAGTTCAAAGATAAACCTATTTACAACCCATATATAATTAGGCTTAAAATTCACTCATTAACAACCCGTTTATCAGATTTGTGGTATTCTTGGCTAACTTGTGGTATTCTTGTTGAAACCAAACCGACCTCTCTTTGGACAGAATTGAACCGTGGATCTCGTTGCCTCTTTGACCGACTTGCCTCGACTTCATCGCTTGGTAAGTTAGTTCTAAACCCTCATTAGGACCTTGGGTTATGGAAGGACCAAGTAGTCATGGTTAGGATGAACTTTGTGGGTTGTTCTTGCTAAACATTCATGGGAATCGAAAACCTTGCTTATGTGCTATGTGAAATGCTAAGTTAAGATGCTTGAAATAGTAAGACCTTGGCTGCAAATTGTTTGTGGGTTATGACCATGAGGAGACCGAATGTTTTTGTGCGACTTTAAAGATGCTAGGAATCGTAAGTTTGATTAACTTGATGACCGCTCTTGTTTGAGCTTGAAACCATTTGGCCATGGTGTGATTTGATGTGTTAATGCGTGAAAACTACCTAATGACCCCTAGTGCTATTCGGCCATGGACTTGAATGTGAGGATTAATCGTTTGATTTAATGAACGGGCCCTAGGTACATTCGGCCATGAGATGATCATGAGGTTTTGCCAAATTAAAATGACCATTGCTCTTATTATTTCCTTGGCCGTGTATTAATGTGGTTGATTGAGTGATTGAATGGATAAGAGATTCTAAAATGTGGTCTATGTGAATTCGGCCATTAGAGATTTTGGTGCATGGAGTGACTAAATTGAGGAATTGGCATTTTATGTCGTGACCATGGTTGAATTGGAGTGACAATGATTGACGAATTCCTAAATCGAATTATATTCGATCATGAAGTACTAATATGGCCTAGCTTGATTAATTAAGGCAATGTAGCGCCGTGATGTGACATTTAGGATGTGATGACCAATTGATGCCCCGAATTGTTACAATGCTCAATTGAATGTATGTAGCCATACTTGTTTTAATTACAAGCTTATGTGAGTTAGGTATCCTGAGGAGCCTACATGACGCGAGATTGAGTAATGATAAACGCCTGATGCGCCTATATGACGCGGGCTTGATTGAGGAGTAATACCTGATGCGCCTATATGACGTGGGTTAAGTGGTGAGAAATGCCGGAGGCACCTATATGACGCGGGCCTAGCCATAGGAATTATGGTGGTATCGAGCATGAGTACTATCTTATATGATGTGAATATTTTAGTGCCAAAGTACGAAGTTAGTCTAAAATTGAGAATCTTACTATGATTTTTGCCTTGATTAAATTATTACGTGCCATTTGCCTCATTCTTGATTTATTGGTCATTGCATGTGTTAGGTAGTGTCTGGAAGTATTAAGTGCCTAGTTTGAGTTTAGGATTAGCTTATTGAGATTTATCTCACCCCGTCGTGGGACCAACCTTTTCCAAACCCTAAGCCTTAGCCATGACGCCGCGAGTTTTTGGGGTGCCCATGCGCACAGACTTGTCTGTCACTGAGTACCCGCACGGGGAAGGTAAGTGGCTTACTAGGAAGTGCAGTACAGTTTGGGTGGACATAGGGACGGATCGCTGGAGGCCAGACGTGTATGCAGCTTGGTTCTACAGGGATGGCGACACTACCCATGGCCCTCTAAGGACTTTTGATGTACCCTGGGACGTGATAGGCGAGCAGTAGGACCCGATGAATGTTTACCCTCCAGACGGTGAGATTTCTGATCCGGAGACCGACCCCGAGACCGAGATACCCCTTCCGGCGGTGCCATCTCAGAACCCTATCGCCGATGGTGAAGTTATCGAGCCCTCTGATGCCGATGACGACCCTTTGGATGTAGTAGAACCGGAGCCAGCGATTACAGGTGCAGAAGGCGAGGCTATGGATTGGGTGGCTGACCCCGAAGAAGAAGAAGAAAAAGAAGATGAGGAAAAAGAAAAGGAGGAAGAGGAAGAGGAAGAAGAGGAAGAAGAAGAAGTCCCAAGGGAAGTACAACCGGGTGACTGGGTTGAGTACGACCCCGTGGAACACGAGAACTTTTCTGACGTCAGTGAGCCTGACCTTTAGATGACTTAGTCACCCCGACTTTTGGAAGCGCCCTTAGGATAGTGACGCTTAACCTAGCCTAATGATCCCTTTTTGTTTAGGCTAACCACCCTTTCCCTAATCCCTTTTTATGTATTCATTTATGTTTAAGTCGTTGTGTAAAACTGGATCTACCTTATGTTATGTATCGATGTTGTTTTCCTAAAGTCATCTTTTATTTATATTTGGTATGGAGTTAAGTTGTCGCTTCCGCATGAGCATTTGCACTCATTTGTACATCGCGTGTCGTTCGGTCCTGGGTATGTTCGCAGCAAGGAACGACGTTAGGGTGATGTTGGCGCGCTCGAAAGGACACGGGGCGTGACACCCTAAACCCTAAGCATGCCACCGTCGACTTTTGGGGTACCCGTGTATACTAAGGAGTACGTTACCGAGTACCAGTGGGAGAGGATAAGGTTTTATTAGGAAGCATAACACTGTCTGGGTGGACGTGGGGACGGATCACTAGAGGCCGATAGGTATGCAGCCTGGTTCTATCGAGACGACGACACCACTTTCGGACCTCTGAGATCTCCGACTGAAGGCGACACGACTTTTGACGTGCCTTGGGATGTGGTAGGCGAGTAGGACCCGATGATTGTGTACCCTCCAGATGGCGAGATCTCCGACCGAAGATCGAGCCCGATGTGGATCTTCCGTCAACGTATTCTCAGAACCCTGGTGCTGATGGTGAGGTTATCGAGCCCTCTGACGCCGACGACGATCCCATGGACATCGCAGAGTCTGAGCCGGAGATTAAAGATGCCGAGGATGTACCCTTGGCGATGGAGTCCGACCCTGAGGAGGGAGACATCCCTATGTATTCCAAGTCCGATCTGGAAGAAGAAGTCCCAGTGGATTCAGAGCCGAACGATCTATTGGAGTACGATCTCATGGCTGATGAGGACTGCTCTGGTGACAGCGAGCCTGACCCTTAGATGACATAGTAGTTCCCGACTTTTTGGACCGCCTCTTAGGATAGTGGCGTAGGACCTGACTAGATAACCCCTTTTGATTAGGCTGACCACCTTTCCTTTAGTCCCAGTTTTGTATGTCAGTTTATGCTTATCTTGTAAAACTGAATCTATCTCATGTTATGTATAAGTGTTATTTCCTAAAGCCTTCTTTTGTTTATTCATGGCATGCAGTTGTGTATGTCGGTTCGGCATGTGCATTTCCAATTACTTATCTCTTGCTTGTATTGTGATCCTGGGTATTATCCAAGTGAGACGGCTTAAGGATGATGTTAGCGCACTCGTTGGGATGCGGGGCGTGACACAACTCATATGGGGCGAACCATAATCTTATTATCCTCGGTGAGGCGTCCTCCAATTAATTTACGTTGGAATTCTCGAATATCCGACATCCAAGTTCGAACTCCAATTCATGGTCATTCTCGATCGATTGCAACTTCATGGTCAAGTTTTTAGGTCCACGTACCCATTTCCTAGTTAGCCATTCCCCATTGGTTAGTCTTCTCAAAAGTGGCCATCTCTGAGTGAGACTTAATTAAAGCACACAATGAGATGCCTCGTTCATTCATACTTCGAAAAAGGTCGGATTTCAGAATGTCACAACAGCCATGTAAGACTAAATATTCATCTATTTAAAAAAAGATTCCTCCAGCAGCCAAAACTCGGCATTCTCGAGATTCCATCATTCGGGACCTGAAAATGTTGTCCCACCACGAGGTGAGAATACATCTCAGCAAGTAAACTCCCAAACCTAGACTAGGCCAATAGTACCTCCAGACAAATCCTAAACATACAGTGCTCACGTTCTAAATTAATCATCAGATGATTTCCTATCATGCAATTCTAGTCACCAAGGTCATTCTTCAATTCGATTCCTATCAAGCGATTCTATCCATCAAGGTCTTCCTTCGGATCATTCCTTATCATGCCTTCTATCCTTTAAAGTCACTCTCCAAATTGTTCCTCATCATGCACTCTATCCTTCAAATGAGACAATTCGCTAAACCATACAAATAGCAAGGACACGTTGCAATCATGAACTCAGGAATTCACAAATTAAGCCATGAATCACAATTTAAGGTCAAGCTTCGTACTCTAGGCACTTTACAAATCACATACTCGTATAGAGTATTTCAAATCATAAATCTCAATTCAATATATCAAGGCCAGCGTCATAACGGATTAGGCTATCAGATTGTACTAGGTAGGACCCCACATAATAACGGCTCCCAGGTCGAACTTTCATTTGGCCGGATCCCCCGTAGCAGCTTCCCCTAGGTCCCACTTTTATTGGCCGGACCCCACATAGCAACGGCTCCTAGGTCATACTTTCATTTAGCCAGACCCCCTATAGCAACGGCTCTCGGATTGCAATAGGTATTCTTATGTACATTAATCAATTGAAAAGTGTAAATTCAAGTGCACAATCCCAAAGGGCAACTCATGGTTCGGCCTTTACATTTCAAATCGTTAAGTCTCGTATCACACTTCATGGCCAAACATCATAATGACAAATCGTGTCATTTACTCCAACCAATTCACAAGGCATCTTAAGGCCGAGTACACACATAAGGCAATTATTCAGTTTAGCCAAGAATCATATCTAAGTACTCGATTGGTCGATTAATCACTCATTCCAATCATGACCCAAGCTTGCATCAATTGGTCACCAAGATCACTCACATCAATTCTGACCTTTAATTCCACAAAATAATGTTAAGTTTATGGTCAATATCCTCTAATCGCCCATGACAAACATTAGACTCATGAGGTTAACCAAAGTAACACAATTCTTGTCCAAGAACACCTCAAGCACACCCGGTCCTCACTGGTTTCCATCTATGTTACACGGACACGCCTTCTCGGAATTTTTTTTCGTATCCGACACGCACCTGACTCGGACACGCACCAATACGTGGGGACACGGGGCTGATACGGTCAATGGTCAACACGCATCTAACCTCCCAACATTTTATACTTAGGCAAATTTTGCACTTTGAAACCGGGACCTCAAGACTTAGGCCTTCTATCTTTACTCATAGCCCAGCCACTCAGTCCACCTAAAGCTAATTGACTTAGTCTGCTTTTATAAGCAGCTCCCCTTCTCATTCTTTATTTGTGCCCGATGTGGGACAAAGACGTGGAGGCAGCATCCAATAATCTGATGTCAAATGTGTTCTTTTTCATCCTGCAAGACTTGCTCTTGTTCCTTTCTGTTTGAGACAAAGAACATAATTGCTGGCTTTTCTTGTTCATTGGGAAAATAATCACTCAACCTTAACCAAAGGCAACATTACATAATCTGATATTGAACACTTACAATCGTGTGTTTTTAAGATCCGCCTTGTTCCTTTCTGTTCGAGACAAGAAAATAATTACAAGATTTTCTTGCTAAACGGGAAAATAATGATTCAATGTTAGCGCGCTCTCCCCCCCTCGTCTCAAGCTCTCAGCATCTCCATATTCAACTAGAGGAGAAATGTTCTTGGAACTATATTCATCCATATAGTGCGCAGATTACGACGGAAGGTGCCAGAGGTTCAGCCGCAACAGTGCCTGGATTATGACCTTCTTGATCTTTCTTTCAGTCTCGTCTTGGATGTATCAAAGTGTTGAAGAATTATTCATGTTATCATAGATGTTTGAGGTTTTTTTTTATTATTATTATTATTAGTTGGCTAGAACTTCTACCTCAATTTTTTGTGTATATATAAAAATATACATATAACATATAACCGTGTCCCAGCGTGTCGAAATTCTCTATTTTTTTAGAACCGCCGTGTCGGTGTACCGAGTCGTATCGTGTCGTGTCGCGAGCCGTGTCCTGTGTCCATGTAACATAGGTTTCCATGTCCAGACTCATTCGCAGTAAAATGGATATCTTCCTATTTGTTTTTGAGCAACTCAACTTTAGATTCATGTTTATCATGATCTTACGGTAACGCGGGAGAAAACGAGGCTCAACTTTTGTTTCCTTTTTCTTTATATTGTCTTCATCCCTCTATTTAAAGGAGGAGAATTTTTTATTGTAAGCAGGGCTTTTGATAATTGATGAATGAAAATTTCTCTTGAATGTTGAGTTTTAAACACTTTGGCATCTTTATCCATGGAGAGTGGATACTCCTCGGTGGTGAGCCAAAAGCCCTTTATCCTTTGTTGGCGACGTAACCTTTAGACTTTGGTGGTGAGCTTTCTATCAATCCCGATCTTCTTCCTTGGCTGGTGTTGTCTTTAGGCCTTTGTCATGCCCCGCATCCCTACGAGCGCGCGAACATCCCATCCTTCGATGCCTTCGCGATAAGTCCCAAGTATCGAATCGTCTATCAATATACTCGCGGAATGAAATGCACATGTGGAAGAAATAAACAAACTCCATACATAAAACTCGACAAGATGACTTAGAATGCACACAACACAAAGTCTTACAATATCAAACTTCAAACATAACATAGCTAGGTCACTCCTAAATTCCAACCTGCCTATCTCAAGGAAACACCAAGAGAGTGGTGATATAACTATCCCTCAGCATCCGGTTTAACAACATCCGTCGACTTGGGTTCATGCTTCTCAGCTTCAAGTCCAGCATCGGGATCCTCCAGTATCTCATCGGGAATCTTAGGGGAATCAGCAACCCATAGCATGTCGACAGGTACAACGCTCTCTTCTAACGATCCACCCAATGAGTCTGCATCTCGAAACATCCAAGCCTCAAAAGTGTGGGGAAGCAAGTATTGGCCTCCTTCGTCAACCCAGACCATGCTCGTCATTTTAGTATACACCTTACCCTCACTAACGGTAAACTTCGAATCCCAGGTCTCAATTTCCATTGGAACTCTAAAATGCCGCGACATAGTGATTGGGGTCGAGGATCGGGGTCTGAAAAGTTTGATCCCACGACGGGGTGAGATAAATCTCAATAAGCTAATTCTAAACCTAAACTAGACTCTTAGTACCTCCAGACACTCCCTAACACATGCAATGACCAAATAATTGAGAACAAGGCAAATGGCACATAACAATTTAATTAAGGCAAAGTCATAGTAAGATTCTCAATTCTAGTTTAAACTTCGTGCTTTGGTACTTAATCACTCATATAATAAAGGATAGTACTAATACTTAATACCATTGCACTTTCCAAGGCTAGACCCATGTAATAACGCCTCAGGCAGCCCGCGTATTAACGCCTCAGGCTTAATAAATTAAGGAACCCACGTTAGTACGCCTCAGGTTTCCAATGCCATAAATGACTCGCGTTAGTACGCCTCAAGTCAATCCCTCGTTTAATGCCTCAGGATGTATTTCAGTGCCATATATATGACTTGCGTTAGTACGCCTCAAGTCAATCCCGGGTTTAACGCCTTAGGATGTATTTCCAATGCCATATATATGACTCGCGTTAGTACGCCTCAAGTCAATCCCGTGATTATCGCCTTAGGATGTATTTCCAATGTCTTATATATGACTAGCGTTAGTACGCCTCAAGTCAATCCCGCGATTATCGCCTCATGATGTATATAAATCCCGCGTTTATCGCATCCGGGTATCATATGCACATAAACTCATAATTCAAATAATATAGCTAGATACATTCAATTGTACATTTTATCAATTCAAGGAATCATTCGGCCTTCACATTCTCAATCCCATGCCACAGAATCACATTAAAAAGTTTACTCAAGGTGGCACCATTTTAATACTTCATGATCAAATATAATTCGATTAGGGAAATCATCAATCATTCACCATCATCACCATTCGGCCATTTCTTCAAACATTAGGATTGATTC
Organism: Rhodomyrtus psidioides; assembly: GCA_021437785.1. Lineage (NCBI taxonomy): Eukaryota > Viridiplantae > Streptophyta > Magnoliopsida > Myrtales > Myrtaceae > Rhodomyrtus > Rhodomyrtus psidioides. Next base: position 3,692,451 of record JAILYB010000058.1, on the reverse strand, counting down.
ATCAATTTAATCATCAAATGCACTAATTGGCACTCATGGCCAAACCTCACTAATCGTAATATCAATTTCGTCACTTGATTAACACATCTTGATCACGGCCAGCAATATAATGGGAGCCATTAGGTCATTGTCATGCAAGTATCACCAATTCATGACGTGGCCGAATGCATAAAGGTATGATCAAAAGGTTCCATTTACTCAATCAAGTACAAATAAGCTTTAGCAATTCCAATGGCATACTAAGGCATTCGGTTCACTCATGGACACATTCCTTAGCCTATCTTCAACCATGATCTCAAAACTTCAAGTACCATAAACTATTTCCACATTTAGTCCCTAAAATCGCATATTCGGTTATCTTAAAGTTTCACCTAGAATAATCCACAAATTACTCCAAAAGCCATCCCTCACTCGGTCCTTCAATAATCTAAGGTTCTAGGATAAGTTTAGAACTAACTTACCAAGGCGAAGTGCTAGTGAAACCGGTTGTGGAAATGGCGCAAGGTCTCGGTCCGAAAATGGCAAGGCAGTTCTAAATCGGCGCAAGCAAAGACGAGCCGAAGTTAGTCAAGTTTCCTCACTAATCTACTCTAAGCTTTGTTCAAAGACTAAATCACACAAGGGCTTGGTTCTTAAGGGAACTTACCACGGGAGAATGAGCTTGCAAAGCTCACAAACTAGGCTCGAAGACCGACCTCAGTCGTGAGGGAGGAGCGGCGGCCGAGAGAGGAAATGAGAGGGAGAGTTTGAGAGGAAGAGAGAAAATGAGAGAGTGAGGGGGATGGGGTGTTCGGCCGAATGAGCAAGAAGGAAAGAGAATGCGTTCATCCAAAATAAAAGAGAAGAGAGGAATGGAGGGAAAATGGATGAGTGGGGTGATTGACAATGAATAGTACCCATGAATGACTAGTAGTTGGTAGTGGGTAAGTTTATGACGTGAATATTGGGGAATAGTAGTGAAAAATGACTAGTTGTTAGGAGTTGTTCATGGGGTTTGACTTGGTCATTCTTGTCTTATTCCCATCAATTATTCGGGAAGCTAATGGACATAAATGCCCTCATAATTTCCACCAAAGAGGGCGAGGGACAAAAGACTATTTTGCCCTTGCCTAATTCTAAGAGAAAGGGTATTATCTTAGGGGTAAAATGGTATTTTCCAATCGTCGGTCCCAAATTCACTTTTCTAATCGATAATGGGTGAATCCTAATCCTAATGGCCCTTGATGAGGCGACGTCCAATTTATTACCGCTGGAATTCTCGAATATCTGACGCTCAATCCCGAAGTCCAATTCGTGGCTAAAATCCATCAATGGCGATTTCCGTGTATCTCAAACTAATGGGCGGCCCTTAGGAGTTACGCGTATCGACCCGTGACTAATGTCACGTTTAAGAGTCATCCGAGTCATGGCAACCTTGGTTGTCATGTAATTACGAGGGTCAATCGCTAGTTCCAAAGGACGCGATCGTCATGAATTGGTTTAGGTTAATTTTGCAAATTATACGATGGTCAAACGGAATCACCCGTGATCCAATTGTATAACACTAGCAAATCATTCTATAACCAATCTTAGACCGGCCTATAATGGCTCAAAATAATTCCTCGGCAATCCTTATGGTCAAGGTACCAATCCATGGTCGAGTACTTTGGTCCACGTACTTAAATCCTACTTAGCCTTTCCCCATCGGTTAGTCTTCTCAAGAGTGGCCAACTCCGAGCGAGATTTAACTGAAGTGTACTGACGATAAGTCTCATCCAATCATACTTAGAAAAGGGTCGGATTTACCATAAATCCCACCGTACTCAACAACTGGGTGCTGACACCTCATCACTTCTTCACTTTCCTCAGTGGTTCCCTTTTGTTACCGAAAACCCTGAACAGGTCTATACTCCTCGGACTCGACTTTCCAAATCGGGCAAGCCTCGTATGGATGATACCCTAAGGAAGACATGATCTCCCACTTAAAGTTCTAAAGATCTATATCGTATGTCTATGTAATTCCATTATCAAGCCAAGGCCTGCGTAATGGCGCATCGGCCATCAGACTCATCACGGATCCGCGTAATACGCCTCAGATTAGTATACTTTTCTGAAACCCGCGCCTCAACGCTTCAAGTTAACATCTCGCGTAATAACGCGTCAAGATGGGTATAAATCCCCGTGTCAACACGCTTCAGGGTATTACGAGACGATCTATACATAAGTTCGAGCAATATGATCCACAAGATAAACTAAGGACCCACCCATGCTCTCCAAAAGGCTTAATACGGTCCGATGCCATCTTCAGCCAGTCTATAATGAAGTCATTTCAAATCGAGATAGATCATTCACAAAGGTCCTCACTCAAATATTCTTGACTAAGGTAAGGACCAATCACCAACCAGTCATCAAATCTTTCTACAGGCAATTGTCACTTTAGGCAACTCCATCAGGTGTAGCTATTCATTCCCACTTCCTTTAAAGTTTGTGGCACCTGCTTGCACCATACTCTCGATCGCCTGATCCGACCTCTTAGACTGTCCATCAGTCTACGTAAAATAAGGTGCGTTAGATCATAACTTCGTCCTCATGACATCTCAAAGATTCTTCCAAAAGTTATGGTGAACTTAGGATCTCTATTTGGCACAATAGCGTCACGCCCCGCATACTCTTATAGCGCGCGAACATCCCTTCCTACTCTTACTTTGTGATAAGTCCCAAGGATCGAATCGTCTATCAATATACTCGCGGAATGAAAAGCACATGCGGAAGCGATAAATAAACTCCATACATAAAACTCGACAAGATGACTTAGAATGCATACAACACAAAGTTGTACAACTTCAAACTTCAAACATAACATAACTGGGTCACTCCTAAATTCCAACCTACCTATCTCAAGGAAACGTCCGAAGAGTTGTGATATAACTATCCCTAAGCATCCGGTTTAACAACATTCGTCGACTTAGGTTCAGGCTCTTCATCTTCAAGTCATGCATCGGGATCCTCCAGTATATCATCGGGAATCTCAGGTGGGTCAACAACCCACAGCGTGTCGGCGGATACAGCGCTCTCCTCTAATAGTCCGCCTAGGGAGTCTCCATCTTGAAACATCCAAGTCTCGAAAGTATGGGGAAGCAAGTATTGGCCTCATTCGTCAACCCAGACCACGCTCGTCGTCTTAGTATACACCTTGCCCTCGCTAATGGTAAACTTCGAATCCCAGGTCTCAATTTCCATTGGAACTCCAAAACGTCGCGACATAGTAAACGGGGTCAAGGATCGGGGTTTGAAAAAGTTGGTCCCACGACGGGGTGAGATAAATCTCAATAAGCTAATTCTAAACCTAAACTACACTCTTAGTACCTCCAGACACTCCCTAACACATGCAATGACCAAATAATTGAGAACAAGGCAAATGGCACATAACAATTCAAATAAGCATCAGTTTTAGTAAAATTCCCAATACTAGGCTAAGCTTCGTACTTCGGCACTTATCACTCATGTCATAAAAGATAGTACTTATACATAATATGATTGCACTTCCCATGGCTAGGCCAACGTCATAACACCTCAGGCAACTCGCGTAATAACACCTCAGGCTTAATGAATCAAGGAACCCGCGTTAGTACGCCTCAGGTTTCCAATGCCATGTATAAGACCCGCGTTAGTACGCCTCAGGTCAATCCCGCGATTATTGCCTCAGGATGTATTTCCAATGCCATATATAAGACCCGCGTTAATATGCCTCAGGATGTATATAAACCCCGCGTTAGTCGAATCAGGGTACCATATGCTCGTAATTCAATTAATTGTTGCTATACACATGCAATTGAGCATTTCACCAATTCAAGGCATCATTCAACCATCACATTCCCAATCTCATGCCACGGAATCACATTATAAAATTTACTCAAGGTAGCACCATTTTAATACTTCATGAACGAATATATTTTGATTTGGGAAAATCAACATCTATCATCATCATCATCATCATTCGGCCAAATCAAGACTATAGAGTCAAACAATCGATGAAACCCTTCAAGGCAACCATTATAACACACAAGGCTGATTTCCATTAATTGAGACATCAATTCAATTCTTCCATTACACAATAGTGCACGGCCAAATAGCAATGTATTCAATGGTCATTTAAATGCGACGAAACATTATAATCCTCTCATGGCCGAATACCTCTAGGATTCATTTATCAATTCAATTAATCATTCTTGTATCTTAGTCCATGGCCGAATAGAGCTTGTGATCAATAGGTTATTTTCAATGCATTATCACGTCTAATCTCACCATGGCCGAATAGTCATAAGCTCAAGCAAGAGTTGTAATCAAATCATTCAAACTTAATGATTTCTAGCATACTCAAAGGCACATAATACATTCGGTTCCCTCATAGACATGTCCCTTAAGCATTCGTAACCGAGGTTTCAACTTCTCAAGCGCCATAACTCAACATTTCACTTAACACATAAAGCATAAGTTCACGTTCCTTAAAGATACTCCATGAACATCCAACGAAATTCAACCTAGCCAAGACTAACTCGGTCCTTCAATAACCTAAGGTTCTAATAAAGGTTTAGAACTAACTTACTAAGGTGAAATGCTAGTGAAACCGGTTGAGGAAATGGTGCAAGGTCTCGGTCCGAAAGTGGCAAGGCGGTTCTAAATCGACGCAAGCAAAGACAAGCCGAAGTTAGGGCCTGTTTGGTTCAGCATTTGAGATGAGCATTGGGGCTCTAAAGTCCCTTGGCCAAATACAAATGCTGTTTGGTTCATTTTTTGGCTCACTTTGGACAAATGCAATTGCATCTCAAATGCCCTCTAAAGGCCTTTAGGCCAAAGTACCTCTGGAGGTACTTTGGGAAGTTGCATCTCAAATGCAACTAATTTTTTTTAAAATTTTATCACATTCACTTACCGCCTCCAACCGCCACCGTTCATCGTCGATCACCGTCACCGCCTCCCGTCGTCGGTGGCCGGCCTCGCCACCGGTCGCCGGACGTCGCCGTCGGACTCCGGTGCCGGACGTCGCCGTCGGACTCCGGTGCCGGACGTCGATCGCCGGACGCCGGCCGTAGCCGCCACCGGTCGCCGGACGCCAATCGTCGGACGCTGAACGCCGGTCGTCGGACGTCGGCCGCTAGACGCAGCCGGACACCGCCGGCCGCCGCCGGACGCTTGTCGTCAGCCGGCGACCGCCATTCGCCGGCCGCGGTCGATCGCCGGACGACGGTCGCCGGACGCCGCCGCCGTCGGTCGCCGGACGCCGCCGCCACCGAACGCCGGACGCAACCGCCGCCGCCGGTCGCCGATCGCCGGACGCCGCCGCCGGACGCCGGCTCCGGTCGTCGGACGCCTGTCGTCAGCCGGCGGCCGCCATTCGCCGGCCGCCGCCGCCGTCGGTAGCCGGACGCCGCCGCCGCCGAACGCCGGACGTAACCGCCGCCGCCGATCGCCGGACGCCGCCGCCGCAGGACGCCGGATGCCGCCGCCGCCGGTCGCCGAATGTCGGTGCCGGACGCCGTCAGTCGCCGGACGCCGTCAGTCGCCGAACGCCGTCGGTCGCCGGACGTCGCCGCCGCCGGACGCCGCCGCCGCCGAACGCAGGACGCAACCGCCGCCGCCGGTAGCCGGTAGCCGATCGCCGGACGCCGCCGCCGCAAGTCGCCGGATGCCGCCGCCGCCGGACGCCGTCGCCGAACGTCGGTGCCGGACGTCGATCGTTGGACGCCGGCCGTCGCAGCCGCTGATCGCCGCACGCCAATCGTCGAACACCGGTCGTGAGAGGCCGGTCGCGAGACGCCGGTCGCCGAACGCCGGTCGCCGGCCGGCGGGCTCCATTCGCCAGCCGCCGTCGATCGCCGGACGTCGGCCGCCGCCGCCTTCGCCACCTTCGTCGAAGGTCACTGGTCGCCGCCGCCGCCGCCACTTTTTTTTTATTATAAAAAAAGTAAAAATATTTTACAAAGTATATTTTTCACCAAACGGCATTTACGCCAAAGTTGCTTTCAAATGCATTTCTAAAAAATATTTTGCCAAACACTACTTGTATTTTGAAAAAGATCTTTAGCCTAAAGGTATTTGCATTTCCTCAAAGTCCCTTGGCCAAATGCTGAACCAAACAGGCCCTTAGTCAAGTTTCCTTACTAATCTACTCTAAGCTTTTCTCAAAGACTAAACCACATAGAGGTTCGGTTCTTAAGGGATTTTACCACGGGAGAAGGAGCTTGCAAAGCTCACGAACGAAGCTCGATGAACGGCGACGAGGTGGCTCGGTCGTGAGGGAGGAGTGGCGGCCGAGAGAGGTAATGAGAGGGAGAGTTTGAGAGGAAGAGAGAAAATGAAATGAGAGAGTGAGGGGGAGGGGTGTTCGGCCGAATGGTGAGGGAGAGGGAGAGTGATCTTGTTCATCCATTTCACTCGCAAGAGGAAGAGAGGCAATGGAGGGAAAATGGGTAAGTGGGGGTGGTTGACAAGGAATAGTGACTAGGAAATGACTTGTAGTTGGTAGTGGTTGATGGGGAAATGCCATGTCAATCAAATCCATTCTTGTCATCCAATAATTCAAGAGGCAATTTGACTATAATGCCCCCGTAATTTCGGCCAAGAGAGGGACAAGACTAAAGACCACTTTGCCCTTAATCATTTCTAAAGGAAAGAGCACTACCCTAAGGGTAATAGGGTAATCATCCTTCGTCAGTCCGAAATTCACTTTTCTAATCGATAATGGGCGAATTCTAATCTTAATGGTCCTTGATGAGGCGACGTCCAATTTATTACCGTTGGAATTCTCGAATATCCGACGCTCAATCCCGAAGTCCAATTTGTGGCTAAAATCCATCAATGGCGATTTCTATGTATCTCAAACTAACGGGCGACTCTTAGGAGTTACGCGTATCGAACCGTGACTAATGTCACGTTTAAGAGTTATTCGAATCATGGCGACCCTAGTTGTCATGTAATTACGAGGGTCAATTGCTAGTTCCAAAGGACGTGATCGTCAGGAATCGATTTTGGTTAATTTGCAAATTACACGATGGCCAAACGGAATCACCCGTGATCCAATTGTATAACACTGGCAAATCGCTCCAAGACCAATCTTCGATCGGCCTATCATGGCTCAAAATATCCCCTCGGCAATCCTCATGGTCAAGGTACCAATCCATGGTCGAGTACTTTGGTCCACATACTTAAATCCTATTTAGCCTTTCCCCATCGGTTAATCTTCTCAAGAGTGGCCAACTCTGACGAGATTTAACTGAAGCACACTGACGAGAAGTCTCATCCAACTATACTTCGAAAAGGGTCAGATTTCAAAATGTCACAACTCTTCCCTCCTTATAAAAATTCCGTCCTCGAAATTTACCATAAATCCCACCAAACTTAACAACTAGGTCCTGACGTCTCATCACTTCTTCACTTTCCCCGATGGTCCCCTTTTGTTGCCAAAACCCAAACAAGTCTACATACCTCGGAATCGACTTTCCAAATCGGGCAAACCTGGCATAGGTGGTACCTTAAGGAAGACATGATCTCCCACTTGAAGTTCTAAAGATCTATATCATCTGTCTATGTAATTCCAATATCAATGCCAAGGCCTACGTAATGACGCGCCGGGCCATCAAACTCAACAAGGATCCGCGCAATATGCCTCAAGATGGGTACAAATTCCTGCGTCAACACGCTTCAGGGTATTACGTGACAACCTATACATAAGTTCGAGCAATTTGGTCCCCATGATAAACTAAAGACCTACCCATGCTATCCAAAAAGGCTTAATACAGCCCAATGCCATCTTCATCCAGTCTCTAATGAAGTCATTTCAAAACGGGATAGATCATTCACAAAAGTCCTCACTCAAATATTCCTGACTAAGGTAAAGACCAATCATCAACCAGTCATCAAATCTTTCCATAGGCAATTGTCACCGTAGGCAACTCCACCAGGTGTATTAGCTATTAATTCCCACTTCCTTTTAAAGTTTGTGGCACTCACTTGCACCATACTCTTAATCGCCTGATCCGACCTCTTAGATTGTCCATCTGTCTACGTGAAATAAGGTGCGTTATATCATACTTCGTCCTCATGACGTCTCAAAGACTCTTCCTATCACGCCTCGCGTCCTAACGAGCGCGCCAACATCACCCTAGCGCCGTTCCTTGTTACGAATATACCCATGATAAAACGACCAGCGATATGCGGTGAATGCAAGTGCACATGCGGAAGCAACATACACAACTCCATACCATAAATAAATAAAGATGACTTTGAGAAGCCATACTCATACATTACATAGAACAGGTTCAGTCTTACAAAATAAACATAAACGACATACATAAAAAGGGATTAGGGAAATGGTGGTCAGCCTAAACAAAAAGAGATCATTAGGCTAGGTCAAGCGTCACTATCCTAAGGGTGCTTCCAAAAGGTCGAGGGCAACTAAGTAATCTACAGGTCAGGCTCACTATCGTCAGAAAGATTCTCGTCTGCCACAGGATTGTACTCTACCTAGTCACCTGGCTGTACTTCCCTTGTGACTCCTTCTTCCTCTTCTTCTTCTTCTTCTTCTTCTTCTTCTTCTTCTTCCTCTTCTGGCTCAGAATCAGAATGCACTAAGATATCTTCCTCCTCGGGGTCGGCTACTGTGACATTCTAAATTCCAACCCTACCTCGAAGTTTATGAATGAATGAATGCCTATCGATGTATTTCAGTAAATCTCACTCAGAATTGATCTCTCTTGAGTCGACTAACCAAAGGGGAAAGGCTAACTAGGATTTAAGTACGTGGACTAAAGAACTCAACCACGAGTCGGTAGTTTGACCACAAGGATTGCCGAGTGAACATTTTGGACCGCTAAAGGTCAATCTAAGAATGGTTTCAGAACAATTTGCTAGTGTTATGCACTTGGTCCACGGGTGATTTCGGACGACCATAGTATGATTTGCGAATTAACCTAAATCGATTCCTAATGATCATAACCTTCGGGACTAGCAATTAACCCTCGCAATTACATGACAACCAAAGTCGCTGTGGCACGAGTAACTCTTAAACACGACATTAGTCGCGGGTCGATATGCGTAACTCCTAAGAGCCGCCCATTAGTTTGAGATACGCCGGAATGACAAACGACTGAATTTAGCCATAAACTGGATTTCCAGATTAGAAGCCGGATATTCGAGGATTCCAACGGGAATAATTTGGACGTCGTCTCATCGGGAACCAATGGGATTAGAATTCGCCCTTAGCAATTAGAAAAGTGAATTTCAGACCGACGGTTAGGAAATTACCTTTATACCCTTAATTAATGCCTTTTTCCTTTAGAAATAAGTGAAGGCAATTTGGACTTTTGCCATCCCCCATCCTTGGCCGAAAATCTAAGGGGTAGCTTGGTCCTTTGACCATTGATTTGTGAAGAGACAAGTGTGACTAGATTGGATTAGACTTGATAGAATGACAATTTCCCCTTCAACCACTACCAACTCTAGTCATTCTTGGCTACTATTCCATGTCATAGAACCCCATGAACCACCCCACTCACTTTTCCCTCCAAAAACTCCTCTCTATTTGTCACTCCCTCTCCCTCTCACTCACCCCCCATTCGGCCGAACCTCCCTCACTCTCATTTCTCTCATTCTCTCTCTCTTGTTCTCTCGCTTGCTATCTCACTCTCGGCCTCCCTCAGGGTGGAACAGCAACCGGCCGCCGCTCCACGCCGTACCACCACCTCAAGCCGCCACCAAGACACCCTCCTCTCACCTTTGAACCGCGGAGAGGCCGCTGTTCAAGCCCGGAGCCGCACGAACACCCCCGACCAGAATCCAAACCGAGGCTGACCTTAAGGAGCTCTTGAGGTGAGTGACTTCTAGGACTTAGATGCACATGTCCTAAGGTTAGATGCTTGGGTTAGAAGTGTTCTTGACCGTGTTTATTTGGCCGTTTGTGGTTGAATCTCCAAGGACCGAACCTGTTCACGCCGAACCAGACTTGCGCCGTGGACTCCTTCACCTCTTTGACCGATTTACCTTGATTCGCTCACTTGGTAAGTTAGTCCTAAACTTTTATTAGGACCTTATGTTACCGAAGGATGCGATAGAAAAGCTATTAAATAGTTCTCATGAGCGAGCTCCCGATGAACCAATGTTTGCCGAATATATCCTTGAGGGTTCAAAATTGCTATGTAGTCCTAAGTCTTGAAATTATTGCTTATTTGATGATTTGTGATGCTAAGGGTTTGAATAAGATTGGTCTGAGGAAGCCAAGTTTGCATAGAAGTGTTTCTTGATGTAGAATCACTTGATTGAGTTGCTTGAATGCCTAACTAGTCCTAATTGTATATGCGGCCATGATAGGGTTGATGAGTTAGCAAATGAAAATAACCTATTCTACCCTAAGTGTATTCGGCCTTGGGCTAGGTTGTAAGAATAATTGATTGAATTGATGAATGAACCTTAAGAACATTCGGCCATGAGAAGACCACAATGTTTTGCCAAATTAAAATGACCATTGCTCTTATTATTGCCTTGGCCATGTATTAATGTGATCGATTAGGTGATTGAATTGACGTGGAATTCTAAATTGAGGCGTATGTCGATTCGGCCATTAGTGCACATGGTGCATGAAATGACTAAATTGAGGAATTGACATTATATGTCGTGACTATGGTTGAATTGGAGTGATAACGATTGACGAATTCCTAAATCGCATTATATTCGATCATGAAGTATTAATATGGCCTAGCTTGATTGGTTGAGGCAATGTGGTACCATGGTATGAAATTGAGGATGTGATGACTAATTGATGCCTTGAATTGTTAGAATGCTCAATTGAATGTATTTAGCCATACTTGTTTTAATTACGAGCTTATGTGAATATGGTATCCTGAGGCCCATGTATGACGCGGGATTGAGTAATGATAAATGCCTGATGCGCCTATATGACGCGGGCTTGACTAAGGAGAAATATCTGATGCGCCTATATGACGCGGGTTAAGTGATGAGAAATGCCTGAGGCGTCTAAATGACGCGGGCTTGACCATGGAAATTATGGTAGTATCAAGTATGAGTACATTGTATGTAATATGAGTAATTGAGTGCCTAAGTACGAAGTTTAGCCTAGAATTGAGAATGTTACCAACACTTTGTCTTATTTGAATTGTTTTGTGCCAATTGCCTTATTCTTGATTTATTGGGCATTGCATGTGTTAGGTAGTGCCTGGAAGTACTAAGTGCCTAGTTTGGGTTTAGGATTAGCTTATTGAGATTTATCTCACCCTGTTGTGGGACCAACCTTTTTCAGACCCTAAGCCCTAGACATGACGCCGCGAGTTTTTGGGGTGCCCATGCGCACAGACTTGTCTGTCACTGAGTACCCGCACGGGGAAGGTAAGTGGTTTATTAGGAAGCGCAGTATAGTTTGGGTGGACATAGGGACGGATCACTAGAGGCCGAACGTGTGACATTCTGAATTCCGACCCTATCTTGAAGCTTATTAATGAATGAATGGTCCTAAACCTCAAACGATTTTATTTTCTAGGAAACATCCGAGACGAAGTGGTATAACTACTCATACGCATCCGATTTGACAATAGCCATCGACTTTAGTCTAGACTCTCCAGCTTCAAGATCAGCATCGGGATTCTCCAGTATATCATCGGGGTCAAGGCTTGGGGTCTGAAAAAAATGGGTCCCACGACGGGGTGAGATAAATCTCAATAAGCTAATCCTAACCCTAAGCTAGGCACTTAGTACTTTCAGACACTCCCAAACACATGCGATTCTATTTTCAATACAAACATGGCAAAGTCCCCAAATAGCATGACAACAAGAACAAGGAAATACGGCAGGACATTTAGGCATTACCATTCAATCCTACTCCAACCATCACTTCATAATCAGGTCTAAGCTTCGTACTTTGGCACTCAATTACTCATATCAAATATACAACGCACTCGTACTTGACATCATCAAAATTTCGATGGCTAGGCCAGCGTCATATAGGTGCCTCAGGCATTTCTCATCATTTAACCCGCGTCATATAGGCGCATCAGGATATCACATTAACCAATCCCACGTCATATAGGCGCATCAGGATACCCTGTCCACATAAGCTCATAATTCAAATAATTATAGCCAACTATATTAAAACGTGCGTTCCAACAATTCACGGCATTAACGACTACCACGTTTTCAATCCCATGCCACAAAATCACCTAATAGAATTTATTCTAGGTGACATCATTTTAATACCTCATGATCGAACATAATTCGATTTAGGAAATTCATCAATTACTATTTTCATCATGTGGTCATTAACACATTAATATAGCCAATTGCCTAATCAAATATTCCACGTGCCCCATCACACCCAAGGCCGAATACTCTTAAGTCTCAATCAAGGTTTTTCATCAACTTTATCACCTTGATACGCTCCTTTGTGTTCGCGGCCAAATAACAATAGGAGTCAATAGCCATTTCGATTCAATCTCCTTACAATTTCTCCTCATGGCCGAACACACTAGGGACTCCATGCATTAATACGCCTAATCCTCCCTATATTTTAGTCCATGGCCGAATAGAGCTTAAGTTAGAATAGGTCATTTTCATTTGCTATCTCATCAACTCTATCATGGCCGAATATACATATTGGCACGAATCAAGTATTCCACTATCCGAATCATGCTTAGACAAGTTCTAGTCTTCTCAATGACCCTATATAGCATTTGGTCCTCATATAAATATACCCCGTAGACATTTGCAACCAAGGTTCCATCATCTCAAGCATCACAATTCAAGATCTCACTTAGTACATAAGGCACAAATTCGGGTTCCTCAAAGATGCTACGAGATAAATCCACGAAATTCAATCTAACCAAGACTACTCGGTCTTTCCATAATCTAAGGTCCTAACAAAGGGTTAGAACTGACTTACCAAGTCGAAGGGCCAAGGAAGACCGGTGGAAGTGGCGACGGGAAGCACGAGCAAATCGGGTCCAGCAAGGAGCAAGTTCGGTTCTCCTAAGCCTTAATCTAACCGAGGAAACCTCCTAGAACATTCCTTGTTCTTTGCGATTCCTCTTGCTCGGTGGCGGTGGAATGAGAGGAAGAGAGAAAGAGTGAGAGTTTGAGGAGATGATGAGAGAAAATGGGAGAATGAGAGAGAGAAGATGGGTTCGGCCGAATGAGAGAAGAGAGGGAGAGGTAGTGTGACATGAAGATAGGGAAATTGGAGGGAAAAGGCTTGGTGGGGTGGTTGGTGGGGGCAAGGACAAGAATAGTATCCATGATTGACAACTTGGTAGGAAGTGGTTCATGGGGTAAGAGTCAAGTCAAATGGTCAATCATCTAGTCATTCCCTTCTTCAATAATTCAAGAGCCCCAAAAGACTAAATTACCCCTCATAATTCGGCCAAGAAGGAAGGGTAGCAATTGCCCAAATTTCCCTTGCCTATTTCTAAAGAAAAGGACATTAATCTAAGGGTGAAAATGTGATTTCCTAATCGTCGGTCCGAATTTCACTTTTCTAAATGTTAATGGAGAATTCTAATCTCAATGGTTCTTGATGAGGCGGCGTCCAATTCATCACTCTTGGATTCCTTGAATACCCGATGCCCAATTTCGAAGTCCAATTCGTGGCAATCTTACTTCGAAAAGGGGGTCGGATTTCAGAATGGCACAGTTCTTGATGAAGCGACGTCCAATTTATTTCCGTCGGAATTCTCGAATACCCGACGCCCAATTCCGAAGTCCAATTCATGGCTAATGAAATCATACTTCGAAAAAGGGCCGGATTTCAGAATGTCACACGTACCTTAAGTCCAGACGCATTTGCAACTTAGTGAAATCACAATCAACTATCCAATCAAGCATTTAGCAAACAACACTTAGTGCCAAGTACGAAGTTCTATAGCCTTATGGATATATATATAACCAATGGATGCTCTTGCCTCTTCCTTAAACTCACCCGACCAATAGAATTTCATGAAATTTTGAGACATGGCCACCACTTGTCCTAACCCCAAGTGGTTGGTAATCATTTACTAGATTGTGGTGGGATTGACAACCAATAATCCTTCTTGCATTTTCCCTATGATGGTCGGCCAATAAATCTTCATGCATGAGAGGATATGAGCGCCACTTGTATAGCTTCTTATTGACCGAACATGACTTAGGAAATTTTTGTGGGATTGGCAACCAATGATAAAAATCTCATTCCTTGCCATTTCCCTAGGTGAAATCAACCTATGATTTTTCATGCAACAAGACCATGGGCGCTACTTGGCATTGTCCTTAATGGTCGCCCTTTTTCTTGTTCACCATGCTTAGGAAAATCCGAATATATAGCCCTATGTACAAGTATTCTCATAATTTCATAGATAGCCGGTCCATCTGATGGTCATCTTGATTTTCTAAATTTTATCCAATGCATCATCGTCCTTTAAAATAGAATCCTTGATTAATACTCCATTGTTCATCTATATTACTAAGTAAATCTAATCCTCATCTCGAATGCCTCTTCGGCGAATCTTCCTAATTCCCAATTCTTCGCGTCAAAAATCAGCTTCAAAACCCATTTGACCATTTCTGATCATTAGGAATCTAGTAAACAGGGGATGCCACAATTACCATCATCACTAAACCATCACAAGGATACACTCCTTGGAGGCCATATCATTTAGTGTATCATTCCCTTCAGACGTCCTTTCATATAATCAAGGATTCATGGACATTGTCAGCTTGCCCTCCATTAGCCAAATCAAGTCATAACCTTCTCGTCTCCTTAAGCAAATTCAGGGCTACTTTCGTAGTAATCCGTTCTCGACTCCCTTCAAAAATCCCCTTGGATCAAAGTGATCCATCAACTTTTATGGTCATGTCTCTCTCTCATATCGGCATGTCTAATGCTTGATTACATGTTAGACTAATTCAACCTTCAATCCATATCACCGATGGTAATAAAGCAATCTTGGTACACCTTTGTGCCGTATTCTCCATGTTCTATTCATTCCTATAACCCCTTAGATATCAGGGTCCGATCATGGCAATATCTCAATTCCTTTCTGACCTTCAGATTTGACGCTTCAGATAGCCACCAGACTAGTCCCTTGGCAAATTCCCAAGTTAGGAGTTGAATCTCTAATTTCTCGAGGGAAGATCTGTCCCTTCATCGCCAAATAAACAATGGTCAATTCTTAATTATAAGCATCCGCCAGTTAATCCACCCTTCCTATCGCTGTAACAACATTTGGGTGATCTCTTCGTTCCACGTGCCTTTCCACCAATTCCCTTTAGGCAATCCATGCTCTCAACCTCTTATAGTTCACATATCTTCGAGGTCTTTCTTTATCCAAGCAACGCTCTTATATCCACAAGTAATTTCACGCATTAGCGTTGCCTCTTGTTCAATTCCTCTCGAGGAAAATATCGCCTTATTCTCTCGTGGTAGATATTGACTTAAAGTCTTCTGCTACCTACAACGTTTCCTGAACTTTGTTGCAAGGACAATTGCAAATCACCCCAATCGTACATTAGGCATTCCAACTCAGGTGGTCTTACTGTCACGGTGCATTCACACAACTTGCTTCAGTTCGCCTTGCTACACCTCAAGTTTCTTCCCTGCATGACTTCATTATGGTTCTCTCGACCCTATTCATTCCAAACAGGAACACCATTATCAGTATAGTCATCATTTTGACTCAAGTCCCCAAAAACTCTTTTCACGTTCAGTTATTCATTCACGTTGCATCACGTCCTTAGTCCATTTCATCAATGGAACAACTCTTGTGGGGAATCTTCCCACGATCCGTTTGTAACAATTCACTAATCTCAGGAAATTTCAACTTCCGGCAACTCTTATCGACTTAGTCGATTCATCACTTATTCCAATCCTCAAAGGCTCCACAGGGATTCCACTTCTCAGAAATTTCACGACTGAGGAATCTTACCTCATCAGGTCCATAGCTCGTGCTCTTCATATTCCACATATAACGAGCATCTCCTTAAAGTCCATAGGACACTCTCGCAGGTTATTCATGTTTTTCATGACTCCTTAAATAAGTCCAATCATCGTCTCTCAAGACGGTAACAATCAATTCAATCATTCCTTGGGCACTTAATCCAACTATTATCAACTTCTTTCTGCCAGATGTCGAATCTTCCAAACTATTCCTCACACTTTTCACTTGAGAGCTCAAACATTGGCCCTCTGTTGCCACGGGTCTCTACTAGGACCACGCAACATTTTGTTTATTTTTGTCACTCTTCCCTGAGGAAGCACTCTTATCTTAACCGCTGGTTTCCATAACCAGTCAATGCGACTTTATCCCAATCCCGTCCGTTGCACTGAACGTCGACATTATCCTAGAATTCAACGCTGTCCACATGACAGTTTCTCGTACTTCACTTCCAGGAATCATTCAAGTTCTGCATCTTCTTTCTTAGTCCAGACGCTCCATCTTAATATCAAGACAATTAGGATTTCCCCTTCCTTCCACACTCGGGTTTCTTACCCTATGAAGGAAACCATACACTTTAGTGGCATTTCCTTACTTTGAATCCACTTTATTCTTCTTATTCCATAGGACGTCAATCTTGGAGTCTGCGCCAACGGCGGTGTTTTACTCCAAGATTCCCAAATGTCACCAAACTTGACATTCTTCTTCCCATACTCCAGGCACCTCAAGTGACAATATCCGTTCGACCTTGGTCTCCACCAATTCACGTATCGAATGCACAATTCGATTACCTCAAACTATTCTGTAATTACACTATAAGCCCTCTTTTCGCTTACTCAACCATTCACTAAAATCACAAATCACTAGGACCATCAGGTCTATTTATCTTTTCTTTTCATCAACGACCATCTCACGATCCAATCGACCTTTAAGAACGACGCCCTAACCTTTAGGGCTGACAACACACAATACCACTTCTAGTGGTCCCGATTCATCCTCAATCAATCCCATTTCATTCAACAAGGTCAAACAACCGACATAACTTCTTCCTTAAATTTTCCTCACGACGGAAGAAACAAAACATCATTCTGTCATTACGAGCCTTACGCCAAGGTAAAAACCATTTCTCACAGGAACGTTCCATGTTCCATAATGAACATCTCTTTGCTCGTAATCCATGAGCAGGAGTTCTCCTATTCATATGCCTTCGGATCACTCTCTTCTTTTACTGAATCCCATTAAAATTCCTCAAAGTCCGGAATAACCACTAGCCACAAGGTTTTCAAATTTCAATCCACTCGGAGACCTCACGTCTCACTCAAAGGGTTTTGACCACCCTTGGCACCTTTAGACAACCTTGAGAACTTTGTCTCACACTGGTCGATCGTCCTCAGATCCTTGCAAAATTATAAGACCCACACAATTTTTGCTCTCAAGCAATACCAGGAAGGTACTTCCATTAAACAACTCAACAAAAGCGATCCAGACAAATACCATGCCTTCTAGGAAAAACTCTTCTCTTGGTGACACTTCACCAATTCTCAACAGCCGCTTAGGGCTAATAACCGCTAGGGTCACTTTCTTTCTTTAGTGCACCCAAAATCTCTAAGGTTTTCTCATGAAACCCTCAATTTAAAAGAAGGCAGTTTCAAACTTCATCTTTTCATCAAATTCAGTCAATCTCAACTTCATACATATCTTCACAAGCTTTTCAAAACTCTCGTGGTTCCTTTCCACGTTTCCACTTTGGAAATGAGTAACTCCAGAGTCACCTTTCTTGTGACTTCTATCACTTAACTCATTAACATTAGCATCAGTCGCCTCAACGACTTGGGCACAAGGGAAGCTTCTTCTCGAGCTTGCCTACCCATCAAATTTTCTCATTTCCATATAAAGTTCTTACGACCCCTTATTACACTTGGGTCTCGCACGATCAACAAAATCGAGCCATACTCTCTTTCAGTACTCATACTGTGGTCGCTCGATTTTAGTCAATTCTAACGATCCATCTCAATGCTTGGATCTTCTCGTATCTCACAAATACGAGCCAAGTGCTCCTCTAGCAACCGTACTCTGGTCGTTCAACCTTATTAGGTTCTCATGTCACTCGAACCACTATGATTCCCTCTAGGAATCAAAGACTTAAGTCATCTACTCAAGTCTCTTAAGTCATCTACTCAAGTCTAGCAGTCTCAGGTTGCTTATCTTATCATTCATCACCACCAATCAACCAGTGGTTTTCAAACAACTCTCAACTAGTTGCTCATTAATCAAGGATTCCAAATCATCCTTAAGCAGCAACCACATAACAAGCAAGCCTCCACGAGACAACTTCTCAATTAACAGCCATTACTAGGCAAGCCTCAACTAGGCTAAAACTCAACTAGATCGACACCAAGCAAGTACTCAAAGTGCCATTTCAATCATTCATGATATAAATCCAGGGGCATCTACCACTCTAGCATAAACACAACATGCTATCTCAATCTCAATAGGCATCAGTTCAATGGAGTATAAACTCCTCACGTCGTCTAATCTCTCAGTTAGACCTTGGCCATAATAATCACATGATGCCAATTACAAAACATGCCAATCATGAACATCGATTTTTCAAACGGCACTCACTGCCAAATACAAGGCTCTTAGCCATACCAACCACATGCGCCAATACAAACGCCATGCCACTTTTGAACAGTCGCTTTAAGAATCACTCTCGTGCCATACATCTCTTAACCACAATCAGACTCAACCTGATACCTAGGCTTTCCCTTTCAATTTATGACTTGGGTCATTCCTGCCTCCTCGCTATCTTAGAAGCCTGCCAAGAGCCGCTCCTTGTCCGGACCTCTCTATCACGACGATCACTCCCCGCCCTCATCAGACCTGGTTGTTACAGGTTGTCCCAAGTCATACATCTACGGAGGAAGCCCCGTTCCACACGCCCCATGACATGCTTCATTACGATTTATAGGTATCCCATCAACTCATCCCACACCAAGCGACAGTTTATTAAGTCTGATAGCAATAAGCTCATGCATGCACCCTCATCAACTTTCATTTCGTAACCACAAACACGTACACACCATGACTGTTCTCACTACTAGTCATACCACAATCGCTTTCAAATCGATTCTTATCCATCGAAGATTTCTAATCCCATCAATGATTGTCACATCTCATAGATCAATTGCCTATATTCCCTCATATACCTCAAATTTAGTCGCTATTCAAGTCAAATCCATATGCATTCGTTCATAACTGATCCTCAATCCAATTACTCCTTGTACACATCTCATCTCATATACACCAAAGTTGTCAGCAACCATCAATAACTAAAACCATCAAGGTATAACACAATTCAAGTCTGAATCCACTAATACCAATCGTCTCTTTATAACCCGTATTCCTCAAGTTAGGTCACTGACAAAACCATACTCACAATCATATAATCCAATCAACTCTTCATTCACAAGCAATCCTCTATTGACCTCGAGAACAATTACTACTTCAAAATCTAGGCTTATGTCTCTTTAATTTCAACCTACTTCCACTTGAACCTCAATCACAACATCACTCAAGATCATCCATTAAAGTCGACACTAGGACCATTAGAATACCACACAAATTCAAGCCTATAATCCTCAAGAGCTATTAATCAACACCTAATCCTACAGGTCTCACCATCTAATTGTCCCCAAGTCATCACTCCTTATCACTCCAAACCTCAATCGCATTGGATCGAGCTGACCTTGCTCTGATACCACTTAATCGGGGATGTCACGCCCTGAACCCATTTGGTCTGCGAACATCCCACCAAGGCCTTACCATTCATTAGGTGCTGCCCAAGATTCATTGGCCTTCAAACATCACTATCCACTCGGACTATGGAAGCGAGAAAACAACTCCACTTTCTTTATACAACAAGATTACTTGGGATAGGAACATGGTACATCAAGGTCACATTAAACAAATACCAAAAGTTCAATCCTAATCCACAAATCAAAAGGACAATCTCTAATATCACAAAATACGAATCCATATCATGTAATTCCCCACACCTGGCTCGGGATCGGAAATCTCGCTATCTGGAGGGTATATGTTCATCGGGTCCTACTCGCCTACCACATCCCAAGGCACGTCAAAGGTCCGCAGAGGTCCCCAAGTGGAGTCGCCATCCCGATAAAACCGTGCTGCATAACGGTCTGGCCTCTAGTGGTCTGTCCCAATGTCCACCTAGACGGTATTACGCTTCCTAATGAAAACCTTGTCTTCCCCCACTAGATACTCGGTGACATACTCTTCAGTAAGCACGGGTACCCTAAAAACCAGCGGTGGCATGATCAGGGTTTAAGGTCTGAAAAGGTTGGTCCCACGACGGGCGAGATAAATCTCAAAAAGCTAATCGTAACCCTAAACTAGGCACTTAGTACTTCCAGACACTCCCAAACACATGAAATGATCAATTAATGAACACAAGGCAAATGGCATATAACAATTCAATTAAGGCAAAGTCTTAGTAGAAAACTTCGATTCTAGACTAAACTTCGTACTTTGGCACTTAACCACTCATAGCATATAGGATAGTATTTATACTTGATACGATTGCACTTTCCATGGCTAGGCCCGCATAATAACGCCTCAGGCTTAATAAATCAAGGAACCCGCATTAGTACGCCTTAGGTTTCCAATGCCATATATCTGACTCGCATTAGTACGCCTCAAGTCAATCCCACGATTATCGCCTCAGGATGTATATAAACCCCGCGTTTATCGCATCAGGGTACCATATGCACATAAGCTCATAATTTAACCAATTATAGCTAAATACATTCAATTGTACATTTAATAGATTTAAGGCATCATTCGACCATCACATTCTCAATTTCATACCACGAAATCACATTACATCAATCAATCAAGCTAGGCCATATTAATACTTCATGATCGAATATAATTCGATTTAATGAATTACCGTTCATCATCCTCTCAATTCAGCCATTCCTTGATCATTAGGGTCAATTCATCAACTTGAGCCTCAAATGCACTAAATGACACTCATGGCCGAATTGCACTAGTTATAACATCAATCCAATCACTTGATTTACACTTATTAACTCACGGCCAGCAAAGTAATGGGAGCCATTAGACTATTTTCATGCAAGGTATCATCAATTCACTCCATGGCCGAAAACATAAGAGCTCAATCAAGAGTTCCGTCGACTAAATCAAACTTAAACAACTTCTAGCATTCCCAATAGGCACACATAAGCATTCGGCCAACACATGAACACATCCACCAGCCTAGTTCAACCATTAATTCATCATTATAAGTGCCACAATTCACCATTTACAACCTGTCCCTAACATCACAAATTCAACACTCATGAGTTCCTACTAGAACAGCCCACTAAACCCTTTAAATCTATCTCTCGCTCGGTCCTTCCATGATCTAAGGTACTAACAAAGGGTTAGAGCTAGCTTACCAAGTCGAAGGGCCAAGTAAAACCTGTGACCACGCCAGGCGCATTCTTCGCCTCCCTTCGCGCCACAGCAAAAACTCTTCCTTGATCTGGCGGTCTATTCAAGTTGTTCTGTTGGGCTCCCGCCGGTGGTCCTGTTGGCGGTTGTTGTCCTTGAAAATGAGGTCCTGGGGCTTGACTCGGGCAGGTTTTCATCTGATGACCCAGTTGACCACACTTAAAGCAAGCGCCCGTCCTGCTCGGGCAAGGTCCATTCCCGTGCCTCCTTCCATACATGCGGCAGTTCCAATTAGAATGGTGAGCAGGTTTCTCAATCTTCTTCCTGGCTGAAGGGACAAGGCGTCTATTGTTGGTCATCGGACTCTTGCCGAACTGGCGGTTATCCCTAATTGGAGTAAAGCAATGTACAGGAGCGGTTCTCCTTTCTCTCTTGTCCCGCTTCACCAACTGGCCCCTTTCATAAATCGCATCATAGCCTAGTAAATCCAAAAGTACCAACGGGCTACGAAGGTCGGGTCTCAGTCCATCTCTAAACCTCCTCGCCCTATCCTCCGGATTCTCAACCATCCTCGGGGCATACTTAGACAATCTCGAGAACTCAGCCTCATACTGATCGATGGTCATTTGATTCTAGCGGAGGTTTTGGAATTCAACCAACTTCTGTTCTTGAGCCGCTTTAGAGAAATACTTTGCGTTGAAGACCTCAGAGAAGACGGTCTAATTTGGCACCGTGCCCTGAGGGAAAACTCTTCCCATGGTAGCCTTCCACCAATCATTTGCAGTTCCACAAAGCTGGTAGACTGCTAGGGTCACTTTCTCAGCTTCAGTACACCCCAAAACTTCAAAGGCCTTCTCCAGTTCCTCAGTCCATCTAGGGGCAGTCTTAGGATCCCCTGCGCCATCAAACTTAGACGGCTTCAGCTTCATAAAGTGCTCCACTAGCTGACCCATTAAACGATTTCCAGCGCCTTGGGCATTGTCACCTTCGTTACCCTGACCGTTGTTCCCGTTGTTACCATGGTTTCCATTTGCCAGATTGGCGGCCGCAATGGCAGCTTCTGCCGCCTCGACAACAGCATCAGCTCTTTCCAAGGCCTGCCTGCCCATCAGATTCCCTATCTCTTCCAGCACTCTTATGACTCCATCGACTCTAGGGTCTTCTACTACTTGGGTCTAGAGCTAGACGCTCTCCCGGTTCCTCGGGTCCGGTTGTACATCTTGCTAAGCCTTACGACACCTGAATCACTATAATTCCATCATGGAATTAGAGACCTAAGCCATCTACTTAAGTCTAGCAATTTTATGCTACTACCAAAGCAGCAATCGCAATCAAGGCATTCATTCACCAAGCAGCCATCAAAGAGTCATAATTGCAAATTCACAATCGTACCTTAAGTCCAGACGCACCTGTAACTTAGTAAAATCACAATCAGCTATCCCATCAAATTTTTAGCAAACAACACTCAGTGCCAAGTACGAAGTTCTATAGCCTTATAATCACCCAAGGTGATGCCAATCCAATATGCCTATCACAAGCGCCATTTCACATGTCATGCATTTCATGCCTAACTCTAGCAAATCCCTAAGGTCCTCAACCAACTTGGATCAAGCTGATCTTACTTTGATACCAACAAAACGGGGATGTCACGCCCCGCGTCCTAACGAGCACGCCAACATCATCCTAGCGACGTTCCTTGTCACGAATATACCCAGGATATTTTGACAAGCAGTAGACAATTAAACACAAATGCGCATGCATAAGCGACATTCATAACTCCATACCATAAACAAATAAAAGATGACTTTAGGAAGACATCATCGATACATAACATAAGATATATTCAGTTTTACAAGATAAATATAAATGACATACATAATAGGGAGTAGGGGAAGGTGGTCAATCTAACAAAAGAGGTCATCAAGTTAGGCCAAGCGTCACTGTCCTAAGGGCTCCAAAAGTCAGGGACTACTATAACACCTACTGGTCAGGCTCACTGTCGCCCGAGTAGTTCTCGTCGGCCACGGGGTTGTACTCCACCCAATCACCCAGCTGTGCTTCCCCTAGGACTTCTTCTTTCGGCTCGGACTTAGAATACACTAGAATAACTCCATCCACAGGGGCGGACTCCAAATCCATGGGCTCGTCCTCGGCGTCCGCAATCTCCAGCTCAGGTCCTACTGCATCCATAGGATCGTCATCGTTGTCAGAAGGCTCGATGACCTCACCGTCTACAACTGGGTTCTGTGACTGCATCGCAGGAAAACTCACACCTGGCTCGGGATCGAAAATCTCGCCATCTGAAGGTATATGTTGATCGGGTCCTGCTCGCCTACCACATCCCAAGGCACGTATAAGGTCCGAAGAGGTCCCCAAGTGGAGTCGCCATCCCGATAAAACCATGCTGCATAATGGTCTGGCCTCTAGTGGTCTGGCCCAATGTCCACCCAGACGGTATTACGCTTCCTAATGAAAACCTTGTCTTCCCCCACTAGATACTCGGTGACATACTCTTCAGTAAGCACGGGTACCCCAAAAACCGGCGGTGGCATGATCAAGGTTTAAGGTCTGAAAAGGTTGGTCCCACGACGGGGCGAAATAAATCTCAAAAAGCTAATCGTAACCCTAAACTAGGCACTTAGTACTTCCATACACTCCCAAACACATGCAATGATCAATTAATGAACACAAGGCAAATGGCATATAACAATTCAATTAAGGCAAAGTCTTAGTAGAAAACTTCGATTCTAGACTAAAATACGTACTTTGGCACTTAACCACTCATAGCATATAGGATAGTACTTATACTTGATACGATTGCACTTTCCATGGCTAGGCCCGTGTAATAACGCCTCAGGCTTAATAAATCAAGGAACCCGCGTTAGTACGCCTCAGGTTTCCAATGCCATATATCTGACTCGCATTAGTACGCCTCAAGTCAATCCCGCGATTATCGCCTCAGGATGTATATAAACCCCGCGTTTATCGCATCAGGGTACCATATGCACATAAGCTCATAATTTAACCAATTATAGCTAAATACATTCAATTGTACATTTAATCAATTTAAGGCATCATTCGACCATCACATTCTCAATTTCATACCACGAAATCACATTACATCAATCAATCAAGCTAGGCCATATTAATACTTCATGATCGAATATAATTCGATTTAATGAATTACCATTCATCATCCTCTCAATTCAGCCATTCCTTGATCATTAGGGTCAATTCATCAACTTGAGCCTCAAATGCACTAAATGACACTCATGGCCGAATTGCACTAGTTATAACATCAATCCAATCACTTGATTTACACTTATTAACTCACGGCCAGCAAAGTAATGGGAGCCAGTAGACTATTTTCATGCAAGGTATCATCAATTCACTCCATGCCCGAACACATAAGAGCTCAATCAAGAGTTCCGTCGACTAAATCAAACTTAAACAACTTCTAGCATTCCCAATAGGCACACATAAGCATTCGGCCAACACATGAACACATCCACCAGCCTAGTTCAACCATTAATTCATCATTATAAGTGCCACAATTCACCATTTACAACCTGTCCCTAACATCACAAATTCAACACTCATGAGTTCCTACTAGAACAGCCCACTAAACCCTTTAAATCTATCTCTCGCTCGGTCCTTCCATGATCTAAGGTACTAACAAAGGGTTAGAGCTAGCTTACCAAGTCGAAGAGCCAAGTAAAATCGGTTGGGATGGTTGTTTGGGCAGCGTGGACAGATTTGGTCCGGCGTGATCAGAATCGGCTCCTAGGAGGTTCAACCATAAATGGCCAAGAGAACTCAGTTAAAAACACTCCAGATACAAGCCTATAATCGCTTAACATGATCACATAAGTTCCAAAGGTCACTAACCTCCAGATTGAACAAGAACTCCTCAAGAACAGCTCGATTTCCTCTCTGCCTTGGTTCTGATCGGCGGCGGTTCGTACAGCTCCGAGCTTCAAACGTGGCTATCCTTTAGCACATGGTGAAGAGTAGGTCAGCTAGAGGCGGCTTGAGGTGGTGGTGGTGCGACGTGGATGTGGTGGCCGGCCATCCACTGAGAGAGAGAGAGCGAGAGGGAGAGAGCGTGAGTGGAGAGGAGAGAAAAGAGAGAGAGAGAGAGAGGTTTGGTGATGGGGTGGCCGAATGAAATGGGGGAGTGAAAGAGAGTGAGTGATAAGGAGAGAGGTTTTGGAGGGAAAGTGATAGTGGAGTTGGTAATGGGGTTTCATGACATGAATAGTATTGGAATGACAAGGTGTAAGAAGATGTTTCATTGGGAATTTGTCAAGTCCACTTGTCTAATCCATCCTTCAAATATCTAATGGTCAAATGACCACTCTACCCCTCAAAATTCAGCTGAAACAAGTGGAGTGGCAAATGTCCATTTTTCCCTTGCTTAAATCTAAGAGAAAAGGGCACTAACTTAGGGGTAAAAGGGTAATTTCCAATCGTCGGTCCGAATTTCACCTTTCTAATCGATATTGGGCGAATCCTAATCTTACTGGTTCTTGATGAGGCGACGTCCAATTTATTCCCGTTGGAATCCTCGAATATCCGGCCTCTAATCTCAAAGTTCAATTTATGGCTAAATTCAGTCGTTTGTCATTCCAGCGCATCTCAGACTAACGGGCGGCTCTTAGGAGTTACGCATATCGACACGCGACTAACGTCACGTTTAAGAGTTACTCGTGCCACGGTGACTCTGGTTGTCATGTAATTGCGAGGATTAATTGCTAGTCCTGAAGGTTGCGATCGTCGGGAATCTGGTTAGGTTAATTCGCAAATCATGCTATGGTTATCTGGAATCACCCGTGGACCAATTGCGTGATACTAGCAAATCGTTCTGAAACCATTCTTAGATCAACCTTTAGTGGTCCAAAATGTTCCATCGGCAATCCTTATGTTCAAAGTACGAACTCGTGGTTGAGTTCTTTAGTCCACGTACTTAAATCCTATTTAGTCTTTCCCTTTTGGTTAGTCGACTCAAGAGATATCAATTCTGAGTGAGATTTACTGAAATACATCGATAGGCATTCTTTCAATCATAAGCTTCGAGATAGGGTCGGAATTCAAAATGTCACACAAGGGCTCTCTGGCCATTTAATAATCACTGGGGCTCTCTGGCCAATTTCAAGCATCAGGATACTTTGGCCAATTACGATGCGCAAGGGCTCTTTGGTCAATTACAAGCATTAGGGCACTCTTGCCGTTTCGTTTCACTATAGGCAATTGCAATGCAAATATCACATAATCATGCCTATCCTCGTCACAACCGAAATCACACTATGTCATTTAACTTCTAGAATTCGCCAATCAAGCCAGTCAAATTGGTCACACTAGGGCATCATAGCCTTTTCTATCAAATGGGCACTATAGCCATTTAAATCTCATAGGCATTATATCCATATGAATCATCAAGGGCTCAATAGCCAAATATATCATCAAGGGCTCAATAGCCAATATCTCATTTGGCATATCACAACTCAATTGTCGTACTATACCATTCAAGTCGTGGAATTCACTACTCAATCAAGCAATTCATCTATCAAAGATGTCCAGTAGTGTCCTAAAGTCCTAGAAGAGGTTTAAGGGTCACTTACCTCTTTAATCAAGCCAGCATATTCCTTCCAAATGAGCTACCTAGCTCAGCAAGCTCTCGGCCAACAAGGATCACGCACGGTCCTAGAGAATTTCACCAATTCCACATCAAAACTCATTCGATCCTCAATTCCCTTGCACATATATCTCAATTTCACACACAACACCTTATTCTCAAGCCATCATGGTGTTAATTCAATGCCTCTAGGCATACCAATTGTCGTTCTATCGAGGCAAGAAATCCAAAGTCTCAATTCGCCAAAACCGCCCAATTTGAGCCTCCCCAATTAGGTTCAGTCTCACGAAAAATGAAATTTTTTAATAGATTTTTGAAAAAAAATTATAGGGTCTTAAACTTCAAGATCTTATGGACATGTGGGCAAAAACAGAGCTCAATTTGGATACCGGACGACTTAGAACGACTCAATTCAAAATCGGTGCGCGTTATGGGCAAATTGGACGACATCCCATTTTTTCACTTCAAACAGCCCTTAATTCAACTTTAAAATTCCATTCACCACAAAACCGACTTGCCATAATCTCAATCTACATGTTTAGGAAGCTCACCAAGATTGTTGAAGAGAAACAACACCCCGAAGTCCTCCAATCAGTTGGCTTTCTCCTTGGTGCGCGGCGATCAGTTTTCTGCTCGAAAAAAGTCACTCAAAATCAGCCATGAAAATACCATAAAACTCCAATAAAATTATCATTTTTGCTCTGTGGACTCAAGTACTAGATGTTATAGAGAGTTTACAAAAAGAACATAGTCATTTGAAATTTCTAAGAGGGTGTACGGTGGCCTTATCCCAGCTCACGCGAATTTCATCCGGTTTTGGTCTCGGGCTCACACAGGTAAAAATACTTAACCAAATGACAAAATTCCACTTGGAGCTTGTCAATGACACATAGAGCTTACCTCTAGTGGTCGGCGTTACTCAAATGGACGCCGAAAAGTGGTGTTCAAGCTTACCGAACACGGCGGCTGAATTTGGTCGGGCGAGCAGAATAGGCTAGGGAGGAAATTGAGAGAAAAAATGAAGGAAATGGAGGAAGGGGAAGAGAGTGCATGACCAAAAAAGCAGCTAGGGGGGATGTCCATAAATTATTGAGGTCAAAATGATAAGATGGATTTTGGTGGGGGTAATTAATGCCAAATTAACCTAAGGGTGACACTTGTCCTTTTGCCAATAATTATGCCAATTACCATTGACTTTCTTTGACTTCCTCTATGCACATTTTCGGCAGCCTCATGGGGAGGGTTAGATGACTATTTTTCCCTTCCAACTTTCTTAAGGCAAAGGTATGAGGTTGTGGGGGAAAACGGTCATTTGTCACTTTTCGTCCAAAACTTCATTTTTCTCATTTTGAATGACCACTGGCGAGGCGACGTCAAATCCTTGTCCAATTTTGAAATTCTTCATTTCCAATTGTCAATTCGAGCTTCCATTTCATATCTCAAGCCTCGAGAGGGCGAAAATTCAGAATGTCATAGGAAACCTCAAGCCTCAGCAGCTCATGTAACGCCTCGTGCCCTTCTCGGACTCGCTAACATCCCGCCACGGCCTTTTGCATTGAGTAGTTCCTAGGATCAACGGCGAACGACTTAAGCGCAATACCAAATGTACATGCGGAAGCGACGAACAATCTCCTTTACAAAATTTTTCTCACCGAACACAATGACTCAGGATGAAAAGAGAGACTTAAAACTTACTTCATACATTCCTTAAAAACGTCAAACACACAACAGGGTTACAACTTGCCATCTCCCAAAATACAACTCCCTTTAATAAAACAACGGTAGATGAAATTTAACCCTACAGAGTTATATAGGCATGTACAACCCAAAATAAGAAAGCAGCTCCCTAAGACTAAAAAAAAGGAATATAGTCAGGTAAGGTTAACGATTCATCTACTTCAAAAGGGTATCTTCAAAAGTCAGTCCATAGTACTCAAGGGACCTCGTCATTCGGGACCTGAAAATGTCGTCCCACAACGGGATGAGAATAAATCTCAGCAAGTCATTCCTAACCCTAAACTAGGCCATTAGTACCTCATAACACCTGAAATTAAACAATTCTAATAGAAAGCATAATCATGGCATTTAAGACAATAAATAGAAGTACAACAAATAGACACTCAATTCAATCCAATTCAAGATACGATTTCACGATTTAAGCTAGGCTTCCTACTTTAGGCATTTAAACAATCAACTACTCGAATAAGGCATTCCATCAATAACTCGATTCTAGCTATTCAGCCCTCGCCGTAGCGCTCGGGACATAGCTTAATAATCACATTGTATGAGGCAGGACCCTCGTCGTAACGTCCAGGTCTAATAAATTCATCTGCCCGGACCCCCCGTCAAAATGGCTCTTAGGTCATACTTGCATTTGGTAAACGCCCTCGTCGTGACGCCCAGGCTATTATATGTTTACCAGGACCCCCCATAAAAACGGCTCTCGGGTCATGCTTTAACCTTAATAGGTTAATATGTGATTTAGTACTTATACATCTCATTCCAACGGCCAATTGCACTCAAGATCACTCAGCCAAGCAATTAACCATCAAGGCACATAGCCACGATCATAGGTCATCCATGAGCATTCGATTTTTACACTTTCCATTCAAACTCCGGTTTAGTCTATTAAACCACTTCACTTGCTCAAATTCAATTAAAAATGACTTCAACACATGCTCAAGACCCTAAGATCATTCATGACCAGAATAGGACTTCATCATTTAAACTCAATTTCGTCATTTTTAATCCAAGAAACGACCAAGCGCGGTTCATCCATTTCATGGCAGGTTCCGTTTTTTCATGACCAGGCTTACTCTCAGAAAAACTGACATAAATATGTTTACTTTTTTAGCAATTTAACTTTAGAACCTCGTTCTTCATGATCTTATGGTCACGTGGGCGAAAACGGAGCTCAATTTGGACTCCGGACGACTTAGAACGACCCATTTTATTTTCGACGCGCACTGAAAACGGGATTACACGGGCTCTCGGGTATTAATATTTTTCTCACAAAAACAGCCCTTAAACTCTACCAATCCAACCATAAAACATCTATTAGTAACCTAACATCCTAATAAATGGTTAGGGATAACTTACCAAGTCCAAGAGCTAAGGAAAACCGGTTGAGATAGCGGTGAAAAGTGCGGCGCAAAAATCTGGTCCGGCGATCAGAATTGGTTCCTTGAAAAACATCCACCAAAGGCCAAAGAAACTTGGTCAAGAACACATCTAACACAAGTCTCTAACCCCCTAATATGTCTATCTAAGTCTCTAGAGTCACTCACCTCAAGAACTCCTCAAGAACAGCCCCGGTTTTCCTCTTGGTTCTATTCTGGTCGGTTGGGGTTTGCGCGGCTCCGGGCTTGAACGGCGATCCTCTCACGGTCCAAGAGAGAGAGGAAGGTGTCTTGGTGGTGGTTTGAGGTGGTGGAGCGGCGGCAAGGTGGTGGTCGGCCGTGAACCACCTAGAGAAGGGCGAAGAGAGCAAGCGAGACAGCGAGAGGGAAGAGAGGAAGAGAGAACGTGAGGGAGAGAGATCTAGCGAGGGAGTGGCCAAAATGAGAAAGAGAGGGAGAGAGTGAGTGTGTCATCCAACTTAAGAGAGAAATTGGAGGGAAAAGCTAGTGGGGTGGTTGAAGAGTGATTGACAAGGAATAGTGCTAATGAGTGACAACTTGGTGAAGAGTGGTTCAAGGGGAATTGGTCAAGTCAAGTGGTCATTCCATTCTTCCAATAATTCAAGGGGAAAAATGACCAAATGGTCCCTCAAAATTTGGCCAAAGAGGAGGGAGTGGCAATTGTCCAAATTGCCCTTGCTTGTTTCTAAAGGAAAGGGCATTTATCTAAGGGTATAAAGGTAATTTCCTAATCGTCAATCCGAATTTCACTTTTCTAAATGCTAATGGACTAATTCTAATCTTAACGGTCCTCGACGAGGCGACGTCCAATTTATTCCCGTTGGAATCCTCGAATATCCGGTCTTTAATCTCGAAGTCCAATTTATGGCTAAATTCAGTCGTTTGTCATTCCAGCGTATCTCATACTAACGGGTGGCTCTTAGGAGCTACGCGTATCGACCCATGACTAATATCGCGTTTAAGAGTTACTCGTGCCACGGCAACTTTGGTTGTCATGTAATTGCGAGGTTTAATTGCTAGTCTCGAAGGTTGCGATCGTTAGGAATTGGTTTAGGTTAATTCGCAAATCATACTATGGTTGTCGGGAATCACCCGCGGACCAATTGCATGACACTAGCAAATTGTTCTGAAACCATTCTTAGATCGACCTTTAGCGGTCCAAAATGTTTCCTCGGCAATCCTTATGGTCAAAGTACCGACTCGTGGTTGAGTTCTTTAGTCCACGTACTTAAATCGTAGTTAGCCTTTCCCTTTTGGTTAGTCGACTCAAGAGAGATCAATTCTGAGTGAGATTTACTGAAATACATCGATAGGCATTCATTCATTCATAAGCTTCGAAATAGGGTCGGAATTCAGAATGTCACAGCTCACATCAGGCTTAATCAATCCACCGCCGTCTCCTACCTTTGAGGATCTACAGGGAGTCCATTTCCCAGAAACTATACGACCAAGATATTCATCTTATCAAGCCCAAGACTCGCTCTCTTCACACTTAGCATACGTCAAGCGTTCTCTTAGGGTCAATAGGACAATTCCCAAAGGCTTTTCATATCCTTCATCACCAGATGTCGTATTGTCTCAATTTCTCTCTACATCACGCACATGAGAATCTGTAACTCTACTTTCTTCTTTTATGGATCCCCAACTTGACCATGTAGTATTTTCTTCATTTTTGTCACACTTTCTTCAGGAAGTATTAGCGTCTTAACCTCTCGGTTTTACCACCAGTTAATGCGACCTTATCTCAATTCCGTTCATTCAATTGAATGTCAACATTATCCTGGAATTCAACGCTGTCCACAGGACAGCCTCTCGGACTTAACTTCCAAAAAAAAAAGTCATTCAAACTTTGCGTCCTTCTCGTTAGTTCAGACGTTCAATCTTAATACCAAGACAATTAATATTTTATCTTCCTCCCACACTAGGGTCTCCTACCCTATGAAGGAAACCATACACTTCAGTGGCATTCTTTTACTTCGAATCCACCATGTCCTTCTAATTCCATAGGACGTCAATCTTGGAGTCAATGCCAACGGTGGTGTTTCTACTCTAGGATTTAGATGCCACCATACTTGACATTCTTCTTCCTATAACTCAGCCACCTCAAGTGACAAGGTTCCAAGAAGTCGAGGTTCCTCCTTAGTCACCATAAATCTACACTTTAGATATTCAATTCGACTTCCTCAAGTCACATTGTGATTGCAATCTAGGCACCATTTTTGCTTACTCATTCATTCATTAAAATCGCAAGTCCCTATGACCATTAAGTAAATTCACCTTTCTTTCCATCAACGACCATCTTATGGTTCAATCGTCCTTTAAGAACGACACCCTACCCTTTAGGTGCGATATCTCGCAATGCCACTTCTAGTGGTTCCGATTCAACCTCAATCAATCTCATAGAATCAACAGGGCCCGACAGATTGACATGTCGGTCTCCTTTATATTCCTCATAACAGCAACAGGTTAATCACCATAAGCCTTAAGCCAAGTGTGACATTTTGAATTCCGACCCCTCTCGAGGCTATGGAATGGAAGGATATCGATCAGTATATTTCAGTTGTATCTAGCTCGGAGCTGGCCACTCTTGAGTTAACTGACTGAAAGGGAAAGACTAACGTGGGGTCGGGTATGTGGACCTGGGAAATTCGAATGAGCAATGACACTTTGACCATAAGGATTATCGATGGGATATTTTGCGCCAGCAGAGATCGATCTAGGAACGATCATGGAATGCCTTGCTAGGGTTATATGTTGGGAAGCGGGTGGTTCCGCTTAACCAATGTGTAATTTGTGAGAATTTCCTAAATCGGATTCCGATAATCAATACCGCAAGAACTAGCGATAAACCCCCGCAATTACATGGCAACCAAAGTCGCAATGACTTGCGAAATCCTAAGGTCGATACGCGTAGCGCCTGCAAGAGTCACCCGTCAGTTTGAGATAAACAAGGAATACAATCGACGAGAGCTCGACATGAAATTGGACCTCGAGATTGGGTATTGGACATTGAGGAATTCCAACATTCGAAATGAATTGGACGTCGCCTCATCGACGGTGATTTATATTGGAAAAATAAAGTTTTGGACAAAAAGTGCGAAATGACCATTTTTCCCCTTGAGATTTAGCTTTGCCTTAAGTTTTGAAGAAGGGCATTTAGGTCTTTTGAGAGCCCCTATAGTTGCCGAAAATTTGGTAAGAGAAGTCAATTAGCATTTAATGATTGTCACCTCTCAACAGCCATTCAACCATGTTGACCAAGGGGATAAGGAAGGCCTCTCACTCTCTCTCACCCTCATTTGCTCGGCCAAGCCCTCTCCCCCTCATCTCTCTCTCATTTTCCTCTCTTCTCTCTCTCGCTCGCCAGACTGCCCTACTCCGACCATACTCACTGTTTCGGCCATAACTTTTTCGCCCGGGGTGGGATTGAGGTGATTCCACCACCATTAGAAATTTTATCCTCTTGCCATTCCAACAAGGTATTATGAGCCCAAATCCACCCAGCCGTTCATCCCGTAGAGCCGTTTGAAGGAGCAAAGGTCAGGCTGGTCAGATTTGAACTCGAGAGCTCCAAAGTTGGATTTTGAGCTCATTTCTCCCCAATCATGGGTAAGACCACCTCTCAAGCCCAGAGAAGACATATATCATTGTGCTTATGGGTGAAAGAATGGATTTTGATAAGTTTTCATGGGTGGTTTCTCGTGGAGTATTTGTGGACCGAATCTGTCCGAAGGGTTTCTCGCTAGGATCGTGATTTAGAGGCTGATTGAGGACTGATCGTGCATCTCCGATGAGGTAAGCAGCTTCTAAGACTTAGTTTAGGATGTTAAGAGGTGGATGGTTAAGGTTTAGTGAAGATTCAATGGAGTTTCATAGATGTTTGTGGCATTTTTCCTTGAACCGAACAGATTGGTATATGCTGACTGAACCCGAGACTTTGAGAGTGGTTTAAGGAATGATTTTACTTGGAGCGAATGGTAGGATCCCCCTAAACCTTAGCTTGGCGTGTTAATGAGCTATTGGTTGAATTTTGACGAGGATTTGATGGAGTTTAATAGTCGGTTTCGCTTGATTTTCATAAACCGAACATATTGTGTTTCCCCGACCAAACCATGGACTTAAGAGCTATTCAAGGGCTGATTTCACTTAGTTCAAGTGGTGAGTTGATCTCTAGACGTATTTAAACATGTTAAGGGATCATTAGTTGAGGTTTGAAGTGATTATGATGGATTTGGATAGTTGATTCTTGCGTGAACTCTTTAGCTGGAAAAAACTGCCATTTTCGGATCTATTCTGGCCATGAGCTTCAATGAGAGTCTTGTGGACTTTGGCTAGCTCATTTATCTAGTAAGTTGCTCCTAACCCTCTATTGGGATGTTTGTCACTCATAGAAGAAGTTTGAACTCGATTTGAATAGTTATGGATTGAATTTTGTGAGAAACGTAAGGGACTCTAATCTATCCGTGTGTGAAGTTAAGTTTTTGATGGCTCGAATTTTACTTGGAAATTATGTTTTCATGTT
Organism: Rhodomyrtus psidioides; assembly: GCA_021437785.1. Classification (NCBI taxonomy): domain Eukaryota; kingdom Viridiplantae; phylum Streptophyta; class Magnoliopsida; order Myrtales; family Myrtaceae; genus Rhodomyrtus; species Rhodomyrtus psidioides. The sequence goes on along the minus strand of JAILYB010000058.1, from coordinate 3,657,732 downwards.
TAATCCACGTGAGTTCAAAGTTTTGACTTAAGGAGCTATGGTTTTTGAAATCAAGAATGGACATTGCTAGTCGTTTGGCTCAGTTTTATGGGTTTGGTTGTTTGAACGCACATTGTTTTTGACTCAACGAAATTTTGAGATTGAAAAGCGAAAGATTTTATCGAAAAGAATGTCAAAACAGAGTTTGTGAAATGGTCGTGAATTGCCTGATATGCCATGAATGATCCCTTGGCCGTGTATGTTTAAAGTTTGAAACGAATGCCATGTTTTGGCAATGAATCCCATGTGTGGTTCTTGAATGAAGAATTTTTTTAGGCATGAGATTATTTTGAATGAAAGATTTGAGGCATGATGTCATGCCCCGACCCCGGTGGGCACGCCAACATCCCACGACGCCGTCAGTACAAATAAAATAACCCAGGATCAGACGACTCAACTTGTGGAGCGCGATATGAGAAGAACATGCGGAAGCGGAAACAAAACCCCAGACATAAAAATAAACATAAGGTAACATAGGATTAAAAAATAAACACACAACGTCTTACAAATAAAAGGGTCTAGTATAACAAAAGACCGAAGGGTTTAGAGGAAGGCACTATAGGACCAAAAAGAAGAACTTCAAAAAGAAATCCACAAATTAGATAGACTCGTCTTCATCTTCCTCCTTTTCCTTATTCATCACCTCCGAGGCATTCTTCAAGGCTTTGGGTCTGAAAATGTGGTTCACGACGGGGTGAGATAATAATCTCAGTAAGTTAACCCTAACCCTAAGCTAGACTATTGATACCTCCCGGCACGTTTGAAAATATGCAAGTTTTGGTAAAATGCTTTTCACACATGACATTCAAGCAATTGGCATAACAAAGTAACTCAGGCATACCAGATAATCAAGTTCATGTCTTTCATACTTTCACTTTCCAATCCGAATTTCACAAGCCATGCAGGCATATTAGACCTTCCATGCACTCCAGGCACTCTAGGGATTCCAACCAATTCAAGCATACAGACTCGGAAACATATCAAAGTCATGTTTCAGTCTTTTATCTTCTTTACACCCATCAAGGGTCTCCTTGCGAGATGATTCGGTCAATCACATGACTCTTGACGTCTTATCGAGATGATTCGGTCATCATGACTCTCACTGCGAGATGATTCGGTCTCTATAGCAACTCTCGACACTTCGCGCCATCGAGATGATTCAGTCGACTATAGGACTCTCGCACCCGAACCTAGAGATGATTCGGTCGCTACCTGACTCTCGATCTTACAACCTTCGAGATGATTTGGTCAAGGTAAGACTCTCTAACCGCAAGACCTCATCAGATCAATGGGAGTAACTCCCTCCCCAGCTCAATGAATTGGCCATAAAACATAATTGTGAACCTTCTCATTAATCCCAATTTCACAATCACAATCAAATTCATTCCATCGCCATTCAAGGCACACCATACAAGCAAACTCGCTTCACATATTCAAGCATGCCATTCGACCACTAGCAGCGCATGCCATCCCACATCAAGCAATTGAATCATCGAATGCACCATCAAGCATTGAAGTACTCGATTAAATCAAATAAATCGATGCATACCAAAATTCACTCATGGAACCTCATCATCAAGCGTGCACACCTTTACTTCAACATTTTTAGGCATGCTAAAGAGTCATTCAATCGAGGTAATTCATCCAAAGTATAAATTCATCAAAACTGCCCAATTTGAGACCCACGACTAGGTTCAGTTTCACGAAAACTGAAGCTTTCTACTGACTTTTGAGGAAAAAAATTATAGGGTCTTAAACTTCAAGATCTTACGGACATGTGAACGAAAACGGTACTCAATTTGGATTTCAGATGAATTAGAATAGGCCATTTTAAAATCGGTGTGCGTAGAAAATAGATTTGGGCACCTCTTGGGTTCTTCACCTGTTTCACACTAAAATGCCTCTTTAAACCTCCTCAATTCCACTAAAATTCCACCCTTTAGTGACTCCACATCCTAACAAAAGGTTAGAAGTCTTCTTACTAAGCTATTTTAAGCAACAAATTCCTCCAAGACCGCAACAAACTTCGAGTCCTATTCTGTCCGATGCAAGGAAGATTTTGTTCCTAGGGGAAATCCATGCAAACCGGCCATCAGAACTTCAATCTAACTCACATATCCTTTACTAACATGTAGTATCATGTCTTAGGGTGTCTTACCAACAAGTTTTGGGGCAAGGCGACATCTTGGCGGACCTCAAAAGCTTGTGGATCTCCTCCCGGTCGAAGAAGACAGAATCTACTCTTGCAAAACCAACCAATTTCAACCATGAAAACCCATCAAAACTCTCATAAACTTGCAACCTTAGCTCATCCAACTTTAGTACTGTAAGTTGAGAAGTCCTCACCGAAAGTTTGAAGTCGTTTGAAGCCTTGAAGTGGCTAAACAAAGACCTTCCTCCAACTTGGTCAGAATCTGCCTTGTCCTGACCTTCGTCCACTCAAACCGAGCTACGGAAAGATCTACCAGGTCAAATCGAGTTTATAATATACTATGGAAATATAAGACGATAAGCTTTCTATTGGAGGTAGTTTTTACCTCAATCCGATGTCGGACGACGGAGTTATGGCAGGAACATTGGGTTGGGTTGGTGCTAATCGTGAGTTGGCGGGAGAGAGAGAAAAAAATGAAAGAGAGAAAAGAGAGAGGAGGAATGGTCGGCTGAAGCAAGAGGAAGAAAAGAGGGTCTTGGCTTCATCCACAAGCCAATAAGAGAGAGAGAGGGTTAGGTGAGCATTAGACAACAATTAAATGCTCTTAGAGGTCTAACCCTAGTCTAGGTGCACTAACCCATCCACATAATGATACTTGTCTTCTTCTCAATAATTATCCAACCTTCTTTAACTTCCTTTGACCAATTTTTCTTCTCATTTTCGGCAGCTACAAAGGGAGGTCTAAATGACTATTTTTCCTTTCTACTTCTCTTAAGGCAAAGGTATATGGTTGAGGGGAAAAACGGTAATTTGGTACTTTCCATCCGAACCTTTGTTTTTCCTATTTTGAATGACCATTTGCGAGGCAATGTCAAATTCTTTTCCAATGTTGAAATTCTTCATTTCCAATTGCCAATTCGAGCTTCTATTTCGTGGTCGATCTATCGTCAATCGTATCTTCAGTTTATTTTGAACTAACGGGCGGCTTTTGCAGACATTACGCGTATCGACTCTGTGACTCTCGTCACACTTAGGACGACTCAAGTTACGACATCTTTGGTTGTCATGTAATTGCGAGAGTTCATTACTAGTTCCGACGGTCTCGATCGTCATAGTTCGATTTAGGAAAATTTTGCAAATTATACATTGGTTAAACGGCATCACCTGTGCTCCAATCGTATAACCCTAGCAATAAATTCCTTAAATCGTTATTTGATCGGCCTTTAACGGTTCTAAATGTTCCCTCGGCAATTCTTATGATCAAAGCGTCACTTCCATTTTTGAGTTTCCGAGGTCCACGTACTTGTCAAGCGTTAGCATATCCCTTTCTGGTCAGTTAACTCGAATTGATCAAGTCCGAGCGAGATAAGACTGAAATACATCGATAGATACTTCTCATTCCATAGTCCCAAAATGGCATGAATTCAAAATGTCACACATGAAATTGTTTTAAAAGAAAACTTGAGGCCAATTAATTTGACTGAGATGGAGTTACTCCATTTGAATGAGAGGTGTTGACACCTGATTTTTAACAATCTATTATTGTGATTTTTATTTTTTAAAATTAATTAAAAATATAAAAAAAAGGTCATAAAATCAGAAAATCAATTTTGGAAGCCTTGGCTTAGCCTTAGGAACCAATTTTGAACAAAAAATATTTTTTGGCATTTTTTTTAATATTTTTTGAATTTATTTAATTATTAAAAATACCCAAAAAAAATCAGAAAAATACCATTCGTGGTCAGAAAAATACTCAAAAATATTCAATAGTTTTGTTTTAATTTCCTCTTCAAGTGCGTCACTTTAAATCTCAAAAATTCGGCTCGGGTCACTATGTTCCTTAACAAACATAAACCCGAACCGAGCCCAAAAATGCCAATCGAATCTTTTAATTTGTAGATTTTATGGTCTTGACATCGACCACCATCGGCAATATATATGAATGCCCATTGCTTCTCTTCTTCGGAAAGGGAACTAGAAGATTTAAAAATGAAAAGAAGAGGGAGTGGAAGACAAATTATCTAGAAAAGGGATGATAATAGAAAGAAAGAAGAAGAGTCCATGATGGGGAAATATAAAAAGGAGGAAGTGGAACACGAAAAAAGGGGTGCTCTCCACCATCAGGAAGGGGGACGAGGTGGCTCTCTAAAAAAAAATGGTGGATGGACAACAAAGCAAGAGAGGAATAAAAAAGGAAAAGGTTGGGGGAGAAAGAGAGACCAAGGAAGGGGATACGGAGGAAAAACGGTCGGCCAACAGCAGAGGTAAAAAAGAGCAATTTGAGCTCCAGAGAAGCGTACGGATCTCTGAGGGACTCAATATCACAGACTAGACAAATGGGACTTCACAATCCTGTTGTAAAGACAAAAAGATGCTCTTCAGGTTTTCAATGCGCTGTCCCATGACATATCAAGAACAAAATATGATGTTGGAAAGAATCCTCAGGATAGTGTTCTGGACAAACTGCCAAGCACAACCAAAGAGCAGCTTCTTCATCATTGGACGTCCATACAAGAATTACTGAGGCACTTCTGGTCATCATATCCAATTACGAGTTCTTACCATTATGCGAAGGTAAACAGACTGAAGGATGCCATGTCACAAATTTACCCACAGCTTGAAGAGATCAAGAAATCTGTGCCAGCCAACCACAAGCAGCATGTTTCCGTTCTTGCTCGCCAAATGCATCAGGCCTTAGATGCTGCTTTTCAACATTATGATGCAGACTTGCAGAAGCGATCTGCAAAGAGCAGCGAGAGCGCCGCCTCCAACCGTTGTCCTGACCACCGCATGTCGCCAGTGGGTTAAGCAATCCACGAGCAGGAGCTAATGTGGCTAGGGAACCCCCTTCACTCCGAGAGGCTCGTGTGCAGCTACGGTGGCCGTCGTCCTACGCCTGCGTGCAACTCCCTCTGCTCCCACCTCGCCGACGCGCTGCTCGACGACCGCCCCTTCGTCCTCAAGTCATTCCAACGAGGACCTCGAGGTTTTCGTCACGAGACCTCGAGGCAATCGAGCCGGTGAACCCTTCCTTCAAAAGTCCCCGTCAGGCTATTCCGCTTCCTGTTGCAGCCGCCGATCAACTCACTAGGCTCCTCGACCTCCGCCCCCTCTGCCAAGCGCTGCACGACATGCCAACTCGCTTCAGCGCCCAGACCATCCTTCGCGCCTATCATGATCAGCGACTGGACACCAGCTCCAAGTTGAAGCCGAGCTCGGGCTCGAGGAAGAGATGAGTCGGCAAAGAAGCATCTTCGAAGCCACTGTCCATCATCTCGACGTTGACGACCATTTCCTAAAGGTTTTCCAAGAGTGCACAGGAGGTCTCGAAAATGCTCAAGGGAACAAGTCATGCAGAGGTGGCATGGCGACAAGGGTAAGGATGACCTTGATACGGATGAACCTGAAATCCACGCAACAATTTTGGATAAGCTATTAGCCGGGAAGAAAAGCTGTATGAAGAAGTGAAGCAAGCTGTACGTCATTCGCCTACAACCGATCGTGGACATGCAGTCCTCAGCTGCATTCAGAAACCACATAAGGGATGAGTTGTTCCCAAAGCTTGTGCAATTCGTCGACCGATGAGGACGAAAGCCTCAGCGGAGACGGTCCGTCCACGCCTAGTCGGGGCCGTCGACCTCGAGGTCCGGCTCCGACTACCTCAACAGGCGAGTCGCATGACTCGAAGAGTAACCAAGTCTTGGAGGCGGCGGCGGCTTCGAGTGACCTAGTCGTTGGCAACGAGACACAGCGGCTGGACCCCGACAGTGGTCCCGATTTGAATCGTGGAGTTCAAGTCCCTGGCAGCGGCGGTTTTCATGCAGGAAACGAACAAGACGATGAACAGTAGGTAAGGTTCACTTTTCATGTTGGTTTGTTTGTTGGGTTTTATTCGGTCTTGTGGGCCTCTTTTAGGGTTGGGCCGGCGTTAGTGTCGATGGGTAATGACTGGGCTTCGGCAAGTTGGGCTCAATAGGACCAAAGAAAAGAAAACCGGGCCTGAGTTCCTTGTTCAAACCAGGCCCGGTTCAGGTTTTCTTTCTCGGGTTGGATCAGGCCCGACAGCCGGATCCGGATCCGGGTTCGAAAACCCGATCTGGACCCGGCCTTATTTATTTATTTATTTAATAAATAAATAAAGAAATAATAATAAAATAATTCAAAAATCAATAAAAAAAAGTAGAAAATCATAAAAAATTCTTAAAAAATTCTAAAAATTCTAGAAAAATCCCAAAAAATAGGAAATGGCCACAATCAATTGGCCAAGGCTCATCCCGGGTGTTTTGAACCCGATCATTCTTAAAAATGACGATTTCGCCCTTTGGGCGAATCGTCTTTCAAAAATAGACGATTATGCCCTTCGGGCTAAATCGCCTCCAAATCTTTCCATTCTACCCCGGTCTGAAATCACACCTTCCATAAGCCCTTATGGCTATACTAGGAGGCCATTGACTTGAATTGATGTGCATTGAAGTGATTTATTTATGTACTTGATTGTGCTTTCATTTAAATTGATTGTGATTGATAGGAACAGTCTTCCAATCTGCATGAAACCCTGAATCAAGCCTACCTCACCTAAAATCGCGCCTGCATGAGGCTAGGAAAATCACTCGCGTTAGGTACCGAAAGGGCGTTGGTAATGACACCAGCGTAACCAAGTCCCCGAACCCAAAATCTCTGGTTCCGCAGAACTGATCGATCTCTCCCAATCGGTCAGTAAGGTTTCCGGTCTACCCTCCAAGAAAGACCGGTGGCGACTCCAAATGCATGCACAATTTGCACATGCCACCACGACCACACACTGAAGGTCGAAATCGATTGGCTCTTATCGCCGAATCCTTTGAAAAATACTCCCGCCGCGATTTGGTATGGGCCTGGGAGGGCCCGCGCCGATCCAAGGCCCGCGATCGGTAATCCATTAGCCGCGTCCGCTTCCGGACGGGTCGCGACAGCTGGCGACTCCGCTGGGGACGTTTGTTCTAGAACCCATGGTTCTAGACCTCAAGTGGACTTAGGCCGTAATTAAAACGCTGAGTGATTTTTCTAACCCTGCAGGCGCTCTTGAAGGTGAGGTAAGTCCGCTTATGGTATGTGTTATATGTTTTTGCAGACTGGAGAAATAAGGGGTGTAGTCTGTGATTAACATTGTCTTATGCAGGTTGGGCGTAGGAATGTATGTTGTGTGGATGATTTGAAGTGCTGATTGATAAGCTGTTGTGCGTGACTTGCATTGTGATGATCACGACACGTGGACACACACAACCGCGCCTAAAACCCCGGGCGCCGCCTTTAGGAACACAATAGAAGGAATTAAAAATGGAATCTCCGTGAGGAAAAACACGGGGTAATCCACTTTTCAATTCCGCTCACTTCGAACTATGGATCGAGTCCCAATGCAACGATAGCTGTGCAATGGAATCAGCTCTTTCTAGAACTCGAAGTGGGAACCTTAACCTTAGGTGCCAAACCCTCTGATTTTTAGAAGTTCACCATCACTTGTCTCATGCGCATGTCTTTGGGTGGTTGGTACACCTAAAACCGCACATAAGTCGACGAGTTTGGTTGGTAAGACTCTCTATCCCTCAAATCTATTACAGTTCATATAAACATAGGCATTTCATTCATTGCATTCTGGTGATTAGATTAAATGCCATTTCAAGGATAGATGTGTGTGTTTTTCCCAAATGTCCTTGATAGAAGACGAAGAAGATGATATCCCATGACAAGCACCGAGTGAGCAACAAAGGAGCCTACTATGGACATTATTGAGATATCGTCCAATGAAGATGACGAGTTGGGGCAAGTGATCCGGAAGTCACAGATCGAACTTGGGGCATCCTTAAACGTTAGGATCACATTCCTTTGTTTCATTTTCCATTACTAGTCCTCTTTTATAGGGTTTATTTTTATCGAGGCTTTCTCTATCTCACCCCTTAGAGTGATTGTATTAGGGATCTATTGGTGTATACATTTAGATGGAACTTGGTTGTGTTTCTTTTGACAGGTCATGGGAATTTGATAGTGGCATTTTCTCTAATCATCCGAATACTCCCAAGTCAAGTTTATAATTCCTTTAGAGGAAATTAAAATTGGAAATCTTGCATGACCTTTTTGGTCGTATAGGGTAATCCAACCCCAATTTCGCTAGAAGGAATTATACACTTGAATTGGTTCATGCATGATTGTGCGCCGCTGGTAATCCACGATAATTGACCGAGAATATCGGCGTTGTTTTGAATTTAATGACGAGATAGGTGTCCAAATTACTCTCGTTCTTAACAAAACGGCCTTGATTTGGATGTCGTATCTTCAATTAAATTTAAAACACGTTATTATGCCTCGTACTTTTGAGTAATTCGTTCCTCTCGGAATTGATCAAAAGCAATTATTGTGAATTACATTCCTTTCAATAGTATGCTTTCTTTCGAAGAATATTGATAAAAAACTTTTCGCGCAAGATTAAAACCCTTGTAAAAGTTCTTGTCCTTATTAATCATGGGTAAGCATAAGATTGAAAGGGGTTTTTGCTTTCTTTTTCAAATTATTCCTTCTGATTCTGTCTTTTCATTTGCAGGTAAAAAATAGGTAACAGAGAGAAATCTTTTCCTGGATAAGTCTGAGGCTATTCTTTCATCTGATCATGAGCGAGTTATAAAATCCATATTTGTTCGACTTATTGATATTATGGTTCGGCTCACCTAAGTTGAAGATGTTCGAACGCTCGAAGAAAGGAACCATGCAGAAGTTAAAACACACACGAGAACTTTCATTTATTTTGCTCAGCGGAGGGTTTTCAGAAGCAGGTCATACAATACGGGGTGGAAAAGTAAAGCCAAAGTGAGCCCTAATTAACGACACAAAGGAGCCCAACTGACCCTCCATGTTGTTAATGCTCTGCCCGTACTCACGACTTCGCATGTCCTGGTCCGCGAGCTTGAGGAAAAGGTTTCTGCATTCTCCCTTAACCTCAGTGACCTTGACCTCGTGTTCTTCGGTGATTATTTCCAAGTCCCGAACTAATCCATTCCCGTGAGCTATGTCTGCGGTTATTTTGTCGAGCCGTTCTTCCTGCCAGTCGCTTTGCAGCCTCAATAGGACATTGTGGCGGTCGTGCTCGCCAGCGGTCAGGGATAGGGCCAATTGATCCACCAGTTTTCTCCTCTCGCGAAGCAACGTCGCGATCCTCTCATTGGCAAACTCGACGGCCTTTTTGTGACTATCGGCCAGATAGTTGGTCAGCACCAAATGATCAGACCGATCCTTGTAACGAGCCCGCAAGACGCGAGCCACGAGAACCTCCCGATCAGCAACACGGTAGGCCTCTAAGGAGTGTGCAAAGAGGGTCGGGAAAGTTCTATATTCCCTCCCCAGCGTAGTACCTTCGAGGGAAGTGGTATCTAAGTCCTCGAGCAGGACACGGATTTCATCCGCGGTTGCAGAATGATCGGTTATGTGCGCGTAACCACGACCCAATAGGTTATAAAGCTTTTCCCACTGGGCCAAGACATCAGTTGAAAAAGTGCGTACGGGAGAGGAGGCCATTTGCGTTGGGTTGGCTTGAGAATAAGACGAGTTTAACAGAGAGATTAGAAGGAAGAAGCTGATTATGCGAGAACGTTAACCTTCCATACATTAATTCCTCATTTTATAGCAACTCGAGGATGATGAAGGGTCTCAGTAATAATGCTGGTGGAGCCCAGTTAGGGGGTAAAGCAGGAGGTCCCCTCACGAGAACCATTGGATTCGTTTCGGTCCGCGATTTCCGGCTCATCAATTAAAAGATGTAAAAGATTTGTCGGGATCACCATTATTAGAGTTAGGTGGGAGGAAAGCGCAACTATCGAAGAGAGCCCTAACAGGGTTTGGCAGTCCCATCACGTGGAAAAGCTAGGCGAGAAATTCAAGGTCTTGAGGGGGAACGTTTTCCTAATGATGCTTGAAGAGCGTCTCCTGAACATGCAAAGTCACTCGAAGAAAACTTTATAGGGAGTGAGCATACAGGAGAGAGTGGAGAACTCTGAGTGGGCAGGAACCAATCAAACATTTCTCAATCCAACATATTTAAGAGGTTACTATCAGCTGCTAGAGGTGACTGACTCAAAAATCTCAGAAATTGAACCACAGAGGGATCTCGAAGATTCCAAGATCAAGTCTAACGCCAAAACCATGGAGCCCAACACTTCTGGCAACGGAAATCAAGATCACGGCGACGACGACAACGACATCCACAATGCTCAACTCGGGAAAAGAAGACGTCCTCACCAATACTCTCAGGAGGAAACCCAAATGCTGGAAACCCTTTTCAGTAAAAGCCATTACATGAAAAAGAAGTGGAGAATTGAATTGAGCCGGGAGTTGGGGATTAATCAGTCGAGGATCCAATTTTGGTTTCAAAATAGGAGATCCAAATCGAGGGCTCAACGTAAACGTCAGGTGGTCGAGATTTTAAAGGAAGAAAATCAAAAGCTGCGAACAGAAAACATGAGGTATGAAAAAGCTCTCAATATCACCGTTTGCCCTCATTGCGATAACCTCGTCGCCCTCGGTAAGATATTCCCCGATAAGCCTCACGCGATGATTGAAGACGTTCATTTACCACCCTACTCCCTCGGGGCATCTCCTGCTCAACCAGATTTTGCCGGAGTCACGCATGGGCAGGATGATCCTACGAAGATGATACAAATGCCTCCTGGGGGATGGGATTTGCATCGCTTTGACTGGAGTTACAGTTTCAAGGAGCTGGATGTTACCGCCGACCAGCTCAAAGCATATCAGCCTCATGCACAACAATTTTCGATAGGGTCGGGTCCTGCTGGAGATGAGTTAATCAGTCGTCAAGCCATCAATGCAATTTTGGGCCACGACAAGAGGAGGTTCGCTTGGCCCCCTGAACTGCATTCCAGATTCCTAGATGTGGTTCACCAAATGGGGATCGACTCAGCAACTCCGACGCGCATATTTAAGGCCATGAATGTACCGGGGCTTAGTAAGGAGCTGGTCAGGAATCACCTTGCTGCCTACAGAAAGCTATTAAGACAACGTCGAGCGGAGCTAAACCGGGAGGAATCCGTCTCGAGCTCAAAAGCTAGGGGCGACCGCCATTGTAATGCTCAGGCATCAAGAGATACCCGGCCAAATCTAAGCATCAATCAAGCTAGCAACCCGACCACCGGCAAACTGAAAGCTGATCAGAATGTCCTCCCAGGCCATTTCAATACTTCTCAAGAGCGCGTGCCACAAGTACAGCGAGTGCGCACTCCTCCATTCGAGCAGCAGTCGGCTGGTGCACTGCCTGCCGCTGGTCAAACCACGACAGACGATTTCTTTGATGAGGGGCTCGATGCCTTGTTTAATCAGTGGGAAGCTGGCATGCTTGGACAGCCATGATCTAGCACTTGACTCGGGGCACGATGGGTCGGTCACCACGAACACCCATAGAAAGAAGAACATGTTCACGAGTAAATCACTCATTTTATCCGTTGTAAAGTTCCTACGGGAACATTTTTCTTTAATGACTATAGTTAATTCTATATTAAAACCAACGCTATCGACGAACATCGTCACGCTCAGTTGTGATGATCCCTGGTTAGATTAAGTCTGAAACCAGAGACGGTCTTTAAAATTTTGAGTGGCCACGAACTCATTCCTCACCAAGCGCCCGGGATGCTGAAATGAAGAGTAACAGCATGCACAGGGAAAATGCCACTTTCGTTTGAACGATGAAAAGGGGTTGAGAGAAGATCGTAGCGTTAATGGAGCTAAATGAATTAAACGGAGTCATTAATTGCGGGCCCACCGCTGCTCCCCATGTTCTCGGGCCTAGCAAATCATAAAAGGCGCCGAAAGATTGTAGACCCACCACTTTGAAGACTAAACTAGGGGACGAGCGCAATACTCGATGAAACCGAATCAATGCAAGAGAGTTTGTGATCCTATCACGAGGAAAAAGAAAGGGGAATACAGACGATGAGTAATTACAGGGTCTCGGGAGGAGCGCTTGCTTGCTGGTCTTCATATGCAGCCTGAAGGATGGTTCTAGGACACGCATAATCACTTGAGAAAATTTCTAGAGTGAGCAAACACGTAAGAGAGAATAGAGAAAGCTGAGTGAACTAGATCAGCCCGAGATACTCCGATCCATCATGTTTAAAAGCTATTCCCATCTGCTAGAAACGCCCGACCTGGACATTTCTGAGCACGAACTGCTGGGAGACTTTGAAGATCCTGGAGCTGAATCCTGCCCGAAGGCCGTGGAGACTGACTCCTCCAGCGATGAAATTCTAGGTTTCAGCTATGAAGAAGGAATATACAATGATGACCGGAGTCGGAAAAAGGAAGCAACTACAACGCCACACTCCAGGCCAAATCCGAGAGCTCGAAGCTTTCTTCAATGAATGCCCCACTCCAAGCAGACAACAGAAAATGGAGTTGAGCCGAAAAATAGGATTGGAGCTTTCGAAGGTCAAGTTTTGGTTCGCCAACAAACGAACCCGGGTGAAACAGCAATACGCAGACCATGAGTTACTGGTCCTGAAGGAGGAGAATGAGAAGCTTCAAGCTGAAAGCGCGAGATATAAGGAAGCTCTGACCAAGGCCACCTGCCTTAATTGTGGTAATCCTGTTGTCCTCGGCGAGGTGTTCCTCGATGAACCGTCCCTGTTGACGAATAACGCTCAGCTGTTACCGTATTCTCCACAGCATTTTCCGACACAGCCAGATACCGCCGGAGATCTGCATGAGCAAGTCAACACCATAGGATCAACACCAACATCCTCTGAGAAATGGGATATGAATCATCACAAGGGGAGTTCTCTCAATGACGAACTCTCTGTCGCAGCCAGCCAATCCAAAGTCGGTGAGTCCCTCCCTGGACAACTTTTGAAACGACTAGATCCCGTAGAGAATAGCTACCGAAGTATTGACGATATTTTGGGTGATAAGAGAACAAGGTTTTACTGGACCTATGAACTTCACACCAAATTTGTTGATGCAATTCGAGAGCTGGGAGTTGATTCGGCTAGCCCACTACGCTTACTCGAGATTATGAATGTGCCGGGCCTCTCTAGAATTAACGTTGAGTCTCACCTCAAGTACTATAGGAGATTGCTAAGGGATGGAAGGATAGCGTTAAACCATCATAAAGCCAGTTGGAGCTCAAGTGCTGGGCAGAGTTACAACCATGATGATTGGAGAGCCAAGAGCACCCAACCGTGTTTCAGCAATGACGGGACCGGCAGCCGTGTCAGCAACTCCTCTGACCCAAATCAGAATGCTCCGCCGAGCTATCACAATACTCCTCAATAGTATATGCCACAGTTCCAGCACATAGAGATTCCTCAGTTTGAGCGCGAATCAGTCGTTAATGCTGTCCCTGAAGCGGATCTGGCATTGGTAGAGAGTGCACATATGAACCTGCCGGTCATTGGAGGAAGTTCCAATTCGAGGGGTCAAATTGCTCACGGCAAGAGCAAAGAGAGGAATCCTTCGCCTGCAGTCGACAACACCCAATCTGGGCACCAAGGGCTAGAAAGAACAGGTGATTTCCGTGAGGAGGAGCTGGACACTTGGATCAATACTCTTCAGGAATGTATGTCTCGACCCCAACAGGGCAATGATGAAGGTTCCAGCTCAAAGACTCCAGTTCCTCACAATGAAGGCGATGAAGGAAATCTGCCCCCAACAATTGTTGATACCCAACTTGAACATCAATGGCTCGAAGACCCGAGCAATTTCCTTGGCGATGAGTTCAATCTTTGGCTCGATCAATTTGGAGCCGGAGGGCCATCGCAGTGGTGACGCAAGGCAGGTGACCAAACGTCTGATGCAAGGCATGGCTACTCGATGAAAAATGCTTCGAGAAAAGGGGTTGAATACTCCTATTGCATATGTTGTTGATCGCACTGTAAGGTTCCCACGGGAACATCTTTCATTAATATCTAGAACTAATTGCGCGTGAGTGTCAACATCACCCTTTGAGCATCTTCAAGCCGAGGGCTGAGGATTAGTCGCTTAATCCGTGGAGCAAGTTCTCCGAACAATGACAATCGCCTGCGGAACATAATGGGATCTACCCCTTCAATACGAAATATGTTTGGCCGCGAAGCCACCTATTTGGTGATAAACGTGGATAAATCACTCAAGGAGCCATTTGTTCGAATAACAGAACAGACGTTGCCTAACTGGGGGCAGATGAACCATTGATGTTGCAAACACTCCAAGAATGGATAGGCGGATTTGATAGATGTTGTTCATATCAATACGCAACATCAGAATGGGATGAAAATCAAGAGTAAAGTTGTATCGTCCCAATTTGTCTTGAATTTGGGAATATGAATTGACACTTATTGTTTATCCTTGACAGGGGAGCCGCCTTGCAGACGAACAGGTTTTTACATCCCATGTACTACTCGTTAGAGTACATGACTAAGGGTAGGATGTATCGTTTCTATTTTTGGAAAATGCGTGAACATACAATGATATGCTTCTTTTACAATTTACAGGGATCCGCAGCTGCGACGGGCAGGTAAGTATCCCTTTTCCCAGTTAGCTGGAGATAAAAAATGTCAGAATACTCTCAGCCGGCATAAAGATTTTCCAATGCATCGATATTCATAATTTAAATCGGGAGGTTACCTGAAGCATGAATAGAACATGCATGGTGCATCGTAAAATCCCCTTGACGGGTAAAATTTTTGGAGAAAATGAAAGATTTTTTCCAATCAAAAGTTCAAAACTTTCAAAAGGACGTTTTCTCAAAAGACGAGAGGCAAAGCCTAATCCAAACACGTCCTATACACACTTGAGAGAGAAATGGAGCGGATCAGATAGCAAAATCTGGACCTACGGAAGTAGGGATTATTCGCAGCAATTACATAGATTGGGATGACGGAGGCATTCGTTTCATATCCCCAAACACTACAGGTGACCATTGCCAACCCATTCGAACGGCGGTTTTCATTCTCAACCCTAGCAAGAACCACCCCATGTCGGGGCAAAATGGAGGTGAGTCCAGCAGCATCAGGAGAAAATGGTTAGAAATTTTCTTGCTCGGACTAACATTAATCTTTGTGTGTTGTTTATATGGTAATCCAAGTACCATAGGATGACGAGAAACATTCATTTCTCTATCCCACACACCGAATCCTTTGCATAGCCAAGTTGAGCCTGCAAAATCATTTCATAAACCCATTGGTGATCATTGCACATTCCAAGACGGATGCGGCATCACTTCAGAAACGAAGGAGTTCAAGACTTAGGGTTTACAAAAAATTCCTAACTTAATGCTTAACCTTGTTAGACCTTTGAGCATAGGTCTAACACGATCCCATGAAGATGAGAAAAAGTGGTATTTCAAAAATGAATGAGAAAAATCCGCGGCATCGAGAAAAAGCAAAGTGCCTGGTAAAAGCAAGGCCGATGCTCGTGTAAGTTGTTTGATTGATCCGCAATGAAGCCGGATGGGAAAAGAGGAAATCCCTAAAGGAGTCAGATCAAAAAGACTACTCCCCAAATGGTGTCAAGCGTGGAGCAGAGACGCAGACAAGGTCATCAGTCTCTTAATGCGACGAAACGCTCTCTGAAGAGCTGGTACACACCTCAAAATCGGTTGCGCATCCCAAGAACTGAAGGTGCAGAGAGGAAAAGGGCAGGTGGTAAATTTGCAATGATCACCAATGTCAAACCCTTCGTAATTTCTGGGCAAAAAAAACAAGCCTTTTTCGGTCCCCAATCCTACCAACATCATAACCCTGAAACAGTCTTCTCTGACTAAGACACTTGGGTTAACATATAGCTTAGCTCAAAGAAGTACGAGCAAGACTATTTCTTTCTCATTTTGCAGGGTTCTTGACTTGTAAACCCGGAGCAGATGGTGAAAACTTTCATTCAATGACCTTGACTCATAAGTGAGTCCCCCTTGAAGACCAATATCCAAGACCAATATCCAAGCCCAACATTACGGTCCCGTGGAAGACCTCCCGATCGATCAAAATGTATGCGCTGCGAATGAGCCTAAAACCTAGGCACAGGTTAGTAGGGAATTGAGTGCATCCCCTATAAAAACCACTATCTCAAAACAGGTGAGAAGACCTCCTTGTCGAGAAAATATTCCAATTGATGTTTTGAACAAACTCTTTTTGGAATTTTCAAACTGTTGATTCAAATTTTCCATGCAGGGAATTTGTGATTGCATTTGCATGTTGCAAGAATGTTTTGGATAACCTCCAGCATCAAAATGCACACCTCATGACTAAAACTTAAGTCATAAAATTTTGTCAAATTGGACAATTGCTGTCTTCTCAAAGATTACCAATATTTTCTCGGGGAAGGGAAACCCTTTTCAAAATTTAGGCAGTCTCATCGAACGTGGAAAACCCTCGTCATGAGACCCTTCTCAAAAATCAAGCGGTCCTCGCATGACGTGGAGAACTCTCGTCCTAGGATCCCTTTTCAAAAATATCAAACAGGCCCTATCGGACGTGGAGAACCCTCGTCTCGGGACCCCTTTTAAACAAAATCAAGCAGTCTCGTCGGACGTGGAGAACCCTCGTCATGAGACCCCTTTTCAAAATTCAAGCAGTCTCGTCGGACGTGGAGAACCCTCGTCATGAGGCCCCTTTTCAAAATTCAAGCAGTCTCATCGGACGTGGAGAACCCTCGTCATGAGACCCATTTTCAAAACAAACAATGGTAGAAACCGCCTGAAGGGTCAACTCAAGGTAGAAACCGTCTGAAGGGTCAACTCATGGTAGAAACCGCCTGAAGGGTCAACTTAAGGTAGAAACCGCCTAAAGGGTCAAATCAATGGTAGATACCGCCTGAAGGGTCAAACATGGTAGAAACCGCCGTAAGAATCAACACAAAGGTCCGATCCACCCTACGGGTCAAATTATTTGGCAAATCCTAAAGTGTAGGATGCGCCCTTCTCAGGTTCCTACCAGTTAGGAGTCCCACAATGGTATGACCTACCTACAGGTCGGAGCTTAATCTCCCTAGGATTTTCTGTGACGAGTCCTAGGCATCCTCTTGAAAGTTGTCGCAACCGGCAGCATCCGACAGGTGAGCTTCAGGTAAGCCTCTCTCACTCCGGCCCATGTTCAAATTGCTAGAGCAAACCGGGGATTAATTTGAGCTTTCATCAAAAGGCTTAAGGATCCGATGTCATAGCATTTCTGCTTTCATTTTCCCAGTTGAGTCGGTTAGGAATCAGGCACCATCTTATCTTTGAGAAAAACCTCTAACAAGATTCCTCTCAAAGAGGGGCAGCTGTTGACACCTGATTTTTAACAATCTATTATTGTGATTTTTATTTTTTAAAATTAATTAAAAATATAAAAAAAAAAGGTCATAAAATCACAAAATCAATTTTGGAAGCCTTGGCTTAGCCTTAGGAACCAATTTTGAACAAAAAATATTTTTTGGCATTTTTTTTAATATTTTTTGAATTTATTTAATTATTAAAAATATCCAAAAAAATCAGAAAAATACCATTCGTGGTCAGAAAAATACTCAAAAATATTCAATAGTTTTGTTTTAATTTCCTCTTCAAGTGCGTCACTTTAAATCTCAAAAATTCGGCTCGGGTCACTATGTTCCTTAACAAACATAAACCCGAACCGAGCCCAAAAATGCCAATCGAATCTTTTAATTTGTAGATTTTATGGTCTTGACATCGACCACCATCGGCAATATATATGAATGCCCATTGCTTCTCTTCTTCGGAAAGGGAACTAGAAGATTTAAAAATGAAAAGAAGAGGGAGTGGAAGACAAATTATCTAGAAAAAGGATGATAATAGAAAGAAAGAAGAAGAGTCCATGATGGGGAAATATAAAAAGGAGGAAGTGGAGCACGAAAAAAGGGGTGCTCTCCACCATCAGGAAGGGGGACGAGGTGGCTCTCTAAAAAAATATGGTGGATGGACAACAAAGCAAGAGAGGAATAAAAAAGGAAAAGGTTGGGGGAGAAAGAGAGACCAAGGAAGGGGATACGGAGGAAAAACGGTCGGCCAACAGCAGAGGTAAAAAAGAGCAATTTGAGCTCCAGAGAAGCGTACGGATCTCTGAGGGACTCAATATCACAGACTAGACAAATGGGACTTCACAATCCTGTTGTAAAGACAAAAAGATGCTCTTCAGGTTTTCAATGCGCTGTCCCATGACATATCAAGAACAAAATATGATGTTGGAAAGAATCCTCAGGATAGTGTTCTGGACAAACTGCCAAGCACAACCAAAGAGCAGCTTCTTCATCATTGGACGTCCATACAAGAATTACTGAGGCACTTCTGGTCATCATATCCAATTACGAGTTCTTACCATTATGCGAAGGTAAACAGACTGAAGGATGCCATGTCACAAATTTACCCACAGCTTGAAGAGATCAAGAAATCTGTGCCAGCCAACCACAAGCAGCATGTTTCCGTTCTTGTTCGCCAAATGCATCAGGCCTTAGATGCTGCTTTTCAACATTATGATGCAGACTTGCAGAAGCGATCTGCAAAGAGCAGCGAGAGCGCCGCCTCCAACCGTTGTCCTGACCACCGCATGTCGCCAGTGGGTTAAGCAATCCACGAGCAGGAGCTAATGTGGCTAGGGAACCCCCTTCACTCCGAGAGGCTCGTGTGCAGCTACGGTGGCCGTCGTCCTACGCCTGCGTGCAACTCCCTCTGCTCCCACCTCGCCGACGCGCTGCTCGACGACCGCCCCTTCGTCCTCAAGTCATTCCAACGAGGACCTCGAGGTTTTCGTCACGAGACCTCGAGGCAATCGAGCCGGTGAACCCTTCCTTCAAGAGTCCCCGTCAGGCTATTCCGCTTCCTGTTGCAGCCGCCGATCAACTCACTAGGCTCCTCGACCTCCGCCCCCTCTGCCAAGCCCTGCACGACATGCCAACTCGCTTCAGCGCCCAGACCATCCTTCGCGCCTATCAGGATCAGCGACTGGACACCAGCTCCAAGTTGAAGCCGAGCTCGGGCTCGAGGAAGAGATGAGTCGGCAAAGAAGCATCTTCGAAGCCACTGTCCATCATCTCGACGTTGACGACCATTTCCTAAAGGTTTTCCAAGAGTGCACAGGAGGTCTCGAAAATGCTCAAGGGAACAAGTCATGCAGAGGTGGCATGGCGACAAGGGTAAGGATGACCTTGATACGGATGAACCTGAAATCCACGCAACAATTTTGGATAAGCTATTAGCCGGGAAGAAAAGCTGTATGAAGAAGTGAAGCAAGCTGTACGTCATTCGCCTACAACCGATCGTGGACATGCAGTCCTCAGCTGCATTCAGAAACCACATAAGGGATGAGTTGTTCCCAAAGCTTGTGCAATTCGTCGACCGATGAGGACGAAAGCCTCAGCGGAGACGGTCCGTCCACGCCTAGTCGGGGCCGTCGACCTCGAGGTCCGGCTCCGACTACCTCAACAGGCGAGTCGCATGACTCGAAGAGTAACCAAGTCTTGGAGGCGGCGGCGGCTTCGAGTGACCTAGTCGTTGGCAACGAGACACAGCGGCTGGACCCCGACAGTGGTCCCGATTTGGATCGTGGAGTTCAAGTCCCTGGCAGCGGCGGTTTTCATGCAGGAAACGAACAAGACGATGAACAGTAGGTAAGGTTCACTTTTCATGTTGGTTTGTTTGTTGGGTTTTATTCGGTCTTGTAGGCCTCTTTTAGGGTTGGGCCGGCGTTAGTGTCGATGGGTAATGACTGGGCTTCGGCAAGTTGGGCTCAATAGGACCAAAGAAAAGAAAACCGGGCCTGAGTTCCTTGTTCAAACCAGGCCCGGTTCAGGTTTTCTTTCTCGGGTTGGATCAGGCCCGACAGCCGGATCCGGATCCGGGTTCGAAAACCCGATCTGGACCCGGCCTTATTTATTTATTTATTTAATAAATAAATAAAGAAATAATAATAAAATAATTCAAAAATCAATAAAAAAAATAGAAAATCATAAAAAATTCTAAAAAAATTCTAAAAATTCTAGAAAAATCCCAAAAAATAGGAAATGGCCACAATCAATTGGCCAAGGCTCATCCCGGGTGTTTTGAACCCGATCATTCTTAAAACTGACGATTTCGCCCTTTGGGCGAATCGTCTTTCAAAAATAGACGATTTTGCCCTTCGGGCTAAATCCCCTCCAAATCTTTCCATTCTACCCCGGTCTGAAATCACACCTTCCATAAACCCTTATGGCTATACTAGGAGGCCATTGACTTGAATTGATGTGCATTGAAGTGATTTATTTATGTACTTGATTGTGCTTTCATTTAAATTGATTGTGATTGATAGGAACAGTCTTCCAATCTGCATGAAACCCTGAATCAAGCCTACCTCACCTAAAATCGCGCCTGCATGAGGCTAGGAAAATCACTCGCGTTAGGTACCGAAAGGGCGTTGGTAATGACACCAGCGTAACCAAGTCCCCGAACCCAAAATCTCTGGTTCCGCAGAACTGATCGATCTCTCCCAATCGGTCAGTAAGGTTTCCGGTCTACCCTCCAAGAAAGACCGGTGGCGACTCCAAATGCATGCACAATTTGCACATGCCACCACGACCACACACTGAAGGTCGAAATCGATTGGCTCTTATCGCCGAATCCTTTGAAAAATACTCCCGCCGCGATTTGGTATGGGCCTGGGAGGGCCCGCGCCGATCCAAGGCCCGCGATCGGTAATCCATTAGCCGCGTCCGCTTCCGGACGGGTCGCGACAAGAGGGAGTTACTCTCAATTTTGACTGAGAGGGAGTTACTCTCAAATAGAGCTCTGGGAGAGAGTTACTCCCATTTGACCTGACGATGTCGTGCGGCTAGAGAGTCCCATACTGGCATGATTCATCTCGATTGAAAATGGGCGTCGAGAGTCGTATGGTGATCGAATCATCTCTAGGTTCGGACGCGAGAGTCTCAAATGGATCGACGGGTCATATGGAGATCGATTCATCTCGTAGCCCAAAATAGGCGGCCTTAGATGGGTGGAAATGAAAAGATCTGATTTTCTGGAAAGGATCAAGAATGGATTTTTGAGAAACTAAGATGCCTCTTGAATTGAGATTTTCCTCGAGTTTTAAATCTGCCTCATGAGTTGAAAATGGCCTAGGAAGGGCGTGAAAGAAAAGGCTATATTTTCTGGAAATTTCGATAATGGTACTTTGATGGAATTTAAAAGTTGCCTCATGTTTTGAGTGGCCTCGAGTGTGTATGTTTGATTGAAAACCATGCCATTGTATGAAGCTCAGATTTTGCCATGAGTTGTGACTGAGACTAACTGATTTGGAAATACTGAAAAGACATGTTTTAATGGAATCATGCTTTTGTCCTGCCAAAGTTTTTAATACCAAAATACCCACATTTTTCAAAATTGTTTGGAGGTACTGACAGCCTAGTTTAGGGTTAGGTTTAACTTAATGAGATTATATATTTCACCCCGTCGTGGGACAACATTTTTCAGGTCCCAGGCGATGGAAACCCGAGGTTGCCATGGATTGGCATTGGAAGAAGTTTTTAAAGGAAATGGATATAAACTCATTTGCGATCTTAGGAATTTTACTTTGATTTGTGGATTTAGAATTGAACCATTAGTATTAGATGACTATAACCTTTGAAGTGTATTTACCAATATTGAAGGGTGTACCTTTTTATGTCCTAAGTCATCTTGGGTTTATTTTGTCTAGAGTCATTTTCTTGCTTTCGCAGGTATGAGTCATTTAGGAGTATTGAGCTGTTGGCCGTGGATCTTGGGAGACTATAGAGTTATAACGGCCTGGTGGGATGTTCGCGTGTTCACCGAGTTCGGGGCGTGACATCCCCGCTTGTTTGATATCAGAGCAAGGTCAGCTCGATCCAACTTGATTGAGACTTGGAGTGATAAGGAGTGATGACTTGAGGATGATTAGATAGTGAAACCTATAGGATTAGGTCTTGATTGCTGAATCTTGACGATTATAGGCTTGAACTTCTGCTGTATTTTAATGGCTATAGTATCGATCTCGATTGGTGGCCTTGGATGGTGACATGATTGAGGTTCACTAGGAAGCAAAGAGGAATCGAGAAGCTATAAGCTTGGATTTTGAGGTTGTTAATGTGCTTGAGGTTAATAGAGAATTGCCTAAGAACTGAAAGTCATTTGGATTTTATGATTGTAATTGTGACTTATCAACGACTAAACTTGAGGTATATGGTTAATCCTAGGCAATTGATCTGTGAGGTAGATGGTCCTTTGTGGAAAAAGAAATCTTTTACTACTAAGAATTGATTTGGAAGCGAAGGTGATGTGACGAGCATTGAGGGCGATCATGAAATGCATGTGTGTATGGCATTGAAATGAAAGTTAAGGAAGGTGAATGCATGAGCTTATCACTCTCAAACTTGATAAACCGTCGTTTGGTATGGGACAAGCTGACGGGATACCTACAAATCGTAATGGAGCATGTGTATGGGACGTGCGGAACGGCACTCTCTTCGTATATGTATAACTTGGGACAACTTGCAATGACCAGGTCTGATGAGGATGGGGAGTGTACGCCGGGACAGAGAGGTTCGGACAAGGAGCGACTCCTGGCAAGCTTCGAAGATAGCAAGGAGGCAGGAATGACCCAAGTCATAAATTGAAAGAGAGAGTCTAGGTATCAGGTTGAGTCTGATTTTAGTTAAGAGATGTATTGTACTGAAGTGACCCTTAAGGGGAATTTTCAAAATTGCATGGCATTTGTAATGGCGTATTTTATTGGCATGGTTAGGAGCTTCGTATATGGTAGTGGGTGTTGTTTGAAAAAGAAAATTGACGCATGTGTTTGGCCTATTTGGCGAGTTTGGGCATTGAATGCCATTTCACTAGTATCTTGTGAAATTGAGATAGCCTGTTGAGTTGTTGCTAAGTCGCAGATACGTCAGAACTTAAGGTGTGATCACTTGACCTAATGAATTGTGAATGGAGAGTTTGCCTTGTAGATGGCAATTAGTTCAGAAATTGCCTAGTTGAGGCTGGCTGGATAAGTGATTGCCAATTGAGGGTTACTTGGAATCCCTTGATGATTGGCTGGTTGCCTGAGATTGCCATGATGTTGAGCAGCTTGAGACTGCTAGACTCGAGGACATGACTTAAGCCTTTAATTCCTGAAGGGAATTGTAATAGCTCGAGTGTCATGAGAACCTAATAAGGTTGAACGACCAGAGTATGTTGCAAGAGACTATTAGCTCAAGTATGCAAGATATGAAAGGACTCTAGAACTGAAAGGAGTCGTGAGAACTGAGTAAAGATGAACAATTAAGGTATGAGTGCTGGAAGAACATTTGGCTCAAGATGGAAAAGTGCGCGAGACCCAAGCATTGAAAGGGGTCGTGAGAACTCGAATGCCAATAGGGAAATGGATGGGTAAGCAGACTCGAGAAGGAGCTGTCATTATCACCCAAGTCGCTGAGACTACTGTTGCTCTTGCTAGTAAAGTAAATGGTAAAGACCTTGGGAAAGACGATGGAAAATGGGAAATGTGGAAAGAACCACGAGAGCTTTGAATAGCTTATGAAGTGGATCATAAGGTTAAGATCGACCGAGGTTCAAAGGAAAAGATGACCCCAAAACTGCCTTTCTCTGGATTGAGAACTTGGAAAAAAGACCTTAGAGGTTTTGGGAACACTAAAGAAAGGAGACCTTGACAGTTCCTAGCCTTAAGAGGCTGTTGAGGATTGGTGAAAGACTACCAAAGGAAGAGTTTTCCTTGAAGGCGCGGTGTTTAACTAGATAGCCTTCGTCAAATTGTACAATGGAGGGTATCTTTCGGAGGTTACTCGAGAGCAAGGATTGCTTAATCTCTAATAGCTTTGTAAGAATCTGAGGAACTATAATGGACCTAAATGAAAGAAAGGAATGATCGAAAGGGATTCAAGTGAGAATGTTGCTGTTTATGGATCATGGGTTGTGCTGGTGAGGAATGGCTATTGCCTTGGCGTAGGGCTAGTAATGAGAAAATGATGTTTCATTTCTTCCGCCGTGGGATTGATTGAGATTGAACTGAACCCTCAAAACGAAATTATAAGGGGTTATTCCCTAAAGAAGATGGCGTTGTCCTTAAGGACGATTGAACCATGAGATGGCCATTGAGGGAAAGGAAAGTGAATGGACTTGATAGAGTTATAAGTACTTAAGTCAAGTTAGTAATCACGCCGACAATGGCGTTTCCGTTTGGAATTGGAAGAATCATGAGAACCGTAATGACGAGTCGTAGAAAGGAGATATGAAGCGTAACAAGGCAATCTGAAGTGGGCATTGGGGCACGACGCGATAGTAAGACTCTATGAGTTGGAGTGCCAGATGCACGATTGGAGTTGGCTCGTAAATGCCCTTGTGATAAAGCTTAAGAAACATTACTTGTGTGAAGAAAGGTTGTGAGTTTACACAGACCGTGAGAACTTAAAGTATTTGGTTGCTTAAGAGAAATGAACGAGGTGCAACATGGATAAATGAAATTGCTTAAGGATGAAGGGAGATATTTTATATCGCTATGGAAGGCCGAATAACGTAGCGGATGTGTATAGTGGGAAATCGAGCATCGCGTGATTGGCAATTGGAGGATAGACTTTACCTCACAAAGTAAGAGATTCAAGTTCTAAATTGGAAGTTTGCCAATTGACTGGTATAATGACTACCTCAAGTATTGGACCTGAGGGTCAGGAAGAGAGTAAGATATGTTAATCCACAGACCTTAATGTCTAAGGGATAGTGTGAATATAAGTAACAAGGACAAAATCCAGACTTCCGACCACTTAAAGAAGGAACATTGAAATTGAGGGTGGAAACCATAAAAGTTCAAGGACGAAGAAACGTGCCCACAAATGGAAATTGTTGATAGGATCTTATGAGAAGTTCATAGGAAGAACCATGGAACCTAGTCGAATGGCACAAAGGTGTGCCAAGACTTACATTGGTACTAAGAATGGATGTAATTGAAGCGAAGGAAATCAAGCATGCGGCTGGAAGTTGAAACGTGCCAACGAGGAAAATCGTAACCATTGCAAGTTGGTGGAATAAATGGTCATTGGAGAATCTCAAATGGAATCGAGGATGAACTTCTAAGGACTTAATCATGAATTTTCCTCAGAAGTCGAGAAAGCTATAGTTCGATTCAGATAATCGAGGTTAAGCTAATGGGACTTGTGCGTCCCCAACGATATGAAAGGAGCTACTTTGGAGAGTGTAGAAGTGATGAGGCGTTAATACCCCATAAGATTGTATGATTTGGAAGGTTTTATATTTCGAGGATGAAATTTCTTTAAGGGGGGAAGAGTTGTGACATTCTGAATTCCAACGCCTCTCGAGGCTATGGAATGGAAGGATATCGATCGGTGTACTTCAGTTGTATCTCACTCGGAGCTGGCCACTCTTGAGTTAACTGACCGAAAGGGAAAGACTAACGCGAGGTCGGGTATGTGGACTTGGGAAATTCGAATGAGAAATGGCACTTTGACCACAAGGATTGTCGAGGGGGTATTTTGGGCCAGCAGAGATCGATCTAGGAACGATCATGGAATGCCTTGCTAGCGTTATACATTGGGACACGGGTGATTCCGCTTAGCCAATGTGTAATTTGCGAGAATTTCCTAAATCGGATTCCGATGATAAGGACCGTAGGAACTAGCAATAAATCTCCGCAATTACATGGCAACCAAAGTCGCCACGACTTGAGAAATCCTAAGGTCGATACGCATAGTGCTTGTAAGAGTCACTCGTCAGTTTGGGATAAACTGGGATTACAGTCGACGAGAGCTCCACATGAAATTGGACCTCGAGATTGGGTATTGGACATTGAGAAATTCCAACATTTGAAATGAATTGGACGTCGCCTCATCGACGGTGATTTATATTGGAAAAATGAAGTTTTGGACGAAAAGTGTGAAATGACCATTTTGCCCCTTAAGGTTTAACCTTGCCAAATTTTTTGAAGAAGGGCATTTAGGTCTTTTGAGAGCCCTTGTAGCTGTCGAAAATTTGAGGTTATAATAATCCATTTGATATCAAGATTTTTATGAGCCAATGACAAGTGTCATTATTTGGTAAGATAAGTCAATTAGCATTTAATGATTGTCACCTCTCAACAACCATTCAACCATGTTGACCAAGGGGATAAGGAAGGCCTCTCACTCTCTCTCTCTCTCTCATTTGCTCGGCCAAGCCCTCTCCCTCTCATCTCTCTCTCATTTTCCTCTCTTCTTACTCTCGCTCGCTAGACTGCCCTACTCTGACCATGCTCACTATTCTGGCCATAACTTCTTCATCCAGTGCTGGATTGAGGTGATTCCACTGCCATTTGAAAATATTATCCTCTTGTCGTTCCAACAAGGTATTATCAGTCCAAATCCACCCAGCTGTTCATCTCGTAGAGCCGTTTGAAGGAGCAAAGGTCAGGCTGGAAGATTTGAACCCGAGAGCTCCAAAATTGGATTTTGAGCTCATTTCGCCCCAATCATGGGTAAGACCACCTCTCAAGCCTTGATAAGACATATATCATTGTGCTTATGGGTGCAAGAATGGATTTTGATAAATTTTCATGGGTGGTTTCTCGTGGAGTACTTGTGGACAGAATATGTCCAAAGGGTTTCTCGCTAGGATCGTGATTTAGAGGCTGATTGAGGACTGATCGTGCATTTTCGATGAGGTAAACTGCTTCTAAGACTTAGTTTAGGATGTTAAGAGGTGGATGGTTAAGGTTTAGTGAAGATTCAATGGAGTTTGATAGATGTTTGTGGCACTTTTTCTTGAACCGAACATATTGGTATATGCTGACTGAACCAGAGACTTTGGGAGTGGTTTAAGGAATGATTTTGCATGGAACGAAAGGTAGGATGCCTCTAAACCTTAGCTTGGCGTGTTAATGAGTTATTAGTTGAAGTTTGATGAGGATTTGATGGAGTTTAATAGTCGGTTTCGCTTGATTTTCATAAACCGAACATATTGTGTTTCCCTAACCAAACCGTGGACTTAAAAGGCTATTCAAGGGCTGATTTCCCTTAGTTCAAGTGGTGCGTTGATCTCTAGACTTATTTAAACATGTTGAGGGATCATTAGTTGAGGTTTGAAGTGATTATGATGGAGTTTGATAGTTGATTCTTGCATGAACTCTTTAGCGGGCAAAATTGCCATTTTCGGATCTATTCTTGTCGGGAGCTTCAAGGAGAGTCTTGTGGACTTTGGCTAGCTTAGACATGGCCAAATTGGACCCGGACCCGGAACCGGCCTGTTGACCGGGTCCGCGGTTCCGAACCGGAACCGGAACTGGACCTTCACGGGCCGGTTCCGGTTCCTATTTTTTCGGAACCGACCCGGAACCGCCGGTTCTGGGCCGGTTCCAACCCGGAACCGCCGGTTCCGGGCCGGTTCCAACCCATTTTTTTTATTAAAAAAAAAACCCTGTAGGCTCCGCCCCCTGAAAATTTCAGGGGGAGGGCCCCCCCCCTCCCGCGGGAAAGAGCCACGAACGGCTCTTCCCCAACGGCCCGAAGGCCAAAAATTAAAAAAAAGTAAAAAAATTTAAAAAAAACTCTATAAATACCTCTCAATCCCTATTTATTTTTCTCACAATTTCTCTCAATTCTCTCTAATACTCTCAAGTCTCAAGTCTCACAATCTCTCAAATTCTCTCAATCTGCTATTCTCTCTAAATTTCGTCTCAATTGTTTGATCAATTTTCTAAAAAAATGGCAAGTGGAAGCAGAAATACTAGAAAGGGAAAGAACCCGATGCTGATCGAGATGGGAGAATCCGATTATCCCGTTCATGAATATGATCCTTGTGAATATGCATGTTGGGAAGACGACGATGCTTCCAATCCCAACGCCGAGCACGTCCCAACGCAAGAAAGTTTTCGTCCTCATGGTGTCGAAGAATCGTCGATAGCGAAGGAGCCGGGACGAAAGAGCCGAGAATCCGATTTATGGCTACACTTTAACAAAGTATGGAATGAAAATGAAGGCAAGTTTGATATAAGTTGTAAATATTGTCCGCAGACATACAAGCTTGGTAAAGGAGATGGCTATGGAACATTTCGTCGGCATGTGACGAAAAAACATTCAACGCAAGCGGGGATCGACACTAACCAACAACAAATTCTTGGGTTCGTCAATCCAAATGCTCATCCTTTATTTCGTTTCACTAATGCACTTTACAAAGAAACATTAGCTAAATATGTTGCCATTGAGCATGCTCCGTTTATTACTGGTGAAAATCCTAATTTTAGATATTTGGTAAACACTGCGTTAGCTCCGCAAGCACCATATGTTTCGAGAAATACTCTTAAACGCGAACTTGAACATGTTTATACAAAACAAAAAAAAGAAATTGTTAAGATTTTTAAAGAATTCAATGGACGTGTACATATAGGTAGTGATATTTGGACTGATTCTTGAAATATTAATTCTTATATGGGTATCACGTGCCATTGGATAGGTGATGATTGGGTTATTCAAAAAAGACTTCTTGCATTTCGAGTTTTTCCTGAAAGGCATACGGCCCATAATATTTATAGCCTAATTAGGCAAGTTTTAGAAGAATTTAATTTGATTGAAAAAATTATTTCAGTTAGTTTTGATAATGCCGCCGCAAATACTGCTTCTATTCCTGAGTTAGAAAAACTTTGTAAACCCTATTTTGGCGGACAATTTTTTCACATTAGATGTGCTTGCCATGTTTTGAATTTATGTGTTCAAGATGGTTTACGAGTTCTTGCAACATCTCTTCAGCCAATAAATAATGCAATTAGATATTTGTGGAGCAGTCCTCAACTTATGAAAGAGTGGGGAAAATATTGTAAAAAAAATGGGAGAATGGCAAGAAGGTTTCCAAAAGATATTCCGACTCGTTGGAATTCTACCTACGAGATGCTTCTACAAACTTTTGATTACAAAGATTTATTATGTTCCTTTATTTCGAATAATATTCCCGATATTGATTTGCTCCCGCAACATTGGGAAGTTTGCAAAAAAAATTTAGATTTTTTGAAAGTTTTTAATGATGCTACTAATATTTTATCTGATGTTTATTATCCTACTACGCATTTATTTTTAATAGAGTGTGTTAACATTGCTGGTATTTTTAATGAATGTGAAAAAGATACTGAATTAGCTTCGAGTATTTTAGTAATGCGAGAAAAATGATTGCATTATTACTTGAACATTCCTCTTGTCTATTTAGTTGGTATTGTTTTCGATCCACGTACTAAATTAGATGGTTTATTAGATTATTTGAATGCTTATTATTATGAATGTTTACATTTGAATGAAGTAATAGATATTCATAGTATACAAGTAGATGTTAAAAAAGTTATAGTAGAATTATATAATGAATTTTGTAGTAAATATGGTTTAAGTGATAGTGGATGTGAATCTGTCTAGCCTAGTGTCTCACGAAGCAATACAGGTATTTCACTTGGTAGAGGGTATAAAATGCTCATGAGTAGGCAAAAAAAAACAAAAAGGGACAACAGGTAGTATTTCCGAATTAGAAAACTATTTAACAATTTATTTTGAGTTTAGTGATTCCGAACACAGCGCATCAGATTTCAAGATTCTTGAGTGGTGGAAGAACCATTCAATTCAATATCCAGTTCTCTCCCTCATCGCAAGACAAATATTAGCGACACGCCGACACCTTCTTCGACAGTGGCAGTTGAACAAGCATTTAGTGCTGGAGGATTAATTTTAGACTCCCGCCGTTCAAGATTAAATCCGGAAAGTGTGGAGTTTCAAGCTTGCGTCGATGATTGGACAAGGGCTAAGCTTCGACAATAAGAGTTGGATCGAGAACATGAATTCTTCAGTGATGATTGTGGAGATACCACCGCCACCACACCAACAGGTAGCGACGATTGAGGATGAGGTAAGTTGGGGTTACCAAATGTAAGAGAACTACATGGGCTTTGATTCTTCTATCCCCAAGAAGATATGTAGGCGCTTAATGATAATTCATTAAGTTCAAGCCCATTTCTCATCTTTTTTTTTTCAAATTTTTTTACAATGTACAATTTGATTATAAATTTTAATTAATAATTTATTAATTTATTTTATTATTTTAAAAATAAAATTAAAGGTTCCGGAAGCGGAACCGGCCCGGAACCGTCCGGTTTGGAACCGGAACCGGAACCGGACGGTTCCGAACCTGAACCAGAACCGGTCTTTTATGGGCCGGTTCCGGTTCCACCATTTGGCGGACCCGGAACCGGCGGTTCGACGGAACCATGCATGTCTAGGCTAGCTCATTTATCTAGTAAGTTGCTCCTAAACCTCTATTGGGATATTAGTCACTAATAGACGAAGTTTGAACTTGATTTGAATGGTTATGGATTGAATTTTGTGAGAAATGCAAGGGACCCTAATCTGTCCATGTGTGAAGTTAAGTTCTTGACGGCTCGATTTTTACTTGGAAATTATGTTTTCATGTTTAATCCATGTGAGTTCAAAGTTGTGACTTAAGGAGCTATGATTTTTGAAACCAAGATTGGACATTACTAGTCGTTTGGCTCGGTTTTATGGGCTTGGTTGTTTGAACGTAAATTTTTTATGACTCAACGAAATTTTAAGATTGAAAAGCCTGAGACTTTATCGAAAAGAATGCCAAAACTGAGTTTGTGAAATGGCCGTGAATTGCCTGATATGCCATGAATGATCCCTTAGCCGTGTATGTTTAAAGTTTGAAACGAATGCCATGTTTTGGCAATGAATCCCATGAGTGGTTCTTGAATGAAGAATTTTTTTTAGACATGAGATTGTTTTGAATGAAAGATTTGAGGCATGAAATTGTTTTAAAAGAAAACTTGAGGCCAATCAATTTGACTGAGGGGGAGTTACTCTCAACTTGATCTAGAGGGAGTTACTCTGTTTGACTGAGAGGGAGTTACTCTCAATTTTGACTGAGAAGGAGTTACTCTCAAATAGAGCTCTGGGAGGGAGTTACTCCATTTTGACATGACGAGGTCGTCCGACTAGAGAGTCCACACTGACACGATTCATCTCGATTGAAAATGGGTGTTGAGAGTCGTATGGCGACCGAATTATCTCTAGGTTCGGACGCAAGAGTCTCATATGGACCGACGGGTCATATGGAGATCGAATCATCTCGCAGCCCAAAATGGGCGGCCTTGGATGGGTGGAAATGAAAAGATCTGATTTTCTGGGAAGGATCAAGAATTGATTTTTGAGAAATGAAGATGTCTCTTGAATGAGATTTTCATCGAGTTTTAAATCTGCCTCATGAGTTGAAAATGGCCTAGGAAGGGCGTGAAAGAAAAGGCTATGTTTTCTGGAAATTTCGATAATGGTACTTTGATTGAATTTAAAAGTTCCCTCATGTTTTGAGTGGCCACGAGTGTGTATGTTTGATTGAAAACCCTGCCACTGTACGAAGCTCAGATTTTTCCATGACTTGTGACTGAGACTAACCGATTTGGAAATATTGAAAAGATATGTTTTAAAGGAATCATGCTTTTGTCGTGCCAAAGTTTTTAATACCAAAATACCCACGTTGCTAAACAATGTACTTTGGAGCTTACTCATCCAACTTGAGTACTATATGTTGTGAAGCTCCTACAAAAAATGTGAAGACAAACGAAGCCTCTAAGAGGGTAAACGGAAGCCTTACCCCAGCCGCGCGGATTCCATCTGGTTTTGGTCTCGGACTCACATCGATAAAAATACTTATCCAAATGACAAAATTCCACTTGGAGCTTGTCAAGGACACGCTGATCTAGCTTCTGGTGGTCGGAGACAGCAAGACGACGGCCGGAGGTGGAACTCGAGCACACCGAACAGGGCAGCAGAAACTGGTCAGGAGAATAGAACAGGCTGGAGAGGAAATCAAGGGAAAAATGAAGAAAGTGGAAAGGAGGAGGAGGAGGTTTCATCCAGATGAAGGAGAGAGGAGATAAAGAGGGATTTCACACAAATAATTGGTGTGAAAGAGTGACAAGATGGTTAGGTATGGTAATTAATGCTTGACCAATCTAAGGACGACAATTGTCGTCTGGAAAATAATTGTCCAACTTGCATTTGACCATCTTTGACTCCTTCTTATCCAAATTTTCGGTAGCTCCAAGGATCAAAATGACTCTTTTGCCCTTTTAAGAAACTTAAGGCGAGGGTAAAAGGTTGAGGGGCAAAACGGTAATCTTGCACTTTTCATCCGAAACCTTATTTTTCTCATTTTGAATGACCATTGGGGAGGCGACGTCAAATCCTTTTCCAATTTTGAAATTCTTCATTTCCAATTGCCAATTCGAGCTTCCATTGCATGGTCGATTTCTCATCGATCGTATCTTCAGTTTACCTCGAACTAACGGGCGGCTCTTACAGATGTCACGCGTATCAACTCTGTGACTCTAGTCACACTTCAGATGACTCAGGATAAGACGACTTTGGTTGTCATGTAATAGCGAGGGTTCATTACTAGTTCCGACGGTCTCGATCGTCATTGTTCGATTTAGGAAAACTTCGCAAATTATACATTGGTTATTGTTGACACCTGATTTTTTTTACCATTTATTATTGTGATTTTTATTCTTTAAAATTAATTAAAAATATCAAAAAAGGTCATAAAATCACAAAATCAACTTTGGAAGCCTTGGTTTAACCTTAGGAACCAATTTTGAACAAAAAATATTTTTCGGTATTTTTAATATTTTTCGAGTTTATTTAATTATAAAAATACCCAAAAAATCAGAAAAATACCATTCGTGGTCAGAAAAATACCCAAAAATATTCGATAATTTTGTTTTAATTTCCTCTTCAAGTGTGTCACTTTAAATCTCAAAAATTCGGCTCGGGTCACTATGTTCCTTCAAAACATAAACCCGAACCGAGCCTAAAAAAAAAAATCATTTTCGAGTCTTTTAGTTTTCAATTCTCACTTTTTAAAAGCTATGACATTGGATTCTAAAGTCTTAAAGTGCAATTAGGTCAATTTGCCCTCCAATTTAATCAATTTTTACCAAAAGGGCTTAATTGCACATTTTTCTTTCAATTAGTCCCCGGTTTCACGGATGTATACGTATGCTCTACGTATTTATACATCATACGTATTTATACGTTATGCATATTTGGATTGTTTGGTAACCTCTTTAACTCTTGTAATAATAATAATGGTTATTATTTTTAACACCTTTGTTAGTGCCTTTTTTAGCATTTTTGTATTGTGAGTGCTATTTTTAAATAGCATTTTTTGTATTATAAATTGTGAGTGCTATTGTTAGTGCTATTTTTAAATGACATTTATTTATCATAAATTGTGAGTGCTATTGTTAGTGCTATTTTTAAATGGCATTTATTTATCATAAATTGTGAGTGCTATTATTAGATAGAATTTATAATTGTTAGTGCTATTTTTAAATAGAATTTTTGTATTATAAATTGTGAGTGCTATTGTTAGTGCTATTTTTAAATAGCATTTTTGTATTATAAATTGTGAGTGCTATTGTTAGTGCTATTTTTAAATGTCATTTATTTGTGAGTGCTATTATTAGATAGAATTTATAATTGTTAGTGCTATTTTTAAATAGAATTTTTGTATTATAAATTGTGAGTGCTATTGTTAGTGCTATTTTTAAATAGCATTTTTGTATTATAAATTGTGAGTGCTATTTTTAGTGCTATTTTTAAATGTCATTTATTTGTGAGTGCTATTTTTAGATAGAATTTATAATTGTTAGTACTATTTTTAAATACAATTTATTGGAAGGTATTTTTGGCTATAAAAGGATGGCAAGAGTTTTGAGGTTGAAGGGGAGAGACATTTTGTAGAGTGTGCAAATTTTTGAGAGCTTAGAGAGAAGAACACAAACACTCTCTATATTCTCATAATCTTGAGCGAGCAAAATATACTAAGTTCGGAATATTGATTCCGCATATTGCTAGCACAATTGTTGTGGAGTTATTAGTCGTCTCCCCGTTCGTCAATTGGTGGTGCGTCCGAACTAGATGCCTAACACTTGTGGAGGCTGAGATCGAAGAACATCGAACCGACACCTCCGTTCAAGCACGCTACGAGAGGTAATCTATTTACTCCCTTTGAGACTTTGTGATTTTTTTCGATTGAAATGCACGAAGTACGCCTCTGGAGATACATGTGTGTGTTGTTATTTATTTCCGCTACGTGTTACGTGGATCCCAACAGTGGTATCAGAGCCAATCCTTAGGTGTTTTCGTGCATTTAATTGATTTTTTGCAATTTTTGCAATACTATGGCCAATATGTATTAACGAATTGTTCGTCTTACATGGCTAATGGAGATTGATTATTTTATATGATAAATTAATCAACGTAGCAAAAATTGAGACTAAATCAATTTTGAATCGAAAATTTATGGCTATCTTATTTTACGTAAAAATTCTGAATATGATTCAACGTAGAATTTTTATTGTGCCTTCCTAAGTTTTAAATTGTGCATTTATTACTTACGTGAAAGGGTGGTGATCATGGAAAAATCCCTAATCAATGTGATTGATGTATATATGAATGTATGATGATTATTTATATATTTGGGGTTGTAATTATTAAATGGAGGCTGCGTACTCCTTTTATTTTTCATGTAATCTTTATTTTTAGCATAGTCAATTGTTGATGTAAATGCTACGAGGATTACGTGGAGGAGCCTTTTAAGTCGGCGAGCTCTTTGGGGCCCAATTCTTGAAGAGTTCAAGAAACCAAGAAGAAGCGAAGAGCGGCTCTCCGTTATTAAAATATTAAAATGATTATATGTGGTCTCATTGGCTCGAGACCCATTAAATCATAATTCCATGATCACCACGTAGGATAGATATTTATGTGATTGACATCTATTTATTTATTATGATTACGTGAGCATGTTAAACTGGTTAATGTGCAAAGTCAGACTTACCTCACCCAAAATTGTGCCTGCATGAAATCCTAGTTAGGAAAATCACTCGCATTAGGTACCGAAAGGGCGTTGGTAACGACACCAGCGTAACCAAGTCCCCGAATCCAAAATCTCTGGTTCCGTAGAACTGATCGATCTCTCCCAATCGATCGGTAAGGTTTCCGGTCTACCCTCCAAGAAAGACCGGTGGCGACTCCAAATGCATGCACAATTTGCACATGCCACCACGACCACACTGAAGGTCGAAAGCGATCGACTCTTATCGTCGAAGAATACTCCCGCCGCGATTTGGTATGGGCCTGGGAGGGCTCGCGCCGATCCAAGACCCATGATCGGTAATCCATTAGCCGCGTCCGCTTCCGGACGGGTCGCGACAGCTGGCGACTCCACTGGGGACTTGTTCTAGAAACTATGGTTCTAGACCTCAAGTGGACTTAGGCCGTAATAAAAATTGAGTGATTTTTCTAACCCTACAGGCGCTCTTGAAGGTGAGGTAAGTCCGCTCACGATAGGTGTTATATGTTTTTGCAGATTGGAGTAATAAGGGGTGTAGTCTGTGATTAACTTTATTTTACGCAGGTGTGGCGTAGGAATGTATGTTGTGTGGATGATTTGAAGTGCTGATTGATAAATTGTTGTGCATGACTTGCATTGTGATGATCACGACACATGGACACACACAACCGCGCCTAAAACCCCAGGCGCCGCCTTTAGGAACACAATAGAAGGAATTGAAAATGGAATCTCCGTGAGGAAAAACACGGGGTAATCCACTTCTCAATTCCGCTCGCTTCGAACTATGGATTGAGTCCCAATGCAACGATAGTTGTGCAATGGAATCGGCTCTTTCTAGAACTCGAGGTGGGAACCTTAACCTTAGGTGCCAAACCCTCTGATTTTTAGAAGTTCACCATCACTTGTCTCATGCGCATGTCTTTGGGCGGTTGGTACACCTAAAATCGCACATAGGTCGACGAGTTGGGTTGGTAAGACTCTCTATCCCTCAAAACTATTACAGTTCATATAAATATAGGCATTTCATTCATTGCATTCTGGTGATTAGATTAAATGCCATTTCAAGGATAGATGCATGTGTTTTTCCCAAACGTCCTTGATAGAAGACGAGGAGGATGATATCCCATGGCGAACACCGAGTGAGCAACAAAGGAGCCTACTATGGACATTATTGAGATATCGTCCAATGAAGATGACGAGTTGGGGCAAGTGATCCGGAAGTCACAGATCGAACTTGGGGCATCCTTAAACGTTAGGATCACATTCCTTGGTTTCATTTTCCATTACTAGTCCTCTTGTATAGGGTTTATTTTTATCGAGGCTTTCTCTATCTCACCCCTTAGAGTGATTGTATTAGGGATCTATTGGTGTATACATTCAGATGGAACTCGGTTGTATTTCTTTTGACGGGTCATGGGAATGTGATAGTGGCATTTTCTCTAATCATCCGAATACTCCCAAGTCAAGTTTATAATTCCTTTAGAGGAAACTAAAGTTGAAAATCTTACACGACCTTTTTGGTCGTACAGGGTAATCCAACCCCAATTTCGCTAGAAGGAATTATACACTTGAATTGGTCCATGCATGTCATACGTCACTAAGTAATCCACGATAATTGATCAAGAGTATTGACGTTATTTCGAATTTAATGACGAGATAGATGTCCAAATTGCTCTCGTTCTTAACAAAACGGCCTTGATTTGGATGTCGTATCTTCAATTAAATTTAAAAACACGTCGTTATGCCTTGCATTTTTGACTAATTCGCTCTTCTGAATATTGGTCAAAAGCAATTATCGTGAATTACATTCCTTTCAATAGTATGCTTTCTTTCGAGGAATATTGATAAAAACTTTTCGCACAAGATTAAAACCCTTGTAAAAGTTCTTGTCATTATTAATTACGAGCAAGCATAAGATTGAAAGGGGTCTATGCTTTCTTTTTCAGATTATTCCTTTTGACTCGGTCTTTTCATTTGCAGGTGAAAAATAAGTAGCATAAAGAAATCTTTTCTTGGATAAGTCTGAGGCTATTCTTTCATCTGACCATGAGTGAGTTAGAAAATCAGAACACATCTACTCGACTTATTATGGATCGGCTCATTCAAGTCTAAGATGTCCGGATGCTCGAAGAAATGGATCATATAAAAGCTAAAACAAACACAGGGGCTTTCATTCATTCTTGCCCAAACCAGATCATACAATTCATTGGGGTGGAAAAGTAAAGCAGAAGTGAGCCCTAATCAACGACACAAAGGAGCCCAGCTGGCCCTCCAGGTTATGGATGCTTTGTTTATACGCACCACTCCGCGTATCATGGTCCGCAAGCCTGAGGTGGAGGCGTTTGCGTTCATCATTGACTGCAACAACCTGAGTCTCGTGATCTTCGGCGACTGCTTCCAAGTCCCGAACAAGTCCATTCTCACGAGTTATATCCTCGTTTATGCCGTTGAGCCTTTCTTCCAGCCACTCGCTCCGATTCCTTAGCAGGGCATTACGTCGATCGCGCTCATAGGTAGCCAGAGATAGAGCTAAGTCCTCCACCAGATTCCTCCTCTCGCGTAGCAATGTCGAAACCCGCTCTTTGGCGAACTCAACAGCCTTTTTGTGACTATCGGCCAGGTAGTCAGCCAACGCTAGGCGGTCGGACTGATCCTCATAACGGGCTCGCAAGACACGAGCCACGGTAACTCCCCGATGAGCAGCGCGGTAGACCTCCAAGGAGTTCGTAAAGAGCGTTGGAAAAATATTGTATTCCCTCCCCAACGCGGTACCCTCGAGGGAGGTGATGTCCAGGTCCCCGAACATGACTCTGATCTCATCCTCGGTTTCGGGATGATCGGCTATGTGAGCGTAGCCTCGACCCAAGAGGTTATAGAACTCTTTCCATCGAGTCAAAGCTTCGGCTGAGAAAGTGTGAACTTGGGAAGAAGCCATTTTCGACGGAGATGTGTGTAGTGGAGCGATTAGAGGATGGAAGCAAATTATATGAGAGCGTTAATCTCCCAAACACCAACTCCGCATTTTATAGCGTCTCGAGAGTGGAGAAAAGTTGCAGCAATAATGCTTGTGGAGCCGGGTTAATTAATGTAAAGCGAGGGCTGCTCCTCCCGTGAATCATCAGACATGTCCTGATCCGCAATTTCAGGCCTGACAAATTCGGTCTCGCCATTATTAAAGCTGGGAGGGAGGCGAGCGCAACTATCGAAGAAGCCGCGAAAGGATTGTGTTGTTCCATCACGCATGAAGCTGGGCGGCGAGTGAACAGCTCTGCCACTTAAAAAGAGAAGACAGTGCTGAACAGGCATGACTATTGAGGAAAAGTGAAAGGCGAGCGCAACTATCGAAGAAGCCGCGAAAGGATTGTGTTGTTCCATCACGCATGAAGCTGGGCGGCGAGTGAACAGCTCTGCCACTTAAAAAGAGAAGACAGTGCTGAACATGCATGACTATTGAGGAAAAGTGAAAGGCGAGCGCAACTATCGAAGAAGCCGCGAAAGGATTGTGTTGTTCCATCACGCATAAAGCTGGGCGGCGAGTGAACAGCTCTGCCACTTAAAAAGAGAAGACAGTGCTGAACAGGCATGACTATCGAGGAAAAGTGAAAGGCGAGCGCTACTATCGAAGAAGCCGCGGAAGGATTTGGTTACCCCTTCGTGTCGGAAAGCTGAGCAGGAGGTAAACAGTTCCGTCGTTTCAAAAACAGAACGCTGAACAGACCTAGCTTTCGAGGAAAAGGAGGCAACAAATCGAAAGAGCGAGTATACAAAAGAGAACAGAGAACCCCGAGTGACGAGTTCGTTGAAAGACCTCAAATTCTCTAGAATCAGATTCGACATCGAAGCCATGGAACTCAACATCGCCGGTGACGAACATCAAGATCGCAGTGGTGACGACGGCAGTGGCCACGACGCTCAACCCCGGAAAAGAAAAAGTCGCCAGCGCTACGCTCGGAAAGAAATCCAGGAGCTTGAAGCTTTCTTCGATGAATGCCCTTGCCCAAACGAGGAACAAAAGATTGAATTGGGCCAGAAGCTGGGAATGAATCCTATGAGAATCCATTTTTGGTTTCAGAATAGACGTTTCAGACTAGGTGTCCAACACAGGCGTAAGGAGATCACGGCCCTAAAAGAGCAGAACCAAAACCTTCAAATGGAAAACATGTGGTATGAGAAAATTCTCAGTACTATTACCTGCCCTGACTGCGGTGGCCCTACCACCCTCAGTAAATTGTTCCCCAGTAAGCCTTCTACGAAGATGGAAGGTGCTCATTTATCCCCCTGCTCCCTTGAGCCATCTCCGGTACAATCAGATCCTGCTAATGGCGCGCATGAGCAGATCGATCCTACAGAAATTATACCAGTGTCTTCGGAGGAAGAAGATACGTGTCGTTATGATCGGAGTCACCTCATCGAAGCCCATGAATCTCCTCCACAACAGCTTCCGGTAAGATCAGATACGGTTCAAGAGGAGTTAGAGGTTAGTCGGCAGGCTATCTACGCCACTCTGGACGACGAGAAGAAGAAATTCACTTGGCCCCCGGAGCTTCATCTCAAGTTCTTGGACGCAGTTCGACAGATAGGACTCGACTTCATAGGTCCGACAAGCATACTTAGGGTCATGAACGTACCGGGACTTACCAAGCAATTAGTCGCGAATCACCTTGGTTGCTACAGAAGGGCGTTAGGACAGCGTTATGCAGAATTGAATCCGAGCAATAGACTCGGCTGCGAACCCAGCACCCTTATGACAAATGAGGCCCGGTCGAATCTGGACGACTATTGGGGATTTGATCAGGATATCCTCGCGAGTCATTTCAATATTCCTCAAGAACACGCATCACAAGTGCAACGAGTAAGCACTCCTCCGTCCGAGCAGCAGCTAGTCAGTGTTCATCCTGTCGCAGATCAGCCCACCATGCCCAGTGCTCAAGGGTTTGCCCAATTAGAGCATATGGCTTCAGATGATCTAATGGGAGAAAGCTTGGAGCACTCTTATTTCCCTAATCCCCAAGTGGGAGATGCTTGTGGTAGTCAATCGATCAAATCTCCTCTTATAATCCCAGACAAAGATGGAGGTTCCAGTTCGAAGAACCCGTCGGGCGATGCAGCTCAACCTACACATCAATCGTTCGAGGGGTCGGGTGATTTCTTCGATGAAGGACTTGATACCTGGTTCGATCAGTTGGAAGCTATTAAATGTTGGCAACCATGATCTGCACTTGGTAATGGCACACCTAAGCTGAGGCCAGACTGGTTAGTCATTGGACATGCCCCAAGAAAGAAGGGGATGTACGCGAGAAGGATGTATCTCCTATTGTAAAGTTCTCATCGGTGCATGCGTTTGTTTCTTCAATAGCTAGAGTTGATTCTGCATAATGTTTTTCGCAAACGTCATCTCGTGTGTATACGGTAATTCCTTGTTATTAAGTTCAAGGTAAAATCAGCCCCGACGCGTGAAGGCAGAATTGATAGCATGAGTTACTAGCAGAATGTGATCGAGCTCGAAAGTGAAAGATTACTAGCGGCCCCAAACGCAATGACCGCAAAATCAGGGGCAATCTTTAAGTTTCGAGCAACTACAAATCTATTTCTCACGAGGCATTCAGGTCAATCAAATATAAAGTGTCGGGCTGTGAGAATGATGCGTAGTCAATCTGTTGACACAGGCGAAAAAGGAGTCGCGTAGATCCGAAAGCAAAAACCTTTCTTGGCTAGTCAACAATGCAGAATGAAAGAGCATATATAAACAAACTCGCATTTATTTCATTCAGCAGGAAAGTTTACAAGTGGATCACTGAGGGGGAGCAGTAAACCCAAAATGAGTTCTGACAAGCATCACAAAAAAGCTTAACTGACTCTCCATGCTATCCATGCCTTGCTTACAACCCACACTCCGGGAATCGAGGTCTACAAGCTTGAAGAAAAGGAGACGACATTTCTCCTTAAGTTCGTTCACCTTGGTGTCATAGTACTCGAACTCAAGCTCTAAGTCATGAGCCAGCACCCTCCCGCGAGCTATATCCATGCTTAGGTCTTCAAGCCTTTCCTCCAACCAGGCACACTGGAACCTCAGCACGAAGTTGTGCTGGTCTTGCTCAAAGGCGGTGTCAAAAAGAGCCAGACGCTCCACCAAGTTGTCCCTCTCACGGACCAGCATCGAAACCTGGGCGTGGGCGTATTCAACAGCCCTTTTATGGTTATCGGCCGTCAGCATGGCCAACATCAGGGACTCAGTTCGGTCCTGATAACGGGCTCGCACGATACCAGCCAAAGTGACCTCCCGGCTAGCAACTTCGTAA
Organism: Rhodomyrtus psidioides; assembly: GCA_021437785.1. Lineage (NCBI taxonomy): Eukaryota > Viridiplantae > Streptophyta > Magnoliopsida > Myrtales > Myrtaceae > Rhodomyrtus > Rhodomyrtus psidioides. The sequence goes on along the minus strand of JAILYB010000058.1, from coordinate 3,616,364 downwards.
GCCTGCATGAAATTGTTAAAGAGAGTTGGGAAGATCACAAACTCCCTTTGCAGTTTCGTACCTTCAATACACGCAGTATCCAGGGCCGGAATCAGAGTACGAACTTCAACCTCAGCTTCAGGATGATTGTTTATGTAGCCATAACCCCTACCCAAGAGGTGGTAAAATCTCTCCCATTGGGTCGAAGCTTCAGGTAAGGCAACAGGCATAGAGGAGGAATCCATATGCGATGGAATGACGGAGAAGAGAGTGAGAATGTGAAGAGTGTTTGAGAGGCTGAGTCTGATAAGGCTAAAGTGTTAATCTTCTTGACATCAATCTATCACCTTATAAATGCTCGAGTACAGGGAGAAGTGGTAATAATATTTTATGTGCAGTAGAGCCAAGCGGGTTTCGTTAATGCATCCCCGATGAGTCACGAATCCACCACCGTCCTGTGATCTCGGGTTTTACGAAACATAATGGCGCCGAAAGGTGGGCAGGCTTGTTACTCTAGAGACTGGGCCAGGGGGACAAGCGTAGTGCTCGACAAAGCGAAATCAACGCAAGAGATCTTCAGGCTCCGTTCACGTAGAAAAGAGCAAAAAAGGACAAAGTGGGAATTACGAAGCCTTGAGAAAAACGCTCGTCAAGTAGCCATCACAAAAGGACGAAGTGGGAATCTCGAAACATTGAGAAGAGCGCTCGTCGGGTAGCCATCACCTTTGATCGAAGAACGGTGATCCGGCTCCTTTAACCTCTCAGAATTTGCAGAGAAAGTGAAGATCCAAGGAGGAACAAAGAAAGCTGAGTTAACGGAAAATCAAACAGTGATATCCCGGTCAAAATGTTCAAGGGATTCTGTCATTTACTGGAAGCGCCAGACTTGGAGGTCTCCGAGCTTGAGCTGCTGGAAGAGTTTGAAGATCTCAGGACCGAACCTGACACGAGGGCCATGGAGACCGATCCTTCTAATGATGAAACCCGCGGCTTGGTTAACGAGAACAGTACCCGCGACGGTTATCAGCGTCAGAAAGGGGAATATCTCAAACGCAACACTTCAGGTCAAGTCCATAAACTCGAATTGTTTTTCAGGGAATACCCCTATCCGGACATGGAACAGAAAATCAAAATGGGCCAGGAGATAGGGTGGGAGCCTCGGAAGGTCAAGTGCTGGTTTGAAAACAAACGAACCCGGCTGAAGCAGCAACGCGATCGGCACGAGTTAGCGGTTGTAAGGGAGGAAAATGAAAAGCTTCGAATAAAAAACACTCAGTACAAAAAAGCTCTAAGCATCGCTATTTGCCTGGAGTGCGGTAACCCTGTTCCCACGGACGGAGTATTCACTGAAGAGCCAGATCTGGGGGTTTATAATGCTCATTTGTTGCAATGCCCTTCGCAACATCTTTCGGAACAGGCGGGTACCGCCGAGGATCTACAAGAGGAAACTAGTGCTATAAGGTCAAAGTCGACGCCCATTGTGGAAGGGAACATGCGTCATGACAAGTCGGGTCCGCTCGATGATGAACTCACCATCATGACCAGCCGATCTGAGACCACTAAATCCCCTCCAGAGCAACCTCCAACACGACCAGATTCCGAGAAGAGTAACCGCCAAGTTGCTGACACCACTTCTGCTAGCAAGAAAATAAGATTTCGTTGGACCCCGGAGTTTCATAGCAAATTTGTTGATGCAGTTCAACAGTTGGGGATCAGTTTTGCTTGCCCCTTGCGCATACTCGAAATCATGAACGTGCCGGGACTGACTAAAAATATGGTCAAGAATCACCTTTGGCGCTACAAGAAACTACTGAGAGATGGACGAGCGTCGCTAGACCAAGATAGAGGCGGTTCAACACGACCAGATTCCACGAAGAGTAGCCGCCGAGTTGCCAACCCTACTTCGGCTAGCAAGAAAACAAGGTTTTATTGGACCTCGGAGCTTCATAGCAAATTTGTTGATGCAGTTCAACAGTTAGGGATCAGTTTGGCTCGCCCATCGCGCATACTCAAGATCATGAACATGCCGGAATTGGATAGAAATAAAGTCAGGAACCACCTTTGGTGCTACAAAAGACTACTGAGAGATGGACGAGTGGCGCTAGACCAAGAGAGAGGCAGTTCAAGTTTAAACGATGAGCATGGCTGTGATCGCAATCCTCATGAAGCAGGAAGCATCCAATCACCTTTTAACACCGATGGGACTGACAATTACACGGTCGATTGTTCAGGCATCAATCAGAGTACTCCCATGGGTTATCCCAGTACTCCTCAGGAGTATGTACCGCAATTTCAGCAAATCGGGACTCCCCAGTCTGAGCACCGACTGGCCGTTAATACTAGTCCTACAGCGGATCTAACACTGGCAGGAGATGCACATACAATCTTGCGAGACGATTACGGAGATTCCGGCTCGAAGAATCAGGTGGTCCATGACGAAAATGGCAAAAAGATTCCTTCTCCAGTAGTCGACAATACTCAACCTGAGTGTCAGTCGCTCGATGGTTCAGACGATCTCCTTGAAAACATCTATTCTTGGTTCGATCGGCTGAATTCCCCCCTGAGTTACCCTGGTACTCCCCAAGAGTATGTACAACAATTTCAGCAGGTATGGACTCCCCAATTTGAGCACCAACCGATCGTTAGTGTTATTCCTACGGCGAATCCAGCATCGGGTACAAACCTACTGGACAACGATGAAAATACCAACTCGAGAAGTGAGGTTGTTCATGTCGAAAGTAGTGTGAGGAACCCATCGCCAACGGTTGAGGATGCCCGACTTGGGCGTCAATGGCTTGAAATTTCAAGCGAGTCCCTCAGTGAGCAACTCGGCGTGTGGATCACGCATAAACCGAGAAACCAGGTTGTTCATGCCGAAAATGGGAGAAGTCCGTCACCAGCAATTAAGGATGCTCAACTTGGACGACTCGAGCGGTCGGACGATCTCCTGAATGAGCAACTCAGCCTATGGGTCAAGCATTTTGGAACAAGTGCATCTTCGCAGTCGTGACCGGTACCGGCGACCGGACATCAGGTTCGAAGCTCGTGTGCTAAATCATTAGAAGGCTCAGGAGAGTGAGAGGTGAATACATCGAATGAATGTGTTACGGATTTCGTTGTAAAGTTCCCGCGGGAACATTGTAATTAACGCTGAAAATTAACCGCTCTGAGTGTCAACATTACCCTTTGAACGTCTTCGAGCCAAGGGCCATGGATTAATCACTTAATCCGTGGAGCAAATTCCATGAACGATGACTATCACCCGCGGAGCATAATGGGATCTACCCCCATTCAGCACGAAATACGTTTGGTCACGAAGCCTCCCATTTGGTAAAACGATGTATCGTTCCTAAACGATCTTCAACCGAATACCAAAGTAATGTCTCATTTCTTTCCCTTCTCAGGTGTTAAACGTGGATAAATCACCCAAGGAGCCATCTATTCAAATGACAAAACAGACGTCGCCCAGCTGGGGCAAATGAACCGTAGGCATTGCAAATACCTTCAAGCACGGATGGAGGAATTCGATAGATGTTGTTCATATCAATATGCAACGTCAAAACGGAATGCAAATCAAGTGTAAAAGGACGTATCGTTCCAAAATGATTATTTCCTTGATATGGGAATAATGCTTCCTTTTCTTTTCCTCTCAGATGATGATCAAGAGCAGAAGACGCAGGATGTAATGCTTTCAAATAACAAACAGGGAACGTCAAATACCTCAAACGGCGACTGTGATCAAGAGAATCACCAAACCGCCACATGACGAATCCCAAGAATATCAAGCTGTCTTGAGACAGATTAAATTGATCAAGGACTCTGACAATCGAGATGGATGATCAGAATCTGCAAAAATCAATGGGAGCAGGTTCCCCCCATTTGCTTTGAGGAGCCAAACCGGGGGCAAACTCTCATGATCCCCCATGAAAGCGCATCAGACCAGGGTCATCGAATCCAGAGATGACAAACAGCAAGACAAGCGTCACCTAGCTGTGATAAATCACGCCTAACTGGGGCAAGTGAATTAATTTTGCGCTGGACAAAGAAAGATGTGTCTTCTCCGGCAAAGTCAAATAGCAGAGTCGTCCGCATCAGAATCAAACCCCAAGATACGAATTTGGGCGAACGGTAACTTTGTATCGTTCCAATTTGATCTTCGAAGATCACGGGCTTAACATGAGTTTTTCTCATTTAACAGGAAGTCGTTGGCGCCGAAAGCCTCAAAAGAAAAGAGCTCGCTGATAGGGAGGCGAATAGAATCATTGGCCTTGGAAGTCAGGATTCCAGAAAATGGTCTTTGATTATAAGATCGAGTGGAGGGTAAAAAGTATCGCTTCCACACTTCATGCTTTGACATGCATTCCGATAACAATTTCCTTTTTCCTTGAATAAAAGGAACTCTGAAGAGTGGCGCTGGAATGCGTCCAAAAACACAAATGGATCTCCTCTGGGGCAAACCCTGGAAAATGATTCATCGCCAACCAAACGGAGGGATCAAGGCCACAAGATGGATGGCCAACTTCTGCAAGCCGCACGTTTGTGTTCAAATGGAAACACAAAACAAGAACAATGTTGTATCGTTCCAATTTGCCTGGAATTTTAGAACGCAAACTGACGCCTAATTCCCGTCTTTGACAGGGGATCACCATCAAGGCGAAACAGGTTTTCACATCCCATGTATTACCCATTGGAATACATGACCAAGGGTAAGATGTATCGTTCTAATTTTTTTGAAAAATTCATGAACGAACAATAACATGTTTCTTCTACATTTTCAGGGATCTCCAGCCGCGAGGGACAGGTAAGTATCCCTCTCCCAAATCCCTTGAAGATGTTGAGTAAAAAATAGAGAAGAAAAGAAAAGCTCTCAGAGTCTAATGTCTAGAAAAGACATAGAACTCAAATTTCATTGGCATTCATGTTTTGAAACAGGAGGTTGTCTGAACATGAATAAGAACATGCATGCGGCATCATAAAATCCCCTTTGACGGGTAAAATTTTTGGAGAAAATGAAAGAGATTTTTCCAATAAAAAAATTGTTCAAAACTTTCAAAAGGACGTTTTCTCAAAAGACAAGAGGCAAAGCCTAGTCCAAACACATCCCACACACACTGGAGAGATGAGTGGAGCAGATCAGATAGCAAAATCTGGACCTACGGAAGTAGGGACCATTCGCAGCGATTACATGGATTGGGACGACGGAGGCATTCGTTTTTTATCCCCAAACACTACAGGTGACCGTTGATAACCCCTTCGAACGGCGGTTTTCATCCTTAACCCTGTCAAGAACCACCCCACATCGGGGCAAAATGGAGGTGAGTCCAGCGGCATCAGGAGAAAATGGTCAGAAATTTTCTTGCTCGGACTAACATTAATCTTTGTGTGTTGTTTATATGGTAATCCAAGTGCCATAGGATGACGAGAAGCATTCATTTCTCTATCACACACACTGAATCCTTTGCACAGCCAACTTGAGCCTGCAAATTCATTTCATGAACCCATTGGTGATCATTCCAAAACGGATGCAGCACCCCTTCAAAAATGGAAGAGTTCAAGACTCAGGGATTACGAAGAAGATTCCTGGGCTGATATTTAAAGCATGTTTAGACTATATGTCTAACATGATCCCATGAAGATGAGAAAAAAGCGGGATTCCAAAAATGAATGAGAAAAATCCACCGCATCAAGAAAAAGCAAAGTGCCTGGTAAAAGCGAGGTCGATGCTCGTGCAAGCTGTTTGCTTGATTCCCAGTGAAACTTGGATGGGAAAAGAGAAAATTCCTAAAGGAGTCAGATAAAAAGACTGCTCTCCAAATGATGTCAAGCGCGGAGGAAAGGCGCAGACAGAGTTGTCAACCTTCTTAATGCAACAAGAGACGCTCTCTAAAGGACTTGTGCACACCTCAAAAGCGGTTGCACACCTCAAAACTGAAGATGCAGAATGGAAAAGACAGGTGACAAATTTGCAATGATCACCAATGTCAATCCCCTCATAAATTCTGGGCCAAAAACAAGCCTTTTTCGGTCCCCAATCTTACCAACATCATAACCCTGAAACAGTCTTCTCTGACTAAGACACTTGGGTTAACATATAGCTTAGCTCGAAGAGGTACGAGCAAGACTATTTCTTTCTCATTTTGCAGGGTTCTCGACTTGTAAACCCGGAGCAGATGTTGAAGACTTTCATACAATGGCCTCGACTCCAAAGCGGGTCCCCCTTGAAAACCAATATTCAAGCCCAACATTACGGTCCCGTGGAAGACCTCCCGACCGATCAAAATGTATGCGCTGCGAATGAACCTAAAACCTAGGCACATGTTAGTAGGGAATTGAGTGCATCCCCTATAAAAAACCACTATCGCAAAACAGGTGAGAAGACCTCCTTGTCGAGAAATATTCCAATTGATGTTTTGAACAAACTCTTTTTGGAATTTTAAAACTGTTGATCCAGATTTTCCGTGCAAGGGATTTGTGATCACATTTGCATGTTGCAAGAATGCTTTGGATAACCTCCAGCATCAAAATGCACATTTCATGATTAAAACTTAAATCATACGGTTTTGTCAAAATGGACAGCCGTAGTCTTCCCAAAGATTACTAACGTTTTCTTGGTGAAGAAAAATCTTTCAGGCTCAAACTTCTGCAGGATACCGGGAGAACCCAGCTCCCAGAATGTCGCTTCAACAGACTCAAGTGAAGTTTTGTCAAAATAAAATCTTTCACTGCTTCAAAAAAACTGAATTCCCGACAAACTTCGGGGTCTCCAAAAAAAAAAGGGGGAAGAAAAACCCTTTTAAAAGAAAAAGTCCTATCAGACGTGGAGAACCCTCGTCCCAGGACCCATTTTCAAAATATCAAACAGTCTCATCGGACGTGGAGAACCCTCGTCATGAGACCCCTTTTTCAAAACTTAGGCAGTCTCATCGGACGTGGAGAACCCTCGTCATGAGACCCCTTTTCAAAAATTTAGGCAGTCTCATCGGACGTGGAGAACCCTCGTCATGAGACCCCCTTTTCAAAATTTAGGAAATCTCATCGGACGTGGAGAACCCTCGTCATGAGACCCCTTTTCATTTAGGCAGTCTCATCGGACGTGGAGAACCCTCGTCATGAGACCCCTTGTCAAAGTCAAAACTGAAGGTAGATACCGCCTGAAGGGTCAAATCAAAGGTAGATACCGCCTGAAGGGTCAAATCAAGGTAGATACCGCCTGAAGGGTCAAATCAAGGTAGATACCGCCTGAAGGGTCAAATCAAAGGTAGATACCGCCTGAAGGGTCAACTCATGGTAGATACCGCCTGAAGGGTCAAATCAAAGGTAGATACCGCCTGAATGGTCAAAATCAAAGGTAGATACCGCTTGAAGGGTCAACACAAGGTAGATACCGCTTGAAGGGTCAACACATGGTAGATACCGCCTTAAGGGTCAACACAAGGTAGAAACCGCCTGAAGGGTCAAATCAAAGGTAGAAACCGCCTGAAGGGTCAACTCAAGGTAGAAACCGCCTGAATGGTCAAACCAAGGTAGAAACCGCCTGAGGGATCACATTAATGGTAGAAACCGCCTGAAGGGTCACATATGGTAGAAACCGCATAAGGGTCCACTCATTGATAAATATCGCAGTAAGGATCAACACAAAGGTCTGATCCACCATACGGATCAAAATTCTTGGCAAATCCCAAAGCGTGGGATACGCCTTCCTTAGGTTCCTACAAGTTAGGAATCCCATCATGGTATGACCTACCATACAGGTCAGAGCTTAATCTCCCTGGGATATTCTGAATGACGAGTCCTAGGCATCTTCTTGAAAGTCGTCGCAACCGGCAGCATCCGACAGGTGAGCTTCAGGTAAGCCTCTCTCACTTCGGCCCATGTTCAAATTGTTAGAGCAAACCGGAGATTGATTTGAGCTTTTATCAATAGGCTTAAGGATCCGATGTCATAACATTTCTTCTCTTATTTTCCCAGTTGAGTCGGTTAGGAATCAGGTGCCACCTTATCTTTGAGAGAAACCTCTAACGAGATTCCTTTCAAAGAGGGGCAGCTGTTGACACCTGATTTTTTTTACCATTTATTATTGTGATTTTTATTCTTTAAAATTAATTAAAAATATCAAAAAAGGTCATAAAATCACGAAATCAACTTTGGAAGCCTTGGTTTAACCTTAGGAACCAATTTTGAACAAAAAATATTTTTCGGTATTTTTAATATTTTTCGAGTTTATTTAATTATAAAAATACCCAAAAAATCAGAAAAATACCATTCGTGGTCAGAAAAATACCCAAAAATATTCGATAATTTTGTTTTAATTTCCTCTTCAAGTGTGTCACTTTAAATCTCAAAAATTCGGCTCGGGTCACTATGTTCCTTCAAAACATAAACCCGAACCGAGCCTAAAAAAAAAAATCATTTTCGAGTCTTTTAGTTTTCAATTCTCACTTTTTAAAAGCTATGACATTGGATTCTAAAGTCTTAAAGTGCAATTAGGTCAATTTGCCCTCCAATTTAATCAATTTTTACCAAAAGGGCTTAATTGCACATTTTTCTTTCAATTAGTCCCCGGTTTCACGGATGTATACGTATGCTCTACGTATTTATACATCATACGTATTTATACGTTATGCATATTTGGATTGTTTGGTAACCTCTTTAACTCTTGTAATAATAATAATGGTTATTATTTTTAACACCTTTGTTAGTGCCTTTTTTAGCATTTTTGTATTGTGAGTGCTATTTTTAAATAGCATTTTTTGTATTATAAATTGTGAGTGCTATTGTTAGTGCTATTTTTAAATGACATTTATTTATCATAAATTGTGAGTGCTATTGTTAGTGCTATTTTTAAATGGCATTTATTTATCATAAATTGTGAGTGCTATTATTAGATAGAATTTATAATTGTTAGTGCTATTTTTAAATAGAATTTTTGTATTATAAATTGTGAGTGCTATTGTTAGTGCTATTTTTAAATAGCATTTTTGTATTATAAATTGTGAGTGCTATTGTTAGTGCTATTTTTAAATGTCATTTATTTGTGAGTGCTATTATTAGATAGAATTTATAATTGTTAGTGCTATTTTTAAATAGAATTTTTGTATTATAAATTGTGAGTGCTATTGTTAGTGCTATTTTTAAATAGCATTTTTGTATTATAAATTGTGAGTGCTATTGTTAGTGCTATTTTTAAATGTCATTTATTTGTGAGTGCTATTTTTAGATAGAATTTATAATTGTTAGTACTATTTTTAAATACAATTTATTGGAAGGTATTTTTGGCTATAAAAGGATGGCAAGAGTTTTGAGGTTGAAGGGGAGAGACATTTTGTAGAGTGTGCAAATTTTTGAGAGCTTAGAGAGAAGAACACAAACACTCTCTATATTCTCATAATCTTGAGCGAGCAAAATATACTAAGTTCGGAATATTGATTCTGCATATTGCTAGCACAATTGTTGTGGAGTTATTAGTCGTCTCCCCGTTCGTCAATTGGTGGTGCGTCCGAACTAGATGCCTAACACTTGTGGAGGCTGAGATCGAAGAACATCGAACCGACACCTCCGTTCAAGCACGCTACGAGAGGTAATCTATTTACTCCCTTTGAGACTTTGTGATTTTTTTCGATTGAAATGCACGAAGTACGCCTCTGGAGATACATGTGTGTGTTGTTATTTATTTCCGCTACGTGTTACGTGGATCCCAACAGTGGTATCAGAGCCAATCCTTAGGTGTTTTCGTGCATTTAATTGATTTTTTGCAATTTTTGCAATACTATGGCCAATATGTATTAACGAATTGTTCGTCTTACATGGCTAATGGAGATTGATTATTTTATATGATAAATTAATCAACGTAGCAAAAATTGAGACTAAATCAATTTTGAATCGAAAATTTATGGCTATCTTATTTTACGTAAAAATTCTGAATATGATTCAACGTAGAATTTTTATTGTGCCTTCCTAAGTTTTAAATTGTGCATTTATTACTTACGTGAAAGGGTGGTGATCATGGAAAAATCCCTAATCAATGTGATTGATGTATATATGAATGTATGATGATTATTTATATATTTGGGGTTGTAATTATTAAATGGAGGCTGCGTACTCCTTTTATTTTTCATGTAATCTTTATTTTTAGCATAGTCAATTGTTGATGTAAATGCTACGAGGATTACGTGGAGGAGCCTTTTAAGTCGGCGAGCTCTTTGGGGCCCAATTCTTGAAGAGTTCAAGAAACCAAGAAGAAGCGAAGAGCGGCTCTCCGTTATTAAAATATTAAAATGATTATATGTGGTCTCATTGGCTCGAGACCCATTAAATCATAATTCCATGATCACCACGTAGGATAGATATTTATTTGATTGACATCTATTTATTTATTATGATTACGTGAGCATGTTAAACTGGTTAATGTGCAAAGTCAGACTTACCTCACCCAAAATTGTGCCTGCATGAAATCCTAGTTAGGAAAATCACTCGCATTAGGTACCGAAAGGGCGTTGGTAACGACACCAGCGTAACCAAGTCCCCGAACCCAAAATCTCTGGTTCCGTAGAACTGATCGATCTCTCCCAATCGATCGGTAAGGTTTCCGGTCTACCCTCCAAGAAAGACCGGTGGCGACTCCAAATGCATGCACAATTTGCACATGCCACCACGACCACACTGAAGGTCGAAAGCGATCGACTCTTATCGTCGAAGAATACTCCCGCCGCGATTTGGTATGGGCCTGGGAGGGCTCGCGCCGATCCAAGACCCGTGATCGGTAATCCATTAGCCGCGTCCGCTTCCGGACGGGTCGCGACAGTTATACGGCACCACCTGCGTCCCAATCGTATAACGCTAGCAATGGATTCCTTAATCGTTATTCGATCGGCATTTATTGGCTCTAAACGTTCCCTTGGCAATCCTTATGGTCAAAGTGTCATTTCCTTCTTGAGTTTCCTAGATCCACGTACCTTGTCATGTGTTAGCCTTTCCCTTTTGGTTAGTCTACTCAGGATTGATCAGGTCTGAGCGAAATAAAACTGAAATACATCGATAGATACTTCTCATTCAATAGTCTCAGAATGGTAGGAAATTCAGAATGTCACAATTCTTCCCCATTACAGAAATTTCATCCTCGAAATTTACAATTTCCCGATTATCCACTTTCATAGGGGTACTGACGCCTCACCGCATCCTCACTTTTCAAAATGGTTCCTCCCATTACTTGACACTCCTATTTGTCCTTTCTGACAAAAGTTATCCTCCTTCAGGACTTATTCCTCTTCGTCCTCAACCTGCACTTGCTTTTTTTTTCTTCTATTTTCTCCTGACATTCATAATATCTGTCGGTGGTACACCTTCGAGCATTCAAATCTTCCTTTTAATTTACCTATTCGTCCGAGGATAATACGTGCATCACTCTGTAACCCTGCATTTGAAATTCCCAGTCGGAAGGCTGTTCCAAAATGTTGCCTTAAATTCATGTTGCTTTCCTATCACGATCATTACCATATCATCATGAAAACTTACTCCTTGGTGTCTATACCATTTGGCATAATCATCCAATTCAAACGTCCTTTTGTATCGTCGGGGACGCACAATTTCCATTGGCTTACCCTTGATTGTCCAAATCGAACCATAGCCTTCTCGACTTCTCAGGCAAACTCATGATTGAGTGCTTATTAGCTCTTCCTCGATTACATTCGAGATCCTCCAATGACCAATTTAATCCACCAACTTGCAACGGATATGCTTCCCCTTCAATCCCCCTGGAGCAGTCAACATTTCCAACTCTTGCAGTTCACATAGTTTCAAGGTCTTTCCTTACACGAGCAATGCTCCCGTATCTGTAAGTAATTTCATCCATCAACGTTGGTTCTTATTCAATTCCTCTTGGAAAACTACTACTTAATGTTCTTGGAGTAGTTATAGACTTGAAATCTTCTTCTACACAAGCAAGATTTTCCAAACTTTGTCGTGAGGACATTCGCAAACCAACTCCAATCATGCTCTAAGCATTCCGACTCATATGGCATTATCATCACGATGTATATGCAATGTCCACTTCCGGTTGTCTCGTTATGCCTCAAGTTTCATTCCTTGGCCCTCTGTTATCTATCGTCTCTCAATACGGTAACAATCAACTCAATAATTCCTTGGATACCCAATCCGACTGTTATCCACTTTATTACTACCAAGTGTCGAATCATTCCACCTGTCCATGGTACCATTCACTTGAGAGCTCATACCTTGGCCCTCTGCTCTCATGGGTCCCCACTTGGACCATACCACATTTTGTTCATTTTTGTCACTATTTCCTCAGGAAGCAATAGTGCCTCAGCCTCTGAGTTCCACAACCAGCTAATGCTACCATACCTCAATTTCATCCATTCAGCTGAACGTCAGCATTATCCTAGAATTCAACGTTGTCTACAGGACAGTTTCTCGGACTTCACTCTAGGAATCATTCAAGTTCTGCGTCTTCTTTCTCAATCCAGACGCTCAACCTTAATACCAAGACAATTCGAATTTTCTCTTCCTTTCACACTATGGTCTCTCACCCTATGAAGGAAACCATACACTTCAATGACATTCTCTCATTTTGAATTCACCTCCTTCTTATTCTATAGGACGTTAGTCTTGGAGTCTTTGTCAATAGCGGTGTTCGTACTCCAGGATTCAGATACCACCATACTTGGCATTCTCCTTCTAGTGACTCAGTCACCTCAAGTGGCAAGATTCGTTCTTCCTTGGTCTCCCCCAATTTACATATCGAATACTCAACTCGATTACCTCAAATCACTGTGCAATTACACTCTAAGCGCTCTTTTCTCTTACTTAACCATTCATTAGGATTATGAACATCTAGGGCTATCAAGTCCATTCACTTTCCTTTCCCTCAATGACCATCTTATGGTCCAATCACCCTTTGACACTCTACTCTTTAGGGCTGATAACACACAATGCCACTTCTTGGGGTCCCAACTTAGCCTCCATAAAAAGGCATCACATTGGTTATACGGCATCACCCACGTCCCAATCGTATAACGCTAGCAATAGATTCCTTAATAATTATTCGATCGGCCTTTATTGACTCTAAACGTTCCCTGGCAATCCTTATGGTCAAAGTGTCATTTCCTTCTTGAGTTTCCTAGGTCCATGTACCTTGTCATGCGTTAGCCTTTCCCTTTTGGTTAGTCTACTCAGGATTGATCAGGTCCGAGCGAAATAAACTAAAATACATCGTTAGATACTTCTCATTCAATAGTCTCAGAATGGTAGGAAATTCAGAATGTCACACCGAATGTTTGGAGCCATTTGAAGTCATGAAGCCCACGAAACAGCCTTCTCCCAAACCGGTCAGATTCTGCCTCATCCTAACGATTAAGGTCTCTAATGGTATAATAGCCTAATTAAACTTAGTAGCACGCAACTCAATATAGGCTATACCCACATAATTTAAAACAACCTACCACAAACAGCATAGACCAAACATATGACCAATAGCACATGATCTCAGAAGCATGGAAAGGTAGACAAGGATTAAAACAGACTTTTATTTATAAAACATGTCGAAAGACCACATAGGTAGTTCACTTGCTTAAATAAAACAAGATAGTGACTACGGTCATCAATTTATAGGCGCAACTGGGAGGGCAAGAAGGGAAACTACTCCATCGACATCAAAATTCGCCTATACCAAAAAGTCTTCCAAAAAGTGACAGCCAACGACTCCAGTCCTCACTCCTCATATGAGTGGTCGGTGAGGAGTAGCTCAGTCTCCTCATCGTAATCCTCATCCAATGACTTTGGTGGTGGAACATATAACTCCATCTCGTTAGCGACAGGCTCCAGGTCAACATCAGGTACGATTGGCTCAGGTGGCGGTGGAGGCATCTCAGGTACAAGGATCTCAGGGAGTACAAGAGCTATAGGTGCTACAGGCTCGGAAGGCGCATCAAATGCATCATCAGGAAATAGACCAACTAACTGGTCGCCAACACGAACATAGATAGAATACCAACTATACATGACAACTCCATGAGGAACTCCCTCATCAATCCAAACACTATAGATATGCATCAAAAGTCTAAGGTGGGGTACATCCATATGCACATAATCACAATAAATAGATACATAGTCAAGAGGAACTCCAAAGCGTCTAGCCACATGAGGCATGGTGTTAATCTGAAAATGTTTCCACAAATGTAGGTTAGCGCGACGGCTAGCAAGAAAATCACTCAATCTCACCATAGGGGTCCTAAGACTCCCTAGGGATGACTATGGAACAATAAATGATCAAAGCTTATCAGTAATTAAAACAAGAGCATGGAATAGCAAAAATGTCATGAAATGAATATAGTATGAGATGACGTGCTCTTCATTCATTTACACCATTGTAAGGCATTCTACCTTGCAATCCCACTCTCCGGGGCTCCGTGACGTATGGTACGACTCTACCCAGCACACAGCATAGGGTCCTCAAGCACGTACAAATCCCCGCGCACAGCCCAGGGGCGTCGACTCAATTCAGTGCACTGAAGAGAAATAACTCCACATATCACATCAATATTGTTCTATGTACGATGTATGCTTTGGCAAAGAACCTCATGATTCAGTCTTGCTTCTTGCAAGTATTGCATTGCATAGCCAACATACATGCATCAATGTCCAGATGAGCATACCCAAAAATTTAAAACACCTAGCTCAACTCATCATGGTAGTAACGACTGAGCCTCATGGACCAAGTAAATTATTAGCTAAGCAAGTCACCTAGTTATGCAAACACCACTCATCATTTACCGAGGCAAGAGAGCATGGTCCAACTCAGTTTTTGAGTAAAAAAAAAATAAAGACATGTGAAATCAGAACAGATCTTGTCCTCTACCGAACCAATTTATGTCCTTAAAACCTTCCTAATTTCCATAAATTTAATCAGCCATTCTAACCCATACTTATGACCAACATGTCTCTACATTATCCAAGACAAAGGAACATGATACAACTCGAACTTTTGCCAAAAATATCATCAGAACCATGGCTGCACCGAGTGCAGATACTGTCCTAGAAACCGAACACAGTTTTTGTCCTTAGCCTAAAACATTCCCAATTGACTAGCCATTCGAACCCTACTAGGTATAAGCATAGTTCTATTACAATCAAAACAAAAGAACATAAGTGGTTCAATTTTTGTAGTAAAATAGTACACAAAACAGAATAGGCCCTGCACTGCGAATCCATCACCATTTTATTCTAACTTACGGTTCATTCCAAATTCACTTCAACTCAACTAATCAATCAATCGGCCTTAATGTCCTAGTCTAATTCCTCAACTCCTCAGCTCGAACTCACAGAATGTAGCTCAAATACCACCTCTTTTCCACGCCCAGACCAGAACAAAACAGCAACGGTAATATCCTAAGCCACAAACCTCATTTTCTGTCCCAATCACTTAACTCAAGCTTCCTAGCATGGAGACCACACGAAGACACCTATCCTATGATAAGATTGAAGGAGTTTCTTGCCTTCATTGAAGCTGAAAAGTGCTTGATTTTCCCCTGCTCCTCGGTGAAACTGCCGACCAGCTTTAGCTCCCTCACTCGGTCTCTCTCTCTCGGTCGAATGAGGGGTGAATGAGCAGAAAATTCTTCTTTCTCATCAAGACTTCCTATTTATACTAGAGGGAAGGGAGTGTAGAATGAATCCTTGAGTGACAAATGGCGCCAAGACTCTACATTCCCATTGATTCCCCACCGAATAGCGCCGTGCATGCTCCTTAAAATTCTGATATTGACAAATGTAAATAGTCCCCCAATTCATGGATCAATCCTAGGATTTTCACCACTTCTCATAGCCCCTAATGGTCGGCTATCCCATGAGGGATTTTGAGATGACAATGAACCAATGATTCAATCATTCCTTTTTGCCCATTCCCTAGGCCATTCGGCCAATGCAATTCCATGCATAAGGAAGAAAGTCGCCACATGTCTTTACCCTCAATGGTCTATTATCATTGGCAAGATTTGAGAAGACAACTAGCCAATGATCTACTCACTTTTCTTGCCTTTTCCCTAGGCTTAATCGGCCACTAAGGTTTCATGCACAAGAAATGTGCTCGCCAAGTGTCCCTACCCTAAATGGCCGGTTATGCCTTGTCTTCCAAGGCCATGAGGAAGAATTCCCTCATACCAATTCCATACTTGTTTCTACGAGTTCTTGTTCATTCGGCCATTGATTGTTTTCCTTGTTCCACAAGATAAATTCCATGGTGTCCATTCTTCTTGTGTTTCGGCCAAGTGATGATTCAATCTATCATCCAATCCTTCTTTGACTTCACTTGATATCAATGGAACCTTAATATCGTAATTCTTGACCAATGTACCAAAATCTTTAAGTCCCAATTTCTTCAATTGGTCCCTCTAAGGAAATCAATTAATCGACTTTAAATTTCTGTCCATGACATTCTTCCACATACTCGGCTATTTCCTATATATTCACCCGAATCTAAATGAATCCGAGGTTATAATTTCCTTGATGTATTTCTAGCTCACTATCACATAAGTGGCCTTGGCATAACTCGACCTTAGAGTTAATCCAGTATCATGAGGTCCTAATTCCTGCTTTTAAAATCAGCTTCAAAACCCATTTCGGGTTCCCTCGATCATTAGAAATCTACTAAACAGGGATGCCACACTCAAGGACCAAATACCATACGGCCATTCAAGAGTACATACCAACCGAATACTTACATCAATAATTCCACCATAGCAGTGGTGATTTCACATCGAAATAAGCATACGAAAATCAATCCACCACTCTCACATCCGGCCATCACCAATCAAGGCTCAATCAATCCACCAATTGATCAATTCATCAGTCAAATGCATCCAGTAGCATCCTAAAGTCCTAATAGGGGTTTAAGGGTCACTTATCTCTTTAATTGAGCTAGTATTTCCACTCAAAATCCACCACCAAGTACGGTCTTCAACCGGCCAGAATAGGGCAAACGCACGACCCTAAGAAATTTCACAAGTCGCCCATTACAAAACTTTCAACTTCAATACACACATAACACCTTAATCTTAAGTCGTCACAATGTTAGCTCAATGCTCCTAAGCATGCCAATTGTCGTTCTATTAAGGCAAGTCATCATAATTTCATTCCACCCGAATCTGCCCTTTCCTAGGCTCCACGACCAGGTTCATTCATAGATTAATTGACATATTTCTACTAGGCTTTTGAGGAAACAAATTTCAGAATCTTAAACTTCAATGCTTATGGACGCATGACCGAAAATGGAGATCAATTTGAGTACCAGACGACTTAGAATGACTCATTTTAAAATCGGTGCGCGTTAATGATAAATTGGTCGGTCCTAGGAATTTCATGCAAACCGGCCATTAAAACTCATCCAAACCCCATTCTAACTCCTCATACTCTTCATCAACATGTAGCAATATGTCTTAGAGAGCCTCACCGGCAATTTTCGGGCAAGGCGACATCTCGGCGAACCTTTAAACTACTCGGTTTCCACGGTCCAAGGCATGGGCAAAATTCTGTTCTGCTTCAAACCACACTAATCAATCCATAACTCAATATTAGGTTGCAATTCCTCACAAAATAAACTTGCTAACATATTATTTTACATGTCTGGGAACCTCATCGAAACTTTTGAAGCGAAACAATCCCACAAAGCCTTCAAACCACTCGGTTTCCCCACGATCTTCTCGCGGGTAGAATCTGTCCATGCAAGATCAAGTAGTTTCATCCATTAAAACCCATCTCAACTCCCACAAATCCTTAATCTCAACATTCTAAACTCTTATACTATGGGTTGAGAGTGACTCACCGAAAATGTGGAGCCATTTGAAGCCTTGAAGCCCCCAAAAATGGATTCTCTCCAAAATCGGATCAGATTTTGACATTTGCCCACTCAAACAGATCTATGGGAAGAAATACTAGGCCAAATTAAGCTCATAATACCTTGTTGGAACGGAAAGACAATAAGATTTTAGATGGCGGAGGTTTTACCTCAATCCAATATCGGAGGAAAACGTTATGGTCGGAACAGTAAAGAAGTTTTTGTCTGTCCGCGAGAGGGCTTCTCGGTCGAGAGAGGAAAAGAAGAAGAAGAAGAAGAAAAATGGAGAGGAAAAGAGAGGGGGAGGGGAAATTTGAGGCATAGTAAGGCCAACCGAAGTGGGCTGTACGAATGCGCCATGGCGATGAGGCCATATGAGTTGGAGCGCCTAGTGCATGATTAAAGTTGGCTTGCGAATGACCTCGCAATTATGTGAGCAATAAGACTTAAGAGTATGGATTGCCCCAAAAAGGAACTAAAGAAAAGGTAGCGTTGATTGAGAATGTTACCGATATGTCATGACTACGATACTCTGTACCGCTTAAAAAAGGCGAACTAAGTATCGGTTGCATAGAATTAAAAATTGAGCATCGTGTGATTAGTGGATAAAGGATGGACTTCGCTCAAGGGGGCAAGAGATTCAACTTCTAAATTGGAAGTTTGCCAATTGCCTAGTTTGCTAGCTACCTCGAGCATCAAACCTGAAAATTGAGAAGGGGTTAAGACGTTGTGATGAACGGACCATGATGTCCAAAGAATAAGGTGAAATAAATAGAATAGGAAGAAAATTCAGACTTTCGAGTATTTGAGATGGAAACCTCGAAGTTAAGGGTAGAAATTTTGAAGTTCCATGGACGAATGTATGAGCCCAGCATTGAGGAGGAGCTTAAAGAATTGACCTCATCAGAAATTCAAAAGGAAGATTACGGCGTCTAATGGGATGGCACATGGGCGTGCCAAGACTTGACTTAATACTATCGATGGAATGGATGGAAAGTTGGATTAGCCTAACATGTGGTCAAGTATTAGACATGCCGATGAGAAAGAGGCATGGCCTTGGAAGTTAATGGGATTACTATGAGAGTGGGAGATTTTTTAATGAAATCGAGAGCGAAGTACTACGGGAATAATCGTGAACTTATTTAAGGAGTCTAGAAGGCTATGACTCAATTTGGATAATAGATGGCAAGTTTATATAGCACGTGAATCCCTAATGGCATGGGAGGGCTCTGAAGAAAATGATTCGTCAAATGGTGTGAGCATCGAAGAGCACATTGTGGCGATGGTTTAGTAATGACGGTGATGAGTAAATATCTTGAGTTTAATACGAGGTTCTGATAGAGCCTTCTGTCAAGAATTAGGGAAGCTAAATCGTAGTTTGACTACAAATTATCCTCGAATCGATAGACAATTGAAAAGGCGATTTGAATGCTTGAGCTTATACTACTAGAGAATAGAGAAAGGTGAGGGCAGATTGAGGACGAAAAGGAAAGGAGTTCTGAAGGATGAGAACTATTATTGGTAAGGACGTTACGAAAATGTCAAGAGACGACGGGAACTACTTTGGAAAGTAAGATCGCAATGAGGCGTCGATACCCCAAAAGACATGATGATTGGAAGGTTGTAAATTTCGAGGACGAAATTTTCTTAAGGGGAGAAGAATTGTGACATCCCAGATTCCGACCCTCTTCGAGATTAACGATATGGAAAGGGATCTCGAAATCGGATTTAGGAAAATGAAGAATTCCAATGTTTGATAGGGATTGGACGTCGCCTCATCGAGAGTAATTAAGATTGGAAAAAAAATGAAATTTTGGATTGTGACATTCCGAATTTCCGCCCTCAAGGCTTGAGATATGGAATTTGATTTCGAAATTAGGAAATGGAATTGAGGAATTCAAACATTGGATTTGAATTTGACGACGCCTGGCCAAATGGACAAATTAAGACTGAAAAATTGAAATTTCGGACGAAAAATGCGAAAAGACCATTGTGACATTCTGAATTCCGACCCTATCCGAAGCTTTTGAATGAATGAATGCCTATCGATGTATTTCAGTAAATCTCGCTCAGAATTGATCACTCTTGAGTTGACTAACCAGAAGGGAAAGGCTAACTAGGATTTAAGTACGTGGACTAAAGAACTCAACCACGAGTCGGTACTTTGACCATAAGGATTGCCGAGGAAATATTTTGGACCCTTAAAGGTCGATCTAAGAATGGTTTCAGAACGGTAGTGTCATGCAATTGGTCCACGTGTGATTCCGAACGACCATAGTATGATTTGCGAATTAACCTAAATCGATTCCTAATGATTGCAACATTCGGGACTAGTAATTAACCCTCGCAATTACATGACAACCAAAGTCACCGTGGCATGAGTAACTCTTAAACGTGACATTAGTCATGGGTCGATACGCGTAACTCCTAAGAGCCGCCCGTTAGTCTGAGATATGCTAGAATGACAAACGACTGAATTTAGTCATAAATTGGACTTCGAGATTGGAGGTCGGTTATTCGAGGATTCCAACGGGAACAAGTTGGACCTCGCCTCATCGGGGACAGTTAGGATTAGAATTCTTCCTTAGCATTTAGAAAAGTGAATTTCGGATCGACGATTAGGAAATTACTCTTTTACCCTTAAATAATTACCCATTCCTTTATCAATGAGCAAGGGCAATTTGGACAATTTCCATCCTTCCCTCATGGCCGAAAATTGGAGGACCATTTGGTCATTTGCCCCTTTGAATTATTGGTTGATGGATTGACCAAGTGACTTGACCAATTGATTGGATTTCCCCATGAACCACTATAGTCATTCCTTGTTCCTATCCATGGTATTTTCCCCATCAACCACCCCACCAAAGCTTTTCCCTCCAATTCTCCCATCTTCTTGTCATTCTCTCTCTCTCTTTCACCCCTCTATTTTCATTCGGCCATCACCCCACCCGACCACTCATCTCTCTCTCCCTTACGCTCTCTCCCTCTCCCGTTCGTTCTCTCGTTCTCTCCCCCTCTCGGCTCCACCGTGCAACGCCACGCCGGCCGCCGACCACCACCCGACCTCCTCTCCACCGTAGACCCTAGGGCAGCCGCGTTTGAAGCCCAGAGCCGCTTGACCCACCGCCGAACCGAATCAAGACCGGGAGAGAACCGGGGTTGTTCTTGAGGTAAGCGACCATCGAGGCTTAGATGATTATGTTAAGAGATTAGAGGCCTATCCTAGGAATGTCTTTGATGTTTGCTCTTGGTTATCTGTGGTTGAACTTCAAGGCACCGAGCTTGCTCCTCGCCGGACCCGTCTTGCCCGCGCCTCACGTCGCCTTTGCCGCCGGCCTTCCTTGACTTCTTAACTAGGTAAGCTTGTCCTAACCCTTAGTTAGCACCTCGAGTATGGAAGGACCAAGAGAGAGTTAGGATTTAAGAGTTATATGGGCTGACCTAAAGGGAACTCCATGGAACCGAATTTGTAGAGCAAAGGATCGATGGTATTGATGATTTGTGACACCTATTAAGTTGATATCATGAGTGAACTTGGCTATTGATACGTTCTTGTCAGGGCCGAATGCTTATCTGTGCTTATTAGGTATGTTAGAGTTGATTGAGCTTGATTGGTTTAAGGAACCATTGACTGACCTCTAGGCATATTCGGCCATGGATAAAGTAGTGACACATTGTGTGAAAATGGCCTAATGACCGTGAATTGAACCATGGTGGTGAACCATGGTAAGCAATTAAGTGATTGAAATGACCCCATGGATGTGATTTCGGCCTAGTGTGATGAATTGGTGCCTTGAATAGGTTAATTAATCAATTGGTTCCATTGATTCGTGTCATGGCCGAATAAGAGATGACAATGAATAATAACTTTTCCCTAAATCGAATTGTATTCAACCATGAAGTATTAAAATGGTCTAGCTTGATTGAATAAGGTAACGTGGTACCATGGTATAGCATTGGGGAGGCGATGACTAATTGATGCTTTGAATTATTAAAATGCTCAATTAAATGTATATAGCCATACGTGTTTTAATTACGAGCTTATGTGAAAAAGGTATCCTGATGCGCCTATACGACGCGGGATAGGTTAGTGTGATATCCTGAGGCGCCTATATGACGCGAGATTAATTGAATATTGAGTAATGCCTGATGCGCCTATATGACGCGGGCTTGGCTAAGAAAAATGTCTGATGCGCCTGTAAGACGTGGGCTTGACTGAGGAGAAATACCTGATGCGCTTATATGACGCGGGTTAATTAATGGGAAATGCCTGATGCGCCTATATGACGCGGGCTAGGTACGAGAAATGACTGAGGTGCCTATATGACGCGGGCCTAGTCATGGGAATTATGGTGGTATTACATATGAGTACACTGTCTATGTTATGAATATTTTAGTGCCAAAGTACGAAGTTTAGCCTAGAACTGGAAATGGTTTAAGACCTTGCCTAATTAAATTATTTTATGCCAATTGCCTCATTCTTGATTTATTGGTCATTGCATGTGTTTGGGAGTGTCTACAAATACTGAGTGCCTAGCCTAGGGTTAGGATTAGCTTATTGAGATTTTATCTCACCCCGTCGTGGGACCAACCTTTTTCAGACCCTAAGCCTTAGTCATGCCGCCGCGATTTTTTGGGGTACCCATGCGTATCGACTCATACGACACTGAGTACCTAGCCTGGGAGGGAAAGTGGTTCATCAGGAGGCGCAGTACAGTTTAGGTGGATATTGGGACCGATCATTGGAGGCCGGACGCGTTTGCAGCTTGGTATTACCGGGATGGTGACACTACTCATGGACCTCTGAGGAGTTTTGATATACCCTGGGATGTGATTGGCGAGCAGCTGGACCCGGCGAATTGTTACCCTTCAGATGGTGAGATTTCTGATCCGGAGACCGACTCCGAGCTGGAGGTACCTCTTCCGGCGGTGCCATCTCAAAATCTTAACGCCGATGGTGAAGTGATCGAGCCCCCCCGATGCCGATGACGATTCCTTGGATGCACCAGAGCCGGAGCCAGTGATAGCAGATGCAGAAGACGTCGCCATGGACTGGGTGGCCTACCCCGCTGAGGGAGTCATCCCAGTGTTCTCTGAGTCCGAGCCCGAAGAAGAAGATGAAGAAGAAGAAGAAGACGAAGAAGAAGAAGAGGTGCCAAGAGAAGTGCAGCCAGGTGATTGGGTAGAGTATAACCCAGTGGCAGATGAGGACCTTTCTGGTAACAGCGACCCGGACCTTTAAATTATTTAGTAGTCCTTGACTTTTGGAGCGCCCTTAGGATAGTGACGCTTATCCTAGCCTATTGATCCTTTTTGTTTAGGCTAACCACCATTTCCCTAACCCTTTATATGTATGTCGTTTATGTTTAAGTCGTTGTGTAAAACTGGATCCATTTCATGCTATGTATTGTTGTTGATGTCCTATAGTCATGTTGTTTTAATTTATGGTAGGGAGTTATGCATGCCGCTTCCGCATGTGCATTTGTATTTTCTAAGCTTATTGCTTGTCGTACGATCCTGG
The DNA here is from genome assembly GCA_021437785.1 of Rhodomyrtus psidioides. Taxonomy (NCBI): domain Eukaryota; kingdom Viridiplantae; phylum Streptophyta; class Magnoliopsida; order Myrtales; family Myrtaceae; genus Rhodomyrtus; species Rhodomyrtus psidioides. Next base: position 3,593,022 of record JAILYB010000058.1, on the reverse strand, counting down.
GTATGTTAGTAACAAGGAACGACGCTAGGGTGATGTCGGTACCCTCGTAGGGTCGCGGGGCGTGGTATCCTCGTTTGTTTGGTATCAGAGCAAGGTCAGCTCGATCCAAGTTGGTTGAGGACTGGAGTAATAAGGTGTGATGACTTTAAGGATAACGGGGTAGCGAAACCTTAGGGATTCTCTAGAGTTAGGCATATGATGCATGACATGTGAAATGGCGCTTGTGATTGGCATGTTAGATTGGCATCACCGTTGTCATGCCCCGAGTCCTTATAGCCGTACTGTTTAACTTCTTGCCTAGGATCCAACGGCACGCACCAAAATGCATGAGACTTATATGCACATGCGGAAGCGACATACATAACTCCATGCATAAGATAACAAGATGACTTGAGGAAAAGAAACACTTAACCATAACATAACATAGATTCAGTTTTACAAAATACACATAAAGTGAAATACAGTGCTGGGGATTAAGGGAAGGTAGATAGCCTAATCAAAAGGGGTCATCTAACTAAGAGTCAGGCATTAACCAAAAAGGGAGACTCCAAAAGTCAAGGGCCACCTAGGCTATCTAAGGGTCAGGCTCGCGGTCATCAGCAGAATCCCCGCGGTGTACAGGGTCATACTCCTCAAGGTCTTCTTCGGGCTCTTCCTCTAATTCCTCTTCTTCTTCTTCTTCTTCTTCTTCTTCTTCTTCTTCTTCTTCTGGCTCAGGGTGGAAGAGGGCCTCTCCTTCGGGGTTGAACTTTTCCTCTAAGGGCTCGTCTTCGGCTTCCTCGAATGCTTCCTCAACTTCCTCTTCCTCAGGCTCGGACTCTTCTGTCTCCATGGGGTCCTCATCAACATCAGAGGGCTCCACAACTTCGCCATCAGCGACGGGGTTCTGGGACGGTACTAAAGGAAGATCCGGATCAGGGACGGTCTCGGCATCAGTAAGCTCTCCATCCGCGGGGTGCACGATCGAGGGGTCCTACTCTCCAACCACATCCCAGGGTATATCAAATGTCCTCAATGGCCCAACGGTGAGATCGACATCTCGATAAAACCAAGCTACAAACCTTTCTGGCCTCCAGTCTTGTAATCCCACGTCCATCCAGACAGTTCCATACTTCCTAATATAAGCCTTCCCTTCTTCCACTGGGTACTCTGTGGAATAATGTTCCACCCACATGGGTACCCCAAAAATCGGTTGCGGCATACTTAGGGTTTGGGGTCTGAAAAGGTGGGTCCCACGACAGGGTAAGATAAACTCAATAAGCTAGTCCTAACCCTAAGTCAGGCACTCGGGACTTCTAGACACACCCAAACACATGCAATGATCAATCATACGAAACCAGGCAAAAGGGCGCACAATAAATCAATCAAGGCATGCATTGTCATACAATTCGTAATCTAGGCTAGGCTTGGCTTGGTACTTTGGCACTTAACATCACATGGCATTACGGATAGCATGTATATTCGTATATACTTATTACAATCGTAATACTCATGGCAGAGCCCGCGTTTAATGCCTCAGGCTTAACAAATCAAGGAACCCAGGTTTAACGCCTCAGGTTTCCAATGCCATGTCTCATGCCCGTGTTTAACGCATCAGCTCTATCCATCGTTTAACGCATCAGGATATAATTAAACCCAGCGTTTAACACATCAGGGTATCATATGCACATAAGCTCATTATTTGATCAATTATAACATAAATCAATCAAATGTGCATATCATCATCACAAGCACCATTCGGCCATTAAAACCACAAATCCATATCATGGCATATCATCACATTATTTAATCTATCAAGGCCATCGAAATGTTTCATGAGAAAGCATATTACAATGAAATAATTCACTCACTAGCATTATGGCCATTCGGCCATGCCACCACTTCACGAAGCCAAGCCAACAATTATGTCACATAACCCATCAATTAGTCATATAAAGCAAAATTTGCTATCATGGTGTCATTTAACTCATTTAAACCCCCTTATAATTATACGACCAGAATACATTTAATGGTCCACATGCCATTTCACGCAAGGCACTAACAAGACCACACCATGGCCGAACATTTCTATGCACAATCAAGGGGTTCCATCAACACAATCAAGCTCAAACAAGGTCTAACACTTCTAATGGCACACCAAGACATTCGGCCACTACAAGGACACACCCAATAGCCTAGCTCAACCGTGGAATTAACATCACAAGCCTCACAAACCAACAATACAATCTGTCCATTTTCCCCACCGGTTCGGTTCATGGAGTATTTCCCTAGAAGAGCCCGCCTAGCCCATCGAATTCAACTCTCGCTCAGTCCTTCCATCACACAAGGTCCTAAAATAAGGTTAGAACAAGTTTACCTAGCTTAAAGGTCCAAGGAAACCGACGAAGATGGCGTGGAAGTGGCGCGGCACAAATTTGACCCGGCGTAAACAGGTTCGGCTCTTAGAGATTCAACCACAAATGGCCAACGAAACAAGGTCAAGAACACTTCTAATACAAGCTCTTAACATCCTAACATGCTTATCTAAGTCCTAGAAGTCATTCACCTCAAGAACGACAAGGATTCTCAAGAACACCCAAGGTTCTCTTCTTGGTTCGATTCTGGTCCGGGGAGTTGGCGTGGCTCCGGGCTTGCTTGGCGGTCTCCTCACGGTCCAAGAGTAGGGTGGAGTGGTCTAGGTGGTGGCAAGGAGCGGCGGAGTAGTGGTGGCCTGTCGGTTCTTCTTGAAACCGAGAGATGGAGCGATGAGAGGGAGAGAGAGAGAGAGAGAGAGAGAGAGAGAGAGAGAGAGAGAGAGAGAGAGAGAGAAACGAAGGAGGGAGAGAACGAGAGGAATGAGGGAGTGAGAAAGAAGGGTTGTCGTCAAAAATGGGGGAGAAAGGAAAAGGAGAGAGAGACTTGAAGAGAAGGGGAAACTTGGAGGGAAACTAGTGAGTGGGGTGGTTGGAAGTTGATGGACATGAATAGTAGTATGAATGACAAGAGTGGTTCATGGGATTTTGGTCAAGTCATTGGTCAAATCCAATCATGCAAATTTCTAATAGGAAAGACCATAATGCCCTTCTAAATTCGGCCAAGGGTGGAGGAAGATGGCGAATGTCTAAATTGCCCTTACTTAGTCCAAAAGGAAGAATACCAACTTAAGGGTAAAAATGTCTTTTCCACTTGTCAGTCTAAATTCGCTTTTCTAACTTATACGGGGCTAACTCTAATCTTAATAACTATTCGATGAGGCGACGTCTAAATTTACTCATTTGTGAACTTCGAATGTCCGGCCTCCAATCTCGAAGTCCAATCCATGGCTAAATTTAGTCAATTGTCATTCCAGTGCGTCTCAGACTAAAGGGTGGCTTTAGGAGCTATACGTATCGACCCGCGACTAATGTCGTGTTTAAGAGTTACTCGAGCCACGGCGGCTTTGGTTTTCATGTAATCGCGAGGGTCAATTACTAGTCCCGAAGGTTACGACCATTAGGAATCGATTTAGGTTAATTCGCAAATCATGTCATGGTCATACGGAATCAGCCGTGAACCAAACGCATGACACTAACAAATCGTTCTAAAACCATTCTTTGATCGACCTTTAGCGGTCCAAAATATTCCCTCGACGATCCTTTTGGTCAAAGCGTCGACTCGTGATTAAGTTCTTTGGTCCACATACTTTAAATCCTATATGGCCAGTCCCCTTCGATTAGTCGACTCGAAAGTGATCAATTCTGAGCGAGATTAACTGGAATACATCGATAGACATTCATTCATTAATAAGCTTCGAGATAGGGTCGGAATTCAGAATGTCACAACTCTTCCCCCCTTACAGAAATTTCGTCCTCAAAATTTACATTACAACCACCTACTCAAACAAATGGGGGTGTCGACGCCTCATCGCTTCCTCGCTTTCCCAAGTGGCTCCTTCAGTCCCGTGGTGCTCCCAGATCACCTTTACTAACGGAATCGTCTTGTTCCATAGGACTTGCTCCTTTCTGTCCTCGATTCTAACTGGCCTTTCCACATACGATACTCGATCGTCCACTTCTATCACCTCATGGTCCTGCACATGAGTCGCGTCCGGTTCATACTTTCTTAGCATCGACACATGGAATACATTGTGAACCTGTGATAAACTTGGCGGCAAGGCGAGTCTGTAGGCTAAGGTTCCAATCCCCTCTAAGATTTCAAAAGGGCCTACATACCTCGGACTCAGTTTTCCTTTCTTTCCAAATCGAGATAATCCCTTCATCGGTGACACTTTCAAGAAAATGTGATCTCCTACTTGAAACTCTAGAGGTCTGCGCCGCTTGTCGGCATAACTCTTTTGGCGACTCTGCGCGGTTCTCAATCTTTCCCTTATGACCTTTACTGCCTCCACTGATTGTTCCACCAATTCAGGGCCTGTTATGCTTCTTTCACCAACCTCATCCCAACATACTAGGGTTCTGCATGCTCTACCATACAATGCTTCAAACGGTGCCATTCCGATGCTCTGTTGGTAACTGTTGTTATAGGCAAACTCTACCAAGTGTAGCTGATCTTCCCAACCTCCTTTAAAATCCAACACACAAGCTCTCAGCATGTCTTCAAGCGTCTGAATTGCCATTTCGAATTGTCCGTCCGTTTGAGGGTGATAAGCAGTGCTGTATTGTAGTTTCGTCCCCAAAGCCTCTTGTAGGTTTTTCCAAAATGAAGCGGTAAACTTGGGATCTCTGTCTGAAGTAATCGTCATTGGAACTCCATGAAGATGAACTATGTACCTCATGTACAACTCTGCGTACCTGTCCATAGCGAAGTCCTTTCTTACTGCCAGGAACTGGGCGGATTTAGTCAGTCTATCCACGATCACCCATATCGAATCATGTCCTCGCTGACTCCTTGGCAAACCCATGACGAAGTCCATGGTGATGTGCTCCCACTTCCATTCGGGGATTTCCAAAGGTTACAAGATCCCACCAGGCTTACAATGCTGAGCCTTAACTTGCTGGCATGTCAAACACTTCGCCACATGCTTAGCTACGTCCACTTTCATTCTGTTCCACCAGTAGTGCTGACGCAAGTTCTGATACATCTTCGTGCTACCCGGATGAATACTATAGTTGCTCCTATGAGCTTCCGATAAGATTCTTTCTGTTAGCTCCTCGTCATTGGGCACACACAGGCATCCACGAAACTTCATAATCCCATCCTCATATACTTGAAAGTCAGGTTTCCTTTTCGCGGCATCCATTTCCAGGATCTTTTGGATGTTGGGGTCCGTAGATTGCAAAGCCTTCACTTTCTTGTGAATTTTTGGTTCAATCCTTAACGTGGCTAGGAGACAAGACAACTGACAAACTTCAAGCTTAAACTCTGAATCCCTTATTCCTTCCAACAGAGTCCATTCCTTAACCATCAAATACGCGATGCTCGATTTCCGACTAAGCGCATCCGCAACCTTATTTGCCTTTCCGGGGTGATACAGGATATCACAATCATAGTCCTTGAGTAACTCCATCCATCGTCGTTGCCTCATGTTCAATTCCTTTTGAGAAAACAGGTAGTTCAAACTCTGGTGGTCTGTGTAAATCTGAAATCTTTCTCCACACAAGTAGTGCCTCCAAATCTTCAAGGCGAAGATAATAGCTGCTAATTCCAAATCATGCGTCGGGTAATTCATCTCGTGAGGTCTTAGTTGTCGCAATGCATAAGCTACCACTCTTCCATGCTGCATCTGGACACACCCTAGTCCCTTTAGCGACGCATCACTATAAATCTCATAACCTCCCGGTCCAGAAGGAATTGTCAACACTGGTGCAGTAGTCAAACGATACTTGAGTTCCTGCAAACTCCTCTCACACTTGTCCGTCCATTCAAATCGTGTATCCTTCTTTGTTAACCTCGTCAAAGGAGTGGCTATAGAAGAGAACTTCTCCACAAACTTCCTGTAATAGCCTGCCAAACCTAGAAATCTCCGAACCTCTATTACTGACGTAGGTCTAGGCCAATTCGTTACTGCTTCAATCTTTGCTGGGTCTACCGAAATCCCATTTCCAAAGATGACATGTCCAAGGAACGCCACCTCGTTAAGCCAAAACTCGCACTTACTGAACTTGGCGTACAGCGAGTGTTCCCTTAACGTCCATAGAACTATACTCAATTGCTTCTCATGCTCCTCAGGACTCCTTGAGTAAATTAAGATGTCATCAATGAAAACAATGACGAACTGATCTAAATACTCCTTGAACACTCGATGCATCAAATCCATGAAAGCAGCTGGGGCATTAGTCAATCCAAACGGCATGACTGTAAACTCATAATGCCCATATCTCGTCCGAAAAGCTGTCTTCGGTATATCTTCCTTCTTAATCCTCAACTGGTGATAACCCGTCCTCAGGTCTATCTTGGAGAATACATAAGCTCCTTGTAATTGATCAAACAAATCGTCAATCCTTGGCAACGGGTACTTATTCTTGATAGTCACCTGGTTCAACTGCCTGTAGTCGATGCATAAGCACAAAGACCCATCCTTCTTCCTTACAAACAAGGCTGGTGCTCCCCAAGGTGATGCACTTGGACGAATAAATCCTTTGTCCAGCAGTTCTTGCATCTGAACTTTCATTTCCTTCAACTCCGACAAGGACATCCTATAGGGTGCCTTCGAGATCGGTTCCGTTCCAGGTGCCAATTCGATCACAAACTCTATTTCCCTTTCTGGAGGTAACCTTGGTAACTCCTGGGGAAAGACATTAGGGAAATCACCTACTACAGCTATATCCTCTAGCTTTGGTTCCTCCACGGTCGGATCCATTACGGCAGCTAAGTATGCTTGGCATCCCTCGTTCAGAAGCCTAGTCACCTCAAGTGACGAAATCAAAGGGATCGAGGTTCCTCCTTGACTTCCCACAAACTCGAATCTAGGTTGATCATTAGGATGGAAATGAATCACCCTGCTACCATAGTCAACGACAGCTCCCTGTCTACTCAACCAATCCATTCCGATGATCACGTCAAAGTCAAACATAGGCAGCATGGCTAACTCTATCTGTCATTCACTACTACCAATGACTATCTTACAATCTGGACAGCCTAGTGAAACCAACACTTTATCCTTTAATGGGGTGGTAACATGCAATATCACTTCCAGTGGTTTCAATTCAATCCTAACCAAATCTGTAAACTGAGCAGATATGAACGAATGCGATGGTCCAGGATCAAACAATGCATAGGCAGCATGATCACACAAAGTAACCGTACCTGTGACCACGCCAGGCGCGTTCTCTGCTTCCCTTTGCGGCACAGCATACACCCTTCCTTGAGTTGGCGGCCTATTAGCATTGTTCTGCCGGGCTCCAGCCTGCGGTCCCACTGGTGGTCGGCTTCCTTGGGCTTGAGGTCCTGGTGCTTGGCTTGGGAAATTCCTTATCTGATGGCCCAGCTGGCCACACTTGAAGCAGGCGCCCGTCCTACTCGGGCAAGGTCTATTACCATGCTTTCTCCCACACAAGCAACAGTTCCAGTTCGACTGGTGAGCAGGCTTGCTAATATTCTTTCTTACGGGAGGGACAGAGCATCGATTGCTCGTCATCGGCCTCTTGCCGAACTGGCGGTTGTCCCTCACAAGAGTGAAGAGCGACCCAGAAGCGATCCCTCTTTCCTTCATATCCCTTTCCACTAATTGACCTCTTTCATAGATCGCATCATAACCTTGTAAGTCCAACAGCACCAACTGGCTGCGAAGGTCAAGTCTCAATCTATCTCTGAACCTTCTCACCCTGTCCTTAGGGTCCTCAACCATCCTCGGGGCATACTTGGATAACTTCGCGAATTCAGCCTCATACTGATCGATGGTCATCTGATTCTGACGGAGATTCTGGAATTCAACCATCTTATGTTCTTGAGCCGCTCTGGAGAAATACTTAGCATTGAAAACTTCAGAGAAGACAGTCCAATTCGGCTTCGTTCTTTCGGGGAAAACTCTTCCATTGGTGGCCTTCCACCAATCATTCGCAGTTCCACCAAGCTGGTACATAGCTAGGATCACTTTCTCAGCTTCGGTACAACCCAACACTTCAAATGCCTTTTCCAACTCCTCAATCCAAGCAGGGGCAGCTCCAGGGTCCCCTGTACCATCAAACTTCGATGGCTTCAGCTTCATAAAGTGTTCCATCAGTTAGCCCATCACGTGATTCCCTTGCACTTGGGCATTGCCACCTTCATTGTCATGTCCATTGTTCCCGTTATTTCCATTAGCTAGGTTAGCGGCAACAACTGTAGCCTCAGCAGCCTGGGCAACGGCAGCAGCGCTTTCCTGGGCCTACCTACCCATCAAGTTCCCGATTTCCTCCAAGATCCTCATGACTCCATCATACAGGATCTTCCACCACTTGTGGCCCAGAGCTAGACACTCCTCCAGTACCTCTGGTTCGGTTGCTCATCTTTCTAAGTCTCACAACACCTGAGCCACTATAATTCCATTCAGGAATTAGAGACCAAAGCCATCTACTTAAGTCTAGCAAGACTACGCCACTCTCACAGCAGCAGCCACTCATTCAAGCAACCATTAGAAGCAATCATCAGAAGTGTCACAATCAGGAAATCACAATCGGACCACACATTCAGTTGCTTCTGCAACTTCGCCAAATCACAATCAGCTATCCAGTTTAGCAACCAACAATCAACACTTAGTGCCAAGTACGAAGCCTTGTAGCCTTAAGTTCACCGAGAATGATGCTAGTCAATATGCCAATTACAAGCGCCATTTCACATGTCATGCATTTCATGCCTAACTCTAGCGAATTAGGTCTCGCTACCCAGTTATCCTCAAATCATAACACCTTATTACTTCAGTCCTCAACCAACTTAGATCGAGCTGACCATGCTCTGATACCAAACAAGCGGGGATGTCACGCCCCGAGTCCTTACGAGCGCGCTAACATCACCCTACAGCCGTACCGTTTAACTTCTTGCCCAGGATCCAACGGCACGCACCAAAATGCAAGAGACTTATATGCACATGCGAAAGCGACATACATAACTGCATGCATAAGATAACAAGATGACTTGAGGAAAAGAAACACTTAACCATAACATAACATAGATTCAGTTTTACAAAATACACATAAAGTGAAATACAGTGCTGGGGATTAAGGGAAGGTAGATAGCCTAATCAAAATGGGCCATCTAACTAAGAGTCAGGCACTAACCAAAAAGGGAGACTCCAAAAGTCAAGGGGCACCTAGGCTATCTAAGGGTCAGGCTCGCGGTCATCAGCTGAATCCTCAAGGTCTTCTTCGGGATCTTCATCTAATTCCTCTTCTTCATCTTCTTCTTCTTCTTCTTCGTCTTCTGGCTCGGGGTGGAAGAGGGCCTCTCCTTCGGGGTTGAACTCTTCCTCTAAGGGCTCGTCTTCGGCTTCCTCGAATGCTTCCTCAGGCTCGGACTCTTCTATTTCCATGGGGTCCTCATCAGCATCAAAGGGCTCTACAATTTCGCCATCAGCGACGGGGTTCTGGGACGGTACTAAAGGAAGATCCGGATCAAGGACGGTCTCGGTATCAGTAAGCTCTCCATCCGCGGGGTGCATGATCGAGGGGTCCTGCTCTCCAACCACATCCCAGGGTATATCAAATGTCCTCAATGGCCCAACGGTGAGATCTCCATCTCGATAAAACCAAGCTACAAACCTTTCTGGCCTCTAGTCTTGTAATCCCATGTACATCCAGACAGTGCCATACTTCCTAATATAAGCCTTCCCTTCTTCCACTGGGTACTCTGTGGAATACTGCTCCACCCACACGGGTACCTCAAAAATCGGCTGCGGCATACTTAGGGTTTGGGGTCTGAAAAGGTGGGTCCCACGACGGGGTGAGATAAACTCAATAAGCTAGTCCTAACCCTAAGTCAGGCACTCGGGACTTCCAGACACACCCAAACACATGCAATGATCAATCATGCGAAACTAGGGAAAAGGGCGCACAATAATTCAATCAAGGCATGCATTGTCATACAATTCGTAATCTAGGCTAGGCTTGGCTTGGTACTTTGGCACTTAACATCACATGGCATTAAGGATAGCATGTATATACGTATATACTTATTACAATCGTAATACTCACGGCAGAGCCCGCGTTTAACGCCTCAGGCTTAACAAATCAAGGAACCCGCGTTTAACGCCTCAGGTTTCCAATGCCATGTCTCATGACCCGCGTTTAACGCATCAGCTCTATCCCTCGTTTAACGCATCGAGATATAATTAAACCCCGCGCTTAACGCATCAGGGTATCATATGCACATAAGCTCATTATTTGATCAATTATAGCATAAATCAATCCAATGTGCATATCATCATCACAAACACCATTCGGCCAATAAAACCACAAATCCATATCATGGCATATCATCACATTATTTAATCTATCAAGGCCATCGAAATGTTTCATGAGAAAGCATATAACAATGAAATAATTCACTCACTAGCATTATGGCCATTCGGCCATGCCACCACTTCACGAAGCCAAGCCAACAATTATGTCACATAACCCATCAATTAGTCATATAAAGCCGAATTTGCTATCATGGTGTCATTTAACTCATTTAAACCCCCTTATAATTATACGACCAGAATACATTTAATGGTCTACGGGCCATTTCACGCAAGGCACTAACAAGACCGCACCATGGCCGAACATTTCTATGCACAATCAAGGGGTTCCATCAACACAATCAAGCTCAAACACGGTCTAACACTTCTAATGGCACACCAAGACATTCGGCCACTACAAGGACACACCCAATAGCCTAGCTCAACCATGGAATTAACATCACAAGCCTCACAAACCAACAATACAATCTGTCCATTTTCCCCACCGGTTCGGTTCATGGAGGATTTCCCTAGAACAGCCCGCCCAGCCCATCGAATTCAACTCTCGCTCAGTCCTTCCATCACACAAGGTCCTAAAATAAGGTTAGAACAATCTTACCTAGCTTAAAGGTCCAAGGAAACCGGCAAAGATGGCGTGGAAGTGGCGTGGCGCAAATCTGACCCGGCGTGAACAGGTTCGGCCCTTAGAGATTCAACCACAAATGGCCAACGAAACACGGTCAAGAACACTTCTAATACAAGCTCTTAACATCCTATCATGCTTATCTAAGTCCTAGAAGTCACTCACCTCAAGAACGACAAGGATTCTCAAGAACACCCAAGGTTCTCTTCTTGGTTCGATTTTGGTCCGGGGAGTTGGCGCGGCTCCGGACTTGCTTGGCGGTCTCCTCACGGTCCAAGAGTTGGGTGGAGTGGTTTAGGTGGTGGCAAGGAGCGGCGAAGTGGTGGTGGCCGGTCGGTTCTTCTTAAAACCGAGAGATGGAGCGACGAGAGGGAGAGAGAGAGAACGAAGGAGTGAGAGAACGAGAGGAATGAGGGAGTGAGGAAGAAGGGTTGTCGACAAAAATGGGGGAGAAAGGAGAAGGAGAGAGAGACTTGAAGAGAAGGGGAAACTTGGAGGGAAACTAGTGAGTGGGGTGGTTGGAAGTTGATGGACATGAATAGTAGTATGAATGACAAGAGTCGTTCATGGGATTTTGGTCAAGTCATTGGTCAAATCCAATCATGCAAATTTCTAATAGCCAAAGACCATAATTCCCTTCTAAATTCGGCCAAGGGTGGGGGAAGATGGCGAATGTCCAAATTGCCCTTACTTAGTCCAAAAGGAAGAATACCAACTTAAGGGTAAAAAGGTCTTTTCCACTTGTCAGTCTAAATTCGCTTTTCTAACTTATACGGGGCTAATTCTAATCTTAATAACTCTCCGATGAGGCGACTTCTAAATTTACTCCTTTGTGATCTTCGAATGTCCGGCCTCCAATCTCGAAGTCCAATCCATGGCTAAATTCAGTCAATTGTCATTTCAGTGCGTCTCAGACTAACGGGTGGCTTTAGGTGCTACGCGTATCGACCCGCGACTAATGTCGCGTTTAAGAGTTACTCGAGCCACGGCGGCTTTGGTTGTCATGTAATCGCGAGGGTCAATTACTAGTCCTAAAGGTTACGACCGTTAGGAATCGATTTAGGTTAATTAGCAAATCATGTCATGGTCATACGGAATCACCCGTGAACCAATCGCATGACACTGGAAAATCGTTCTAAAACCATTCTTAGATCGACCTTTAGTGGTCCAAAATATTCCCTCGACGATCCTTATGGTCATAGCGTCGACTCGTGGTTAAGTTCTTTGGTCCACGTACTTTAAATCCTATATGGCCATTCCCCTTCGATTAGTCAACTCGAGAGTGATCAATTCTGAGCGAGATTAACTAGAATACATCGATAGACATTCATTCATTAATAAGCTTCGAGATAGGGTCGGAATTCAGAATGTCATAACCGTAGGTGATTATAAGGCTATAGGACTTTGTACTTGGCACTGTGTGTGATTTGCTAAATGCTTGATTGGGTAGTTGATTGTGCTTACACTAAGTTGCAGATGTGTCTGGACTTAAGGTGCGATTGTGAATTTCCTACTTATGTCTCTTCTGATGGTTGCTTGGTAAATGAATGCCTTGTTTGTGATTGCTGCTTTGATGGTAGCCTAGAATCGCTAGACTTAAGTAGATAGCTGAGGCCTCTAATTCCTGGATGGAATTATAGTGATTCATGTGTCTTAAGGCTTAGCAAGATGAGCAACCAAACCAGAGGAACGGGAAGAGCGTCTAGCTTTAGGCCACCGATAGTGGAAGACCCTAGGTACGATGGAGTCATGAGGATACTAGAAGAAGTTGGAAACCTGATGGGCAGGTAGGCCCAGGAAAGAGATGCTGCTGTTGCCTAAGCGGCGGAAGCTGCCGTTGCTGCTGCCAACCTAGCAAATGGAAACAATGGCCATAATGGGAACAATGGACAGGGTAACGAAGGTGACAATGCCCAAGGTGCTGGGAATCGTGTAATGGGCCAACTAGTGGAACACTTTATGAAGTTGAAGCCGCCTAAGTTTGATGGCACAGGGGATCCTGAGGCTTCCCCTAAGTGGACTGAGGAACAGGAGAAGACCTTCAAGGTCTTATGGTGCACTAAGACTAAAAAAGTGACCCTAGCAGTCTACCAGCTCCGTGGAACCGCGAATGATTGGTGGAAGGCCACCAAGGGAAGAGTTTTCCCTGAAGGCACAGTGCCAAATTAGATCGCCTTCTCCGAGGTCTTCAACGTAAAGTATTTCTCGAAAGCGGCCTAGGAACAGAAGCTAGTGGAATTCCAGAACCTCCGCCAGAATCAAATAACCATAGAACAGTATGAGGCTGAGTTCGCGAGACTGTTTAAGTATGCCCCGAGAATGGTTGAGAATCCGGAGGATAGGGCAAGGAGGTTTAGGGATGGACTGAGGCTCGACCCTCGTAGCCAGTTGGTACTTTTGGACTTACAGGGCTATGATGCAATTTATGAAAGGGGCCAGTTAGAGAGAAAGGAGAACCGCTCACGTACCGCCGTTTACGCTAGTTAGAGACAACCGCTAGTTCGGCAAGAGGCCGATGAACAACAACAGGCGTTTTTTCCCTCCAGCTAGGAAGAACATTGGGAAACCAGCTCACCAATCAAATTAGAACTGCCGCCTGTGTGGAAGGAAACACGGGAATGGACCTTGCTCGAGTAGGACGGGTGCTTGCTTCAAGTGTGGTCAGCTGGGCCATCATATGAGAACCTGCCCGAGTCAAGCCCCAGGACCTCATTTCCAAGGACAGCGACCGCCAGCAGGACCACCGGCGGGAGCCCCAAAGAATAACCAGAATAGACCACCAGCGCAAGGAATAGTGTATGCTGTGGCGCGTAGAGAGGCGGAGAATGCGCCTGGCGTGGTCACAGGTACGGTTACTTTATGTGATCATGCTGCCTATGCATTGTTTGACCCTAGAGCATCGTATTCGTTCATATCTTCTCAGTTTGCTGATTTGGTTGGAATTGAATTGAAACCGCTAGATGTGATATTGCATGTTACTACCCCGTTAAAGGATAAAGTGTTAGTCTCGCTAGGTTGTTCGGACTATAAGATAATCATTGGTGGTAGTGAGGAATAGATAGACCTAGCAGTGCTGCCTATGTATGATTTCGATGTTATTATTGGAATGGATTGGTTGAGTAAGCAGCGAGCTGTTGTGGATTGTGGTAGCAGGGTGATTCACTTCCATCCGGATGATCACCCTAGATTTGAGTTCGTAGGAAGTCGGGGAGGGACCTCGATTCCTTTAATTTCGTCGCTTGAAGTGACTAAGTTGTTGGACGACGGATGTCAAGCGTACTTAGTTGTTGCAGTTGATCCGACGATTGAGGAACCCAAGCTAGAGGACATAGCTGTAGTGCGTGATTTTCCAGATGTCTTTCCCCAAGAACTACCAGGGTTGCCACCAGAGAGGGAAATAGAGTTTATGATTGAGGAAGCCCCTGGAACAGAGCCGATCTCAAAAGCACCCTATAGGATGTCCTTGTTAGAGTTAAAGGAACTGAATGTTCAAATGCAGGAATTGCTAGACAAAGGATTCATTCGTCCAAGTACGTCACCGTAGGGAGCGTCAGTTTTGTTCGTGAGGAAAAAGGACGGATCATCACGCTTATGCATTGATTATAGGCAATTGAATCAGGTGACAATCAAGAACAAGTATCCGTTGCCAAGGATAGACGATTTTTTTGATCAATTGCAAGGAGCGTCTGTGTTCTCCAAGATAGATCTGAGGATAGGATATCACCAGTTAAAGATTAAGAAGGAGGATATTCCAAAGACAGCCTTTCGGACTAGGTATGGGCATTATGAGTTTACAGTCATGCCGTTTGGATTGACTAATGCCCCAGCTGCTTTTATGGATTTGATGCACCGAGTGTTCAAAGAGTACTTGGACCAGTTTGTCATTGTCTTCATAGATGACATCTTGATTTACTTAAGGAGCCCTGAGGAGCATGAGAAGCAATTGAGCATAGTTCTACGGACGTTAAGGGAACATTCACTTTACGCCAAGTTCAGTAAGTGTGAGTTTTGGCTTAGCAAAGTTGCGTTCCTTGGACATGTCATCTCTGAAATGGAATTTCAGTGGATCCAGCAAAGATTGAGGCAGTAACGAATTGGCCTAGACCTACGTCGGTCACAGAAGTTCGAAGCTTTTTAGGTTTGGCAGGCTACTACAGGAGGTTTGTGGAAAAGTTCTCCTCTATAGCCACTCCTTTGACGAGGTTGACGAAGAAGGATACACGGTTTGAATGGACGGATAAGTGCGAAAGGAGCTTTCAGGAACTTAAGCATCGATTGACGACCGCACCAATTCTGACGATTCCTTTTGGACCTGGAGGTTATGAGATCTACAGTGATGCGTCGCTAAAGGGATTAGGATGCGTTCTGATGCAGCATGGAAGAGTTGTTGCTTACGCATCGCGACAGTTAAGACCTCACGAGATGAACTACCCGACACACGATTTGGAACTAGCAGCTATCATCTTCGCGTTAAAGATTTGGAGGCATTACTTGTGCGGAGAAAGGTTTCAGATTTATACGGACCATTAGAGTCTGAAGTACTTGTTTTCCCAAAAGGAGTTGAATATGAGGCAACGTCGATGGATGGAGTTGCTTAAAGACTATGATTGTGATATTCTGTACCACCCCGGGAAGGCAAATAAGGTTGCGGATGCACTCAGTTGGAAATCGAGCTAACCTCGCTCTGATACCACTTAAACATGGATGTCACGCCCCTACCCCGTGGGTACGCCAACATCCCACACGACTATCAATACAAATACGATAACCCAGGATCCGACGGCTAACTCGTAGAGCGTGATATGGTAAGCACATGCGGAAGCGAAAATAAAATCCCAAACATAATAACAAACATAAGGTGACCTAGGATTTAAAAGCCAACACACATTGCTTTACAAAATAAAAAGGGTCTATTACAACAAAAGGGCGTAAGGTGCAGAGGAAGGCACTATAGGACCACAAAAGAGAATTCTAAAAAAGAAATTCATAAACTAGACAGACTCATCTTCATCTTCCTCTTCTTCCTCTTCTTCTTCTTCTTCTGGGCACCTTTAGGGCTTTGGGTATGAAAATGTTGGTCCCATGACGGGGTGAGATATTAATTTTAGTAAGTTAACCCAAACCCTAAGCTAGACTATTGGTACCTCTAGGCACGTTTGAAAATATGCAAGTTTTGGCAAAATATTTTTCACACATGACAATCAAGCAATTGGTATAACAAGGCAATTCTGGCTCATGTCTTTCATACTTTCACTTTTCAATACGTATTTCTCAAGCCTTACAGCCATCATAGACATTCCATGCACTCCAGCCAATTCCTAACATTTCAATCACACAGACTCGGAAACACATCACGATCATGTTTCAATCTTTTATCTTCTTTACGCCCACCAAGAGCCCCCATGCGAGAAGATTCGGTCAATCATAGACTCTCGACATCTTATCGAGAAGATTCGGTCATCATGACTCTCGCTGCGAGATGATTTGGTCTCTATAGAGACTCTCGACACTCCGCGCCATTGAGATGATTCGGTCGACTATAGGACTCTCGAGTTCGGACCTAGAGATGATTCGGTCACTACCCGAATCTCGATTCTTACTGCCTTCGAGATGATTCGGTCAAGGTAGGACTCTCTAGCCGCACGATCTCGTCAGGTCAATGGGAGTAACTCCCTCCCTGGCTCAATGCATTGGCCATAAAACATAGTTGTGAACCTTCTCATTAATCTCATTTTCATATTCTCAAACAGATTCATTCCATCGCCAGTCATGGCACACCATTTAAACACACTAGGTTTATCAACTCAAACATGACATTCGGCCACTAGCAGTACATGTCATCCCACATCAAGCAATTGAATCATCGAAAGCACCAACAAGCATCAAGGCACGTGATTGAATCAATTAAGTCGATGCACATCAAAATTCACTCATGGCACCTCGTCATTAAGCATGCACAGCTTTAATTCAACAATTTTAGGCATGCCAAAGAGTCATTAAATCAAGGCAAAGCATCCAAAAAACTCAATTCATCAAAACTTCTCAATTCAAGACCCCTCGACCAGGTTCAGTCTCTCAAAACCTGACATTTTGCTATTGACCTTTTCAGAAAACAAATTCCATGGTATTAAACTTCAAGATCTTACGGACACGTGGAAGAAAACGGGACTCAATTTGGATTTGGATGACTTAGAACGGGCCGTTTTAAAATCGGTGTGTGCAGAAAAACGGGATTTGGCAGCTCTAAGGTCTCTCACGGTTCCACCCTCAAACAACCCTTTAAAACCTTCAATTTTCACATTGAAATCCACCCTTTAGTGACTCAACATCCTAACAAAAGGTTAGAACTCTTCTTACCAAGCTATTTTAAGCAACGATCTCCCTCAAGAACCGCAGCAATCCTCGGTTCCTAATCTGTCTGGCGCAAGACAGATTCTGTTCCTAGCAAATACCATGCAAACCGGCCATCAAAACTTCAATCTAACTCACCAATCCTTTACTAACATGTAATATCATGTCTTAGGGTAGCTTACCAACAAATTTTGGGGCAAGGTGAAACTTCTATGGCCTTCAAAGGCGCTCGGTTCCCAGACCCATCGAAGAGGACAGATTCTGTCCTTTAGAAAATCATCCAAATTCCACCATTAAAACCCATCCATCATCAACCAAACTTCAAACCAAACTTACTCAACCTTAATACTATGTCTCAAGGAGGTCTCACCTTGATTTGGAAGCAAGATAAACCTTCTAAACCGGTCTAAAGGAGCTCATGGCCTGGTTCGCTCCGAATCTGACCTTCGTCCACTCAAATCGAGTTACGGAAAGATCTACTGGGTCAAATTGAGCTTATAATATGTCTATAGAAAGATAGGACAATAAGCTTTCTAATGGAGAATGAACGACAGAGTTATGGCCGAAACAGTGAGACGGGTCGGTGATGGTCGCCAGCTGGCCGGCGAGAAAGAGGGAAAATGAAAGGGAGAGGGGAGAGAGAGGGTGAGATTGGGAGAGAGAGGGAAATTGGCTGAGTAAAAATGAAGAGATAGAGGTCTTCTTACTTTTTCCTTTGTCCCTAAGTCAAGGAGAGAGAGAATGGTAGGTGAGGGAGATTAGACAACCATTTAATGCCAACCTATCTCAATGTGACACTTGTCTTCATCTAATCAATGCATAGACACTCATTGACTTTTCTTCATAAAAATCTAGAGCACAAATTGACTATAATATCCTCAAACTTTCGGCCACTATAGGGAGAGAGCAAATGACTATAATGCCCTTGCTTGTTCTAAAGGAGAGAATATCCTTTGAGGAGTAAAAGGGTAATTTTCCACTTCCAGTCCAAATTTCACTTTTCTCAATCTAAATTACCCTCGATGAGGCGACGTCCAAATTCTTTTCTAATGTTGGAATTCTTCATTTCTATTTGCCAATTTTGAGCTTCCGTTGCATGATCGATCTTCTGTCATTTGTATCTTCAGTTTATCTCGAACTAACGGGTGGCTTTTGCAGACATTACGCGTATCGACTTTGTGACTCTCGTCACACTTAGGACGACTCAAGTTAAGACGGCTTTGGTTGTCATGTAATTGCGAGGGTTCATTACTAGTTCCGACGGTCTCTATCGTTATTGTTCGATTTAGGAAAACTTCACCAATTATACATTGGTTAAACGGCATCACCCGTGCTCCAATCGTGTAACACTAGCAATGGATTCCTTTTTTGTTATTTGATCTGCCTTTAATGGTTCTAAATGTTCCCTCGGCAATCCTTATGGTTAAAGTGTCATTTATTTTTTCGAGTTTCCTAGGTTCACGTACTTGTCATGCGTTACCCTTTCCCTTTCTGGTCAGTTAACTTGAATTGATCAGGTCCGAACGAGATAAAACTGAAATACATTGATAGATACTTCTCATTTCATAGTCTCAAAATGGCAGGAATTCATAATGTCACACATAACATGCTTCGTTATAGTTTATAGGTATCCCATCAACTCGTCACATATCAAGCGATAGTTTATTAAGTCAGATAGTGGCAAGCTCATGCATGCACCCGTATCCACTTTCATTTTAATGCCACAAATACGTGTACATCATGACTGTCCCCACTACTTGTCATACCACGATCACCTTCAAATCAATTCTTATCCACCAAAGATTTCTAATTCCACCAATGACCGTCACATAAGAATCAATTGCTTATATTCATCCATACAGCTCAAGTTTAGTCGCTACTCAAGTCAAGTCCATATGCATTCAATCACAACTGATCTTCAATCCAAATACTCTTGGTATGCATCTCATTTCATATGACCAAGGTTGTCAATAACAATCGATAGCTAAAACCATCGAGGTATGACGCGATTCAAGCCTAAATCCACTAATACCAATCATCTCTTTATAACTCACATTCCTCAAGTTAGGTCATTGACAAACCACCATCACAATCATATACTTCAATTGACCCTTTAATCATAAGCATTTCTCTACTAACCTCAAGCACAATCACTACCTCAAAATCCATACTTAAAAATCCCCAATTTCCGCTTACTTCTTTATGTGCCTCAATAATAGCACCTCCCAAGATCATCGATCCGAATCAACGCTAGAACCTTTAGAGTGTACACAAATTCCAGCTTATAATCCTCAAGATTCAATTATCATTGCTTAGTCCTATAGGTCTCATTATTTAATTGTCCTCAAGTCATCACTCTTTATCACTCTAAACCTCAATCACATTGGATCGAGCTGACGTTGCTCCAATACCACTTAAACGGGGATGTTACGCCCCGAACCCACTTGGTCCGCGAACATCCCACCAAGGCCTTACCATTCATTAGGTGTTGCCCAGGACTCATCGACCGTCGAGCTTCTATATCCATTAAAACCATGAAAGCGAGAAACAACTCCATTCATAAAAACAACAAGATGGCTTGGGACAGGAACATGGTACACTTCTTATATGAATAAATGTACATCAGGAGATCAATTCCTAATCCACAAAACAATTACAATCCCTAGGGTCATATCTAATTTTATGATCATTCAACTTATACTTCCACGTGTACCAATCCTTGACGAGCTTGGGGTTCTATCACCTGGGACCTGACAAATGTGAGTCCCCAACGGGGTGAGATATAAAATCCCAACAAGTGAAACCCAACCTAAACCAAACCACCAGTCCCACTAGACCTCACAATAACACAAAAATGCAGGGAATTCATTAAGCAATGGCATTTGGTAATTAAACATCACTTATTCAAGTGCTTGATGTATGTACAACCACCATCAAGTACACAACATCACATGAGACTCCAGCACCACACGTTAGCACGTCACAATACATATAATTTCCCAAGTCATTAACATGACAATTCATTTAATCATTGCCAGGGCCCACGGACGCGATGTATCATCAGGCTCTAAGCCAAATCATCGCCAGGGCCCACGGCAGCGATGTAGCTTCTCAAGTCATTCAATCATCACTAGGGCCCAGGCTGTGATGTAGTTCATGAGTCATTCAATCATTGCAAGGGCCCACGGCTGCAATGTAATTCACAAGTCATTCAATCATCGCTAGGGCCCACGGCCGCGATGTAGTTCACAAGTCATTCAGCCATCGCTAAGGCCCACGGCCGCGATGGAGTTCACAAGTCATTCAATAATCGCTAGGGCCCACGGCGGCGATGTAATTCACAAGTCATTCAATCAATTCATTAGAAGGGCATCACAACCAATTAATACCATGAAGGCATACAAGCCAATTTGTGACATTCCAAATTCCGGCCCCTCTCGAGGCTATTTAATGGAAAGATATCTATCGAGGTATTTCAGTTGTATCTCGCTCAGAGCAGGCCACTCTCGAGTTAACTGACCAAAAGGGAAAGACTGACGCGGAGTCGAGTACGTGAACCTGGGGTATTTGAATGAGAAATGACACTTTAACCATAAGCATTGTCGAGGGAATATTTGGGCCAATAGAGATCGATCTAGGAACGATCATGGAATGCCTTGCTAGCTTTGTACGTTGGGACTCGGGTGATTCCGCTTAACCAATGTATAATTAGCAAGAATTTCCTAAATCGAATTCCGATGATCAGGATCACAGGAGCTAGCGATAAATCCCCATAATTACATGACAACCAAAGTCGCCACGGCTTGAGAAAAATCCCAAGGTCGATACGCGTAGCGCCTGCAAGAATCGCTCGTCAGTTTGAGATAAATTGAAATTACAGTCGACGAGAGTTCAGAATGAAATTGGACCTCGAGATTGGGGTATTGGACATTGAGGAATTCCAACATTTGAATTGAAATGGATGTCGCTTCATCGAGAGCAATTTAGATTGGAAAAAATGAAATTTCGGACGAAAAATGCGAAATGACCATTTTGTCCCTCAACCTTTGCCCTTACCTTAAGATTTCTAGAAGGACATTTTTGTCATTTAGCCTTCCCCAAGCTGCTGAAAATGAGGAGGAAGAATGGTCAAAGGAAGTCAATGGCATTTAAAAGCAAATGCAAGTGTCAAGTAAGGAAGAAGCCAAGTGTCATCAAATTGGGAGCCCTTATCCAAATAGACTAGATTAGATGCCTAGTTGTATTAAATCCTAGTCTAATCCTCACCTAATTTTTTCTCTCTCTCCTCTTGACTTTTGGAGGAAGCAAAGCATCTCTCTCCCTCCAATCTTCATCAGCCGAACTTCATCTCTCTCTCATTTTTTTCTCTCTCTCACTCGCTAGCTCGCTGCCCTATTCCGACCGCCCCATTGTTTTGGCCATAACTTTTTCGTCCAACATTGGATTGAGGTAAAACCATCGCCATTTGAAAGCTTATCGTCTTTCCGTTCTAAAAAGGTATTATAAGCTCAATTTGGCCTAGTATTTCGTCCCATAGATCGGTTTGAGTGAGAAAAGGTCAGATTGAAGGCAGAATTTGACCGGTTTTTGGAGAAGAGCTGTTTCGTGGGCTTAAAGGCTTCAAATGACTCCAAATGTTTTCTGAGCTCTTCTACACTCATAGTACTAGGATTTTCTAATCTGGGGTTGCAAGTTTACTTGAGTTTTGATGTGTTTTCATGGCTGAAATGAAGTGGTTCATGTGGAGCAAAATCTGACTGCTTGAGCACCGAGAGGAACTGGACTGATTGGAAGCTTTTGAGGCGCTATTTTGCTTCCAAATTCTCAGTGAGCCTATTAAACATGTAGATTAAGGTTTTGGAAAGATGATTCCATGATGAATTAAAGTTTAGAGTTGGAATTGTGGGCTGTTATGCATGATTCGTTGAGGACTGGTTCTGCCTTGTTAACGTTCTGTGGAAGCCAAGCACCTTGAGGCTTAGAAAGAGTGTCGTCTTGTTGTTAAATTATCGTTAAGGCACCCTAAGATATTAATTGATATGTTGGTAGGGTGTACACTTGGTGGAATAGAGATTGGAAGAGTTTTAAGGGATGATTTGAAGTGAAAGCCGAGAGCCATGTAAATCTGACCCTAGCGCGCACTAATTTTGAAATGGCTCGTTCTAGGTCGTCCGTTGTCCAAATTGAGCTCCATTTTCGTTCACACGTCCATAAGACCTTGAAAGATAAGGCTATGGAAGTAGATTGCTCAAAAGGTCAGCAGATCAATACCAGTTTATTCAGGACTGAATCTGGTCGTGGAAAGTCAAGAATGGACAGCTTGGTGCCGCGACGTTGCGTTGATCATTTTATGGGATTACTTTGCCTAAGCTCGAGGTAAGTTGCTCCTAAACCTTTATTAGGAGGTTAGGTTACTAAAGGATAGAATTTTGAGTCGAATTGAATGTTTTTGTGAATCGATTTTGTGAGAGGCGCGAGGAAACCCAAATCTGTCCTATTTTTTGATGGATTAACCTTGAATGGTTTCATGGCGTGAGAATTATGAAATTGATTTTGAATTGAGGAGTCTTAATCCGGTTGTGGCATGTGGTTGGGCTATTTGGCGTGCTTTGTGGAAATTCTCATTTGTTTGAGAGCATTAAGCGGATTGGTTTACCAATCGAGTCTTGAGATAACTTGTGAATGATCAAATTTGAGATTTGATCGATTTGAGATGAATGATGCTTGTGTTTTACTGAGAATTGCATAATGAGAAATGTGTTTTGTCCAGTTGAGGGACCTTTGAAACGAAGGCCTCGAGTAGGCGATGAACTACTTGATTTCATGAGTTGTTCTTGAATGATGAATTTTGAGGCATGAATTATTTTCTTTAAATTAAAATATGAGGCTTTTTTATGAATAAAATGGCAGTGGGATCGCCGAAGAAATGATATGTGCACTGGCGTGTGGGATTGCCAATGGCGTGTGGGATCGTTGGAAAAAATTATAAGTGCACTGGCGTGTGGGATCGCCAAGGAATTATGAAATTTGGCCAATGTATTGGGAGGGAGTTACTCCTATTTGACCTGACGAGGTCATGCAGCTAGAGAGTCTCATACTGACACGATTCATCTCGATTGAAAATGGGCGTTGAGAGTCGTATGGTGCCTGAATCATCTCTAGGTCCGGACGAGTCTCATTTGTACCGACGGGTCATATGGAGACCCAAGATGGGAAGCCCAAGATGGGCGGATATGAAATGATATGTTTTCTGGGAAAATCAAAGAATGATTTGTGAGAAAATTGATTATGCCTCATATTTGGAAATTTGCCTCATGACTTGAATTTGACCCAGAAAGAGGCATGAGAGAAAAGAATGTGTTTTCTGTAAATTTCAAGGAATGATACGTTTGAGAAAGAAGTGAAAGTTGCCTCATGTTTTGAGATGTCGTCGAGTGCATGCTTCTGATTGAAAACCCTACCATTGTACGAAGCTTAGAGTTATGATTTTTCGTGACTGAGTCAAGCTATTTTGAGACTACTAAAATGCCAAGTTTTGTCAAGTACCCTGTTTTACCATGCCAATACTTTTATACCCCAAAATACCCCATTTTTCAAAAGTGTCTGGAGGTACTAGCAGCCTAGTTTAGGGTTAGGTTTAGCTTACTGAGATTTTATATCTCACCCCGTCGTGGGATAACATTTTTCAGGTCCAAGACGATGGAAACCCGAGCTTGCCATGGAGTGGCATTTGAGGAAGTAAAGATTTATCTGATTGAGACCTTAGGAACTGTGTATGTGTTGGGAGTTGATTTGTAACTGACTTTGACATTTATGAGAAGTGTACTTCTTTTTGTCCTAAGTCATCTTTAGATGTTATTTATATGGAGTTGTCCTCGCTTTCGCATGCATGTTTTATACGAACCTTTAAGTGGTGGCGGTTGATTCCCGGGAGATGTTCAAAGATAACGGCGAAGGTGGGATGCTCGCGTACTCACCGGGTTCGGGGCATGACATCCCGTTTAAGTAGTATCAGAGCAAGGTCAGCTCGATCCAATGTGATTGAGGTTTGGAGTGATAAGGAGTGATGACTTGGGGACAATTAGATAGTGAGACTTTAGGATTAAACACTAATAACTGAATCTTGAGGATTATAGGCTTGAACTTGTGTACACTTTAATGGTTCTAGCATTAATTTTGATTGATGATTTTGGGTCGTGATATTATTAAGGTTCACAAGGAAGCAAGCAGAAATTGAGTAGCCATGAGCATGGAATTGAGGTTGTGGATGTGCTTGAGGTTAATAGAGAATTGCTTATGAGTAGAGGGTCGTCGATTGGATTATATGATCGTGATTATGGCCTTGAGGTATATGGTTGAACATAGGCAATTGATCTGTGAGATGATCATTTGTGGAATTAGAAACCTTCTATGGATAAGAACTGATCTGAAAACGAATGTGGAGTAGCGAGTATTGAGGACGATCATTCAGTGCATGTGTTTATGGCATTGAAATGAAAGTTGAGGAAGATGAATGCATGAGCTTATCATTATCAGACTTAATAAACTGTCGCTTGGTATGGGACAAGTTGAGGGGATACCTACAAACCGTAGTGAAACATGTTATGGGACGTGTGGAACGGGACTCTCTTCATAGATGTATAACTTGGGACAACTTGCAACGGTCAGGTCTGATGAGGGCGGGGAGTGTACGCCGGGACAGAGAGGTTCAGACAAGGAGCGGCTCCTGGTAGCCTTCTAAGATAGCAAGGAGGCAAGAATGACCAAAGTCATAAATTGAAAGAGAGAGTTTAGGTATTGGATTGAGTCTAATTCTAGTTAAGAGATGTATTGCACCAAGGTGATCCTCACAGTGAATTTTCAAATTTGTATGGTATTTGTAATTACACATGTGATTGGCATGGTTAGGAGCTTCGTACATGGCAGTGGGTGTTGTTTGAAAAAGAAAATTGACGCTTGTGTTTAGCCTGTGTGGCGAGTCTTGGCATTGAATGCCGTTGGGTGATGTCTTTTGAATGTGAGAAAGCCTGTTGAGTTATTGCTAAGTCGCAGATACATCTGGACTTAAGGTGTGAACGTTTGACACATTACTTTATGCCTCGAGAGTTTACCTGATATTGGCCTAGTTGAGGCTTGCCTAGTAATGGTTGTTAATTGAGAAGTTGCCTTGTTGAGGCTGGTTTGATACATGATTGCTGCTTAACGATGATTTAGAATCCTTGAATGATGGACAACTAGTTGAGAGTTGTTTGGGAACCACTGGATGGTTGATTGGTGGTGATGAATGATGAGATGACCAGCCTGAGACTGCTAGACTTGAGTAGATTACTTAAGTCTTTGATTCCTAGAGGGAATCATAGTGGTTTAAGTGACATGAGAACCTAATAAGGTTGAAAGACCAAAGTGCGGTCGCTAGAGGAACATCTGACTCAAGTGTGCAAGATGTGAGAAGGTCCAAGAACTGAGGTGGATCATGAGAATTGAGTAAAGATGAGTGACTCCAGTATGAGTACTAGATGAGAATATGGCTTGATTTTGTTGATCGTGCGAGACCCAAGTGTAATAAAGGGTCGTGAGAACTTTAAATGGAAATGAGGAAATTTGATAGGTGGGCAAGCTCGAGAAGGAGCTGCCATCGTTGCCTAAGTCGTTGAGGCGATTGATGCCAATGCTGTTGAGTTAAGTGATGGAAGTCACGAGAAATGCGACTCTAAGTTATTTCATTCTAAAGTGAATGTGTGGGAAGAACCACGAGAGTTTTGAAAAGCTTGTGAAGCTATGTATAAGGTTGAGATTGATTGAGTTTGATGGAAGGATGAAATTTGAAATTGCCTTCTTTTAAATTGAGGGTTTTGTGAGAAAACCTTAGAGGTTTTGGGTACACTGAAGAAAGAAAGTGACCCTAGCAGTTATTAGCCTTAAGAGGTTGTTGATGATTGGTGAAATGTCACCAAAAAAAGAGTTTTCCTTAAAGGCATGGTATTTGTCTAGATCGCCTTCGTTGAGATGTTCAATGGAAGTACCTTCTCGGGATTGCTTGAGAGCAAAGGTTGGATGGATCCTAGTAGTCTTGTAAGGATCTGAAGACGGTTGACCAATGTGAGGCGAAGTCCTTAAGGTCACCTAAGTGTACTAAAGGTGGTCAAGAACCCATTGAATGAGATGTGAAGTCCCTAAGTGGATTGGAATTTGGAAGCCTTGTGGCTAGTTATTATTCCTGAATCTAAGGAACTGTAATGGATTTTAATGAAGGGAGTGGATGATTGGAAGAAATATGAGTAAGAGAACTCCTGCTCATGGATTACGAGCAAAACGATATTCATTATGGAACATGGGATATGCCAGCGAGAAACGATTATTACCTTGGTGTAAGGCTTATGAGCAAAAAGATGTTCATATTGTTATGAGGAATATAAATGAGACTGACGTGTCAGTCTGTCGAGCCATGTTGATCTATGAGGTCGATTAAGGTTGAATAGAGACCACTAGATGTGGTATTGTGAGTTACCACCCCTAAAGAGTAGGGTGACATTCTTAAAGGGCGATTGGACCATAAGATGGTCGTTAAAGGAAGGGAAAGTGAATAGACTTGATAGTCCTAACTACTCGTGATTTTAATAAATGGATAGACGAGTAAGCAAAAAGGGCTGCTTTGACTATAATACCAAGCTAGCTTGATTTTATTGGTTTGAATGCCTAAGGTGTGGAATTGTGGAGACTAAGGAAGAACCTCGACTCCTTAGAACCTTGTCACTCGAGGTGACTGAGTCTTTGGAAGAAGAATGTCGAGTATGATGGCATCTGGTTCTGGAGTACAAACACCGTTGTTGGCATGGACTCCAAGACTGACGTCCTACGGAATATGAAGTACGAGGTGGATTTGAAATTAGAGAATGCCACCGAAGTGTATAGTTTTCTTTATAGGGTAAGAGACCCTAGTGTGGAAGGAAGAGGAAATCCGAGTTGTCTTGAGATTAAGATTAAGCGTCTGGACTGAGAAAGAAGATTCAAAATTTGGATGATTCCTAGCAGTGAAGTCCGAGAAACTGTCTGGTAGACAACGTTGAATTCCGAGATAATGTCGACGTTCGGTTGGATGGATGAAATTGAGGTATGGTTGTATTAGCTGATTGTGGAACCAAGAGGTCAAGGCACTAGTGCTTTCTGAGAAAAGGGTGATAAAAATGAACGAAAGGTTACATGGTCCCAGTGGAGACCCATGAAAGTGGAGAGCCAAGGTTTGATTTCTCAAGTGAAAAGTATGAAGAACAATTTCAAAGATTCGACACATGATAGAGAGATACCGATAAAAGTGGGATAGGGTATCCAAGGAATAATTGGATTAGTTGTTACCGTCTTGAGAGACGATGATTGGACTTATTTAAAGAGTCGTGAGAAACATGAACAATTTTCAAGAGTGTTCTATAGACCCTAAGGAAATGCTCAGTGTATGCTAAATGTGAAGAGCGCAAGGTGTAAACTTGACGAGGCAAGTTTCCTTCGTCATGAAGTTTCTGAGAAATGAAATACCTGTGAAGCCTTTGAGAATTGGAAGAAGTAATGAATCAACTAGAGCTGATGCGAGCTGCTAAAATGTGAAGTTCCCTGGAATGGTGGATTGTTATAGACAGAACGTGGAAAGAGTTTTCGGAGACTTGAGTCAAGTTGATGACTACCCGGATAATGGCGTTCCTGTTTGGAATCAAAAGAGTCGAGAGAATTATAATGACGTGTCGCAGGAAGGAAATTTGAGGAGTAGCAAGGCAGGCTAAAGTGGGCTATACGAATGCGCTTTAACAATAAGACCTTATAAGTTGGAAAGCTTAATGCATGATTGGAGTTGGATTGCGAATGTCCTTGCGACAAAATTTGGGAAGCATTGTTTGGGTGGAAGAAGATTTTGAATCTTTATCTACCACGAGAAAATAAGATAGTAGTTTCCCGGGAGGCAACACTGATGTATGAAAATTTCTTAAGGATATGAGAGCGTTGCTTGTTTAAAGAAAGACCTCGAAGTTATGTGAACTATAAGAGGTTGAGAATTGAGCGTTGTGTAATTGGTGATGGAGGGACATATCTTCCCCCGAGAAATATGAGATTCAACTTCTAGATTGAGAGTTTATCGAATGACTAGGAAAATGACTCCGCAAGTATTGGACTTGAGGGTCAGGAAAGGAGTAAGGTATGGTAACCCATGGACCTTAAGGTCTAGGGGATAGTGGGAATAAAAGTAATAGGGAGAAAATCTAGACTTCCGAGTATCTAGAGGAGAAACATTGAATTTGAGGATGGAAACCATAGAATTTCAGAGGCAAGGAAACGTACCAATGAAGGAAAGCATAATTTTGACAAGCTAGTGGATTAATTGGTCATTGGATGATCACGCTAAATGATGGAAGCACCAAAGAGTACGTTTTCATGATGGATCGGTAATAATCGTGATAGGAAAAGATCTTGAGTCTTCTACGACATCCTGAAAAAGCTTTCCGACAGGGAATTTGAAAAGTGGGATTATTGTGTGATGTGCATATTACTCCCAGACCAATTGACAAATCGTGAAGAAGATCCGAATGCTCGAAGGTGCACCACCAACAGATGTTATGAATATCGAGAAAGAATAGAGAAAAGTAAATACACATAGAGGACTGAAGGAAACAAGTCTTGGGGGAGGATGACTTTTATCGGAGAGGACAATGAGAACGTCAAGTAATGGGAGGAACTATCATGGAAATTGAATGTGCGATGAGGCGTCAGTACCCCATGAGATTGGATGATTTGGAAGGTCGTAAATTTCGAGGACGAAATTTCTTTAACGGGGGAAGAGTTGTGACATTCCCAATTTCGGCCCCTCTCGAGGCTATTGAATGGAAAGATATCGATCGAGGTATTTCAGTTGTATCTCGCTCAGAGCAGGCCACTCTCGAGTTAACTGACCAAAGGGAAAAACTGACACGGAGTCGAGTAGGTGGACCTGGGGGATTTGAATGAGAAATGGCACTTTGACCATAAGGATTGTCGAGGGAATATTTTGGGCCAGTAGAAATCGATCTAGGAATAATCATGGAATGCCTCGCTAGCATTATACGTTGGGACGCGGGTGATTCCGCTTAACCAATGTGTAATTTGCGAGAATTTCCTAAATCGAATTTCGATGATCAGGATCGCAGGACCTAGCGATAAACCCTCGCAATTACATGACAACCAAAGTCGCCACGGCTTGAGAAAAATCTCAAGGTCGATACGCGTAGCGCCTGCAAGAGTCGCCGTCAGTTTGAGATAAACTGGAATTACAGTCGACGAGAGTTCGACATGAAATTGGACCTCGAGATTGGGGTATTGGACATTGAGGAATTCCACCATTTGAATTGAAGTGGATGACATCTCATTTAGGGCAATTTAGAATGGAAAAAAAATAAAATTTCGGACGCAAAGTGCGAAATAACCATTTTGCCCCTCAACCTTTGCCATTGCCTTAAGATTTCTAGAATGATATTTTTGTCATTTAGCCTTCCCCAAGATGTTGCAAATGAGGAGGAAGAATGGTCAAAGGAAGTCAAATGGCTTCTAGAAGTAAAGACAAGTGTCAAGTGAGGAAGAAGCCAAGTGTCATCAAATTGGGAGCCCATATCCAAATAGACTAGATTAGATGCCTAGTTGCATTAAATCCCTGTCTAATCCTCACCAAATTTTTTCTCTCTCCTCTTGACTTTTGAACGAAGCAAAGCATCTCTCTCCCTCCATTCTTCATCAGCCGAACTTCATCTCTCCCTCATCTCTCTTTCATTTTTTTCTCTCTCTCGCTTGCCAGCTCGCTGTCCTGTTCTGACCGCTCTACTTTTTTGGCCATAACTTGTTCGTCCGACATTGGATTGAGGTAAAACTACCTCTTTCTAAAATATTATCGTCTTGCCTTTCCAACAAGGTATTATAAGCTCAATTTGGCTCATTATTTCATTCCGTAGGTTGGTTTGAGTGAGCAAAGGTCAGATTAAAGGCAGAATCTGACCAGTTTTAGGAGAAGAGCTGTTTCGTGGGCTTCAAGGCTTCAAATGGCTCCAAATTTTTGGTGAGCTCTTCTACACTCATAGTACTAGGGTTTTCTAATTTGGGGTTGCAAGTTTACTTAAGTATTGATGGGTTTTCATGGCTGAAATGAAGTGGTTCATGTGGAGCAGAATCTGACAGCCTGAGCATCGAGAGGAACCGGACTGATTGGAAGCTTTTGAGGCGCTATTTTGCTTCCAAATTATCGGTGAGCCTATTAAACATGTAGATTAAGGTTTTGGAAAGATGATTTCATGATGAATTGAAGTTTACAGTTGGAATTATGGGCTGTTATGCATGATTCATTGAGGACCAGTTCTGCCCTGTTAAGGTTCTGTGGAAGCCGAGCACTTTGAGGCTTAGAAAGGGTATCGTTAAGGCACCCTAGGATATTAATTGATATGTTGGTAGGGTGTTCACTTGGTGGAATAGAGATTGGAAGAGATTTAAGGGCTGATTTGAAGTGAAAGCCGAGAACCATGTAAATCTGACCCTAGCGCGCACTAATAGGTCGTCCAGTGTCCAAATTAACCTCCATTTTCGTTCACACGTCCATAAGACCTTGAAGGATAAGGATATGGAAGTATATTACTCAAAAGGTCAGCAAATCAATACCAGTTTATTCAGGGCTGAATCTGGTCGTGGAAGGCCAAGAATGGACAGCTTGGTGCCGCGACGTTGCGTTGATCGTTTTATGGGATTGCTTGGCTTAAGCTCGAGGTAAGTTGCTCCTAAACCTTTTTTAGGAGGTTAGGTTACTAAAGGATGGAGTTTTGAGGCGAATTGAATGCTTTTGTGAACCGATTTTGTGAGAGGCGCAAGGAAACCCAAATCTGTCCTATTTTTTGATGGATTAACCTTGAATGGTTTCATGGCGTGAGAATTGTGAAATTGAGTTTGAATTGAGGAGTCTTAATCCGGTTATGGCATGTGGTTGGGCCATTCGGCGTGCTTTGTGGAAATTCTCATTTGTTTGAGTGCATTAAGCAGATTAGTTTACCAATCGAGTCTCGAGATAACTTGTGAATAATCAAATTTGAGGTTTGATCGATTTGAGCTGAATGATGCTTGTGTTTTACTGAGAATTGAGGTGTAACAAGGCAATCTGAAGTGGGCATCGCGTGTCTGTCGTGATAGTATGACCCTATGAGTTGGAACACCTAACACAAGATTTGAGTTAGCTTGCAAATCTCCATGCGATGAAGTTAAGGAAACACTACTTGCATGGAGAAAAGTTTTGAGATTACACAAACCATGTGAACTGAAAGTATTTGTTGCCCACGAGAACTGAAAGAGGAGCAATGTGGATTAGTGAAGTTGCTTAAGGACTAAGAATTAGATATCCTAGATCACTTTGGAAAGGCGACTAAGGTAGCGGATGCGTTTAAGGGGAAATTTAGCATCTCTCAGTTGACAGATAAAGGATAGACTTCGCTCAAGGAAATATGAGATTCAACTTCTAAATTAGGAGTTCATCGAATGACTAGGAAAATGACTACCGCAAGTATTGGACCTGAGGGTTAGGAAAGGAGTAAGGTATGGTAACCCACGGACCTTAAGGTCTAGGGGATAGTGGGAATAAAAGTAACAGGGAGAAAATCTAGACTTCCGAGTACCTGGAGAAGGAGCATTGAAATTGAGGGTGGAAAGTTCAAGGACGAGGAAAAGCGTAACCGTTGCATCTCGAATGGAATCGAGGACGAACTACTAAGGACTCAATTGTGGATTTGCCTCAGAAGTCTAGAAGGCTGTGGTTCGATGTGGACAATTGAGGTTAATCAAATGGGACTTGTGCGTCCCCAACGATACGGAACGAGTTACTTTGGAAAGCGAAGAAGCGGTGAGGCGTTGATACCTCCATAAGATTGGATGATTTGGAAGGTTGTAAATTTTGAGGACGGAATTTCTTTAAGGCGGGAAGAGTTGTGACATTCCGAATTCCGACCCCTCTCGAGGCTATGGATTGGAAGGATATCGATCGGAGTGTTTCAGTTATAACTCGCTCGGAGTTGGCCACTCTCGAGTTAACTGACCGAAAGGGAAAGACTAGTGCGAGGACGGGTACATGGACCTGGGAAATTCGAATAAGAAACAGCACTTTGACCATAAGGATTGTCGAGGGGATATTTTGGGCCAGCAGAAATCGATCTAGGAACAATCATGGGATGCTTTGCTACCGTTATACATCGGGACGCGGGTGATTCCGCTTAACCAATGTGTAATTTGCGAGAATTTCCTAAATCGGATTCCGATTATCAGGACCGCAGGAGCTAGTGATAAACCCTCGCAAATACATGACAACCAAAGTCTCCACGGCTTGAGAAAAATCCTAAGGTCGATACGCGTAGTGCCTGCAAGAGTCACATGTCAGTTTGAGATAAACTAGAATTACAGTCAACGAGAACTCGACATGAATTTGGCCTCAGAATTGGGTATCGGACATTGAGGAATTCCAACATTTGGAAAGAATTGGACGCCGCCTCATCGAGGGTAATTAAGATCATGATTAGCCTTATAAGATTGGAAAAAAATGAAATTTGGACGATAAGTGTGGAATTACCCGTTTGCCCCTAGATCGTATCCTTCCTTTTGAAGCAAGATAAGGGCATTTTGGTCAATTGCCTCTCCCCCATTGGTGGCCGAAAATGTGAGGGCTTAATGGTCTTTTGAGCTCCAAGATTTTTATGAAGAAAGAGACAAGTGTCATAATTTGAGGGAAAGTGATTCCTTAGCCTAGACTAGGGATCTAAGTGCATTAATTTCCATGTCTTTTCTTACCTACCATTCATCTCTCTCTCTCTCTCTCTCTCTCTCTCTTAGCCTTGGGGAGTAAGCAAACTCTCTCTCTCTCCTCTAGTCTTGACTGAAGACCCACTTTCCCTCTCTCATTTCTCTCTTCCTCTTTGGCTCTCTCGGTGGAATCCTCTCGGCGCGATCGCCCGCCCGCCAGCCGTTTGTCCAGCTCGATGGCCGCCTCCGGCCATCATCCAACCTCAAGCCAACCACCACAACATCCCTTAGTGTCTTTCCTACAAACTCCTACCCTCCGATTAGCCTCTCGCCACCCCCGTTTGACCCGTGGAGCCGCTGGAGCCCGAAGAGGTCAAAATCGAACTCGGTTTGGCGTTGAGCTTCCTTGGACCAATTTAGAGGGCTTGATCTTCTTCCAAATCATGGTAAGATCATCTTAAGACATAGTATTAAGATTTAGTTGGTTTAGTTTGAAGTTTGGTTAGGGTTTGAATGAATTTTAATGGTTGAATGTCAATGGATTTCCTTAGGACAGAATCTATCCACACTGACCTGGCAAAGGAACCGTGGCACATTTGAGGACCGTCGAGGCGTTGCTTGACTTGGAAAATTGTTGGTAAGCCTCCTTAGAACATAGTACTACATGTTAGCAAGAATTATGTGAGTTGGATTAGAATTCATGGCCGGTTATGTGTGGTTTTCTCTAGGACAGAAACATTTCCCTCCACCGGTCAGTTTTGGAACCGAGAAATGTGGTTGCTCTTGGTGGACTTTGCCCACTTGATTCATGCGGTAAGACGACTTCTAACCCTTCGTTAGGGTGTTAAGTTATTAATCGGTGATTTGTGGTTAAATTGGAAGTGTTTGAAGGGCTTATTTTGAGGTAAAACACGTTAGAGGTCGAGAGCCGTGTAAATCTGTTCTTAGCGCGCACTGATTTTGAAATGGCACGTTCTAGGCCGTCCAGTATCCAAATTGAGCTTCATTTTCGTTCACACTTCCGTAAGACCTTGAATGACAAGGTTATGAAGGTAGATTTCTCAAGAAGTAAGTAAATCAATACCAATTTATTCGGGACTGAATCTGGTCGCGGAAGGCCAAAATGGACAGCTTGGTGCCGTGACGTTTCGTCGATCGTTTTATGGGATTTGCTTGGCCTAACCTTTATTAGGATGTTATGTTACTAAGGGATGTAGTTTTGAGTTGGATTGAATGATTTCATGGCCTGATTTTGTGAGAGGCGCGAGGGAGTCCAAATCTGTCCAGTTTTGTGAGTTAGCATTCTTTGGCATGTTTGATTGAAAACTAATTGTTTGGGGAGCCCTGATTGACCATGAATGTGTGCCTTAATGGCTATTTGATCATGTGAGATGAGAAGCCGAAAGTTTTGATTGAAAGGAAAGCTAAGATTGAAAGTGGTGAAAAATGTGATTTTGAGTCAAGCTTTGAAACTATGAATTGGTTGTATTCATTGAATTGCCTGAGGCTTTACTTGAATTTATACGTGTTTGAGTGATAAATTTATGACTTGAAATGTGTTTTGTCCAGTGATGGACGTGTAAAAGGAATGCCTCGAGTAGGCGATGAACTACTTGATTTCACGAGTTATTCTTGAATGAAGGAATTTGAGGCATGAATTGTTTTCTTTAAATGAATATTTGAGGCTATTTTATAACTGTAAATTTTATGAATGAATGGCGTGTGGGATCGCCAATGGCATGTGGGATCGTTGAGAAACAATTATAAGTGCACTGGCGCGTGGGATCGCCAATGGCGTGTGGGATCGCCGAGGATTTATAATTTGGCCAACGTATTGGGAGGGAGTTACTCCCATTTGACCTGACGAGGTCGTGCGGCTAGAGATTCCCATATTGACACGATTCATCTCGATTGAAAATGGGCGTCGAGAGTCGTATGGTGACCGAATCATCTTTAGGTCCGGACGCGAGAGTCTCATATGGACCGACGGGTCATATGGAGACCGAATCATCACGCAGCCCCAAAGTGGACGGCCCAGGATGGGCGGATATGGAAAGAACTATTTTCTGAAATATCAAAGAATGGGTTTTTCTTTGAGAATTGAAATGCCTCTTGAATCGAGATTTTCCTCAAGTGTGAAATTTGCCTTATGAGTTTGAAAATGCCTCATGGTTTGAGATTGAAAATTTGCCTCGTGCTTGAAAAGGCGTCAAGTGTGTGTGTTACTATTGAAAACCTTGACATAGTACGAAAGTCAGTTTTCTCATGAAATTGGGTGACAGGATTAAGTCGCTTTTGAAAGACTGAAAGGCTGTGTTTTAAACATTACCCTGCTTTTGCCATGTCAATGATTTTATCCCAAAATACCCTATTTTTCAAAAACGTCTGGAAGTACTGATAGCCTAGTTTAGTGTTAGGTTTAGCTTACTGAGATTTATATCTCACCTCGTCGTGAGATAACATTTTTCAGGCCCCTGACAATGGAAACCCAAGCTTGCCATGGATGGGCATTTGATGAAGTCACAACAAGAAATAGTTATGAACCTTGTATCAACCTTAGGGTTGTAATGAATAATTGGGGATTTAGAGTTGTAACCTCTGAAGTATGATTGACCTTTATGGAAGGTGTACCCTTTTGTCCTAAGTCATATTGTATTGTCTTGTATGGGGTGTTTTCTCATTTCCGCATGCGTTTATCATTTAAAAGTTTCATGTTATTGGCCATTGGATCTTGGGAGTTCATTAAAGGTAGTGACGAAGGTAGGATGCTCGCGTGCCCGCCGGGCTCGGGGCATGACACTAACCCTTTAACCGGCCACGTCAGCTTCGTCTTCAACTTCTCGACCCCGATAGAATGGACGATCAAGACTTCTCCGGCACCGATTGACGACTAAACCTAGGTTGAATGATGCGAAACCAGTACTGTTCGACTTGTACTGATCTCTAGTTTTACATACCTAAGGATCGAAATGTTTCATCCACCGAATCGCATGCAGCATGCAAAATGGCGAGTACGGCCATGAGAGTTCAATCATGCAAACTACACGAAATTAGGGCAATTCATTCACATATTAACATGAGAAGAGGTTCAGAACACTTATCTCGAGCTCCAATTAAGCTCGCACGGCCTAGATTTGGCTAGACGACATTGAACAGTGTTCGGCAATGAAGGTTGAGTTTGGGAGACTCAATTCGAAGTATTCAAACAAGGTCGATACAAAATGAAGATGCGATTATGGTCAGTGATGCACGCGGAGTAAAACGGCTACTCTAACTTGAAGAATTATGATCGGAATCGAGTTTCGCCATTAAAGCACAGTGAGAACGTTCAAGAAAGAGAACTACCTGTTTTCGAGGTCTGCGACTACGAGACGGGTGGCAATCGCTTCCTTGAACTTCAGGCGAGCTCCCAGTGGCCTTTTTCAGCTTCGGTTTGGCCAAAAAAAGCCTAACCAGTTGTCACGCCCTGAACCTGATTGGTTCGCGAACATCCCACCAAGGCCTTACCATTCACTTACCGCTGACCAGGACTCATCGGCCTTCCATCTTCACAAATCATTAAAACTATGGAAGCGAGAAACAACTCCCCTCATCAATACAACAAGATGACTTGGGACAGGAACATGGGACATCAAGGTCACATTAATCAAATACCAAAAGTTGAATTCCTAATCCACAAATCAAAAGGACAATCTCTAATATCACAAAATGTTAATCCAAATCTTGTAATTCCGTCTTTCCATACTCTACCCCGACAAACTTGTCGTCTCATCGCTTGGGACCTTAAAAAGGTGAGTCCCCAACGGGGTGAGATATAAAATCCCAGCAAGTGTAACCCAACCTAGACCAAATCACTAGTCCCACTAGACTACACAATCATGCAAGAATGTAGAAAATTCGTCAAGCAATGACATATAGCATCTCGGCATCATTTATCACACAATACTTGGTATAGTAAATCACCATCAAGTGAACAACATCACATGAGACCTCAGCTTTGCACATTAACACAACATATGATTTAATCATCACCAGGCCCCACGGTCGCAATGTATCGCCTGGGCTCCAAGCCGCGATATAATTTCATAGGGCTCCAACCCAAATCATCGCCAGGGCCCACGGCCGCGATGTAGTTTCAATTTACTCAAGCATCGCCAGGGCCCTCGGCCGCGATGTAATTTCTCAGGGCCCACGGCCAATTCACTAGCAATAACAAGGCCTACGGCCAAACTCAATAGCAATAGCAGGGCCCATGGCCAAACTCAATAACAATAGCAGGACCCATGGCCAATCTTAACAGCAATAATAGGGCCCACGGCCAATGTCAATAACACACTATCAATCACCATGCTTTTAATGCACAATCACGCTACACCAAACAACTATCCAATAGCGTCCTAGGGTTCAAGTAAGGGTTTAGGAACCACTTACCTCAAGCAATTAGCAAAAGTCCACTTCGACCAATTTTCCTTAACCCCACAAGTGTTCGGCAACCCAAGGTTCTCATACCGTCCTAGGAAATTCATCAATTTTGGATAAAAATCCAATCAATTCTCACTTCCTTGATACCAATCCCTCAATAATTAATCAAATGGCAACTCAAGATGTCTTAACAATTGATCGGATATATGACAACATCTTCATTCATCCTCCACATATTCGGTTCATACGACAATAATAAGGGCAGATTATACTTTGAAGGTTTTACACACATATTAGCCCTTAAATCACCTCTAAAGCACAATCCACTTCACATACCTTCCTCTAACACCTTAATCAACATCATAGGAAGTCCTTTGCATAAATTTGAAGTCAGAATGCCCTTCTAACAGCTCCCAATAGATTCGGTACAAATAGAGTATCATCCAAAACAGAATCGATTTTGGGTCCCAACCGCTCAATCGAGCCATAAATCAATTCTAATCCTCAATTGTTCAATAATCAACTTGCTAAGACCTTCCTTTATGGGTTTAGGAAGCTCACCGTGAGATTTGAAGCGGATTGATACCCCAAAGACATCGAAACAACCCGCTCTCTTCAAAGTCAGAATCTGTCCATTTTTTGTACCACCCATAATCAGCCATAAAACTCATTTTAAAACCATCTATTTGCAGCTAAAACCCATCTAAACATAGTACTAGATTTTATGAAGCTCTCCTAAAAAATTTGAGGTCATTTGGAATTTCTAAGAGCTAGAACCAACACTTCTCCTCAGCTAGCTCAGAATCCGTCCGCGTTTCTTCCAAAAATCACCATAAATTAACCAGACCTCCAAAAATCATGAAACTAGCGGGAAAATGTCAGGGACATCCTGAACTAACCTGTGGTAAACAGGTTCGATCAAAGGACGCTGGGAAGAGCCGTTAGACTGCACCGAACAGAAGGCTCCAAAACTATTTTTCTGGACAATTTTTGGTGAGGTGAGTTTGAGGAGGAAATTGAAGTGAACGTATGGTATATGGTATACACAGAAGATGAGAATTCATTATACTTGTCTCACACAAATAATGGAGCTTAATTGGATAAGACATGGTTAGGTGAGGTCATTTAATGCTTGGGCTCCCAATGGTTGACAAGTGGCAACACCAATAATGCATCTTAGAACTTTGACTCACCTTTGACCCCACGCACATGTGATTTTCGACAGCCACAAGGGTAGGAGAAATGTCCATTTTGTCCTTCTTGCATTCTCAAGGCAAAGACAAATGGGCGAGGGGCAAAACGGTCATTTGTCACTTTTCGTCTGAAACTTCATTTTTCTCATTTTGAACGTCCATTGGTGAGGTGACGTCAAATCCTTTTCCAATTTTAAAATTCTTCATTTCCAATTGCCAATTCGAGCTTCCATTTCATATCTTAAGCCTCGAGGGGTGAAAATTCAGAATGTCACAATTCTTCCCCCCTTAAAGAAATTTCGTCCTCGAAATTTACAACCTTCTAACCATCCAGTCTTTTATGGTAACTGCGCCTCATCCTCACCTTAATTTTTAAAGTAGCTTTTTTCATCACTTGATGTTTCCACAACGTCCTCATCTGTGATAGTTCCCATCATTCCGAACTCGTTTCCTTTTTATCCTCAATCCGTGCTTGCTTTTCTATATTCTCTTTTAACTTTCATAACATTTGTCGGCAATTTACTCTCTGGTATTCAAATCACTCTTTTCAATCGTCTAATGGTCCGATGACAATATGCACGACATACTGCAGCCTCGCTTTTCGAATTCTTGACTGAAGGCTTACTAGAGCATCTCTTTAAACTCGAGCTCTATGCTTATTACCATCATCACTAAACCATCGCAAGGATACACTCCTTGGAGGCCATATCATTTAGTGTATCATTCCCTTCAGACGTCCTTTCATACAATCAAGGATTCATGGACTTTGTTAGCTTGCCCTCCATTAGCCAAATCAAGTCATAACCTTCTCGTCTCCTTAAGCAAATTCAGGGCTACTTTCGTAGTAATCCATTCTTGATTCCCTTCGAAAATCTCCTTGGATCAAAGTGATCCATCAACTTTTATGGTCATGTCTCTCTCTCGTATCGGCATGTCTAATTCTTGATTACACGTTAGACTAATTCAACCTTCAATCCATATCACCGATGGTATTAAGGCAATCTTGGCACACCTTTGTGCCGTCCTAAGGAACACCTTAATTCTCCATGTTTTATTCATTTTCATCCCCTTTGATATCAGGGTCCGATCACGGCAATACCTCAATTCCCTTGTGGCCTTCAGGCAAGGTGCTTCCAATAGCCGTCAACTAGTCTGAGGGAAGATCTGTCCCTCTATCACCAATTCACAATTCTCAATTCTCAACCTCTTATAATTCACATAACTTGCGAGGTCTCTTCTTACACAAGCAACGCTCCTATATTCATAACAATTTCATACATTCGCGTTGCCACTTGCTCAATTCCCCTCGGGAATCTCTTCGTGCTACCTTATTCTCTCGTGGTAGATACAGAATCAATATCTCATTCCACTAAAACAAGGTTTCTCAATCTTTGTCGCGAGGAAATTCGCAACCCAACTCCAATCATACACCGAGCATTTCCACTCATAAAGTCTTATTGTCAAGGCGTTTTCGCACAGCCCATTTTAATCTGCCTTGCCACGCCTCAAATTTCCGTTTCATGTCACATCATTATGATTCTCTCGACTCTTCTGATTCAGAATAGGAGCACCATTATCAGCGTAGTCGTCATCTTGACTCAAGTCCTTGAAGACTCATCACGTTCATTCACCCATTCACGTTATATCTCGTCCTTAGTCCATCTTATCAATGGGACAACTCTCGTGGGGAATCCTCCCACGATTCGTCTATGACCATTCATCAATCCCAGGAAACTTCAAATTCCCGCAACTCTCATCGACCCTAGTCGATTCATCACTCATTCCAATTCTCAAAGACTCCACATGGATTTCATTTCCCATAAATCTCTCGACGGAGGAATCTTACCTTATCCAGTCCACAGCTCACGTTCTTCTCATTAATATACAACGAGCATCTCTTTTGAGTTCATAGGATACTCTCAAAATCGTTCATGTTTCTCATGACTCTTTAAATGAGCCCAATCATCATCTCTCAAGATGGTAATAACCAACTCAATCATTCCTTGGGCACTTAATCCGACTATTATCAACTTCGTTCTGCCAGATGTCGAATCTTTTAAACTGTCCTTCGCACATCTTACTTAAGAGCCCAAACCTTAGCCCTCTGTTGTCAAGGGTCTCCACTTGGACCATACAACGTTTTGTTCATTTTTGTCACTCTTCCCTCAGGAAGCATTAATGCCTTAGCCTCTGGGTTCCACAACCAGCTAATGCGACCATACCTCAATCTCATCCATTCGACTAAACGTCAACATTATCCTGGAATTCAACGCTGTCTACATGACAATTTCTCGGACTTCACTTCCAGGAATCATTCAAGCTCTGCGTTTTCTTTCTCAGTCCAGACGCTCAATCTCACTACCGATACAATTCAGATGTTCTTTTCCTTTCACACTAGGGTCTCTTACCCTATGAAGGAAACTATACACTTTAGTGGCACTCTCTCACTTCGAATCCACATTGTCCTTCCCATTCCTTAGAGTGTCATTCTCGAAGTCTACGCCAACGGCGGTACCGTCACTCCATGATTCAAATTTCACCAAGTCTGACACTCTTCTTCTAATGACTCAGTCGCCTCAAGTGACAAAATTCCAACGAGTCGAGGTTCTTCCTCAGTCTCCACAAATTCTCATATCGAATATTCAATTCGACTACCTTGAGTCACTTTATAATTACACTCTAAGCGCTCTTTTCCGCTTACT
The DNA here is from genome assembly GCA_021437785.1 of Rhodomyrtus psidioides. Classification (NCBI taxonomy): domain Eukaryota; kingdom Viridiplantae; phylum Streptophyta; class Magnoliopsida; order Myrtales; family Myrtaceae; genus Rhodomyrtus; species Rhodomyrtus psidioides. The sequence continues at coordinate 3,551,607 of JAILYB010000058.1, read as the reverse complement.
CAACCATGCATTAGAATTGCAAATCGTCAGGACTATCAAGTCCATTCATTTTCCTTTCCCTCAATGACCATCTCATGGTCCTATCGCCCTTTAATAATGACACCCTACTCTTTAGGGTTGACAACACACAATACCACTTCTAGTGGTTCCGATTCAACCTCAATCGATCTCATAAATCGATAGGGCTCGACAGACTGACACGTCAGCCTCTTTTATATTCTTCATAACAACAAGAGGTTAACCACCACAAGCCTTACGCCAAGGTAATAACCATTTGCACAAGCATATCCCATGTTCCAAAATGAATATTGCTTTGCTCGTAATCCGTGAGCAGAAGTTCTCTTATTCACATTTCCTCCAATCATTCCTCAAAGTTAGAAATAATCACTAGCCATAAGCCTTTCAAATTCCATTCCACTCGGAGACCTCACGTCTCACTCAAAGAGTCCTTGACCACCCTTGGCACCTTTAGACAACCTTGAGAACTCTATCTCACACTGGTCGATCATCCTCAGATCCTTGCAAAATTATCAGGACCCACACAATTTTTGCTCTCAAGCAATACCAGGAAGGTACTTCCATTAAACAACTCAACAAAAGTGATCCAGACAGATACCATGCCTTCTAGGAAAACTCTTCTCTTAGTGACAGTTCACCAATTCTCAACAGCCACTTAGGGCTAATAACTGCCAAGGTCACTTTCTTTCTTTAGTGCACCCAAAATCTCTAAGGTTTTCTCATGAAACCCTCAATTTAAAAATAAGGCAGTTTCAAACTTCATCCTTTCATCAGATTCAGTCAATCTCAACTTCATATATAACTTCACAAGCTTTTCAAAACTCTCGTGGTTCCTGTCCACGTTTCCACTTTGGAAATGAGTAACTCCAGAGTCACCTTTCTTGTGACTTCCATCACTTAACTCATCAACATTAGCATCAATCGCCTCAGAGACTTGGGTACAAGGGCAGCTTCTCCTCGAGCTTGCCTATCCATCAAATTTCTTCATTTCCATGTAAAGTTCTCATGAGCCCTTATTACACTTGGGTCTCGCACGATTAACAAAATCGAGCCATATCCTCTTCCAATACTCATACTGGAGTCGCTCATCTTTGCTCAATTCTCAGATCCATCTCAGTTCTTGGATCATCTCATATCTCTCAAATATGAGCCAAGTGCTCCTCTAGCGACCGTACTTTGGTCTTTCAACCTTATTAGGTTCTCATGCACTTGAACCACTATGATTCCCTCCAGGAATCAAAGACTTAAGTCATCTACTCAAGTCTAACAGTCTCAGACTGCTCATCTCATTGTCTTTCACCATCAACCACCCAGTGGTTCCCAAACAACTCTCAACTAGTTGCTTATTATACAAGGATTCTAAATCATCCTTAAGTACCAACCACACAATAAGCCAGCCTCAACAAGGCAACTTCTCACTTAACAGCCATCACTAGGCAAGCCTCAACTAGACTAAAACTCAACTAGGCCAATACCCAGCAAATACTCAAGGCGTGACTTCCATAAGTCAGTCACCCAAACTTAAAGCATAAGGCATCTGCCACTCTGTCACAAACTTGACAGGCTATCGCAATTCCAAAAGACATCAGGTCAACGGGTATAAATCCCATATGCCGTCTAATTCGCAGTTAGACCTTGGCCAAGCCAATCACATGACACCAATTATAAAACACGCCTAACAGGCCAATCACATCATCACTTTTCTTTTTCAAACGGCATCCACTGCCAAGCACAAAGCTTTTAACCGTGCCAATCACAAGCGTCATTATAAATACCATGCCACTTTCGAACATTCACTTTAAAAAACTCTCCAGTGCCATACATCTCTTAACCATAATCAAACTCAACCCGATACCTAGGCTTTCCCTTCAATTTATGACTTGGGTCATTCCTGCCTCCTCGCCATCTTAGAAGCCTGCCAGGAGCCACTCCTTATCCGGACCTCTCTGTCTCAGCGATAACTCACCGCCCTCATCAGACCTGGTTGTTACAGGTTGTCCCAAGTCATACATCTACAGAGGAAGCCCCGTTCCACACACCCTATAACATGCTTCATTACGGTTTATAGGTATCCCATCAACTTGTCCCATACCAAGCGATAGTTTATTAAGTCTGATAGTGATAAGCTCATGCATGCACCCTTGTCAACTTTCATTTCACAGCCAACAACACATATACAGCATCTTCGTTTTCACTATCTATCATACAACAATCGCTTTCAAATCGATTATTATCCATCGAAGGTTTCTAATTCCACCAACGACCGTCACACACATGGATCAATTACTTATATCCACCCGTACACCTCAAGTTTAGTCGCTACTCGAGTCGAATCCGTACGCATTCGATCACAATTGGCTTTTAATCCAAATATTCCTTATCCACTCTCCTGTATGCATCTCGTCTCATACCATCCAAGGTTGCCATTAACAATCGACAACTAAAATCATCAAGATATAACACCATTCAAACCTGAATCCACTATTACCAGTCATCTCTTTATGACTTATTTTCCTCAAGTTGGGTCAACGACAACCACAATCACAATCATATACTTCAGTTGACCCTTTAATCATGAGCAATTCCATACTAACCTCAAGCACAATCACTACTAGGGGTGTGCATGGTTCAGGCCGGTCCGGTCTCGGCATGGAACTAGGGACCGGACCAGTAGTCCGGTCCCCATATTTTCGGGATCTCGGACCGGACCAGGACCGGCGGTTCGGGCCGGTCCCGGTCCCGACCCAATAGGACCGCTAATTTTAACTGCTTATGAAAACTATAATAAAAAGATTAGTTTTATGAAAAAAAAAAGAATTTAGACTTCGACCTCCTCTTATGTTGATTTTTCATTAATAATAAAATTCCATAAAAACGTCCAAAATCTAATCCTAATTCTGATCTCTAAAAAGGAATTCATTACTAATAAAATTCCACAAAAGACAAAAAACATGTATATGAATTAATCTTTAAATACAAATCTAATATCAATGCAATGAGATTTTTATTTTTCAGTTCTTTTTACATTGTTTTCTTTTCATTTATTTTATGTGAAAAAAAATACTATCTAAAATTCGGATCTATTTGAAAAATTCAAAGAAGATATCTCCCAAAACAAATGGGCCCGATCTAAAAAAAAAATCAATTAACACAATCAAAGATGCAACCACCACAACAATCACAGATGTAATCACTGCAACCAAAATAGCTAAAGACTCGCTGCAGGAGACTCCAAATTTTCAAATCATTAGGATGACCAAACTAATCTTTTTTAAAAAATATTGCCGGTCCGGTCCGGGCAGGGCCGGTCCGGTCCCAAACCATGGAACCCGGGGACCGGACCGCCCAGTCACCGGTCCCGTTTATTGAGACCGGGGACCGAACCGCCAACCTCAAGGACCGGACCAACCCGCTCGGGCCGGGCCGGGCCGGTCCCGAGACAGTCCGGGCCGGTCCGGTCCAGTTTGTACACCCCTAATCACTACCTCAACATCCATGTTTATGTCTATTTAATTTCAGCTTGCTTCCACTTGAACCTCAATCACAACATCACTCAAACTCATTCATAAAACATGATTCTATAACTATCGGAATACAACACAAGTTCAAGCCTATAACCCTCAAGATTCAATGATCATTACTTAATTCCATAGGTCTCACTATCTAATTGTCCCCAAGTCATAGCTCCTTATCACTTTAAACCTCAATCACAACGGATCGAGCTGACCTTGCTCTGATACCAGTTAAACGGGGATGTCACGCCCTGAACCTGATTGGTCCGCGAACATTCCACCAAAGCCTTGCCATTCACTTACTGCTGCCCAGGACTCATCGGCCTTCCATCTTCATAAATCATTAAAACTATGGAAGCGAGAAACAACTCCCCTCATCAATACAACAAGATGACCTGGGACAGGAACATGGGACATCAAGGTCACATTAATCAAATACCAAAAGTTGAATTCCTAATCCACAAATCAAAAGGACAATCTCTAATATCACAAAATGTTAATCCAAATCTTGTAATTCCGTCTTTCCATACTCTACCCCGACAAACTTGTCGTCTCGTCGCTTGGGACCTGAAAAAGGTGAGTCCCCAACGAGGTGAGATATAAAATCCCAGCAAGTGAAACCCAACCTAGACCAAACCACTAGTCCCACTAGACTACACAATCATGCAAGAATGCAGAAAAATCGTCAAGCAAAGGCATATAGCATCTCGGCATCATTTATCACAAAATACTTGGTATAGTAAATCACCATCAAGTGAACAACATCACATGAGACCTCAGCTTCGCACATTAACACAACATATGATTTAATCATCGCTAGACCCCACTGCCGCGATGTATCCCCAGGTCTTCAAGCCGCGATATAATTTCATAGGGCTCCAAGCCAAATCATCGCCAGGGCCCACGGCCGCGATGTAGTTCACAAGGGCATCTAGCCAAATCATCGCCAGGGCCCACGGCCGCGATGTAGTTTCAATTTACTAAAGCATCGCCAGGGCCCACGGCGGCGATGAAATTTCAATTCACTTAAGAATCACCAGGGCCTAGAGCCGAGCTGTAATTTCTCAGGGCCCACGGCCAATTCACTAGTAATAACAGGGCCCACGGCCAAACTCAATAACAATAGCAGGGCCCATAGCCAAACTCAATAACAATAGTAGGGCCCATGGCCAATCTTAACAGCAATAATAGGGCCCACGGCCAATGTCAATAACAAACTATCAATCACCATGCTTTTAATGTACAATTGTTGACACCAAATTTTGGATCAGCCTTTTCTAGTTATTTCTTAGAAAATTCATAAAAAATTCATAAAAAGTCAAAAAAATTGTAAAATCAACTTTGGTGGACTTGGCCAAGCCTAAGGAACCATTTTTGACAAAAAAATAATTTTTTTATATTTTTCGCATTTTTAAATATTTTCAGAAATGAGGAAAATACTAGTAAAATCAAGGAAAATAGCATTTGAGGTCACAAAAATATGAAAAAATTGCCAATATTTTTCTTTTAAATCCCTTATCTTTTTTACATCATAAAAAGTCTAAAATCATATTCAATTTTACGTGTTCCTTTGTAACACATATGATTGAATTTGGTAAAAAAAATGTCGATTGAGTCTTTTAATTTATAATTTTGGCATTTTTTAGGATCTTGACATTCACTCTAATTGCCCCTTATTATAATTTAACCCAATTGCCCTCATAGAATGTTTAATTGCATAAATTGGGCAAAATTGTATACTAAATTGCATTTTAGTTCTTGAAAATGAGCATAATTGAAATTACTTTCAATTCAAGGACTACCATTGCAAATTAAACACACTGCCCAATGGTTTTCATCATTTTGAATCAATTGACATATGTAATTTGGTCTAATTTGATCATTTGAACTTTCAATTTCACGATTTACCCAATTCCAATTAAAAGAAAATTTGGGGTTTTTGTTGAAATTGATATGAACTTTTGGGCAAAACTACATTTTTAGATAAAATTCATGCCCTAAATTCGATTCTGAGGTTCAATTGCAAAAATTTCCCATTAATTTGGGTTTAATTTGAAAAATTACGATTCGGAACCGGTTCGGACCGGTCGAACCGATTCGCTACAGTGTCGTCTTCCTCCTCAAGGACCCGTGCGAATGAACAGTGTTAGGGTCAATTTCAAAGGCAAAATTGAGGATGAAAATGGCCATGATTGGAAGAGTTTGACGATGGGTTTTATTCCTCGAGTCATTACCCGTCGATTCAAACCAAAAACACGAGCAATGGTCGCCAGAACGGAGAGTAATCGGTCGGTCAAGGCTGTGGTATCTGCAAAAGTCAACGACGACAGAACTCAGATGAAATTCGTCCAAATTCATGCCAAATGCGATCACCGGAGGTCCTAACAGAACTGGCCATTTGATTCCCGTCGATCACCGGTCGTCGGTGACCATTTCGCACGTGTCTGTACGTGCGAAGGTCACAAGCTCAGCCCCCTGTTCCACGCCGAAATTAAAAAGAACTATAAGAGTCAATTGATCTGGCGAGAGAAAGAGGGTGGTTGATTCAGTTGAAGAAGAGTAAACAGAATTGAAAGAGAGAGAGAACGAACGAGAGAGAGCTCGCCCTCTATTGCCATTGTCAAGGGCAGAGCTTGAATCTGCAGAGCGTCGGTCAGGCCTTTCTAGGCTAGACCAAAGCTTAAAGAGACTGTTAGGAGGCTGCCCACACTGGGAGGAAACGATCGCCATCGACCGCGCGAGCCAAAACCATGAAAACATGTGAGTCTGGTCTTCAAGCCTTCGCACTGTGCTTTAATGGCGGAACTTGATTCCGACCTTGATTCTTTGAGTTAGGGTAGGCGTTTTCCTCCTCACGCATCCCTAACCATCATTGCATCTTCATTTTGCATCGATTTCGTTCGTATACCTCGAATTGAGTCTTCAAAATTAGCTTCCATAGCCAATCCTTGTTCGTTCTTGCCTAGCCAAATCTAGGCCGTGCGGGCTCGATCGGAGCTCGAGGCAATCTTCTGAACCTCCATTGATGCTATTATGTGACTGAATTACCATGGTTTGCTATGAATTGAGCTATTGAATTTCCATGGCCGTATTTGGCATTCTGCATGATGCTCGCGATTTTGTGAATTAGATACTCTGATTCTTAGGTATGTTAGCCTAGAGACGATTACGAGTCGATTGGTACTGGTCTCGCGCGATTTCGTAGAAGTTCTACTGTTGGATCATCGTCGGAGGTTCTCAGCCGTTCGTTTTGTCGGAGTCGCGAGGTTGAAGATGAAGTTGACGTGGCAGAGTCAACGAGTCAAAAGCCTAGGTGGCAGTCGGCCATTGGTCCACGTGTCAGTCTAGTTAGCACGGCCGTTGGGGGTCTGTTATTCAAATAAATAGATCGGACGACTCAGATAAATCGAGTCTAAATTCTAGAAGCCGTCCGATTAGTAATTAGTTTTATTCAAAAATGTTTTAAAATCAGAAAATCAAAATAGGTTGAAACAGCGCCGTTTGGGTTAGTGATAGTGCGACACCGTTTAGGTTAGTGAGAGTGGACGGTCCAGATCGAGTCTTGCGTTCTAATCCTGACCGTAGGTTTTAGTAAGTTGATCAGACGGTCCTAGTTGAGTCTCTCTTCCATCTAGGCCGTAGGATTTAGTAATTTGATCCGGCAGCCGTGGATTAGCCACGCGGTTCAATAGGAACCGTTGGATCAAGTCTAGATAATCTGAAAATAAAAAAAAATTCGGTACGGTGTCATTTTAGGGCCGGGTTCCTACCCGAGTGGGTCGGGTCGACCCGGTCCGAAATATTTTTCTTAATAAAAAAATTTGAAAAATGAATTTAAAATAAAAAAATCAGAAAAATTTCTAGAAAATCCTAAAAAATGCTAGAAAATCCCAAGAAAATGTAGGAAAATTGTGGGAAAATCCTAGATATTCCACAAATCCCAAAAAACTGAGGATTGACCACAGACAACCAGTCAATCCTATTTTTGGGGTGGGTTTCTTGTCCGTTCTTTCGAGAATTGACGATATTACCCTTTAGGGGTAAATCGCCTCTACTATGTATGCGAGATAAAGTTAATAATTCCAAGGTAAGAATTAGGGTCGGTCAGGCGATCAATTCTTGGGCTTGGGTTTTCGAGTCTCGTCCCTTTTCTCAAAATGACGATTTTACCCCTCAATGGGTAAATCGTCTTTCCCATTCCAATCGAGTCCTGAAAATTGCTTGAAATTAGGGTTTAGGTCAGGTGGGTGACCAACCCTAATATTTGAGATTTTCAGTTCTCATCTTCGTCTAAAATGACGATTTTACCCCTCCAAGGGTAAAATCATCTTTTATATTCTAGAAAAATTCAGGAAATTCCCGAAAAAATAGGAAATGGAAGGATTTGATCGCCAATCCCATTTCTACCATCTTTGGACTGTATATTTCATATGAAATAACGATTTTTCCCTTTTTAAGACAAATTATCCCCAAATTTCTCAAAATTACGATTTTGCCCCTCATGGACAAATCATGTCAAAATCACTCCAAAGCCTTGATTGATACTTCTCTAGGCCAATAGGGCTTCATTAGGGATGTCATGCTGCTTTCATGTGATTTATCCACATGCTTTGGATCCTTGATTTGCGCATTTATTTTTATTGACTGTGAGTGATAGGGTAGCCATTCCTGTCTGCATGAACTCCTAGATTTAGGATCAGTACCCCACTCGCTTGCATGAATCTTAAGACTAGATAAATCATTCAACTTAGGTACCGAAAGGGCGTCAACTCTGACAGTTGGCTTAACAAAGTCCCTGATCCCACTTCTCTAGTTTTCGTAAAATCGAATAGACTGCTCCCAACTATTCGATAGGGTTTCCGATCGTACCCTCCACGAAACGATTGGTGGCGACTCCTTGGCATGTACACATATTACATGTCACCAGACCACACCGAAGGTTGACCACGTACATCCAGCCGTTGCGATTTGGGTAATGGACCCTGGGAGAGGCCCGCGTCCGATCAGGCGACGATCGGGCGGCCCATTAGCCCCCTCCGACAGTATGCTCCAGGAGAGGTCGCGACAACAATTACGCTATACCAAACAACTATCCAGTAGCGTCCTAGAGTTCAAGTAAGGGTTTAGGAACCACTTACCTCAAGCAATTAGCAAAAGTCCACTTCGATCAATTTTCCTTAACCCCACAAGTGTTCGGCAACCCATGGTTCTCGTACCGTCCCAGAAAATTCATCAATTTTGGATAAAAATCCAATCAATTCTCACTTCCTTGATACCAATCCCTCAATAATTAATCAAATGGCAACTCAAGATGCCTTAACAATTGATCGGAGATATGACAACATCTTCATTCATCCTCCATATATTCGGTTCATACGATAATAATACGGGCAGATTATAATTTGAAGGTTTTACACACATATTAGCCCTTCAATCACCTCTAAAGCCCAATCCACTTCACATACCTTCCTCTAACACCTTAATCAACATTATAGGTAGTCCTTTGCATAAATTTGAAGTTAGAATGCCCTTCTAACAGCCCCCAACAGATTCGGTACAAATAGAGTATCATCCAAAATAGAACCGGTTTTGGGCCCCAACCGCTCAATCGAGCCATAAATCAATTCTAATCCTCAATCCTTCAATAATCAACTTGTTAATACATTTATTTATGGGTTTAGGAAGCTCATCGTGTGATTTGAAGCGGATTGATACCCCAAAGACGTCGAAACAACCCGCTCTCTTCAAAGTCAGAATCTGTCCATTTTTGTACCACCCACAATCAGCCATAAAAAAAAAATTTAAAACCATCTATTTGCAGCCAAAAACCATCTGAACATAGTGCTAGATGTTAAGAAGCTATCCTAAAAAATTTGAGGTCATTTGGAATTTCTAAGAGCTAGAACCAACACTTCTCCTCAACTAGCTCAGAATCCGTCCGTTTTTCTTCCATAAATTAACTAGACCTCAAAAAATCATGAAACTAATGGGAAAGTGTCAGGGACATCCTGAATAAACTTTGGTAAATGGGCTCGACCAAACGACGGTGGGAAGAGCTACTAGACTGCACCGAACAGAAGGCTCCAAAACTATTTTTCTGGACAGTTTTTGGTGAGGTGAGTTTGAGGAGGAAATTGAAGTGAACGTGTGGTATATGGTATACACAGAAGATGAGACTTCATTATACTTGTCTCACACAAATAATGGAGCTTAATTGGTTAAGACATGGTTAGGTGAGGTCATTTAATGCTTGGGTTCCCATTGGTTGACAAGTGGCAACACCAATAATGCATCTTAGAACTTTGACTCACCTTTGACCCCATGCACATGTGATTTTCGGCAGCCACAAGGGTAGGAGAAATGTCCATTTTATCCTTCTTGCATTCTCAAGGCAGAGATAAATGGACGAGGGGCAAACGGTCATTTGCCACTTTTCGTCCGAAACTTCGTTTTTCTCATTTTGAACATCCATTGGCGAGGCGACGTCAAATCGTTTTTCAATTTTGAAATTCTTCGTTTCCAATTGTCAATTCGAGCTTACATTTCATATCTCATGCCTCGAGGGGCGGAAATTCAGAATGTCACACCAGTGCTTCATCGATTTGAGCTCAAACCTTCGACAATGGCCGTAGAAGACGAGCTCTCTCTCTCTCTCTCTCTCTCTCTCGCTATTTTGTTCCCTGCTCGAACAGAAAACCACCTCTTTTCAAGAATGAGCCCCTTTGCATTATAATCCCCTCTTCAAAATTGACCAGTGCAGGGGAAATGAAGGTCGGTGACCTTCGTACGTGCAGTCATGTGCGAAATGGTCATCGATGATCGACGGGAGTATAATTGCAAACTCAGATAGGCCTTCCGGTGACCAAATCTCGCATGAATTTGACTTTAATTTGGTCATGCATTTGAACGAAGATGGCCGTGACATATTACAGCCTCGTCGGTGCGATTCCAGCGAACCCATGATGTCGAACCGATCATGATTGACGTTAGACTTAGTAGCCAACAAAACGCCTCCATCAATTTTACGAATCGAAGTCAATTGATCGTTCAATTTTGCCATCGAAATCCAACTGCAATTAGTCGAATTTGCGCCGGAACTCGAGGAAGAAGACGACATTGTTCCCGACCGGACAGTCTTACCGGTCAGAATCGGTTCCGACTTGCAATTTTCAAAATTAATCAAAATCGGTGTGGAATTTTCAAAATTAAATCTCAAAATTGCCCTTAGGGGCTTGAATATCATCTAAAAATGTGGTTTTTTCCGAAAATTTCATGTCAATTTATGCAAAAACCCCAAAATTATCCCTAATCGCAATTCGGGAATTATGAAATTGAAGGCCCAAACGGTCAAATTGGAGCAAATTACCCATGCCAATCGATTCAGGATGGTGAAAAACGTTGGGTAGTGGTCCCAATTTGTAAAGGTGGTCCATGAATTATAAGTAATTTCAATTATGGCCAAATTCAAGGACTAAATTGCAATTAAGTATGCAATTTTTCCTAATTCACGTAATTAAACAATTTGTGCACACAATTAGACTAATTTGCAATCAAGGACAATCAAATTGAATGACAAGACTCTAAAAAATGCAAAAATTGAAAATTAAAAGACTCATTGACATTTTTTACCAGATTCAACCATATGCGTAAAAAAGGAACGCATAAAAATTAAACTTGAATTTTAACTTTTTATGAGATAAAGATGATAAGGGAATTAAAATAAAAATATTGACTATTTTTTGTCATATTTTTGTGACCTCAAATGCTATTTTTCTTGATTTTTTAAATATTTTTCTATTTTCTAAAAATACTAAAAAATGTGAAAAATATGGAAAATTATTTTTAGTTTAAAATGGTTCCTTAGGCTTGGCCAAGGCTACCAAAGTTTATTTTTAAATGTTTCAACTTTTTATGATTTTTTATGATTTGTTTCTTCAAAATGAAGCTGAAAAAGACTTGGTCAAAAATCAGGTGTCAACAATCATACATAATGTGATAGTAGAACTGCATATGATTTGTTCATACTGATATATTGTATTGTCATCATCTGAGACGTCATATAAACGCCTGTGCAATTTGTATTCCGCGACAAATTTGAAAATTGCACTATAATCACCTATTCACCCCCTCTAGATGATAATGCTAGCCACAACAGCAGGTACATGGAGATTCAATGCTTATTATTCTGCAGACACAGGGAGAATGGATGACAAAAAATGCAAAACTCATCCCTTATCATGAATTCTTAGAGGAATTAATCCTTCAATTAGAAGAAGTATCATTTGACTATTTGCCAAGAATGCGGAACCAATTTGCAGATGCATTAGCTACGTTGGCCTCAATGTTACAGGTAGCCAATGGATTGGAGATGGAACCTTTAAGGATTGGCATAATCAAGAAACCAGCTCACTGCATGATGATCGAAGAAGAATTTGATGGGGAACCATGATATCATGATATTAAGAATTATCTCCTAAAAGGAGAATTCCTTGAAGAATGTCAAGCAGGAGATAGAAAATACATAGCCAAGCAGCTACCAAATTCTTCCTCAATGGTTACACTTTGTATAAAAAAAGTCATTTGATTCAACTCTATTGAGATGTGTAGATGCAAAAAACGAACACGCTCAGGAAACACATCCATGAAGGTATATGTGGGTTACACATGAACGACCGTCTTCTCGCAAAGAAGATAATGAGATTTGGCAACTATTGGATGACCATCGAATTAGATTGTAGCCAACATGTGAGATCCTATCATCAATATCAGGTATATGGTGATAAGATTAACATACCCCCTCATGAGCTTCATCAAATGTCGGAAGCTTGGCCTTTTTCCATGTGGGGATAGACATGATCGGACCAATTAATCCAGCAGCTTCAAATGGATTACGATTCATTCTTGTTACGATCGACTATTTTACGAAATGGATGGAGGCCAGTTCCTACGTAAATATCACTGCAAAGAGCGTAGCCAAATTTGTCAAGAAGGACATAATTTCTCGATATGGTACTCCTCAGGCGATTATCACGGACGGTGGTTCCAATCTGAACAACAAGATTGTCGACGATCTGTTGGATCACTTTGGTATTCGATATCTTAACTCATCCCCTTACCGTCCACAGATGAACGTGGCAGTTGAAGCGGCAAATAAAAATATCAAGAAAATCTTAGCTAAGACAGCTGAGAATTACAAGGATTGGCATGAAAGGCTACCATTCGCCTTAATGGCATATCGAACCTCAATCCGGACTTCAACTGGAGCAACCCCTTATTCCCTACTGTATGGCATGGAAGTCGTCCTACCCGTGGAAATGGAGATTTTGTCCTTGAGGATATTATCGGAGGTTAAACTTTCTGAAGCAAAATGGATTAAACACAGGTATGAGCAGCTGTATCTGATAGACGAAAAGCATCTTAAGCCAATTTGTCATGATCAAAGTTACCAAAGGAGGGTAGCCAAGTCATTCAATCGAAAGGTTAAACCCAGAGTTTTTAAAGCAGATAATCTAGTCGTAAGGAAGATATTGCCTAATACAGCTCATCCAAGAGGCAAGTTCACTCCGAATTATGAGGGCCCTTATGTCGTCAAGAAAGTCCTTATGGGTGGAGCATTAATAGTTGTAAATTCTGAAGAAGAAGAATTGGGATATCCTGTAAACTCAAATGCAGTGAAAGAGTATTATCCCTAAAACAAAATCAGATTATAATGAGTTAGTTTTCTCCGAAATGATCTGAGTTGCCATAAAAATCATTTCATTGCACGTCATGCATGCATGCATACATAGCATATATTATGTCTTGCGGGATTCGAAGAGAAGAACTTGGAGCCAAATTTGTTCGGATAGAATTGAGGGCAAGATGATCCCTAACGCATGGTATCAGGTGATATGTATCTGTTCAATCAGTCATCGAAATACTCTTCACTCATTAGAGTTTTAATGTCACGCCCCGAACCCGCGAACATCCCACCTGGCCGTTTCTCACATTACATTTTCCCAAGATCCTTCGGCGTACAACTCTTTAATTCCACCTTACATTCGGAAGCGATCAAACGTCTCCATCCATATACAAAATCCAGATGACTTAGGACGGAACAATAGTACACTTCTCATTGTCATCAAAATACACCGCAAATCATTCACTAAGTCAAATACTTGGGATTCAATTACTTCATCCATATAATCGAATACAATCCCTAAGGCCACAAAAGATTCTATAATCAATCGACCATCTTCTTTCACAAATACCAATCCTTAGTAAACTTGGTGTTTCTTCGCTTGGGGCCTGAACAATGTTAATCCTCAACGGGGTGATATATAAAATCCCAGCAAGTGAAACACAACCTAAACTAAACCACTAGTCCCACCAGATAACACAAAATGCAGATAAAGCAGGAAATTCAGCAAGCAATGGCATATGGCAATTCAGCATCATTTCTCATGGAATAATTTGGAATATCAAAACATTAACGAACACACCACATGCTATAGGACCCAAACTTCACACCTTAACCCAAAACAAACTTATTGTCTTCAATGTGACAACCAATTAATCATCGCCAGGGCCCATGGCCACGATGTATCGCCAAGGCTCTAAGCCGCGATATAATCTCGTAGGGCTCACAGCCAAACCATCGCCAGGGCCCACGGCCGCGATGTATTTTCAATTTATTCAAGTATCGCTAGGGCCCACGGCCGCGATGAAATTTCAATTCACTAGAGCATCGCCAGGGCCCACGGCCGCGATGCAATTTCTCATGGCCCACGGCCAATTCACTAGCAATAATAGGGCCCACGGCCAAGCTCAATATCAATAATAGGGCCCACGGCCAATCTTAGTAGCAATAATAGGGTCCATGACCAATTCAATAACACAATATCAATCACCATGCTTTTAACGTACAATCACGCTACACTAGACAACTATCCAGTAGCGTTCTAGGGTTCAAGTAAGGGTTTAGGAACCACTTACCTCAAGCAATTAGCAAAAGTCCACTTCAATCAATTTTCCTTAACCCCACAAGTGTTCGGCAACCCAAGGTTCTCGTACCGTCTTAGGAAATTCATCAATTTTGGATCAAAATTGTGGCATCCCAAGTACCTCCTAGCCTCCAACTTCGATACCAACCCAATGCCCAGCTGGCTTATCTCCTAATCTGAAAAATCTTCCCACAACGTGGGTTAGCGCGATGGCTAGCAAGAAAAACATTCAACCCCACCATAGGGGTCCTAAGACTCCCTAAAACAAACTAACAAGACATCATATAATCGAGACATATAATCACGTAACAATATCAATCAATGATCAATAGGCAAGATGAATGTGAAGCCATAAAAGAATACGAATGCAATATGCAATGACGTTCTCTTCGCCCATTTACACCATTGCAAAGCGTTCCACCTTGTAATCCCACTCACTGGGGCTTCGCGACGCATGGTAGACTCTACCCAGCACATAGCACATGGTCGTCAAGTACGTACAAATCCCCGCACACAGCTCAGGGGCGTCAACTTGATTCTGTGCACTGAAGAGAAATAACTCTACATATATCATCGATATCGTTCCATGTACAATGTATGCTTGGCTATGAATTCACATGATTCACAATCTCAATTCTCGCAGGCAATATCTCAATTGCAAAGCCAACATACCAATGTCAATGTCCACAATGACAAGTACATGTAAAAATCATAGCATTGAATTTAATCAAGCAAAACACACGAGAATTGAATCACCAAGACCAAGAGAATATCCAATTGAAGCTCTCGGGTCAACCATGTTCTTGATCCATAACTTCACAATTTCATCAAGGAAATTCATCACAACTTAGTCTTAAGATCCACGAGAGATTTACTTAACTTATCCATTTCATTTTCTCATAAACTGATTTTTAATAGACCATTTCTCTTTAGACCTCGAATGAGCTCCCAATCCATTCTGGTTATTCAAGTAGTCGAACCTCACCAAGTCCCCAAATTATAACCGAGTCATCATACTTCGGTTCCTAAGCAGGGAAGTCCAACCTTGCGTAATTTCTCAAGTTATCAATTTTAAATTAGTAAATGAGCTCCTAAAATCATCAAATTTTACCATGTTGTACTTAAAGACCATGGGGAACATTGTGTCAAGAAATCGTGAATTAATTTCATCTAGAAAAATTGCAGTAATTCACGCATTCTAGAGTAAATCTGCCTTTGATAACCCGGTCATAACTTCACAGAAATAGCTCTATTTCATAGGGTTAAACAGTTCATAAAATTTGTAAAATTTTATACGTTGTAGTCCAAGATGTCCTCTTAAACTTTCATGAAGGAAAGTTGGTCTAAATCATTCTCCAAAAATCAGTGTAAATTCATGAACTGGTAGGGGTCTCGGCAAAGATCACCAGAAACAGGTTAAGCCCGTGTGGTTTTAAGGGAATTATAAATATCATCTCGAATCAAAAAATTCCAAAATTAAATTACGTTATAGCCAAGGGCGTTATGAACAAGTTTTGTGAAGGAAATTTGGTCAGATTCTCATCACACAAGGCTCCAAAAATTTACAACCCATTAAATCATTCTTGACCTAAAACCTGATCCAAACTCTCTAGCATGGAAACAACACAATGAACATCTATCTTATAGCAAGATTGAAGGAATCTCTTGCCTTCTTGAAGTCATGAAGCCGCTCAAACTCGTCTGCAAGCCCTCGGCCTCCTCTACTCTACTCGAAACCTCACCGATCAACTCCCTCTCTCTCGGTCTCTCTCTCTTGGTCGAATAGGGGAAGCGTGAGCAAGAAAATTCTTATTGATCCCGAAGGCCATCTATTTATACTAGAGAGAAGAGTGGTCACTAAGCTTTATGGCAACTTGTGGACCAAGTCGTGTGACACTTGGCGGACATGCGGCAAACTAAGCCACCATTTGTCCTATTGATCTTGCATGAATGCCACTTGCTTTTCATGCATTCTTATTGTTGTCTCCACATGCCACATTACCTCCTCCCATTTGACACTTGTAGAACATGCATTTCTTGGACCGCCACTTGGTGGACATGCAATTCTAGCTTCATGCATGTGTGCCACTTGCCATCGACTCCCTAGCATGCATGTTCACCCTATCTTCTCATGCCACTTGTCCTAATTTCTTAGGCTTACATTTCCCAACCTTTCCTTCCCTCTCTTAGCACGCCACTTGTCCGATTATTACACACCCTTTTTGCATGTGTGCCATTCGGCCTAACCTTCCTTGACACTTGTTTGTCATGCACCAATGTCGAACTTGTCTTCAATCCCGTCCATATTCACTCTCGTCCAAACTGAAAATATTTCGTCCACTTTTCTGGTAATTGAAGCTCATATTCTTGTTCTGCATCGTCTTACGGTCGCGTGGGAGAAAACAGAGCTCAATTCGGACTCCGGACGACTCAAATGAGCTGTTTTACTTTTGACGCGCGCTGAAAAACGGGAATCCGAGCTCTCGGGTCAATTGACGTTTTTCATGCTAGTTCCCATTCTAATGAAGGCCAACGAGGTTCCCTTAGCTTATCACATATCATATGACATTTCACCATGTCTAATTTCTCGTAAATGTAAGATTTAGCCATCCGTCCAAATATCGCCAATAAACTCCAAATATTCTCTCACAATTCTGATCATTGCCATTTGTCCAAGTTTCCTTGAAGTGAGGATGTGCTTCTAGGATTTGTGCCACCTTACATTGTCCCTATTGGTCGATTATCATTGATAAGACCTTAATGTGATTTTGGACCAATGATTGAACCACGTTCCTTTGTTAGTTCCCTAGGTAGTTTTAGCCAATCACATTTCATGCAAGAGGAATGGCATTGCCACTTGTCACTACCCTTATTGGTTTGTTATCCATCACAAGATCTTGATTGAACATTGAGCCAATGATTGTCCATCTTTCCTTGCTAATTCCCAATGTCATTCGGCAATAGAAATTCATGCACATGGGTTAGTCTTGCCAAGTGTTATTGCCCCAAATGGCCAAAATGTCTTGCTCCCCAAGGATAGGGAAATTAAATCATACAACCATGCTCATTTTAATCTCCACGAACTCTTGATCCATTGGCCATTTATTGATGTCCTTGCTTCCCAAGATAAATCCAATGGTGGCAATTCTTCTCATATTTTCGGCCATGTAATACTTCCAAGGTAATTCTTCTAATTTCCTCATCAACTCCACTTTATAAAAACTTGGTCTCGGAACCATATATCTCCACCAATGTACCATGATCCGAATTCTTCAATTGATCTCCTTAATATTCTAATTTGAATTCTTGTCCATAAAGTTCCTCAATGTACACGGCCAATCCTTGTATCATCACCTGAGCCTTAATAAATCCAAAATTTTAATTTCCTAACTCGTTTCCACTTATGCCACCTTGACATATCTTGGCCTCTTTGCTTAATACAGTATAATGAGGTCTTAAATCCTTGTTCTTAAAGTCAACTCTCTAACTCTTTTGGATATCCTTGCTCATTGGGAATCTCGCAAACGGGGGATGCCCCAAAAATCCAATCAATTCTCACTTCCTTGATACCAATCCCTCAATAATTAATCAAATGGCAACTCAAGATGCCTTATCAATTGATCGGATATACGAAAACATCTTCATTCATCCTCCATATATTCGGTTCATACGACAATAATAAGGGCAGATTATACTTCGAAGGTTTTACACACATTTTAGCCCTTAAATCACCTCTAAAACCCAATCCACTTCACATACCTTCCTCTAACACCTTAATCAACATTATAGGTAGTCCTTTGCACAAATTTGAAGTCAAAATACCCTTCTAACAGCCCCCAATAGATTTGATACAAATAGAGTATCATCCAAAACAGAACCGATTGTGGGTTACAACCGTTCAATCGAGCCATAAATCAATTCTAATCCTCAATCATTCAATAATCAACTTGCTAAAACCTTACTTTATGGGTTTAGGAAGCTCACCGTGAGATTTGAAGCAGATTGATACCCCAAAGACGTCAAAACAGCCTGATCTCTTTAAAGTCAGAATCTGTCCAGTTTTGTACCACCCATAATCAGCCATAAAACTCATTTTAAAACCATTTATTTCCAGCCATAAACCATATGAGCATAGTAATAGATGTTATGAAGCTCTCCTAAAAAATTTTGAGGTCATTTGGAATTTCTAAGAGCTAGAACCAACACTTCTCCTCAGCTAGCTCAGAATCCGTCCGCGTTTCTTCCAAAAATCACCATAAATTAACCAGACCTCCAAAAATCATGAAACTAGCGGGAAAATGTCAGGGACATCCTGACCTAACCTGTGGTAATCGGGCTCGACCAAAAGACACCGGGAAGAGGGGATCGATCAGACCGAACAAGAGGGATGGAAACTATCTTCTGGGGAAGTTTTCGGTTGAGGTGAACTTGGAGAGGAAAATGCAATGAGGTTGAGGGGGATGATATCCACGGCTAAAGAGACTTTAATATAGTTATCTCACACCCATTATTGAACCAAAATTGATTAGACTTGATTAGGTGGGGCAATTAATGCTTGAGGGCCTCAATGGTGGACAAGTGGCATTGTCCAATAATAAATCTTAAAGCTTTGACTCAACTTTGACCCCTTGCACAACAAATTTCCACAGCCATAAGGGTAGGAGAAATGTCCATTTTGTCCTTCTTGCATTCTTAAGGAAAAGACAAATGGGCGAGGGGTAAAATGGTCATTTGGCATTTTTCGTTCGAAAATTCATTTTTTAGTTTTGAATGGCCATTGGTGAGGCGACGTCAAATCCTTTTCAAATTTTGAAATCCTTCATTTTCAATTGCTAATTCGGTCTTCCATTTCATATCTCAAGTCTCGAGGGGTCGAAAATCCAAAATGTCATAATTCTTCCCCCTTGAAGAAATTTCGTCCTTGAAATTTGCCACCTTCTTACCCACTCAGTCTTTTGAGTATTGGCGCCTCACCGCTACCTCACTCTTTCGGCTACCTCTTTCATGATTTAACTTTCTTACTTGTCTTTTTCGACACACGTCATTTTTCCCTAGGATTTATTTCCTTCAATCCTCAATCTATATTCACTTCTCTTTATTTTCTTTCGACATCCATACTCCTGTTAGCAATTTACCCTCAAGCATTCACATCGTCCCTTCAGTTTGTCTATCACCATTATTACTAAATCCTCGCCAGAATACACTCCTTAGTGCTCGTGCTGTCAGGCATATCATGCTCTTTATACATCCGTTTGTACCAACGGAGATTCAAGGGCTTAATCAACTTGCCCTCCATTATCCAAATAGAGCTGTAGCCCTCTCGATTCCTTAAACAATTTCACAATTACTATTGTAGTAATCCGCTCTCGATTCCATTTGAAAATTCCCTTGGATCAAAGTAATCCATCAACTTTTATGGTCATGTCTCTCTCTTATAGGCACGTCTAATGCTCAACCACATGTTAGACTATCCCAACTCTCAGTCCACATTACCAATAGTATTAAGGAAAAACAACCTTGGCACATCCTTGTGCCATCTCAAGGGACACCATAATTCTCCCTTTGAATTTACGATGAGGTCATCTCTTTAAGTTCCCCTTCAACACTAGACTCATATCTTCATTCATGGGACCTCAAGGGTTCTATTCATTCCCATAACCCTTTAAGTATTAGGGTTCGATCATGACAATACCTCCATTCCCTTCTGGCCTTCAGGCTAGGTGTTTCCAGTAGCCGTCAACTCGTCAATTAACAAACTTTTAATTTAAAAGTTGAACCTCTTATTTCTCGAGGGAAGATCTGTCCATCTATCACCAATTACACAATCCTCAATTCTCAACCTCTTATAATTCACATAACTTGCGAGGTCTCTCTTTATACCAGCGATGCTTTCATACTCATAAGCAATTTCACTCATTCGCGTTGCCTCTTGCTCAATTCCCCTCGGGAATCTCTTCGTATTACCTTATTTTCTCGTGGTAGACACAGACTCAATATCTTCTTCCACTCAAACAACGTTTCTCAATCTTCGTCGCGAAGACATTCGCAACCCAACTCCAATCATGCACCGAGCATTTCCACTCATAAAGTCGTATTGTCAAGGCGTATTCACACAGCCCATTTTAATCTGCCTTGCTACGCCTCAAATTTTCTTTTCACGTTACGTCATTATGATTCTCTTGACTCTTTCAATTCCACGCAGGAACACCATTATCAGCGTAGTCGTTACCTTGACTCAAGTCCTTGAAGACTCACCACATTCATTCACCCATTCACATTATATCTCGTCCTTAGTCCATCTCATCGATGGGACCACTCTCATGGGAAATCTGCCCACGATCCGTCTATAACAATGCATCAATTTCAAGGAACTTCAAATTTCAGTAGCTCACATCGACCCTAGTCGATTCATCACTCATTTCCACTTTCAGAGGCTCTACAGGAATTTCATTTCTCATAAATCCCACGACGGATGAGTCTTACTTCATCAACTCACAGCTCGTGCTCTTCACCATTAGCACACAACGAGCATCTCTTTAGAGTCCATAGGATACTCTCAAAATCGTTCATGTTTCTCATGACTCCCTAGATGAGTCCAATCATCGTCTCTCTAGACGGTAACAACCAATTCAATCCTTCTTTGGACACCCAATCTGACTGCTATCCACTTCATTACTACCAAGTGTCGAACCATTTCAACTGTCCATGGTACCTTCCACTTGAGAGCTCATATCTTGATCCTCTGCTCTCATGGGTCTCCCTTGGACCATACCACATTTTGTTCATTTTTGTCACTCTTTCCTCAAGAAGCATTAGTGCTTTGGCTTCTTGGTTCCATAACCAGCTAATGCGATCAAGTCTCGATTTCATTCATTCAACTAAATGTCAACATTATCCTGGAATTCAACGCTATCTACAAGACAGTTTCTCAGGCTTCACTTCCAGAAATCATTCTAGTTCTGCGCCTTCTTTCTCAGTCCAAACACTCAATCTTAGTACCAAGACGATTCGGATTTCCTCTTCCTTCCACACTAGGGTCTCTTACCCCATGAAGGAAACTATACACTTTAGTGGCATTCCCTCACTTTGAATCCACCTTGTTCTTCCTTTGCCATAGGATGTCAATCTTGGAGTCTATGTCAACAGCAGTACCTCCACTCTAGGATTCAAATTTCACCATGTCTGACATTCTTCTTCCAGTGATTCAGTCACCTCAAGTGACAAAATTCCAAAAAGTCGAGGTTCTTCCTCGGTCTCCACAAATTCCCGTATCGAATACTCAATTCGACTACCTCGAGTCACTTTGTAATTACACTCCAAGCGCTCTTTTTCGCTTACTCAATCATTCATTAGAATTACGAACAACCAGGACTATCAAGTCCATTCACTTTCCTTTCCCTCAACGACCATCTCATGGTCCAATCGCCCTTTAAGAACGACACCCTACTCTTTAGGGCTGACAACACATAATTCCACTTCTAGTGGTCCCGATTCAACCTTAATCGATCTCATAAAATCATCAATGTCAAACAACTGACATAACTCTTTTCTCAACTTTCCCCACGACAGAAGGAACGACATGCCAATCTCTCATTACGAGACTCACGCCAAGGTAAAAGTCGTTTCTCGCAGGCACATTCCATATTCCATAATGAACATCTCTTTGCTCGTAATCCAAGAGCACGAGTTCTCTTATTCACATGTCTTTCAATCATTCACTTCTCTTACCGAGTCCCATTACCATTCTTCAAAGTCAGGAATAATCACTAGCCATAAGGCTTTCAAATTCCATTCCACTCGGAGACCTCACGTCTCACTCAAAGGTCCTTGACCACCCTTGGCACACTTAGACCACCTTGAGAACTTTGTCTCACACTGGTCGATCGTTCCCCGATCCTTGCAAGACTATTAGGATCCCAACTACATTTGCTCTCAAGCAATCCCAAGAAGGTACTTCCATTGAACAATTCAACGAAGGCGGTCCAAACATATACTATGCCTTCAAGGAAAACTCTTCTCTTGGTGACACTTCACCAATCATCAACAGCCTTTTAAGGCTAATAACTTCCAAGATTACTTTCTTTCTTTAGTACACCCAAAATCTCTAAGGTTTTCTCATGAAACCCTCAATTTAAAAGAAGACAGTTTCAAATTTCATCCTTTCATCAGATTCAGTCAATCTCAACTTCATACATAGCTTCACAAGCTTTTCAAAACTGTCGTGGTTTCTGTCCACGTTTCCACGTTGGAATGAGTAATTTCAGAGTCACCTTTCTTGTGACTTCCATCACTTAACTCATCAACACTAGCATTAGTCGCCTTAGCGACTTGGGTACAAGGGCAGCTTCTTCTCGGGCTTGCCTACCCATCAAATTTGTTCATTTCCATTTAAAGTTCTCACAACCCATTATTACACTTGGGTCTCGTATGATTAACAAAATCTAGCCACACTCTCTTCTAGTACTTATGCTAGAGTCGTTCATCTTTACTCAATTCTCATGATCCACCTCAGTTCTTGGATCTTCTCATATCTTGCACACTTGAGCCAAATGCTCCTCTAGCGATCGTGCTCTGGTCTTTCAACCTTATCAGGTTCTCATGTCACTTGAACCACTATGATTCCCTCTAGGAATCAAAGACTTAAGTCATCTACTCAAGTCTAGCAGTCTCAGACTGCTCATCTCAGTGTCTTTCACCATCAACCATCCAGTGGTTCCCAAACAACTCACATCTAGTTGTTCATTACCCAAGGATTCCAGATCCTCATTAGTCAATGTCTATTGAATAGGCCAGCCTCAACAAGGCGATCTCTCTGTTAACAACCATTACTAGGCAAGCCTCAACTAGGCTAAAACTCATGTAGGTCAACACCAAGCAAGTACTCAAAGTGTCATTTCACTCGTTCATGTCATAAATCTAAGGGCATCTGCCACTCTAGCATAAACACAACATGTTATCTCAATCTCAACAGGCATTAGTTCAATAGGTATAAACCTCACATGCCGTCTAATCTCTCAGTTAGACATCGGCCACAACAATTACATGATGCCAATTACAACATATGCCAATTAGGCCAATCACAACATCAATTTTCTTTTTCAAACGGCACTCACTGCCAAATACATGGCTCTTAGCCATGCCTATCACATGCGCCATTACAAATGCCATGCCACTTTTGAACATTGATTGTAAGAATCAACCATGTTCCATACATCTCTTAACCACAATCAGACTCAATCCCGATACATATGTTTTCCCTTTCAATTTATGACTTGGGTCATCCCTGCCTCCTCGCTATCTTAGAAGCCTGCCAGGAGCCGCTTCTTCTCCCGACCTCTCTGTCCCGGCGATTACTCCCTGCCCTCAACAGACCTGGTTGTTACAGGTTGTCCCAAGTCATACATTTACGGATGAAGCCCCGTTCCACATGCCCCATAACATGCTTCATTACGGTTTATAGGTATCTCATCAACTCATCCCATACCAAGCAACAATTTATTAAGTCTGATAGTGATAAGCTCATGCATGCACCCACATCAACTTTGATTTTAATGCCACAAACACGTACACATTGTGGCATCCCAGGTCTCCTCCTAGCCTCCAACTCTGATACCAACCCATAGCCCAGCTATCACTTCTCCAAATCTGAAAAATATTCCCACAACGTGGGTTAGCGCGATGGCTAGCAAGAAAAACATTCAACCCCACCATAGGGGTCCTAAGACTCCCTAAATCAAACTAACAAGACATCATATAATCACGTAACAATATCAATCAATGATCAATAGGCAAGATGAATGTGAAGCCATAAGAATGCCAATGCAATATGCAATGACGTGCTCTTCGCTCATTTACACCATTGCAAAGCATTCCACCTTGCAATCCCACTCTCCGGGGCTCCGCGACGCATGGTACGACTCTACCCAGCACACAGCACAGGGTCGTCAAGTACGTACAAATCCCCGCACACAGCCCAGGGGCGTCAACTCGATTCAGTGCACTGAAGAGAAATAACTCCTCATATCTCATCGATATTGTTCCATGTACAATGTATGCTTGGCTATGAATTCACATGATTCACAATCTCAATTCTCGCAGGCAATATCTCAATTGCAAAGCCAACATACCAATGTCAATTTCCACAATGACAAGTACATGGAAAAATCACAGCATTGAATTTAATCAAGCAAAACACACGAGAATTGAATCATCAAGACCAAGAGAATATCTAATTGAAGCTCTCGGGTCAATCATGTTCTTGATTCATAAATTCACAGCTTCATTAAGGAAATTCATCACAACTTAGTTTTAAGATCCACAAGAGATATTCCATAACTTCTCCATTTCATTTCCTCATAAACTTAATTCTAATTGTCCATTTCCAAAGCTAAGTCAGACTCGAAAATTTGATCTTCATTATACCCGAATAGAATCAGTTTAAAAAAAATGGCAAATGAACTCCTAAAATTTCCAAATCTCACCACGTTGTACTTAAGACCTTGGGGAACTTTGTGTCAAGAAATCGCGAATTGATCCCATCTAGAAAAATTGCAGTAATTCGCGAAATCTAGAGGAAAACTAACCTTCGGTGAGCCAGTGCCAACGTCACAGAAATAAATATATTTCATGGGGTTAACCAGATCAGAAAAATCTCAAATTTTTATACGTTATATTCCAAGATGTCCTCTTAAACTTTCATGAAGGGAAGTTGGTCTAAATCATTCTCCAAAAATCAGTATAACTTCACGAACTGTAAGGGGTATCGGCTAAACTCGTCAGAAACGGGTTGAGCCCGTGTGGTTCTAAGGAAGTTATAAATATCACCTCTAATCCAAACATTCTGAAATTAAATTACGTTATAGCCAAGGATGGGATGAACAAGTTTCATGAATAAAGTTTAGTCAGATTCTCATCACACAAGGCTCGACAAAATTCACAACACAGGAAGCACAATTTATATCCGAATTTCACAGATTGGGTTTCTCGTCCTAAAGCCCGATCCAAACTCCCTAGCATGGCAACAACACAACGAAAATCTATCTTATAGAAAGATTGAATGAATCTCTTGCCTTTTTGAAGTCGTGAAGCTGCTCAGACTCTCTTGCAAGCACTCTAATCCTCTCGGTGGACGCCGACCAGCTCTTCCCTCTCTCGGTCTCTCTCTCTCTCTCTCACTTTCTCTCGATCGGTCTAAGGAGGTAAATGAGCCAAAAACCTTAATTAATTTCTAAGGCCATCCATTTATAGTTGAGGGAAGAGTGGTCACCAAGTTTTATGACAACTTGGGAACCAAGTCACGTGACACTTGGCGGACATGCGGAAAGCTAAGCCGTCATTTGGCCTATTTATCTCGCATGCATGCCACTTGCTCTTCATGCATCCTTATAGCTATTCCACTTGCCACATTAGCCTCTCTTGCTTGACACTTGTAAGACATGCATTTCTTGGATCGCCACTTGGTGGACATGCAATTCTAGCTTCATGCATGTTTGCCACTTGTCGTCGACTCCTAGCATGCATGTTCACCCTATCTTCTCATGCCACTTGTTCTAATTTCTTAGGCTTGCATTTCCCAACCTTTCCTTCCACCTCTTAGCACGCCACTTGTCCGATTATCACACACCCTTTTTGCATGTGTGCCAAATGGCCTAACCTTCCTTAACACTTGTAGAACATGCAATTGCCTTTGAATCTGCCCCTCTTATCACGTCCAAGTTCACTCTCGTTTATACTGGCAATTTTTCGTCCACTTCCTAGATGAAACGACCTCAGATTCATATACTTCATGATCTTACGGTCGCGTGGGAGAAAACGGAGCTCAATTTGGACTCCGAACGACTTCGAACGAGCCGTTTTAATTTTGACGCACGCTGAAAAACGAAAATACGGGCTCTCGGGTCGTGGCCATTTTTCATGTAAATCCACCTTACGCCACTTGGCATTACCCCAAGTGGTCAAATGTCCAATACAAAGGTTTGCTTATTCCCAAGGTTGCTCATCCAATCAAATTTCATGCATAAAAATTGATGATGCCATCTTGCATTACCCCCATTGGTCGATTATCATTGATAAGACCTTGATGTGATTTTGGACCAATGATTGAATCACATTCCTTTGTTAGTTCCCTAGGTAGTTTTAGCCAATCACATTTCATGCATGAGGAATGGCATTACCACTTGTCATTACCCTTATTGGTTTGTTATCCATCACAAGATCTTGATTGAACATTGAGCCAATGATTGTTCATCTTTCCTTGCTAATTCCCAATGTTATTCCACCACTAGTAATTCATGCACATGGGTTAAGTTGCCATGTGTCCTTACCCCAAATGGCCGAAAATTCCTTGTTCTCCAAGGTTAGGGAAATTAAATCACACAACCATGCTCATTTTAATCTCCACGAGCTCTTGATCCATCGTCCATTTATTCATTTCCTTGCTCCCCAAGATAATTCCAATGGTGGCGATTTCCTTCATATATTCGGCCATGGTGTAAATCCAATTAATTCTCAAATTTCCTCATTGATTTCCACTTGATAATAATTTGATCTTAGAACTATAAATCTCAACCAATGCTTTATAATCCCTTGCCTTGAAATTCCTCAATTGATTTTCCCTAATATCTCATCAACTCTATTTGATGGGAAATTGGTCAATGAAACTCAAATTTCTATCCATCATATTCTTCAATGTACTCGACCAATTCCTCGTAATATCACTTGAGCCATGACCATCCAAAATTAATCAATTCCTTGGTAATTCCCTAACTCACTTTCATGTATGTCACCTTGACACAACTCGACCACCTTGCTTAAACCCAATACAATGGGGTTCCAAATCCTTGATCATTAGGAATATAGCAAACGGGGGATGCCACACACATCATGACTGTCCTCACTACTGGTCATACCATAATCACCTTCAGATCAATTCTTATCCATCGAAGGTTTCTAATTCCACCAATGACAGTCACATCACATGGATCAAGGGCCTATATTCCATCATATGCCTCAAGTCTAGTCGCTATTCAAGTCAAATCCTAATTCATTCGGTCACAACTGACCTTTAATACCAAATATTCCTTATATACATCTCACCTCATATCATCCAAAGTTGTCAACAACCATCGATAACTAAAACCATCAAGGTATAACACGAGTCAAGCCTGAATCTACTAATACCAATCGTCTCTTTATAACTCACACTCCTCAAGTTAAGTCATTGACAAACCACAATCACAATCATATACTTCAATTGACCCTTTAATCATAAGCAATTCTCTACTAACCTCAAGCATAATTACTACCTCAAAATACATGCATATATCTCTTTAGTTCAGCATGCTGCCACTTAAACCTCAATCACAACATCACTCAAGATCATCCATTAAATCGACACTAGGACCATTAGAATACCTCACAAGTTCAAGCCTATAGTCATCAAGATTCAATTATCAATACTTAGTCCTAAAGGTCTCACTATCTAATCGTCCTTAAGTCATCACTCCTTATCACTCCAAACCTCAATCACACTATATCGAGCTGACCTTGCTCTGATACCACTTAAACGGGGATGTCACGCCCCGAACCTGCGAACATCCCACCTGGCCGTTTCTCACATTACATTTTCCCAAGATCCTTCGACGTATAACTCTTTAATTCCACCTTACATTCGGAAGCGATAAAACGTCTCCATCCATATACAAAATCCAGATGACTTAGGATGGAACAATAGTACACTTCTCATTGTCATCAAAATACACCGCGAATTATTCACTAAGTCAAATACTAGGGATTCAATTACTTCATCCATATAATCGAATACAATCCCTAAGGCCAAAAAAGATTCTATAATCAATCTACCATCTTCTTTCACAAATACCAATCCTTAGTAAACTTGGTGTTTCTTCTCCAGGGGCCTGAAAAATGTTAATCCCCAACGAGGTGAGATATAAAATCCCAGCAAGTGAAACCCAACCTAAACTAAACCACTAGTCCCACCAGATAACACAAAATGCGGATAATGCAGGGAATTTAGCAAGCAATGGCATGTGGCATTCAGCATCATTTCTCATAGAAAATTTGGCATATCAAAACATTAACGAACACACCACATGTGACATTCTGAATTTCCTGCCATTTTGAGGCTGTTGAATGTGAATGTACCTTACGATGTATTTCAGTTTTGTCTCGCTCAGATCTGATCAATCTTGAGTAAACTGACCAAAAGGGAAAGGCTAACGCATAACAAGGTACGTGGACCTAGGAAACTTGAAAAAGGCAGTGACGCTTTGACCATAAGGATTGTCAAGGGAACAATTAGAGCCAATAAGGCCGATCAAAAAATGATTAAGGAATACAATGCTAGCATTAGACGATTGGATCGTGGGTGAAGCCGCTTAACCAATGTATAATTTGCAAATTTTCCTAAATCGAACTATGACGATCGAAACCGTCATAACTAGCGATGAACCCTCGCAATCACATGACAACCAAAGCTGTCATAACTTGAGTTATCCTCAGTGTGATGAGAATCACAGAGTTGATACGCGTAATATTTGTAAAAGCTGCTCGTTAGTTCGAGACAAACTGGAATTACGATCGACGGACGAATGATCATGAAATGGATGCTCAAAATTGGCAATTGGAAATAGAGAATTCCAATTATGAGTAGGAATTCGACAAAGTCTTGCCAAATGGTAATTTCGAATTGGAAAAGTGAAGTTTGTACAGAAAGTGCGAAAAGACTGTTTTGCCCCTAGACCATTTGCCCACATCTAAAGAACTCAAGAAGGACAAAATGGACATTTCTCTTATCATATATGGCTGCCGAAAATCACATGTGCATGGGGTCAAAGGTGAGTCAAAGTTCTAAGATGCATTATTAGTGTTGCCACTTGTCAACCATTGGGAGCCCAAGCATTCATGACCTCACCTAACCATGTCTTAT
The DNA here is from genome assembly GCA_021437785.1 of Rhodomyrtus psidioides. Classification (NCBI taxonomy): domain Eukaryota; kingdom Viridiplantae; phylum Streptophyta; class Magnoliopsida; order Myrtales; family Myrtaceae; genus Rhodomyrtus; species Rhodomyrtus psidioides. Next base: position 3,522,148 of record JAILYB010000058.1, on the reverse strand, counting down.
CCAATTAAGCTCCATTATTTGTGTGAGACAAGTATAATGAAGTCTCATCTGTTGTGTATATCATATACCTCACGTTCACTTCAATTTCCTCCTCAAACTCACCTCACCAAAAAATGTCCATAAAAATAGTTTTGGAGCCTTCTGTTCGGTGCAGTCTACCGGCTGCTCCTGGCGTGATTTGGTCGAGCTCATTTACAACAGGTTAATTTCGGATGTCCCTGACATTTTCCCGTTAGTTTCATGATTTGTGGAGGTCTAGTTAATTTATGGTGATTTTTGGAAGAAAAGCGGATGGATTTTGAGCTAGCTGAGGAGAAGTGTTGGTTCTAGCTCTTAGAAATTACAAATGACCTCAAATATTTTAGGAGAGCATCATAACATCTAGTACTATGTTCAAATGGTTTTTGGCTACAAATAGATGGTTTTAAAATGAGTTTTATGGCTGATTATGGTTGGTACAAAAATGGACAGATTCTGACTTTGAAGAGAGCGGGTTGTTTCGACGTCTTTGGGGTATCAATCTGCTTCAAATCTCACAGTGAGCTTCCTAAACCCATAAAGGAAGGTCTTAGCAAGTCGATTATTGAAGGATTGAGAATTATAATTGATTTATGGCTCGATTGAGTAGTTGGAACCCAAAATCGGTTCTGTTTTGGATGATACTCTATTTGTACCGAATCTGTTGGGGGCTGTTAGAAGGGTATTTTGACTTAAAATTTGTGCAAAGGACTACCTATAATGTTGATTAAGGTGTTAGAGGAAGGCATGTGAAGTGGATTGGGCTTTATAGGTGATTTAAGGGCTAAAATGTGTGCAAAACCTTCGAATTATAATCTGCCCTTATTATTGTCGTATGAACCGAATATATGGAGGATGAATGAAGAGGTTGTCGTATATTCGATCAATTGATAAGGTATCTTGAGTTGCCATTTGATTAATTATTAAAGGATTGGTATCAAGGAAGTGAGAATTGATTGGATTTTGATCCAAAATTGATGAATTTCCTAGGACGGTACGAGAACCTTGGGTTGCCAAACACTTGTGGGGTTAAGGAAAATTGATCGAAGTGGACTTTTGCTAATTGCTTGAGGTAAGTTGTTCCTAAACCCTTACTTGAACCCTAGGACGCTACTGGATAGTTGTCTCGTGTAGGTGATTGTACGTTAAAAGCATGGTGATTGATAGTGTGTTATTGAATTGCTCGTGGGCCCTGTTATTGTTAGTGAATTGGCCGTGGGCCTTGAGAAATTTCATCGCTGCCGTGGGCCCTAGCGATGCTTGGTTAAATTGAAAATACATCGCGTCCGTGGGCCCTGGCGATGGTTTGGCTATGAGCCCTATGAGATTATATTGTGGCTTGGAGCCCTGGCGATACATCGCGGCCGTGGGCCCTGGCGATGATTAAATGGTTGTCACATTGAAGTCAATAAGTTTGTTTTGGGATGATGTGTGAAGCTTGGGTCCTATAGCGTGTGGTGTGTTCGTTAATAATTTGATATGCCAATTTATTCTGTGAGAATTGATGCTGAATTGCCATATGCCATTGCTTGTTGAATTCCCTGCATTATCTGCATTTGGTGTTATCTGGTGGGACTAGTGGTTTAGTTTAGGTTGAGTTTCACTTGTTGAGATTATTATCTCACCCCGTCGTGGGACCAACATTTTCAGACCCAAAGCCTTGAAGAAGGTCTCGAGGATGACGAAGAAGGAAAAGGGAGGAAGATGAAGACGAGTCCTTCTAGTCTATAGCTTTCTTTTTGGAGTTCATCTTTTTGGTCTTGTATTGCCCTCCTCTGAACCCTACTTCCTTTGGTTGTAATAGACCCCTTTTATTTGTAAAACAATGCATGTTAGTTTTAATCCTATGTTACCTTGTGTTTATTTTATGTATAGGGTTTTGTTTTCGCTTTCGCTTGTGCTTTTCATATCGAATTTCGAGAGTTAGGCCGTTGGATCCTGGGTTATCTTATTACGATTGACAGCTGAGTGGGATGTTGGCATACCCGCCGGGGCGGGACGTGACATCCCCGTTTAAGTGGTATCAAAGCGAGGTTTGGTCAATCCCAATAGGGTGAAGATTGGAGTAATAAGGAGTAGCGGAATTTGGATGATGGGGTAGTGAGACCTTAGGGGGAATTCGTTAGAGTCAAGCATGAATGCATGGCATACGAATGGCGCATGTGTATGGCATCTTGAATTGGCATGATTGAGGTTGTTTTATGAGGACCAAGCTTCACACTTAGCACTGTGAATTGTTTGTGAGTGTTGGTTTGAAGTATGAGATAATACCTCTGATTATACTAAGTTGCAGATACGTCTGGACTTGAGGTATGGTTGAGAACCCTTGTTGATGTGCTCATGGGAATACCTGAGTGATTGATTGTTGTGTTGTGATTGCTACCTTAATGTGTAGTATAGAATCACTAGACTTGAGTAAGTAATGAAAGTCTCTAATTCCGTGGTGGAATTATAGTGACTCAGGTGAATTAAGTTTGAGCAAGTATGAGCAATCGACCTGGAAGGCCGAGAGGCGGAGCTTCTAGCTCGAGAACACCAGAGGCTGAGGGTCCTACCATGGAAGGAGTTCTGAGGGCTTTGGCCCAGATTGGGGAGTTGATGGAGAAGGAAGCTCAAGATGGAGCTGCTGCGGCCCTTCGACAGGCCGAGGATAGAGCTGAGATTATATCTCAGGCTGCTGAAGCTGCAGTGGCAGCTGTGAATCTAGCAAATGGAAACAATGCTCAAGGCGCTCACGTTTGTAATGCCCAGGGTGATCCCAATGCTAATAGGCAATGGGTCAGCTAGTAGAGCAGTTTATAAAGTTGAAGCCGACCCAATTTAATGGGACTAGAGACCCTGAGCTAGCGCCAAGGTGGATTGAGAAGCTTGAGAAAGCTTTTGGGGTACTAAAATGCACTGATGAAGAGAAAGTACTGCTAGTTGTGTATCAGCTGGAGGGAACAGCGAACGATTGGTGGAGTGCCACTAAAGATGGAGTGTTTCCTGAAGGTACAACTTTGACTTGGGCTGCCTTCACTGCTGCTTTTAATGATAAGTACTTTTCGGAAACGGCACGTGAAAGGAAACGATTGGAAATTCAGCAGTTGCGACAAAATCAATTGACTGTAGATCAGTATGAAGCTGAGTTCGCGAGATTTTTAAGGTATGCGCCAAGATCAGTTGAGGATCCGCTTGAAAAGCGCAGAGGTTTCGAGATGGTTTAAGACTAGAGATTCAAAGCCGGATAGTGACCGTGGATTTGAAAACGTATAAAGAGATTTATGAAAGGAGTCAGAAGATTGAAAGGGACATAAAAGAAGGAGTTGCTGCTTCTGGATCGCGGTTCACTCCTTCAAGAGATGATCGACAGCTGGGCAAAAGGCCGATGATGAGTAATAGACGTTTTGTCCCTCCTGTTCGAAGGAATATTATGAAGCCCTCATTCCAATCAAATTGGAATTGTCGTCTTTGTGGGCGAAGGCAAGGAAGTGGACCTTGCCCGAGGCAGTCAGGAGCATGTTATAGATGTGGTCAGCTGGGCCAACAGGCGAAAAATTGTCCAAGCCAAGCTCCAGTAAATCAAGCCCAAGGACAAAGACCGCAGGCTGGACAATTAGCTACAGCTTCGCAGAACGACCAGAACCGACCACCTGCTTAAGGGAGAGTGTACGATGTGGCACGTAGAGAGGCGGAAGAAGCGCCTGGCGTGGTCACAAGTACGATCTATTTATGTGATCAGGCTGCTTATGAATTATTTGATCCTGGAGCGTCGTATTCGTTTATATCTGCACAGTTTGCTGACTTGGTGGGTGTAGAGTTGAAACCATTGAATGTGAAATTGCATGTTGCAACACCATTGAAGGATAATGTGCTAGTATCGTTAGGTTGTGCTGACTGTAAGATAGTGATTGTTGGCAGTGAGGAAAGAATAGACCTGGTTGTGTTGCCTATGTATGATTTTGGTGTGATAATTGGAATGGATTGGTTGGGGAAACAAAGGGTTGTAGTTGATTGTGGTAGCAGGGTGAACCGTTTTTATTCGGATGGTTGCCCTAGATTTGAATTTGTAGGAAGTCAGGGAGGGACCTCATTTCCTTTAATCTCGTCGCTTGAGGCGACAAAGCTGTTGAGTGAAGGGTGTCGAGCTTATTTAGCTATGGCAGTTGACACAATGGCGGAGGAGCCGAAGCTAGAAAGTATAGCGGTGGTACGGGATTTTCCTAATGTCTTTCCTAAAGAATTGCCTGGATTACCACCAGAGAGAGAAATTGAGTTTGTGATTGAGTTGGCACCAGGAACGGAGCCAATCTCAAAGGCACCGTATATGATGTCCTTGTCTGACCTGAAAGAATTAAAAGTGCAGATGCAGGAACTTTTGGATAAGGGATTCATTAGACCGAGCGCGTCGCCGTGGGGAGCGCCGGTGCTATTTGTGAGGAAGAAGGATGGATCCTTACGCTTGTGTATTGATTATTGACAGTTGAATCAAGTAACCATCAAGAACAAGTGTCCATCGCCGAGGATAGATGATTTGTTTGATCAATTATAGGGAACTTATGTATTTTCTAAAATAGATTTGAGGATTGGTTATCACCAGCTAAGGATTAAAAGGGAGGATATACCAAAGACTGCTTTCAGAACAAGATACGGGCATTATGAGTTTACGATTATGCCTTTTGGTTTGACTAATGCCCCTACTGCATTCATGGATTTGATGCATCGAGTGTTTAAGGAGTACTTGGATCGATTCGTCATTGTTTTTATAGATGACATCTTGATTTATTCGAAGAGTGATGAGGAACATGAAAAACACTTGAGGGTAGTTCTGCAAACCCTAAGGGAGCATTCTCTTTACGCCAAGTTTAGTAAATGCGAATTTTGGTTGAATAAGGTTGCTTTCCTTGGCCATGTGATTTCAGGAGACGGAATCTCTGTGGATCCTTCAAAGATTAAGGCAGTGATGAATTGGCCTAGACCTACGACTGTTACAGAGGTACGAAGTTTTCTAGATCTAGCAGGATACTATAGACGCTTCGTGGAAAAGTTTTTGTCTATAGCAATTCCGCTGACAAGGTTGACAAAGAGGGATACGAAGTTTGAGTGGACTGATAAGTGTGAAAGAAGTTTTCAAGAACTTAAACGTCGTTTGACGACCGCACCGGTGTTAACGATTCCATCTGGACCTGAAGGTTATGAAATTTATAGCGATGCTTCACTAAAAGGATTGGGGTACGTGTTAATGCAACATGGAAAAGTGATTGCGTATGCTTCACGACAGTTGAGACCTCATGAGATGAATTATCCGATGCATGATTTGGAGCTAGCTGCCATTATCTTCGCCTTGAAGATTTGGAGACATTATTTATGTGGTGAAAGGTTTCAGATTTATACAGACCATCAGAGTTTGAAGTATTTGTTTTCGCAGAAGGAATTGAATATGAGACAGCGTCGGTGGATGGAATTATTAAAGGATAATGATTGTGATATTTTGTATCACCCTGGAAAGGCGAATAGAGTCACAGATGCACTAAGTCAAAAATCTAGCATTGCCCTGTTGTTGGTTAAAGGATGGTCGTTGTTAGAGAATCTGAGGGATTCTGAATTTAAGTTGGAAGTGTGCCAACTGGCAAGTTTAGTAGCAACTTTGAGGATTGAGCCTGAAATTCGAGAACAAGTTAAGACCTTATAGTCTACGGATCCTGAGATTCAGAAAATCCTCGAGATGGATGCGGCAAAAAGGAAAACTGATTTTTAGGTATCAGAAGATGGAATTTTGAAATTTCGTGGACGTTTATGTGTACCTAGTGATGAGGAACTTAAGGAAAAGAATTTATCGGAAGCTCACAAGAGTAACTACAGTATACACCTAGCTAGCATGAAGATGTATCAAAATTTGCGTCAGAATTATTGGTGGAATGGAATGAAGGTGGATGTGGCCAGACATGTGGCAAAATGTTTAACTTGTCAGTAAGTAAAGGCTCAACACTGCAAATCGGGAGGATTGTTACAACCGTTGGAAATTCCTGAATGGAAATGAGAGCACGTAACGATGGATTTTGTGATGGGTTTTCCAAGGAGTTAGAATGGACATGATTCAATTTGGGTAATTATGGATAGACTAACAAAGTCGGCACATTTCATACCTGTGCGAAAGGATTTTGCAATGGAAAGGTACGCAGAGTTGTATATGCGTCAGATTGTGAGATTGCATGGAGTACCAGTTACGATCACGTCGGATCGAGATCCTAAGTTTACAGCAAACTTTTGGAAGAGTCTATAGGAGGCTTTGGGAACTAGATTGCAATTCAGTATGGCATATCATCCATAGACGGATGGACAATTGGAGAGGACGATCTAAACGCTCGAAGATATGTTGTGAGCTTGTGTGATAGATTTTAAAGGTGGATGGGAGGATCAACTGCATCTTGTGGAGTTTGCTTATAATAACAGCTACCAACAAAGCATTAGTATGGCACCGTTCGAAGCACTTTATGGTCGAGCTTGCAGAACACTTGTATGTTGGAATGAAGTGGGAGAAAGAAGTATTACAGGCCCTGAGTTAGTGAAACAGTCTGTCGAAGCAATTAAGGTCGTTAGAGAAAGGTTGAGGACTGCGCAAAGTCGACAGAAGAGCTACGCTGATAAAAGACGTAAACCATTGGAATGTCAAGTTGGTGACCATGTTTTCTTGAAGGTATCACCAGTGCGGGGATTGTCTCGATTTGGGAAAAAGGGAAAACTCAGGCTGAGATATGTAGGTCCTTTTGAAATTCTGGAGCGAATTGGAACTTTGACCTACAGACTCACTTTGCCGCCAAACTTATCACAACTGTACAATGTATTTCATGTGTCAATGTTGAGGAAATACGAGCCAAATCCGACTCATGTTTTGGATTTTGAAACCATTGAGGTTGATGACAAGGTGGCATATATGGAGAAGAGTATTAGAATCGAGGATCGAAAAGAGCAAGTCTTAAGGAATAAGATGATTCCGCTTGTTAAAGTGATCTGGGAACATCAAGGAACTGAAGGGGCAACATGGGAAAGTGAAGAAGCTATGAGACGTCAATACCCCTATTTGTTTACTTAAGTTGGGTTTATTATAAATTTCGAGGACGAAATTTCTATAAGGGGGGAAGAATTGTGACATTCTGAATTTCCTGCCATTTTGAGGCTGTTGAATGTGAATGTACCTTACGATGTATTTTAGTTTTGTCTCGCTCAGATCTGATCAATCTTGAGTAAACTGACCAAAAGGGAAAGGCTAACGCATAACAAGGTACGTGGACCTAGGAAACTTGAAAAAGGCAGTGACGCTTTGACCAAAAGGATTGTCGAGGGAACATTTAGAGCTAATGAGGCCGATCACATAATGATTAAGGAATACAATGCTAGCGTTATACAATTGGATCGCGGGTGAAGCCGCTTAACCAATGTATAATTTGTAAATTTTCCTAAATCGAACTATGACAATCGAAGCCGTCGGAACTAGCGATGAACCCTCGCAATTACATGACAACCAAAGCTGTCATAACTTGAGTTATCCTCAGTGTGATGAGAATCACAGAGTCGATACGTGTAATGTTTGCAAAAGCCGCCCGTTAGTTCGAGACAAACTGGAATTATGATCGACGGGCGAATGATCATGAAATGGAAGCTCAAAATTGGCAATTGGAAATAGAGAATTCCAATTCTAAGTAGGAATTCGACAATGTCTCACCAAATGATAATTTCAAATTGGAAAAGTGAAGTTTGGACTAAAAGTATGAAAAGACCGTTTTGCCCCTAGACCATTTGCCCACGTCTAAAGAACTCAAGAAGGACAAAATGGACATTTCTCTTATCCTATATGGCTGCCGAAAATCACATGTGGGGTCAAAGGTGAGTTAAAGTTCTAAGATGCATTATTGGTGTTGCCACTTGTCAACCATTAGGAGCCCAAGCATTCAATGACCTCACCTAACCATGTCTTATCCAATTAAGCTCCATTATTTGTGTGAGACAAGTATAATGAAGTCTCATCTGCTGTGTATACCATATACCTCACGTTCACTTCAATTTCCTCCTCAAACTCACCTCACTAAAAACTGTCCAGAAAAATAGTTTTGGAGCCTTCTGTTCGATGCAGTCTAGCGGCTCTTCTCGGTGTTTTTTGGTCGAGCACGTTTACCACGGTTATTTCAGGATGTCTCTGACATTTTCCCGTTCGTTTCATGATTTTTGGAGGTCTAGTTAATTTATGGTGATTTTTGGAAGAAAATCGGACGGATTCTGAGCTAGCTGAGGAAAAGTGTTGGTTCTAGCTCTTAGAAATTCCAACTGACCTCAAATTTTTTAGGAGAGCTTCATAACATCTAGTACTATGTTCAAATGGTTTTTGACTGCAAATAGATGGTTTTAAAATGAGTTTAACGGCTGATTATGGGTGGTACAAAAATGGACAGATTCTGACTTTGAAGAGAGCGGGCTGTTTCAACGTCTTTGGGGTATCAATCCGCTTCAAATCTCACGGTGAGCTTCCTAAACCCATAAAGGAAGGTCTTATCAAGTCAATTATTAAAGGATTGAGGATTAGAATTGATTTATGGCTTGATTGAGCGATTGGAACCAAAAATCGGTTCTATTTTGGACGATACTCTATTTTTGCCGAATCTTTTGGGGGCTGTTAGAAGGGTATTTTGACTTAAAATTTGTGCAAAGGACTACCTATAATGTTGATTAAGGTATTAGAGGAAGGTATGTGAAAGGTGATTTAAGGGATAAAATATGTGTAAAACCTTCGATGTATAATCTGGCCTTATTATTGTCGTATGAACCGAATATATGGAGGATGAATGAAGAGGTTGTCGTATATTCGATCAATTGATAAGGCATCTTGACTTTCCATTAGATTAACTATTGAGGGATTGGTATCAAGGAAGTGAGAATTGATTGAATTTTGATCCAAAATTGATGAATTTCCTAAGACGGTACGAGAATCTTGGGTTGCCGAACACTTGTGGGGTTAAGGAAAATTGATCAAAGTGGACTTTTTCTAATTGCTTGAGGTAAGTGGTTCATAAACCCTTACTTGAACCCTAGGACGCTACTGGATAGTTGTCTGGTGTAGCGTGATTGTACATTAAAAGCATGGTGATTGATAGTGTGTTATTGAATTGGCCGTGGGCCCTATTAATGCTACTAAAATTGGCCGTGGGCCCTATTATTGATATTGAAAATGGCCGTGGGCCCTGTTATTACTAGCGAATTGGCTGTGGGCCCTGAGAAATTTCATCGCGGCCGTGGGCCCTGGCGATGGTTTGGCTGTGGGCCCTATGAGATTATATCGCGGCTTGGAGCCCTGGCGATACATCGCGGCCGTGGGCCTTGACGATGATTAAATGGCTATCACATTGAAGTCAATAAGTTTGTGTTTGGGCTGATGTGTGAAGCTTGGGTCATATAGCGTGTGGCGTGTTCGTTAATGATTTGATATGCCAAATTATTCTGTGAGAATTGATGCTGAATTGCCATATGCCATTGCTTGCTGAATTCCCTGCATTATCTGCATTTGGTGTTATCTGGTGGGACTAGTGGTTTAGTTTAGGTTGGGTTTCACTTGCTGAGATTATTATCTCACCCCGCCGTGGGACCAACATTTTCAGACCCAAAGCCTTGAAGAAGGTCTCAAGGATGACGAAGAAGGAAAAGGGAGGAACATGAAGTCGAGTCCGTCTAGTTTATAGCTTTCTTTTTGGAGTTCATCTTTTTGGTCTTGTAGTGCCCTCCTCCGAATAGACCATTTTATTTGCAAAACAATGCATGTTAGTTTTAATCCTATGTTATCTTGTGTTTATTTTATGTCTGGGGTTTTGTTTTCGCTTTCACATGTGCTTTTCATATCACATTTCGAGAGTTAGGCCGTTGGATCCTGGGTTATCTTATTACGATTGACGGCTGAGTGGGATGTTGGCGTACTCGCCAGGGTCGGGACGTGACACCACGTGCTATAGGACCTAAACTTCACACCTTAGCCTAAAACAAACTTACTGTCTTCAATGTGACAACCAATTAATCATCGCCAGGGCCCACGGCCACGATGTATCGCCAGGGCTCCAAGCCGCGATATAATCTCGTAGGGCTCACAGCCAAACCATCGCTAAGGCCCACGGCCGCGATGTATTTTCAATTTATTCATGCATCGCTGGGGCCCACGGCCGCGATGAAATTTCTCAGGGCCCACGGCCAATTCACTAGCAATAACAGGGCCCACGGCCAATCTCAATATCAATAATAGGGCCCACGACCAATCTTAGTAGCAATAATAGGGCCCACGGCCAATTCAATAACACACTATCAATCACCATGCTTTTAACGTATAATCACGCTACACCAAAAAATTATCCAGTAGCGTCCTAGGGTTCAAGTAAGGGTTTAGGAACCACTTACCTCAATAAATTAGCAAAAGTGAACTTCGATCAATTTTCCTTAACCCCACAAATGTTCGGCAACCCAATGTTCTCGTACCATCCTAGGAAATTCATCAATTTTGGATCAAAATCCAATCAATTCTCACCTGCTTGATACCAATCCCTCAATAATTAATCAAATGGCAACTCAAGATGCCTTATCAATTGATCGGATATATGACAACATCTTCATTCATCCTCCATATATTCGGTTCATACGACAATAATAAGGGCAGATTATACTTCGAAGGTTTTACACACATTTTAGCCCTTAAATCACCTCTAAATCCCAATCCACTTCACATACCTTCCTCTAACACCTTAATCAACATTATAGGTAGTCCTTTGCACAAATTGAAGTCAAAATACCCTTCTAGGAGCCCCAACAGATTCGGTACAAATAGAGTATCATCCAAAACAGAACTGATTTTGGGTTCCAACCGCTCAATTGAGCCATAAATCAATTCTAATCCTCAATCCTTCAATAATCAACTTGCTAAGACCTTACTTTATGGGTTTAGGAAGCTCACCGTGAGATTTGAAGCGGATTGATACCCCAAAGACATCGAAACAGCCCGATCTCTTCAAAGTCAGAATCTGTCCAGTTTTGTATCACCCATAATCAGCCATAAAACTCATTTTAAAACCATCTATTTGCAGCCATAAACCATATGAACATAGTAATAGATGTTATGAAGTTCTCCTAAAAAACACTTGGGTTAATGTATACCTTAGCTCGAAGAGGTACGAGCAAGATTACTTTTTTCTCATGTTGCAGGGTTCTTGACTTGTAAGCCTGGAGCAGATGACGAAACTTCTCATTCAAAAAACCTGACTCAGAAAGTGAGTCTCCCTTTGGAAACTGTGTCGAAGTTCAACATTACGATCCCACGAAAGACCTCCCGATCGACCAAATGTATGCGCTGCGAATGACCCTGAAACCTAAGTACATGTTAGTAGGAAATTCGAGTGATTTCTTTATAAAAGGCCAACATCGAAGAATCGGTGAGAAGCCCTCTTTGATGAAGATACTCCAATGGAATATTTTAAAAAAAAATTTAAAAAATTCAAATTATTTGATTCAAATTTCCCCTACAAGGAATTTTGATCGCCTTTGCATGTTGCAGGATGTTTTGAATAACCTCCAATATTATAATCCACTTTGCATGACTGCGTTTATAGCTACAAAGCTTGATCAGTCTATCAACTATCATCACCTTAAGATTACTAACGTTTTCTTAATAAGGAAAGAACTTTCAGGTTTAAACTTCTGTGGGACTCATGGTAGCCCCAAGTCCTTGAAGGATGCCTTGCTCTACAACGAAGAGCTTCCAAGCTTATTTTTCTGTAGGATCCTTGGTAGTCCCAAATCTTAGAAAAAATCCCTTTTTATGAAAAGTTTCACAGGTTTGAGCTTTTTGGAGGATAACTGGAATCCCCAAATCCTAGAATGGCACCTCGCATATCGAAAAGACAGCCTCCAGATTCGACTTTCTGTGAGATTTTAGGTAACCCTTGAGTCCCAAAAGAATCTCATTAACAAAATTTTTTGTAGGTTTGAGCTTTCTACAGGATACCTAGAGTCCCCAGATCTCAGAATGGTACCTCGCATATAAAAAAGATAGCCTCCAGATTCGACTTTATGTAAGATTCTAGGTAACCCCTAAATCCCAGAGCAGTCTCTTTGGCAAACCTAAGAATTAGGTATGCCCCTTTCTATGAACCCATGGCAAGTCTTCAAAGATAAGATAGACCATCCCCTTAGGTGAAACGTTCCGATGGGTAAGCCTCTTCCCGGTCTGATCCACCATATAGATCAAACCTTAGACAAACCCCAAAGAACGAGCGCGTCATCCTTAGGTTCCTGCTGAATAGGAAACCTATTCATGGACCGATCCACCTTGCGGATCAAATGTTAGACAAACCCCAAAGAACGGGTGCGTCATCCTTAGGTTCCTGCCAGATAGAAAATGTGACATCCCAATTCCGATGGCCCTCAGACAGTCATGAAATGTTGAGATAGAGTTGGAATCAAGTGTTGGCCTTAGAATTTAGTCCATTGATGTGAAATTAGAAGGAGGTTAAGTTATATACTGGTGTTGGACCCAAAAAAAAAAAAAACAACAGTGGTTGAACCTCATAGAAATTTGTGTATTCGAATGGAACATCTCGAGCTTGTATCACTAAAATCTGATTCATGCCTTTACATACACACACGTGGACATTTACATAAGACTATCTTACCTATGTGATCCAACTTATAATGTTCCATTGTATATTATAATTAGATTGGAAGTTTGGCCATTCCTTTCATGATTGGCTACGTTTAAGGAACTTTTTATCATGTAAAGGTGGTGTGGCAAAACTTATGAAATTTAATGACTATGGTTTAAGAGGCGTGCATTTAGCCCTATCACACGTGATTTGCACAAATTAGTAAATTAGTAAATAAGGAGACCAAGGAAATCACTCATGTGTGTAAGGATTCACGTGAGCATCCTTTGGTCGTGCATGAGGGACACACAAAAAAAAGGAGGGGCCATCGTAAGTCTTGGACCTTGGAAGTGGCGTGGGTTAAATGGAGAATATTTATTAGCTTATGATTCTAGCATGTTTAGGAAATAGGAAAGGCTATTAATGAGGAAGTTAGCCATGAATGATCTACAATCCTTATTCACTCTCAAATAGAAGGGGACTTGAAGAGTCACGCGAAATGGCCTTCTTTCCAGCCCTTTAAGCACGCCTACTTAAATGTGAATGATGGGAGTAGATGGGAAATTTTAGGAAGGCATTGATAAGCGGTAATTAAAGGCTCTTGGTAAACATCGTGCATTGATGGCTCCCGTGGCTCTATTAGGCGTGTGGTTAATGCCTGAATGATCTCATTAAATGAGCATGAAACCCGGCGCTCGCGCCAAGTGAAAGGTCTCAAGGAATGTTGGATTAAAGGGCAATAATGACCTCTGGGAAGTAGGCGTACATCGGAGAGTGCAGCGGCCAATCAAAATGAAGGAATTAAATAAATGGCCAACAAGAGAGATGACGCGTTCAAGCGAATGATTGGAGGTAGCGTGTATAGGGAAATGACGGATCAAGATGGAGGGATTGAGGACAATTGACGATCGAGGAGACGGAGGAAAATGCTTGGTAAATGTGAGCCCATGAGATTGGAAAAAATGGCGTGCGTGGATAGGTTGGGTCGTGTATATTCTTGCGTTAATGGCAAGTGGCGGGACATTTGAGGATTGACAGGAAAATCATATCATTGGAAATTTCTAAGTTTGTGCATGTAGGACAAGTGGCGCACTAAAGGGAGGTTAGAGTAAACTTGGTAGAGGATGACAACACTTGGCAAAAGCTGAACAAATATCTTGCATGCAGCTTGACACTATTGACACCTGATTTTTGACTATATTTTATTATAGTTTTAATTTCTAAAATTAATTAAAAATAGCAAAAAAGGTCAAAAAATTACAAAATCAACTTTGGAAGCCTTAGCCTAGCCTTAGGAACCAATTTTGAACAAAAAATATTTTTTGAATTTTTTAATATTTTTTTGAATTTATTTAATTATAAAAATACCCAAAAAAATCAGAAAAAATAACATTTGTGGTCATAAAAATACAAAAAATATTCAAAACTTTTATTTTCATTCCCTCTTTAATATTTTCACTTTTTATTAGGGAAATTCGGCTTGGTTCATGGGGTTCCTTCACAAAGGTAAACCCGAACCGAGACTAAAAAAATCCTTTTCGAGTCTTTTAATTTTCAATTCTCACTTTTTATAAGTTATGACATTGGACTCCAAAGTATTGAAATGCAATTGGGTCAATTTGCCCTCCAATTTGATCAATTTTAGCCAAAAGGGCTTAATTGCATAAAAATCTTTCAATTTAGTCCCCGGTTTTACAATTCGTGAAATTAAATTTCACACGGGCACACCCATTAAAATTAAACACCCCTACCCAATAGTTTTCATCATTCTGAATACATTGGTGGCCTCAATTTTGAATAATTTGATCGTTTAGGCCCTCGATTTGGCGAAATTCATTTTCGGATCTTAGGGACAATTTGGGGTTTTCACAGAATTTCAATCAATTGATTCACTAAAACACCCATATTTGATAGAAAACATGTCAAGGAATCCGATTTTGCCATCAATTTCATGAAAAGAGGTCAATTTGGGGCCCAATTTGGGCGATTTGGCCGAACCGGGCCGGTCGGGTCCGACCCGACCCGACCCGGTCCGACCCGGGTCTGCAACAATGGACAGAATCTGCAGAACGTGGGCAGAATGTGCAGAAAACAGGGGAAGATGGGGCGAACGTGAGGCGTGCGATTTTTCAAAGGAAAAAGGGCAACGCGCATGGGGGACATTGGCAGACGTCGGGGGCCGTGTGTTGCAGAGGCGTGGGCATAAAAATGGCCGGTCGGCCACGCGAAATGGGGGGGATTCTCGGTTAAAACCGAGCTTGGCCGAGAGAGAGAAATTTTTTTAGAGAGGAAACCGACGGACAACCGGCAACCCAGGGTCTTCGGCAACGCTCCTCGACCATCACCGGAGCTTAGTGGCCGTTGGCGAGCTCCGAATAGGTTGGTATTTGCTCCCGAGCTTCATTTTTCTCAGTGCACGCCATATGTTCGGCGAAATGCTTCAGTGAGCATTTTACTTCGGGGCTCTCGGCCGGACCTTTCCCGGCCCCCTTTTGGGCAAGGCTCGCTTTAAAAATCATCTAGATCCAACTCTAAGCTCGTGTTGACCTTTGTTTTGCATTGAACCGCGACGAAACACGGCTCGGAGCTTTGCCGGCCTTGATCCGAACCGGGAGCTCGACGAGGGATTTCCGGCGGCCACCGACCATCAAAGGACCATAGGTAAGCTTCTAAACCTTCCTTAGATGCCATGTGAATGCCTAGAATCGAGTTTAAACAAATAAAATTTTTCCATGAATTCTTCGCCGGAGCCGGTCCGGTTCGTCGGTTTTTAGCGTGTTCACGGTTATTATTTGTGTTGTATGTTGATGTGGGTGGTCCAAGAAGTCGAATGCCGCAAGAACGGGCGAAAAATACCAAGTTTTGGGCCCGTTTCGCCAATTTTTACGGCGACCTCACCGGAATTTTTACTATTCCGGAGAGGGTCGCCGGAATTTCCACTGTTCATCGTCTTCTCCGGCGACCCTCCGGCCGGTCAACGGCCGACGTGGCGTGCCACGTGGGCAGCCACGTCAGCCGGGTGGGGTCCGGTTCGCTTATTTTTAAGTCAAACGGAATTAACGGCCACGATCGCGACACGTGTCGCGATCCTAGAATTTTGGAAAATAAATAAATTAAAATCAATGCGGCGGACGAGTTGTGCCAAGTGGCACGCTGTGGAACGTCCGATCTAAGGTTAGATCGGACGCGTTGAAGGTGGCCACGTGGCACAATCTGGAACGTCCGATTTGAATGGTTTTCTAAAAAAGGAAAATAAATTAATTTTTGATCCGACGGCTATAATTGAGCCACGTGGCTCTCTGTGGGTCTTCCGATCGAGTGAGAGATCGGACGCACGAGAACAGGCCACGTTGCACAATGACGACCGTCCGATCCGGGGAATTTTCGGATAATTAAATAAAATAGATAAAAAATCCAAAAATTGTTTAAAAAATAGGAAAAAATATTTAAAAAATAAAACGGTGTCGTTTTAGACCGGTGCCGACCCCTAGGGTCGGGCCGGGCGCCCGAGAGGCGCGGGCAGGGTTTGACCCGGCCCGGAAAATATTTTTAAATATTAAAAAAATCAAAAACAGTAATAAAATAATCAAAAAATCAATAAAAAAAATAGAAAATCATAAAATATTCAAAAAATTAGGAAAATTCAGAAAAAATTCTAAAAAATTCCATAAAATAGGAAATGGCCACATTCAACTGGCCATGACCTGTTCCGGGTCTTTCGACCCCCGATCTTTTTCGAAATGACGGTTTTGCCCTTCCGGCAAACCGTCTTCCAAAAAATTCTAAAAATTTCAGGAAAATCCCGAAAAATAGGAAATGGCCACAAACAACTGGCCAAGGCTCATTCCGGGTGTTTTGAACCCCGACCCTTCTTAAAATGACGATTTCGCCCTTTGGGCGAATCGTCTTCCAAAAATTGAAGAAAAATCAAGAAATTCCAAAAAATTCTCAAAAATGGGAAATGGCCACAATCAACTGGCCATGGAGTATTTTGGGTAATTCGGTATCCAAACCTTCCAAAAACGACAATTTTGCCCTTCGGGCTAATTGCCCCCGAATCTTCCCATTTTACCCCTAGCCCTAAATCACATCCTCCCTAAGCCCTTATGGCTATACTAGGAGGCCAATGATTGAAATTGATGTGCAGTGACATGATTTATTTATGCACTTGATTGCGCTTTCATTAAAATTGATTGTGATTGATAGGAATAGTTTTCCAATCTGCATGAAACCCGAACCATACCTATCTCACCCAAAATTGCGTCTGCATGAACTCTTAGTCAGGAAAATCACTCGCGTTAGGTACCGAAAGGGCGTTGGTAATGACACCGACGTAACCAAGTCCCCGAACCTAAAATCTCTGGTTCCGCAGAACTGATCGATCTCTCCCAATCGGTCAGTAAGGTTTCCGGTCTACCCTCCAAGAAAGACCGATGGCGACTCCAAATGCATGCACAAGTTGCACATGCCACCACAACCACACTAAGGTCGAAAGCGGTCGACTCTTATCGTCGAATCCCTCAAAAGACACCCCCGCCGCGATTTGGTATGGGCCTGGGAGGGCCCGCGCCGATCCAAAGCCCGCGATCCACATTTTAGAGTGGGGGCCGCGATCGGTAATCCATTCGCCCATCACGCAAACGAAATTACATCCCCTCGCTGCCGAATGGGGGGAAATTTCGGACGGGTCGCGACAGCTGGCGACTCCACTGCGGACTTGTTCTAGAACTTATGGTTCTTGACCTCAAGTGGACTTAGGCCGTAATTAAAACGTTGAGTGATTTTTTCTAACCATGCAGGCGCTCTTGAAGGTGAGGTAGGTCCGCTCACGATAGGTGTTATATGTTTTGCAGATTGGAGTGATAAGGGGTGTAGTCTGTGATTAACATTGTCTTATGCAGGATGGGCGTATGAATGTATGTTATATGGATGATTTGAAGCGCTGATTGATATATAAATTGTTGCGCATGATTCACTGCATATTTGAGGATCACGACACTTTGCACAAAGCGCCCAAACCCAGGCCGCGAAATCACCTTTTTAGGTAGCCATAGATCAGGGATTGATATGCAACGCTCTAGCGTGGATTGCGCTGGGGTCGACCATATTCGATCCCACTCACTATCCAAGTCGAGACTTTTATCCATTTGTTGTGGATTGCGCTCATGGACGAATTTATCGACTCGGATAGAGGGAAGCCTCTAGGTTCCTCACCTAAGTTATTTTGATTTCTAGAGTCAAGCCTCACTTGTCTCATGCGCATGTATATGGATGGTTGGTATACCTAAAACCAAAAAAAATCATTGGGTACCTCTTATGGTAAGATCCTGCCATTTCTATTTAAATTCACTTGCAGCTTTTTATTTTTGCACGACATGCTGCATTCATCAAGTCCGATGGTTGAGTTTAATTCCACTTTAGAG
Organism: Rhodomyrtus psidioides; assembly: GCA_021437785.1. NCBI lineage: Eukaryota > Viridiplantae > Streptophyta > Magnoliopsida > Myrtales > Myrtaceae > Rhodomyrtus > Rhodomyrtus psidioides. The sequence goes on along the minus strand of JAILYB010000058.1, from coordinate 3,504,063 downwards.
TACGGATGGAAGAGATGATCTCTCCAAGTCGGTCCCACATCCCGGACGTATTCAAGTATGAGCGACGCTTCATCCGCCATCAGACTGTCGGGACATTCAACGGAGTTTACCCTCTCCGAGCTGTCCAAGGAATGATCCAGTGACCATACCGATAGTTGAAGGACGTGCAATAACAGCAAATCCGAGGCACCTGCCGGGCATCATCAAAAGGGCGTCTGACGAAAATAAAGACCCGAAGGGCCAAACCGAAGACACCAAGCGTCGTCCCTTGAAGACCCGACTTGGGGCATCTCTTTAGGTTCTTAAGGGCTACATTCCAATTGTCCCTTTTCTTTTATCAGGATCATCGAGTCTGTAAGGAGCACCCGTCTGTGGGCCTCCCGTCTATCTTTTACACCTCGATTCCTAAGTCTTGTCTAAGTGTCTTGACATTGGGATGTGACACTGGAATTTCTCTCAACCATTCAGATTTTTCGATTCAATTGCGTGTCTCGCCCAGATGAAATTTTCGTTAGAACTCACACTTGGTATTTAACCCAAGTACGAGAATCTAACATTCATTTCATGGTGCGCCGGACGCGAAATTGAACCGGTCTATAGCATGCATCATTGGTAATCCTTGGTAATTAACTAAAGTCGTCCATGTTTCCTGAATTCAAGAGGAGACATGATATCCAAATTACCTTCGAGAAATCATTTTGGATGTCCTATCTCTCATCGAATTTAGGACATATTGGAATTGCATTTTTATCTTCTTGGAAATTCCACAGATTTTCTAGGGATTTGCCAAAAGTAATAACCATGGATTACGCTCCTTTTAGTTTTATGTTTTCTCTTGAAAAACATCGATAAGAATTTTTCACATGAGGTCAAGGCTTGTGTAAAAGTCCTTATCCTCGTTAATCACAAGAAAGCATAAAATTGAAAGGATTTATTCTTTACTTCCCTTTCTGACATATTCTCGTCATTCGACCAGGTAATTTCCAGAATCAAAATCCGAGGACTTGTGTGAAGAATCAGTCACAAGTTAAAATGGACCAGGATGGCATAGAAAAGCGTTTGACCACCCTGGAGAGTCAGTTGGCTTAGGTGTTCGCAATGATGACAGAGATGAAGACACTCATCCTCACCACACAGGGGGTACCTCGACAGTCTTAAATTCTAACCTGACTGTCCGACCAGGGAATCATCAAGAAAAACAGTCAGCTGAAAAAGGGCATATTTCCTATTGCCATCTATCAAGACATGGAACAACATGCAATCAAAGGAGCCACATGCAGAAGAGAATTAGCTGTAACCTAATCTCTTTAAATTTGAAAATTTGTTGATTGTGTTTTATTGACCCTCAGGAGTAGTCCTTCAAGAAGATAGAAGCTGGTCGACAACTCAAGCCACAGGGAGGGATGTTTGAAGACAGACAAAGGAGTCGACTTCTCACCAAGAAGGCACATTGGGGCAAAAGCCCACCAAAATGAAAAGAGATGGGAAACTCCAAACAGCAGATATCCCCTAATTGAAAAGGGAACCGTAAAAATTGTGAAAGGATCAAAGCAGTCGACTGGGGCATATCCCACTCAACTAGGGCAAACGCCACCTAACCGGGGCAGCCGGGTCAAGTGTAAAGACGTGTCGTTCCTAATTGATTTTCAATCAGATACCGGCATAATATTTCCTATCTTTTCCTCTCAGGTGAAAAACAGGTAGAGAAGGAAAATCCATTTGTGGAAAGACACGAGGGACATGTTTTACATGGCATACATTTGTCGAAAATGTCCTCATCCGATCACATGCAAGATGATCATGGAACGATGGTAAAACTGTAATCGTTCCAATAAGCCCTTCGAATGTTATACCTGACGAGGACCTTTATGTCTTTTGTCTACAGGATAAGATGGTTGAAGGCCAACAAAGAGAAACTTGCATTCCTTACAAGATGAAGAGGAAGGTGCCTTCATCAGACGTCACCCATTGGGTTTGTAAAGACAAGATGGACCAAATCGGGTTGAACCCCAAGCAGGCAGCATGAAGAAAGAGCAATCTAATTAGGATCGACCCTCCCAAGCCGAAAAAGGGTGTATCTGTTCCAGATCAAACTAATTTATTCATAAGTTGATACAGTTTCCCATTCTTGCAGGTGATGATAAAAATGAATGGGACCACTGAAGAATTTCCATCGTCTCGGATGCCCGAAGTGACTAAGAGCGGGGATAGTGAATCCGTAGTCGTTTCAATTAAAGCTCCTTGTGCAGCAATCGACTCATTCATTCCTTTCATCGCGTAGGTGGAATAGAAGATTGTTAAAGCGTAGGGTGAATGCGGCAGGACACGATGAAAGAAACTGTCGCCTGTGAAGTATCACTTCAGGCTGTTGAAGTACTCGGTCACGAGTAAACCTACGCTGGCGGATGCCAAATAGCAGAACGCTCGAGGGACATCATGAAATGATAACAAGGCAAAAGATGCATGAAGAAATCGAAACGTATCGGCGAAGCTGAAAAGTGTCAAACATGGCGGCATATCAAACGCTGAGATATTCGAAAGATCGTAGGATCATATCATCTGGCAGCATATCATCTGCTGAGATCTTTGAAAGGTACGAAGTGCCAAAATCACCTGACACGGAGTGGATCGACTACAACTAAGTAGGAATGCACCAATACGGCATGATCAGATCGCCTACAACTAAATCGGCCAGCCCCAGACAAAGCGTCCAGTGGCTGGGGGCAAATCACTCTCTACCCGGAAAGGGTACCAAATGTAGGATGTGCCGAATTCACCATGGGGATACGTAGGGGAAGTCCCTGAAGCAGTTACCACCCATGAATCATGATGAAGTGGAGTAATCCATCAAAGACAAAACACATCAAACCCTTCTAAATGAGAAGGAGAGCAATGCGGAACCATCCATTCGGTAAAAGGACGTATCGTTCCAAAATAATTATTTTCTTGATATGAGAGTAATGCTTCCCTTCCTTTTCCTCTCAGACGATGATCAAAAGCAGAGGACTCAGGAGGCAGTGCTTTCAAATGACAAACAGGGAGTACCCATTTTCATGGCATCTCAGACATGCATTGTGGCTAAATATTTTCAAGAGCATTCTAATGGCTCAATTTGTGAACAAAACATTTGAGAAAACCGGAAGGAGTTTCTCATCATTTAGAAATCTCTGTGAAAGGAACACTTGAAAAGAAAATTTCAAGTTTTGCAGATGGACACATCTGATAAAAATGCCTTTTTTGAATAAAATGAAAAGTACAAACTCATTTTTCGTTGCACGCATACATAACATGCATCATGCATATCGTGCACACATCCTACATACAGAGAACCCAAAGGAAGAAATGCCGGTTCCCGCAGGATAAATTTCAAGGGTAAATTGTATCGACTCCAATATTCAATTATACATGCCCTTTACTCATGAGATTTCTTCTTTTCAATAGGGGAACATCGAACATCTCAAATGGCGACTGTGATCGAGAGAATCACCAAACCGCCACATGACAAATCCCCATATTGTCAGGCTGTCTAGGGACAGAGAAAAAATAATCGAAGAATCTGGCAATCGAGATAGATGACCAGAATCGACAAAAATTCATGAGAGCGGGCTCCCCCACCTGCTTCGAGGAGCCAAGCCGGGGGCAAATTCTCACGATCCCCCATAAAAGTGCATCGAACCAGGGTTATCAAACCCAGAGACGACAAACACTAAGACAAGCCTCACTGGGGCAAAATACTTGGAAAACACTGCTCCTTCAAGTATTGGAAGGACGAAGTCTCGAAGGGAGTACCTCCTTCCTGAAATTTCAAATGAAGCCAGATAAATCCCCACACCTGTCTCTTCATATGCAGGTGCATGAATGTCTTCAAATCGGATTGAAAATCGTCCAGGAGCATGGGAATGCCAAGGCACGCTGCCAAGATGAACACCGCCCAACTGGGGCAAAGCAGTTGTCGACGTGATTGAGGATCGTCTCGCGAACAACACCCACAAATACAGACGAGATGAAGCAGCATCCATCATCCACATCAAATGAGAATCGTCAATAATCGACGAAGGAAAGGAATACGTCAGTAAGGCGTCATCAGGAATCCCAAGAGGGAAGACATCCCCAAAGAGGATGGAGATTATAGCAAAACGCAGGAATGAATTTAGCTGGGGCAGGCATCTCCTAGCCATGATGAACCACGTCTAACCGGGGCAAGTGAATCATTTGTGCGCCGGACAAAGGAAGGACATTTCTTCTCTGGCAAAATCCATGGACGCAATGACAAGAGTCGTCCTCATCGGAAGTAAACCCCAGGATACAAACCTGGGTGAACGGTAACTTTGTATCGTTCCAAATTGATCTCCCAAAGATCCCATGCTTAACATGAGTTTGTTCTCATTTGACGGAAAATTGGTGGCACCAAAAAGCCACAAAAGAAAGGATCTCGCCCAACGTGGAAGCGAAAAGAAATGTCCGTTGTAGGGGGCAAGCTGCCAGGAAATGGAACCCCGCAAAATGGCGTTAGAATACGTCCAAAAGCACAAATTGATCTCATCCGGTTCAAATCCTAGAGAAGGATTCGTTGCCAACCAGACGGGTAGATCATGGCCACGAGCTAGATGGCCGACTTCAACAAGCCTTACATTTGCGTTCAAATGGAGGCGCGAAGCGAAAGTAAAGCAGTATCGTTTCGATTTGTCTTGAATTTCGAAACACGAACTGACACTTGATGTTTATTGTTGACAGGGATTCGCCGTCAAGATGGACAGAAAATTGTTGGCGCCAAAAAGCCGCAAAAGAAAGGAATTCGCCGACAAGGAGGCGAATAGAATTATCGACTTTGGAAGCCATGACTTCAAGAAGTGGTCTTTGATTGAACTTTAAAGATTGGCGTGGGAATGCATCCAAAATCACGAATGGATCTCCTCTAGGGCAAATCCTTGAGAAGGATTTATCGCCAACCAAACGGAGGAATCATGGCCACAAGATAGATGGCCAACTTCTGCAAACCGCATGTTTGTGTTCAAACGGAAACACAAAACATAATAAGGCGGTATCGTTCCAATCTATCTTGAATTTTGGAATACAAACTGACACCTAACTCTCGTCCTTGACAGGGGTTCGCCAACAAGGCGAAGCAGGATTTTTACAACCATCGCATACTGGTCGGAGCACATGACCAAGGGTAAGATGTATCGTTCCGATTTTTGAAAAATTCGCGAACATACAATGACATGTTTCTTCTACATTTTCAGGGACCTCCAGCCGCGGAGGACAGGTAAGTATCCCTTTTCCCAATCCATTGAAGATGTTGAATAAAAAATAGAGAAGAAAAGAAAAGCTTTCAGAATCTAATATCTAGAAAAGACATAGAATTCAAATTTCATTGGCATTCATGTTTTGAAACAGGAGGTTGTCCGGACATGAATAAGAACGTGCATGGTGCATCATAAAATTCCCTTGATGGGTAAAATTTTTGGAGAAAAAGAAAGAGATTTTTCCAATCAAAAGTTGTTCAAAACTTTCAAAATGACGTTTTCTCAAAAGACGAGAGGCAAAACCTAATCCAAACACGTCCTATATACACTTGAGAGAGAAGTGGAGCGGATCAGATAGCGAAATCTGGACCTACGGAAGTAGGGATTATTCGCAGCGATTACATGGGTTGGGACGACAAAGGCATTCGTTTCATATCCCCCAAACACTACAGGTGACCGTTGATAACCCCTTTGAACGGCGGTTTTCATTCTTAACCCTGTTAAGAACCACCCCACATCGGTGCAAAATGGAGGTGAGTCCAGCGGCATCAGGAGAAAATGGTTAGAAATTTTCTTGCTCGGACTAACATTAATCTTTGTGTGTTGTTTATATGGTAATCCAAGTGCCATAGGATGACGAGAAGCGTTCATTTCTCTATCCCACACACATTCATCCTTTGCATAGCCACGTTGAGCCTGCAAATTCATTTCATAAACCCGTTGGTGGTCGTTGCAAGTTCCGAGACAGAGGCAGCGCCAATTCGAAAACGGAAGAGTTCAAAATTGGGGTTTGCGAAGAAATCCCTAAGTTAATGCTGAAGCTTGTTAGGCCTTTGGTCACATGTCTAACACGATCTCTCGAGGATGAGAAAAAGCGGGATTTCAAAAGAAAAAAGAAAAAGGAAAAGATGATGAGAAAAATCCCCAGCATCAAGAAGAAGCAAAGTGCCTGGTAAAAGCAAGGCCGATGCTTGGGTGAACAATTTGTATCAATCCCCCAGTGAAACCCGTTTGAAAAAGGGAGAAGAGAAATTCAGAAGGAGTCAGACTCCAAAAACTACTCCTCAAACGGTATCAAGCGCAGAGCAGAGACGCAGATAGAGTTGTTAGTCTCTTAAAGCAACCAGAGTCGCTTTCACAAGAATTTGTGCACACCTCAAAAGCGGTCGTGCACCTCAAAAGTTGAAGATGCAAAATGGAAAAGACAGGTGACAAGTTTACAATGATCACCAACGTCAATCCCCTCATGAATTCTGGGCCAAAAACAAGCCTTTTTCGGTCCCCAATCCTACCAAAGTTACGACCCTGAAACAGTCTTCTCTGATTAAGACACTTGGGTTAACATATAGCTTAGCTCGAAGAAGTACGAGCAAGACTATTTCTTTCTCATTTTGCAGGGTTCTTGACTTGTAAACCCGGAGCAGATGGCGAAGACTTTCATTCGATGGCCTCGACTCCAAAGCGGGTCCCCCTTGAAAACCGATACCCAAGCCCAACATTACGGTCCCATGGAAGACCTCCCGACCGATCAAAATGTATGCGCTGCGAATGAGCCCAAAACCTAGGCACAGGTTAGTAGGGAATTGAGTGCATCTCTTATAAAAGACCACTATCTCAAAACAGGTGAGAAGACCTCCTTGTCGAGAAATATTCCAATTGATGTTTTGAACAAACTCTTTTTGGAATTTTCAAACTGTTGATCCAGATGTTCCGTGCAAGGAATTTGTGATCACATTTGCATGTTGTAAGAATGCTTTGGATAGCCTCCGGCATCAAAATACACATTTCATGATTAAAACTTAAATCATACGGTTTTGTCAAATGGCCAGCCACAGTCTTCCCAAAGATTACTAACGTTTTCTTGGTGAAGAAAAATCTTTCAGGCTCAAAATTCTGCAGGATACCTAGAGAACCCAGCTCCCAGAATGTCGCCTCAACAAACTCAAGGTAGAAACCGCCTGAAGGGTCAACCAAAGGTAGATACCGCCTGAAGGGTCAACCAAAGGTAGAAACCGCCTGAAGGGTCAAATCATGGTAGATACCGCCTGAAGGGTCAAACCAATGGTAGATACCGCCTGAAGGGTCAAAACAATGGTAGATACCGCCTGAAGGGTCAAATCATGGTAGAAACCGCCTGAAGGGTCAAACCAAAGGTAGAAACCGCCTAAAGGGTCAAACTATGGTAGAAACCGCCTGAAGGGTCAACTCAAGGTAGAAACCGCCTAAAGGGTCAACCAAAGGTAGAAACCGCCTAAAGGGTCAAACTATGGTAGAAACCGCCTGAAGGGTCAACTCAAGGTAGAAACTGCCTAAAGGGTCAACCAAAGGTAGAAACCGCCTGAAGGGTCAAAACTATGGTAGAAACCGCCTGAAGGGTCAACTCAAGGTAGAAACCGCCTAAAGGGTCAATCAAAGGTAGAAACCGCCTAAAGGGTCAAATCAAAGGTAGAAACCGCCTGAAGGGTCAATCGAAGGTAGAAACCGCCTGAAGGGTCAAACCAATGGTAGAAACCGCCTGAAGGGTCAACCAAAGGTAGAAACCGCCAGAAGGGTCAAATCAAAGGTAGATACCGCCTGAAGGGTCAACCAAAGGTAGAAACCGCCTGAAGGGTCAAATCATGGTAGAAACCGCCTGAAGGGTCAAACCAAAGGTAGAAACTGCCTAAAGGGTCAAACTATGGTAGAAACCGCCTGAAGGGTCAACCAAAGGTAGAAACCGCCTAAAGGGTCAAATCAAGGTAGAAACCGCCTAAAGGGTCAACCAAAGGTAGAAACCGCCTGAAGGGTCAAATCAAAGGTAGAAACCGCCTGAAGGGTCAACTCAGGGTAGAAACCGCCTGAAGGGTCAAATCAAAGGTAGAAACCGCCTGAAGGGTCAATCGAAGGAAGAAACCGCCTGAAGGGTCAAGCCAAAGGTAGAAACCGCCTGAAGGGTCAAATCAAGGTAGATACCGCCTGAAGGGTCAACTCAAAGGTAGATACCGCCTGAAGGGTCAACTCAAAGGTAGATACCGCCTGAAGGGTCAAATCATGATAGAAACCAAGTAATCCCATCGGACGTGGAAAACCTCCGTTTTGGGAACCTTTTCAAAAAATCAGGCAGTCTTAGCATGACGTGGAGAACCCACGTCCTAGGACCCCTTTTTTAAAATTAAACATTCCCATCGGACGTGGAAAACCTCCGTTTTGGGAACCTTTTCAAAAAATCAGGCAGTCTTAGCATGACGTGGAGAACCCTCGTCCTAGGACCCCTTTTTAAAATTAAACATTCCCATCGGACGTGGAAAACCTCCGGCTTGGGACCCCTTTTCAAAAATCAAAAAGTCCTAGCATGACGCGGAGAACCCTCGTCCTAGGACCTCTTTTCAAAAATCAAACAATCCCACCGGACGTGGAAAACCTCCATCTTGGGAATCTTTTTCAAAAATAGACAATCCCATTGGACGTGGAAAACCTCCAATTTGGGAACCCATTTGAAGAACCAGGTAATCCCACCGGACGTAGAAAACCTCCGATTTGGGAACCATTTGAAGAACCGAGCAATCCCATCGGACGTAGAAAACCTCCGTGTTGGGAACTCCTTTTGAGAAACTAACCACCCCATCGGACGTAGAAAACCTCCGTGTTGGGAACTCCTTTTGAGAAACAAACCATCCCAGCGGACGTGGAAAACCTTCGACTTGGGACCCCTTTTCAAGAGAACCAAAACCATCCCAGCGGACGTGAAGAAACCTCGTCATGGGACCCCTTTTAAAAAAAAAAACAGGTAATCTCATCAGGCGTGGAGAAACCTCGTCATGAGACCCCTTCCTAGAAAAACAGGTAATCTCATCAGGCGTGGAGAAACCTCGTCATGGGACCCCTTTTCAAAATTCAGGTAATCTCATCAGGCGTGGAGAAACCTCGTCATGAGACCCCTTCCCAGAAAAACAGGTAATCTCATCAGGCGTGGAGAAACCTTGTCATGGGACCCCTTCCCAGAAAAACAGGTAATCTCATCGGACGTGGAGAAACCTCGTCATGAGACCCCTTCCCAGAAAAACAGGTAATCTCATCAGGCGTGGAGAAACCTCGTCATGAGACCCCTTCCCAGAAAAATAGGTAATCTCATCGGACGTGGAGAAACCTCGTCATGGGACCCCTTTTCAAAAGAACAGGTAATCTCATCAGGCGTGGAGAAACCTCGTCATGAGACCCCTTCTCAAAAGAACAGGTAATCTCATCGGACGTGGAGAACCCTCGTCATGAGACCCCTTTTCAAAAATCAGAAAATCCCCTTGGACTTGGAGAACCCTTGTCCCGGGAACCTTTTCAAAAGATCAAACCATCCCAGCGGACGTGGAAAACCTCCGACTCGGGACTCCTTCTCAGAAAAACAGGTAATCCCATCGGACGTGGAAAACCTCCGTTTTGGGAACCCTTTCAAAAAATCAGGAAATCACATTGGACTTGGAGAACCCCTGTCCTGGGAACCTTTTCAAAAGATCAAACTGTCTCGCCGGACGTAGCAAACCTCCGACTGAGAAATCCCCTCTGGCCCCGCTAGTCAGCGCCATGGGATCCCCTTTCAAGCCAAAAATATCCCCTCTGTCACCGCTAGTCAGCGTCATGGGATCCCCAAAGCTCGGGGTGCTCGATAAATCTTTCTGTGAGTGTTTCCTGTCAGTAGCCGGGAAAGGTTTTCGAGGAATAAAGCCTGGGATAGTGTGTCAGAAGCTACGAGGGCCTATATAAAAAAAAAACAAAAAAACAAAAAAACAAAATAAAAAAAAAAGAAGAAAAGGGAACAAGCCCCTCCTTTTTCCGGCATCCTGAGAGCGCAGTGATAAAACCTCAGACTCCGCATGCGCAGGACCCAATGGGCAGACTTCAGGTAAACCGCTCTCCCTCAAGCCCACGTTCGAATTGCAAGAGTAAACCGGTGATTAATTTGAGCATTCATCAAAGGACTTAAGGGTTCGATGTCATAGCATTTCTTTTCCCCAGTCGAGTCGGTTAAGATTCAGGTGTCATTTTGTCTTTGAAAGCAACCTCTGACGAGCTCACTCTCAAAGAGGGGCAGCTGTTGACACCTGATTTTTGACTATATTTTATTATAGTTTTAATTTCTAAAATTAATTAAAAATAGCAAAAAAGGTCAAAAAATTGCAAAATCAACTTTCGAAGCCTTAGCCTAGCCTTAGAAACCAATTTTGAACAAAAAATATTTTTTGAATTTTTTAATATTTTTTGGAATTTATTTAATTATAAAAATACCCAAAAAAATCAGAAAAAATAACATTTGTGGTCAGAAAAATACAAAAAATATTCAAAAATTTTATTTTCATTCCCTCTTTAATATTTTCACTTTTTATTAGGGAAATTCGGCTTGGTTCATGGGGTTCCTTCACAAAGGTAAACCCGAACCGAGCCTAAAAAAATCCTTTTCGAGTCTTTTAATTTTCAATTCTCACTTTTTATAAGTTATGACATTGGACTCCAAAGTATTGAAATGCAATTGGGTCAATTTGCCCTCCAATTTGATCAATTTTAGCCAAAAGGGCTTAATTGCATAAAAATCTTTCAATTTAGTCTCCGGTTTTACAATTCGTGAAATTAAATTTCACACGGGCACACCCATTAAAATTAAACACCCCTACCCAATAGTTTTCATCATTCTGAATACATTGGTGGCCTCAATTTTGAATAATTTGATCGTTTAGGCCCTCGATTTGGTGAAATTCATTTTCGGATCTTAGGGACAATTTGGGGTTTTCACAGAATTTCAATCAATTGATTCACTAAAACACCCATATTTGATAGAAAACATGTCAAGGAATCCGATTTTGCCATCAATTTCATGAAAAGAGGTCAATTTGGGGCCCAATTTGGGCGATTTGGCCGAACCGGGCCGGTCGGGTCCGACCCGACCCGACCCGGTCCGACCCGGGTCTGCAACAATGGACAGAATCTGCAGAACGTGGGCAGAATGTGCAGAAAACAGGGGAAGATGGGGCGAACGTGAGGCGTGCGATTTTTCAAAGGAAAAAGGGCAACGCGCATGGGGGACATTGGCAGACGTCGGGGGCCGTGTGTTGCAGAGGCGTGGGCATAAAAATGGCCGGTCGGCCACGCGAAATGGGGGGGATTCTCGGTTAAAACTGAGCTTGGCCGAGAGAGAGAAATTTTTTTAGAGAGGAAACCGACGGACAACCGGCAACCCAGGGTCTTCGGCAACGCTCCTCGACCATCACCGGAGCTTAGTGGCCGTTGGCGAGCTCCGAATAGGTTGGTATTTGCTCCCGAGCTTCATTTTTCTCAGTGCACGCCATATGTTCGGCGAAATGCTTCAGTGAGCATTTTACTTCGGGGCTCTCGGCCGGACCTTTCCCGGCCCCCTTTTGGGCAAGGCTCGCTTTAAAAATCATCTAGATCCAACTCTAAGCTCATGTTAACCTTTGTTTTGCATTGAACCGCGACGAAACACGGCTCGGAGCTTCGCCGGCCTTGATCTGAACCGGGAGCTCGACGAGGGATTTCCGGCGGCCACCGACCATCAAAGGACCATAGGTAAGCTTCTAAACCTTCCTTAGATGCCATGTGAATGCCTAGAATCGAGTTTAAACAAATAAAATTTTTCCATGAATTCTTCGCCGGAGCCGGTCCGGTTCGCCGGTTTTTAGCGTGTTCACGGTTATTATTTGTGTTGTATGTTGATGTGGGTGGTCCAAGAAGTCGAATGCCGCAAGAACGGGCGAAAAATACCAAGTTTTGGGCCCGTTTCGCCAATTTTTACGGCGACCTCGCCGGAATTTTTACTATTCCGGAGAGGGTCGCCGGAATTTCCACTGTTCATCGTCTTCTCCGGCGACCCTCCGGCCGGTCAACGGCCGACGTGGCGTGCCACGTGGGTAGCCACGTCAGCCGGGTGGGGTCCGGTCCGCTTATTTTTAAGTCAAACGGAATTAACGGCCACGATCGCGACACGTGTCGCGATCCTAGAATTTTGGAAAATAAATAAATTAAAATCAATGCGGCGGACGAGATTGTGCCAAGTGGCACGCTGTGGAACGTCCGATCTAAGGTTAGATCGGACGCGCTGAAGGTGGCCACGTGGCACAATCTGGAACGTCCGATTTGAATGGTTTTCTAAAAAAGGAAAATAAATTAATTTTTGATCCGACGGCTATAATTGAGCCACGTGGCTCTCTGTGGGTCTTCCGATCGAGTGAGAGACCGGACGCACGAGAACAGGCCACGTGGCACAATGACGACCGTCCGATCCGGGGAATTTTCGGATAATTAAATAAAATAGATAAAAAAATCCAAAAATTGTTTAAAAAATAGGAAAAAATATTTAAAAAATAAAACGGTGTCGTTTTAGACCGGTGCCGACCCCTAGGGTCGGGCCGGGCACCCGAGAGGCGCGGGCCGGGTTTGACCCGGCCCGGAAAATATTTTTAAATATTAAAAAATTCAAAAACAGTAATAAAATAATCAATAAATCAATAAAAAAAATAGAAAATCATAAAATATTCCAAAAATTAGGAAAATTCAGAAAAAATTCTAAAAAATTCCAGAAAATAGGAAATGGCCACATTCAACTGGCCATGACCTGTTCCGTGTCTTTCGACTCCCGATCTTTTCCGAAATGACGGTTTTGCCCTTCCGGCAAACCGTCTTCCAAAAAATTCTAAAAACTTCAGGAAAATCCCAAAAAATAGGAAATGGCCACAAACAACTGGCCAAGGCTCATTCCGGGTGTTTTGAACCCCAACCCTTCTTAAAATGACGATTTCGCCCTTTGGGCGAATCGTCTTCCAAAAATTGAAGAAAAATCAAGAATTCCAAAAAATTCTCAAAAATGGGAAATGGCCACAATCAACTGGCCATGGAGTATTTTGGGTAATTCAGTATCCAAACCTTCCAAAAATGACAATTTTTCCCTTCGGGCTAATTGCCCCCGAATCTTCCCATTTTACCCCTAGCCCTAAATCACATCCTCCCTAAGCCCTTATGGCTATACTAGGAGGCCAATGATTGAAATTGATGTGCAGTGACATGATTTATTTATGCACTTGATTGCGCTTTCATTAAAATTGATTGTGATTGATAGGAATAGTCTTCCAATCTGCATGAAACCCGAACCATACCTATCTCACCCAAAATTGCGTCTGCATGAACTCTTAGTCAGGAAAATCACTCGCGTTAGGTACCGAAAGGGCGTTGGTAATGACACCGACGTAACCAAGTCCCCGAACCTAAAATCTCTGGTTCCGCAGAACTGATCGATCTCTCCCAATCGGTTAGTAAGGTTTCCGGTCTACCCTCCAAGAAAGACCGGTGGCGACTCCAAATGCATGCACAAGTTGCACATGCCACCACGACCACACTAAGGTCGAAAGCGATCGACTCTTATCGTCGAATCCCTCAAAAGACACCCCCGCCGCGACTTGGTATGGGCCTGGGAGGGCCCGCGCCGATCCAAAGCCCGCGATCCACATTTCAGAGTGGGGGCCGCGATCGGTAATCCATTCGCCCGTCACGCAAACGAAATTACATCCCCTCGCTGCCGAATGGGGGGAAATTTCGGACGGGTCGCGACAGACACCTGGCACGAAATTTGACCTCTACTCTTCCCCAACTCTATAAATAAGTGTGCATGAAGCTGAGAAGAGGTTTTGGCTTCTTCATTTTCTTTCCTCTCTTTTGTTCTCCACGACCAGCAGCTCCAAATGGAAATTCCAGGCGTTCCAGCAGCGACAACGGGCTGAAGGCTTGGTAAATAGCGGGATTTCTTAATGCTAAAAGGCAAGAAATTCATCCAATAGTCTCGTGTAGCTTTAATGTATGAAAAATTATACAAGTTGGTTCCGAATTAGAGCTGGTTGCCTAGCATACAGAGCTGGTAGCAAGGTATACTTCGGTTATATTATATTTAGCTCTAAGTTTGATACCAATAAGTAATTTTGTTTAGGGTGAACTTGAGTTGCAAAGGAGAATGGAAGAGAGCGCAGCTTAGGGGAACCTTGAACTTAGCTTAGAGAGGAGGAGATGAAACTTGTGAGAGCTATTTGAGTGCTTGAAGTAGAGCTAGAGTGAGAAATAGGGGGGCTGTTGAGTTCAGATGTGTACTGGGTCTGCTGAGTTGTGAATTTTGTAGAGCTCGGTGTGTCGGAAATCTAACCAACCTTCCTTCACAAAAAATGTGCATAACATCCTTGACTATAACATATTTTAATTTCGTAATTTTTTAAGTGCAAATGGTATTTTAAATCCACTTAAAACCTCACGGCTTCTGCAAGTTTTGGTGAATTCAACTATGGCCCCTTTCAGTTCGTGATTTTCTAATAATTTAAGGAAAATGAACTGGATCAACTTTCCTCATAGAAGTTTAAGACGACATCTTGACCTACAACATATAAAAACTTAGAAATTTTATGTACTTGTTAAGCTCACGAAACAAATCTATTTCTGTGAAGTTTCCATGGGTTTCTCGAAGGTCAGATTTCCGCTAGATTCCATGAATTACTGCAATTTTTCTAAATGGTGAACGCTAACTATATCTTCACACATTGCTTCCCAATATCTTAGATACAACATTGAAATTTGGTGATTTTAGGAGCTCATTTTCTACTCTAAAGATGGTGACTTCCGTAATTGCTCAAAACTGAACTTTTCTGCCTAATGAACAATTTTGAAGGAAATGCTATTTTTGCATACCTTATTCATAATGTATCTACAATGAAAGTTGGATGCCATGATTTCATTAAAGAGTCGTGAAA
Source organism: Rhodomyrtus psidioides (assembly GCA_021437785.1). NCBI lineage: Eukaryota > Viridiplantae > Streptophyta > Magnoliopsida > Myrtales > Myrtaceae > Rhodomyrtus > Rhodomyrtus psidioides. The sequence continues at coordinate 3,489,053 of JAILYB010000058.1, read as the reverse complement.
TACACGTATGCAAGCTAGACTATAATGTTGTAGTTACTTCTATTGTTCACTATTTGGTGCAATAATGCATGTAACGTGACATTGGGTCAACAATTGAAAGCAATTTAATTGCAACCAGAATTCCTTTTACGTGAAATTTTAAGAAAAAGGCCTTGTGATGGTTAAGGGACATGTTAGGTTTTCATACTTATCATGCTGGCATATTGTACACGTGATTGGGTGACATGATCGCATGCTTAATATGCTAGTTCCCATGAGTTATGGGGCTGTTCGGGATACATTCTCATTGTGACATGTCATGGCATATAATTGAGCATCTGATATGTTGGAAATGAGTACGTGGCACCATGAGTTGGGTGCGAGGTATGCTATACGGATATCCGAGGAGCCCCGGAGGAGGGGATAGCATAAACGTGATGCCCCGGAGTAGGGAAAATGAGAAACGGAGTGTCCACAAATGATAGATCAACCGTGGGTTGATGGAGATTGTGCTGTGTTGAGAATGCTTCATTCATTAATTCATGCACTCATGCATTGCTTATAGAATAGGCTATGCCTTTGTTCATATGCTTGATGATTTGTGTTAAAGGTTATTTTTGGTTAAGTGAATCCAGACTATGGGCTAACATAATTAAAATTGTCATTTGATTTTGTTTGTGTTCTAATTTATAACTCAATAAATATATATATATATATATATATATATGGTTCTAGGTTAGCGTCGATTCTATTGGGTGTTTTTCTTGCTAGCCATCTTGCTAACCCACGTTCTGGGAACTTTTTCAGATTAGAAGATACGACAACTTGGCTTTTGGGTCGATGTCGGAGCTGGAGGCTAGGAGGTCCGGGTCGTTATCGGAAACCTATTCATGGTCTGATCCACCATATGGATCAAACCTTCGACAAACCCTAAAAGACGGGTGCATCATCCCTAGGTTCTTGACAAGATAGGAAGCATATTCATGGTTTGATCCACCATACGGATCAAAACCTTCGACAAACCCCAAAGAACGGGTGCATCATTCATAGATTCCTGTCAGATAGGAATCTCAATCTGGTTGGGCCCACCATACATGCTAGAGCTTAACTGTCCTAGAATTCTAAAATATACGAGTCCCTAGGTATTCACTTGAATCCGCCACACACTGCGCATGCCAAACGAGATCAAGTAGGTGAGTAACAAGTGAGTATCTCTATTCTCTCTCTCTCTCTCTCTCTCTCTCTCTCTCTCTCTCTCTCACACACACACACACATCGGCTAAAATGGAATGAGCAGAGCGTTCACCAGCAGGACCAGAAAGATTGAATGTCAAGATTCATTTTTCTTTTCCCAGTCGAGTCGATCTAGACTTAGGTGTCACATGTCTTTGAGTGAAACCTCTCAGGAGATTCATCTCAAAAAGGGGCAGCTGTTGACACCTGATTTTTTATCAGTCTTTTCTAGTTCATCTTTAGAAAATTCATAAAAAATTCATAAAAAGTTGAAAAATTGTAAAAATCAACTTTAGTAACCTTGGCCAAGCCCAAGGAACCATTTTTGATCAAAAAATAATTTTTCATATTTTTCACATTTTTTGGTATTTTTGAAAAATAGAAAAATGCATGAAAAATCAAGAAAAATAACATTTGAGGTCACAAAAATATGAAAATATAGTCAGTATTTTTATTTTAATTCCCTTGTCTTCGTGACCTCATAAAAAGTCAAAATTCAATCTCAATTTTATGTGTTCCTTTGTTACACATATAGTTGAATTTGGTAAAAAAAATGTCAATTGAGTTTTTTAATTTACAATTTTGGCATTTTGAGAGTCTTATCATTCAATCTGATTATCCTTCATTGCAATTTAGTACCGTTGTTTGCGCAAATTGCTCAAATTGCATGAATTGGGCAAAATTGCGTACTTAATTGCAATATAGTCCTTGAATGTGGGTATAATTGAAATTACTTTTAATTCAAGGACCTATATCACAAATTGAAACTACTACCCAATATTTTTCACCATTATGAATCGATTGGCATGGGTGATTTGATCCAATTTGACTGTTTGAGCTCTCAATTTCGCGATTTCCTGAATTGCAATTAAGGATAAATTTGGAGTTATAGTCCTTGAATGTGGGTATAATTGAAATTACTTTTAATTCAAGGACCTATATCACAAATTGAAACTACTACCCAATATTTTTCACCATTCTGAATCGATTCGCATGGGTGATTTGATCCAATTTGACGGTTTGAACTCTCAATTTCACGATTTCCTGAATTGCAATTGAGGATAAATTTGGAGTTTTTGTATAAATTGACATAAAATTTTGGGCAAAACCACGTTTTTAGATAATATTCATGTCATAAGTTCAATTTTGAGGCTTAATTGTAAAAGTTTCCTCACAAATTGTGATTAATTTTGAAAAATTGAGTCGGACCGGTCGAACCGGTCCAAATAGTGTCATCTTCAATCTCAGGACTCCTGCGCAAATGAACAGTTCCCATGCCAATTTTGATCATCAAATTGAAGGGTAATTCACGAACAATTGGACGAGAAATGGTGGGCGTTTGGTTCCTCTCATCATCCTCCGTCAATCAATATCGGTAGTAGCACTTGACATCATCGGAGATGGACAGAATTGAACGGTCAAGATGCCGGACCAGCGAAGGTCAACGCTATCAAAGTCAAACGAAATTCATGTCAAATTCGTGCGAAATTGGACAAGTCAAAGTACCTAACGGAGTTAGACAGATTTCCAACTAATTCTGTTGTCGTCTGACGACCAAATGGCATGTGGGGACACGTGATTTCAAGTCGGTTTAACCCCCTCCGTTCGCGGCAAAAAAATTCAAATGGGGATATAGCCTTCAAAGGTTTTCGGGAAAAATGGGAAGCTCATTGTTATAACAATGCGGAAATTAAAACGGAATTGAAACTGAGAAGAAGAAAAGAACACAAAGATTTACATGGAAACCCTTGCGGGAAAAATCACGAGAGAGAGGAGAAGCGAAATCCACTATAAAATCCAAGATTACAAAAAGAGGCTCAAATATGCTTTTGTATCTAACAATTTGAGAAGAGCAATATTTATACTATTATCTCTCAAACCCTAATGCTGGCCCAAGCCCATAAGCATTAAAACAGTCTTCTTCTCCTACCAGTATAAAACTCAGTTGCCGCAAACATTAACCAAATCCAAGTAGTGCTTGAATTTAGCAATAAGCAAAGACTTCATCAATATATCAGCTGGATTGTTTTCTGTACCAATCTTCAAGACCGTAATATTGCCATCAGCAAGAATATCTCGAATATAATGATACCGCACATCAATGTGCTTTGTCCTCTCATGATACATTTGATCTTTAGTTAGATGTATAGCACTCTGACTATCACAACGCACAACAGTCACATCATAATCCACACTAACCTCTCCAAATAAGCCTATTAACCATATAGTTTCTTTAATTGCATCTGTAGTAGGCAAAGCAATTGTATGCCGTAAAGAAGCTTTCCAACTAATTGCACAACCTCCAATAGTAAAGATATACCCAATCAAAGACCTCATTTTATCAAGGTCACCAACATAATCAGAATCAACATAACCTTTAAGAGTATCACTGTCACGCCCCGAGCTCGGCGAGCACGCGAGCATCCTACCTTCGCCGTTACCATTAATGATCTCCCAAGAACCAACGGCCATTAACTTACGGACCTATATGAAGCATGCAAGCGAAAGCGAAAATATCTCCATATCAAATAAAACAACACAAGATGACTTAAGACAAAAGGGTACGCTTCCCATTAAGGTCTATCGTAGGTCAAAGGTTAAAATTCTAAACCCACAATTCATTGCACAATCCCTAAGGTCACAAAAGGTTCATAACTACTTCCTCCAATTCAGTCTTCAAATGTCAATCATGGCATTCCTCGAGTTTACATAGCCTGGGACCTGAAAAATATTGTCCCACGACCGGGTGAGATATATAATCCCAATAAGTCAAACCTAACCCTAAACTAGGCTATCAGTACCTCCAGACACTTTTGAAAAATATGGTATTTTAGGATCAAAAGATTTGGCATGGTAAAACAGGGTACTTGACAAAACTTGCCATTTCAGTACTTTCAAAACAGCTTGACTCAGTCAAGAAAGATCAAGATAACTCTAAGCTTTGTACAATGGCAGGGTTTTTAATCAGAAGCAAGCACTCGACGCCATCTCAAAAATATGAGGCAACCTTCATTTCCTTCTCAAAAGTATCATTCCTCGAAATTTCAAGAAAAAACATTCTTTTCTCTCACGCCCCTCTCTGGGCTAAATTTCAATTCATAAGGCATTTCAATTTCTCAAAAACCAGTTCTTTGATATTTTAGGAAATACTTCTTTCCAAATCCGCCCATCCTGGGTTACCCACTTTGGGGCTGCGAGATGATTCGGTCTCCATATGACCAGTCAGTACATATGAGACTCTCGCGTCCGGACCTAGAATGATTCAGTCACTATACAACTCTCTACGTCTATTTTCAATCGAGATGAATTGTGTCGGTATGGGACTCTCTAGCCGCACGACCTCGTCGGGTCAAATGGGAGTAACTCCCTCCCAATACGTTGGCCAAATTATAATCCTCGGCGATCCCACACGCCAGTGCGCATATAATTTTTCCCGACGATCCCACACGCTTGTGCACTTAAGATTTTCTCGGCGATTCCACACGCCATTTATTCATAAGAAATTCGGTTGTAAAAGCCTTATTTTTCATTAGAAAATGCATTCATGCCTCAATTTTCAATCAGAAACGCACTCAACAAACTCAAGCATTTATCGCCCATTCAAGGCATTCTTTTCAAACGTCCATCACTGGACAAAACACATTTCAAGTTCGAATATGTTTTGTAAAACACGAGCATCACTCGGCTCAACTCAAGCAAATCTCAAATTTGGTCATTCACGAGTCATCTCAAGACTCGATTGGTAAACCAATCCGCTTAATGCACTCAAATCAATGAGAATTTCCACAAAGCAAGCCAAATGGCCCAACCACATACCACAATCAGATGAAGACTCCTCAGTTCGACCTCGTTTTCAAGATTTCCATGCCATGAAACCACTCAAGCTCAATTCATCAAAATACGCAGATTTGGGTTTCCTCGTGTCTTTTACAAAATCAGTTCATAAAACCCTTCAATTTGAGTCAAAACTCTGTCCTTTAGTAACCTAACATCCTAATAAAGGTTTAGGCATAACCTACCTCGAGCCTAGGCTAAGCAATTTCCACAAAACGCGCAACACAACGTCGCGGCACCAAGCTGTCCATATTGGCCTTCCACGACTAGATTCAGCCCCAAATAAACTGGCATTGTTCCATCAAATTTCTAAGAAATAAAATATCATAATCTTATACTTCAATGTCTTATGGACGCGTGGGTAAAAACGGAGCTTAATTCGGATACCAGACGACTTAGAACGACCCATTTTAAAATTGGTGCGCGACAAGGACAGATTGGTCGGTCCTATGGATTTCATGCAAACCGGCCATTAAAACTCATCCAAACTCCTTTCTAACTCCTCATACTCTTCACCAACATGTAATACTATGTCTTAGAGAGCCTTACCAGCAATTTTTGGGCAAGACGACATCTCGACGAACTTTTAAACGACTCGGTTCCCACGGTCCAATGGAGGGGCAGAATTCGGTTCTGAGTTAAACACACCCAGCAGCCATTTAATCACCTCTTAACCCAATTTTATCACAAAATCGACTTGCCAATACATCCATTTACAAGTTTAGAAGGCTCACCGTAAATTTGGAAGCAAGATAACCCTTCTAGATCTTCCAATCGGTCCGATCCTACTCGGTTCTCAGGCAAGCAGATTCTGCTCCACTGAAGCGACCTCAAAACTGCCATGTAAACCCATCTAAACTCAATTAAATTTGTAACTACAGCTCAGCCAACTCTAATACTATGAGTCAACAGGGTTTCACCGAAAATTTGGAGCCATTTGAAGTCCTAAAGCCCCAAAAAACTGTCCCTCTCCAAAATCGGGTCAAATTCTGACCTTTGCCCACTCAAATAGACCTACGGGAAGAAATACTGGGCCAAATTGAGCTTATAATACCTTGTTAGAACGGAAAGACGATAAGCTTTCAGATGGTGGGAGTTTTATCTCAATCCAATGTCGAAAGACAAAGTTATGGCTAGATAAGTGAAGCAGTTTTTCTCTGTCTGTGAGAAAACTGCTCGGTCGAGACACTAACGGGAGAGGAAGAAGAAAAATGAAGAGGAAAAGTGAGGGGAAGAAGGTACATGGCTGAAGAGGGTGGGTATGAGGCTCTCACCCAAATAATTGAGCTTAAAAAATGATAAGATTGATTTAATTGGCATTTAATGCATGAGGCCTTCTTTGGTTGACACTTGGCAAGCTTCCATTGGTTGATCCCTTGACTTTGACTTCCTTTGATCATATCCACAAGCATTTTCGGTAGTTTCCTTGGCGGTCCCAAATGACTCTTTTGGCCTTCAAATTTTCTTAAGGCAAAGGTAATGGGTTGAAGGGCAAAACGGAAATCTGGCACTTTTCGTCGGAAACTTCATTTTTCTGATTTTGAATGACCATTGGCGAGGCGACATCAAATCCTTTTCATTTCCAATTGTCGATTTCGAGCTTCCATTTCGTGATCAACCTCTCGATGATTGTATCTTCAGTTTATCTTGAACTAACGGGCGGCTTTTGCAGACGTTACGCGTATCTACCCTATGACTCTCGTCACACTTAGGATGGCTTTGGTTGTCATGTAACTGCGAGGGTTCATTACTAGTTCTGACGGCCTCGATCGTCTTTGATCGATTTAGGAAAACTTCGCAAATTATACATTGGTTAAACGGCATCACCCGTGCTCCAATCGTATAACGCTAGCAACGGATTCCTTAATCGTTATTCAACCGGCTTTATTTGCTCTAAATGTTCCATCGGTAATCCTTATGGTCAAAGCATCATTTCCTTTTTCGAGTCCCCTAGGTCCACGTCCCTTGTCTTACGTTAGCCTTTACCTTAGTCCTCTCAGGATTGATCAGATCCGAGCGAAATATAAATGAAATACATCAATAGATATGTCTCATTCCAAAGTCTCAAAATGGCAAGAAATTCAGAATGTCACAATCACCACTTTTTCCAAACTCTAAACCATAATCTGAAGTACCCTTCAAATATCTCAAAATCCACTTCACTACTTGCCAATGAATTTTACCTGGGCATGATAAATATCTACTTACCACGCTAACGGCATGTGATATGTCAGGTCGAGTGCAAACCATAACATACATAATGCTACCAACTGCACTAGAATATGGAATATGTGACATATATTTTATTTCATCATCTGTATGTAGACATAAATTAGCTGATAATCTAAAGTGAGCAGCAAGAGGAGTACTTACTAGTTTGGCATCTTTCATGCCAAAACGATGCAACACCTTCTCAATGTAGCTTTTCTGGGAAAGATATAATTTTCCTCTTTTTCAATCTCGTCGAATTTCCATGCATAGGATTTTCTTCGTTGAACCTAAATCTTTCATATCAAATTCAGCGCTCAACTATACCTTCAAATTATGTAATATCAAATTTATCTTTTGCTGCAATTAACATGTCATCAACGTATAACAGCAGATAAATATAAGACCTATTTGAAAGCTTGCACATATATACACAATTGTCATATTTGCTTCTAGAATAGCCAAGTTGCACCATAAACGAATCAAACCTTTTATACCATTGTCTAGGTGATTGCTTCAAGCCATAGATGGATTTTTTTCAGTAAACAAACATGATCGTCCTTACCTTCAAATTGAAAACCCTCTCGTTGACCCATATAGATTTTCTCTTCAAGTTCACCATGCAAGAAAGTTAATTTCACATCGAGTTGTTCCAACTCTAAATCATGCATAGCAACTAACAGAAGGAAAACACGAATACAATTGTGTTTAACGTCGGGTGAAAATATATAATTAAAATCAACTCCTTCAATCTGACTATTGCCCTTAGCAACTAGACGTGCTTTAAATCTAATGTCTTCAACTCTAGGAATACCTTCCTTTCTTTTGAAAACCCACTTGCAACCTACAATTTTCTTTTCTTTTGGTGGTTTGACAAGCTCCCAAGTTTGATTCTTTTCAAGAGATTCCATCTCTTCATTCATAGCAACTAACCACTTTGCCGAATCTTTTGAAGAAATAGCTTCCTTGTACGTTTTAGGCTCACTATACTCTATCGACTCTATAGCTAAAAGAGCATAAGCAACAAAATCTGAGTACCCATATTTCTGCGGAGGTTTCACTGTTCTTCTTGATCTATCTCTGGCTATATAATGATTTTCTTCTTCAGTTTCTTCATATATTATTAGTAGTTAACTGAACTGGTTGCAAAGAAGTTACTTCAAACTCCACCTTTTCTACTGCACTTTTCAAATTCTCCTGGCAAGTAACAGATAATTCCTTGATAGGATGAAGCATAGCAGATTCATCAAAAGTAACATCTCTGCTAATCATAATCTTAGATGAATCAGAACACCAAAATCTATAACCTTTTACACCAAAAGCATAACCAAGAAAAATGTATTTTTTTCGTTCTAGGCTCTAGTTTCCCTTCACTAACATATGCATATGCTGGACATCCAAATATTCTAAGAGAATAATAATCAACAGATTTACCTGACCATACCTCCCCAGATGTCTTGCACGCAATGAATGTGCAAGGATAGCGATTTATAAACCAACAAGCTGTATTGACTGCTTCAGCCTAAAATTCTTTGCCCAGACCAGCGTTAGACAACATGCATCTAGTTTTTTCTAATAAGGTTCTATTTATGCGTTCTACAATACCATTTTGCTGTGGTGTATTCACTGCAGTATGATGCCTCACAATTCTTTCATTCTTGTAGAACTTAATAAACTCACCTCCACAAAATTCTAACCCATCATATGTTCTCAACCGCTTGATTTTCTTACCGGTCAACTTCTCAATTAATGCTTTCCATTACTTAAAAGTAACAAAAACGTCGTTTTTTTTCCTTAGAAAAAATACCCAAACTTTTCTTGAAAAATCATCAATAAAAGTGAGTATATACCTGGAACCAAGGCCTTTTGATGCAACTTTAGCAGGCCCCCAAAGATCGGAATGAATGTAATCTAGAGTGCCCTTTGTTGTGTGAATTCCTATTTTGAAACTGACTCTTTTCTATTTCTAAAAAATACAATGCTCACAGAAATCCAGTTTTTCAATTTTCCGACCACACAAAAGACCTGTTTTACTGAGCTCCTCCATCCCTCTGATACTCATATGGCCTAATCTCATATGCCATAATTTAGTATTATCTGAATCTGTCATATCAGATAAGACTGCAGCTGAACTAGTAACAGTAATACTTTGCAGCTGATACAAAGTGCCAATTTTAAGCCCTTTCATCAATAAAAGTGAACCTCTCATAATTTTCATAACTCCACCTTCAGCAGTAAATCTACAACCGTTAACATCAAGTGTACCTAAAGAGATTTAATTCTTCTTCAAATCAAGAACATGTCTGACATTATCTAAAGTTCTGATCATGCCATCATGTATCTTAATATTAACAGTACCAATCCCAACAGCTTTGCATTTAGCATTATTTCCCATTAGAATAACTCCACCATTATATTCTTTTTGTACGTAGAGAACCAATTACGATAAGGACACATGTGGTACGAACAGCCTAAATCAAGAATCCAACTATCACAGAATTTTTCTTTATCATCTGCAACCAATAGCCAATCTCCGTCTTCTTCTTTAGCAACATCAGCTTGAGCAGGATTTTCGTTTCCCCGATTCTATCTATTTTGGTAGTTGCGATTGTTGTGACAATTTACATTCCCTTAATTTTGCTGATTCAAATTATTTTCTCTTTGATGCTTTGCTTTCAATTTCAGACAATTTATTTTGATATGCCCTCGAGACTTACAATAGTTGCAAATCATATCCCTATGCTTGGATTTTGACCTGCTCCTACCACTATTGCTTCTCTCAACAGATCTTCCCCGAGCAACTAAACAACCCCATGATTATTACTGCTTTCAAAAGTCAATTCTGTATCGAGTTTCTGCTTATTTGGCAGCCTAGTCTTGACATCTTCAAAATCAATAGTTTCTCTACTAACAATCATGGTCTTTCTAAAATTCTTATAAGAGGGAGGTAGTGAAACTAACAACAAAAGAGCTTGATCCTCATCTTCAATCTTAACATCAATGCTTATTAATGCATCGATAATAGCATTGAACTCAGAAATATGAGTTTTAAGAGAAGTATCTTCAGCCATGCGAAAAGTGAAGAGTCGTTGCTTGAGCCTCAATCGATTAGTGAGAGACTTTGTTAGAAAAATACTCTCCAATTTCATCCATAAACCTGCAGCTATTTTTTTTATCTAGTACCTCCTGCAAAACTTCATTCGTGAGGCACAACTAAATAGACTCCAATTTCATCCATAAACCTACAGCTATTTTTTGATCTAGTACCTCTTGTAAAACTTCATTCGTGAGGAACAACTGAATAGTGGACAAAGCTTTTTCATCCAATTCTTCCCACGTTTCATCTGACATGGTTTTCAATTTCTTTCCTTTACCAAACAGAGTTTTCTTCAAACCCCGGTGCGTAAGAACAGCTAACATAAGAACCTGCCAAAGGTCGAAACTGCCGCTCCCAACAAACTTCTCAACATCCAATTTCGTTGTTGAACTTAAAGCCATAACTAGAAGATCGAAAAACCATAAGGCTATGATACCAGATTATTATGACAATGCAGAAACTAAAACGAAATTGAAACTGAGAAGAAGAAAAGAATACAAAGATTTACATGGAAATCCTTGCGGGAAAAACCACGAGAGAGAGGAGAAGCGAAATCCACTATAGAATCCAAGATTACAAAAGGAGGCTCAAATATGCTTATGTATTTAACAGTTTGAGAAGAGTAATATTTTACTATTATCCATCAAACCCTAACGTTGGCCCAAGCCCATAATTAATTCAAGACATATTAACACTCATTCTGTTCTAGAGGGATAATAGAATAGAGAGAGATAGAGATAGAGAGAGTTCGCTCTCCAACATCCATTGTCAAGAGCTTGAGCTCAAATCTAGGCGGCGCTGGTTAGGCCGATTTCGACCAAAACCGAAGCCAAAGAGTGTCACCGGAAAGTTGCCCAAGCTCCAGGGAAGCAATCGCCACCAGCCTAGCCTTCGCACACCTCGAAAATAGGTAGTTCTTGTTCTCGAGTTTCATACTATGCATCAATGACGGATTTCATATCCGGCCATCATTCTTCGAGTTTAAGTGTGAGTTTTATTCCTTGAGCTACCCTGACCACCATCGCTTCTTGTTTTTGCATTAATTTCGCCTGAAAACCCTGAGTTGAACTCCCATCTTAGCTTGGTCTGGTCGATCATTGGCCAAGCTATTCTAGCTATTGCGAGCTCAATTAGAGCTCGAGGTAAGTTTCCTAAACACTTTGTGATGCTTTTGTGCGAAGGAATTGCCCTAAAATGTCATGAATCGCATGATCGAAGTCGCCATGGCCGTACTGGTGCGAGATCGCCTGCGTTTGATTCCGTGAATAATCTTGCATGATTCTTATATATGTGAAACTGGAAGTCAAGCTGAGTCAAATGGTCTAGGTATCGAGTCTTTTGGCTAAAGTTTCGTCGCCAATCAACTGAGGAGAAACCTCAGCCATCCGTTTAGTCTTCGTTCTCGTGAAGAAGACGAAGCTGACGTGGACTGGTCAACGAGTCAACATGTGAGCTGGCACTCTCTGGTTGGCCGGGACCAATCCACGTCAACCAGGTCGTTAGGGTCGAGAGTTAATCCGTTAGATGATCCGACGACTTAGGTTTGGCCACATGTTGGCCTGGTGACCATCGGATCAGTTTCGAATTTTCTAACTAATAAAAAAAATCAATTTTTTGAAATAAAAAATAAATCGATGGATTGGATAGTCGAGAATTAGCCGAGTCGTTCGATCGTGGTCGTAGGTCCAGGTAATCAGATCTGATGGCTAAAGGATAGTCGGCTTTTGATCTGGGCAGTTGGTTTTAGTCAACCGATCCTGTAACATTCTGAATTTCCTACCATTTTGAGGTTATTGAATGAGAACTATCTATCGATGTATTTCAGTTATACCTCGCTTGGATCTGATCAATCTAGAGTAGACTAACTCAAGGGGAAAGGCTAACGCATGACAAGGTACGTGGACCTAGGAAACTCAATATGGAAATGACGCTTTGACCATAAGGATTGCTTAGGGACATTTAGAGCCAATAAAGGCCGATCAGATAACGATAAAGGAATCCATTGCTAGCGTTATACGATTGCAACAGGGGTGATGCCATATAACCAATGTATAATTTGCGAAATTTTCCTAAATCGAACCGTGACGATCGAGACCGTCGGAGCTAGTAATGAACCCTCGCAATTACATGACAACTAAAGTCGTCTTATCTTGAGTCGTCCTAAGTGTGACAAGAGTCACAGAGTCGATACGCGTAGCGTCAGCAAAAGCCGACCGTTAGTTCGAGATTAACTGAAGTTACGATCGACAGAAGATTGATCACGAAATGAAAGCTCAAAATTGGCAATTGGAAATGAATAATTTTAAAATTGGAAAAGGATTTGACGTCTTCTCATCAATGGCCATTCAAAATGAGAAAAATGAATTTTCGGACGAAAAGTGCCAAATGACCGTTTTACCCCTCGCCCATTTGTCTTTGCCTTAAGGATAATTGAAGGTCAAAATGGTCATTTCTCCTACACCTTGAGGCTGCCGAAAATCTGCTTGAAGGAAGTCAACGAGGGTCAATGGCATTATTGGTCCATGCCACTTGTCACTCTTAGAAGGCCTTAGGCATTTATTACCCACCTAATCACATCTTGTTAATTTAACCTCAATTATATATGTGAGACATCTCATTTTACAGCCCCTTCAGCCATGGGTAGCACTTCCCCACCATTTCCCTTTGATTGTCTTTCTTTTTCCTCACCGAAACCGCTCTTGAAAGATAGTTTATGTGCCTCCTGTTCGGCCTCCACGACCAACCCCTCCCGCCGCCGCTTCACCGCCTCCAACCACCAAAGGTAAGGTCTATGTGTCCTTGACAAGCTCCAATTGGAATTTCTTCATTTGGATAAGTATTTTTATCGGTGTGAGCTTTAGACTAAAACTGGACAAAATCTGCGCGAGCTGGGATAGGGCAACCGTATACCCTCTTAGAAATTTCAAATGACTCTGTTCTTTTTGTGGGATCTCTATAACATCTAGAACTCAAGTCCACTGAGTAGAAATTATGGTTTTATTGGAGATTTAAGGTGTTTTCATGGCTGATTTGAGGTGGTCTTTACCGAACAGATTCTGCCTTCTTCGACCGGTAGAGGATCCGTGAGCTTTTGAGGTCCGCCGAGGTGTCGCCTTGCCCTGAAACTTGTTGGTAAGACACCCTAAGACATGACACTATATGTTAGCAAAGGATAGGTGAGTTGGATTGAAGATTTGATGGCCGGTTTGCATGGTTTTTCTTAGGAACAGAATCTGCCCGACACTGAACAGTGTAGGATTCGAAGTTTGTTGTGGTTCTTGGAGGAGTTTATTGACTTATTTAGCTTGGTAAGAAGACTTCTAACCTTTTGTTAGGATGTTCAGTCACTAAAGGGTGGATTTTTGGTGGAATTGAAAGGATTTAAGGGGCTGCTTTGGAGCGAAACACGTGGGGAGTCCGAATTGCCGAATACCCTATTTTCAGCGTCCGATATCGAAATTGAGTACCGTTTTCACCCACACGACCGTAAGATCTTGAAGAACAAGATTCTTAAATTTGTTTTCCCAAAAAGTCAGCATAAAAATTTTAGTTTTCTTGAGAACGAACCTGGTCGTGGGTGGGCAGTTCTGTGGATTGGAGTCATTGATGACTTTTCTTGATTGAATGTCCCTTTAACATGCCTAGGGAGTGTCTAGTTGATGCTGTGATTGTTTGATGATGAAATGCTATGTGAGAAAATGAGCATGTGTTGATTAATTGGGATTCAATCGAGGGCTTTAATGCTCGGTTTCGCAATTGGTGTCGAATGATGCATAGTGTGACAAGGTGCATGTGTATGATGGCTGAATGACTTGTTTTAAATGATGAACCTGATGTGCTTGAATGCATGCCTTAAGTGGGGATGGCATGAATTTGCTTGTGATTGTGAAATTGGGATTAATGAAAAGGTTCACAATGATGTTTTATGGCCAATGCATTGAGCTGGAGAGGGAGTTACTGTGATATTCTGAATTTTCGTCCTTCGAGGCTTGAGATATGAAATGAAAGCTCGAATTGACAATTGGAAATGAAGAATTTCAAAATTGGAAAAGAATTTGACGTTACCTCGCTAATAGACATTCAAAATGAGAAAAACGAAGTTACAGACGAAAAGTGACAAATGACTGTTTTGCCCCTTGACCATTTGCCCTTGCCTTAAGAATAAAAGAAGGACAAAATGGTCATTCAAGGACCCCAAGGGCTGCCGAAAATCAAGAGAGGAGTGGTCAATGAAAGTCAAATTGGAAGCCAAGTGTCATATGTTAGCCATGCCAAGTGTCATCTAATTAGTGGTTAGCATTAATTACCAATCAAATCCCACCTACCAATCTTATCAATTGACCAAGTGAATTATTATGGTTGAAGACTCTCTCTCCCTCATTATTCGTGGACCACCTTCTCTCTCTACTCTTCCTCATCATCTTCTTCCTCTCGGCCGAATGGAGCTCGCTGGACAGAGCCGTCGCTTCCCACTGTTCTAGCCATAACTCGGTCGTCCGACATCGGATTGAGGTAAAACCACCCCATCTGAAAGCTTATTGTCTTGTGGTTCTAGGGACATTTTATAAACCCAATTTTACCAAGTATTTTGTCCCGTAGGTCTATTTTAAGGGGCAAAGATCAGAATCGGACTCACCTGGGAGAGATTCCTCTTGCGCCGGCTTCAAGGCTTCGGTTGCTGCCAAATCTTCGGTGAGACCCTCTAGACTCTTAGTATAAGGGCTGATAAAGTTGAGATTTAGTGTTTGTTGAAGTTAGAATTGGTTTCCATGGCTGAAATTGGTTAGTTTGGCAAGGTCAGATTTTACCTCGGCACTGATCGTGAGGAATCGGGGCTGTTGGAAATCCTTGGGGGTGTTATTTCGCTCCAAGACTTTCGGTGAGACTTCTAAACTTCTTGTATGAGATATTGGCAAGTTTTTTTTTAGAGAAATTTGGATTAAGAGGTGATTAAAGGGCTGTTAGAGGAGAAAACGTGAGACGCCGTTCAGTCTGCCCATAACGCGCGCCGATTTTGAATTGAGTCGTTCTAAGTCGTCCGGTATCCGAATTGAGCTCCGCTTTCGCCCACATGTCCGTAAATTTAAGACCCTGCAATTTGTTTCTGAAAAAGGTCAATAGAAAAATTACATTTTTTTAGAGAAGGAACCTGGTCATGGAGCCTAGAAAAGGGGCAGATTTGGGTGGAATGAAATTGTGATGACTTGCCTTGATAGAACGACAAGTGGCATGCTTAGGAGCATCAAATTAACACTGTGACGACTTGATATTAAGTCATTGTCGGTGTAATTAAAGTATTGGCACGATGGAATTGAGAAATAATCAAGTTTCGATGTGGTTTCCTTAGGCACGCCGTGAGAGCTATGTTGGGCCGTGAGCTTGCTGACCTAGGAGGATCATTTGGATTGGATTTGCTAGCTTGCTTGAAGAGGTAAGTGTCCCTTGAACCTGTGACATTCTGAATTTCCGCCTCTCGAGGCTTGAGATATGAAATGGAAGCTTAAATTGACATTTGAAAATGAAGAATTTCAAAATTGGAAAAGGATTTGACATCGTCTCACCAATGGCCATTCAAAATGAGAAAAATGAAATTTCGGACGAAAAGTGGCACATTACTGTTTTGCCCCTCAACCTATTACCCTTGCCTTAAGATTGTATGAAGGGCAAAATGGCCATTCAAGGACCCCAAGAAGCTGCCGAAAATTTAAGATGCTGGAGTTAATGGAAGTCAATGCTTAAAGGGCCAATAATTGGAGCCAATGCCATGCATCATCCTTTGGTTAAATCAAGCATTAAATGGCATTAAATGAAACTTTGACAAAATGGCCTCAATTATTTGAGGGAAATCTCCCCTAGCATCAGATTGGTCGGGGCCCTCCTTCACTCCCCCATTTTTGCTTCATTTTCCTCTCCATTTCTACTCTAGCAAAACTGCTCCAGAAAGACCAGATTCTTCAACCCACTTCGGTCCGTACTACAGCCTCCTCCGGTGACGATTTAGCCGGTTTACAACCACCACATGTTAGTTCAAGATGTCCTTGACATTTTACCGTTGGTTTCATGATTTTAGGATCTCTGGTTAATTTATGGTGATTTTTGGAAGAAAAGCGGACAGATTCTGAGCTAACTGAGAGAGGGCTATGGTTCAACCTCTTAGAGACCTCAAATAGCTTCGAAATATTTATGGGAGCTATATGACATCTAGAACTGAAGTTATCTGAGCAGAAATGATAATTTTATGGGAGGTTTAGAAGGTTTTCGTGACTGATTTTGGATGATCAAAACTGAACAGAAAACTGATTGTTGCGCACCAAGAAGGAATCGAGCTATTGAAGGGCTTTGGGTTGCTGTTTCTCTCCAAAACTCTTGGTGAGCCTCCTTAACACATATATTGAGGTCTTAGAAAGATTATTTTGTGAAAAATTTGGAATTTGAAATGGATTAAGGGCTGATAGATGAGAAAACGCTAGGTGCCGTCCATTCTGCCCTCCATGCGCGCCAATTTTGAAATTGGTCGTTCTAAGTCGTCCGTTGTCCGAATTGAGCTCCGTTTTCGCCCACGTGTCCATAAGACATTGAATATTAAGATTATGAAAGTTTATTTCATAAAAAGTTGATGTATCAATTTCGGTTTACTTGTGAATCAAGCTGGACGTGGAGTCTAAAATAGAGCAGTTTTGGGCAGAACAATATCTATGGTGATTTACCTTGATAGAATGACCCTTGGCATGCTTAGGGGCATTGAATTAACATTATGAATACTTGAGAATAAGGTGTTATCGGTGTTGTTAAGGAATTGGCTCGATGGGATTGAGAAATAATCTGAGTTTTGATGTGGATTTACTAGGCACGCCGTGAGAGCCATGTTTGGCGGTGAGCTTGCTGACCTCAGAGGGTCGTTTGGATGGAATTTGCTAGCTTGCTCGAACCCTAGGACGCTACTAGATAGTTGTAACGCGTAGCGTGGTTGCGTGATAAAGTCATGGTGATTGGTAGTCTGTTATTGAATTGGTTGTGATGCCCTACTATTGAATTGGTTGTAATGCTCTGTAGTATGAATGTGCTATAGTGTCCTAGTGATCAATTGACTTGTATGCCTTTGTAAAATTAACTGGTTGTGATGCCCTGGTAGTGAATTGGCCGTGGGCCCTGAGAAATTACATTGCGGCCGTGGGCCCTGGCGATGATTGAATGAATTGTGAATTACATTGCGGCCGTTGGCCCTGGCGATGATTGAACGATTTGTAAATTACATCGCGGTCGTGGGCCCTGTTGATGATTGAACGATTTGTGAATTACATCGCGGCCGTGGGCCCTGGCGATGAGTTGGCTGTGAGCCATATGAAATTATATTGCGGCTTTGAGCCCTAGCGATACATCGCGGCTTGGAGCCCTGGCGATGATCGAATAAAGTGACATTGTAAGGCTTGTGAAATGATGTGTTGTTTTCGGCTAATGTATGAGGCATGGGTCTCACGTGATGATGTGTGCTTGAATGTGGTTTCTTTACATCAAGTACTTTGAAAAGTGAAGTTTCTTTGCCATATGCCATTGCTTAATGAAGTTCCTGCTTTCTTCTGTTATCGTGAGGTCTAGTGGGACTAGTGGTTTGGTTTAGGTTGGGTTTCACTTGCTGGGATTTTATATCTCACCCCGTTGGGGACTAACATTTTTCAGGTCCCAGGGGATAGAACCCCAAGCTCATCAAGGATTGGTACACGAGGGAGTAGAAGTTGAAGGATCTTAAAATCAGATGTGGTCTTAAGGATTGTAATTGTTTTTGTGGATTAGGAATTGAATCCTTGATGTACATTTATTCCTAAGAGAAGTGTACCATATTCTTATCCTAAGTCATCTTGTTGTTTTTAGGAGTGGAGTTGTTTTTCGCTTCCATAGTTTAACTGGACAGTTATGACTGAAGGCCGATGAATCCTGGGCAGCACCTAATGAATGATAAGGCCTTGGTGGGATATCGCGGACCAAATTGGGGTCGGGGCGTGACATCCCGGTCATAGTGGTATCAGGGCATGGTCAGCTCGATCCATTGAGATTGAGGTTTGGAGTGATAAGGAGTGATGACTTGGGGACAATTAGGTAGTGAGACATTTAGAGTTAAGCATGGATTGCTAAATCTTAGGGACTATAGGCTTGAACTTGTGTCATACACTAATGGTTCTAGTGTTGATTTAATAGATAATCTTGAGTGATTTCATGACTATGGCTCACAAGGAAGTGAGTAGAGATTGAAGAGTCATAAGCCTGGATTTGAGGTTGCTAGAGGATTGTTATGATTAATGGGTCAATTGAAGTATATGAATGTGATTGTGGTTTGTCAATGACCCAGCTTGAGGAATATGAGTTATACAGAGATAATTTGTATTAGTCGATTCAGGCTTGAATTATATTGTATCTTGATGGTTTTAGTTGTCAATTGCTACTGACAACCTTAGGTGATATGAGATAAAATGTATACAAGGAGTATTTGGATTGAAGATCAGTTTTGATCAATTATATATGGATTTGACTTGAATAGAGACTAAATTTGAGGTGTATGGGTGAACATAAGCAATTGATCCATGTGATGTGATGGTTATTGATGGAATTATAAATCTTTGATGGATAAGAATTGATCTGAAGGTGATTGTGGTATGACCAGTAGTGAGGACAGTCATGATATGTACGTGTTTGTGGTATTAAAATGAAAGTTTATGTGGGTGCATGCATGAGCTTGTCACTATCAGACTTAATAAACTGTTGCTTGGTATGGGACGAGTTGATGGGATACCTATAAACCGTAATGAAACATGTTATGGGGCGTGTGGAACAGGCTTTCTCCATAGATATATGACTTGGGACAACCTGTAACAACCAGGTCTGATGAGGGCGGGGAGTGATCGTCGAGACAGAGAGGTCCGGACAAGGAGCGGCTCCTGGCAGGCTTCTAAGATAGCGAGGAGATAGGAATGACCCAAGTCATAAATTGAAAGGGAAAACCTAGGTATCAGGTTGAGCCTGATTGTGGTTTAGTGAGATGTATGACACGTGATTGATTCTCAAGTGAATGATCGAAAGTGGCATGGCATGTGAAATGATGCCTATGAGTGGCATGGATGAGAGCCCTGTATTTGACAGTGAGTACCAATTGAGAAAGAAAACTGATGTTGTGATTGACCTGATAAGCATATTTTGTATTTGGCATTGTATGATTTTTTTTGGCCGAGGTCTAATTGAGAAATTAGACGGCATACGGGGTTTATACCCATGGAACTGATGCCTGTTAAGATTGAGATAGCATGTGGTGTTTATGCTAGAGTGGCAGATGCCCCTGGATCTATGGCATGAATAATTGAAAAGGCACTTTGAGTACTTACTAGGTTTTGACCTAGTTGAGTTTTGGCCTGGTTGAGACTTGCCTAGTAATTGGCTGTTGATTGAGAAGTTGCCTCGTTGAGGCTGGCTTGATGAATGGTTGATACTTAAGGATTAATTGGAATCCTTGGATAATGAACAACTAGTTGAGAGTTGTTTGAGAACCACTAGATAGTACTGGTGATGAATCATGAGATGAGCAGTCTAAGACTGCTAGACTTGAGTAGATGGCTTAAATCTTGGATTCCTGAAGGGAATCATAGTGGTTCAAGTGACATGAGAACCTAATAAGGTTGAACGACCAAAGTATGGTCGTAGAGGAGCATTTGGCTCAAGTATGCGAGATATGAGAAGATCCCAGAACTGAGATAGATAGTAAGAATTGAGCAAAGATGCGTGACTGTAGTATGAGTACTGGAAGAGAATATGGCTCGATTTTGTTAATCGTGCGAGACCCAAGTGTCATAAGGGGTCATGAGAACTTTATGTGGAAATGAGGAAATTTGATGGCTAGGCAAGCTCGAGAAGAAGCTGCCCTTGTACCCAAGTCGCTAAGACGACTAGTGTTGATGAGTTAAGTGATGGAAGTCACAGGAAAGGTGACTATGAGATTACTCATTTCCAAAGTGGAAACGTGAATCGGAACCACGAGAGTTTTGAAAAGCTTGTGAAGCTATGTATAAGGTTGAGATTGATTGAGTTTGATAGAAGGATGGAAGTTGAAACTGCCTTCTTTTATATTGAGGATTTTATGAGGAAATCTTAGAGGTGTGGGTGCACTGAAGTAAGAAAGTGACCCTAGCAGTGATTAGCCTTAAGAGGCTGTTGATGATTGGTGAAAGGTCACCAGGGGAAAGGTTTTCCTTGAAGGCATGGTATTGTCGGAATCGCCTTCATTGAGTCGTTTAATGGAAGTACTTTCCTGGTATTGCTTGAGAGAAAGGGTTAATGAGATCCTAATAATCTTGTAAGGATCTGAGAACGATCGACCAGTATGAGACAGAGTTCTCAAGGTGGTCTAAGTGTATTAAGGGTGGTCAAGGACCCTTTGAGTGAGACGTGAGGTCCGCGAGTGGAATGGAATTTGAAAGCCTTATGGCTAATGATTATTCCTGACTTTGAGGAGTGGTAATGAGATTCAGTAAGAGAAGTGAATAATCGGAAAGCATGTGAATAAGAGAACTCCTACTCATAGATTACGAGTAAAGAAATGTTCATGAGGGAACATGAAATCTATCTTTAAGGAATGGCTATTACCTTGGCGTAAGGCTTATGGTGAATAACCTCTTGTTGTTGTGAGAAATATAAAAGAGACTGATGTGTCAGTCTATCAGACCCTGTTGATTTTATGAGATCCATGGAGGTTGGGTCGGAACCACTAGAAGGGGTATTGTGTGTTGTCAACCCTAAAGAGTATGGTGTCGTTCTTAAGGGGCGATTGGACCATGAGATGGTCGTTGATGGAAAGGAAAATGAATGGACATGATAGTTCTGGTTGTTCGTAATACTAATGAATGGTTGAGTAAGTGAAAAGAGCGCATAGAGTATAATTACAAGGTGACTCGAGGAAGTCGAATTGAGTATTCGATACGGGAATTTGCGAGACCGAGGAAGAACCTCAACTCCTTGGAATTTTGTCACTTGAGGTGACTGAGTCACTAAAAGAAGAGTGTTAGACATGGTGAAATTTGAATCCTGGTGTGGAAGTACTGCCGTTGGCGCAGACTTCAAGATGACACTCTAAGGAATGGAAAGGACAAGGTGGATTCGAAGTAAAAAAATGCCACTGAAGTGTATAGTTTCATTCATAGGGTAAGAGACCCTAATGTGAAAGGAAAATGAAATCTTAATTGTCTCGGCATTGAAATTGAGCGTCTAGATTGAGAAAGAAGACGCAGAACTATAATGATTCTTGGAAGAGAAGTTCGAAAAACTATCCTGTAGACAACGTTGAATTCTAGGATAATGTTGTCGTTCAGTTGAACGGGTGGAATCGAGACAAAGTCGCGTTAGCTGGGTGTGGAACCCAGAGGTTAAGGCATTAATGTTTCTTGAGGAAAGAGTGACAAAAATGAACAAAATGTGGTATGGTCCAAGTGAAGACCCATGAGAGTAGATGAGCCAAGATATGAGCTCTCAAGTGAAAGGTACCACGAATAGTTGAAATGATTCGACACTTAGTAGTAATGGAATGGATAACAACCGGATTGCGTATCCAAGGAATGATTGAGTTGGGTGTTACCATCTAGAGAGACGATGGTGGGACTTGTTTAAGGAGTCATGAGAAAAGTGAATGACTTTCGAGAGTATCCTATGGACTCTAAAGATATGCTCATTTTATTCTAATTGTGATGAGCATGAACTATGTACCTGATGAGGTAAAATTCATCAGTCGTTAAATTTAGGAGGAATGAAATCTCTATGAAGCCTGTGAGGATGGGAATAAGTGACGGATCGACTAGGGTCGATGTGAGTTGTTGAAACTTAAAGTTTCTTGGAATTGATGGATTGTTATGGACAGATTGTGGGAGATTCCCCACGAGAGTTGTTTCCTTGATGAAATGGACTCAAGAAGAGATGTAACCCGAATGGGTGAATGAACACGAAGAGTCTCTGAGGGCTTAAGTCAAGTTGTCGATTACGCTGATAGTGGCGTTCCTGTTTGGAATCGAAAGAGTCGAGGAAATCATAATGACATGGCATAAAAAGGGAATCTGAGGCGTTGCATTTCAAACCGATATGAGCTGTGCGAATGCGCCATCGCAATAATACCATATGAGCTGGAATGCTTAGAGCTTAACTGGAGTTGGTTTGCGAATGTCCTCGCGACAAAATTTGAAAAATTTTGTTTGAGTAAAAGAAGATATTGAGTCTGTATTTACCACAAGAGAATAAGGTAGTACAAAGAGATTCCCGATGGGAATAAAGCAGGAGGCAACGAGAATGAGAGAAATTGCTTATGAGTATGAAAGCGTAGCTGGTATAAAGAGAGACCTCGCAAGTTAGGGGAATTATACAAGGTTGAGAATTGAGGATTGTGTAATTGGTGATAGAGGGACAGATCTTCCCACAAGAAGTAAGAGGTTCAACTTTTAAATTAGAAGTTTGTTAATTGACGAGTTGACGGTTATTGGAAACACCTAGCCCGAAGGCTAGAAGGGAATTGAGGTATGGCCATGATCGAACCCTAATACTTAAAGTGTTATGGGAATGAATAGAACCCTTGAGGTCCCATGGACGAAAGTATAAATCCGGTATCGAAAGGGAACTTAAAGAGATGATCTTATCGGAAAATTTAAAGGGAGAATTATGGTGTCCCTTGAGATGGCACAAGAATGTGTCAAGATTGCCTTATTACTATTGATGGAATGGACTGAAAGATTGGGTTAACCTAACATGTGATCAAGCATTAGAAATGCTGACAAGAAAGTAATTATGAGCTTGTTTAAGGAGCCGAGGAGGCTGTGACTTGATTTGGCTAATGGTGGGTAAGTTGATAAAGCCCATGAATCTCTGATGGTATGAAAGAACGTATGAATGGAGTGATTTGCCAAATGGTATAGGCACTAAAGAGTGCATTTTGGCGAAAGTTTAGTAATAATGGTGACAAACAAATGAAAGAGACGACGTGAATGCTTGAGGGTAAACTGCCAACAGATGCATGGATGTCAAAAGAGAATAGAGAGAAGTAAATACAGATTGAGGACTGAAGGGAACAAGTCCTGGGGAAAGGCGATTTTTATCGGAAAGGACAAGTCATGGAAGATGTTATCTGAAAGAGTAAGGTAGCAGTGAGGCGATGATGCTCAAAAGACTGTGTGGATAAGAAGGAGGCAAATTTCGGGGACGAAATTTCTTTAAGGGGGGAAGAATTGTGACATTCTGAATTTCCGCCCCTCGAGACTTGAGATATGAAATGGAAGCTCAAATTGACATTTGAAAATGAAGATTTTCAAAATTGGAAAAGGATTTGACATCGTCTCACCAATGGCCATTCAAAATGAGAAAAATGAAATTTCGGACGAAAAGTGGCAGATTATCGTTTTGCCCCTCAACCTATTACAATTGCCTTAAGATTGTATGAAATGAAAAATGGTCATTCAAGGACCCCAAGAAGCTGCCGAAAATTTGAGATGCTGGAGTCAATGGAAGTCAATACTTAAAGGGCCAATAATTGGAGCCAATGCCATGTGTCATCCTTTGGTTAAATCAAGTATTAAATGGCATTAAATGAAACTTTGACAAAATGGCCTCAATTATTTGAGGGACATCTCCCCTAGCATCAAATTGGTCATGGCCCTCCTTCTCTCCCCCATTTTTGCTTCATTTTCCTCTCCATTTCCACTCTAGCAACACTGCTCCAGAAAGACCAGATTCTGCCACCCACTTCGGTCCGTACGATGGCCTCCTTCGGTGACCGTTTAGCCGTTTTACAATCACCAAAGGTTAGTTCAAGATGTCCCTGACATTTTTCCGTTGGTTTCATGATTTTAGGAGGTCTGGTTAATTTATGGTGATTTTTGGAAGAAAAGCAGACAGATTCTGAGCTAACTGAGAGAGGGCTATGGTTCAACCTCTTAGAGACCTCAAATAGCGCCGACCTTTTTATGGGAGCTATATGACATCTAGAACTGAAGTTATCTGAGCAGAAATGAAAATTTTATTGGAGGTTTAGAAGGTTTTCGTGACTGATTATGGATGATCAAAACTGAACAGAAAACTGATTGTTACGCACCAAGAAGGAATCGAGCTATTGAAGGGCTTTGGGTTCCTGTTTCTCTCCAAAACTCTTGGTGAGCCTCCTTAACACATATATTGAGGTCTTCGAAAGATTATTTTGTGAAAAATTTGGAATTAGAAATGGATTAAGGGCTGATAGATGGGAAAACGCTAGGTGCCGTCCATTCTTCCCTCCATGCGCGCCAATTTTGAAATTGGTCGTTCTAAGTCGTCCGGTGTCCGAATTGAGCTCCGTTTTCGCCCACGCGTCCATAAGACATTGAATTTTAAGATTCTGGAAGTTTATTTCATAAAAAAGCTGATGGATCATTGTCGGTTTACTTGTGAATCAAGCTGGACGTGGAGTCTAAAATAGAGCAGTTTTCGGCGGAACAATATCTATGGCGAATTGCCTTGATAGAATGACCCTTGGCATGCTTAGGGGCATTGAATTAACATTATGAATACTTGAGAATAAGGTGTTATCGGTGTTGTTAAGGAATTGGCGCGATGGGATTGAGAAATAATCTGAGTTTTGATGTGGATTTCCTAGGCACGCCATGAAAGCCATGTTTGGCCGTGAGATTACTGACCTCGGAGGGTCATTTGGATGGAATTTGCTAGCTTACTTGAAGAGGTAAGTGGTTCCTAAACCCATACTCGAACCCTAGGATGCTACTGGATATTTGTAACGCGTAGCGTGGTTGCGTGATAATGTCATGGTGATTGGTAGTCTGTTATTGAATTGGTTGTGATGCCCTGCTATTTAATTGGTTGTAATGCTCTGTAGTATGAATGGGCTATAGTGTCCCAGTGATCAATTAGCTTGTATGCCTTTGTAAAATTAACTGGCTGTGATGCCCTGGTAGTGAATTGGCCATGGGCCCTGGCGATGATTGAATGAATTGTGAATTACATTGCGGTCGTGGGCCTTGGTGATGATTGAACGATTTGAAAATTACATCGCGGCCGTGGGCCCTGGCGATGATTGAACGATTTGTGAATTACATCGCGGCCATGGGTCCTGGCGATGATTGAATGACTTGTGAATTACATTGCGGCCGGGGGCCCTGGTGATGCTTGAGTGAACTGAAATTACATCGCGGCCGTGGGCCCTGGCGATGAGTTGGCTGTGAGCCATATGAAATTATATCACGGCTTTGAGCCCTAGCGATACATCACGGCTTGGAGCCCTGGCGATGATCGCATAAAGTGACATTGTAAGGCTTGTGAAATGATGTGTTGTTTTCGGCTAATGTATGAGGCATGGGTCTCACGTGATGATGTGTGCTTGAATGTGGTTTCTTTACATCAAGTACTTTGAAAAGTGAAGTTTCTTTGCCATATGTCATTGCTTAATGAAGTTCCTGCTTTCTTGTGTTATCGTGAGGTCTAGTGGGACTAGTGGTTTGGTTTAGGTTGGGTTTCACTTGCTGGGATTTTATATCTCACCCCGTTGGGGACTAACATTTTTCAGGTCCTAGGGGATAGAACCCCAAGCTCATCAAGGATTGGTACACGATGGAGTAGAAGTTGAAGGATCTTAAAATCAGATGTGGTCTTAAGGATTGTAATTGTGTTTGTGGATTAGGAATTGAATCCTTGATGTACATTTATTCCTAAGAAAAGTGTACCATATTATTGTCCTAAGTCATCTTGTTGTTTTTAGGAGTGGAGTTGTTTTTCGCTTCCATAGTTTAACTGGACAGTTATGACTGAAGGCCGATGAATCCTGGGTAGCACCTAATGAATGGTAAGGCCTTGGTGGGACATCGCGGACCAAAATGGGGTCGGGGCGTGACAGAACCTTTACTCGAACGTTAGGACACTACTGGATAGATTGGTTGGATGATCGGATTGCTTGCTGAAGCCTATAGCTTGAATTACTTGATTGGTCGATTGAAATGGCAAGGAAAACTAATTGTGAGATTGATTGCCTTGTGATATATTACGGCTATTGAGCCCTGTATTCATATGAATTGGCTGTGAAGCCCTATTATTGTTATTGAATTGGCCGTGGGCCCTATTATTGTTATTGAATTGGTCGTGGGCCCTGAGAAATTAAATCGCGGCCGTGGGCCCTGGCGATGCTTGAGTGAATTGAAATTATATCGCAGCCGTAGGCCCTAGCGATGCTTGAATAAATTGAAACTACATCGCGTCCGTGGGCCCTGGAGATGATGGAATGACTTCTGAATTACATTACGGCCGTGGGCTCTAGCGATGCTTGAGTGAACTGAAATTACATCGCTACCGTGGGCTCTGGCGATGAGTTGGCTGTGAGCCATATGAAATTATATCACGGCTTTGAGCCCTAGCGATACATCACGGCTTGGAGCCCTGGCGATGATCGAATAAAGTGACATTGTAAGGCTTGTGAAATGATGTGTTGTTTTCGGCTAATGTATGAGGCATGGGTCTCACGTGATGATGTGTGCTTGAATGTGGTTTCTTTGCATCAAGTACTTTGAAAAGTGAAGTTTCTTTGCCATATGTCATTGCTTAATGAAGTTCCTGCTTTCTTGTGTTATCGTGAGGTCAGGTGGGACTAGTGGTTTGGTTTAGGTTTGGTTTCGCTTGCTGGGATTTTATATCTCACCCCGTTGGGGACTAACATTTTTCAGGTCCTAGGGGATAGAACCCCAAGCTCATCAAGGATTGGTACACGAGGGAGTAGAAGTTGAAGGATTTAAAATCAGATGTGGTCTTAAGGATTGTAATTGTTTTTGTGGATTAGGAATTCAATCCTTGATGTACATTTATTCCTAAGAGAAGTGTACCATATTCTTGTCCTAAGTCATCTTGTTGTTTTTAGGATTGGAGTTGTTTTTCGCTTCCATAGTTTAACTGGACAGTTATGACTGAAGGCCGATAAATCCTGGGCAGCACCTAATGAATGGTAAGGCCTTGGTGGGACATCGCGGACCAAAATGGGGGCGGGGCGTGACGGAACCTTTACTCGAACGTTAGGGCACTACTGGATAGATTGGTTGGATGATTGGATTGCTTGCTGAAGCCTATAGCTTGAATTACTTGATTGGTCGATTGAAATGGCAAGGAAAACTAATTGTGAGATTGATTGCCTTGTGATATAGTGCGGCTATTGAGCCCTGTATTCGTATGAATTGGCTGTGAAGCCCTTTTATTGTTATTGAATTGTCCTTGGGCCCTATTATTATTATTGAATTGGCCGTGGGCCCTGAGAAATTAAATCGCGGCCGTGGGCCTTGGCGATGCTTGAGTGAATTGAAATTACATCACGGCCGTGGGCCCTGGTGATGATATGGCTGTGAGCCCTATGAAAATACATCGCGGTAGTGGGCCCAGGCGATGATTTGGCTTGGAGCCCTATGAAATTATATCGCGGCTTGGAGCCCTGGCGATACATCGCGACCGTGGGCCCTGGTGATGATTAAATGGTTGTCATATTGATGACTTATGAAAATAATATGTTTGTTTTAGGCTAATGTGTGAAACTTGGATCTCATAGTATGTGATATGCTTGATGGCGATGTTCTTTATATCAATGTGCCTTGAGAAAGTGATATTGAGATGCTATATGATATGTGACATTCCGAATTCTGACCCTCTCGAGGCCGTTGAATGGATGGATATCGATCATTGTATTTCAGTTATAACTCGCTCAGAGTTGGCCACTCCCGAGTTAATTGACCAAAAGGGAAAGATTGACACAGACTCGAGTATGTGGACCTAGGGAATTTGAATGAGAAATGGCACTTGACCATAAGGATTGTCGAGGGAATATTCTGGGCCAGTAGTGATCGATCTAGGAACGATCAAGGAATGTCTTGCTAGCGTTATACGTTGGGACGCTAGTGATTCCGCTGAACCAATGTGTAATTTACGAAAATTTCCTAAATCTGATTCCGATGATCAGGTCGAAGGAACGAACGTTAAACCCTCACAATTACATGACAACCAAAGTCACCACGGCTTAAGAGAAATCCCAAGGTCGATACGCGTAGCGCCTGCAAGAGTCGTCCATCAGTTTGAGATAAACTAAATGACAGTCGACGAGAGTTCGACATGAAATTGGACCTCGAGATTGGGTATTGGACATTGAGGAATTTCAATATTGGAATTGAGATGAACGTCGCCTCATCGAGGGTGATTTATACTGGAAAAATAGAATTTCGGACGAAAAGTGCCAAATGACCATTTTGCCCCTCAACCTTTGGCCTTGCCTTAAGAAGTTTAGAAGGTCATTTTGGTCATTTCCCCTCCTCTAGATGCTGCCGAAAATTGGATGAGGATGTGTCAAAGGGAGTCAAAGTCAATGAAGCAACCAAGGAAAGGTTGCCAAGTGTCAAGCAATGAGAAGGCCAGGAATTAAATGCCCATTAATTACACATCTTATCAAATTGACCAAAATGGATTATTGGTGTGTAATAGACTCTCTCTCTCTCTTCATTTTGGCTACCCACCTTCATCCCCACCATCTTCTTCCTTTTCCTCTCTCTCAGCCGAATGGATTCTTCGCGGATAGGGAAAAACTGGCTCACTTTTTTTGCCATAACTTTGTCTTTTGACATTGGATTGAGGTAAATCTACCTCCATCTGAAATCTTATCGTCTTGCTGTTCTAGGAAGGTATTATGAGCTTAATTTGGCCTAGTCGTCCGCCTGTAAGTCTGTTTGAGTGAGCAAAGGTCAAAATCCGACCTGGTTTTGGAGAGGCTGCGTTTTTGGGAGCTTCCGGACTCCAAATAGCTTCAAATGTTCGGTGAGCTCTTCTAAATCCATATTATAAGAGTTTAGCAAGTTGAAATTAAGGTTTTATATGATTTTTGATGGGTGTACATGGCTGGTTTGTAGAGATTTATACCGAGCAAATTCTGCCCGTTTGAGGACCGTGGAGGAACCAGGCTGTTCAAAGGATTTGAGGTGTTATTTTGCTTCCAAATCTTCGGTGAGCTTCCTTAACATGTAGGTTAAGGTTATGGTGAGTTGGTTTTGTGATGGATTGAAGTTTGGAATTGATTTATAGCTTGATTGAGTGGATTGAACCCGAAATCGGTTCTGTTTTATGGATACCCTGCTATAACCAATTCTGTTGGGGGACTAATGAAGGGAAATTTGACTTCAAAATGACTCATAAGACTTCATAGGATGTTGTATGTGGTGTTAATGGGGAGTATGTGAAGTGGATTGGGAGTTAGAAGTGAATTATAGGCAAAATTGGTGCATGAAACTCTAAGTTGTATCTTGTCATGTGTGTGGCCATATGACCTGATCATATTGAGGGTTTATGGGAGTGTTGTTATGTGTTCAATTGATCGATAAGTCGTCTTGAGTTGCCAATTGAATGGCTATTGAGGGATTTGGTTAATGGAAGTGAGAATTCAATGGCTTTTTGATCCAAAATTAGTGAACCTTTCTAGATTGACGAGAAATTATTGGGGATTGCATACTTGTGGCATTAAGGGGAGTCACTTGGTACGAAGTTTTGCTAATTGTCGCGACCCTCTTGAGGTTGTCGGGCTCTCGAGGGCTAATGGGCCGTCCTGTCTGGTCGGACGCGGGCCTCTCCCAAGGCCCATTACCCAAATCGCAACAGAGGTATGCGTGATCGACTTTCAGTGTGGTCTAGTGACATGTGCTAAGTGTGCATGCCATGGAGTCGCCACCAATCATTTTTTTAGGGTATGATTGGACCACCCAATCGAATAGTTGGGAGTTTCTATTCAATTCTGCGAGAACCAGAGAAATGGTTTCGGGGACTTAGTTACACCAACTGTCAGAGTTGATGCCCTTTCGGTACCTAAGTTGACTGAATTTTCTAGCCTGAGATTCATGTGGATGAGTAAGGTATGAACCCTAAATCTAGAAATTCATGTAGATAGGAGTGATTATCCTAGCAATCACAATCAGTAATAAAATGCCCAACTCAAGGAATCTAGATATGCAAATAAATCACATGGCATTCCTAGTAAGGTCCTATTTATCAATCACAGCTCAAGAATGATTTAGCTGTCCTAGCCATTCTACACACGATCTAACCTAAGAAAAGCATTAGGAAGCATCGAAGGAGTTCGAGAGTACTCACATGGGGTTCGCCGTGCCCTGGTTTGGTCTTGAACGAGCTATCGAGCTCATGCCGACCCGATTATATTTGGGGATCCACTCGGCGTTTTACACCATGAAATCATGTGAAACAAAAACGAAAATATTCAGCAAGGGGAATTTATTGTAGATGGTGGTCGATCTAATTGGACGTCAAGACTAAAAAAGATGTAGAAATTTACAAATTAAAATACTCGAATGACATTTTTTTGCTAAATTCAACTCTATGCGTCGTGAAGAAACACATGCAATTGAACTTGAATTTTGACTATTTATGAGTTCAAAATGTAAAAGAAATTAAAATAAAAATATTGACTATTTTTCTATATTTTTACGACAGCGAACGCTATTTTTCTTCTTTTTTCATGTATTTTTCTATTTTTGGAAAATATTAAAAAATATTAAAAAATATGAAAAATTATTTTTTTTTTATCAAAAATGGTTCCTTTAGCTTGGTCAAGGCTACCAAAGATGATTTTTTAATTTTTTTAACTTTTTATAGATTTTTTATGAATTTTTTTAAAATAAACTATGAAAGACTGATCAAAAATCAAGTGTCAACAGCTGCCCCTCTTTGAGAGGAATTTCGTCAGAGGTTTCTCTCAAAGACAAGGTGACACCTGTGTTCCGATCAACTCGACTGGGAAAAGAAAAGAAATCATGACATCCAATTTTCATGCCCATCAATGTGTGCTTTTCCTTAAAAAGAGATGTGCTCATTCAATTCCCTGATATGATGTAAGAAAGTTAAGGAGTAGATAGACTTCCCTGCCCCTTACCTGCCGAATGCTTGCGGCATTTGCTGTGTCTGATGGGTTCAAGTAGATTCCTAAGGACTTGTCATCGGAGTGTCTTGGGGATGTTAAGCTCTGACCTGTATGGTAGGTCAAACCATAATGGGATTCCTAACTGATAGGAACCTAAGGAAGACGCATCCCACATTTGGGAATTTGCCAAGGGTTTTGATCCGTGTGGTGGACTAAACTAGAAATGGCTTGCCTAATGTAAGGCTTATTAGGGAAAACGACTCCTCCCGCGTTCGGGATTCATCAAGGTTTTGATCCGTATGGTGGATCGGACCATTGGGTTGATCCTTCAGGCGGTCTCTACCAGTCCTTTGACCCTTCAGGCGGTTTCTACCATTCATTGACCCTTCATGCGGTTTCTACCATTGAGTTGACCCTTCAGGCGGTTTCTACCATTGGTTGACCCTTCAAGCGATTTCTACCATACATTGACCCTTCAGGCGGTTCTACCATTGTTTTGACCCTTCAGGCGGTTTCTACCATTGGTTGACCCTTCAGGCGGTTTCTACCAAACATTGACCCTTCAGGCGGTTTCTACCATTGTGTTGACCCTTCAGGCGGTTTCTACCATTGATTGACCCTTCAGGCGGTTTCTACCATTGAGTTGACCCTTCAGGCGGTTTCTACCATTTATGAGATTCCAAATTGATATGAATCAAAGGATGACGTACCCGCTCTTCGGGGCTAGTCGGAGACTCGATCATTCTGTGGATCGGTCTTAGAAAAGATTTGCCTACTAAAAGGCTTCACCCAAGGATGACGCACCCAGTCTTTGGGGTGGCCAAAAGTCCTGCAGAAAGCTTAGACCTGAAAAAATTTTCCTCGCCAAGAAGATATTAGTAATCTTTGGGAAGACAATAATTGTCTAACTGACAAAATTCTACGACTTAAGTTTTAGTCATGAAATGTGCATTTTGATTGTTGGAGGTTATCCAAAACATTCCTGCCATATACAGATGTGATCATAAATTCCTTGCACGGAAACTCTAGATCAAATAATTTGAAAATTTCAAAAAGAGTTTGCTCAAAACATCCATTGGAGTATTTCTCACCCAAGAAGGCTCCTCACTGCTCTGTGATAATGATCTTTAATGGGGAAAGTGCTCAATTTCCTACCGACCTGTGCCTGGGTTTCAGGATCATTCGCAACGCATACATTTCGACCGATCAGGAGGTCTTTCATGGGACCGTAGTGTTAGGCTTGGATATCGGTTTCCAAGGGGGACTCATTTTTGAGTCAAGGCCGTTGAACGAAATTTTTCACTATCTGCTCCGGGTTTACAAGTCAAGAACCCTGCAAAATGAGAAAGAAATAGTCTTGCTCGTACTTCTTTGAGCTAACTTATACATTAACCCAAGTGTCTTAGTCAGATAAGACTACTTCAGGGTTGTAACATTGGAAGGATTGGGGACCGAAAAAGGCTTATTTTTTGCCCAGAAATTGTGAAGGGTTTGACATTGGTGATCATTGCAAATTTGCCACATGTTCTTCGAAGAACATCTCCATTTCTTGAAGTGTACACTCCTCTTTTAGAGCGCACAAGGATGTTTAAAAGCGTCTCTTGTTACATTAAGAGACCGTCTGTTTGTGTGTTTGCAATTTGAGCACGACATCATTTGGAGAGTAGTCATCTTGATCTAACTCCTTTGCAGGGTCTTTTCATCGTCTCTCTAGACTTTACTGGGGATATTTTGAATAGACATCAGCCTTGCTTTTTACCAGGCACTTTGTTTTTCTTGATGTCTAGGGATTTTTCTTTTCCCCCTTTTTTTAATCCCGTGTTTTTCTTTTCTTTTGGAGCTAGGATTTTCGGCAATCATGCTAGATATGCAACTTAAACTTTGGCACGCTTCCATTCCTAGAGTGATGTTGCCTTTGCTTTGGAATATGCAATGATCACCAATAGGTTGATGAAATGAATTTGCTGGCTCAACTTGGTTGTGCAAAGGATAATAGTGTGTAGGATAGAGAAATGAATTATTCTAGTCATCCTATGACACTTGGATTATCATATAAATAACACACAAAGATTTATGTTAGTCCGAGCAAGAAAATTTCTAACCGTTTACTTTCTGATACTGTTGGGCTAACCTTCATTTGCCCCAATGTGGGGTGGTTCTTGACAGGGTTGAGAATGAAAATCGCCGTTCAATGGGGTTCTCAATGGGCATCTGTAGTGTTTGAAATGAAGAAATAAATGCCTCTGTCATCTCGATCCATGTAATCGTTGCGAATGACCCTTATATCCATAGGTTAAGGTTTCGCTATCATTTCCAATCTCCTCATCTCTCAAGTGTGTATGGGACGTGTTTGGATTAGGCTCGCTTCTCTTATGAGAAAATACCCTTTTGAACAGTTCAAACGACTCTTGTTGGAAAAATTCATTTCATTTCATCAAGATTTATCCTTCAAAGGGATTTTATGATGCACCATACATGTGTAATTCATGTTCAGACAATCTCATGTTTTAAAACATGAATGTCAATGAAGTAAGAATTCTATGTCTTTTTAGATGTGAGAATCGAATTAATTCTGAAAGTTTTTAATCTCCAATGAATTGGGAAAAGGGATACTTACCTGCCCATCGAGGCTGGAGATCCTGGAGATATAAAAGGGATATGTCATTGTATATTCTAAAACTTTACAAAAATTGGAACGATACATCTTACCCTTGGTCATATGCTCCAACGAGTGTACAAGGGTTGTGAAAATCTGCACTTCACATAGTAACACAAGATTGTTGGGTGTTCTAAAGTTCTTTCGACTTCTTGGTTTTTAGAGAAAAATGAAACTTACATGTCTGCCCTGATGGCGAGCTCCTGCCAAGGATAAATATTAAGCATTATTTTGGGTTTCCAAATTCAAAACAAATTGGGACGATACTACTTTACTCTTGATTTGAATTCCATTCTGCATGCCAATGTGCGGATTGTAGAAGCCGGCCCTCAAGCTTGTGGCCCTGATTTCTTCGTCTGGTTGGGCAACGAATCCACCTCGAGGATTTACGTCGGAGGAGATTCATTCATCTTTTTGGGCGTGTTTCATGCACTGTTTTGTTATTTGAATGCATGGCTTCTTGGGTGCCTCATCTCTGTTCATCACCTGAGAGGAAAATGAGAGAACATTATCCCCGCATCTGATTGAAAATCATTTAGGAACGATACGTTCTTTTTACCAAATGGGTGGCTCCGCGGCCAAATGTGTTTTACATTGAAATGATGGATTCCATTACGCTCTGCGGATGATAACTATCGCTTCGAGGACTTGCCCCACGGATCAAACGATGAATTTGATGTCTTCAGCTTCGACATGCTTTCCAGATGTAGGAATGGTTTGCCCCCATTTTCAGTGGAGATGGGTTTTGTCGAGTGGGCAAGATCAAAAACTCATCCTAGATTTGGCTTTAGTCGAAGGTTGAAATCCCGACCTTGGATAAGCGAATCATGATTCATCTCCTTCTGCTTCGGATTTGTCATTTGCGTGCTTCACATTTTACAATACCAACTTCGCCGCTTGATGAAAATGAATCGATGATTTTCGAATTGCCCCAAGTTCTATAGTCATCTGCGTCGAATCTCTTTGAACTTCATCGGGTGATAGACAAACTGATAAAATGATTTTTCAATCCTGAGATCGAACTCCTGACGTTTCGTACCACTTCCAGTTCACTGACTACCAGGACACAGCACTATTGGCGTCCCTAACTGGTTCGTTTTTTGTTATAAAATTCTTGAAGCAGTTAGCGACCCCCATCGAGAATGAAACAAGCTCAATTTAGAGTTCATAACGACTAAAGGTCCCTTAGAACGATACAGAGCTAACCGTCTTTGAGCTCGCTCGGGCTTTTGCTCGCATTTTCCTATGTAAAGCCTTTAAATGTTTTTCTTCGTGGCGTTCAATTGATTCGCCTCGACTCTAATCTAACAAGGGATTGTTGTACTTAAGCATGATGATGCTCGCAGGTAGTACTGATCGCTGCCCCGGATTAACTCTAGGCATTAAGGAAGATTATCTTGCATGGAAGACTTTATGACAAAAAGATTAATGATACATCCATTCACATGTGCCTAGTTCCCTTGAGGATTCTCGGTGATCAGCCAGCTACACCATGAATCAGACATATAATCGTCATTTTGGATCATAACTTCATAAGTCCATCAGTTTTAAACTCATCGATCCAGATATGGAGCTCCTCATCAAGGAAATCTTTTGATTCTTCGAGCAACTGATATTCGGGTTGACCATCATCGCTTGGCGTTGAAGGATTCCTGTTTCTGTTGTGAGCGATCTGATTCTTCGAGCTAGAACCTTCGTCGTTGCTCGAGATTATAAGAGGATGATTGATCGGTTCACTATCAAAAGCACCTTCCATTTGGGAATGGGAGAAACAAAAATCCTCAAAGCATCCGCCCGCTTGATCTTCCGAAATCATATGCCCAAGCCGGGCAGATCTTTGAACACTAGGCGCAATATGTTGATCGGGGATAGGAAGAGCACTAGCGAAAAGTTGCTGCTCAAACCAAGGAGTTCGTACCTGCTGCACTTGTGGCATATACTCTTGAGGGGTGCTGAGATGATTCGGGGGAATATTCTGATTAGCGCCCAAGTAGTCGATGGTGCTGCTACCAGCTTGGTCAGTGCCTAGATTCGGCAGGGTATTTCTTACTTCAGGGGCATTGTAGTTATAGCCATGCCTAGTGTTTAGGCACAAGTTGAGTTCTTTCAGGTTCAGTGCTGTGTGGCGCTGTCTTAGCGCCCTTCTGTAGCTCTTGAGGTGACTCGCGACTCCATCTTTAGTGAGTCCTGGTATGTTCATGATCTCAAGTATGCGCGTTGGATATGCTGAGTTGATCCCTAGTTGCTGAACCGCACTAAGGAACTTGAGATGAAGCTCGGGGGACCAATTGACCCTCGTCTTCTTGCGACCCGGAACAGTGTTGACAAGTTGGCTATTGCTCTCTGGCCTATTTCCAGTAGAATTTGATCGAGCCGGAAATTGTTGTAGAGGGAATTCATCAGCTTTGGATTGGTCGGTCGTGATAGTAAGCTCATCGTTAAGGAAACTCCAATCATGGTGACGCATATCACATCCTTTAGAAGGCATCGATATTGACTTCGTAGAATTGATTTGTTCATGCATATCTCCAACAAAATCCGATTGTATCGAAGATGGTTCGAGGGAGTGGGGTGGTGAATGAGCATTTTCAATCCTCATATAAGGCTTATCAAGGAACATTTCGCCGAGAGTGATAGGGCCACCGCAATTAAGGCAAGCGATAGTGCTGGGAGCTTTCTTATACCTCATGTTCTCCGCTCGAAGCTTTTCGTTTTCCTCCTTTAGAATCGCAAGTTCTTGACGTCTGTGTTGAGCCCTCAATTTGGCTCGCTTATTTTGAAACCAAAACTTGACCCTCAAAGGTTTCATCCCTAGCTTCTGGCCCAATTCATTTCTTTGTTTCATGTTCGGGAGAGGGCATTCACTAAAGAAAGCTTCAAGCTCTTGGATTTCATTCTGAGTGTGGCACTGGCGACGTTTCCTTTTCCGGGATTGACCATCGATGCTGCTGTTGTCGTCGCTGCTGAGATCCTGAACTTCGTTGCCGAAAGGGTTGGGTTCTGTGGTTCTGGTACCAGACGCCATCCTGGAATCTTCGAGATCTCTCAGTAGTTCATTTTCTAAGATTTTTGGATCAGTCGCCTCTAGCAACTGATGGTAACCCTCAAACATGTTGGATCGAAAAATGTTCGATCAATTTTTGCTCACTCAGGTTCTCTACTCTCTCATGTATGCTCACTCTCTCTAAATTTTCTTTTGAGTGGTTCTGTATGCCCATGAAACGTTCTTTAAACATGGATGAAGATCATCAGGCAAGCGTTGCTCCCAAGATTTCGTATTTCCCGCTTTGTCGTCTTCTTTCTTCTTTTCAACGTGGAGGGACACCAAATCGATTTCCTTTTCTCGATATCCATGTCTGTCTCCCACTTATTTTCAAAAAGGTGGAACTACGCTTGCCTCCTGCTCAGTTTTTTAATATGATGGGACCGCCAAATCCTTTCGCAACTTTTTTCGATAGTTGCGCTTAACTCCCTCTCAATTTTAATATGGTGACACCGACATATCTTTTTACAACTTTTTTAGGTTTATCAAGCCTGAAATCGCGGACTGGGACAGATATGATGGTTCACCGAAAGAGCCACCACTCCTTTACCCAATTAACTTGGCTCCACGAGCATTATTACTGTGCCTTTCTTCATTCTCGAGTTGCTATAAAAGGAGGAGTTAATGCAGAGAAGATTAACACTCTTACATAATTGCCTTTTCTTATTTTAATCACTCTACCACACTCATCTTCTTCTCCCTCACTCCAACGAAAATGACCTCCTCTCCTATTCGCGCTTTCTCGGCCGAAATTTTGGCCCAGTGGGAAAAACTCTATAACCTCCTCGGTCGAGGCTATGCTCATATAGCCGATCACCCAGAAACTGAAGATGAAATCCGCATTTTGCTCGTGGAAATAGACACCACCTCCATCGAGGGCACTAATTTAGAGAGGGAATATAGAATCTTCCCAACCCTCTTTATAAACTTTTTAGAGACTTACCGTGTCGCTCATCGAAAAGCTACCGTGGCTCACGTTTTGCGAGCTCGCTATGAGGATCGGTCCAACTGCTTGGTGTTGGCCAACCTTGTGGCCGATAGTCACAGAAAGGCTGTTGAGTTCGCCAACAAGCGAGTCTCGATGTTGCTTCGCGAGAGGGGAAATTTGGTGGAGCGCTTGGCCTTATCCCTGACCACCTATGAGCACGACCGTCGTAATGTCGTGTTGAAGTTTCAATGTGAGTGGCAGGAAGAAAGGCTTGACAGCATTACCGCGGATATAGCCCATGGGAGAGGACTAGTTCGGGACCTGGAAATAGCCGCCGAAGATCACGGGACCAAGGTTGCCGAGCTTAAAGGGGAATGTAAACGCCTTCTTCTTAAGCTTGCAGATCTCGAGTCTCGAGGTGGTGAGTATAAGCAAAGCATCAATAATATGGAGGGCCAACTTGGTTCCTTTGTGATGCTAATTAGGGCTCATTGCGGTTTTATGTTTCCACCCCGATGATTTGTATGATCTGCTTTTAAGGTCCCTCGATTGAGCGAAATGAATGAAAGCTCTAATGTGTGTGTCTCAACTTCTGTATGGCTGACTTTCTCGAACACCTGACCACTCTCAACCTAGGCAAGCTGCGCTTTGACATTGATGATTCGAGCGTGTACATCTTGATTTTTTAAACTTGCTTATGATCGGATAAAGGAACCTCCCACCGCGATTATCCACAAAAAGACTTCTCTTCTCTACTTGTTTTTAACCTGTTTCAAATGAAAAGGCAGAATCAGAAGAAAGAATTTGAACAATAAAGCATAAATCCTTTCAATTTTATGCTTACTTGTGATTAATAGGGATAAGAGCTTTTACAAGGGTTTTGGCCTTGTGCAAAAGCTTTTATCAATATTCCTCAAAGGAAAGCATATCATTGAAAGGAATGTAATTCACGATAATCGCCTTTGATCAATTCCAAGAAAATCAATGGAATGTTCAAAAGTACACAATTACGATGTGTTTTAAATTCAATTGAAGATACGGTATCCAAATTAAAGCCGTTTGCTAAGAACGAGAGTAATTTGGATATCTATCTTTTCATTAAATTTGAAAAACACGAATACTCTTGATCAATTATTGTGGATTACCAATGATGCAAAACATGCATGAACCAATTCAAGTTTATAGTTCCTTCTCGCGAAATTGGGATTGTATTGCCCTATACGGCCAAAAGGTTGTATAAGACTTCCAATTTCAATTTCATCCAAAGGAATTATAAAATTGATTTTGGAGTATTCGAGTGATTAGAAGAAATGCCACTATCACATTCCAATGACAAGTCAATAGAAATACAACAAATTTCAATCTGAATGTATATAAACACAAATAGATCCCTAATACAATCAATCTAAGGGATCAGATAGAGAGGATCTCAGCAAAATAAATCCTATACAAGAAGGCTAGAAATGAAAATTAAAACAAAGGAATGTGATCTTAATACTTAGAGATGCCCCAGTTTCGATCTTTGAGACGTGACTTCAGGATCACCTATTCCAAATCGTCATCTTCATTAGATGATACCTCAATGATGTCCATAGCAGGCTCTTCTTGTCCACTTGGCGCTCGTAATGGGATGACACCATCTTCATCTTCCATCAAGAACATTGGGAGGAAAACACACCTATCTATCCTCAAAATGGCATTTAATCCAATCACTGGAATTATGCAATGAATATAATGATTAAGAGCTGTAACAAGTTCGAGGGATAGAAAAGTCTTACCAACCAAACTTAAGAGAAAATCAAGCTTCTCTGTATTTTTAGCAGTGTTAGGTATACTAACTTTCCATAGACAAACGCATGAGACAAGTGAGGGAAAACTCCTAAAAATCAAAAGATAGGGCTTGGTACCTAAAGCCAAGGTTCTCACCTCGAATTCTAGGAAGAGCCGATTCCATTGCACAACTATCGTTGCATTGGGACTCAATCCATAGTTCGAAGTGAGCGGAATTGAAAAGTGGATTACCCCATGTTTTTCCTCACGGAGATTCCATTTTCAATTCCTTCTATTGTGTTCCTAAAGAGGGCGCCTGGGGTTTTAGGCGCAATTGTGTGTATTCATTGTGTCGTTCTAAAGCAATAGACATGCATTTTATTTAACAATCACCGCTTCAATATAAACATCCACACAATCATACATCCAAAACTCCTGCCTGCATAAAACAAAGTTAACAAGCACTTCACCCCTTATTTCTCCCGTCTACAAAAACATCTAACACATTCGTTAGCATATACACCTCACTTTCGAGAGCATCTGCATAAAATTAGGTTAGAAGAATCAATCAACTTTTTAATCGGCTCAAGTCCACTAAATGGTTAAGAACCAGTCCCCAGCGGAGTCGCTAGTCTGTCGCGACCCTCTTGAGGTTGTCGGGCTCTCGAGGGCTAATGGGCCGTCCTGTCTGGTCGGACGCGGGCCTCTCCCAAGGCCCATTACCCAAATCGCAACGGAGGTATGCGTGATCGACTTTCAGTGTGGTCTAGTGACATGTGCTAAGTGTGCATGCCATGGAGTCGCCACCAATCATTTTTTTAGGGTATGATTGGACCACCCAATCGAATAGTTGGGAGTTTCTATTCAATTCTGCGAGAACCAGAGAAATGGTTTCGGGGACTTAGTTACACCAACTGTCAGAGTTGATGCCCTTTCGGTACCTAAGTTGACTGAATTTTCTAGCCTGAGATTCATGCGGATGAGTAAGATATGAACCCTAAATCTAGAAATTCATGTAGATAGGAGTGATTATCCTAGCAATCACAATCAGTAATAAAATGCCCAACTCAAGGAATCTAGATATGCAAATAAATCACATGGCATTCCTAGTAAGGTCCTATTTATCAATCACAGCTCAAGAATGATTTAGCTGTCCTAGCCATTCTACACACGATCTAACCTAAGAAAAGCATTAGGAAGCATCGAAGGAGTTCGAGAGTACTCACATGGGGTTCGCCGTGCCCTGGTTTGGTCTTGAACGAGCTATCGAGCTCATGCCGACCCGATTATATTTGGGGATCCACTCGGCGTTTTACACCATGAAATCATGTGAAACAAAAATGAAAATATTCAGCAAGGGGCATTTATTGTAGATGGTGGTCGATCTAATTGGACGTCAAGACTAAAAAAGATGTGGAAATTTACAAATTAAAATACTCGAATGACATTTTTTTGCTAAATTCAACTCTATGCGTCGTGAAGAAACACATGCAATTGAACTTGAATTTTGACTATTTATGAGTTCAAAATGTAAAAGAAATTAAAATAAAAATATTGACTATTTTTCTATATTTTTACGACAGCGAACGCTATTTTTCTTCATTTTTCATGTATTTTTCTATTTTTGGAAAATATTAAAAAATATTAAAAAATATGAAAAATTATTTTTTTATCAAAAATGGTTCCTTTAGCTTGGTCAAGGCTACCAAAGATGATTTTTTAATTTTTTTAACTTTTTATAGATTTTTTATGAATTTTTTAAAAATAAACTATGAAAGACTGATCAAAAATCAGGTGTCAACACTAATCAATCGAGGTAAGTGGTTCATAAACCCTTACTTGAACCCTAGGACGCTATTGGATGGTTGCTTTGTATAGCGTAACTGTATGATAAAAGCATGGTGACTGATAGTGTGTTATTGAATTGGCCGTAGGCCCTGTTATTGCTATTGAATTGGCCGTGTGGCCTGTTATTGCTATTGCAATTGGTTGTGGGCCCTATTATTGCTATTGAATTGGCTGTTATGCCTTGTAAACTACATCGCGGCCGTGGGCCCTGGCGATGATTTGGCTAGATGCCTTTGTGAACTACCTCGCGGCCGTGGGCCTTGGCAATGATTTAGCCTAGAGCCCTGATGATATCGATTGGCCTGTGTCCATAGTGATATGAATTGCTTATGAGTTCAAGTGATATCAGTTGGCAAGAGTGCCCGAGAAATGCATCGCGGTTGAGAGCCTAGGTGATGAGTGGTTGTGAAACTTATAATAACTATGAGTATTGGTTTATGTGCTAAGTGTTATGAGCTCCATGAGGTTAAGTACGTATGACTGTGACATTTGGTTATACCTATCTTGCTGAGATAGTTGATTGGTGGATGCCTTGTGCCATTTTCTTGGATAATGTTCTGCATCTGGCGTTAGTTTCATGGTCTGGGGGGACTGGTGTTCAGGCATAGGTTTAGGTTTCACTTGCTGAGATTTATATCTCACCCCAGTGGGGGCTTAATTTTTTTCAGGTCCCAAGCGATGGAAGCCCGAATTTGTAAAGGAGTGGCATTGGAGGAAGTAGGTGATCAAATGTATTTAAGACATTGGGTGACCTTAGAGATTGTATACTGTTTGGTGGATGTAGAAATTAAATCTTTGGTTTTGACCATTCATGAGACTTGAGGTGTATTATATAGATACGAGAAGTGTACTATTTTCTGTCCTAAGTCATCTTGATTTTATTTGTGTACGGAGTAGTTTCTTGCTTCCGCATGTACACGATTTCGATGATGAGGGCCGAAGGATCTTGGATGGCACAGCTTGATTATGGCCAGTGGGATGTTCGCGAGCTCGCAGGGTTCGGGGCGTGACATCCCCTTTTAAGTGGTATCAGAGTAAGGTCAGCTCGACCCATTGTGATTGAGTTTTGGAGTGATAAAGTCGCGCCCCGAACCCTGCGAGCATCCCTCCAAGCACTTCAATCACTATGATTGTCTTCCAGGATCCTTCGGCCTTCAACTTATCAAATCCTTACAATGAAAGGGCACAAGCAGAAACGAGACAACTACTTCTTCCCTTTAATACAAATGATGATTTTAGGACGTTCCAATAGAAGAGCATTTTACTCCCAAGGTAAATCATGAATTCAATGTATAACTCTAACTTCGAAACATTAAGAGGTCCTCATAGACTTCAACAGAAAAGACAGACTTCTCATCAAGTCAATTTCTCTTCGACCTCCACGTCATCATCTTCCTTCAAGGGTCTCCATCAGTGCTTCGGGTCTGAAAATGTTGGTCCCACGACGGGGTGAGATAATAATCTCAACAAGTCAACCCTAACCCTAACTTAGGCTATTAGTACCTCCAAATACGTTTGAAAATATGCAACTTTTGGCAAAAATGCTTTTCACACATGACATTCAAGCAATTGGCATAATAGAGCAGCTCAGGCATATCAGGCATTCAAGTTCATTGTCGCGACCCTCTCGAGGTTGCATGTGGGCTCTCGAGGGCTAATGGACCGTCCAGTCTGGTCGGACGCGGGCCTCTCCCAAGGCCCGTTACCCAAATCGCAACGGAGGTATGAGTAGTCGACCTTCAGTGTGGTCTGGTGACATGTGCTAAGTGTGCATGCCATGGAGTCGCCACCAATCATTTTTTGGAGGGTATGATTGGACCACCCTATTGAATAGTCGGGAGTTTCTATTCAATTCTGCGATAACCAGAGAAATGGGTTCGGGGACTTAGTTACGTCAACTGTCAGAGTTGACGCCCTTTCGGTACCTAAGTTGACTGAATTTTCTTACCTAAGATTTCATGCAGATGAGTGGAGTACGAATCCTAAATCTAGGAATTCATGCAAATAGGAATGACTATCCTAGCAATCACAATCAATAATAAAATGCGCAAATCAATGAATCCAAATATGTAAAATAATCACATCAAATCAACATGACACTCCTAATAAGGCTCTATTAGCCTAAATAAGTATCAATCAAGCTTAGGAATGATTTAGACATGATTTTACCCATCAGGGGTAAAGTCGTAATTTTGAGACAAAAGGGACGATTTGCCTAAAAAGGGAAAAATCGTCATTTCGGAATGAATCCGGAGTAAAACAATGTCAAAAATAGGTTTGGTCACTCAATTGACCAATTTCCTTTTTTTTTGCAATTTTCATGATTTTCTGGAATTTTAGAAACCGATTTACCATTCGAAGGGGTAAAATCGTCATTTTCTAAAAATGGGAATGAAATGTGGAAATCTTAGACATAAGGTTTAGCCACCTATCTGGCCCATCACCAAATTCTAAGCAATTTCCACAATTCATCGGAATATCAAAGACGATTTACCCTTTGAGGGGTAAAATCGCAATTTTGGATTAAATGGGAGAAAATCCAAAAAATGGAAACAAATCAATTTTTTTTGTCATTTTCAGCCTTCAAAAATTTTTAGAATTTTTTTAGGAATTTTCTGCAATTTTTCTCAATTTTTTTTTTGAATTTTTCCTTAATAATTCATTTTTTTGGAAATTTTTTTATTCTGAAAATCACCTAATCACGACACGTGGCTCATCTGCAGACGTCCGATCTAGCATTTTTTTTTTTGTTTTTGTTTTTATAGGACGCAACACAATGCAAAAAATAAAGAAGATATTAAGTCATTATACAACATAAACATAAGCAAAGGAGATGGGATCCGGTGAATTTTACGACGTCGGAGTCCGTCGGTGCTCGTGCAACAATGTGTGGGGGTATAAACCACCAGCAGGAGGCTCGGCCTTCCGATTCTAGGGTAGCACAATATGATTTACAGAAAATAAATAAATAAAACACCTTGGACACCAATAGGAGGCTTAGCCTTCCGATTCTGGGTCTTTTATGCGAAATATAGAAATGCTATGACATAAAGTAAAT
Organism: Rhodomyrtus psidioides; assembly: GCA_021437785.1. Lineage (NCBI taxonomy): Eukaryota > Viridiplantae > Streptophyta > Magnoliopsida > Myrtales > Myrtaceae > Rhodomyrtus > Rhodomyrtus psidioides. The sequence continues at coordinate 3,444,461 of JAILYB010000058.1, read as the reverse complement.
ACACAGCAAATATTTAGACACCAACAGGAGGCTCGGCCTTCCGATTCTGGGTCTTTTATGCGAAATATAGAAATGCTATGACATAAAGTAAATACACAGTAAATATTTAGACACCAACAGGAGGCTCGGCCTTCCGATTCTGGGTCTTTTATGCGAAATATAAAAATGCTATGACATAAAGTAAATACACAGTAAATACGAAAAAATACAAAATAAACAATAATCCGAGCTCGGATGAGGAGGACGTTGAACTATTTTCACAAATCCGAACGGTGAAGATGAAGAAAGAATTGAGATGAGATTATACACAAAATTTTACCTCGATCCGATGGTCGAATTGATCGAAAACTGAAGAAATACCGGCGGATGAACAGTTCCCGCGCCAGGAACAACTTCTGATTTGGCTGCTGTTCGACCACTTGGAGAGATCTTTTTAAAGATCCGAACGGTGGATATGAAGAAGGGGTTAAGAAGACCCTGCACACAAAAAATTAGCTCGATCCAACGGCTCAATCGGCCGGAAACTCAAGAAATGTCGGCGGGTATACAATTCCCACGCCTGGAACAGCTTCTGATTTGGTTGCTGTACGACCACTTTGAGAGATTTGTTTAAAGATCCGAACGGTGGATATGAAGAAGGGATCAAGAAGACCTTGTACACAAAAAATCAGCTCGATCCAACGGTCCAATCGGCCGGAAACACAAGAAATGTGGAGGGTGGTAGTGTGATGACAAAAAAAAAATGGAAGAGAGAATATGGGGAAAAAAATGAGCGTGGGAGAGGAGGAAGAAGAAGAAGAAGAAGAAGAAGAAGGAGGAGGAGGAGAGGAAGCTACGGATGATGAGGGGGGGAGTATAAATAGTAATAAAAATAAAATAAAATAATGAAATAGTAATATAATAATAATATAATAAAATATTAAAAAGTAAAAATAATAATAAAATAATCAAAAGTGAAGACAAAATGATTAGTCCCCTTTTCCTTTTAAATGATGATGTTTTCACTCCTTTTCCTTTTAATCATTACTAATATTTTTGCCAAATTCAATTTTATGATGATCAAAGAACACCTAAAATCAAACCTGAATATTACTATTTATGAGGTCAGAAAATGGATAAAATAAAAATAAAAATACCGACTATTTTTATATACTTTTGTGACCTCCAATATTATTTTTCTTGATTTCCTTGATTTTCTTTTTCTTTTTTTTCTTTTTTTTCGAAAATATATTAAAAAAATGAAAATTACGAAAATTATTTTTTTGGTCAAAATGGTTCATTTAGCTTGGCTAAGGTCACCAAAATTGATTTTTCAATTTTTCAACTTTTTATGGATTTTCTATGAATTTTCAAAAAAAATAAAAATAAAAATAAAAAAGTTGATCAAAATTTAGGTGTCAACATTCATGTCTTTAACACTTTCACTTTCCTATCCGAATTTCTCAAGCCATACTGGAAATATAGACATTCCATGCACTCCAAGCATCATAGGCATTCCAGTCAATTCGAGCATTCCATCCACACAGACTCAGAAACACATCATGATCATGTTTCACCCTTTTATCTTCCTTACGCCCATTAAGGGCCGCCCTCCTTGGGCTGCGAGATGATTCGGTCAATCATAAGACTCTCGACGTCTTGATGATTCGGTCACTATAGCGACTCTCGACACTCCGCGCCATTGAGATGATTCGGTCGACTATAGGACTCTCGCGTCCAGACCTAGAGATGATTCGGTCACTACCTGACTCTCGATTCTTACAACCTTCGAGATAATTCGGTCAAGGTAGGACTCTCTAGCCGCAAGACCTCGTCAGGTCAGTGGGAGTAACTCTCTCCCCAGCTCAATGCATTGGCCATAAAAACAAACAGTAATTCTCTCTCATTAAGCCTTTCATCACAATCATAGGCAATTCATGCCATCATGTCATCTCATCGCCATTCAAGGCACACGGTTCATTCACAACCAATTTATCATTTCAAGCACATCATTCGGCCATCATGCATATGCATATCATTACATTAAGCCTCAAACGAGTTCGAGTGCAAAACCGAGCATTAAAGCCCTCAATTGAACCCCATTAATCATCACATGCCCAAATTCACATATGGCATAACATCACCAAACATTCACAGCTTTAATTGAACATTTTGAGGCAGGCTAAAGAATCATTCAATCAAGGCAATTCATCCGAAATATCAATTCATCAAAACGGCCCAATTTGATCCCCCCAAGACCAGGTTCAGTCACATAAAAACTATAATTTTTCTACTAACTTTTTAAGAAAACAAATTTCAGAATATTAAACTTCAAGATCTTACAGACACGTGGGCGAAAACGGTACTCAATTTGGACATCGGATGAATTAGAACGGGCCGTTATAAAATTGGTGCGCACTGAAAACAAATTTGGGCACCTCTCGTGTGACATTCCGAATTCCGACCCCTCTCGAGGCTATGGATTGGAAGGTTATCGATCAGTGTATTTCAGCTGTATCTCGCTCAGAGCAGGCCACTCTCGAGTTAACTGACCGATAGGGAAAGACTAATGCAGAGTCGAGTACGTGGACTTGGGAAATTCGAATAAGAAACGGCACTTTGACCATAAGGATTGTCGAGGAGATATTTTGGGCCAGCAGAGATCGATCTAGGAACGATCATGGAATGCCTTGCTAGCGTTATACGTTGGGACGCGGGTGATTCCGCTTAACCAATGTGTAATTTGCGAGAATTTCCTAAATCAGATTCTGATGATCAGGACCGCAGGAACTAGCGATAAACCATCGCAATCACATGACAACCAAGGTCGCCATGACTTGAGAAATCCTAAGGTCGTTACGCGTAGCGCCTGCAAGAGTCGCCCGTCAGTTTGAGATAAACTGGAATTTCAGTCGACGAGAACTCGACATGAAATTGGACCTCGAGATTGGGAATTGGATATTGAGGAACATTTGAATTGAAATGGATGTTGCCTCATCGAGGGCAATTTAAATTGGAAAAATGAAGTTTTGGACGGAAAGTGCGAAATGACCATTTTGCCCCTCGACCCTTACCCTTACCTTAAGAACCAATGAAGGACATAATGGTCATTTAGTCACCCCCCCTAGCTGCCGAAAATGATGGTCAAATGGGGTCAATGGATGCAAGATATTATTGGCTAAGATGACAAGTGTCATCATTTGGGGAGGCTTTATCCACTTAGACTAGGTTAGGGAGTCTAGGGTGCATTAATTTCTAGTCAAATCCTTACCTAATCCTTCTCTCTCTCCTTGGCTTGCAAGAGAAGCCATTCCCTTCTTTCTCATCCATTTTGGTCGACCACCACTTCCCCTCCATCTCTCTCTCAACTTTCTCTCTCGGCTCACTCATCTTTCTCGCCGTCCAGTCCCGATAGCCTTCACTGCTTCGGCCATAACTTCTTCTTTCAATATCCAATGGAGGCGAGCCACCCACCAATAGAAATATATTTCTCTTGCCGTTCCAACAAGGTATTATGATCCAAAATCCACCAAGCCATTTGTTCCGTAGAGCCGTTTGAGTGGGCGAAGGTCGCTGACTAGTCTGATCCGAACCCGGGGAGCTTCAAGTTGGATTTCCGAGCTCATTTCTCCCTAATATTTGGTAAGACCACCTCTCAAGCCTAGCTAAGACATATACCTTTGTGTTCATGAAGTTTGGTTAGATTATTGAAGGATTATGATGGTTAAATCTTGGTGGTTTTCGAAGGACAGAATCTGTCCCCGCCGACCAGGTTTGGAACGCTGACTCTCCGAGGTTCGTCGAGGCATTGTCTTGCTTGGAAATGGTCGGTGAGCCATCCTAAAACTTGGATCTAAGTGTTGTTTAGCTGGTGGTTGAGTTTGGTGTAGTTTAGAAGTGGTTTCATCGCTAAACCGTGGCTTGTACCTTGCTTGGACAGAATCTGCCCGCCGGAGCTCCAGTTTGAACCCTAAGCTTTGTGCGACTCCCTTGGCCAATTTCCATGGCACAAATCATTGGTAAACCTCTTAGGACCTTGCTTGACATGCTAGGGTAGTTTGTGGTTGAATTTGAAAGTGGATTAAGGGAGTTTATTGGCTGAGATTTTATGAAATCTCTAGGGACCGATTCTGGACAGATTTGGAACAAGGGCTTGTGTCGCCTATTTTGTGGACATCTCTAGCTTAAATTCCCTGTAAGTTGATCCTAACCCTTTATTAGGAAGTTAGGTTACTAAGAGACATCTTTGCTAAAGGAAATCAATGATTTACGAACCGGCTGAGGTCGAGGAACTTTGAAACCCGAATTCTGCCATGTTTGAATTGAGTTGTGCTTGAGTGAATTTTGGATTGAAATTTATGAAATCAAGGTTGATTTGTGGAGTTCTAATATGGTCATGATGAATGTTGGACCTTGAGTATACCGTGTGGTGATTCCGATTTGAATTGAGTACTCTAAATGGCATGGATTTTTAAACCGAGTCTTGAATTGAGATTTTGAAACCTTGACTTGCATCAATCTTGACTTTTGTGAAATGGCCGTGGGAGGCTTGTGCTTGACTGAAATTTTTATAACGTGGAATATATTTTGTCCAGTTGAGGGACGTTGGAAATGAATGCCTTGGTTTGGGCGATGAAATGTGGGTTTTTGCGTGAGTTGATCTTCGATTGAAAAACGAGGCATGAGTCTGTTTAAATGAAAAATTGAGGCTATTTATACAACTGGTTTTTATGAAAAAAATGGCGTGGGATCGCCGAGGAAATTATGTGTGCACTGGCGTGTGGGATCGCCGGGAAAAATTATAAGTGCACGGGCGTGTGGGATCGCCAATGGCGTGTGGGATCGCCGAGAATTTATAATTTGGCCAATGTGTTGGGAGGGAGTTACTCCCATTGGACCTGACGAGGTCGTGCGGCTAGAGAGTCCCATACTGACACGATTCATCTCGATTGAAAATGGGCGTCGAGAGTCGTATGGTGACCGAATCATCTCTAGGTCTCGACGCGAGAGTCTCATATGTACCGACGGGTCATATGGAGACCGAATCATCTCGCAGCCCCAAAGTGGGCGACCCAGGATGGGCGAAATTGGAAAGACCTATTTTATGGAAGAATCGTTGTTAGGATTTTGAGAAATTGAAAATACCTCATAAATTGAAAAGTTTGCCTCGTGAATTGAAAGTGGCCCAGGAAGGGCGTGAAAAGAAATGATATGTTTTCTAGATGTCCTGAGAATGGTATTTTTGGAAAATTCGAGAGTTGCCTCAAGTGTGTATCTTTGATTTAAAACCCTGCCACTGTACGAAGCTCAGATTTTTGCCATGATTTGTGACTGAATCGAACTGATTTAGAAATACTAAGAAGCCATGTTTTGAAGGAACCATGTTTTTGTCATGCCAAAGTTTTTAATCCCAAAATGCCCGTTTTCAAAAGTGTCTGGAAGTACTGACAGCCTAGTTTAGGGTTAGGTTTAACTTATTGAGATTATATATCTCACCACGTCGTGGGACAACATTTTTCAGGTCCCAGGCGATGGAAACCCGAGGTTGCCATGGATTGGCATTCGAGGAAGTCATTTGGAGAGAATGGATATAAACTCATTTGTGGTCTTAGAAATTTTACTATGATTTGTGGATTTAGAAATTGAACCTTTGGCATTGGACGACTGTAACCTTAGAAGTGTATTTGCCAATATTGAGGAGTGTACCTTTTTATGTCCTAAGTCATCTTGGTTTTATTTCATTTGGAGAAGGTTTCTTGCTTCCGCTTGCTTGTGCCAAATAGGAGTATTGAGCTATTGGCTGTGGATCCTGGGTGACTATAGAGTTATCACGGCATGGTGGGATGTTCGCGGGCTCGCCGGGTTCGGGGCGTGGCATCCCCATTTAAGTGGTATCAGAGCAAGGTCAGCTCGATCCAAGTTGATTGAGGTTTGGAGTGATAAGGAGTAATGACTTGAGGACGATTAGATAGTGATGCCCTTAGGATTAAGTATTGATTATTGAATCTCGAGGATTATAGGCTTGAACTTGTGTTGCACTTTAATGGTTATAGTATCGATCTCGATTGATGAATTTGAGTGGTGATATGATTGAGGTTCACGAGGAAGCAAATAGAAGTCAAGGAGCATTAAGCATGGATTTGAAGTGTAAGTGTGTTTGAGGTTAATAGATGATTGCTTATGAGTAAAGGGTCGATTTGATTTGATGATCGTGATTGTAACTTTGAGGTATATGGTTGATCCTAGGCACTTAATCTGTAAGATGAATGGTCCTTTGCGGCAATAGAAATCTTCTACTACTAAGAGTTGATCCGGGAGCGAATGTGATGTGGCGAGTATTGAGGATGGTCATTCAGTGCATATGTTTCTGGCATTCAAATGAAAGTTGAGGAAGGTGAATGCATGAGCTTATCATTATTAGACTTGACAAACTGTCGCTTGGTATGGGACGAGCTGATGGGATACCTACAAACTGTAATGAAGCATGTTATGGGACATGTGGAACGGGACTCTTTTCGTAGATGTATGTCTTGGGACAACCTGCAACGACCAGGTCTGACGAGGGCGGGGAGTGTACGTCGGGACAGAGAGGTTCGGATAAGGAGCGACTCCTGGCAGGCTTCTAAGATAGCAAGGAGGCAGGAATGACCCAAGTCATAAATTGAAAGAGAAAGTCTAGGTATCGGATTGAGTCTAATTTTGGTTAAGAGATGTATTGCACCAAGGTGATCCTCACAGTGAATTTTCAAATTTGTATGGCATTTGTCATGGCGTATGTGATTGGCATGGTTAGGAGCTTCGTACATGGCAGTGGGTGTTGTTTAAAAAGGGAAATTTACGCTTGTGTTTGGCCTGTATGGCGAGTTTTGGCATTGAATGCCGTTGGGTAATGTCTTTTGAATGTGAGAAAGCCTGTTGAGTTATTGTTAAGTCGCAGATACGTCTGGACTTAAGGTGTATACGTTTGATGCATTAATTTGTGGTTCGAGAGTTTACTTGATATTGGCCCAGTTGAGTTTTGGCCTTTGCCTAGTAATTGGCGAATAGCTGAGAAATTGCCTAGTTGAGGCTGGCTTGATAAGTAGTTACTGATGAAGGATGATTTGAAATCCCTGAATAATTGGCGATTGATTGAGGATTTGCTTAGAACCACTGGGAGGTGGATTGCTTGTGATGGCTATGATGTTGAGCAGCTTGAGATTGCTAGGCTCAAGGATATGACTTAATCCTTTAATCCCTGAAGGGAATTGTAATAGCTCGAGTGTCATGAGAATCTAATAAGGTTGAACGACCAGAGTAGGTTACAAGGGGATTGTTAGCTCGAGCATGTAAGATATGAAAGGACTCTCGAACTGAATGGAGTCATGAGAATTGAGTAAAGATGAACAACTGAAGTATGAGTACTGAAAGAACATTTGGCTCAAGTTGGAAAAGTGCGCCAGACCCAATAATTGAAGGGGTCACGAGAACTTTGAATGGAAATGGGAAAAGTGGATGGGTAGACAAACTCAAGAAGGAGTTGCCATTGTTACCCAAGTTGTTGAGACTGTTGTTGCTATTGTTGGCAAAGTAAATGGTAGAGATCATGGGAAAGACGATGGAAAATGAGAAATGTAGAAATGAGCCATGAGAGCTTTGAATAACTTGTGAAGAGGATCATGAGGTTGAGATCGACTGAGGTTCGATGGAAAAGATGATCTCGAAACTGCCTTTCTCTGGATTGAGAACTTGGAAAAGAAACCTTAGAGGTTTTGGGTACACTGAAGAAAGGAAGTGATCCTGATAGTTCCTAGCCTTAAGAGGCTGTTGATGATTGGTAAAAGGTCACCAAAGGAAGATTTTTCCTTGAAGGCGCGGTATTTAACTGGATTGCCTTCGTCAAATTGTGCAATGAAATGTAACCTTCTGAGATTGCTCGAGAGCAAAAGTTGTTTGGATTTTAATAGCCTTGCAAGGATCTGAAGACGATCGACCAATGTGAGACAGAGTTCTCAAGGTCGTTTAGGCATATACCAAAGGTGGTCCAAGACCCGTTGGGTAGGACAAAAGGTCCAGGAATGGATTGAATTCGAAGCCCCGTAGCTAGTTGATGCTTCTGAATTTGAGAAGTTGTAATAAGCATAAATGAAAAGGTCAAATGATCGGAAGAGGTATAAGTGAGAAAGTTAACGCTTATGGATCATAGAAAGTACCTATAAGGAATGGCTGATAGGCTGATTACCTGGGCGTAAGGCCCATAGTGGAAAAATTGAATTGATAGTCCGTCTCTTTGTCATGGGAAGTTTTAAGGGAAATATTGGCATGCTAGTTGCCTGGGTTTAATGATTCTATGAGATTGGTCGAGAATGAACTTAAACTATTAGAGATGGAATTATAAGCTGTTATTCTCTAAAGGATAAGGCATTGTCCTTAAGAATGATTGGGCCATGAGATGGTCACTGATGGAAAGAAAAGTGAATGGACTTAATAGTCCTAGCCATTCGTGATTCTAATGGATGGATAAGAAAGCAAAAAGGGTTGCTTGGATTATGGCCACAAGGCGGCTCGATTTAATCGAATTGAATTTCCAAGGTGTGAATTTTGGAAACCGAGGAGGAACTTCGGCCCTTTGGACCTTGTCACTAGAGGTGACTGAGTTATTGAAAGAGGAAGATTAAGTATGGTGGCATCTGAATCTTGGAGTAAAGGTACTACTGTGGCGTGGACTCTGAGATTGATATCTTATGGGACGAGAAAGTTGAGGTGGATTTGAAGTACAAAAATGCCACTTAAGTATATAGTTTCCTTCAAAGGGTAAGAGACCCTAGTGCGGAAGGAAGAGAAAATCCTAAGTATCTTGGTGTTAAGGTTGAACGTTTGAATTAAGGCTAAAAATGTGGAGCTTGAATGATTTTTGAGAATTAAGTCTGAGAGACTTGTCTTGTGGACAATGTTGGATTCTGAGATAATGACGACCTTCAGTCGAATGGTTTGAATTAAGACAAAGTCGCATTGGATTGGTTTTTACCGTCTTAGAGACGATGTTTGAATTATTCAAGGAGCCATGAAGGACATGAATGCTCGTTGTATGCTATGTCTAAGAGCACGAGATTTGAGTGCAGTAAGTGGAACCTCTTGGTCATAAAGTTTCTGGGAATGGAATCCCTGTAAACCCTTCAAGGGTGGAAATAAGTGATGGATTGGTTAAGGTCAATGCGAGTTACTGAGATTTGAAGCTTCTTGGAATTAGTGGATTGCTGTAGACGTTGCGAGAAGATTTCCCACAAGAGCTATTCCATTAGTGAAGTAGACTAAGAATGAAACGTATCGTGAATGGATAGGTGAACACGAAGGAGTTTTATAGACTTAAGTCAAGTTGGTGATCACGCCGACAATGGCGTTTCTGTTTGAAATTGGAAGAATCATGAGAACAGTAATGACGTGGCATAGAAAGGAGATATGAAGTGTAACAAAGCAATCTAAAGTGGGCATTGGGTGTACATCACGATAGTAAGACCCTTCAAGTTGGAGTGCCAGATGCATGATTGGAGTTGGCTCGCAAACGCCATTGTGATAAAGCTTGATAAACTTTATTTGTGTGAAGAAAGGTTGCGAGTTTACACAGACCGTAAAAAAAAAAAAAACTTGAAGTATTTGATTGCTTAAGAGAAATGAGCGAGGAGCAACATGGATGAATGAAATTGTTTAAGGACTAAGAATAAGATAACAGATTTTGCGGTGAGAAGGCGAATAAGAGTAGTGGATGTATGTGATCGAAATTGAGCATCACACAGTTGACAGATAAAGAATGGATTTCGCTCAAGGAAATAAGATATTCAATTTCTAAATTGGAGGTTCGCCAATCGACTAGTATAACGACTACCTCAAGTATTGGACCTGAGGGTCAGGAAGAGAGTAAGGTGTGATAATCCACGGACCTAAATGTCTAAGGCATAGTGGGAATAAAAGTAACAAGGAGAAAATCGAGACTTCCGAGCACTTGGACAAAGAACATTGAAATTGAGGGTGGAAACCATAAAAGTTCAAGGACGAGGAATTGTGTCCACAAATGGAAATTACTTATAGGATCTTATGAGAAGTTCATGGAAAGAACCATGGCACCTAGTGAAATGGCACGAAGGTGTGCCAAGGCTTACATTGGTACTAGGAATGGATGGAATTGAATTGAAGGAAATCAAGCATGTGGTTGAAAGTTGAAACGTGCCAACGAGAAAAATCGTAACCGTTGCAAGTTGATGGAATAAATGGTCATTAGAGAATCTTGAATGGAATTGAGGACGAACTACTAAGGACTCAATCATGAATTTGTCTCAAAAAGTCGAAAAGACTATGATTCTATTTGGACAATTGGGGTTAAGCTAATGGGACTTGTGTATCCCCGACGACACGAAAGGAGCTGCTTTGGAAAGTGAAGAGGTGATAAGGCATTAATACCCCATAAGATTGGATGATTTAGAAGGTTGTAATTTTCGAGGACGAAATTTCTTTAAGGGGGGAAGAGTTGTGACATTCCGAATTCCGACCCCTCTCGAGGCTATGGATTGGAAGGTTATCGATCGGTGTATTTCAGCTGTATCTCGCTCAGAGCAGGCCACTCTCGAGTTAACTGACCGATAGGGAAAGACTAATGCAGAGTCGAGTACGTGGACTTGGGAAATTCGAATAAGAAACGGCACTTTGACCATAAGGATTGTCGAGGAGATATTTTGGGCCAGCAGAGATCGATCTAGGAACGATCATGGAATGCCTTGCTAGCGTTATACGTTGGGACGCGGGTGATTCCGATTAACCAATGTGTAATTTGCGAGAATTTCCTAAATCAGATTCTGATGATCAGGACCGCAGGAACTAGCGATAAACCATCGCAATCACATGACAACCAAGGTCTCCATGACTTGAGAAATCCTAAGGTCGTTACGCGTAGCGCCTGCAAGAGTCGCCCGTCAGTTTGAGATAAACTGGAATTTCAGTCGACGAGAACTCGACATGAAATTGGACCTCGAGATTGGGAATTGGATATTGAGGAACATTTGAATTGAAATGGATGTTGCCTCATCGAGGGCAATTTAAATTGGAAAAATGAAGTTTTGGACGGAAAGTGCGAAATGACCATTTTGCCCCTCGACCCTTACCCTTACCTTAAGAACCAATGAAGGACATAATGGTCATTTGGTCACCCCCCCTAGCTGCCGAAAATGATGGTCAAATGGGGTCAATGGATGCAAGATATTATTGGCTAAGATGACAAGTGTCATCATTTGGGGAGGCCTTATCCACTTAGACTAGGTTAGGGAGTCTAGGGTGCATTAATTTCTAGTCAAATCCTTACCTAATCCATCTCTCTCTCCTTGGCTTGCAAGAGAAGCCATTCCCTTCTTCCTCATCCATTTTGGTCGACCACCACTTCCCCTCCATCTCTCTCTCAACTTTCTCTCTCGGCTCACTCATCTTTCTCGCCGTCCAGTCCCGATAGCCTTCACTTCTTCGACCATAACTTCTTCGTTCGTTATCCAATGGAGGCGAGCCATCGACCAATAGAAAGATATTTCGCTTGCCGTTCCAACAAGGTATTATGATCCAAAATCCACCAAGCCATTTGTTCCTTAGAGCCGTTTGAGTGGGCGAAGGTCGCTGACTAGTCTGATCCGAACCCGGGGAGCTTCAAGTTGGATTTCCGAGCTCATTTCTCCCTAATATTTGGTAAGACCACCTCTCAAGCCTAGCTAAGACATATACCTTTGTGTTCATGAAGTTTGGTTAGATTATTGAAGGATTATGATGGTTAAATCTTGGTGGTTTTCGAAGGACAGAATCTGTCCCCGCCGACCAGGTTTGGAACGCTGACTCTCCGAGGTTCGTCGAGGCATTGTCTTGCTTGGAAATGGTCGGTGAGCCATCCTAAAACTTGGATCTAAGTGTTGTTTAGCTGGTGGTTGAGTTTGGTGTAGGTTAGAAGTGGTTTCATCGCTAAACCGTGGCTTGTACCTTGCATGGACAGAATCTGCCGGCCGGAGCTCCAGTTTGAACCCTAAGCTTTGTGCGACTCCCTTGGCCAATTTCCGTGGCACAAATCATTGGTAAACCTCTTAGGACCTTGCTTGACATGCTAGGGTAGTTTGTGGTTGAATTTGAAAGTGGATTAAGGGAGTTTATTGGCTGAGATTTTATGAAATCTCTAGGGACCGATTCTGGACAGATTTGGAACAAGGGCTTGTGTCGCCTATTTTGTGGACATCTCTAGCTTAAATTCCCTGTAAGTTGATCCTAACCCTTTATTAGGAAGTTAGGTTACTTAGAGACATCTTTGCTAAAGGAAATCAATGATTTACGAACCGGCTGAGGTCGAGGAACTTTGAAACCCGAATTCTGCCATGTTTGAATTGAGTTGTGCTTGAGTGAATTTTGGATTGAAATTTATGAAATCAAGGTTGATTTATGGAGTTCTAATATGGTCATGATGAATGTTGGACCTTGAGTATACCGTGTGGTGATTCCGATTTGAATTGAGTACTCTAAATGGCATGGATTTTTAAACCGAGTCTTGAATTGAGATTTTGAAACCTTGACTTGCATCAATCTTGACTTTTGTGAAATGGCCGTGGGAGGCTTGTGCTTGACTGAAATTTTTATAACGTGGAATATATTTTGTCCAGTTGAGGGACGTTGGAAATGAATGCCTTGGTTTGGGCGATGAAATGTGGGTTTTTGCGTGAGTTGATCTTCGATTGAAAAACGAGGCATGAGTCTGTTTAAATGAAAAATTGAGGCTATTTATACAGCTGGTTTTTATGAAAAAAATGGCGTGTGGGATCGCCGGGAAAAATTATAAGTGCACGGGCGTGTGGGATCGCCAATGGCGTGTGGGATCGCCGAGAATTTATAATTTGGCCAATGTGTTGGGAGGGAGTTACTCCCATTGGACCTGACGAGGTCGTGCGGCTAGAGAGTCCCATACTGACACGATTCATCTCGACTGAAAATGGGCGTCGGAGTCGTATGGTGACCGAATCATCTCTAGGTCCGGACGCGAGAGTCTCATATGTACCGACGGGTCATATGGAGACCGAATCATCTCGCAGCCCCAAAGTGGGCGGCCCAGGATGGGCGAAATTGGAAAGACCTATTTTATGGAAGAATCGTTGTAAGGATTTTGAGAAATTGAAAATACCTCATAAATTGAAAAGTTTGCCTCGTGAATTGAAAGTGGCCCAGGAAGGGCGTGAAAAGAAATGATATGTTTTCTAGATGTCCTGAGAATGGTATTTTTGGAAAATTCGAGAGTTGCCTCAAGTGTGTATCTTTCATTTAAAACCCTGCCACTGTACGAAGCTCAGATTTTTGCCATGATTTTTGACTGAATCGAACTGATTTAGAAATACTAAGAAGCCATGTTTTGAAGGAACCATGTTTTTGTCATGCCAAAGTTTTTAATCCCAAAATGCCCGTTTTCAAAAGTGTCTGGAAGTACTGACAGCCTAGTTTAGGGTTAGTTTTAACTTATTGAGATTATATATCTCACCCCGTCGTGTGACAACATTTTTCAGGTCCCATGCGATGGAAACCCGAGGTTGCCATGGATTGGCATTCGAGGAAGTCATTTGGAGAGAATGGATATAAACTCATTTGTGGTCTTAGAAATTTTACTATGATTTGTGGATTTAGAAATTGAACCTTTGGCATTGGACGACTGTAACCTTAGAAGTGTATTTGCCAATATTGAGGAGTGTACCTTTTTATGTCCTAAGTCATCTTGGTTTTATTTCATTTGGAGAAGGTTTCTTGCTTCCGCTTGCATGTACCAAATAGGAGTATTGAGCTATTGGCCGTGGATTCTGGGAGACTATAGAGTTATCACGGCATGGTGGGATGTTCGCGGGCTCGCCGGGTTCGGGGCGTGACATCTCGTGTCTCTCACATTTTTCTCACCCAAAAAAACCTTTAAATCCTTTCAATTTCACCAAAGATCCACCCTTCAGTAACCCAACATCCTAGGGAAGGGTTAGAATCAACTTACCAAGCTAATTTAAGCAACAAACTCCTCCAAGAATCGCAACAATCTCCGGATCCTAGGAAACTCCATGCAAACCTGCCATCAAAACTTCAATCTTACTCACCTATCCTTTGCTAACATGTAGTATCATGTCTTAGGGTGCCTTACCAATAATTTTCGGGGAAATGCGACACCTCGGCGGACCTCAAAAGCTCACGGATCCTCTACCGGTCGGAGAAGGCAGAATCTATTCGATAAAGACCACCTCAAATCAGCCATGAAAACACCTTAAATCTCTAATAAAATTACCATTTCTGCTTAGTGGACTCAATTACTAGATGTTATGAGACCTCATCGAAAATTTGAAGTCATTTGAAGTCGGGAGGCCCCAAAAAACGCAGCCTCTCTAAAACAGGGTCAGATTCTGACCTTTGTCCACTTAAACAGACCTACAGAACAAATGGCTGGCCCAAATTAAGCTTATAATACCTTATTAGAACGGAAAGACAATAATATTTAAGATGACAGTGGTTTTACCTCAATCTGATGTCGGACGAAAAAGTTATTACCAAAAAAGTGAAGCAATGTTTTCTTGTCCGCGAGGAACATTGCTCGGCCGAGAGAAACAAATGGAGTGGAAGAAGTGAGGGAAAGGGTAGCCGGCCAAAATGAGAAGAGAGAGAGTCCAATACATCTCAATAATGCACTTTGGGTCAATGTGATAAGATGGATAATTAATGGCCATTTAATGCTTGGCCTCTCCTTAGGTTGACACTTAGCAACCTCTAATTGGTTGCTTCATTAATTTTGACTTCCTTCGACCACTTGATCTTATCATTTTCAGAAGCCATATAGAGTATTAAATGACCAAAATGACTTTCTAAATTTCTTAAGGCAGGGCCAAAGGTCGAGGGGCAAAATGGTCATTTGGCACTTTTCGTCCGAAATTTATTTTTTGCAGTATAAACCACCCTCGATGAGGCGACATCCATTTCAATTCAAATATTGCAATTCCTCAATGTCTAATACCCAATCTCGAGGTCCAATTTCATGAACTCTCGTCAACTGTGATTCCAGTTTATCTCAAACTGACGGGCGACTCTTGCAGGCGCTACGCATATCGACCTTGGGATTTCTTTTAAGCTGTGGCGAATTTGATTGTCATGTAATTGCGAGGGTTTATCGTTCGTTCCTTCGATCCTGATCATCGAATCCGATTTAGGAAATTCTCGCAAATTACACATTGGTTAGGCGGTTTCACCCACGTCCCAACGTATAACGCTAGCAAGACATTCCATAATTGTCCTTAGATCGATCTCTGTCGGCCCAAGATACTCTCTCAACAATCCTTATGGTCAAAGTGCCATTTCTCATTCAAATTCCCCAGGTCCACATATCAGACTCTGCGTCAGTATTTCCCTTTTGGTCAGTTAACCCAGGAGTGGCCAACTCCGAGCGAGTTACAGCTGAATTACACCAATAGATATCCTTCATTCAATAGCCCTGAGAAGGTCGAAATTCAGAATGTCACAATTCTTCCCCCTTAAAGAAATTTCGTCCTCGAAATTTGTCATTTTCCAATTATCTAATCTCTTGGGGGTATAGACGCTTCATCGCATTCTCACTCTCCAAAGTAGTTCCTCCCATTACTTGACATTCTCACTTGTCTTCTCTGACAAAAGTTATCTTCCTCCAGGACTTGCTTCCCTCAGTCCTTAATCTATGTTTACTTCTCTTTTCTCCTTTGACATTCACAACATTGGTCGGTGGTACACCTCCTAGCATACGGACCTTATTTTCAATTCGTCCAATGGTTCGAGAATAATATGTACGTCATTCTGTAATCTTGTTTTTCAAATTCTTTGTCGGAAGGCTTTTTTCGGAACGCCGCAATAGATTTAAGATAGTTTTCTATCACGATCATTACCCAACCGTCAAGAATCGTACTCGTTGAGTGCCTCAATCAATTGGCATAATCATCCAATTCAAACGTCATGTTGCACCTTCGGGAATGCACAAGTTCCATTAACTTACCCTCGGCTGTCCAAATTGAACCCTAGCCTTCTCGACTTCTCAAGCAAACTCATGATTAAGTCCTTAATAGCTTTTCCTCGATTACATTCGAGATCCTCAATGACCAATTTAATCCACCAACTCGTAATGGTTATGCTTTCCCTTCAATACCTTTTAAAGCAGTCAACGCTTCCAACTCTTACAGTTCACACAGTTGCGGGGTCTTTCCTTACACGAGCAACGCTCCCGTATCCGTAAGTAATTTCATCCATCGGTGTTGCTTCTCATCAATTCCTCTCGGGAAACTACTACTCGATATCTTTTGGAGTAGGTAAAAACTTGAAATCTTCTTCCATCCAAACAATATTTCCCAAACTTTGTCACGAGGACAATCGCAAACCAATTCCAATCATGCTTTAAGCATTCCAACTCATATAGCCTTATCATTACGATATATATGCAATGCCCACTTCCGATTGCCTCATCATGCCTCAAGTTTCATTCTTAAACGGGGATGTCACTATGACCTTCATAAGCTTTTCCAATTTCCAGCCGAAAACGCCATTCACAACATAGTCGTTAACTTGATTTAAGTCCTCGAAACTCTTTTCACGTTCGTTATTCATTCGTGCTACTTCTTATCCTCAGTCCATTTCGTCAATGGAACAATTCTGGTGGGGAATCTTTCCACGTTCTGTCTATTGCAATTCATCAATCCCAGGAACTTCAGGTTTCAGCAACTCACATCGACCTTAGTCGATTCATCACTCATTCCTGTCCTCAAAGGCTCCATAGGGATTCCATTTCTCAGAAATTTCACGACTGAGGAATCTTACCTCATCAGGTCCGCAGCTCATGCATTTCACATTTAGCATACAACGAATATCTCCTTAGAGTCCATATGATACTCTCAAAGTTGTTCATTTTTCTCACGACTCCTTAGATGAGTCCAATCATCGTTTCTCAACACGGTAACAACCAATCCAATTATTCTTTGGGACACCCAATCCGACTGTTATCTACTTCATTACTACCAAGTGTCGAATCATTTCAACTGTCCATGGTACCATTCACTTGAGAGATCATACCTTAGCTCTCTCTATTCTCAAGGGTCCTCGCTAGAGCCAAACAACATTTTGTTCATTTTTATTATGTGGCATCCCCCGTTTACTAGATTCCTAATGATCAGAAATGGTCAAATGGGTTTTGAAGCTGACTCATGACGCAGGGATTTAGGATTCTGGAATATGAGTCGAGGCAAGGAAAGTAAGATTGGTCAAAATGACCTAGAAGACACGAAGAAAATAAGAATTTCTTCGGACGACATAGATGACGAAGGAAATTAGAAACAGTAGTCGAAGTTTCTAACAAATATTTTAGCGATGAATAATTACACGCCATGTTATAGTTCACGGCCAAGACAATGTGAATTGGGACCACCATTGAAGCGAATGCAAGATTGAATTTTTCTAGAGTAGTCGACTAATAGAACTCACAAGACTAGGTGATGTATGAGAGTATGTCCGAAAATTCTCCAAGCTTGATGGACATGTGATGCTTGGCCATGGAATGGATGGACTAGTGGTGCATGAAATTTTCTATTGGCCATTGAAGACCTAGGAGTTGGCGTGAGAAGCAAGGCCACCCATTGGCCTAGTGTCATTTCAAAATCTTGATGGGAGAATGCAACAATGGGGGCAACGCCAAGTGGCGCACGAATTCTTCATGCATGGATTACTAGTGGGCGAAATTTCTAGGGAAGTTGCCAGAAGCCCCATTGGTGATCAATCTCATCAATCGTATGACAATGATTAGTAGCCACTAGGGGTAATGCCATGTGGCAAGTGAAGACTAGGAAGTGAAGGCATGTGTGACAAGTGCGACTTAAGAGCTTCCATGAACATGCAACAAAAGGAAAACTCTTCACCTTCTTCTTCCCTATCCCATTTCTTCGACCGAGTGAGCTAAGAGAGAGAGTGTGTGTGTCGCGAGCGAGAAAGGGAGAGAGAGAGCTCGGGAGCAAGAGGAGCGAGCTGCCGAGAGCGTGAGGAAGAAGAAGAACGGCGCGGCTTGTCGTCGTCGAGGAAACCGAGAAGAGAAGACGCCATGCTCGAGCAAGAAAAGGCAAGATTTCCTTCAATTTCGTCATAGGGTAGAGTAGCATTGTAGTCTTGTGCCCTTTTTGGGGTGCATGTATGGTCTTAGAGTAAGAAGAAGCGATTTCATGGTTGGATTGAAGTTTGCAGGGTTACGGTTCTGTCCTTGGCGTAGAGGGAAGTTAAGCTGAAGTCTAATGCATGAAATTTTGACGAGGATCTAAAGGATTAAGGCTCGATGTCGAGCTTGTGAAGTCACCTAGCTAGATTGACGTGATCGGGAGAAAATTGTAGGAATAAATTCGGTTCTAATTTTGGATTTCTCGCTGTCCTTTCTGTTTGAATCGTGAAAATGGAGTTGGTTTAACCTACGTTGTGAATTGTCACACATATTGAGAAGAAAAGACACAAGAACTCGAGGTTGTGGCGATGGATGATCACGTGGAGGAAGCTAGATTTAACTTTATAGGTCTCCGGCTTTAAGTGATGCTGTTCCCATTTTGTTCGTGAGTTAGAGTGTGCTTAAAATGGACTATGCTGCTCGTCTTATTGTGTGAATGAGGTACTAAGATTAGACAAAAGAAGACTTTGAGAGACTAGCCGAATACAACAAAGGGACGGATCGATTTGTGGCTTAAATGAAATTATACAAAAAAAATTCTGATCGGGTCTAGTGAAATAGCAGGTTCGGTTAATGGAATGTTTGGACAATCTTCTAGTTGATTGGAACAAGGAATGGAAATTATGAAGGAAATTAATCGAAGTCTTCATATTGTGTTTGTGTCATAAGCCTAGGCAAATTTACTCACTAGAAATTGTTCCAATAGTCAATAGCTTGCTTAGCCCGAGTACTAACAAGGATGAATTGACTGTTCTATGAGTCATCGAAATTCTAGTCGTGATGCTTTGTCTGATTGATCATTATTATATCATATCTCATGAACATGTACTTGTGAATTGGCTTGCTTGTTTGTTGGCCTGGCGATGTTATATTAATTGCAGAATTGATAGTGAGAATCTTGTGATTCATGGCCGAGCATGCATTGGCACACGATGCCGATTGATATATGATGAGATATGTAGAGTAATTGCTCTTCAATGCACTGAATTGAGATGACGCCCCTGGGCTGTGTGCGGGGATATGTACGTGCTTGATGACCCTGAGCTATGTGCGGGGTAGAGCCGTACGATGCGTCGAGGACGCCCTAGAGTAGGGGTCGTTGCAAGCAATTGGGCTTGCTGATGGTCGTGTGAACGAAGAGCATGTCATTTACATGATCTCATGACATTTCTGCATTATGTGATACTTGACTGAACTTTGATATGTCACTGAATTATTCTATTATAGAATTGTTTTATAGTTGTCCTAGGGAGTCGTAGGACCCCTATGGTGAGATTGAATGTTTTCTTGCTAGCCGTCGCGCTAACCCACGTTTGTGGACACATTTTCAGATTAGCATCCATGGCGACTATTCATAGGCGTTTTGAAGTTCCGTATGATTATGATTCCTACTATCGCGATATGATACATCTTGATGTGCCGCATTTGAAGCTCGTAGTGCATGTACATACTATGTGGGTTGACGAGGGAGAACCCGCTTTGACCATTTATCGTTGGTATGCTATATATATTCATGAGGGTAATAGACTAGTTGGTCCTTTTTCTGAGAGTACTTTCAACGCACCCCCAGTTCCTGTAGTGCCTGTAGCCCCAGTGCCTCATGCAGCCCTTGCGCCTTCTCCACCTATTCCTGCTGCTCCAGTAGTCGCTGCACCTATTCCTCCTCCTTCAGAGCCTGCTATGCTTGACGTGTATGTTCCACCGCCCGAGCTACTCGAGGAATCCGAGGATGAGGAGATGTTTCTTTCCGACTAGTCCGAGTAGGATGGAGGACTGGAGACGGCCTTGGCGACTTTTTGGCATAGGCGACTACGTAGGCTGATGGAGTAGTTTTTTTTTGCCATTCCAGTATGCCTATGGATCGACGACCAGAGTCATCTTTTGTTTATATTTATATGAACTCTTATGTGGTCGTGTGTGATGTTATTAAATAAAAGTTGTGGTCCTTATGTTTGATTGCCTCATGTTACTTTTTTTGAGTTGTTTAAATTTTATTAAAGATCGTCTTGCTTTGTTTGTGGCATGTGGATCATAGACCTTAGTCTATTGATTATTATCAGTTAAACCTTTAATTATCATTATTAGAGACCTACGACCGTAGGGTGGCGATCTGGGACGCCACAGCTCTTCGAGGTGGTATCATAGAATAGTTTTACCCGGAGTAATAAGGTGCGATAAGGATTGAAATATTATGACACATGCAATAAAGACCAATGCGTGTGATTGTTTGATAGTTGTGTACTTAGCAACCTTGTTTGGACCACTCACAGAGATTTCCATTGGCAAGTAGTAGTAAGATTTGATAAAACAGACTCAATTGAATATGGCTTGGTGTGCAGGATCGATAGTTCATTATGAGAAGGACAAGGGCATCATCCTCTGGAGGGAACGATGATGAAGGGACATGAGGTAGAGTCGAAGGACCAGTTGATCGGACTGATGAAATCCTGCAAGCTTTGGCTAATCTTGGTACATCAATAGGAGCTCAACCTCGACAAGCTCTAGCTAGAGCTAAAGATGGAACGGGAGACCGACGTTTACAGAAGTTGGTAGAGAACTTCCTGAAGAAGTTAAAGCCACCACAATTCACGGGGTTAGGAGAACCTCATGAAGCTGAAAAGTGGATAAAGAGTATGGAGAAAATTTTCAGGTTGTTCCACTGTAACGATGTAGATAGGGTCACCTTGGCAGAGTATCAACTGGAAGACAATGCCCAGCATTGGTGGAATGTGAGCAAGGATGTGGCGTTTCTACCAGGAACGTCGATAAATTGGACAGCCTTCATTAATGCCTTTTATGGCCAGTACTTTTCTGATTGTGCTAGGGACCAAAAGATTTCTGAGTTTATGAACCTAACTCAAGGCAGCATGACTGTAGTGCAGTATGAGGCAAAATTCTCTGAGCTTTCCAGGTTTGTTCCTTAACTGATTGAAACTCAGGAATGTAGATGCAAGAGGTTCTTGAATGGCCTTAAGATTGAAATACAGAAACAACTGACGTCTCTAAGAATTAGAGAATATACTGAGTTATATGAACAAGCTCAGCTGGTGGTGCAAGTGCTGTCAAAGGAAAAGAAAGAAGCAGAGCATAAGGTGGGAACTAGCCACGAGGCGACTCAGGAGCAGGACAACAAAAGGCCTAGATGGTTTGATAGATCTCAAGAGACTCCTTATAAGAGACGCAATTATGGAAAATTTCGTGGAGTTTGGAAGGAACCGAGCAATAGGACAAGCTCGAAAACGGGACAGAGCCTGCAATCGCTGTGGCAAGGCGCATGGTAATCTGCCGTGTAATACTGGGAGAGAATGTTATGGATGTGGGCGAGTGGGACACCTAGTGAAAGATTGTCCCCAGAAAAGACAGCAAGCACAGCAGAATCAAGACAATCGAGCGAAACCTATTGGAGCACCGCAAAGGCCTCCAGCTTAAGGCAGGATCCAGGTTATGACTCGAGAGGAAGCAGAAGCTTCTGGGACTACTATAGCAGGTATGATTCCTTTATGTGATAAGGATGCATATGTGTTATTTGACACTGGAGCAACACATTCTTTTATATCAACGAGATTTGCCGAATTGTGTGGATTGAAACCTGAAACACTTGAAGTACACTTAGTGTATCCACACCATTAAAGGATAAAATAGTGACTACTCTGATTTGTAAAGGATGTGAAATTGTGATAGGAGGTCAAAGTCAGAAAATCGACCTGATAGTTATGGGTTTCTATGATTTTGATGCCATTATTGGCATGGATTGGCTGCGTGACTTACGAGCCAATGTAGATTGCTTCAGAAAGGTAATTCGGTTTAGCCCTCCAAATGAGGTCAGTTTCGAGTTTGTGGGAACTCGAACTGGTGAAATTGTACCATTAGTATCTACAGTGGAAGCTCATAAACTTTTAGGCAATGGGTGTTGAGGTTTTCTTGTCAAT
Source organism: Rhodomyrtus psidioides (assembly GCA_021437785.1). NCBI lineage: Eukaryota > Viridiplantae > Streptophyta > Magnoliopsida > Myrtales > Myrtaceae > Rhodomyrtus > Rhodomyrtus psidioides. The sequence goes on along the minus strand of JAILYB010000058.1, from coordinate 3,422,333 downwards.
GTTCAAGAGTTAACCGAGAAGGAGATCAACATTAATGACGTCCCAGTGGTTCAAGAATTTTTAGATGTCTTCCCTAAGGAACTACCGGGACTACCCCCGAAGCGAGAAGTTGAGTTTACTATTGAACTAGTCCCAGGAACTGAGCCTATTTCCAGAGCCCCCTATAGAATGGCTTTGACTAAGCTTAAGTAGTTGAAAGTACAATTGCACGAATTATTGGATAAAGGATTCATTAGGCCAAGTACTTCACTGTGGGGAGCACCAGTATTATTTGTCAAGAAGAAGGATGGAGCACTTCGTTTGTGCATTGACTATAGACAACTAAATCATGCGACCATCAAGAACAGGTATCCTCTGCCAAGAATTGATGACTTATTTGATCAACTGCAAGGAGCCTCCATTTTCTCGAAAATTGATTTAAGGTCAGGTTATCATCAATTGGCAGTTAGAGAGGAAGATATCCCCAAGGCTGCCTTTCGAACCAGGTATGGGCACTACGAGTTTGTAGTCATGCCTTTTGGACTTACAAATGCCCCAGCTACATTCATGGATTTAATGAATAGGGTATTCAAACCTTATCTGGATTAATTTGTGATAGTGTTCATCGACGATATCTTGGTGTACTCCAAGGGACAGAAGGAACATTAGAAACATTTACGTAAGGTGTTACAAGTATTGAGGGAACACTAGTTGTATGCAAAGTTCAGTAAATGTGAATTCTAGTTAGACAGGGTCATATTCCTTGGTCATATGGTGACGGAGAAGGGAATCTCTGTCAACCCTGCCAAAATCGAAGCTATTATAAATTGGCCGCGACCGACTACCGTTACAGAGATACGAAGTTTTCTTGGTCTCGCTGGATATTATCGTAGGTTTGTGGATGGATTTTCTCGACTTGCAGGACCATTGACTCAATTGACCCGAAAGGGGGTTAAGTTTGAATGGACAGAGAAGTGTGAAAAAGGTTTCCAAGAACTCAAAAAGAGATTGACTTCGGCTCTGGTATTAAATATACCGTCAGGACCAGGAGGATTTGTGGTATACAGTGATGCATCTCATAAAGGATTGGGTTGCGTCCTAATGCAACATAGAAAGGTTGTGGCGTATGCTTCAAGACAGTTACGACCTTATGAGTTGAATTATCCGACACATGATTTAGAACTGGCAGCAATGATTTTCGCATTGAAAATTTGGAGACATCATCTGTATAGAGAGAAATTCCAAATCTTTACTGATCACAAAAGTTTAAAGTACCTATTCTCTCAAAAGGAATTGAACATGAGGCAGAGACGATGGATGGAATTACTTAAGGATTATGATTGTGAAATTCTTTACCACCCTGGCAAGGCAAACAAAGTGGCAGATGCTTTGAGTAGGAAAACTACGCTGCATATGGCAAGCCTGATGAGTAAAGAGTGGGAATTATTATAAGAAGTGTCGAATTCAGATTTCGTAGTTGAATTGGATGAATTGACTGGCGTGTTTGCCACACTGAGAATCGAATCAGAATTGGTGCAAAGGATCAAGGAGTTACAACAGACGGATCTTGAAATCTCTAAGCTTCGACAAGAAACAACAGAGGGCAAGAGACCAGACTTCTCAATTTCGGATGATGGAATTCTACGCTTTCAAGGACATCTATGTGTACCAGAAGAGGAAAAGATAAGGAAGGACATTCTGAATGAAGCTCATCGAGGCAACTATAGCATTCACCCTGGATGCACAAAGATGTATCGGAATCTTCGACAACATTATTGGTGGAACGGAATGAAGAAAGATATTGCTGAATATGTCGCGAGGTGCCTAACTTGTCAACAAGTGAAGGCAGAACATTTGAAGCCTACCGGAAAGCTCAGACCATTGGATATTCCCGAATGGAAGTGGGAACATATAACGATGGATTTTGTACAAGGATTACCAAGGGCATCGAAAGGACATGATTCTATCTAGGTGATTGTGGATCGATTGACTACGTCAGCTCATTTCCTAGCAGTCATGACAACGTATTCTTTGGAAAAATTGGCTGAACTGTACGTACAGACTATTGTGAGACTGCATGGAATTCCAGTGAGCATTACTTCAGATCGAGACCCAAGATTCACATCAAAATTTTGGAAAAGTTTACAAGAAGCCATGGGAACTAAACTTCAGTTTAGTACAGCCTTCCACCCCCAGACCGATGGACAAACAGAGAGAGTCATACAAATTATAGAAGATATGCTTCGAGCGTGTATTTTAGACTTTAAGGGTAACTAGGAAGAGAAATTGCACATAGAGGAATTTGCTTATAATAACAGTTACCAAAAGAGCATAGATATGGCACCATTTGAAGCTTTATATGGACGAAAATGCAAAACACCCGCATGTTGGGACGAAGTGGGAGAACGAAGGATCACAGGACCAGAATTGATCCAAATTACAACTGAGGTTATACAGATTGTTCGTGATAAGCTTAAAACGGCCCAAAGTCGTCAGAAAAGTTATACAGATAAACGACGAAGACCATTGGAGTTTGTAGTGGGCGACTATGTGTTTCTAAAAGTCTCACCACTCAGAGGAATATCACGATTTGGAAGGAAAGGGAAATTAAGTCCTAGATATGTTGGACCTTTTGAAATTTTAGAAAAGATAGGAGATTTGGCTTATCGAATAGCCTTACCGGCAAAGCTGTCAAATGGCCATGATGTGTTTCATGTTTCGATGCTGAGGAAATATCATCCGGATGCAGAGTGCGTATTGGATTATGAAACCATTGAGGTGAGTGAAAAGGGTGAGTATGTAGAGAAACCATTTCGAATTTTAGATCGAAAAGAGCAAGTCCTAAGGAACAAGACTATTCGTCTGGTGAAAGTTTTATGGCAATACCATGGTATGGAAGAAGCCACCTGGGAACTTGAGGAGACGATGAGACAACAACACCCCCACCTGTTTGAAGCTACAGATCAGTATTAAGACCTTTCACTAGACATGCTGCTTTTCAATTGCGATGAGTACTGTAGAAAATGCATGACCTATTTACAAGGTACAGAATGATTGATTAAGTCACTTGACCTTGCTTGAAGAAAATGAGAAGCAACCGTTAGTAGTAAAATGAGTGGTTAAAAGAAAATTTTAGGACTTGATGACCGCTGACGGCATGATAGCCGAGTGGCACCCCGGAAAGTGACATGGTCCGAGAAGGTGGTCGCTGGATCGACCCCCAGGATTGGTGGATGTACAAATGTAAATTGATACTTGTGATTAAATATAGTAAAAACCCTTTTTACTGTGACCTGCTGTGGAGAAGATTGGGTTTTCTTCAGACTTGACTTTTGGAGCTAGGAACCCAATTTTGAGGACGAAATTCTTTTAAGGGGGCAGGAGTTGTGGCATCCCTCGTTTACTAAATTCCTAATGACCAGAAATGGTCAAATGGGTTTTGAAGTTGATTCATGACGCAAGGATTTAGGATTCTGGAATATGAGTCAAGGCAAGGAAAGTCAGATTGGTCAAAATGACATAGAAGACAGGAAGAAAATAAGAATTTCTTCGGACGACCTAGATGACGAAGGAAATTAGAAACAATAGTCGAAGTTTCTAACAAATATTTTAGTGATGAATAATTACACACCATGTTATAGTTCACGGCCAAGACAATGTGAATTGGGACCACCATTGAAGCGAATGCAAGATTGAATTTTTCTAGAGTAGTCGACTAATAGAACTCACGAGACTAGGTGATGTATGAGAGTATGTCCGAAAATTCCCCAAGCTTGATGGACATGTGATGCTTGGCCATGGAATAGATGGACTAGTGGTGCATGAAATTTTCTATTGGCCATTGAAGACCTAGGATTTGGCGTGAGAAGCAAGGCCACCCATTGGCCTAGTGTCATATCAAAATCTTGATGGGAGAATGCAACAATGGGGGCAACGCTAAGTGGCGCACGAATTCTTCATGCATGGATTACTAGTGGGCGAAATTTCTAGGGAAGTTGCAAGAAGCCTCATTGGTGATCAATCTCATCAATCCTATGACAATGATTAGTAGCCACTAGGGGTAATGCCATGTGGCAAGTGAAGACTAGGAAGTGAAGGCACGTGTGACAAGTGTCACTTAAGAGCTTCCATGAACATGCAACAAAAGGAAAACTCTTCACCTTCTTCTTCCCTTTCCCATTTCTTTGACCGAGTAAGCTAAGAGAGAGAGTGTGTGTGTCCGCGAGCGAGAAAGGGAGAAAGAGAGAGCTCGGGAGCAAGAGGAGCGAGCTGCCGAGAGCGTAAGGAAGAAGAAGAAAGGCGCGGCTTGTCATCGTCGAGGAAACCGAGAAGAGAAGACGTCGTGCTCGAGCAAGAAAAGGCAAGATTTCCTTCAATTTCGTCATAGGGTAGAGGTGCATTTTAGTCTCGTGCCCTTTTTGGGGTGCATGTATGGCCTTAGAGTAAGAAGAAGTGATTTCATGGTTGGATTGAAGTCTGCAGGGTTATGGTTCTGTCATTGGCGCAGAGGGAAGTTAAGATGAAGTCTAATGCATGGAATTTTGACGAGGATCTAAAGGATTAAGGCTGGATGTCGAGCTTGTGAAGTCACCAAGCTAGATTGACGTGATCGGGAGAAAATTGTAGGAATAAAACCAGTTCTGATTTTGGATTTCTCACTGTCCTTTTTGAATGAATCGTGAAAATGGAGTTGGTTTAACCTACGTTGTGAATTGTCACACTTATTGAGAAGAAAAGACACAAGAACTCGAGGTTGTGGCGATGGATGATCACGTGGAGGAAGCTAGATTTAACTTTATAGGTCTCCAGCTTTAAGCAATGCTGTTCCCATTCTGTTCGTGAGTTAGAGTGTGATTAAAATGGACTATGCTACTGGTCTTATTGTGTGAATGAGGTACTAAGATTAGACAAAAAAAGACTTTGAGTGACTAGTCGAATAGAACAAAGGGATGGACCGATTTGTGGCTTAAAGGAAATTATGCAAAAAAAAATTTGATCGGGTCTAGTGAAATAGCAGGTTCGGTTTAATGGAATGTTTGGACAATCTTCTAGTTGATTGGAACAAGGAATGGAAATTATGAAGGAAATTAATCGAAGTCTTCATATTGTGTTTGTGTCAGAAGACAAGGCAAATTTACTCACTAGAAATTGTTCCAATAGTCAATAGCTTGCTTAGCCCGAGTACTACCAAGGATGAATTGACTGTTCTATGAGTCATCGAAATTCTAGTTGTGATGCTTTGTCCGATTGATCATTATTATATCATATCTCATGAACATGTACTTGTGAATTGGCTTGCTTGTTTGTTGGCCTGGCGATGTTACATCAATTGCAGAATTGATAGTGAGAATCTTGTGATTCATGGCCGAGCATGCATTGGCACACGATGCCGATTGATATATGATGAGATATGTAGAGTAATTGCTCTTCAGTGCACTGAATTGAGATGACACCCCTGGGCTGTGTGCGGGGATATGTACGTGTTGATGACCCTGAGCTATGTGCGGGTAGAGCCGTGCCATGCGTCGAGGACGCCCTAGAGTAAGGGTCGCTGCAAGCCATTGGGCTTGGCGATGGTCATGAGAGCGAAGGGCATGTCATTTACATGATATCATGACATTTCTGCATTATGTGATACTTGACTGAACTTTGATATGTCACTGAATTATTCTATTATAGAATTGTTTTATAGTTATCCAAGGGAGTCGTAGGACCCATATGGTGAGATTGAATGTTTTCTTGCTAGCCGTCGCGCTAACTCATGTTTGTGGACACATTTTCAGATTAGCATCCATGGCGACTGTTCATAGGCGTTTTGGAGTTCCGTATGATTATGATTCCTACTATTGCCATATGATACATGTTTATGTGCCGCATTTGAAGCTCGTAGTGGATTTACATACTATGTGGGTTGATGAGGGAGAGCTCGCTTTGACCATTTATCGTTGGTATGCTATATATATTCGTGAAGGTAATAGACTAGTTAGTCCTTTTTCTGATAGTACTTTCGACGCACCCCCAGTTCCTGTAGTGCCTGTAGCCCTAGTGCCTCCTGCAGCCCCTGCGCCTCCTCCACCTGTTCCTGCTGCTCCACTCGTCGCTGCACCTATTCCTCCTCCTCCAGAGCCTGCTATGCCTGACGTGTATGTTCCACCGCCCGAGCCACTCGAGGAGTCCGAGGATGATGAGATATTTCTTTTCGACCAGTCCAAGTAGGATGGAGGACTGGAGACGGCCTTGGCAACCTTTTGGCACAGGCGACTACGTAGGCTGATGGAATAGTTTTTTTTTGCCATCCCAGTATGCCTATGGATCGACGACCAGCGTCATCTTTTGTTTATATTTATATGAACTCCTATGTGGTCGTGTATGATTTTATTAAATAAAAGTTGTGGTCCTTATGTTTGATTGCCTCATGTTACTTTTTTTGAGTTGTTTAAATTTTATTAAAGATCGTCTTGCTTTGTTTGTGGCCTGTGGATCATAGACCTTAGTCTATTGATTATTATTGGTTAAACCTCTAATTATCGTTATTAGAGACCTATGACCATAGGGTGGCGGTCTGGGACGCCACATGTTACCCTTTCCTTAGGAATCATTAGTGCCTTGACCTCTTGGTTTCACAATCCGCTAATGCGACCATGTCTCAATTTCATCCCTTTAACCGGACGTCTACATTATCCTGGGATTTAACGCTGTCTACATGACAGTTTCTCTGACTTCACTTCCAGGGATCATTCAAGTTCTGCATCTTCTTTCTTAATCCAGACGCTCAATCTTAATACTAAGACAATTCGGATTTTCTCTTCCTTTCACACTAGGGTCTCTTACCCTATGAAGGAAATTATACACTTCATTGACATTCTTTTACTTCGAATCCACCTTGTCCTTCCCATTCCTTAGGGTGTCAATCTTGAAGTCTGCGCCAACGGCAGTTCCTCCACTCCATGATTCACCATGTTTGACACTCTTCTTCCAGTGACTCAGTCACCTCAAGTGACAAGATTCGTTCTTCCTTGGTTTCCACCAATTAACGTATCGAATACTCAATTCAACTACCTCAAGTCACTCTGCAATTACACTCTAAGCGTTCTTTTCGCTTCCTCAACCATTCATTAGAATTACAATCAGTCAAGACTATCAAGTCCACTCACTTTCCTTTCCCTCAACGACCATCTCATGGTCCAATCGCTCTTTCAGAACGACACCCTACTCTTTAGGGGTGGTGGCACACAATACCACTTCTAATGGTCTCAATTCGTCCTCAATCAATCTCATTCTTATACATAGCTTCACAAGCTTTTCAAAACTCTCGTGGTTCTTCCCACACATTCACTTTAGAATGAAGTAGCTCAGAGTCACCTTTCTCGTGACTTCCATTACTTAACTCTTCAGCACTAGTCGTCTCAGCGACTTGGGTAACATATGCAGCTCTTCCTCGAGCTTGCCTACCCATCAAATTTCCTCATTTCCGCATAAAGTTCTCACGACCCCTAATTACACTTCGGTCTTGCACGATTTACAAAATCGAGCCATATTTTCATCTAGTGCCCATATTCAATTCGCTCATCTTTACTCAATTCTCATGACCATCTCAATGCTTGGATCTTCTCATATCTCGTAAATACGAGCCAAGTTCTCCTCTAGCGACCGTATCTTGGTCTTTCAACCTCATTAGATTCTCATGCCACTTGAACCACTATGATTCTCTCCAAGAATCCAAGACTTAAGCCATCTACTCAAGTCTAGCAGTCTCAAGCTGCTCATCTCATTTTCTTTTGCCAGCAGTTATACAGTGGTTCCCAAACATCTCTCAACTAGTTGCTCATTATCCAAGGATTCCAAATCATCCTTAAGCAACATCTACATATCAAGCCAGCTTCCACGAGGCAACTTTCAATTAACAGCCATTACTGGGCAAGCCTCAACTAGGCCAAAACTCAACTAGGTCAACACCCAGCAAATACTCAAGGCGTTACTCCTATAAGTCAATCGCCCAAACTCTAAACATAAGGCATCGCCCACTCTGTCACAAACACGAAAGACTTTCTCATTCTCAACAGGCATCAGTTTAACGGGGTATAAACTCCCCACACGCCGTCTAATCTCTCAATTAGACCTTGGCCAAAACAATCACACGATGCCAATCATAAAACACGCCAAATAGGCCCATAACAAACATCAATTTTCTTTTTCAAACGGTATCCTCTGCCAAGCACGAAGCTTTTAACCATGCCAATCATAGGCGTCATTACAAATGCCATGCCACTTTTGAACATTTGCTTTAAGAATCACTCTCGTGCCATACATCTCTTAACCACAATCAGACTCAACCCGATACCTAGGCTTTCTCTTTCAATTTATGACTTGGGTCATTCCTGCCTCATTACTATCTTAGAAGCCTGTCAGGAGCCGTTCCTTGTCCGGACCTCTCTGTCCCGGCGATCACTCCCCGCCCTCATCAGACCTAGTCGTTGCAGGTTGTCCCAAGTCATACATCTACGGAGGAAGCCCCGTTCCACACGCCCCATAACATGATTCATTACGGTTTATAGGTATCTCATCAACTCGTCCCATACCAAGCGACAGTTTATTAAGTCTGATCGTGACAAGCTCATGTATGCACCCGCATCAAGTTTCATTTTAATATCACAAAAGCGTGCACATCATGACTGTCTCACTACTCGACATACCACAATCGCCTTCGGATCAATTCTTATCCATCGAAGGTTTCTAATTCCACCAATGACCGTCACATCATATGGATCAATTGCCTATATTCAATCTTATCCCTCAAGTCTGGTCGGCATTCAAGTCAAATCCATATGCATTCAATCACAACTGGCCTTTAATCAAAATATTCCTTATCCACTTCCTTGTATACACCTCGTCTCATACCATCCAAAGTTGACAATAGCAATCAATAACCAAACCATAAATGTACAACGCAATTCAAGCCTGAATCCACTAATACCAATCGTCTCTTTATAACTCACATTCCTCAAGTTAGGTTGTCACGTCCCGACCCCGGCGGGTATGCCAACATCCCACTCAGCCGTCAATCGTAATCAGATAACCTAGGATCCAACGGCCTAACACTCGAAATGCGAAATGAAAAGCACATACGAAAGCGAAAACAAAACCCAGACATAAAATAAACACAAGGTAACATAGGATTAAAACTAACATGCATTGTTTTACAAATAAAAGGGTCTATTACAACAAAAGGAAGTAGGCTTCGGAGGAAGGCACTACAAGACCAAAAAGATGAACTCCAAAAATAAAGCTATAAACTAGACGGACTCGTCTTCATCTTCCTCCCTTTTCCTTCTTCGTCATCCTCGAGACCTTCTTCAAGGCTTTGGGTCTGAAAATGTTGGTCCCACGACGGGGTGAGATAATAATCTCAACAAATGAAACCCAACCTAAACTAAACCACTAGTCCCACCAGATAATGCAGGGAATTTAGCAAGCAATGGCATATGGCAATTCAGCATCAATTCTCACAGAATAATTTGGCATATCAAATCATTAACGAACACACCACACGCTATAGGACCCAAGCTTCACACTCAGCCCAAAACAAACTTATTGACTTCAATGTGACAACCATTTAATCATCGCCAGGGCCACGGCCGCGATGTATCGCCAGGGCTCCAAGCCGCGATATAATATCATAGGGCTCACAGCCAAACCATCGCAAGGGCCCACGGCCGCGATGTAGTTTCAATTTATTCAAGCATCGCTAGGGCCCATGGCCACTATGAAATTTCTCAAGGCCCACGGCCAATTCACTAGTAATAACAGGGCCCACGACCAGTCTTAATAGCAATAATAGGGCCCATGGCCAATCTCAAAAGCAATAATAGGGCCCACGGTCAATTCAATAACACACTATCAATCATCATGCTTTTAACGCACATTCGCACCACACCGGATAACTATCCAGCAGCGTCCTAGGGTTCAAATAAGGGTTTAGTAACCACTTACCTCAAGCAATTAGCAAAAGTCCACTTCGATCAATTTTCCTTAACCCCACAAGTGTTCGGCAACCCAAGGTTCTCGTACCGTACTAGGAAATTAATCAATTTTGGATCAAAATCCAATCAATTCTCACTTCCTTGATACCAATCCCTCAATAATTAATCAAATGGCAACTCAAGATGCCTTATCAATTGATCGAATATATGACAACATCTTCATTCATCCTCCATATATTCAGTTCATACGACAATAATAAGGGCAGATTATACTTCGAAGGTTTTACACACATTTTAGCCCTTAAATCACCTCTAAATCCCAATCCACTTCACATACCTTCCACTAACACCTTAATCAACATTATAGATAGTCCTTTGCACAAATTTGAAGTCAAAATACCCTTCTAACAGCCCCCAACAGATTTGGTACAAATAGAGTATCATCCAAAACAGAACCGATTTTTGGTTCCAACCGCTCAATCGAGCCATAAATCAATTATAATCCTCTATCCTTCAATAATCAACTTGCTAAGACCTTCCTTTATGGGTTTAGGAAGTTCACCGTGAGATTTGAAGCGGATTGATACCCCAAAGACGTCGAAACAGCCCGCTCTCTTCAAAGTCAGAATCTGTCCATTTTTGTACCACCCATAACCAGCCATAAAACTCATTTTAAAACCATCTATTTGCAGCCAAAAACCATCTGAACATAGTACTAGATGTTATGAAGCTCTCCTAAAAAATTTGAGGTCATTTGGAATTTCTAAGAGCTAGAACCAACATTTCTCCTCAGCTAGCTCAGAATTCGTCCGCTTTGCTTCCAAAAATCACCATAAATTAACTAGACCTCCAAAAATCATGAAACCAATGGAAAAATGTCAGGGACATCCTGAAATAACCTGTGGTAATCGGACTCAACCAAACGACGCCGCGAAGAGCCGTTTGACTGCACCGAACAGAAGGCTCCAAAACTATTTTTCTGGGCAGTTTTTGGTGAGGTGAGTTTGAGGAGGAAATTGAAGTGAACGTGAGGTATATGGTATACATAGCAGATGAAACTTCATTATACTTGTCTCACACAAATAATGGAGCATAATTGGATAAGACATGATTAGGTGAGGTCATTTAATGCTTGGCTCCCAATGGTTGACAAGTGGCAACACCAATAATGCATCTTAGAACTTTGACTCACCATTGACCCCATGCATATGTGATTTTCGGCAACCATATAGGATAAGAGTGCCGCGACCCTCTTGAGGTTGTCGGGCTCTCGAGGGCTAATGGGCCGTCATGTCTGGTCGGACGCGGGCCTCTCCCAAGGCCCATTACCCAAATCGCAACGGAGGTATGCGTGATCGACTTTCAGTGTGGTCTAGTGACATGTGCTAAGTGTGCATGCCATGGAGTCGCCACCAATCATTTTTTTAGGGTATGATTGGACCACCCAATCGAATAGTTGGGAGTTTCTATTCAATTCTGCGAGAACCAGAGAAATGGTTTCGGGGACTTAGTTACGCCAACTGTCAGAGTTGACGCCCTTTCGGTACCTAAGTTGACTGAATTTTCTAGCCTGAGATTTATGCGGATGAGTAAGGTATGAACCATAAATCTAGAAATTCATGCAGATATGAGTGATTATCCTAGCAATCACAATCAGTAATAAAATGCGCAACTCAAGGAATCTAGATATGCAAATAAATCACATGGCATTCCTAGTAATGCCATATTTATCAATCACAGCTCAAGAATGATTTAGCTGTCCTAGCCGTTCTACACTCGATCTAACCTAAGAAAAGCATTAGGAAGCATCGCAGGAGTTTGAGAGTACTCACATGGGGTTCGCCGTGCCCTGGTTTGGTCTTGGACGAGCTATCGAGCTCATGCCGACCCGATTATATTTGGGGATCCACTCGGCGTTTTACATCATGAAATCATGTGAAACAATAACGAAAATATTCAGCAAGGGGCATTTATTGTAGATGGTGGTCGATCTAATTGGACATCAAGACTAAAAAAGATGTAGAAATTTACAAATTAAAATACTCGAATGATATTTTTTTTGCCAAATTCAACTCTATGCGTCGTGAAGAAACACATGCAATTGAACTTGAATTTTGACTATTTATGAGTTCAAAATGAAAAGAAAATTAAAATAAAAATATTGACTATTTTTCTATATTTTTACGACATCGAATGCTATTTTTCTTCATTTTTCATGTATTTTTCTATTTTTGGAAAAAATTGAAAAATTATTTTTTGTCAAAAATGGTTCCTTTAGCTTGGTCAAGGCTACCAAAGATGATTTTTTAACTTTTTAACTTTTTATAGATTTTTTATGAATTTTTAAAAAATAAACTATGAAAGACTGATAAAAAAATCAGGTGTCAACAAAGAGAAATGTCCATTTTCGATAGAGTCAGGCTCTTTAAACGCCCTAAGAAGCTTAAGTCATCGATTCCAATCCGATAAAGAAAGGTTTTTTTTTATTTTCTTTTCCACGAAAGTCATGTCTTAGTCTTCATTTTTCACGGACGATATAGATATAAAAAAAAAGGGTAAGCGCTTGGTCTTCGCGAACCAGATATTTGAGTTTCTGGCGAGTAGTTTCTTTTTTTTTCGTTTTTAAGTGGAATGTTCATTATGATGATAAGTAGTCGATTAGGAGAACTGCTATGTCACTACAGGGTATACTCTTCTTCATGTTTCATTATTCATATTTTATGTGTCCTGGGGCATAAATATTCGAGATATCCCATTATGAATCGCCAAAGTCTTCCTATTTCTCCATTGTGCCACTCATATCCGAAAAATGAGAAATCAATCCAAAGTCAGTGGACCCAAATTGAATCATGACTATATAAGCTATTATGATATTCAGATTCAATATAGATGAAATCGCGGAATGGAAGCCGACCTTTTCTTTCCTTGGACCACGCAAGAATTCGTCGTCCGATTCCATTTTATTGTTCTTGGATGCTCCATAGGAATTCATCGCTATTCCTTTCCACCACTGAGAAAGGTTCATTCCGAATCACACGAGCAATCTCATTTTTTTTTTCGTTATGGTAATGCAATGCAAGAGGTCGGAAATCCGGTTGTTTCTGATGATGAAAAGAGGTTTTTTTATGTTATGTGAAATGAATTTATGAAAACCCGATATTTAAAGGTCGGTAATGTTAGAAGACGACTGTTGGTATCTGATGGTCGGATGCCCACGGTCGGTATCTCTTTGATAGCACAGACGGAGAGAATAAACGAACTCCTCGAGGGCTACTTAAGGAACTTTATTTAGTGCAAACCAGAAGGAGTGGAGCTGTTGGATGTTGCTCAATAATGCTATAACTTAACAACGAAAAAGCCCTGCGTCGAACTTAAACCCCTTCGACTTGGCTACGGGGTAACAGCTTCTGACACCCCACACTATTGTGAAGGAGGGGGCTAGCCCATGCACCCACTGCACGAGTGGAATACTACTTAGTCAAGTAGAAGGGCCAAGTTGAGAGCGAGGCAAGCTGGGAACGGGCTGAAACGTGCGAGACATTACCATTTGGTGAACGGTCTTTTCGTACTTTCAGTCCAAACTTCACTTTTCTAATTCGAAATTACCATTTGGCGAGACATTGTCGAATTCCTACTCAGAATTGGAATTCTCTATTTTCAATTGCCAATTTTGAGCGTCCATTTCATGATCATTCGTCCGTTGATCGTAATTCTAGTTTGTCTCGAGCTAACGGGCGGCTTTTGCAAACATTACGCGTATCGACTCTGTGATTCTCATCACACTGAGGATAACTCAAGTTATGACAGCTTTGGTTGTCATGTAATTGCGAAGGTTCATCGCTAGTTTCGACGGCTTCGATCGTCATAGTTCGATTTAGGAAAATTTGTAAATTATACATTGGTTAAGCGGCTTCACCCGCGATCCAATCGTATAACGCTAGCATTGTATTCCTTAATCATTATCTAATCGGCCTCATTGTCTCTAAATGTTCCATCGACAATCCTTATGGTCAAAGCGTCACTGCCTTTTTCAAGTTTCCTAGGTCCACGTACCTTGTTATACGTTAGCCTTTCCCTTTTGGTCAGTTTACTCAAGATTGATCAGATCTGAGCGAGACAAAACTGCATTACATCGTAAGGTACATTAACATTCAACAGTCTCAAAATGGCAAGGAAATTCAGAATGTCACAATTTTTCCCCCCTTACAGAAATTTCATCCTCGAAATTTAATATAAACCCAACTTAAGTAAACAAATGGGGGTATTGACGTCTCATAGCTTCTTCGCTTTCCCATGTTGCCCCTTCAGTTCCGTGATGTTCCCAGATCACTTCAATGGTTTCAAAATCCAAAACATGAGTCGGATCTAGTTCGTATTTCCTCAGCATTGACACATGAAATACATTGTGCACTTGTGATAAGTTTGGCGGCAAAGCGAGTCTGTAGGCCAAAGTTCCAAGTCGCTCCAGAATTTCAAAAGGACCTACTTATCTCGGGCTGAGTTTTCCCCTTTTTCCTAAATTGAGACAATCCCCGCATTGGTGATACCTTCAAGAAAACATGGTCACCAACTTGAAATTCCAATGGTTTACGTCTTTTATCAGCGTAGCTCTTCTGTCGATTTTGAGCCGTCCTCAACCTTTCTCTAATGACCTTAATTGCTTCGACAGACTTTCCACTAACTCAGGGCCTGTAATACTTCTTTCTCCCACTTCATCCCAACATACAGGCGTTCTGCAAGCTTGACCATAAAGTGCTTCGAACAGTGCCATACCAATGCTTTGTTGGTAACTGTTATTATACGCAAACTCCACCAAATGCAGTTGGTCTTCTCAACCACCTTTAAAATCTATGACACAGGCTCGAAACATATCTTCGAGCGTTTAGATCGTCTTCTCCGACTATCCATCCGTCTGTGGATGATATGTCGTACTGAATTGCAATCTAGTTCCCAAAGCCTCTTGTAGACTCTTCCAAAAGTTTGCTGTAAACTTAAGATCTCGATCCGACGTGATCGTAACTAGTACTCCTTGCAATCTCACAATCTGATGCATATACAACTCTACGTACCTTTTCATTGCAAAATCCTTTCGCACAGGTATGAAATGTGCCGACTTTGTTAGTCTATCCATAATTACCCAAATTGAATCATGACCTTTCTGACTCCTCGGTAATCCCATCACAAAATCCATCGTCACATGTTCCCATTTCCATTCAGGAATTTCTAGAGGTTGTAGCAATCCTCCTGGTTTGCAATGTTGAGCTTTCACCTGTTGACAGGTTAAACATTTCTCTACATGCTTAGCTACATCCACCTTCATTCCGTTCCACCAGTAGTGTTGACGTGGATTCTGATACATCTTAGTGCTACTTGGATGTATACTGTAGTTACTCCTGTAAGCTTTCGATAAAATCTTTTCCTTAAGTTCCTCATCACCAGGTACGCATAAATCTGAAACAAATACTTCAAATTGTGATGGTCTGTATAAATCTGAAACCTTTCACCACACAAATAATGTCTCCAAATCTTCAAGGAGAAAATAATGGCAGCTAGCTCCAAATCATGCGTCGGATAATTCATCTCATGAGGTCTCAACTGTCGTGAAGCATACGCAACCACTTTTCCATGTTGCATTAACACGCACCCCAATCCTTTTAGTGAAGCATCGCTATAAATTTCATAACCTCCAGGTCCAGATGGAATCGTTAACACCGGTGCGGTCGTCAAATGACGTTTAAGTTCTTGAAAACTTCTTTCACACTTATCAGTCCACTCAAACTTCGTATCCTTCAATGTTAACCTTGTCAGCGGAATTGCTATAGACGAAAACTTTTCCACGAAGCGTCTATAGTATCCTACTAGACCTAGCAAACTTCGTACCTCTATAACAGTCGTTGGTCTAGGCCAATTCATCACTGCCTCAATCTTTGAAGGATCCACAGAGATTCCGTCTCTTGAAATCAAATGGCCAAGGAAAGCAACCTTACTTAACCAAAATTCGCATTTACTAAACTTGGCGTAAAGCGAATGCTCCCTTAGGGTTTGCAGAACTACCCTCAAGTGTTTTTCATGTTCCTCATCACTCTTCGAATAAATCAAGATGTCATCTTGTCGCGACCCTCTCGAGGCGCAATGCCGTCGAGGGAGCTAATGGGCCGCCCGATATTGCCTGATCAGACGCGGGCCTCACCCAAGGTCCATTACCCAAATTACAACGGCAGGATATGCGCGGTCGACCTTCAGTGCGGTATGGTGACATGTGATATATGTACATGCCAAGGAGTCGCCACCAATCGTTTCGTGGAGGGTACGATCGGAAACCCTATCGAATAGTTGGGAGCGATCTATTCGATTCAGCGGAAACCAGATAAATGGGATCGGGGACTTAGTTACTCCAACTATCAGAGTTGACGCCCTTTCAGTACCTAAGCTAAATGGTTTATCTGATTTTAGGATTTCATACAGAAGAGTGGGTTTCAGATCCTAAATCTAGGAGTTCATGCAGAAGGGAATGACTACCCTATCACTCACAATCAATAGAAGTAAATGCGCAAATCAAGGATCCAGAGCTTGCGAATAAAGCACATGAAATCAGCATGATGTCCCTAATGAGGCCCTATTGGCCTAGAGAGGTATCAGTCAAGGCTTAGTAGGGATTTGACATGATTCGCCCACGAGGGGCAGAATCATAATTTTGAGAGATTTAGGGATAATTTGCCACAAAAAGGGAAAAATCGTCATCTCAGACGAAATCTGAGATCAAAAGGTGATGGAAATGGGATTGGTGATCAAATCCTTCCATTTCCTATTTTTCAGGAATTTCCAGAATTTTTCTGGAATTTAAAAGTGATTTTACCTTTTGAGGGGTAAAGTGGTCATTTTGGACAAAAACGGGAACTGCAAATCTCAAATATTAGGGTTGGTCACCCACCTGACCCAAACCCTAACTTTAAGCAATTTTCAAGACTTGACCGAGACACGAAAGACGATTTCCCATTGAGGGGAAAAATCATCATTTTGAGAAAAGGGACGAGACTCGAAAACCCAAGCCCAAGAATTTGTCGCCTAGCCGACCCCAATTCTTGCCTTGGCATTATCGATTTTATCTTAGCTTACGCAACGGAGATGACTTACCCTGTGACATTCCGAATTCCGACCCCTCTCAAGACTATGGAATGGAAGGATATCGATCGGTGTGTTTCAGTGGTATCTCGCTCGGAGCAGGCCACTCTCAAGTTAACTGACCGAAAGGGAAAGACTAACGCAAGGACGGGTACGTGGACCTGAGGATTTTAAATAAGAAATGGCGCTTTGACCATAATCATTGTCGAGGGAATATTTTGGGCCAGCAGAGATCGATCTATGAACGATCATGGAATGCATTAATAGCGTTATACGTTGGGACACGAGTGATTCCGCTTAACCAATGTGTAATTTGCGAGAATTTCCTAAATCGGATTCCGATGATCAGGACCGCAGGAACTAGCGATAAACCGTCGCAATTACATGACAACCAAAATCGCCACGGCTTGAGAAAAATCCCAAGGTTGATACGAGTAGCGCCTGCAAGAGTCGCCCGTCAGTTTGAGATAAACTGGAATTACAGTCGACGAGAGTTCGACATGAAATTGGACCTTGAGATTGGGCATTGGACATTGAGGAATTCCAACATTTGAATTGAATTTGACGTCGCCTCACCAATGGTCATTCAAAATGAGAAAAATGAAGTTTCGAACGAAAAGTGCCAAATGACCATTTTACCCCTCACCCTTTTGCCCTTTACTTAAGGATCTTTGAAAGGTCAAAATGGTCATTTACCTATCCCTAGTAGCTGCCAAAAATATGGAGGGAGAGCTGGTCAATGGAAGTCAAAGCTCAAAAGACCAATAATTGAGCCTTGCCATGTGTCATCTTTTGATTGGACCAAGCATTAAATGGCATTAATTGAAATCTTGACAAATTGGCACCAATTATTTGAGGGATGTCCATCTTGCAGCAGAAAAGTCGTGCTCCCCCTTCCTCCCCCACCATTTCCTTCAATTTTCCTCTCCAATTCCTCCATAGCCACTCTACTCGCTCGACCGGTTCTGTGCCTTCTGTTCGGTCAGCTCGAACGGCCCTTCCCGGTGTCCATTTGATGTGTTTCGACCACCACAGGTTAGATCTATGTGTCCTTGACATTTTCCCGTTGGTTTCATGGTTTTTGGAGGTCTGGTTAATTTATGGTGATATTTGGAAGAAAAGTGGACAAATTCTGAGCTAGCTGAGGAAAGGTGGTGTTTCTAGCTCATAGAAAATCCAAATGACCTCAAATATTCGAGGGTAGCTTCATAACTTATAGTACTACATGTGTATGAACAGAAATGATTTTTTCAATTGAGATTTAGGGGTGTTTCATGGCTGAGATTGAGTGGACAGAATTGAGTGAAAATCTGATCGGTGGACAATCTGTGCAGGTTGAGCCATTTGAACATCCTAGGGGTGTTATTTTGCTTCGAAATCATTAAGGGATGTCCTAGATATGTAAATCTAGGTCTTGGCAAGAAGATTGGACAATAAATTGGTGATTCGAGGTGAATTATGGGCTGTTGGAATAGGGCAAAGGAAGAACAGAATGCTGTCCAATGCTGTTCCAGCCTTGACCGAACCCTTTGGTGGTTCTAGGAAGTGTTTCTATGGTCCAAATTGATTATTGGGATGTCCTAGGATGTCAATTGATTTCTCGGCAAGAAATTAGTTCGATCGAATTGAAATTTGGCGCAGTTAATTGACGGGAATTGTACTTTGTCCATAGGACGATGCTTGACATGATTTGGCTATGCATTTGTGGGCTTTAGAAGGAATTGCACGTGGCATTTGTTAGCTTGCTCGAAGAGGTAAGTTATTCCTAAACCTTTATTAGGATGTTAGGTTACTAAAGGATGAAGCTTTGGGTTGGAATGAAAAGTTTTATGAAGTGATTTTGTGAGAGATGCGAGAAAACCCAAATCTGTCCTATTTTGACAAATTGAGCTTGAGTGGGTTATGGCATGGAAATGTTGAAATCAAGGTTGAATTGAGGAGTCTTAACTTGATCATGGAATGTGGTTGGGCTTTTGACATGCTTTGTGGAGATTTCTGTTTCGTTTGAGTATTTTGAGTGAATTGAATCATCAATTGAGTTTCAAGATGATTTATGAAACCATAATTTTGTGTCAAGCCTTGAATTTCGTGAAATGACCGTGTTCATTAAATTGTTTGAGGCCTTGTTTGAATTAATTCGTGTGTTGCATGTGCTTGACTGAGAATTTTATGATGGGGAATATGTTTTGTCCAGTTGAGGGACAATTGAAATGAATGCCTTGTTTTGGCGATGAATCTCCTGTGTTGTTTTTGAATGATGAATTTTGAGGCATGAATTATTTTCTTGAAATGAAAAAGCTGAGGCTTTCTATGACTGAAATTTTTATGAATAAAATGGCGTGTGGGATCGCCGAGGAAATTATGTGTGCACTGGCGTGTGGGATCGCCGGGAAAAATTATAAGTGCACGGGCGTGTGGGATCGCCAATGGGGTGTGGGATCGCCGAGAATTTATAATTTGGCCAATGTGTTGGGAGGGAGTTACTCCCATTGGACCTGACGAGGTCGTGCGGCTAGAGAGTCCCATACTGACACGATTCATCTGGATTGATAATGGGCGTCGAGAGTCGTATGGTGACCAAATCATCTCTAGGTCCGGACGCGAGAGTCTCATATGTACCGACGGGTCATATGGAGACCGAATCATCTTGCAGCCCTAAAGTGGGCGGCCCAAGATGGGCGGGAATGGAAATACTTGTTTTATGAGAAATTCAAAGAATGGGTTTTGAGAAATCGAAAATGCCTCATGTTTGAAAATTTGCCTCATGATTTGAAATTGGCCCAGAGAGGGGCGTGAAAGGAAATTGTCCCAGAGAGGGACGTGAAAGAAAAGAACGTATTTTCTGGATATTTCAAGGAATGATTCTTTTGAGAAAAAAGTGAAAATTTCCTCTTGTTTTTGAGATGGAGTCGAGTGCTTGCATGTGATTAAAAACCCTGCCTTTGTACGAAGCTTAGAGTTATCACGATTCTTCTTGATTGGATCAAGCTGTTTTGAAAGTACTAAATTCCATGTTTTGGAAAGTACCCCCGTTTTGCCATGCCAAAATTTTTAATACCAAAATTCCCACGTTTGTCAAAAGTGTCTGGAGGTACTGGCAGCCTAGTTTAGGGTTAGGTTCGACTTACTGGGATTATATATCTCACCCCGTCGTGGGACAACATTTTCAGGTCCCAAATGAAGGAAACCCGAGCTTGCTATGGATTGACATTTGAGGAAGTCATTGGAGGCAATGGAGATTAATCTGATTAAAACCTTAGGGATTGAATATATTCTTTGGAGTTAGAATTGTACCTGACTTTGGCATTAAAGAGAAGTACACCCTTTTCTTTAGTCCTAAGTCATCTTGTGTTTTATTTTTATGGAGTTGTCCTCGCTTTTGCATGTATGTTTCATATTGATCTTTTAGCAATGGCCATTGGTTCTTGGGAGATAATCAAAGGTAACGGCGGAGGTGGGATGCTCGCGTGCTCGTCGAGTTCGGGGCGTGACATCCCCGTTTAAGTGGTATCAGAGCAAGGTCAGCTCGATCCAATGTGTTGAGGTTTGGAGTGATAAGGAGTGATGACTTGAGGACAATTAGATAGTTAGACCCTAAGAATTAAGTATTGATTACTGAATCATGGGGATTATAGGCTTGAACTTGTGTTGCACTTTAATGGTTATAGTATCGATCTCGGTTGATGAATTTGAGTGGAAATATGATTGAGGTTCACGAGGAAGCAAATAGAAGTGAAGGAGCATTAAGCATGGATTTGAAGTGTAAGTGCGTTTGAGGTTAATAGATGATTGCTTATGAGTAAAAGGTCGATTTGATTTTATGATCGTGATTGTGACTTTGAGGTATATGGTTGATCCTAGGCACTTGATCTATGAGTTGAATGGTCCTTTGCGGTAATAGAAATCTTCTACTACTAAGAGTTGATCCGAGAGCGAATGTGATGTGGAGAGTGTTGAGGACAATCATTCATTGCATACGTTTATGGCAATAAAATGACAGTTGAGGAAGGTGAATGCATGAGCTTATCATTATTAGACTTGACAAACTGTCGCTTGGTATGGGACGAGTTGATGGGATACCTACAAACTGTAATGAAGCATGTTATGGGACGTGTGGAACGGGACTCTCTTCGTAGATGTATGTCTTGGGACAACCTGCAACGACCAGGTCTGATGAGGGCGGGGAGTGTACGCCGGGACAGAGAGGTTCGGACAAGGAGCGGCTCCTGGTAGGCTTCTAAGATAGCAAGGAGGCAGGAATGACCCAAGTCATAAATTGAAAGAGAGAGTCTAGGTATCGGATTGAGTCTAATTTTGGTTAAGAGATGTATTGCACCAAGGTGATCCTCACAGTGAATTTTCAAATTTGTATGGTATTTGTCATGGCGTATGTGATTGGCATGGTTAGGAGCTTCGTACATGGCAGTGGGTGTTGTTTGAAAAAGGAAATTTATGCTTGTGTTTGGCCTGTATGGCGAGTCTTGGCATTGAATGCCGTTGGGTAATGTCTTTTGAATGTGAGAAAACCTGTTGAGTTATTGTTAAGTCGCAGATATGTCTGGACTTAAGGTGTATACGTTTGATGCATTAATTTGTGGTTCGAGAGTTTATTTGATATTGGCCCAGTTGAGTTTTGGCCTTTGCCTAGTAATTGGCGAATAGCCGAGAAATTGCCTAGTTGAGGCTGGCTTGATGAGTAGTTACTGATGCAGGATGATTTGAAATCCCTGAATAATTGGCGATTGATTGAGGATTTGCTTAGAACCACTAGGCGGTTGATTGCTTGTAATGGCTATGATGTTGAGCAGCTTGAGACTGCTAGGCTCAAGGATATGACTTAATCCTTTAATTCCTGAAGGGAATTGTTATAGCCCGAATGTTATGAGAATCTAATAAGGTTGAACGACCAGAGTATGTTACAAGAGGATTGTAAGATATGAAAGGAATCTAGAACTGAAAGGAGTCGTGAGAACTGAGTAAAGATGAACAACTGAAGTATGAGTGATGAAAGAATATTTGGCTCAAGTTGGAAAAGTGCGCCAGACCCAATAATTGAAGGGGTCACAAGAACTTTGAATGGAAATGGGAAAAGTGGAAGGGTAGACAGACTCAAGAAGAAGTTGCCATTGTTACCCAAGTTGTTGAGACTGTTGTTGCTATTGTTGGCAAAGTAAATGGTAGAGATCGTGGGAAGGACGATGGAAAATGAGAAATGTGGAAATGAACCATGAGAGCTTTGAATAACTTGTGAAGTGGATCATGAGGTTGAGATCGACTGAGGTTCGATGGAAAGATGATCCCGAAACTGCCTTTCTCTGGATTGAGAACTTGGAAAAGAAACCTTAGAGGTTTTGGGTACACTGAAGAAAGGAAGTGATCCTGATAGTTCCTAGCCTTAAGAGGCTGTTGATGATTGGTAAAAGGCCACCAAAGGAAGATTTTTCCTTGAAGGCACGGTATTTAACTGGATTACCTTCGTCAAATTGTGCAATGAAATGTGACATTCTGAGATTGCTCGAGAGCAAAAGTTGTTTGGATTTTAATAGCCTTGCAAGGATCTGAAGACGATCGACCAATGTGAGACAGAGTTCTCAAGGTCGTTTAGGCACATACCAAAGGTGGTCCAAAACCCGTTGGGTAGGACAAAAGGTCTAGGAATGGATTGAATTCGAAGCCCCGTAGCTAGTTGATGCTTATGAATTTGAGAAGCTGTAAAAGCATAAATGAAAAGGTCAAATGATCGGAAGAGGTATAAGTGAGAAAGTTAACGCTTATGGATCATAGAAAGTGCCTATAAGGAATGGCTGATAGGCTGATTACCTGGGCGTAAGGCCCATAGTGGAAAAAAATTGAATTGATAGTCCGTCTCTTTTGTCATGGGAAGTGTTAAGGGAAAAATTGGCATATTAGTTGCCTGGGTTTAATGATTCGATGAGATTGGTTTGTGAATGAACTTAAACCATTAGAGATGGAATTATAAGCTGTTATTCACTAAAGGATAAGGCGTTGTCCTTAAGAATGATTGGACCATGAGATGGTCGCTGATGGAAAGAAAAGTGAATGGACTTGATAGTCCTGACTACGCGCGGTTCTAATGAATGGTTGAATAAGCGAAAAGGGTGCTTGGATTATAGCCGCATGGTGAGTTGATTTAATCGAATTGAATTTCCAAGGTGTGGATATGTGGAAACCAAAAAGGGACCTCGATCCTTGAAACCTTGTCACTTGAGGTGATTGAGTTAATGAAAGAGGAAGGCTAAGTACGGTGGCATCTGAATTCTAAAGTAAAGGCATTGTTGTGGTATAGACGTCCTATGGAACGAGAAGGACAAGGTGGACTTGAGGCAAGGGAATGCCATTGAAGTGTATAGTTCCTTCATAGGGTAAGATGCCCTAGTGTGAAAGGTAGAGAACATCCGAATTGTCTTGATATTAAGATTGATCGTCTGGATTGAGGAAGAAGATGCAGAATTTGAATGATCCCTGGAAGTGAAGTCTGAGAAACTGTCCTGTAGATAGCATTGAATTCCAGGATAATGTCGACGTTCGGTTAAATTGATGAAATTGAGACATGGTTGCATTAGCTGGTTGTGGAACCCAGAAGCTGAGGCACTAATGCTTCCTAAGGAAAGAGTGACAAAAATGAATGAAATATTGTATGGCCCTAGTGAGGACCCTTGAGAATAGAGAGTAAGATATGAGCTCTCAAGTGAATAGTACCATGGACAGTTGAAATGATTCGACACTTGGTAGTAGAAGAACTGATAACAATCGAATTAAGTATTCAAGGAGTAATTGGATCGATTGTTATCATCTTTAGAGATGATGATCAAATTATTCGAAGAGTCAAGAAGGACATGAACACTCGTTGTATGCGAAGAGTAATAAATGCGAGTTTCGGCTTAATAAGATGGCGTTTCTTAAGACGTAAAGTCTGTGAAAAATAGAATCCATGTGGAACCTTCAAGGGTGGGAAATGATAGTGGATTGAGTAAGGCCGATGTGAGCTACTAAGGCTTGAGGTTTTTCTAAACCTGATGGATTATTGTGGATGATGCGTAAGAGGAATCCCCGCAATAGTTAATCTAGTGATAGGACTGACTAAGAATGAAACGTATCGTGAATGGATGGATGAACACGAAGGAGTTTTAAGGACTTAAGTCAAGTTGGTGATCACGTCGACAACGGCATTTCCGTTTGGAATTGGAAAAATCCTGAGAACGTAATGACATGTCGTAGAAAAGAGATATGAAGCGTAACAAGGAGATCTGAAGTGGACATTGGGTGTATGTCGCGATAGTAAGACCTTACGAGTTGGAATGCCGAATGCATGATTGGAGTTGGCTCGCAAACGCTCTTGTGATAAAGCTTGAGAAACATTACTTGCGTGAAGGAAGGATGTGAGTTCACATAGACCGTGAGGACTTAAAGTATTTGGTTGCCTAAGAGAAATGAACGAGGAGCAACGTGGATGAATCAAAACTTAAGGACGAAGGAAGATATTTTATATCGCTATGGAAAGGCGAATACGGTAGCGGATGTGTATAGTAGGAAATTGAGCATCGTGTGCTTGGCAATTGGAGGACAGACCTTACCTCATGAAGTGAGAGATTCAACTTCTAAATCGGAAGTTTGTCGATTGACGGGCATAATAACTACCTCAAGTATTGGACCTGAGGGTCAGGAAGAGACTAAGGTATGTTAATCCACGGACATTAATGACAAAGGGATAGTGTGAATAAAAGTGACAGGGAGAAAATTCAGACTTCTGAATACCTGGGGAAAGAACATTGAAATTGAGAGTGGGAATTTTAAAGTTCAAGGACGAGGAAACGTGCCAACGAGGAAAAGCGTAACCGTTGTAAGATTGATGGAATAAATGGTCATTGGAGAATCTTGAATGGAATCAAGGACGAACTACTAAGGACTCAATCATGAATTTGCCTCAGAAGTCGAGAAGGCTATGGTTCGATGTGGACAACAGAGGTTAAACAAATGGAGCTTATATGTCCTGGACGATACGAGTCACTTTGGCCATAGAAGAAACGGTGAGGCGTTGATACCCCCATAAGATTGGATGATTTCGAAGGTTGTAAATTTCGAGGACGAAATTTCTTTAAGGGGGGAAGAGTTGTGGCATTCCGAATTCCGACCCCTCTCAAGACTATGGAATGGAAGGATATCGATCGGTGTGTTTCAGTGGTATCTCGCTCGGAGCAGGCCACTCTCGAGTTAACTGACCGAAAGGGAAAGACTAACGCAAGGTCGGGCACGTGGACCTGAGGATTTTAAATAAGAAATGGCGCTTTGACCATAATGATTGTCGAGGGAATATTTTGGGCCAGTAGAGATCGATCTAGGAACGATCATGGAATGCCTTGCTGGCGTTATACATTGGGACGCGGGTGATTCCGCCTAACCAATGTGTAATTTGCGAGAATTTCCTAAATCGGATTCCGATGATCAGGACCGCAGGAACTAGTGATAAACCCTCGCAATTACATGACAACCAAAATCGCCACGGCTTGAAAAAAATCCCAAGGTCGATACGCGTAGCGCCTGCAAGAGTCGCCCGTCAGTTTGAGATAAACTGGAACTACAGTCGACGAGAGTTTGACATGAAATTGGACCTTGAGATTGGGCATTGGACATTGAGGAATTCCAACATTTGAATTGAATTTGACGTTTCGAACGAAAAGTGCCAAATGACCATTTTACCCCTCGCCCTTTTGCCCTTTACTTAAGGATCTTTGAAAGGTCAAAATGGTCATTTACCTATCCCTAGTAGCTGCCGAAAATATGGAGGGAGAGCTGGTTAATGGAAGTCAAAGCTCAAAAGACCAATAATTGAGCCTTGCCATGTGTCATCTTTTGATTGGACCAAGCATTAAATGGTATTAATTGAAATCTTGACAAATTGGCACCAATTATTTGAGGGATGTCCATCTTGCAGTAGAAAAGTCGTGCTCCCCCTTCCTCCCCCACCATTTCCTTCAATTTTCCTCTCCAATTCCTCCATAGCCACTCTGCTCGCTCGACCGGTTCTGTGCCTTCTGTTCGGTCAGCTCGAGCGGCCCTTCCCGGTGTCCATTTGATTTGTTTCGACCACCACCGGTTAGAGCTCTGTGTCCTTGACATTTTCCCGTTGTTTCATGATTTTTGGAGGTCTGGTTAATTTATGGTGATTTTTGGAAGAAAAGTGGACAGATTCTGAGCTAGCTGAGGAAAGGTGGTGTTTCTAGCTCATAGAAAATCCAAATGACCTCAAATTTTCGAGGGTAGCTTCATAACTTATAGTACTACATGTGTATGAACAGAAATGATTTTTTCAATTGAGATTTAGGGGTGTTTCATGGCTGAGATTGAGTGGACAGAATTGAGTGAAAATCTGATCGGTGGACAATCTGTGCAGGTTGAGCCATTTGAACATCCTAGGGGTGTTATTTTGCTTCGAAATCATTAAGGGATGTACTAGATATGTAAATCTAGGTCTTGTAAAGAAGATTGGACAATAAATTGGTGATTTGAGGTGAATTATGGGCTGTTGGAATAGGGCAAAGGAAGAACAGAATGCTGTCCAATTCTGTTCCAGCCTTGACCGAACCCTTTGGTGGTTCTAGGAAGTGTTTCTATGGTCCAAATTGATTATTGGGATGTCCTAGGATGTCAATTGATGTCTCGACAAGAAATTAGTTCGATGGGATTGAAATTTGGCGGAGTTAATTGACGGGAATTGTACTTTGTCCGTAGGACGACGCTTGACGTGATTTGGCTTTGCATTTGTGGGCTTTAGAAGGAATTCCACGTGGCATTTGTTAGCTTGCTTGAAGAGGTAAGTTATTCCTAAACCTTTATTAGGATGTTAGGTTACTAAAGGACGAAGCTTTGGGTTGGAATGAAAGGTTTCATGAAGTGATTTTGTGAGAGATGCGAGAAAACCCAAATCTGTCCTATTTTGACAAATTGAGCTTGAGTGGGTTATGGCGTGGAAATGTTGAAATCAAGGTTGAATTGAGGAGTCTTAACTTGATCATGGAATGTGGTTGGGCTTTTGACATGCTTTGTGGAGATTTCCGTTTCGTTTGAGTATTTTGAGTGAATTGAATCACCAATTGAGTTTCGAGATGATTTATGAAACCATAATTTTGTGTCAAGCCTTGAGTTTCGTGAAATGGCCGTGTTCATTAAATTGTCCGAGGCCTTATTTGAATTAATTCGTGTGTTGCATGTGCTTGACTGAGAATTTTATGATGGGGAATATGTTTTGTCCAGTTGAGGGACATTTGAAATGAATGCCTTGTTTTGGCGATGAATCTCCTGTGTTGTTTTTGAATGATGAATTTTGAGGCATGAATTGTTTTCTTGAAATGAAAAAGCTGAGGCTTTCTATGACTGAAATTTTTATGAATAAAATGGCGTGTGGGATCGCCGGGGAAATTATGTGTGCACTGGCGTGTGGGATCGCCAATGGCGTGTGGGATCGTCAGGAAAAATTATAAGTCCACGGGCGTGTGGGATCGCCAATGGCATGTGGGATCGCCTAGAATTTATAATTTGGCCAATGTGTTGGAAGGGAGTTACTCCCATTGGACCTGACGAGGTCGTGCGGCTAGAGAGTCCCATACTGACACGATTCATCTGGATTGATAATGGGCGTCGAGAGTCGTATGGTGACCGAATCATCTCTAGGTCCGGACGCGAGAGTCTCATATGTACCGACGGGTCATATGGAGACCGAATCATCTCGCAGCGCTAAAGTGGGCGGCCCAAGATGGGTGGGAATGGAAATACTTGTTTTATGAGAAATTCAAAGAATGGGTTTTGAGAAAACGAAAATGCCTCATGTTTGAAAATTTGCCTCATGATTTGAAATTGGCCCAGAGAGGGGCGTGAAAGGAAATTGGCCCAGAGAGGGGCGTGAAAGAAAAGAATGTATTTTCTGGATATTTCAAGGAATGATTCTTTTGAGAAAGAAGTGAAAATTTCCTCTTGTTTTTGAGATGAAGTCGAGTGCTTGCGTGTGATTAAAAACCATGCCTTTGTACGAAGCTTAGAGTTATCACGATTCTTCTTGATTGGATCAAGCTGTTTTGAAAGTACTAAATGCCATGTTTTGGAAAGTACCCCGTTTTGCCATGCCAAAGTTTTTAATACCAAAATACCCACGTTTTTCAAAAGTGTTTGGAGGTACTGGCAGCCCAGTTTAGGGTTAGGTTCGACTTACTGGGATTATATATCTCACCCCGTCGTGGGACAACATTTTCAGGTCCCAAACGAAGGAAACCCGAGCTTGCTATGGATTGACATTTGAGGAAGTCATTTGAGGCAATGGAGATTTATCTGATTAAAACCTTAGGGATTGAATATATTCTTTGGAGTTAGAATTGTACCTGACTTTGGCATTAAAGAGAAGTATACCCTTTTCTTTAGTCCTAAGTCATCTTGTGTTTTATTTTTATGGAGTTGTCCTCGCTTTCGCATGTATGTTTCATATAGATCTATAAGCAATGGCCGTTGGTTCCTGGGGGATAATCAAAGGTAACGGCGGAGGTGGGATGCTCGCGTGCTCGCCGGGTTCGGGGCGTGACATACCCCTAAAGGATAACATCGTCAAGTCTCGGAAAGAACGGATAAGAAACCCCAAAAATAGGGTTGACCAGTTGTCTGTGGTCAATCCTCGATTTTTAGGGATTTCTGGAGTGTCTAGGATTTCCCCACGATTTACCATATATTTTTTGGGATTTTCTAGAATTTTCTGGCATTTTTTAGGATTTTCTAGGATTTTTTGATTTTTTTTTATTAAGAATAATGTTTCGGACCGGGTCGACCCGACCCACTCGGGTCGGAACCCAGCCCAGACCCGGACCCGCATAGCACGTGCCCAAAACGACGACGTTTCGTCTCTTTTTTATTTTCGATATAATCGGATTTAATCCGACGGCCCTCAATGAACCGCGTGGCTAATCCACGACCACCGAATGAGATTACTACAACCAACGGTTCAAATTGAATGAAGACTCGACCAGGGCCGTTTGATCTGACTACTTAAACCTACAGCCACGATTAAAACGTGAGGCTTGATATGGACCGTCCACTCATACTAACCTAAACGACGTCGTCTACAAACTAACCCAAATGGCGCCGTTTCAGCCAATTTCGATTTTCTGATTTAAAACTATTTTCGAATAATCCTATTTACTAATCGGACGGTCACCATTTATTGGACTCGATTAACCCTGACCGTCCGATCTACTTATTCGAATAATAGACTCCTAACGGCCTGCTCACTAGACTAACACGTGGACCAATGGCCGAATGCCACCTAGGACTTTGACTGTTTGACCGGCCACGTCATCTTCTTCTTCAACCTCGCGACTGTCTCTGAATGGACAGCCACGACTCTCCGGCGATGATCCGACGGTAGGATCTTGATGAAATCACGCGAGACCAACACTAATCGACTCGCAATCACTTCTAGTCTAACATATCTGAGAATTGGAGCACCTAATTCACAAGATTACGAGCATCAAGCAGAATGTCGAGTACGGCCATGGCAACCTAATAGCTCGATTCATAGCGAATCATGGCAATTCAGTCACAGAATAGTGCCAATGGAGGTTCAGAAGACTTACCTCGAGCTCCGATTGAGCTCGCTCGGCCCAGATTTGGATGGGTGACGTTGAACAGTGGTTCGGCAATGGAGGTTGGATTGGAAGACTCGATTGGATGTGTTAAGACAAAATCGATGCAAACAAGATATGCGACAGTGGTCAGTGATGCCCCCGGAACAAAACGCACACATTAACTGCAAGAATAAACAAGAAATGCATTAGTCGCCATTGATACCCAGTAAGAAGCTCGAGACTGTGACTCACCTGTTCAGGCTATCTTAGGCCGTGCGGCCAACGACGATTGCTTCCTCAGAGCTTGGGCGACCTCCTCACGACTTCGTCAAGCTTCGATTCAGCCTCATGAGGCCCAACCAGTGCTCTGTCAATCCGAGCTCCACCCTCGACAATGGCGATGGAGGGGAGCTCTTTCTTTCTCTTTCTTTCTCTCTGTTTGTGACATTATGAATTCCAACCCTATCTCGAAGCTTATTAATGAATGAATGTCTATCGATGTATTCCAGTTAATCTCGCTCAGAATTGATCACTCTCGAGTCGACTAACCAAAGGGGAATGGCCATATGGGATTTAAAGTACGTGGACCAAGGAACTTAACCACGAGTCGACGCTTTGACCATAAGGATCGTCGAGGAAATATTTTGGACCGCAAAAGGTCGATCTAAGAATGGTTTTGGGACGATTTGCTAGTGTCATGCGATTGGTTCACGGGTGATTCCATATAACCATGACGTGATTTGCGAATTAACCTAAATCGATTCCTAACGGTCGTGACCTTCGGGACTAGTGATTGACCCTCGCGATTACATGACAACCAAAGCTGCCGTGGTTCGAGTAACTCTTAAACGTGACATTAGTCGCGGGTCGATACGCGTAACTCCTAAGAGCCGCCCGTTAGTCTGAGACGCGCTGGAATGACAATTGACTGAATTTAGCCATGGATTGGACTTCGAGATTGGAGGTCGGACATTCGAGGGTCGCAATGGAGTAAATTTGGACGTCGCCTCATTGTTGACACCTGATTTTTGACTATCTTTTATTTCAGTTTTTATTTCTAAAATTAATTAAAAATAGCAAAAAAGGTCAAAAAATTGCAAAATCAACTATGGAAGCCTTAGCCTAACCTTAGGAACCAATTTTGAACAAAAAATATTTTTTGAATTTTTTAATATTTTTTGGAATTTATTTAATTATTAAAATACCCAAAAAATCAGAAAAAATACCATCCGTGGTCAGAAAATTACACAAAAATATTCAGAAATTTTATTTTAATTTCCTCTTTAATATTTTCAAGTGTTCGACGAAATGCCCGATTCGGCTTGGTGACTTTTGGCTCTCGGCCGTGTGGTCTCGGGGGTCTAGGGTAGCTAGTTTCGCCTCAAGTCTTCACTAGAACCGACCCTAACCTCGTGTTGACGTTCGTTTTGCATCGGAAACCGCCGAGAGCGGCGGTCCGAGCTTCGCCGGCCGCGGTCCAAACCGGGAGCTTGGCGAGGGGATTTCGGCGGCCGCCGAGCCGCAGGCGGCCTCAGGTAAGTCCCTAGACTTTGTTTGGATGCTGTGTGAACAATAGAAATCGGGTTTAGTTGCAAAAAATTTCTAAAAAAATCTTCGCCGGCGCCGGTCGGGGGGAGGCTCGGTTCGCCTGTTTTCCACGTCGTCATGGTTTTGTTTTTAGCTGAATCGTGTTGCTGAAGTCTTAGAGAGTCGAATGGTGTCAAAAGAGTGAAAAAACATTGAGGTTTGCCTCGGTTTGGCGGTTCTCCGGCGAGATTCCGGCGAAGTCGCCGGAATTTGTACTATTCATCGTCTTCTCCGGCGACTTCGCCGGCGGGTCAACGGTCAAAGGCTGACGTGGCGAGCCACGTAGGCGGCCACGTCAGCAGACGGGGGCCACGGCCGGGCTTAATGAGGGTGGACGGTCCGGATCGCGACACATGTCGCGATCCTGTTTTTTTGGAAAATATTAAAATGATTTTCAGAATTAATAAATTTATTTTCGGAATATTAATTAAATTCAATCCGACGGTCGATGTTGTGCCAAGTGGCACTCCGTGGGACGTCTGATCTAGTCCAAAATCGGACGCACCGAGAGTCGCCACGTGGCACGATCCGGAGCGTCCGTTTTAGTGGATTTTTCTAAAATGAAAATAAATTGATTTTTGATCTGACGGTTAAGATCGAGCCACGTGGCTCCCTCCAAAGCGTCCGATCTAGTGGAAGATCGGACGCACAGGATGATGCCACGTGGCGCAACGACAGCCGTCGGATCCGGAGAATTTTCGGATAATTAAGTAAAATAGATAAAAAATCATAAAAATTGTTAAAAAAATGGAAAAATGTTTAAAAATATAAAACGGCGTCGTTTTAGGCCGGTTTCGACCCCTAGGGTCGGGCCGGGCGCCCGAGAGGCGTGGGCCGGGTCTGACCCGGCCCGGAAAATATTTTTAAATATTAAAAAAAATTCAGAAAATAATAAAAAATAATAAAAAATTCAAAAAATAATAAAAAAATAGAAAATCATAAAAAATCCGAAAAATTCAGAAAAATTCTAAAAAATTCCAGAAAATAGGAAATGGCCACATTCAACCGGCCATGACTTGTTTCGGGTCCTTCGACCCCCGATATTTTCAGAAATGACGGTTTTGCCCTTCCGGCAAACCATCTTCCAAAAAAATTCTAAAAATCCAGGAAAATCCCAAAAAATAGGAAATGGCCACAATCAACTGGCCAAGGCTCATCCCGGGTGTTTTGAACCCCGAACCTTCTTAAAAATGACGATTCCGCCCTTTGGGCGAATCGTCTTCCAAAAATTGAAGAAAAATCAAGAAATTCCAAAAAATTCTCAAAAATGGGAAATGGCCACAATCAACTGGCCATGGAATATTTTGGGTAATTAGGTATCCAAACCTTCCAAAAATGACGATTTTGCCCTTCGGGCTAATTGTCCCCGAATCTTCCCATTTTACCCCTAGTCCTAAATCACATCTTCCCTAAGCCCTTATGGCTATACTAGGAGGCCAATGATTGAAGTTGATGTGCATTGACATGATTTATTTATACACTTGACTTGCGCTTTCATTATATTGACTGTGATCTGATAGGACCAGTCTTCCAATCTGCATGAAACCCTGATTCATACCTATCTCACCCAAAATCGCGCCTGCATGAACTCTTAGTCAGGAAAATCACTCGCTTTAGGTACCGAAAGGGCGTTGGTAATGACACCAGCGTAACCAAGTCCCCGAACCCAAAATCTCTGGTTCCGCAGAACTGATCGATCTCTCCCAATCGGTCAGTAAGGTTTCCGGTCTACCCTCCAAGAAAGACCGGTGGCGACTCCAAATGCATGCACAAGTTGCACATGCCACCACGACCACACTAAGGTCGAAAGCGATCGACTTTTATCGTCGAATCCCTCAAAAGACATACTCCCGCCGCGATTTGGTATGGGCCTGGGAGGGCCCGCGCCAATCTAAGGTCCGCGATCCACATTTCAGAGTGGGGACCCGCGATCGGTAATCCATTAGCCGCGTCCGATTTTCGGAAGGGTCGCGACACTCATCAATGAGTTAGTAAGATTAGGATTAGCCGTATAAGTTAGAGAAGCGAGTTCGGATCGACGAGTGAAATCGACCCTTTTACCCTAAGCTTAGTACCCTTTCCCCATTAGTTAAAACAAGGGCAATTTGGACATTGCCACCTCCCTACCCTTGGCCGAATTTTTGAAGGGCAATTAGGTCTTTAGCCACTTGAATTATTGAACTTGACCATGGACAAGACTTAAACCCCATCACCAAATCTCTTACACCATGTCATTCATAGTCACTATTCATGTCCTTTCCCCATTACCTACCCCACTCACCCATTCTCCCTCCAATTTCCATCACCTCTTATAAGGATCTCTCTCTCTCTACCCCTCCATTTGCACGACGCCACTCTCTCTCTTCCTCCATTGCTCGCCCACCTCTCTCCCTCACGCTCTCCCTCCCGTTGGCTCTCTCACGCCATTCCCTCTCCCCTCGGCCCTTAGGTGGACGAACACCCACTGTCGCCGCCTCAAGCCGCCCTAAGCCGACCTCCTCTTCATCCCGAGCTGAAGGATAGCTCCGTTTGAAGCCCGGAATCCCCTCGAGCACCCCACGACCAGAATCGAAACGGGAGGAGAAAGTGGGTTGTTCTTGATGAGTTTGACACAATCTTGAGGTAAGCGACTCTAGGAACCTTAAGGACTAAGATAGGAAGTTATGAAATTATGTTAGAAGTGATATTGAAGTTGTTTTTGGCCGTTTATTGCGTGAACTCCTAGGGACCAGATTTGTTCGCCGAGGACTAGCTTGTGCCGCGCCATTCCCACGCCACTTGCCGCCGGTCTTCTTGAAGCTTTAAGCTAGGTAAGCTTATCCTAACCCCTAGCTAAGACCTTGTGTGATGGAAAGACCGAGTGAGTGATCGTTTGACGAGTTTAATGGCTAAATGGGCGAGAAACCCTAGAGAACCGAATATGTTCTTGGAGGAAGCCGAGCATGGCCGCACCTTTTAATGCTTGTAGTGTTGATTCCTTGGTTGAAGTACGTGGTGAACATCCCTAGGTAGGAACCGAATACTCATATGTTTGTGCTAGGTATGTTAGATGTGAGTTGAGCTTGATCGATGTCATGAATTACTTGATTGATTTTAGGAGTGCTAGGCAAGGGTGTTAATTGGCGACCTACCGCGTAAAAATAACCTAATGAACCCTATTCCTATTATGGCCGTGAGCACTAGTAGGGGATGAGTGATGGGAGCGGCACCATGATTATGATTGACGGCCGTACGAGATTAATTGATGTATTTGGTGACCTTGTCGATTGATTGGTTCCATGACTTTGTGGCACGACCGAATGATTATAGTGATGATTGATGAGTGATATATTATCAGGTATGACTTGATCGTGAAGTATGGTAATGGCCTCGATTGATTGTGATGTGATGGTATGCCACGATGCGGAGTTGTGATTTGAAATGGCCGAGAGGTCCGTATGGACGATATGCACATGTGATTGTTCCGTACTATGATTGGTTGAATTATAGCCTATGTGCATATAATGCCCTGATGCGTTAAACGCGGGGCTTAGTGACATCATGATGCGTTAAATGCGGGATAGACCTGAGGCGTTAAACGCGGGTCATGACATGGCATCGGAAACCTGAGGCGTTAAACGCGGGTTCCTTCATTTATTAAGCCTGAGGCGTTAAACGCGGGCTCTGCCATGAGTATTACGATCGAAATATATATATAGATATATATATATATTTATGCTACCCTCAATGCTATGTGATGTTAAGTGCCAAGGTACGGAAGCCAAGCCTAGCCTAGATTGGTGAACTTTATGTCAATTTGTGCTTTAATTGAGTTACCGCATGCCATTGCCTGTTTTTGTACAGTTGGTCATTGCATGTGTTTGGGTACGTCTGGAAGTCCCGAGTGCCTAGCTTAGGGTTAGGACTAGCTTATTGAGTTTATCTCACCCCGTCGTGGGACCCACCTTTCAGACCCCAAGCCCTGACCATGCCGCCGCCAGCTTTTGGGGTGCCAGTGATGACCGAGATGTACGTTACTGAGTACCCAGTGGGCGAGGATGAGGTTTTTATCTATGAGCGTAGTATAGTTTCGGTGGAGGACGGGACAGACCATTGGAGGCTAGATAGGTCCGCAACATGGTGGTATCGAGACGACGTCGCTACTTGGGGACCTCTGTGATCTTTTGACGTGCCTTGGGATATCCTTGAGGAGCAGGACCCGATGATCACATACCCACCTGATGGCGAGATTTTTGATCCGATGACCGGCCTCGAGCCAGGCGTGGGCCTTCCAGCAGTGCAGCCACAGCATCCTGTTGCAGATGGCGAGGTCATCGAGCCCTCTGATGCCGACGACGTTCCCATGGAGGAGGTGGGGTTCGAGTGGGAGATTGTAGGCGCCGAGGGCGAGCCCATGGACTTAGGGTTCGATTCAGAGGAGGAAGACATCCTAGTGTATTTCGAGTCAGAGCCAGAAGAAGAAGTCCCAGAGGAGCCTCAGCCGGGCGATTGGGTAGAGTACCATCCAGCGGCCGGTGTCGCCTGATCCATCAGCAGCAAGCCTGTCTTTTAGGCCTTGTAGCGACTTCTGATTTTTGGAATACCCCTTAGGGCAGTGACGCGTGTTCCTTAGTAGATGTCTCTTTTTGAGTAGGCTAACCCTTTTCCTCTAGCCCTAGTTATCTTTAGTAGTTCTTGTGTATTTTGTAAGACTGAATGATTGTGATTTAATGGTTAAGCTTCTGTTTCCCTCAAGTCATCTTATTGTCTTATGCATGGAGTTATGTATGTCGCTTCCGCATGTGCATATGAGTCTCATTAGCTAGTGCGATATTTTGGATCCTGGGCAAGAGACTAAACAGTTAGGCAGTATGGCGATGTTGCGCGCTCGAAAGGACTCGGGGCGTGACACTGTTCGATTCAGTTCCACTCTCTCTAACTGAATCAACCGTCCTCCTCAACAGAAAACTCTCGTAGGCTTATATAGCCTTCTCGAATTTTGGCACCGAACGGGAGAGGCGAACTAACTCGAATTGCACGTGCAGCCACGTGCTTTTAGGCCCAAACGACGTCGGGGAGGATGGGCATTTTCGTCCAACTCCGTTTGGTCCTCCGGCGGCACTCATCTCGTGTGAATTTGGCACGAATTTATCCCGCGTTTGAGAATACTGACTTTCGCGGGTTTAAAGGTTTGACTAACCTCGCCGGAGCTCGTCCGGGGATCATTTGTCTTGGGGCCGGTCTTGATCGAAAGGTCTTGAGGTAAGGAGTAAGACGCCCACCAATGCTTCTTTAACTGCCGCCGATTGCTTGGTCAATTTTGTCATCGAAATCAGACCTTCCACTGTTCATCTGCGCAGGATCTTGAGGAAGAGGATGACACTATAGCGGACCGGTTCGACCGATCCGACCGGCGGTCTGACCGGTCCGAACCGTTTCAGGCTTATAATTTTCCAAATTAAATCCAAATTAATGGGAAATTTTTGCAATTGGACCTCATAATCGAATTTAGGGCATGGATTTTATCTAAAAATGAGGTTTTACCCAAAAGTTCATATCAATTTCTATAAAAACCCCAAATTTTCATGTAATTGTAAATTGGGGAATTGTGCAATTGAAGGCTCAAATGATCAAATTGAGCCAAATTACCTATGTCAATCGATTCAAAATGGTGAAACCCATTGGGTAGTATGTTTAATTTGTAATGATAGTCCTTGAATTGAAAGTAATTTGAAATATGCCCAATTTCGAGGACTAAAAAACAATTAAGTATGCAATTTTGCCAAATTCGGGCAATTGAGCAATTTGTGCAAACAATTGGGCTAAATTGCAATAAAGTACAGTTAGATTGGATGTCAAGATCCTAGAAAATGCCAAACTTGCAAATTAAAAGACTCAATTGATATTTTTTTATCAAATTCCATCATACGTATTACAAAGGAACACATAAAATTGAATCTAATTTTGGACCTTTTGTGAGGTTAAAAAGATAAGGGATTTAAAATAAAAATATTGGCTATTTTTCCATATTTTTGTGATCTCAAATGCTATTTTTCTTGATGTTTCTAGTATTTTCCTAATTTCTGAAAATATTAAAAAATGCGAAAAATATGAAAAATTATTTTTTTCAAAAAGGGTTCCTTAGGCTTGGCCAAGGCCACCAAAGTTGATTTTATAATTTTTTGACTTTTTATGGGTTTTTCACGAATTTTTAAAGAAATTACTAAAAAAGGCTGATCCAAAATTAGGTGTCAACAGCTGCCCCTCTTTGAGAGGAATCTCGCGAGAGGTTTCTCTCAAAGACAGGTGACACCTAAGTCTAGATTGACTTTACTGGGAAATAGAAAAATGAATCTTGACATCTAATCTTTCTTGTCTCGCTGGTGAATGCTTTGCCTTATTTTTTCCGATATGAGAGAAAGAGAGGCTGGATAGAGATGCTCACCTGTTACTTACCTGCCTAATGCTCGTGCGGCATGTGTGGTGTATAGCGGGTTCAAGTAGATATCTAGGAGCTTGTCTCTTGAGCGTCCTAGGGCAGTTAAACTCTAGCTGGTATGGTAGGCCATACTAGAGTGGGATTCCTATACTTGACAGGAATCAATGAATGACGCACCAAGTCTCTTAGGGAATTTTAGAACTTTTGATCCGTATGGTGGATCAGACCATGAATAGGACTCCTCTCTACTAGGAACCTATGGATGACGCACCCGTTCTGTAGGGAATGTCCAATATTTTGATCCTTCTGGGGGATCAGGCCGAGAATTGGACTCCTCTCTACTAGGAACCAATGGATGACACACCCATTTTGTAGGGATTGTCGAACATTTTGATCCTTCAAGGGGATCAGGCCGAGAATAAGACTCCTCTCTGCTAGGAACCTATGGATGTCGCACCCGTTCTTTAGGGATTGTTGAACATTTTGCTGATCCCATATTCTAAGGGATTGACTAGGGTCTATACAAGTGAGGTGTACCTAACTCTTAGGTTTGCCAAATGAGCTATTCTAGGTTTAGGAA
The DNA here is from genome assembly GCA_021437785.1 of Rhodomyrtus psidioides. Taxonomy (NCBI): domain Eukaryota; kingdom Viridiplantae; phylum Streptophyta; class Magnoliopsida; order Myrtales; family Myrtaceae; genus Rhodomyrtus; species Rhodomyrtus psidioides. The sequence continues at coordinate 3,384,044 of JAILYB010000058.1, read as the reverse complement.
TTACCTAGAACCTTACAGAAAGCTGGTTCTAAAAGTTGTCCTTTTGACATGCAAGGTGTTATTCTGGGATTTGGGGATTCCAAGTATCCTGCAGAAAACTCGAACCTGCAAAAACCTTGATAAGATTCTTCTGAGATCTAGGGATTACCTGAAATCTTACAGAAAGACGATCTTGAATACTGTCCTTTCGACATTGGAGGTGACATTCTGGGATCTGGGGACTCCAAGCATCCTGCAGAAAGCTCAAACCTGTAAAACTGAAATCTCACATAGAAATGATTCTGAAGATTGTCCTTTTGACATTGGAGGTGACATTATGGGATCTGGGGACTCGAGGCATCCTGCAGAAAGCTCAAACCTGTAAAATCGAAATCTCAAATAGAGATGATTCTGAAGATTGTCCTTTTGACATTAGAGGTGGCATTCTGGGATCTGGGGACTCCAGGCATCCTGCAGAAAGCTCAAACCTGTAAAACTGAAATCTCATGAAGAGATGATTCTGAAGATTATCCTTTTGACATAATGATAAACATAATGCAGATAAAGGTTCATTTTAACCTATGCAATTATGTAAAATGACTTGGGATGCTGGAGATTTGTTCAAAATATCTTCAAGCATGCGATGATGATCAAGAACCCTTGTGAGGAAAATCCTTGGATCAAACAACTTGAAGTTTCCAACCAAAGCTTGCTTTCGAGCATTCTATTGGAGTATCTTTGTCAGAAAGGTCTTCTTACCAATTTTTCTGACTTGGTCTTTTCATAAAAAGAGCACTCGAATTTCCTAATACCCTGTACCGGGTTTTCGGGACCGTTCGCAGCGCATACATTCAGATCAATCGGGAGGTCTTTACGGGACCGTAATGTTGGGCTTGGACATGGTTTCCGAAAGGGGACTCACTTTCTGAGTCAGGTCCTTTTGTCAACGAAGTTTTCTTTCATCTGCTCCGAGTTTACAAGTCAAAAACCATGCAAAAATGAGAAAGAAATAATCTTGCTCGAACTTCTTCGAGCTAAGCTTAGACATTTAACCTTATATTAACCCAAATGCTTTAATCAGAAAAGACTTCTCGAGGTTGTAACATAGGTAGGTTTGGGGGCCAAAAAGAAAGGCTTGTTTTTGGTTCAGAACACGCGAAGGGTCTATCATTGGTGATCATTGCAGATTTGCTGCCGATCCGGTACCTTACGGTTCAAAAAGTGTCTCAGTCTTTGAGGTGCATCGGTAGCCTTTGGAGAACCCCTCTCTTGTGCTAGTGCGACGTCGACATTTGAATGCGACATAATCTGGAAGTGTCTTTCGTAGTCCAGCTCCCTTGGGATTTTTCTTTTACAATCAGATCTCACTGGTGACCTTTATACATAGATATCATGCCATCTTTTTGGCATTTACAAGATTAAACACATGATTCACAAGTGTACAAATATTTGGAGGGGCATTGGCCTTGTTTTTACCAAGCAATTTGCTTTTTCTTGATGCCCAAGATTAGATTTTTCTCTCCTTCTTTTTTGTTGAAATCCTAACTTTTCCTTTCTTTTTGGAGTCAGGATTTTCAAATAAGTGTGCTAGATGTACAGCTTTGAATCTTAACACTCCGACATTAACCCAGGAATTTTTATCCTTCCTATTCTTTTTGAAGTGACGTCGTTTCTGCCTTAGGATATGCAATGATTACCAACGGGTTTGCGAAACGAATGTACAGGCTCAACTGGGCTGTTCAAAGGGTAAAAGTGTATAGGGTAGAGAAATGGATGCTTTTCGTCATCCTAAAGCACTTGAATTACCATAGAAGTTAAAATGACAAGCAACACACGAAGATTGATGCAAGTCTGAGCAAGAGAATTTCTAGCCATTTACCTATTGATACTTTTGGAAAAATTATTTTGTTTTTCCCTAGGCGTTTTACCCCGCAAGAGATTCTAATGACACATCATGTATAATTTGAACATGCTTGGACAATCTCTGATCTTTGACAGGTGTGCAATAAATGCAAGAAATTCATTTCTCAAGAACGAGATTTATTTCTAAGTTCGGGCATGTGAATATTTATTTTCTTGCTCTTTTTATCTTACGGAAGATGCGAGAAGTTTTACTGCGTTTGTCTTCCGTCTTCATCAGGCATTCCTGCATGTAGGATAGAGTAGACATCCTTGTGAGTGAAAGGTGACTTAACCTTTGATGGAACAGATACATATCACCTGATACTTGGTGTTGAAGATCTTTCTGTCTTGGGTTTCATTTGGATGAGTCCAATTCTGAGCCCACTTCTTGGAATCCTGCAAAACTGAACACAGGCTAGTGTATGCATGGATGCATGATATGCTTATGCAATGGCTACTATGGCGGTTCGGGTCATTTCGGAACAAGCCACATATTCAACATCTGATTTCATTTCAATGGTAATATTTCTTCACAGGATCTGAATTTACAGGGTGCCCCAATTCTTCTCCTTCAGAATTTACAAGAATCAATGCTCCTCTTGTGAGAATCTTCTTGACAATATAGGGGCCTTCATAATTTGGGGTAAACTTACCTCCCGAATGGACAACATTTGGCTTAGTCTTCTTTACCACCAGATCATTCACCTCAAAATTGTTTGCTCTAACCTTTCGATTGAATGACTTGGCCACCCTCTTCTAGTAGCCTTGACCATGACAGATGGCTCTAAGACGCTTCTCGTCTATCAAATTCAGTTGTTCATATCTGTGCTTGGAGTATTCTGACTCGGAGAGTTTACCCTATGATAAGATCCTTAAAGAGGGACTTTAACTTCCACGGGTAGGACTGCTTCCATCCCGTACACCAAACTGTAGGGGGTTGCCCTTGTAGAAGTCCTGATAGAAGTTCAATATGCCATTAAGGCAAATGGTAGACTTTCATGCCAATCCCTATAGTTTTCAGCAGCCTTAGCCAAAATTCTTTTGATGTTCTTGTTGGCTGCTTCCACTGCCCATTCATCTGTGGGCGGTAAGGGGACGAATTAAGATGTCGAACACCAAAGTGGTCAAGCAGATTATCGACAATATTGTTGTTCAGGTTGGACCCATTATCTGTAATGATCGCCTGATGGGTACCATATCGAGAGATTATATCTCTCTTAATAAACCTTGCTACATTTCTTGCGGTGACATTCTTGTAAGAACTGGCTTCTATCCATTTTATGAAGTAATCGATTGCCACCAGGATGAAGCGATGACCATTTGAAGCCACGGGGCTGATAGGTCCTATCATGTCTGTCCCTCACATAGAAAAGGGCCAAACTTTAGACATTTGATGCAATTCATTCGGGGGTGCATTAATCTTATTGCCGTATATTTGGCACTGGTGGCATAACCGGACATGTTGACAACAGTCTGATTCGATGGTCATCCAATAATAGCCAAGCCGCATGATCTTTCTAGCGAGAAGATGACCGTTCATATGAGGCCCACATATACCTTCGTGGATCTCCTTCATGAGAATATTTGCTTCTTTAGCATCTACACACCTTAATAAAGTGGAGTCAAATGACCTTTTGTACAGAACTTGTCCACTGAGGAAGAACTTGCTGGCCATCCTAGTTATATATCTCTAGTCTCCTGCCTGGCATCCATCAGGAAACTCCCCCTTTAAGAGATAATGCTTGATGTCATAATGCCACGGCTCTCCATCAAACTCTTCTTCGATCAGCATACAATAGGCTGGCTTTTCAACTATGCCGATCCTCAGGGGTTCTATTTCTAACCCATCGGTTATTTGTAATATTGAGGCCATGGTGGCTAGTGCATCTGCAAATTGGTTATGAGATCTTGGCAGGTATTCGAATGACGCCTCTTCGAATGTACGTGTCAATTCTTCGAGGTACTCATGATAAGGGATGAACTTTACGTCTTTCATCTTCCACTCTCCCTGTGTCTGCAAAATGATGAGTATGGAATCTCCATAAACTTGCAACTTATGTATTCCCATGGAAATGGCTAATCGTAAGCCTAGAATGCACGCCTCGTATTCTGAGATGTTGTTGGTGCAGGGGAAAGTCATCTTTGCCGCAACAGGATAATGTTGATCATCAGGGGATATCAGCACCGCCCTAGTGCCTGCTCTTGATAGATTAACAGTACCATCGAAAATACATGACCCATTTATCCTCTGTCAGGTTCAAAACTTGGCTTTCGACCTTTGTTTCTCGGGAGGACTCGCAAGTTGATGGGCCTTCTGCCAACATGTCTGCTATGGCTCTCCCTTTTACTGACTTTTGTGGAGAGCACCTGATGTCAAATTCAGACAACATCACCTGCCATTTTGCTAACTTTCCAATCAGCGCAGCTTTCTCCAGAAGGTATTTGATGGGATCATTTTCAGTTACCAGCTGAACATGGTGATGTATGGTATATTGTCTTAATCTATGAAGTACCCATACCGTTGCTACGCAAGCCCTTTCAACAGGTATGTACTTTGCTTCAGATGGCGTGAACTTCTTACTCAAGTAGTAGACGGCTCTTTCCTTCCCATCTACCGGGCTGGTTTGGGCAAGTAAGGCTCCCAAAGATTCATGTCGTATAGTCAGATATAAGGGCAAGGGATGACTTGGGATGGGTGGCACAAGTACTGGTGGAATGACTAGATAGTTCTTGATCTTTTGGAACGCCTGACTACATTCTGCGTCCCATGCCACCTTCGCCCCCTTTTTTGAGTAATTTGAAGATCGGTTTAGCTACATCTGACAACTGATTGATGAATCTAGCAATATAATTCAGTCTCTCCAGATGGCTTCTCACTTCTTTTACTGTGGAGGGAGTTGCTAGATCATGGATGGCTTGAATCTTTGAAGGATCAATCTCAATGAATCCGAGAAGTTTCCCAGATTTTGCCCCAAACATACATTTGTTGGGGTTCAATCTCAACTTATATTTGCACAGCCGCTCAAATAACTTCCTTAACACCTGTATATGATCTTGTACCTTCTTGGACTTGGCGATCATGTCATCGACATATACTTCAATTTTTTTATGGATCATATTGTAGAATAATGTGACCATAGCCTTCTGGTAGGTGGCCCCCGCGTTCTTTAATCCAAAGGTCATAACCTTATAGCAAAAGTTTCCCCAGGGCATGGTAAAGGCAGTCTTTGGCTTGTCCTCCTGTTTCATGAGGATTTGGTTATATCCAGATAATCCATCCATAAATGAGAACAATTCATACCCCGCTGTACTATCTACCAACACGTCAATGTGGGGTAGTGGAAAATCATCTTTTGGGCTTGCTCTATTCATATCTCGATAATCCACGCAGATCCGAACTTTGCCATCCTTTTTCATGACGGGAGCTATATTTGCAATCAAGTCCGAGTAGGGAATAGTTTCAATAAAGCCTACTTTGAGAAGCTTCATGACTTCATCCTTAATTCTGTCTTTTAACTCGGCTTTCATCCGTCTGCTACCCTGTCTGACAGGTTTAACACTGGGATCCATGGGTAATGTATGTTCCACAATCTTAGGATCCAAACCTGGCATGTCAGCGTAAGACCACGCAAAGACATCCTGATACTCCTTTAGTAATCCTGTGAACCTGAGTCTTTTATCTCGTGATAAATGTCCACCGATATTGACTTCTTTGATATTTATAGCGTCGCCCAATTTAATAACGATCGGTTCTTCTGAAGTTGGAGGCATTGATTCCTCAAAGGCGTTCCATTCGCTGTGGATAGACGCATAACCTTCGTCCCCATCTTCCTCAATGCTATAGGAACAGTCAATGTGGAGATCTGAATCGCATAACAACTTGGTATGTAGTTTGAGATGTCATGCCGGACATGTCATGAGCTTGGTTAGTTCATACTTCATAAAAAATGCCATGCATGAGTGTGAAAAATCTTTTCGAAAATGATTTCAAAATAAGTGCAGGTGTAAATGGGACTAGTCCTCATATCATAGGACATCATTGTCTCTCATATTTTTTTTTTTAGAAATTAGGAATCATATGGAAAATCAGGCCTCAAGCTTCTGCGCAGAAGACTAGTATCATCATTGGGCTGATTTATGGTTCATATGTCCTTAATAAAACTTGCGTGATTTTATTGAATGCAAAGTGGGCCGCATTACAAACTATGTTGTTTGGACCAACAGTCGGAGATCCAAGACGTTTTCCTACTGTATCTCAAATGACAGGAATTAAAAATGCAACAAAATGCAGAAAATTCTAAGTGCAATATTTAAAAGCAGGAGAGGTTTCTTTACTCAGGAGTAGTGGATTCATCACTCAACCACTCTATGATGACATTCACAAAGTTGTCTTCAAGAAAAGGGTTTGCCAGATCTAGCTCCACTATTGGAGTTATATCCTCTTCTGACAACCACCTTGAGTTCTTGCTAAAATAGGTGTTCAAAGGATTAGTGAACATCTGGGACCTACTTTTCCAATCTGGAGAACCAATGAATGAATCTTTCGGGTTGTTTTGGCTTCCATGGCGTCCTAGGCCCTTGCCTTGGCCTCGGCCTGTTGCTTTTGGGGCAGACTTGTCCAAGAGATTTTTCTGATACCCCAAGCCCATCCTATGCTGGTTAGCTTTCAACTGCAGGGGGATACTCATTCCTTGACCATGCTTGCCCAGGCCTTCTCCAGGGTTGTATCCATATGCCAGTAGCATCTTAGCTGGTAAAAGATTGGCTTCAAAGATATAAGGGGCTCTCAAACTTTGTCCCCACGGGAGTGTGTACTGTCGCCACCAACTCCAAGGAATGATAGCTTGCTTCCATCTTAACTTCGGGCTCAATGTAGGGAATAGCGCTGTTCTGATATGTTTAGAGGTCAACTTCTCCATCTACGGTAATCACCTTCCCATCCACCACAAAGCGCACCTTCTAATGCAAGCTTGACGGCACGGCTCCTGCTACATGGATCCAAGGTCTCCCCAGCTGGAATCCGAATGCACTAGGAAAATCCATTACTTGGAAGTTTATAGAGAACTTTGTTGGGCCAATGAATACGTCGAGCTCAATCTCACCTACCACAGTCTTCTTCATCCCATCGAAAGCTCTCGCAGCTATTTTGGAGGCTTTAACCATTTCTTCTTTGATGCCTAAACTCCTCAAGGTAGCTAGTGGGCATATGTTGAAAGCAAATCCATTATCAATCAGTACATGTGCTATCCTCTTTTCGTTGTACTGTGCAGTGATGTATAAGGCCTTGTTGTGTCCTCTCCCTTCCATGGGGAAGTCTTCATCTGAGAAGCTCAATTGATCTTTTAGGAGGATCGACCCTACGAAATCCCCTAACTGCACATCATTGATTGTTTCAGGGACATGCACCTCGTTTAGTATCTTTAACAGTGCATTCTTGTGCTTTTCTAAGTTGATGAATAAATCCAGTAAAGATATTTGAGCTGTCATCTTCCTTAACTGTTCTATCACTTCGAACTCGCTAGTTTTGATGATGGACATGAGCTTTTCTGCGTCTTCATTCGAGACTTCTTTCTTTTCGGACTCGCCCTCCCTGGGGGCGTAAAATCATCCAGACCTCATCACTGCATCTACTTCCTCCTTCCCATAGTTCCAATGGACTGCTTTAGGATCGTACTCTTCTATCAGAGGAAGTTGTGTGGTTATTGTCTTCGGATAAGATGTCTTTGGTTAAGCTGTGTCGTCTTCTTCCTCTTCCGGTAATCGAATCACAACAGGTTTGTTTAGGCAGTCTTCTACCTCATTCAAGCTGTCAAGCTCTTCCAGTTTGATTACCACAGTCGTAGCGGCTTCGATCATTGACATAGTGTTGTCAAAGTCCCTTGAAAAGATTTCATCTCTCAGTCAACAATGTCGGTCGTCATCACCTAGTAACGCTGATGTCACAGATCTTGGGTATTCTCTTTTTCCCTTGAATAATTCAGCCGAACCCTGCTGTTGATCCTTTGATCTCTCTCTTTCAGCATACTTCTTTGTGTTAAGCTTAGCATCCATTATCTAGTCAAGCGATGATTCAAGCCCCTTCGTAAAAGGCTTTTCCACTCTCTTTGAGATTTGAACAGGATCGTCCATACCTCCCCATCCGTCTGGTATGATATCTTCCATTCTCTGATAGAAGCTAGGAGGAGTAGAGTACTTCACCTTAAAGTTGTACCCTCCTGAATCCTCACCCAGGTTATCTATGATCTCCCCCATTTCTAACGCGTTAGCCATGAATCTACGATATGCTAAACTTCACTTCTTGGCTTCCAGTTTGTCCTTTTCGAATTCTTCCTCCGGCTCAATGATCGGCCCAAGATTGTCTACCAGACCCTCGTGCGGGATGTTCCACATATTTCCCTGCTCAGTCCTGATCACAAAGTGGCTTCCTTCCAAGGATAGAGAAGCTTCTATTCCACTGAATTTTTCATCGTTAACATCGGACATTATCCCCAAGCTTATCATCTTAGCGATACACCGTTTCTTCATGTCAGCCGAGATCTCCCCTCCTTTTGGGTATAGTGAAGCGATTGCCAAAATGTCGGTCAATCTAGGTACATCCACCTTCAGCTTAAGGTGGTCTTCCTCCTCATCAGTGAATATTGCCCATATTGCTTGATGATCAGGGGGCGGGTTTTCTTGTACATTCGGAGCCATGTTATCAAACTTTAGAATCTGACTGTCAATCAAAGCTTGTACCTTCAGCTTAAGGATATAGCAATTATCAACATTATGTCCCCTTTCACCCATGTGGTAGACACAAGTCTGGCTCTCGTCAAAACCAGGATACTTAACAGGACTTGCCCTAGGTGGTTCCTTCGCCACCAGGTGTTGCTCAAGCAACATCGGGAGCAACTTGGATAAGGGTTTCGGGAGTGGCGAGAACTGCCTCTGGGGTTGCCTCTTTCTAGGCTCCTACCCCTTTTGCGCTGACCATGATGATCCTCCCTTGGTTTGATTAGAATTGCCGAATACTTTGGGCTTGTGGGGTCCGGTATAAATGCTATGTCGAGACCAGCCTCTTTTTCCTTCTTTAGGGGATACTTCTTTATGGTAGAAGCTTCATGCTGCCTCCTTTTTCTCAAGGCCCACTCCAGCCTTTCGGCCACTTTAATCAAATGTGTAAAGGTTTGACACCCAGAGGTGTTCAATCGATCGAAGTATTCGTAAGGGAGTGCCTTCAGGAATAAGTCAATTAGCTTGTCTTCTGGGATTGGCGGCTTTACTTGGGTTGCCAAAGCTCGCCATCTCTGGGCGTATGTTCTGATCAACTCATCCCTTGCCTTTGAAGTCCGCAGGAGGTCTTCTCTCGTTGGGACCGAGCCGTGTTGAACTTATACTGTCTGAGGAAGTCCTCTGCAAGATCTTCCAATCCATCATAATCATCCAGGTCCAATTCAATGAACCATGCCAGGGTATGTACGATTCTACTCCAGGCACGTATGGTACGATCTATTCAGGTACATAAGGTTCGACAAAGCTGCGTCTGGTCGCCTCAAAGTGCTGGATGTACTTAGTGGTGGCCCTGTGAATGTTCTCTTTGCGAGTCATATTCTCTGGCCACCTTATATCTTCAGCCTGGGAGTTCTTCAAAGAGCGCATAATAAATGCCACCTTGGCTTCAAACTGTTTCATCTTTTCTCCCATGAGGGTCTCGTTTGGTATATCAAAGGAAAAGACACCAGGTCGTGGTGGAGAGGGGATTTCCTGTAATACCCCCAATTGTCGGATAACCCTCTTTGGATAATATGCGGTAGCACCCGTGAATCCTAGCAAAGGGACCGGGTCTTCGTCATTGCATGCTAGTCTGACTTTGCCCAGTGTTGGCAACCTTAGCCGCCATCGGAGCTGTTCGAGTTTTAAAACTCTAAAGAATTCTCTCCATTCTCTAAAGTTGAACTTAGGAATGTGTGTGTGGGTTCTGACGAAGGTTTTAAGGGGATGAGCATCGGGGCTAATCTCAGTGAAACCCATGTAGATATGGAATTGTCTGACATGAGATGTGAACCATAGGTACAGAAGATCACTAGAGGCTCTAAAGATTCCCTTCTTGTTTTTCTTGAAGCGATTTAGGGAAAGAAAGGTCTCAGCAAGGATGATGTTTGAATAATCCCACCCACAACAGACTTGTCTGACTACAATGGTCATAATAGGATCGAAGGTGACAGACGAGATTGGGAATAGCACGAAGCTAAAAAAGGCCAACACAAAGGCTCTACTTGATTTAGTCCCTTTTGCAGCAGGAAGGTTGGGAAATCGATCTAGGAGGAAGGACATGGAGATTCGTCCAGAATTACTTTTTGCATCTACTTTGACTTCTTTGAGGCTTGTGTCAAGGAATTCAGCTAGTTGACTCAAGGGTTCAAATCCTATGGGAGGTTGAACTAGTAAGTGAGTGAATTCAACTCCGATGGCGGCGCTGTATTCTTCAAGAGTAAGGGTAACCTCCAGTCCCTCCATACAGAATGTTGCAGTGGTGGGATCCCAATAAAGTGTCGTGGCTTGAATAAAGGCAAGTGGGCACTCAATCTTCAACAGGTCCAATAGATACCATAGTCGCGATTTGGCGTACTTCTGACTAGCTTCACCCATGCTATCCCACCATGATAGGAGCTCGGCCCGAGGAATTTTGAACACTTGAATATCATTCTTTTCCATCAAGTCTAAAATATGCGAATGAATTTGAAAAAGGCAATCGTAAAAAATTTCCTTAGGTACTCGAAGGTTACCAACTCTGTTGAACTTTTAGGAAACAGCGACATCCTACCCCCTTATTATCGTTATTTTAATTAGTCACTTGAGTGATTTTCATGATGTATGCAAATGCATGTATGTGTATGCAATGTACGAGTCATACTATAGAACATGGAGTAGTAAAGTACATTGAAAATAAATGCCTTACCAACCAAACTTGGGGATGTGAAATGTCCCCCTGTAACCATGGGCGGTTTTAGGTATACCAACCATCCATAGACATGCGCGTGAGACAAGTGGGTATACTCTAGAAATCGAAAATCGGGTGAAGAACCTATGGCTCAGGCTCCCACGATCCAAATGAGGCAGATTCCTCCCTAAGGGTACCCACCCAAGAGGGCTAGATATCGCCAATTTGGATTGTGAGCGGGAACGAACACGAAAGTCTCAAGTTCCATCAAACACGAGATCCTTTCGCATCCTTTCCCTATCTAAGGTAACCTAGAGGTGGTTTGCAGTCGGGGTTTGACCGACAGTGTATGCGATGTGTCGTGATCATCACAATTCAAGGTCATGCACAGCAATTTGTATCAAACACCACTTCAATATGTGCTTAAAATAAACATACATTCCCATCTCCAACCTGCAGGAAAATGTCAACAATCACTCTACCCCTTATTTCTCCAATCTGTAAAAATATCTAACACAATAATTAGCGTACGTACCTCACCTTCGAGAGCATATGCAGAAAACAAGGTTAGATAAACAAATCAACTTTTTAATCGGCTCAAGTCCTCTGGAATTCTGCGAAACTAGAGATTCTCCCCAGTGGAGTCGCTAGTCCGTCGCGACCCTCTCGAGGCGCAATGCCGTCGAGAGAGTTAATGGGCCGCCCGATGTTGCCTGATCGGATGCAGGCCTCTCCCAAGGTCCATTACCCAAATCGCAACGGCTGGATATGCGTGGTCGACCTTCAGTGCGGTCTGGTGACATGTGATATATTTAGATACCAAGGAGTCGCCACCAATCGTTTCGTGGAGGGTACGATCAGAAACCCTATCGAATAATTAGGAGCGATCTATTCGATTCAGCGGAAACTAGAGAAATGGGATCGGGGACTTAGTTACGCCAACTATCAGAGTTGACGCCCTTTCGAAACCTAAGTTGAATGGTTTATCTGATTCTACGATTTCATACAGATGAGTGGGGTTCAAATCCTAAATCTAGGAGTTCATGCAGAAGGGAATGACTACGCTATCACTCACAATCAATAGAAGTAAATGCGCACATCAAGGATCTAGAGCATGCAGATAAAGCACATGAAATCAGCATGACATCCCTAATAACGCCCTATTAACCTAGAGAATTATCAGTCAAGGCTTATGAGTGATTTGACATGATTCGCCCATGAGGGGCAGAATCGTTATTTTGAGAGATTTAGGGACAATTTGGCACAAAAAGGGAAAAATCGTCATCTCAGTCGAAATCTGTGGTCAAAAGGTGACGGAAATGAGATTGGTGATCAAATCTTTCATTTTTCCTATTTTTCCGGAATTTCCAAATTTTTTTTGGAATTTAAAAGTGATTTTACCTTTGGAGGGGTAAAGTCATCATTTTGGACAAAAAAGGGAACTGAAAATCTCAAATATTAGGGTTGGTCACCCACCTGACCCAAACTCTAACTTTAAGCAATTTTCAGGACTTGACCGAGACAAGAAAGACCATTTTCCCACTGAGAGGCAAAATCGTCATTTTGAGAAAAGGGACGAGACTCGAAAACCCAAGCCCAAGAATTGGTCGCCTAACTGCCCCAATTCTTGCCTTGGCATTATCAATTTTATCTTAGCATACGCAACGGAGACGACTTACCCCTAAAGGGTAACATCGTCAAGTTTCGAAAGAACGGATAAGAAACCCCAAAAATAGGGTTGACCAGTTGTCTATGGTCAATCCTCGATTTTTGGGGATTTCTGGAGTGTCTAGGATTTCCCCACAATTTTCCATATTTTTTTTGGGATTTTCTAGGATTTTTTGATTATTTTTTTATTTTTTAAAATCATTTTCTGATTTTTTTTTATTAAAAATAATGTTTCGGACCTGGTCGACTCGACCCACTCGGGTCGGAACCCAGCCCAGACCCGGACCCGCATAACTCGTGCCCAAAACGACGCCATACCGTCTCTTTTTTTATTTTCGATTTAATAGGATTTAATTCGACGGCCCTCAATGAACCGCACGGCTAATCCACGACCACCGGATGTGATTACTACAACCAACGGTTCAAATTGAATGAAGACTCGACCAGGGCTGTTTGATCTGACTACTTAAACCTACGGCCACGATTAAAACGTGAGGCTTGATCTAGATCGTCCACTCATACTAACCTAAACGACGTCGCCTACAAACTAACCCAAATGGCGCCATTTCAGCCAATTTCGTTTTTCTGATTTAAAACTATTTTCGGATAATCCTATTTACTAATCGGGCGGTCACCATTTATTAGACTCGATTAACCCTGATCGTCCGATCTACTTATTCGAATAATAGACTCCTAACGGCCTGCTGACTGGACTGACGCGTGGACCAATGGCCGAATGCCACCTAGGACTTTGAGTGTTTGACCAACCACGTCATCTTCGTCTTCAACCTTGCGATCGTCTCTGAATGAACGGCCACGAATCTCCGGAGATGATCCGACGATAGGATCTTGATGAAATCACGCGAGACCAATAGTAATCGACTCGCAATCACTTCTAGTCTAACATATTTGAGAATTGGAGCACCTAATTCACAAGATCGCGAGCATCAAACAGAATGCCGAGTACGGCCATGGCAACCTAATAGCTCGATTCATAGCGAATCATGGCAATTCAGTCACAGAATAGTACCAATAGAGGTTCAGAAGACTTAACTCGAGCTCCGATTGAGCTCGCTCGGCCCAGATTTGGCTGGGTGACGTTGAACAGTGGTTCGGCAATGGAGGTTGGATTGGAAGACTCGATTGGATGTGTTAAGACAAAATCAATGCAAACAAGATATGCGACAGTGGTCAGTGATGCCCCCGGAACAAAACGCACACATTAATTACAAGAATAAACAAGAAATGCATGAGTCGCCATTATACCCAGTAAGAAGCTCGAGACTGTGACTCACCTGTTCAGGCGATCTCAGGCCGTACGGCCGACGGCGATTGCTTCCCCGGAGCTTGGGCGACCTCCTCACGACTTCGTCAAGCTTCGGTTTAGCCTCAGGAGGCTCAATCCGAGCTCCACCCTCGACAATGGCGATGGATGGGAGCTCTTTCTCTCTCGTTCTTTCTCTTTGTTCGATTCAGTTCCTCAAACTCTAACTGAATCAACCGTCCTCCATAACAGAAAACCCCCGTAGGTTTATATAGCATTCTCGAATTTTGGCGTCGAACGGGAGAGGCAAACTAACTCTAATTGCACGTGCAGCCACGTGCTTTTAGGCCCAAACGACGTCGAGGAGGATAGGCATTTCCGTCCAACTCCGTTTGGTCCTCCGGCGGGCCTCTTCTCGTGTGAATTTGGCACGAATTTGTCCTGCGTTTGAGAATGTTGACTTTCGCAGCTTTGAAGGTTTGACTGACCTCGCCGGAGCTCGTCCGGCGGTCATTTGGCTTGGGGCCGATCTTCATCGAAAGGTCTTGAAGTAAGGAGCAAGACGCCCACCAATGCTTCTTCAACTGCCGCCGATTGCTTGGTCAATTTTTTCATCGAAATCAGACCTTCCTCTGTTCATCTGCATAGGATCTTGAGGAAGACGATGACACTGTAGCGGACCGGTTCGACCGATCCGACCGGCGGTCTGACTGGTCCGAACCGGTTCCGACTTATAATTTTCCAAATTAAACCCAAATTAATGGGAAATTTTTGTAATAGGACCTCAGAATCGAATTTAGGGCATGGATTTTATCTAAAAATGAGGTTTTGCCTGAAAGTTCATATCAATTTCTATAAAAACCTCAAATTTTCATGTAATTGCAAATTGAGGAATTGTGCAATTGAAGGCTCAAATGATCAAATTGGGCCAAATTACCTATGCCAATCGATTCAAAATGATGAAACCCATTGGGCAGTATGTTTAATTTGCAATGATAGTCCTTGAATTGAAAGTAATTTCAAATATGCCTAATTTCGAGGACTAAAATGCAATTAACTATGTAATTTTGTCAAATTCGTGCAATTGAGCAATTTATGCAAACAATTGGGCTAAATTGCAATAAATGACAGTTAGATTGGATGTCAAGATCCTAGAAAATGCCAAATTGCAAATTTAAAGATTCAATTGACTTTTTTTTTTATCAAATTCAATCATACGTGTTACAAAGGAACATGTAAAATTGAATATGATTTTGGACCTTTTATGGGGTCAAAAAGATAAGGAATTTAAAATAAAAATATTGGCAATTTTTTCATATTTTTGTGACCTCAAATTCTATTTTTCTTGATTTTTCTAGTATTTTCCTAATTTCTGAAAATATTAAAAAATGATAAAAAAAATATGAATTTTTTTTTTTTTTTTTACAAAAATGGTTCCTTAGGCTTGGCCAAGGCCACCAAAGTTGATTTTATAATTGTTTGACTTTTATGGGTTTTTCACGAATTTTCTAAGATATTACTAAAAAAGGCTGATCCAAAATTAGGTATCAACACATCTATAAAAAACAATGACGAATCGATCCAAGTACTCCTTAAACACTTGATGCATCAAATCCATGAATGCAGCAGGGGCATTAGTCAAACCAAAAGGTATAACCGTAAACTCATAATGCCCGTATCTTATTCTGAAAGTAGTCTTTGGTATATCCCCCTTCTTAATCCTCCTCAGCTAGTGTTAACCAGTCCTCAAGTCTATTTTAGAAAATACAGACGTTCCCTGTAATTGATCAAGCAAATCATCTATACTCAGCAACGGATACTTGTTCTTGATGGTTACTTGATTCAACTGTCTATAATCAATACACAAGCGTAAGGATCCATTCTTCTTCCTCACAAACAGCACCGGCGCACCCCACGGCGACGCGCTCGGTCTAATGAATCCCTTATCCAAAAGTTCCTGTATCTGCACTTTTAATTCTTTCATCTCAGACAAGGAATCCTATACGGTGCCTTTGAGATTGACTCCGTTCCTGGTGCCAACTCAATCACAAACTCAATTTCTCTCTCTGGTGGTAATCCAGGCAATTCTTTAGGAAAGACATCAGGAAAATCCCATAACACTGCTATACTTTCTAGCTTCGGCTCCTCCGCCATTGTGTCAACTGCCATAGCTAAATAAGCTCGACCCCTTCACTCAACAGCTTTGTCGCCTCAAGCGACGAGATTAAAGGAATCGAGGTCCCCCCCCGACTTCCTACAAATTCAAATCTAGGGCGACCATCCGGATAAAAACGGATCACCCTGCTACCACAATCAACTACAACCCTTTGTTTCCCCAACCAATCCATTCCAATTATCACATCAAAATCATACATAGGCAACACAACCAGGTTTATTCTTTCCTCACAGCCAGCAATCACTATCTTACAGTTAGCACAACCTAACGATACTATCACATTATCCTTCAATGGTGTCGCAACATGCAATTTCACATTCAATGATTTCAACTCTACGCCCAACAAGTCAGCAAACTGTGCAGATATAAACGAATGCGACACTTTAGGATCAAATAATGCATAAGCAGCCTGGTCACATAAATAGATCGTACCTGTGACCACGCCAGGCGCTTCTTCCGCCTCTCTACGTGCCACAACGTACACTCTCCCTTGAGCAGGTGGTCGGTTCTGGTCGTTCTGCGGAGCCATAGCTAATTGTCCAGCCTGCGGTCTTTGTCCTTGGGTTCGATTTACTGGAGCTTGGCTTGGACAATTTTTCGCCTGGTGGCCCAGCTGACCACATCTATAACATGCTCCTAACTGCCTCGGGCATGGTCCACTTCCATGCCTTTGCCCACAAAGACGACAATTCCAATTTGATTGGAATGGGGGCTTCATAATATTCCTTCGAACAAGAGGGACAAAACGTCTATTACTCATCATTGGCCTTTTTCCCAGCTGTCGATCATCTCTTGAAGGAGTGAACCGCGATCCAGAAGCAGCAGCTCCTTCTATTATGTCCCCTTCAATCTTCTGACTCTTTTCATAAATCTCTTTATACGTTTTCAAATCCACGATCACTATTCAGCTTCGAATCTATGGTCTTAAACCATCTCGAAACCTCTGCGCCTTTTCAAGCGGATCCTCAACTGATCTTGGTGCATACCTTGATAATCTCGCGAACTCAGCTTCATACTGATCTACAGTCAATTGATTCTGTCATAACTGCTGAAATCCCAATCGTTTCCTTTCACGTGCCGTTTTCGAAAAGTATATCATTAAAAGCAGCAGTGAAGGTAGCCCAAGTCAAAGCTGTACCTTCAGGAAACACTCCATCTTTAGTGGCACTCCACCAGTCGTTCGTTGTTCCCTCCAGCTGATACACAACTAGCAGTACTTTCTCCTCATCAGTGCACTTTAGTACCCCAAAAGCTTTCTCAAGCTTCTCAATCCACATTGGCGCTAGCTCAGGGTCTCCAGTCCCATTAAACTGGGTCGGCTTCAACTTTATAAACTGCTCCACCAACTGACTCATCTATCTATTAGCATTGGGATCACCTTGGGCATTACCAGCGCCCTGAGCATTGTTTCCATTTGCTAGATTCACAGCTGCCACTGCAGCTTCAGCAGCTTGAGCTATAATCTCAGTTCTATCCTCGGCCTGTCGAAGGGCCTCAGCAGTTCTATCTTGAGCTTCCTTCCCCATCAACTCTCCAATCTGGGCCAAAGCCCTCAAAACTCCCTCCATAGTAGACCCTCAATCTCTGCTGTTCCCGAGCTAGAAGATCCACCTCTCGGCCTTCCAGGTCGATTGCTCATACTTGCTCAGACTTAATTCACCTGAGTCACTATAATTCCACCACGGAATTAGAGACTTTCATTACTTACTCAATTCTAGTGATTCTATGCTACACATCAAGGTAGCAATCACAACATAACAATTAATCACTCAGGTATTCTCATGAGCACATCAACAAGGGTTCTCAACCATACCTCAAGTCCATACGCATCTGCAACTTAGTGTAATTAGAGGTATTATCTCATACTTCAAACCAACACTCACAAAGAATTCACAGTGTTAAGTGTGAAGCTTGGTCCTCATAGAACAACCTCAATCCTGCCAATTAAAGATGCCATACACATTCGCCATTCGTATGCCATGCATTCATGCTTGACTCTAATGAATTCTCCCTAAGGTCTCACTACCCCATCATCCAAATTCCGCTACTCCTTATTACTCCAATCTTCACCCTATTGGGATTGAACAAACCTCGTTCTGATACCACTTAAATGAGGATGTCCCGACCCCGGCGGGTACGCCAACATCCCACCCAGCCGTCAATCGTAATAAGATAACCCAGGATCCAACGGCCTAACTCTTGAAATGCGATATGAAAAGCACATGCGAAAGCGAAAACAAAACCCTAGACATAAAATAAACACAAGGTAACATAGGATTAAAACTAACATGCATTGTTTTACAAATAAAAGGGTCTATTACAACAAAAGTAAGTAGGGTTCAGAGGAAGGCACTACAAGATCAAAAAATGAACTCCAAAAAGAAAGCTATAGACAAGACAAACTCGTCTTCATCTTCCTCCCTTTTCCTTTTTCGTCATCCTCGAGACCTTCTTCAAGGCTTTGGATCTGAAAATGTTGGTCCCACGACGGGGTGAGATAATAATCTCAGCAAGTGAAACCCAACCTAAACTAAACCACTAGTCCCACCACATAACACCAAATGCAGATAATGCAGGGAATTCAGCAAGCAATGGCATATGGCAATTCAACATCAATTCTCAGAGAATAATTTGGCATATCAAATCATTAACGAACAGACCACACGTTATAGGAACCAAGCTTCATACATCAGCCCAAAACAAACTTATTGACTTCAATGTGACAACCATTTAATCATCGCCAGGGTCCACGGCCGCGATGTATCGCCAGGGTTCCAAGCCACGATATAATCTCATAGGGCTCACAGCCAAACCATCGCCAGGGCCCACGGCCGCGATGTAGTTTCAATTTATTCAAGCATCACTAGGGCCCACGGTCGCGATGAAATTTCTCAGGGCCCATGGCCAATTCACTAGTAATAACAAGGCCCACGGCCAGTCTTAATAGCAATAATGGGGCCCACGGCCAATCTCAATAGCAATAATAGGGTCCATGGCCAATTCAATAACACACTATCAATCATCATCCTTTTAACGCACATTCGCGCTATACCAGACAACTGTCCAACAGCGTCCTAGGGTTCAAGTAAGGGTTTAGGAACCACTTACCTCAAGCAATTAGCAAAAGTCCACTTCGATCAATTTTCCTTAACCCTACAAGTGTTCGGCAACCCAAGGTTCTCGTACCGTCCAAGAAAATTCATCAATTTTGGATCAAAATCCAATCAATTCTCACTTCCTTGATACCAATCCCTCAATAATTAATCAAATGGAAAATCAAGATGCCTTATCAATTGATCAAATATACGACAACATCTTCATTCATCCTCCATATATTCGGTTCATACGACAATAATAAGGGCAGATTATACTTCTAAGGTATTACACACATTTTAGCCCTTAAATCACCTCTAAATCTCAATCCACTTCACATACCTTCCTCTAACACCTTAATCCACATTATAGGTAGTCATTTGCACAAATTTGAAGTCAAAATACCCTTCTAACAGCCCGCAATAGATTCGGTACAAATAGAGTACATCCAAAACAGAACTGGTTCTGGGTTCCAACCGCTCAATCGAGCCATAAATCAATTCTAATCCTCTATCCTTCAATAATCAACTTGCTAATACCTTCCTTTATGGGTTTAGAAAGCTCACCGTGAGATTTGAAGCGGATTGATACCCCAAAGACGTCGAAACAGCCCGCTCTCTTCAAAGTCAGAATCTGTCCATTTTTGTACCACCCATAATTAGCCATAAAACTTATTTTAAAACCATCCATTTGCAGCCAAAAACCATATGAACATAGTACTAGATGTTATGAAGCTCTCCTAAAAAATTTGAGGTCATTTGGAATTTCTAAGAGTTAGAACCAACACTTCTCCTCAGCTAACTCAAAATCTGTCCGTTTTTCTTCCAAAAATCACCATAAATTAACTATACCTCCAAAAATCATGAAACCAACGGGAAAATGTCAGGGACATCCTGACCTACCTTGTGGTAAACGAGCTCAACCAAACGATGCTGGGAAGAGCCGTTAGACAGCACCGAACAGAATGCTCCAAAACTATTTTTCTGGGCAGTTTTTGGTGAGGTGGTGTTTGAGGAGGAAATTGAAGTGAACGTGAGGTATATGGTATACACAGCAGATGAGACTTCATTATACTTGTCTCACAAAAATAATGGAGCTTAATTGGATAAGACATGGTTAGATGAGGTCATTTAAAACTTGGCTCCCAATGGTTGACAAGTGGCAACACCAATAATGCATCTTAGAACTTTGACTCACCTTTGACCCCATGCATATGTGATTTTAGGCATCCATATAGGATAAGAGAAACATCCATTTTGTCCTTCTTGAGTTCTTTAGACGTGGGCAAATGGTCTAGAGGCAAAACGATCTTTTCGTACTTTTAGTCCAAACTTCACTTTTCCAATTCGAAATTACCATTTGGCGAGACTTTGTCGAATTCCTACTCATAATTGGAATTCTCTATTTCCAATTGCCAATTTTGAGCTTCCATTTCATGATCATTCGTTCGTCGATCGTAATTCCAGTTTGTCTCGAACTAACGGGCGGCTTTTGCAAACAATACGCGTATCGACTCTGTGATTCTCATCACACTAAGGATAACTCAAGTTATGACAGCTCTGGTTGTCATGTAATTGAGAGGGTTAATTGCTAGTTCCGACGGCTTTGATCATCATAGTTCGATTTAGGAAAATTTGCAAATTATACATTGGTTAAACGGCTTCTCCCGCGATCCAAACATATAACGCTAGCATTGTATTCCTTAATCATTATCTGATCGGCCTCATTGGCTCTAAATGTTCCCTCGACAATCCTTATGGTCAAAGCGTCACTGCCTTTTTCAAGTTTCCTAGGTCCACGTACCTTGTGATGCGTTAACCTTTCCCTTTTGGTCAATTTACTCAAAATTGATCAGATCTGAGCGAGACAAAACTAAAATACATCGTAAGGTACATTCACATTCAACAGCCTCAAAATGGCAGGAAATTCAGAATGTCACAATTCTTCTCCCTTACAGAAATTTTGTTCTCGAAATTTACAATAAACCCAACTTAAGTAAACAAATGGGGGTATTGACGTCTCATAGCTTATTCTCTTTACCATGTTGCCCCTTCAGTTCCGTGATGTTCCCAGATCACTTTAACAAGCGGAATCGTCTTATTCCTTTAGACTTGCTCTTTTCGATCCTCGATTCTAATAGGCTTCTCCATATATGACACCTTGTCATCAACCTCAATGGTTTCAAAATCCAAAACATGAGTCGGATATGGTTCGTATTTCCTCAGCATTGACAAATGAAATACATTGTGCACTTGTGATAAGTTTGGCGGCAAAGCGAGTCTGTAGGCCAAAGTTCCAATTCGCTCCAGAATTTCAAAAGGACCTACATATCTCGGGCTGAGTTTTCCCTTTTTCCCAAATCGAGACAATCTCCGCATTGGTGATACCTTCAAGAAAACATGGTCACCAACTTGAAATTCCAATGGTTTACGTCTTTTTTCAGCGTAGCTCTTCTATCGACTTTGCGCCGGCCTCAACTTTTCTCTAACGACCTTAATTGCTTCGACAGACTGTTCCACTAACTCAGGGCCTGTAATACTTCTTTCTCCCACTTCATCCCAACATACAGGCATTCTACAAGCTCGACCATAAAGTGCTTCAAACGATGCCATACCAATGCTTTGTTGGTAACTGTTATTATACGTAAACTCCACCAAATGTAGTTGGCCTTCCCAGCCACCTTTAAAATCAATGACATAAGCTCGCAACATATCTTCGAGCGTTTGGATCGTCCTCTCCGACTGTCCATCCGTCTGTGGATGATATGCCGTACTGAATTGCAATCTAGTTCCCAAAGCCTCCTGTAGACTCTTCCAAAAGTTTGCTGTAAACTTAGGATCTCGATCCGACGTGATCGTAACTGGTACTCCATGCAATCTCACAATCTGACACATATACAACTCTGCGTACCTTTCCATTGCAAAATCCTTTCGCACAGGTATGAAATGTGCCGACTTTGTTAGTCTATCCACAATTACCCACATTGAATCATGACCTTTCTGACTCCTCGGTAATCCCATCACAAAATCCATCGTCACATGTTCCCATTTTCATTTAGGAAATTCTAGTGGTTGTAGCAATCCTCCTGGTTTACAATGTTGAGCTTTCACCTGTTGACAGGTTAAATACTTCGCTACATGCTTAGCTACATCCACCGTCATTCCGTTCCACCAGTAGTGTTGACGTAGATTTTGATACATTTTAGTGCTACCTGGATGTATACTGTAGTTACTCCTGTGAACTTCCGATAAAATCTTTTCCTTAAGTTCCTCATCACCAGGTACGCATAAACGTCCACGAAATTTCAAAATTCCATCTTCTGATAACTGCAAATCAGTTTTCCTTTTTGCCGCATCCATCTCAAGGATTTTCTGAATCTCAGGATCCGTAGACTGTAAGGTCTTAACTTGTTCTCGAATTTCAGGCTCAATCCTCAAAGTTGCTACTAAACTCGCCAGTTGGCACACTTCCAACTTAAATTCAGAATCCCTCAGATTCTCTAACAACGACCATCCTTTAACCAACAACAACGCAATGCTAGATTTTCGACTTAGTGCATCTGCAACTCTATTCGCCTTTCCAGGGTGATACAAAATATCACAATCATAATCCTTTAATAATTCCATCCATTGACGATGTCTCATATTCAATTCCTTTTGCGAAAACAAATACTTCAAACTCTGATAGTCTGTATAAATCTGAAACCTTTCACCACACAAATAATGTCTCCAAATCTTCAAGGCGAAAATAATGGCAGCTAGCTCCAAATCATGCGTCGGATAATTCATCTCATGAGGTCTCAACTGTCGTGAAGCATACGCAACCACTTTTCCATGTTGCATTAACACGCACCCCAATCCTTTTAGTGAAGCATCGCTATAAATTTCATAACCTCCAGGTCCAGATGGAATCGTTAACACCGGTGCGGTCGTCAAACGACGTTTAAGTTCTTGAAAACTTCTTTCACACTTATTGGTCCACTCAAACTTCGTATCCTTCTTTGTCAACCTTGTCAGCGGAATTGCTATAGACGAAAACTTTTTCACGAAGCGTCTATAGTATCCTGCTAGACCTAGAAAACTTCGTACCTCTGTAACAGTCGTGGGTCTAGGCCAATTCATCACTGCCTCAATCTTTGAAGGATCCACAGAGAATATGCCTCCTAAAATCAAATGGCCAAGGAAAGCAACCTTATTCAACCAAAATTCGCATTTACTAAACTTAGTGTAAAGCGAATGCTCCCTTAGGGTTTGCAGAACTACCCTCAAGTGTTTTTCATATTCCTCATCGCTCTTCGAATAAATCAAGATGTCATCTATCAAAACAATGACGAATCGATCCAAGTACTCCTTAAACACTCGATGCATCAAATCCATGAATGCAGCAGGGGCATTAGTCAAACCAAAAGGAATAACCGTAAACTCATAATTCCCGTATCTTGTTCTGAAATCAGTCTTTGGTATATCCTCCTTCTTAATCCTCAGCTGGTGATAACCAGTCCTCAAGTCTATTTTAGAAAATGCAGACGTTCCTTGTAATTGATCAAACAAATCATCTATCGTCGGCAACGGATACTTGTTCTTGATGGTTACTTGATTCAATTGTCTATAATCAATACACAAGCGTAAGGATCCCTTATCCAAACAACACCGGCGCTCCCCTCGGCGATGCGCTGGGTCTAATGAATCCCTTATCCAAAAGTTCCTGCATCTGCACTTTTAATTCTTTCAGCTCGGACAAGGACATCCTGTACGGTGCCTTTGATATTGGCTCTGTTCCTGGTACCAACTCAATCACAAACTCAATTTCTCTCTCTGGTGGTAATCTAGGCAATTCTTTAGGAAAGACATCAGGAAAATCTCGTACCACCGCTATACTCTCTAGCTTCGGCTCATTCGCCGTTGTGTCAACTGCCATAGCTAAATAAGCTCGACACCCTTCACTCAACAGCTTTGTCGCCACAAGCGACGAGATTAAAGGAATCGAGGTCCCTCCCCGACTTCCTACAAATTCAAATATGGGGCGACCATCCGGATAAAAACGGATCACCCTGCAACCACAATCAACTACAGCCCTTTGTTTCCCCAACCAATCCATTCCAATTATCACATCAAAATCATACATAGGCAACACAACCAGGTCTATTCTTTCCTCACGGCTAGCAATCACTATCTTACAGTCAACACAACCTAACGATACTAGCACATTATCCTTCAATGGTGTCGCAACATGCAATTTCACATTCAATGGTTTAAACTCTACACCCACCAATTCAGCAAACTGTGCAGATATAAACGAATGCGATGCTCCAAGATCAAATAATGCATAAGCAGCCTGAACACATAAATAGATCGTACCTGTGACCACGCCAAGCGCTTCTTCCGCCTCTCTACGTGCCACAGTGTACACTCTCCCTTGAGCAGGTGGTCGGTTCTAGTCGTTCTGCGGAGCCATAGCTAATTATCCAGCCTGCGGTCTTTGTCCTTGGGCTCGATTTACTAGCGCTTGGCTTGGACAATTTTTCGCCCGGTGGCCCTGTCAGAGCCGTGGCGTCCCAGATCGCCACACTACCGTTAATAAGTCCACTTATTAAAATCGAAATGTGTTAAAGTATTCAAACATAGAAAACAGTTATCAAGTTAAAAGAATTCATAATGAACATAATAAGTCGTGTATAAAAACCATGACATTCATCTAAACAATTATCGAGATAATAAAGAATCATACTTATAGAATGGCTGACATGGTTGCCATTTTAAAAGAACTTAATTAAAATAGCACTTAAAGACGTGTTTGTTAAAACTAGGCAGTCACGGAATAACATTTACAAGACACCAAGAAACACTCAGTGGTCTACTGTATTTCATGTGCCAAACGGGAAACCTTGAGAGTTAGTCGAAATTTCATTTATGGTATTATTTTCTAGAGGCAATCACACCCATGGACTAACTATAGGAGATAGCTAACTAACACTTTAAACAGATGTCACTCACTTCTTCACAGTCCATCCTAGAACAAACAAGAACTCTTGACGTTTTCACGTTTGCTAGACTACTGTTAATAAGATATATTACCCCCCCCCTTACTTATCAAACTACACAACTCCATTGAGGAGAGTCTCTTGCCTTACGTGAAGTCCGATTGGCGAGGGTGGTGGCCAGTCGGATCTCCTCCTCTCCCGCCGTCGCCGAACCTCTTGAACCCTCCCTAGGTTATGCTGGTAGTGTGTGTTATGGGGAAAAGCTGGGTCCTTATGGCCTTGTGCGTATTTATAAGGATGAAGGGTAGAGAGAAAGGAAATGGCCGACTCATGGGCAGCCATTTGGCGATCTCCGAGAGGGAATACCATTCGTCTTCGAGCATTCCTCTCGGTACATGGACCCTCATGCCAAGTGTCCTTCAGTTCAGAGGTTCGCATTTTCCCGAGGTTCATTCCCCAACCAACGGTTGCCATTTGATTCGTTACCCTTCTAGGATTGGTTCTTCTAATCCCAAGAAACATTTCGCCAAACCCATTTCGTTCCTTGCTTCCCAACCTAGTCCATCCTCACGACACACGTCTCTTCATTTCTCGCTCTCCTCACGCTCTTAACCGGGGATTTAGGAGTAATCATGGTTTACCCCTTTTTTTATACACGCTCGGACCGAGAGGTCATTAAATGTCCACAATTTCCATTCCTTTGTTCAAGGCTTCCTATTAAATGTCTCCTTGCGACCTTTAGCATTCCTCGGCCGCGTACAAGGATTAAGAAACGGTCATTGAGTGGATTCCCCATGATTTAATGGTCTTTTAATTTCCCGTACAAACATTCCAACCCCCGTTTTAATGCTCCTTAATGTTCCTTCCTTAAACCTCATACTTACCTACCGTGCATGAAATTCCCAAGGCCAATTAAAGGCCTTTAGTTGCGACCAAGAATGACTATAACGCCCAAGGGTCATAAATGCCCTTTTATTATACGTTCCTAGCCATGCATGCCCCTTCAAATCTCATGCCCCTCATCCCTTAACAACTTCCTAACTCTGCCGACATAAATAGGTACAAGGAATGAGGAAGGCCGTTCGTGTACTCCTCCCCATACCCTAAAAGTCCATTAAAGCCACATAACATAAACGCATGTATAAGTCTCGAGGAGATTAATGCTCCTTAACCACGACTCTTCAATTCTACACGTCTCCAATGGTCATAAATGTCCGTAACGTTCCAAGAGCCATTAATTGTCACGCCCCGAACCCGGCGAGCACGCGAGCATCCCACCTCCGCCGTTACCTTTGATTATCTCGTAGGAACCAACGGCCATTGCTTAAAGATCTATATGAAACATACATGCGAAAGCGAGGACAACTCCATAAAAATAAACACAAGATGACTTAGGACAAAAGAGTATTCTTCTAATTAATATTAAAGTCAGGTACAATTCTAACTCCAAAGAATATATTCAATCCCTAAGGTTTTAATCAGATTAATCTCCATTGCCTCCAATGACTTCCTCAAATGCCAATCCATGGCAACCTCGGGTTTCCATCACCAGGGACCTGAAAAATGTTGTCCCACGACGGGGTGAGATATAAATCTCAGTAAGCTAAACCTAACCCTAAGCTAGGCTGCCAATACCTCCAGACACTTTTGAAAATAGGGTATTTTGGTAATAAAAACTTTGGCATGGCAAAACAGGGTACTTGTCAAAAACATGGCGTTTCAATACTTTCAAAACAAAAGACTTGACCTAGTGACAAAGGACTCCATGAGTAAAATTGAGCTTCGTACAATGGCAGGGTTTTCAATCATAAGCAAGCACTCGATGCGATCTCAAAAACACGAGGCAACTTTCACTTCTTTCTCAAAAGTATCATTCCTTGAAATATCCAGAAAACACGTTCTTTTCTCACACGCCCCTTTTCTGGGCCAATTTCAATTCACGCCCCTCTCTGGGCCAATTTCAAATCATGAGGCAAATTTTCAAACATGAGGCATTTTCGATTTCTCAAAACCCATTCTTTGAATTTCTCATAAAACAAGTCTTTCCATTTTCGTCTATCTTGGGCCGCCCACTTTAGGGCTGCGAGATGATTCGGTCTCCATATGACCCGTCGGTACATATGAGACTCTCGTGTCCGGACCTAGAGATGATTCGGTCACCATACGACTCTCGACACCCATTATCAATCAAGATGAATCGTGTCGGTATGGGACTCTCTAGCCGCACGACCTCGTCAGGTCCAATAGGAGTAACTCCCTCCCAATACATTGGCCAAATTATAAATTCTCAGCGATCCCACACGCCATTGGCGATCCCATACGCCCGTGCACTTATAATTTTTCCTGGCGATCCTGTCACGCCCCGAGTCCTTGCGAGCGCGCAACATCGCCTTACTGCCAAACTGTTCAGTCTCTTGCCCAGGATTTCGAATATCGTGCTAGCTAATGAGACTCATATGCACATGCGGAATCGACATACATAACTCCATGCATAAGCCAATAAGACGACTTGAGGAAAATAGACACTTAACCATTACACCACGAAATTTCGGTTTTTCAAAATACACAAGATCTACTAAAGGTAACTAGGGCTAGAGGAAAAGGGTTAGCATACTCAAAAGAGACATCTACTAAGAAACACGCGTCACTGCTCTAAGGGATACTTCGAAATCAGAGGTCGCTACAAGGCCTAAAAGACAGGTTCGCTGCTGATGGATCAAGCGACACCGGCCGCTGGGTGGTACTCTACCCAATCGCCCGGCTGAGGCTCCTCTGGGACTTCTTCTTCTGGCTCGGACTCGGAATACACTGGGATGTCTTCCTCCTCCGAATCGGACCCTAAGTCCATGGGCTCGCCCTCGGCGCCCACGATCTCCCACTCGAACCCTGCCTCCTCCATGGGAACGTCGTCGGCATCAGAGGGCTCGATGACCTCGCCGTCTGCAACAGGATGCTGTGGCTGCACTGCTGGGAGGCCCACGTGTGGCATCCCAGGTCTCCTCCTAGCCTCCAACTCTGATACCAACCCATAGCCCAGCTATCAATTCTCCAAATCTGAAAAATGTTCCCACAACGTGGGTTAGCGCGACGGCTAGCAAGAAAAACATTGAACCCCACCATAGGGGTCCTAAGACTCCCTAGGACTACTAGCAAGCAATCACATGGTGGATACATATATAAACATTAATCAAATGTCATTAAGCAATGACAACATGTGAAATGATAATGTCAATGCAATATGGAATGACGTGCTCTTCGCTCATTTACACCATTGCAAGGCGTTCCACCTTGCAATCCCACTCTCCGGGGCTCCGCGACGCATGGTACGACTCTCCCCCGCACACAGCTCAGGATCCACAAGTACGTACAAATCCCCGCACACAGCCCAGGGGCGTCATCTCAATTCAGTGCACTGAAGAGCAATTACTCCACATATCTCATCATATAGCGCGCGGCACCATGTGCCAATGCATGCTCAGCCATGAATCACAAGATTTTCACCATCAATTCTGCAATTGATATAACAATGCCAGGCCAACAAAACGAGCATGCCAATTCATCAAGATATGTACATGAGATATGACATAATAATCAAGGCATCAAAGTTAGCATTTCTTTGATCAAGCAGAGCACATGAGAAATGAATCATCAAGACCAGAAGGCTACCACTTCCTCTCTTTGATGCTCTCGGGTCACCAAGGTTCTAGCCAATCAAGTCACATTCTTATCAAGCTAAAGAAATCAAACTCGATTCTTAAGCAGGGAATTTCAGCACTGCGCAGTTACGCGAGTTGTCCATTTTAAAAATAGTAGATGAGCTCCTAAAATCATCAAATTTTACCACATTGTACTTAAGACCTTGGAAAACATTGTGTCAAGAAATCTTGAATTAATCCCATTTAGAAAAGTTGCAGTAATTCATGAAATCTAGAGGAAATCTGACCTTCAGTAAATCAGTGCCAACGTCAGAGAAATAAATACGTTTCGTAGGGTTAACCAGATCAGAAAAATCCCAAATTTTTATACGTTGTATTAAAAGATGTCCTCTTAAAATTTCATGAAGGGAAGTTGGTCTAAATAATTTTCCAAAAATCAGTTTAAAATCACGAACGGTAAGGGGTCTCAGCTAAACTGGTCAGAAACAGCTTGAGCCCGTGTGGTTCTAAGGAAATTATAAATACCACTTCAAATCCAAAAATTCCGAAATTAAATTAAGTTATAATCAAGGACGTGATGAACAAGTTTCATCAAGGAAGTTTGGTCAGATTCTCATCACACAAGGCTCGACAAAATTCTCAACACAGGAAGCACAATTTAGATCCGAATTCCACAGATTCAAGTTTTGCCTTAAAAGAACCTGCCCCGAAGCTCCTTACTGATTCATAAGTCTAATTTCCACGCCATCCAGGTTTAGCTCATATATAATTCAGTTCGGGAAAGCACGATGTAACTCATAATCAAGGTCGATCCCGTGCCTAAACCAGACCAGACTCAAACTAACCTCAATCGGTCCACAAAACAGAATGGTATAGCCAAAAATCTGATTCGAACTTCCTAGGATGTCATTCGTACAAAATACTTCTATCCTACAGCAAGATTGAAGGAATCTCTTGCCTTTTTGAAGTCGTGAAGCTTCTCAGACTCTCTTGCGAGCACTCTAATCCTCTCGGTGGACGCCGACTAGCTCTTCCCTCTCTCGGTCTCTCTCTCTCTCTCTCTCTCACTCTCTCTCGATCAGTCTAAGGAGGTAAATGAGCCAAAAAAAACCTTAATTAATTTCTAAGGCCATCTATTTATAGTTGAGGGAAGAGTGGTCACCAAGTTTTATGACAACTTGGGGACCAAGTCGCGTGACACTTGGCGGACATGCGGAAAGCTAAGCCGCCATTTGGCCTATTTACCTTGCATGCACGCCACTTGCTCTTCATGCATCCTTATAGCTATCTCCACTTGCCACATTACCCTCTCTTGCTTGACACTTGTAAGACATGCATTTCTTGGACCGCCACTTGGTGGACATGCGATTCTAGCTCATGCATGTTTGCCACTTGCCATCGACTCCCTAGCATGCATGTTCACCCTATCTTCCCATGCCACTTGTCCTAATTTCGTAGGCTTGCATTTCCCAACCTTTCATTCCCTCTCTTAGCACGCCACTTGTCCGATTATCACACACCCTTTTTGCATGTGTGCCAAATGGCCTAACCTTCCTTGACACTTGTAGAGCATGCAATTGCCTTTGAATCTGCCCCTCTCATCACGTCCAGGTTCACTCTCGTATGTACTGTCTATTTTTCGTCCACTTCCTTGATGAAAAGACCTCAGATTCATATACTTCATGATCTTACGGTCGCGTGGGAGAAAACGGAGCTCAATTTGGACTCCGGACGACTTCGAACGAGCCGTTTTAATTTTGACGCGCGCTGAAAAACGAAAATACGGGCTCTCGGGTCGTGGCCATTTTTCATGTAAATCCACCTTGCATTAAGGCCAATGAAGCTCCCACAAATGTCCTCTTCCATGTCTTAAGAAGCCCTTCATTTGACACTTATCTCATATCCTATAATATAATGATTTCTTTCTCAAATTTACGCCAAGTGTCTATGCTCCCAATGGTGACAAGTCATTCTAATATAATCTTGATGGGACCATGAACCAATGATCAATCAAACTCTCTTGCTTATTCCCAATGTCATTCGTCCAATGGAAATTCATGCACATGGGATAATCTTGCCAAGTGTCTCTACCCCCATTGTCCGAAAATTCCTTGTTCTCCAAGGTTAGGGAAATTAAATCACACAACCATGCTCATTTTAACCTTCACAAGCTCTTGATCCAACGGCCATTTATTCATTTCCTTGCTCCCCAAGATAATTCCAATGGTGGCGATTTCCTTCATATATTCGGCCATGGTATAAATCCAATTAATTCCTCTAATTTCCTCATTGATTTCCACTTGATAATAATTTGATCTTAGAACTATAAATCTCAACCAATGCTTTATAATCCCTTGACTTGAAATTCCTTAATTGATTTTCCCTAATATCTCATCAACTCTATTTGATGGGAAATTGGTCAATGAAACTCGAATTTCTATCCATCATATTCTTCAATGTACTCGACCAATTCCTCATATAATCACTTAAGCCATGGCAATCCAAATTTAATCAATTCCTTGGTAATTTTCTAACTCACTTTCACGTATGTCACCTTGACATAACTCGACCACCTTGCTTAAATCCAATACAATGAGGTTCCAAATCCTTGATCATTGGGAATATAGCAAATGGGGGATGCCACACCACGCCTGGCTCGAGGCCGGTCATCGGATCAAAAACCTCGCCATCGGGTGGATATGTGATCATCGGGCCCTGCTCCTCAAGGATATCCCGAGGCACGTCAAAAGATCGCAGAGGTCCCCAAGTAGCGACGTCGTCTCAATACCACCATGCTGCGTACCTATCTGGCCTCCAGTGGTCTGTCCCGTCCTCCACCCAGACAGTGCTACGCTCATAAATAAAAACCTCATCCTCGCCCACTGGGTACTCAGTAACGTACTTATCGGTCCTCACTGGCACCCCAAAAGCTGGCGACAGCATGGTCAAGGCTTGGGGTCTGAAAGGTGGGTCCCACGACGGGGTGAGATAAACTCAATAAGCTAGTCCTAACCCTAAGCTAGGCACTCGGGACTTCCAGACACACCCAGGCACATGCAATGACCAGTCATGCGAAAGCAGACGAATAGGCACATAATAACACAATCGAGGCATGCATTGTCATATAACTCACCAATCTAGACTAGGCTTGGCTTTCGTACCTTGGCACTTAACATCACATAATATAAAGGATAGCTTGTATATATACTTATATGCACTTATTACGATCGTAATACTCATGGCAGAGCCCGCGTTTAACGCCTCAGGCTTAATAAATCAAGGAACCTGCGTTTAACGCCTCAGGTTTCCGATGCCATGTCATGACCCGCGTTTAACGCCTCAGGTCTATCCCGCGTTTAACGCATCAGGATATCACTAAGCCCCGCGTTTAACGCATCAGGGCAATATATGCACATAGACTTATAATTCAACCAATTATAGCATAAAACAACCATATGTGCATAACGTCCATACAAGGACCACTTGGCCATTTCAAATCACAATTCCGTACCATGGCACATCATCACATCACAATCAATCAAGGCCATTACCATACTTCACGATCGAGTCATATCTCATAATATATCGCTCATCGATCATCACTATAAACATTCGGCCATGCCACAAAGTCATGGGATCAATCAATCGGCAAGGTCACAAAATGCATTAATTAATCTCGCACGGCCGTCAATCATAATCATGGTGCCGTTTTAATCCCGCGATCTCATCCTATAGTCCACGGCCGAACACAAAGAATGGTCAATAGGTTCTTTTCACGCGGTAGGTTGCCAATTAACACCCTTGCCTAGCACACCTAAGATCAATCAAGTAATTCATGACTTCGATCAAGCTCAACTCACATCTAGCATACCTAGCACAAACATATGAGTATTCGGTTCCTACCTAGAAATGTTCACCACGTACTTCAACCAAGGAATCAACACTACAAGTACTACATGGTGCGGCCGTGCTCGGCTCCTTCCAAGAACATATTCGGTCCTCTAGGGTTTCTTGCCCATTTAGCCATTAAACTCATCAAACAATCACTCACTCGGTCTTTCCATCACGCAAGGTCTTAGCTAAGGGTTAGGATAAGCTTACCTAGTCCAAGAGTCCAAGAAGTCGGCGGCAAGTGGCGTGGGAAACGGCGCGGCGCACGGCGGTTCCTCGGCGATCCAAATAGGTTCCTTGAAGATCAACCACAAAATGACCAAGACAAGCATCAATACTTCTTCTAATACGTGCCTATAACCCCTTCACGTGATTATCTAAGTCTCTAGAGTCACTCACCTCAAGAACTCCTTAAGATCAATCCCGGTTCTCTCTCTCGGTCTTGGTTCGGTCGGCGGCGGCTCGAGTGGCTCCGGCTTGGACGACGGCCTTCCATGGTCCAAGGAGGTGGTGTGGTGGCGGCCTAAGGTGGTGGAGTGGCGGTGTGGTGGCCGGCGCCTACCTAGAGGCCGAGAAAGGGAGAAAGAACGAGAGGGAGAGGGCGGCCGAGCAATGGAGGAAGAAAGGGAGTGGCGTCGTCCAAAAATGGAGGGGTAGAGAGAGAGAGTGACGAGATAAATGAGGAGGGAAAGTGAAGGCTTTGTCCATTCAAGGTCCAAGGAAAAGAGTGATTGATAGGAGTAGTTGGGAAGTACAAGGGAATAGTGACTATGAGTGACATGGTGCAAGAGATTTGGTGATGGGTGTCGCGACCCGTCCGGAAGCGGACGCGGCTAATGGATTACCGATCACGGGTCTTGGATCGGCGCGAGCCCTCCCAAGCCCATACCAAATCGCGGCGGGAGTATTCTTCGACGATAAGAGTCGATCGCTTTCGACCTTCAGTGTGGTCGTGGTGGCATGTGCAAATTGTGCATGCATTTGGAGTCGCCACCGGTTTTTCTTGGAGGGTAGACCGGAAACCTTACTAACCGATTGGGAGAGATCGATCAGTTCTGCGGAACTAGAGATTTTGGGTTCGGGGACTTGGTTACGCTGGTGTCATTACCAACGCCCTTTCGGTACCTAACGCTAGTGATTTTCCTGACTAAGAGTTCATGCAGGCGCAAGTTTGGGTGAGGTAAGTCTGACTTTGCACATTAACCAGTTTAACATGCTCACGTAATCATAATAAATAAATAGATGTCAATCACATAAACATCTATCCTACGTGGTGATCATGGAATTATGACTTAATGGGTCTCGAGCCAATGAGACCACATTTAATCATTTTAATATTTTAATAACGGAGAGCCGCTCTTCGCTTCTTCTTGGTTTCTTGAACTCTTCAAGAATTGGGCCCCAAAGAGCTCGCCGACTTAAAAGGCTCCTCCACGTAATCCTCGTAGCATTTACATCAACAATTGACTATGCTAAAAATAAAGATTACATGAAAAATAAAAGGAGTACGCAGCCTCCATTTAATAATTACAACCCCAAATATATAAATAATCATCATACATTCATATATACATCAATCACATTGATTAGAGATTTTTCCATGATCACCACCCTTTCACGTAAGTAATAAATTCACAATTTAAAACTTAGGAAGGCACAATAAAAATTCTACGTTGAATCATATTCATAATTTTTACGTAAAATAAGATAGCCATAAATTTTCGATTCAAAATTGATTTAGTCTCAATTTTTGCTACGTTGATTAATTTATCATATAAAATAATCAATCTCCATTAGCCATGTAAGACGAACAATTCGTTAATACATATTGGCCATAGTATTGCAAAAATTGCAAAAAATCAATTAAATGCACGAAAACACCTAAGGATTGGCTCTGATACCACTGTTGGGATCCACGTAACACGTAGCAGAAATAAATAACAACCCATACATGTATCTCCAGAGGCGTACTTCGTGCATTTCAATCGAAAAAAATCACAAAGTCTCAAAGGGAGTAAATAGATTACCTCTCGTAGCGTGCTTGAACGGAGGTGTCGGTTCGATGTTATTCGATCTCAGCCTCCACAAGTGTTAGGCATCTAGTTCGGACGCACCACCAATTGACGAACGGGGAGACGACTAATAACTCCACAACAATTGTGCTAGCAATATGCGGAATCAATATTCCGAACTTAGTATATTTTGCTCACTCAAGATTGTGAGAATATAGAGAGTGTTTGTGTTCTTCTCTCTAAGCTCTCAAAAATTTGCACACTCTACAAAATGTCTCTCCCCAACCTCAAAACTCTTGCCATCCTTTTATAGCCAAAAATACCTTCCAATAAATTGTATTTAAAAATAGCACTAACAATTATAAATTCTATCTAAAAATAGCACTCACAAATAAATGACATTTAAAAATAACACTAACAATAGCACTCACAATTTATAATACAAAAATGCTATTTAAAAATAGCACTCACAATTTATAATACAAAAATGCTATTTAAAATAGCACTAACAATTATAAATTCTATCTAATAATAGCACTCACAATTTATGATAAATAAATGCCATTTAAAAATAGCACTAACAATAGCACTCACAATTTATAATACAAAAATGCTATTTAAAAATAGCACTAGCAATAGCACTCACAATACAAAAATGCTAAAAAAAAAGCACTAACAAAGTTGTTAAAAATAATAACCATTATTATTATTACAAGAGTTAAAGAGGTTACCAAACAGTACAAATATGCATAACGTATAAATACGTATGATGTATAAATACGTAGAGCATACGTATACATCCGTGAAACCGGGGACTAATTGAAAGAAAAATGTGCAATTAAGCCCTTTTGGTAAAAATTGATTAAATTGGACGGCAAATTGACCTAATTGCACTTTAAGACTTTAGAATCCAATGTCATAGCTTATAAAAAGTGAGAATTGAAAACTAAAAGACTCGAAAAGGATTTTTTTTTTTTAGGCTCGGTATGGGTTTATGTTTGTGAAGGAACATAGTGACCCGAGCCGAATTTTTGAGATTTAAAGTGACACACTTGAAGAGGAAATTAAAACAAAATTATCGAATATTTTTGGGTATTTTTCTGACCACGAATGGTATTTTTCTGATTTTTTGGGTATTTTTATAATTAAATAAACTCAAAAAATATTAAAAATACCGAAAAATATTTTTTGTTCAAAATTGGTTCCTAAGGCTAAACCAAGGCTTCCAAAGTTGATTTTGTGATTTTATGACATTTTTTTGATATTTTTAATTAATTTTAAAGAATAAAAATCACAATAATAAATGGTAAAAAATCAGGTGTCCACAGCTGCCCCTCTTTGAGAGGAATCTCGTTAGAGGTTTCTCTCAAAGATAAGGTGGCACCTGATTCCTAACCGACTCAACTGGGAAAATGAGAGAAGAAATGTTATGACATCGGATCCTTAAGCCTATTGATAAAAGCTCAAATCAATCCCCGATTTGCTCTAACAATTTGAACATGGGCCGGAGTGAGAGAGGCTTACCTGAAGCTCACCTGTCGGATGTTGCCGGTTGCGACGACTTTCAAGAAGATGCCTAGGACTCGTCATTCAGAATATCCTAGAGAGATTAAGCTCTGACCTGTATGGTAGGTCATACCATGATGGGATTCCTAACTGGTAGGAACCTAAGGAAGGCGCATCCCACGCTTTGGGATTTGCCAAGGATTTTGATACGTATGGTGGATCAGACCTTTGTGTTGATCCTCACTGCGATATTTATCAGTGAGTTGACCCTTATGGCGGTTTCTACCAATGAATTGACCCTTATGTCGGTTTCTACCATATGTTACCCTTCAGGCGGTTTCTACCATTAATGTGATCCTTCAGGCGGTTTCTACCTTGGTTTGACCCTTCAGGCGGTTTCTACCTTGAGTTGACCCTTCATGCGGTTTCTACCTTGAATTGACCCTTCAGGCGGTATCTACCTTGAGTTGACCCTTCAGGCGGTATCTACCTTGAATTGACCCTTCAGGCGGTATCTACCTTTGGTTGACCCTTCAAGCGGCATCTACCTTGGTTTGACCCTTCAGGCGGTATCTACCTTGATTTGACCCTTCAGGCGGTGTCTACCATCAGTTTTGACTTTGAAAAGGGGTCTCATGACAAGGGTTCTCCACGTCCGATGAGACTGCTTAAATTTTGAAAAGGGGTCTCATGACGAGGGTTCTCCACGTCCGATGAAACTGCCTAAAATTTTTGAAAAGGGGTCTCATGACGAGGGTTCTCCACGTCCGATGAGGCTGCCTAAAATTTTTGAAAATGGGTCTCATGACGAGGGTTCTCCACGTCCGATGAGATTGCCTAAATTTTGAAAATGGGTCTCATGACGAGGGTTCTCAACGTCCGATGAGACTGCTTGATTTTTGAAAAAGGGTCCCGGGACGAGGGTTCTCCACGTCATGCTAGGACTTTTTTTTCTTTTTTTGAAAAGGGGTCTCATGACGAGGGTTCTCCACGTCCGATGAGACTGCCTAAATTTTGAAAAGGGGTCTCATGACGAGGGTTCTCCACGTCTGATGAGACTGCCTAAATTGAAAAGGGGTCCTGGGACGAGGGTTCTCCACGTCATGCTAAGACCGCTTGATTTTTGAAAAGGGGTCCAAAGACGAGGGTTCTCCACGTCTGTTGTGACTACCTGATTTTTTTTGAAAAGGGGGTCCTGGGACGAGGGTTCTCCACGTCCGCTGGGACTGTTTGATATTTTGAAAATGGGTCCTGGGACGATGGTTCTCCACGTCCGCTGGGACTGCTAGATTTTGAAAAAGGGTCCCGGGAAAAGGGTTTTTCTTCCCCTCTTTTTTAGAGATCCCGAAGTTTGTCGGGAATTCAGTTTTTGAAGCAGTGAAAGATTTTATTTTGACAGAACTTCACTTGAGTCTGTTGAAGCGACATTCTGGGAGCTAGGTTCTCCAGGTATCCTGCTGAAGTTTGAACCTGAAAGATTTTTCTTCATCAGGAAAACATTAGTAATCTTTGGGAAGACCACGGTTGTACATTTGACAAAAACCGTATGACTTAAGTTTCAATCGTGAAATGTGCGTTTTGATGCTGGAGGTTATCCAAAGCATTCTTGCAACATGCAAATGTGATCACAAATCCTTTGCACGAAAAATCTGGATCGAACAGTTTGAAAATTCCAAAAAGAGTTTGTTCAAAACATCAATTGGAATATTTCTCGACAAGGAGGTCTTCTCACCTGTTTTGAGATAGTGGTTTTTGTAGGGGATGCACTCAATTCCCTACTAACCTGTGCCTAGGTTTTAGGCTCATTCGCAGCGCATACATTTTGACCGGTCGGGAGGTCTTCCACGGGACCGTAATGTTGGGCTTGGATATTGGTTTTCAAGGGGGACCCGCTTTGGAGTCGAGGTCATTGAATGAAAGTTTTCACCATCTGCTCCGGGTTTACAAGTCAAGAACCCTGCAAAATGAGAAAGAAATAGTCTTGCTTGTACTTCTTCGAGCTAAGCAATATGTTAACCTAAGTGTCTTAGTCAGAGAAGACTGTTTCAGGGTTGTAACATTGGTAGGATTGGGGACCGAAAAAGGCTTGTTTTTGGCCCAGAAATTACGAGGGGTTTGACATTGGTGATCATTGCAAATTTACCACCTGCCATTTCCTCTCTACAGCTTCAGTTTTTTTTTTGGGTGTGCAACCGATTTTGAGGTGTGCACCAGCTCTTCAGAGAGCGTTTCGTCGCATTAAGAGACTAATGACTCTATCTGCGTCTCTGCTCTACGCTTGACACCATTTGGGGAGTAGTCTTTTTGATCTGACTCCTTTAGGGATTTCTTCTTTTCCCATCCGGCTTCATTGCGGATCAATCAAACAACTTACACGAGCATCGGCCTTGCTTTTACCAGGCACTTTGCTTTTTTCTCGATGCCGTGGATTTTTCTCATTCATTTTTTTTGAAATCCCATTTTTTTTCATCTTCATGGGATCGTGTTAGACCTACGATCAAAGGTCTAACAAGGTTAAGCATTAACTTAGGAATTTTCTGCAGACCCTAAGTCTTGAACTCCTTCGTTTCTGAAGTGATGCTGCATCCGTCTTGGAATGTGCAATGATCACCAACGGGTTTATGAAATGATTTTGCAAGCTCAACTTGGCTATGCGAAGGATTCGGTGTGTGGGATAGAGAAATGAATGCTTCTCATCATCCTATGGCACTTGGATTACCATATAAACAACACACAAAGATTTAGTCCGAGCAAGAAAATTTCTAACCATTTTCGCCTGATGCTGCTGGACTCACCTCTATTTTGCCCCAATGTGGGGTGGTTCTTGACAGGGTTAAGAATGAAAACCGCCGTTCGAAGGGGTTATCAACGGTCACCTGTAGTGTTTGGGGATAAGAAACGAATGCCTCCGTCGTCCCAATCCATGTAATCGCTGCGAATGGTCCCTACTTCCGTAGGTCCAGATTTTGCAATCTGATCCGCTCCACTTCTCTCTCAAGTGTGTATAGGACGTGTTTCGATTAGGCTTTGCCTATCGTCTTTTGAGAAAACGTCCTTTTGAAAGTTTTGAACAACTTTTGATTGGAAAAATCTCTTTCTTTTTCTCCAAAAATTTTACCCGTCAAGGGGATTTTATGATGCACCATGCATATTCTTATTTATGTTCAGACAACCTCCTGTTTCAAAACATGAATGCCAATGAAGTTAGAATTCTATGTCTTTTCTAGACATCAGATTCTGAGAGCTTTTCTTTTCTTCTCTATTTTTTATTCAACATCTTCAATGGATTGGGGAAACGGATACTTACCTGTCCCCAGAGGCTGTAGATCCTTGAAAATGCGGAAGAAACATGTTATTGTACGTTCATGAATTTTTCAAAAAATTAGAACGATACAATTTACCCTTGGTCATGTATTTCCAACGGGTAATACATGGGATGTGAAAACCCGTTTTGCCCTGATGGCAAGCCCCTGTCAAAAACAAACAATAAGTGTCAGTTTGTGTTCCAAAATTCAAGACCAATTGGAACGATACCGCCTTGTTCTTGCTTGGCGTTTTCATTTGAACACAAACGCGCGGCTTGCAGAAATTGGCCATCTATATTGTGGCCATGATTCCTCCGTTTGGTTGGCGGTAAATCCTTCTCAAGGATTTGCCATGGAGGAGATCCATTTGTGTTTTTGGACGCGTTCCAGCGCCGCTCTTCAGAGTTCCTTTTATTCAAGGGAAAAAGAAAATTTTATCAAAATGCATGTCAAAGCATGTGACGTAGGAGCGATACTTTTTACCATCCACTAGGTCTTATAAACAAAGAGCATCTCCTGGAATCCTGACTTCTAAGGCCAATGATTCTATTCGCCTCCATGTTAGCGCGCTCTTTTCATTTGAGGCTTTCAGCGCCAACGACTTCCTGCAAAATGAGTAAAAACTCATGTTAGGCATGTGGTCTTCGAAGACCAAATTGGAACGATACAAGGTTACCGTTCACCCAAATTCGTATCTTGCGGTTTGATTCTGATACGGACGACTCTGTTATTGCGTCCATTGACTTTGCCAGAGGAGAAACGTCCGGCGTACAAATGATTCACTTGCCCCAGTTAGGCATGGTTTTGCTGTTTGTCATCTCTGGATTCGATGACCATGGTCTGATGCGCTTTCATGGGGGATCATGAGAGTTTGCCCCCGGTTTGGCTCCTCAAAGCAAATGGGGGGAACCTGCTCCCATTGATTTTTGCAGATTTTGATCATCCATCTCGATTGTCAGAGTCCTTGATCAATTTTATCTGTCTCAAGACAGCTTGATATTCTTGGGATTCGTCATGTGGCGGTTTGGTGATTCTCTCGATCACAGTCGCCATTTGAGGTATTTGATGTTCCCTGTTTGTTATTTGAAAGCATTACATCCTGCGTCCTCTGCTCTTGATCATCATCTGAGAGGAAAAGAAAGGAAGCATTATTCCCATA
Organism: Rhodomyrtus psidioides; assembly: GCA_021437785.1. Taxonomy (NCBI): domain Eukaryota; kingdom Viridiplantae; phylum Streptophyta; class Magnoliopsida; order Myrtales; family Myrtaceae; genus Rhodomyrtus; species Rhodomyrtus psidioides. Next base: position 3,343,533 of record JAILYB010000058.1, on the reverse strand, counting down.
TCAAGAAAACAATCATTTTGGAACGATACGTCCTTTTACACTTGATTTGCATTCCGTTTTGCTGTTGCATATTGATATGCACAACATCTATCAAATTCCTCCATCCGTGCTTGAAGGTATTTGCAACGCCTACGGTTCATTTGCCCCAGCTGGGCGACATCTGTTTTGTCATTTGAATGCATGAGCTTTTGGGTGCATTGTCTCTTTTATCACCTGAGATAAAAAAAAATGGAGAAGAACTTATCCTCAGATCTGATTAAAAATCAATTAGGAACGATACGTCCTTTCACCAAACGGGTGGCTCTGCGGCCAAATGCATTTTGCACTAAAGGGACGAATTCCACTATGCTCCACAGGTTTGGGGAATTTGCCCCCATTTTCGATAGAAATGAGCCTTATCAAGATGTATACAATACAAATAGATCCCTAATACAATCAATCTAAGGGACGAGATAGAGAGGATCTCAGCAAAATTAATCTTATACAATAGAACTAAGAATGTCAAATCAATCAAAGGAATGTGGTCCGAACACTTGGAGATGCCCCAGTTCCAGTCTTCGAGATGTGACTCCAGGATCACCGATATTTTTTTTTTTAGGTGGTTTTAGATATACCAACCATCTAAAGACATGCACATGAGACAATTGAGGATAAAACTACCAAAAATCAAAGGATTTGGCACCTAAGGTCAAGGTTCCCACCTCGAGTTCTAGAAAGAGCAGATTCCATTGCATAACTATCGTTGCATTGGGGCTCGATCCATAGTTCGAAACGAGCGGAATTGAAAAGTGGATTACCCCGTGTCTTTCCTCACGGAGATTCCATTTTCAATCCATTCTATTGTTTTCCTATAGACGGCGCCCGGGGTTTTAGGCGCGGTTGTGTGTATTTTCGGTGTCGTGCTAAAGCGATAAACATGCATCTTATTTAACAATCACCGCTTCAATATAAAACATACACACAATCATTCATTCCTACGCCAACCTGCATAAGACAATGTTAATCACAGACTACCCCCCTTATCACTCCAATCTGCAAAAACATATAACACCTATCATAAGCGGACTTACCTCACCTTCAAGAGCGCCTGTATGGTTAGAAAAATCACTCAGCGTTTTAATTACGGCCTAAGTCCACTTGAGGTCTAGAACCATAGGTTCTAGAACAAATTCCCCAGTGGAGTCGCCAGCTGTCGCGACCCGTCCGGAAGCGGACGCGGCTAATGGATTACCGATCACGGGTCTTGGATCGGCGCGAGCCCTCCCAAGCCCATACCAAATCGCGGCGGGAGTATTCTTCGACGATAAGAGTCGATCGCTTTCGACCTTCAGTGTGGTCGTGGTGGCATGTGCAAATTGTGCATGCATTTGGAGTCGCCACCGGTCTTTCTTGGAGGGTAGACCGGAAACCTTACTGACCGATTGGGAGAGATCGATCAGTTCTGCGGAACCAGAGATTTTGGGTTCGGGGACTTGGTTACGCTGGTGTCATTACCAACGCCCTTTCGGTACCTAACGCTAGTGATTTTCCTGACTAAGAGTTCATGCAGGCGCAAGTTTGGGTGAGGTAAGTCTGACTTTGCACATTAACCAGTTTAACATGCTCACGTAATCATAATAAATAAATAGATGTCAATCACATAAACATCTATCCTACGTGGTGATCATGGAATTATGACTTAATGGGTCTCGAGCCAATGAGACCACATTTAATCATTTTAATATTTTAATAACGGAGAGCCGCTCTTCGCTTCTTCTTGGTTTCTTGAACTCTTCAAGAATTGGGCCCCAAAGAGCTCGCCGACTTAAAAGGCTCCTCCACGTAATCCTCGTAGCATTTACATCAACAATTGACTATGCTAAAAATAAAGATTACATGAAAAATAAAAGGAGTACGCAGCCTCCATTTAATAATTACAACCCCAAATATATAAATAATCATCATACATTCATATATACATCAATCACATTGATTAGGGATTTTTCCATGATCACCACCCTTTCACGTAAGTAATAAATTCACAATTTAAAACTTAGGAAGGCACAATAAAAATTCTACGTTGAATCATATTCATAATTTTTACGTAAAATAAGATAGCCATAAATTTTCGATTCAAAATTGATTTAATCTCAATTTTTGCTACGTTGATTAATTTATCATATAAAATAATCAATCTCCATTAGCCATGTAAGACGAACAATTCGTTAATACATATTGGCCATAGTATTGCAAAAATTGCAAAAAATCAATTAAATGCACGAAAACACCTAAGGATTGGCTCTGATACCACTGTTGGGATCCACGTAACACGTAGCAGAAATAAATAACAACCCATACATGTATCTCCAGAGGCGTACTTCGTGCATTTCAATCGAAAAAAATCACAAAGTCTCAAAGGGAGTAAATAGATTACCTCTCGTAGCGTGCTTGAACGGAGGTGTCGGTTCGATGTTCTTCGATCTCAGCCTCCACAAGTGTTAGGCATCTAGTTCGGACGCACCACCAATTGACGAACGGGGAGACGACTAATAACTCCACAACAATTGTGCTAGCAATATGCGGAATCAATATTCCGAACTTAGTATATTTTGCTCACTCAAGATTGTGAGAATATAGAGAGTGTTTGTGTTCTTCTCTCTAAGCTCTCAAAAATTTGCACACTCTACAAAATGTCTCTCCCCAACCTCAAAACTCTTGCCATCCTTTTATAGCCAAAAATAACTTTCAATAAATTGTATTTAAAAATAGAACTAACAATTATAAATTCTATCTAAAAATAGCACTCACAAATAAATGACATTTAAAAATAACACTAACAATAGCACTCACAATTTATAATACAAAAATGCTATTTAAAAATAGCACTCACAATTTATAATACAAAAATGCTATTTAAAATAGCACTAACAATTATAAATTCTATCTAATAATAGCACTCACAATTTATGATAAATAAATGCCATTTAAAAATAGCACTAACAATAGCACTCACAATTTATGATAAATAAATGTCATTTAAAAATATCACTAACAATAGCACTCACAATTTATAATACAAAAATGCTATTTAAAAATAGCACTAGCAATAGCACTCACAATACAAAAATGCTAAAAAAAAAAAGCACTAACAAAGTTGTTAAAAATAATAACCATTATTATTATTACAAGAGTTAAAGAGGTTACCAAACAGTACAAATATGCATAACGTATAAATACGTATGACGTATAAATACGTAGAGCATACGTATACATCCGTGAAACCGGGGACTAATTGAAAGAAAAATGTGCAATTAAGCCCTTTTGGTAAAAATGGATTAAATTGGAGGGCAAATTGACCTAATTGCACTTTAAGACTTTAGAATCCAATGTCATAGCTTATAAAAAGTGAGAATTGAAAACTAAAAGACTCGAAAAGGATTTTTTTTTTAGGCTCGGTATGGGTTTATGTTTGTGAAGGAACATAGTGACCCGAGCCGAATTTTTGAGATTTAAAGTGACACACTTGAAGAGGAAATTAAAACAAAATTATCGAATATTTTTGGGTATTTTTCTGACCACGAATGGTATTTTTCTGATTTTTTGGGTATTTTTATAATTAAATAAACTCGAAAAATATTAAAAATACCGAAAAATATTTTTTGTTCAAAATTGGTTCCTAAGGCTAAACCAAGGCTTCCAAAGTTGATTTTGTGATTTTATGACCTTTTTTTGATATTTTTAATTAATTTTAAAGAATAAAAATCACAATAATAAATGGTAAAAAATCAGGTGTCCACAATGGGGTTTAAGTCTTGTCCATGGTCAAGTCCAATAATTCAAGTGGCTAAAGACCTAATTGCCCTTCAAAAATTCGGCCAAGGGTAGGGAGATGGCAATGTCCAAATTGCCCTTGCTTTATCTAATGGAACAGGGTACTAAGCTTAGGGTAAAAGGGTCGATTTCACTCGTCGATCCGAATCTCGCTTTTCTAACTTATGCGGAGCTAATTCTAATCTTATTAACTCTCCGATGAGGCGACGTCCAAATTTACTCCATGCGATCTCCGAATGTCCGGCCTCCAATCTCGAAGTCCAATCCATGACTAAACTCAGTCAATTGTCATTCCAGCACGTCTCAGACTAACGGGCGGCTCTCAGGAGTTACGCGTATCGACCCGCGACTAATGTCACGTTTAAGAGTTACTCGAGCCACGGCGGCTTTAGTTGTCATGTAATCGCGAGGGTCAATCACTAGTCCCGAATGTTACGACCGTTAGGAATCGATTTAGGTTAATTCGCAAATCATGTCATGGTCATACGGAATCACCCGTGAACCAATCGCACGACACTAGCAAATCGTTCTAAAACCATTCTTAGATCGACCTCTAGCGGTCCTAAATATTCCCTCGGCGATCCTTATGGTCAAAGCGTCGACTCGTGGTTAAGTCCTTTGGTCCACGTACTTTAAATCCTATATGGCCATTCCCCATTGGTTAGTCGACTCGAGAGTGATCAATTCTGAGCGAGATTAACTGGAATACATTGATTGACATTCATTCATTAACAAGCTTCGAGATAGGGTCGGAATTCAGAATGTCACAGATCCCACACGCTAGTGCACATATAATTTCCTCGGCGATCCCACACTCCATTTACTCATAAAAATTCCATTATAAAGAATAGCCTCAAATATTTATTAAGAGAAAACAGTTCACGCCTCAAAATTCTTTATTCAAGAACAACTCAAGAGATTCATTGCCAAAACAAGGCATTCATGCCTCAATTTTCAATGAGAAACACACTCAACAAACTCAAGCATTTATCGCCTATTCAAGGCATTCTTTTCAGACGTCCGTCACTGGACAAAACACATTTCAAGTTCGAACATGTTTAGTAAAATACGAGCCTCACTCGGGTCAATTCAAGCAAACCTCAAATTTCATCATTCACAAGTCATTTCAAAACTTGATTGGTAAACCAATCCGCTTAATGTACTCAAATCAATGAGAATTTCAACAACGTACGCCAAATGGCCCAACCATATGCCACAATTAGATTAAGACTCCTCAGTTCGACATTGTTTTCAAAATTTCATGCCATAAAACCACTCAAGCTTAATTCGCTAAAATAGGGCAATTTGGGTTTCCTCGCGTCTCTCACAAAATCATTTCATAAAATCATTCAATCCGACACAAAACTGTCCTTTAGTAACCTAACCTCCTAATAAAGGTTTAGACATAACTTACCTCTTTAATTGAGCTAGCAATTCCAATCCAATTGAGTCACCAAGCTCAATCCACTCATAGCCAAAGCAAGGCATGGCACGGTCCTAAGAGAAATTTCATGATTCCATCAATAAAACTCTACCAATCTCAATTCCATCGAGTAAACACTTCGTCAACACATCAATTAACGTCCCAAGGTGCCTTAACGATGAATTTATGACAAGGCAACACCTTCCTCAGCCCTCAAGATGTTCGGTTTACATAGTCACAACTTAGGACAGAATCGGTTCTGCTCTTAATCACACTAATCAGCCCATAAATCAATCCTAAGCTTCAATTCTCTACCAAACTAACTTGTTAAAACATCAATCAACAAGTCTAGAAGGCTCACCAACAATTTCGAAGCAATAAAATCCTTCTAGGCCTTCCAATCAGGCCGATTCCCTTCGGTATGCAATCGGTCAGTTTCTGCCTCGAGAAAACCATCTTAAATCATCCATGGAAACCCATCTTAATTCTTCTAAAATTACATCCACACCTCATCCAACTCTAATACTATGAGTCAAGAGAGTCTCACCGAAGATTTGGGGCCATTTGAAACTTTGAAGCCCAAAAAAACGGACTCTCTCCAAAACCGGTCAGAATCTGCCTCATCCAGACCTTTGTCCATTCAAATCGACCTACGGAAGGATTTACTCGGCCACATTGAGCTTATAATATATCCCTAGAAAGATAAGACAATAAAATTTCTAATGGAGAAAGAATTACCTCAATATGATATCGGAAAACGGAGTTATGACCAAAACAGTGGGGCAGTCGGGACAGGGCAACGAGCTGGCGACGGGTTCTTCTCGGCCAAAGGTGAAAAATGAAAGAGAGAGTGAAGGAGAGAGAGATGGCCGACGGAAATGGGTGAGGGTGAGGGAGACTTCTCAATTATTAGCTTGAAGACACCAATAATTGGTGCAAAACACAAATAATTGGGGCACAAAGGGATGGCTCATAAGATGACACGTGGCATGGCTCCAATAATTGGTCATCTAAATTTGACTTCCATTGACTCACTCCCATTGAATTTTCGGCAGCCACTCATGGGGTTTGACCTTCAAATAACCTTAAGACAAAGGCAAATGGTTGAGGGGCAAAATGGTAATCTGACACTTTTCGTCCGAAACTTCATTTTTCTCATTTTGAATGACTATTGGCGAGGCGACGTCAAATTCAATTGAAATGTTGGAATTCATCAATGTCCAATGCCCAATCTCAAGGTCCAATTTCATGTCGAACTATCATCGACTGTAATTCCAGTTTATCTCAAACTGACGGGCGACTCTTGCAGGCGCTATGCGTATCGACCTTGGGATTTTTCTCAAGCCGTGGCGACTTTGGTTGTCATGTAATTGCGAGGCTTCATCACTAGTTCCTGCGGTCCTGATCTTCGGAATCCGATTTAGGAAATTCTCGCAAATTACACATTGGTTAAGCGGAATCACCCGCGTCTCAACGTATAACGCTAGCAAGGCATTCCATGATCATTCCTAGATCGATCTCTGCTGGCCCAAAATATTCCCTCGACAATCCATGTGGTCAAAGCGCCATTTCTGATTTAAAATCCTCAGGTCCACGTACCCGACCTTACGTTAGTCTTTCCCTTTCGGTCAGTTAACTCGAGAGTGGCCTGCTCCGAGCGAGATACCACTGAAACACACCGATCGATATCCTTCCATTCCATAGCCTTGAGAGGGGTCGGAATTCGGAATGTCACATTAATTCTCCTTAACCTTCGTGTAACCACAAGCCACAGATGGGGCAATGTGGCTCATTACAAATTTCCAACGAGCCATGCTATAAATTCACTCCAATGCCTATTTGTTTTTCTTCATATATCTACGTGGGTCGCCCTCATTAATGCTCATAATAGTATTTTAACAATAACGCCATGAAAAAAAAAAGACCACCAATAATACGTATCCCATGTAATTCTTTCTAGCCGAAATACACTGGCCCTCTATTAGATCTTTGTCACTCATGAGGATAGTCACGTCCATTTTGTGACACATAAACACATTGTCCTCTTTTAATAAAATTGGTCTTCCGTTTACTTCCTTTGCTTTCGGAATCTACTAAATATGCATATAAAATTGGGACCTTTCTTTATCGGTAACTTGATAATTTATTACCTTAGTCAGCTCCAAACCCATTTCGGTCTTCTTTGACCGTTTGAATTCTACCAAACATGGGATGTCACAGCTTCTTCCCCCCTCACAAAAATTTCATCCTCGAAATTTGGTAAGGTCTTAAAGTATATCATCCTTCAATATCTTTTGCTTAAAAAAATAGAATATTGCCTAAAAATAATAATAACATAACTACCCACAAAAAAATATTTTTATTCTATTGTAATTACAAGGTATTTACAACTGCTTCCCACAGGGGTCGATCCAGTGACCTCCACTTCGGACCATATCATTCCCGAGTACCACTCGGCTGATGGGCCGGCGTGGTCACAATACTTTTTTTTTATTTCCTTTAAAGGCGGAAAATTTTAAGTTGGCCTTACTTGAACTAGAAGTTTGCCATTCACTTTGCATACTTAGATGAATCTAATAACGAAGGTAGCAACACAATATATTGCAGCATGTCTGGTAAAAAGTCAGAGGGCTGACCTGTACTACTAGTAGATAAATGTGGGTATCGTTGTCTCATCGATTCTTCTAGTTCCCAGGTGGCCTCCTCTATGCCATGATGCTTCCATAGAACCTTTACCAACGGTATGACCTTGTTCCTTAAAACTTGCTCCTTGCGGTCTAGGACTTGCACGGGCTCTTCGACGTACTCGACTTTCTCGTCCACCTCTATTGTTTCATAATCCAATATATGATCTGAATCGGGCTGATACTTCCTTAGCATAGAAACGTGGAATACGTTATGTACATTGGATAGCTTCAGAGGTAAAGCTAGTCGATATGCCATGTCTCCTACCTTTTCCAAGATTTCAAAAGGTCCAACATATCTGGGACTCAGTTTCCCCTTTTTCCCAAATCGCGAAATGCCTCTGATCGGTGAAACTTTTAAAAACACGTAGTCACCTACCGCAAATTCCAGGGGCCTTCGCCGTCTGTCTGCGTAACTTTTCTGATGACTCTGCGCAGTTTTAAGCTTGTCTCGTACCACTTCTATCACTTCAGTGGTCATCTGTACTAGTTCTGGCCCTATTATTCTTTGTTCTCCTACTTCATCCCAGCATAATGGTGTTCTGCAACTGCGTCCGTACAGTGCTTTAGTCCCTAAAGCATCTTGTAGACTTTTCCAGAATCTTACGGTGAATCTTGGATCCCTATCCGAGGTAATACTAACATGGACTCCATGTAACTTCACGATGTGTTGAATATAAAGATCTGCCAACTTCTCTAAGGAGTAGTTTATTCTCACAGCCAGGAAGTGTGCAGACTTTGTCAAACGGTCAACTACCACCCAAACTGAATCATGTCCCTTTGAGGTCCTTGACAACCCTTGTATAAAATCCATGGTTATATGTTTCCATTTCCATTTGGGAATCTCCAGAGGTTTCAGCATGCCTGCTGGTTTAAGATGCTCTTCTTTTACCTGCTGACAGATCAAACACTTAGAAACATAATCAGCAATGTCTCTTTTCATTCCATTCCACCAATAATATTGTTTCAAATTTCGATACATTTTCGTACTTCCAGGGTGGATGCTGTAATCGCTTCGATGAGCTTCTATCAGAATTTCTTTTCTTAGATTCTCATTTCTAGGTATACAAAGGAGTCCACGGAAACGGATGGTTCCCTCTTCAGATATAGAGAAATCTGGTTTCTCACCCTTCAAAATTTCATCTTGAATCTTTGAAATTTTAGGATCTGTCGATTGTAATTCCTTAACTCTTGTATCATTTCTGGTTCTATTCGAAGTGTAGCAAAAAGGCTTGCGAGCTCTTCTGCTTCAAATTTAAAATCGGAGTTCGAAACCTCATTTAATAAATCCCATTCTTTACTCATCAAGTTCGCTAGCTGCAGGGTAGATTTTCTACTCAAGGCGTCTGCCACACGATTTGCTTTGCCAGGGTGGTATAGAATTTCGCAATCATAATCTTTAAGCAGCTCCATTGTGACATTTCGAAATTCGACCCCCTTTTTCGAAGTAAGATTTGCCACGAATTGGACTTCGAAATTGGGCACCAGATATTTGAGGATTCCAACGGGATTAAATTGGACATCGCCTCATCGAGGACCATTAGAATTAGAATTTGTCCTTAGCATTTAGAAAAGTGAAGTTTGAGTCGACGATTAGGAAATTACCTTTATGCCCTTAGATAATTACCATTTCCTTTAGTAATGAGCAAGGGCAATTTGGACAATTGCCATCCTTTCCTCTTGGCCGATCATTGAAGGGCTTTAAGGTCATTTTGGCTTCTTGAATTATTGAAAAGTGAATGACAAGTTGATTGACCATTAACCACCCCTTGGCCAACTCTCTTACAAGATGTCATTCCACCACACTATTCATGTACCTCCCCTAACCACTCCCATCAATTAATTTCTCTATTGGATATTTGAATGGATGAAGCCACCACTCCCTTTCCCTTCCTCCCTCATTCGGCCGAGTGCTCCTCTCCCACCTCACTCTCTCATTTCTCTCATTTTCCTCTCCCTCTCAAGCTCACACTCACCCGTCGCCCCCTCTCGCTTACCCTCTCTCACGGCCGGCCGCCGCTCCACCGTTACTCCTCACCGACCTTTGGACCTCTCACGTAGACTCTTTGACCTTGTTTTCCACGGTAAGTCTTCCCTAAGACTTGATTCTATGGATCGCTTAGCTAGTGAGTGAAGTTTTAGTGCGATTTTGGAAGAGAAATCCTTGACTAACCCATGAGTTGATGCTCGGACCTTCTTGGACAGATTTGCACCCCGAGCTTCGCCGCTTCCTTCGTCGTCCTAGCTTGCTTGTTAGCTTGGTAAGTTAACTCTAAACTCTTATTAGGACCTTAGGTTACCGAAGGATGCTATAGAAGGATTATTGAGTAGTTTCCATGAGCAAACTCCCAATGAAGCTAAGCTTGCCGAGCCTATCCTTGAGGATTCAAAGTTGCCGTGTAGTTTCATGTCTTGAAATTGTGGCTTGTTGATGATTTCTGATGCTAAGGGTTTGGTTAGAATCGGTCCGTGGAAGGCAAGTTCGCATAGAAATGTTCCTTGTCGTAGAATCGCTTGCTTGGGTTGCTTGAATGCTTGATCAGACCTAAATGTATATTCGGCCATGATGAGGTTGATGCATTAACAAGCGAAATTGATCTATCTTACCCTAAGTATATTCGGCCTTGGGTGTTATTTGACATGTGGAATATTTACGTGGATTAATTGGCACGTAGATTATTCGGTATGTGGATTATTTGACACGTGGAATATTTACGTGGATTAATTGGCACGTAGATTAATTGTTATGTGGATTATTTGACACGTGGAATATTTACGTGGATTATTTGGCAAATGACTGTATTAATATGATAATGACCACGTGACGAAAATAATGATTGATGCCTTGAATGGTTAAATTGCTCAATCGATTTTACTCAGTCGTACTTATTTTTTTAAGCATGAGCTTATTGGATGAGAAATCCTGAGGCGCCTATATGACGCGGGATTGAGTTATGATTAATGCCTGATGCGCCTATATGACGCGGGCTTGACTGAGGAGAAGTGCCTGATGCGCCTTTATGATGCGGGCTAAGTGATGAGAAGTGCCTGATGCGCCTTTATGACGCGGGCTAAGTAATGAGAAATACCTGATGCGCCTATATGACGCGGGTTAATCATTGAGGAATGCCTGATGCGCCTTTATGACGTGGGCTAAGTAATGAGACATACCTGATGCGCCTATATGACGCGGGTTAATCATTGAGGAATACCTAATGCGCCTTTATGACGCGGGTTAAGTGATGAGAAATGCCTGAGGCGCCTTTATGACGCGGGCTTGACTATGGGATTTATGGTGATATCAAGTATGAGTACATTGTTTATGATATGATTAACTAAGTGCCAAAGTACGAAGTTTAGCCTGGACTCAAGAATGTTACTATGCCTCCGCCTTATTTGAATTATCATGCGCCAATTGCTTTATTCATGATTTATTGGTCATTGTATGTGTTAGGTAGTGCCTGGAAGTACTAAGTGCCTAGTTTGGGTTTAGGGTTAGCTTATTGAGATCTTATCACACCGCGTTGTGGGACCAACATTTTCAGGTCCTAGGCAATGGAAACCCGAGGTTGCCATGGATTGTCATTCGAAGAAGTGATGTGGAGAATATGGATATAAACTCACTTATGGTCTTAGAAATTTTACTTTCAATTGTGGATTTAGAATTGAATCATGGGTATTGGACGACTGTAACCTTTGAAGTGTATTTGCCAATACTGTGGAGTGCACCTTTTTATGTCCTAAGTCATATTTTCAAAGTTTTATGTATGGAGTTTATTCATCGCTTCCGCTTGTGCATTTTGATTCTGTGAGTGTATCGTTAGACGATTCGATCCTGGGGTAAATCGCGATGAAAGACCATAGAAGGGATGTTCGCGCGCTCAGTTTTGGACCCGGGGCGTGACATCCCCGTTTAAGTGGTATCAGAGCAAGGTCAGCTCGATCCAATGTGATTGAGGTTTGGAGTGATAAGGAGTAATGACTTCGGGACAATTTGATAGTGAGACCTTTAGGATTAAGCATTGGTCACTGAATTTTAAGGACTGTAGGCTTGAACTCGTGTACATTTCGATGGTTCTAGAATTGATTTGATTGATATCTTGGGTGGTGATTCTATTGAGGTTCACAATGAAGCAATCAGAAATTTAGGGGCCATGATCATGGATCTGAGGTTGTGGATGTACTTGAGGTTAATAGGGAGTTGCTCATGAGTAAAGGGTCATTGAAATTTATGATCGTCATTGTGAACTTGAGGTACATAGTGAACATAGGCAATTGACTTGTGAGATGGATGGTCATTTGTGGAATTAGAAGTCCTCTATGGATAAGAATTGATTTGGAGAAAACTGCGATGTGACGAGCAGTGAGTACGATCATGCACTGCATGTGTTTATGGCATCAAAGTAAAAGTTAAGAGATGTGCATGCATGAGCATATCATTGTCGGACTGGATAAACCATCGCTTGGTATGGGACAAGCTGATGGGATACCTATAAACCGTAATGAAGCATGTTATGGGACGTGTGGAACGAGACTCTCCTCATAGGTGTATGACTTGGGACAACCTGCAAAGACCGGGTTTGATGAGGGCGGGGAGTGTACGCCGGGACATAGAAGTTCAGACAAGGAGCGGCTCCTGGCAGGCTTCTAAGACAGAAAGGGAGGCAGGAATGACCTAAACCATACATTGAAGGGGATGGGTCTAGGTATCGGGCTAAGTCTGATTCTTTTATCAAAGAGATTTATTGCATTAAAGCTGTTCCTCAAGATGAATTTGCAAACATTGCATGGCATTTGATATGGCGCATGTGAATGGCACTATTCATTTGCATCGTTGTAGGTGATTAGTGGTCCTAGAGCTTCGTACTTGGCACTAAGCGTTGTTTACTAAGTGTTTGGTTGGATAGCTGATTATGGTTGTGCTAACGGAAAGATGCATCTGGGCTTGAGGTGTGGATGAGAAATTCTTGATATATGCCTTTGATTGTTTGAATTATGATTGGCTCACTTGGCGTCAAGTTGTTGTTTGGCTACGGCTTGTTTAAGAAGCTAAATAGCATGTTGTAATTTTGCTAAGTCGCAGGTGCGGCAGGACTAAAGGTATGGGTAAGTGCCTCACTGAGTTGATGCCTTGAGTGTTTGCTTGATGTTTTCCTAGTTGAGGCCTGCTTGATGATAGACTCCTAGTTGAGTATGACTTGTGATTGCTTGGCAATTAGTGGCTGGCTTATGATTACCATTGTGGTGAGCAGTTTAAGACTGCTAGACTTATGAAGATAGTTTGGGTCTTTAAATTCCTGGGTAGGATTGTAGCGGCTCATGTGATGTTGGAGCCTAGTAAGGGTAAGCAACCGAGGCAAGAATGTCAGAGGAGCGCCTAGCTCGAGACCAAAAGTTGTGAAGGCTCAAGAGTTGAAGCCTTAGGAGAAATTGAGAATGTGATGAGTAGGTAAGCTTGGGGCTGGACTGCCAGTGTTACCTAGCCAGCTAAGGCTGTCGCTGCTGTGGTTATTGGGGTTAGTAGTAACAATCGGAAGGATGATATTGGAGGCGAGCATAGAAGCTGGCAAATGGACTAGCTTGTGGGGTAGTTTGTAAAGTCAAGGTTGATTGAGTTGGTAGGGAATGTAGTCGTGAGACTGATCCTGTCTGGATTGAGGATTTGTAAAAAGGCCTTGGAAGCCTTAGGGTGCATTGAGGAGAAGATGACCCTAGTGATTAACATTCCAAGGTACTACTGATGATTGGTGAATAGTTACCTAAGGAAGAATTCTCCTTGAAGACATAGCACTTAATTGGATTGCCTTCGTCTAGTTGATCAAGGAGAAATACATTATTGTGATTGTTAAGGAGCAAGAGTGTTAGAACCCCCAACGGTTGTGAGAACCAGAGATGGAACTGCCATTGCAGGGTAGAATTACTGAGATCATCCAAGCATGTCCCAAGGTGGTCAGAGACCCTTTGGATAAGGAAAGGAAGTTCAAGAAGGAACCGAAAATTGAAGCACCGTGATGAATTGGTATCCTTGAATCCGAAGTGTTATGATGAACTTCATCTCAAAGCGCTAAATGACTAGAGAAACCATGAGTAAAGAGGGCTTCCGCTCAGTGGGTTTAGAATGTACCTTTAAGGAACGATTGGTACCTGAGTGCAAGACCTAGAAAGGAAATTTATGGTTCGTCTCCCTTGTCATGAGAAGTGTTAAAGGAAATCGACATGCTAGCCTACCTGAGGTCAATGGTTATATGAGATTAGCTGAGATGGAATCGGACCATTGGAAATGGAATTTTAAGTTGTTGTTCCCTAGGTGGTAGGACGTTATTTTAAAGGACGATTGGACCATGAAGTGGTCGTTGATGAGAAGAAAAGTGGACGAACTCGATAATCACAGCCACTCGTGATTTTATTGGACGAACGAGTACGTGGAAAGAGATGCTTGGATTGTGGCCGCAAAGTGATTTGAATTAATTGGCTTGAATATCCGAGGTATGGATGTGTGGAAACCCAGGGAGGAATCTCGATTCCTTAGAACCTTGATGTTTGAGATGATAGAGTTATTGGAAGGAGAATGCCGAGTATGGGTACATCTGAATCCTAGGATAAAGATACAGCTATTGGCGCGGGCTCCAAGATTGATGCCCTATGGAATGAGGAAAACAAGGTGGATTCGTGACAAGAGGATGTCACTAAAGTGTATAGTCTCCCTCGTAGGGTAAGAGGCCCTAGTATGTAAGAATAGGAATTCTACTTGTTTTGGTGTTACGAGTGAACATCACCAGATAGTGTCTCTATATTATAGGCTTGAATTTTGTTGCATTCTGATGGTCTTAGAATCAGCCTTGATTGATGACCTTTATAACTACCTGGAGTTATAATCTAAGAGATCGACAGTGGATTAGACAATATGTCGAAATGGAAAACGACTGACTGACAAGCTTCATTTGCGAAAATGAGTTATAAAGAGACGGCAGGTATGAATGGATTTATGCTTGAATTGCGTTTTATCTTGAGGACTTAGATTATCGATCGCTACTGACGACCTTAGGTGGTGTGAGACGAGAAGCAAGGAAGTGGACAAGGGATACTTGGATTAAAGGCCTGTTGGAATCCAGTACATATGGGTTCGACTTGAACGCCGACTAGGCTTGAGGTCATAGATTTATGTTAGGCCATTGATTTTTGAGATGTGATAGCCGCCTGTGGAATTAGAAACGTTCGATTGATAGGAATTGATCAGAATCAAGAAGTCATAAGGAGCGTGAACGACCTTGAGAAGATATTCCATGGATCCTAAGAGGACGCCCGCTGTTTGCGGAATGTAAAAGCGAGAGATTTGAGTCTATTGAGGCGAAGTTCTTGGTCATAAGGTTTCTGAGAAATGGAATTCATTAGGAACCCTTAAGGATTAGCATAAGTAATGGATTGTCGAAAACTAGCATGGATTACTGGAGTTCGAAGTTGCTGAGATTGATGGCTTGCAATTGATGAGTTATGGCAAGAACCGTCCTAATAATGAAATAGACAACAGCGAGATGTGGCGCGAATGGACGAACGAAAATGAAAGGATTAAGATTCATGATAATGCAACGTAGAAGGGTTACTACCTATGTATTGTGATGGTAGACATAGCGAGATGGACGCCCCAATTGGTCATTCAGAACTGACAACTATCGTCCTTACGTTGGAAATTTAGAGATACCACTTAAGTAGTGAAGAAGATTTCAGATCAATAAGAACCATCGAAACTTGAAGTACCTATCGTTCTGAGGAGGAATTAAATATATAAAGCAACGCAGACAGATGAAGTTGCTTAAGGAACTAGAATATGATGCCCTACCTTACCTTGGGGAGGAATAAGGATAAAAGGATGAATGTGGTTGAGAATTGAACATCACGAGATTGGTGGGTAAAGGATATACTTCACTCAAGGAATACGAGATTCAACTTCTAAATTGGAAGTTACCAGAAGGCTAGTAGATGCCTATTTTGAAAGTCAAGCCTGTGAATCAGAAGGGGACTAAAGCATTACAACCCACGGGGTCTAATACCTAGGAGGTCGTGACAATGAACACACATGGAGAAAATCCAGACTCTTAAGTACCCAAGGATAGAGACCTAGAAGCTTCCTGGACGAGTGTAAGTATACGATGACGAAGGGCTTAAGGGGCAGGATTAGATTGGAAACTCGTCGTGATACCTATAGTGTCTAGTGGATTGTACCAAGAAGTTCCAGGACTTACGTCGGTACTAGTGACGAAATAGAACAAGGAGAGAAATAGTCGAGCACGTGGCTAAGGATCGGACGTGTCAACGAAGGAAGGCACGACTCGATAAGTTTGGCAAGTGGCCCCAATTGTAGGAAACTCTCTAATAGAACTAAGAACGAATTGCTGTGAATTTGGCCATGGGATCACCTGAAAGGTCAAGAAAACCGTGAGACGATTGGTATAGGCGTCAGGCAATTCGTGTGGAATTTCAATGATGGTTGTGCCAGATAGAGACCATAAATTACCTTAGCTATTGAGAGAGTCCTAAAGATGTAATGGGGACGAAGTTATGCCACAAGCACGCCCTGTTGTATGCAGACGAATAGGTGGCCGAAAGAAATGATCTAGGTGCTTGAGGTTATGTTGCCAGCGTGTACCACAAACTTTGTAGGGAATGGTATCGGGTGGCTACAACTTGTGGAAATGTTCACAGTGAAAATTGCTGGTAGACAGATTTGATGATCGGTTGGCGACCGGTGACACCTTAATCGAAGATGCTTGAGTAAGGACTTATTGCGAGTGACCGATCACGGTTTGAAATGACTTCATGAAGGACTAATTGGAAAGGCATCGGAATGTATTAAGCCTTTTGGATAGCATGGGTGCGTCCTTAGTTTGCCTCGTGGGCCGATTGTTTGAAATCATGTTTAGATCGTCGTGTAATGCCCTGAAGCATGTTGACGCATGGATTTTTGCCCATCTTGATGTGTTGACACGCGAGATGTTAACCTGAAGCGTTGAGACGCGGGTTTTAGAAAAGTGTACGGATCTGAGGCGTGTTACGCGGATACTGGGCAAGTTTGATGACAGATGCGTCATTACGAAGGCCTTGGCATCGATAGTAGAATTACATGGACAGGCGATAGAGATCTTTAGAACTTCAAGTGAGAGATTATGCCTTCCTTAGAACACCATCCATGCGAGGCTTGCCCGATTCGGAAAGCCGAGTCCGAGGTGTGCAGACCTATTTGGGGGTTTTGGCAATAAGAGGGGACCGTCGAGGAAGATAAAGTAGTGATGAGGCGTCAGCACCCACTTGTTAAGCATGGCGGGATTTTTGGTAAATTTCGAGGACGAAATTTTTATAAGGATGGAAGAGTTGTGACATTCTGAAATTCGACCCCCTTTTTCGAAGTAAGATTTGCCACGAATTGGACTTCGAAATTGGGCACCGGATATTTGAGGATTCCAACGGGATTAAATTGGACATCGCCTCATCGGGGACCATTAGGATTAGAATTTGTCCTTAGCATTTAGAAAAGTGAAGTTCGAGTCGACGAATAGGAAATTACCTTTATGCCCTTAGATAATTACCATTTCCTTTAGTAATGAGCAAGGGCAATTTGGACAATTGACATCCTTTCCCCTTGGCCGATCATTGAAGGGCTTTAAGGTCATTTTGGCTTCTTGAATTATTGAAAAGTGAATGACAAGTTGATTGACCATTAACCACCCCTTGGCCAACTCTCTTACAAGATGTCATTCCACCACACTATTCATGTACCTCCCCTAACCACTCCCATCAATTAATTTCTCTATTGGATTTTTGAATGGATGAAGCCACCACTCCCTTTCCCTTCCTCCCTCATTCGGCCGAGTGCTCCTCTCCCACCTCACTCTCTCATTTCTCTCATTTTCCTCTCCCTCTCAAGCTCACACTCACCCGTCGCCCCCTCTCGCTTGCCCTCTCTCACGGCCGGCCGCCACTCCACCGCCACTCCTCGCCGACCTTTGGACCTCTCACGTAGACTCTTTGACCTTGTTTTCCACGGTAAGTCTTCCCTAAGACTTGATTCTATGGATCGCTTAGCTAGTGAGTGAAGTTTTAGTGAGATTTTGGAAGAGAAATCCTTGACTAACCCATGAGTTGATGCTCGGACCTTCTTGGACAGATTTGCGCCCCGAGCTTCGCCGCTTCCTTCGTCGTCCTAGCTTGCTTGTTAGCTTGGTAAGTTAACTCTACACTCTTATTAGGACCTTAGGTTACCGAATGATGCTATAGAAGGGTTATTGACTAGTTTCCATGAGCAAACTCCCAATGAAGCTAAGCTTGCCGAGCCTATCCTTGAGGATTCAAAGTTGCCGTGTAGTTTCATGTCTTGAAATTGTGGCTTGTTGATGATTTGTGATGCTAAGGGTTTGGTTAGAATCGGTCCGTGGAAGGCAAGTTCGCATAGAAATGTTCCTTGTCGTAGAATCGCTTGCTTGGGTTGCTTGAATGCTTGATTAGACCTAAATGTATATTCGGCCATGATGAGGTTGATGCATTAACAAGCGAAATTGATCTATCTTACCCTAAGTATATTCGGCCTTGGGTGTTATTTGACACGTGGAATATTTACGTGGATTATTTGGCAAATGACTGTATTAATATGATAATGACCACGTGACGAAAATAATGATTGATGCCTTGAATGGTTAAATTGCTCAATCGATTTTACTCTGTTGTACTTGGTTTTTTAAGCATGAGCTTATTGGATGAGAAATCCTGAGGCGCCTATATGACGCGGGATCGAGTTACGATTAATGCCTGATGCGCCTATATGACGCGGGCTTGACTGAGGAGAAGTGCCTGATGCGCCTTTATGACGCGGGCGAAGTGATGAGAAGTGCCTAATGCGCCTTTATGACGCGGGCTAAAAAATGAGAAATACCTGATGCGCCTATATGACGCAGGTTAATCATTGAGGAATGCCTGATGCGCCTTTATGACGTGGGCTAAGTAATGAGACATACCTGATGCGCCTATATGACGCGGGTTAATCATTGAGGAATACCTGATGCGCCTTTATGACGCGGGTTAAGTGATGAGAAATGCCTGAGGCGCCTTTATGACGTGGGCTTGACTATGGGATTTATGGTGATATCAAGTATGAGTACATTGTTTATGATATGATTAACTAAGTGCCAAAGTACGAAGTTTAGCCTGGACTCAAGAATGTTACTATGCCTCCGCCTTATTTGAATTATCATGCGCCCATTGCTTTATTCATGATTTATTGGTCATTGTATGTGTTAGGTAGTGTCTTGAAGTACTAAGTACCTAGTTTGGGTTTAGGGTTAGCTTATTGAGATCTTATCTCATCCCGTTGTGGGACCAACATTTTCAGGTCCTAGGCGATTGAAACCCGAGGTTGCCATGGATTGTCATTCGAAGAAGTGATGTGGAGAGAATGGATATAAACTCACTTATGGTCTTAGAAATTTTACTTTCAATTGTGGATTTAGAATTGAATCATGGGTATTGGACGACTGTAACCTTTGAAGTGTATTTGCCAATACTGAGGAGTGCACCTTTTTATGTCCTAAGTCATCTTGTCAAAGTTTTATGTATGGAGTTTATTCATCGCTTCCGCATGTGCATTTTGATTCTGCGAGTGTATCGTTAGACGATTCGATCCTGGGGTAAATCGCGATGAAAGACCATAGAAGGGATGTTCGCGCGCTCAGTTTAGGACGCGGGGCGTCACATCCATCCAGCGTCGTTGTCGCATATTCAACTCCTTTTGCGAGAATAGGTATTTCAAACTCTTGTGGTCTGTAAAAATCTGGAACTTTTCCCCATAAAGATAATGCCTCCATGTTTTCAATGCAAAGATGACTGCTGCCAACTCTAAGTCATGTGTCGGATAATTCCACTCATAAGGTCTCAGTTGTCTTGAGGCATAGGCAACCACCTTTCCATGTTGCATCAAAACGCAGCCCAGACCTTTATGTGATTCTTCGCTATATACCACAAATCCCCCAGATCCAGAAGGTATGGTCGACACCGGCGTAGAAGTTAACCTTCTCTTGAGTTCCTGAAAACTTTGCTCACATTTCTCAGTCCATTCCAAATTGACTCCTTTTCTAGTCAATTGAGTCATTGGACCAGCAATACGGGAAAATCCTTCCACAAATCTTCGATAATAACCTACCAAGCCAAGGAAACTTCGGATTTCGGTTACAGTAGTGGGTCGTGGCCAATTCACTACAGCTTCAATCTTAGCTGGATCCACAGATATTCCCTCACCGGTAACCATATGACCCAGGAATATAACTCGATCAAGCCAAAACTCACATTTACTGAATTTGGCATACAGTTTGTGTTCACATAGTGTCTGCAGCGTCTTCCGGAGATGGTCTTTATGTTCTGCAGCCCCTTTGGAATAAACTAAGATATCATCGATGAAGACGATTATGAATCGATCCAGGTAGGGTTTGAATAGCATGTTCATCAGGTCCATAAAAGCTGCTGGGGCATTTGTCAAACCAAATGGCATGACCATAAATTCATAATGATCGTACCTGGTACGAAAAGCTATTTTGGGAATATCTTCTTTTCTAACTCCCAACTGGTGATACCCTGATCTCAAATAGATTTTTGAAAAGACTGAAGCTCCTTGCAACTGATCAAATAAGTCGTCAATTATAGGCAAATGATATTTATTCTTTATGGTTACTTGATTCAATGGTCAGTAGTCTATACACAGACGAAGAGATCCATCTTTCTTCTTAACAAATAACACGGGTGCACCCCACGGCGATGTGCTCGGTCTAATGAAACCCTTGTCCAGTAACTCTTGCAACTGCACCTTCAATTCCTTGAGTTCTACCAAAGTCATCCTATATGGTGCCTTGGAAATCGGCTTTGTCCTTGGAGCCAGTTCTATTGTGAACTCAACTTCTTATTTAGGAGGTAAACCTGGTAGTTCTTCAAGAAAAACATGTAACGGCCGGGGTCCCACTTGCACGATATTGTCCGCTTTGAGCTTTGCAACCTGCACGATTTTGCTTTCCGAGCACACAGCCGGGAAAAGGCCTCATGCAAGTCTAAGGCACCCCAAGGCTTATAAGCCTACCCAAGACCTCCCCCCTAGGCAATGTGGGACTAAGGGGAGGGATGTCACAATCTCCCCCCCTTCGGACACAACGTCCCCGTTGTACCCGTACAGCACTGGGGCTCGCGGACTCCGCCGCTACCGCTACCCAGCTACGGGAGTCCACACATGCGATCGGGGGTCGGCTCTGATACCATTTGTAATGGTCGGGGTCCCACTTGCACGATATTATCCGCTTTGGGCTTTGCAACCCGCACGGTTTTGCTTTCCGAGCACTCAGCCGGGAAAAGGCCTCATGCAAGTCTAAGGGCACCCCAAGGCTTATAAGCCTACCCAAGACCTCCCCTCTAGGCAATGTGGAACTAAGGGGAGGGATGTCACAAAACATCTAAGAATTCTCGAACTATTGGAATCTCTTCTATGTTAGCTTCGTTTTTGGTTAAATCTTGTACATTCGCCAAGTAACCCTGACATCCGTCGACCAATAATTCATAGGCTTTTGCCGCTGAGACAAGAGGCATAAATACACTTGCCTTTGTCCCCAAGAATTCAAAGGTATTCCCATCCCGAGGATTAAATCGAATTACCCGGCGAAAACAGTCTACATTAGCTCGCAGCTCATGTAGCCAATCCATCCCGACAATTATGTCAAAGTCGGACAAATCCATGAGTATCAAATCAATACCATGTTCCTGTTTATCTATCCTCATTCTACAATTCTTACATACCAGAGTAGTCATTACTCTATCTTTTAGAGGGGTAGATACACTAAGCGGTATGTCAAGTGATTCAGGGTTCACCCCACAAATTCCAGCAAACTTTAAAGATATAAAAGAATGAGTGGCTCTAGTATCAAACAACGTATAGGCATTTTTACCGCATATGAGGACCGTACCTGAGATAGTAGTTTGGGAGGCCTCCGCCTCTTCTCGTGTCATCGCCTGAATCCTGCCTTGAGCTGGGGGCCTCTGCTGATTTTCTATAGGTTTTATTCCGCTTCCTTGAGGTTTTTGAGAGGATGCAGCACGTTGTGGTTGTTGTCTTCTTTGTGGGCAATCCTTTATTTAATATCCCACTTGTCCGCACCCATAACAAGCATTGCAGGGTACATTACCATGAGTCCTGCCACATCGATTTTACGCTCTATTCGAGCCTCGAGCTTGTCCTGCTGTCACGCCCCGACCCCGGCGGGCACGCCAACATCCCACACAGCCGTCAATACAAATAAGATAACCTAGGATCCGACGACTATACTTTCAAAGCGTGATATGAGAAGCACATGCGGAAACGAAAATAAAATCCCAGACATAATAACAAACATAAGGTGACCTAGGATTTAAAAACAAACAAACAACACACATCGTCTTACAGTTAAAAAGGTCTAGTACATCAAAAGACAGAAGGGTTCAGAGGAAGGCACTATGGGACTACAAAAGAAACTTCCAAAAAGAAATTCAAAAACTTGACAAACTCGTCTTCATCTTCCTCCTTTTTCCTTCTTCATCACCTCCTGGGCATTCTTCAAGGCTTTGGGTCTGAAATGTTGGTCCCACGACGGGGTGAGATAATAATCTCAGTAAGTAAACCCTAACCCTAAGCTAGGCTATTGGTACCGCCAGGCACGTTTGAAAATATGCAAGTTTTGGGCAAAATGATTTTCACGCATGACACTCAAGCAATTGGCATAATAAAACAACTTAGGCATATCAGGCACCAGGTTCATTTCTTCCATACTTTCATTTTCCAATATGAGTCTCTCAAGCCATACAGGCATAATAAACATTCCATGCACTCTTGGCATCCAGGCATTCCAGCCAATTCAAGCATACAGACTCGAAAACATATCAAGAATCATGTTTCAGTCTTTTATCTTCTTTACGCCCATCAAGGGCCGCCCTCCTTGGGCCGCGAGATGATTCGGTCAATCATATGACTCTCGACGTCTTATCGAGATGATTCGGTCATCATGACTCTCGCTGCGAGATGATTCGGTCTCTATAGCGACTCTCGACACTCCGCGCCATCGAGATGATTCGGTCGACTATAGGACTCTCGCGTCCGGACCTAGAGATGATTCGGTCACTACCTGACTCTCGATTCTTACAGCCTTCGAGATGATTCGGTCAAGGTAGGACTCTCTAGCCGCACGACCTCGTCAGGTCAATGGGAGTAACTCCCTCCCCGGCTCAATGCATTGGCCATAAAAATAAACAGTGATTCTTTCTCATTAAGCCATTTATCACAATCATAGGCAATTCATGGAATCATGTCATATCATCGCCATTCAAGGCACACGGTTCAATCCCAACCAATTCACCATTTCAAGCATATCATTCGGCCATCAAGCATATGCATATCACTACATTAGGCCTCATGCGACATCGAGTGCAAAACCAAGCATTAAAGCCTTCAATTGAACCCAATTAATCATCACATGCCCAAATTCACACACGGCATATCATCACCAAACAACCACAGCATCATATCGACGCTCCCTAGGCATATTAAATGGGCATTCAATCAAGAAAAGTCATCAATGACCCCAAACCACAAAAATACTCACCACGACCAGGTTCACTCTCGAACAAACTGCAATTTGTATACTGACTTTTGGGGAAAAAAATTTCATGGTATTAAACTTCAAGATCTTACGGTCGTGTGGGCGAAAACGGTGCTCAATTTGGACATCGGATGAATTAGAACGGGCCATTTTACAATCGGTGTGCGCAGAAAACGGAAATTGAACGGTTTCGGGTCTCACGGGTATTTCTCACCAAATCAGTCCTTTAAACCCCTTTTAATTCAACCAAAATTCTACCCTTTAGTGACTCAACATCCTAACAAAGGCTTAGAATCAACTTACCAAGCTAAATAAGCCAATAAACTCCTCCAAGAACCGCAACAAACTTCGGATCCTACACTGTTCAATGCCGGGCAGATTCTGTTCCAACAAGTTTCCATATAAACCAACCATCAAAACTCCAATATAACTCATCTATCCTTTGCTAACATGTAATATCATGTCTTATGGTACCTTACCAACAAATTTTGGGGCAAGACGATACTTCTACGGCCTTCAAAGGCTCTCGGTTCCCAGACCCGTCGAAGAGGACAGATTCTGTCCTAGATGAAATCATCCAAATTCTACCATTAAAACCCATCTATCATCAACCAATCTTCAAACCAAACTTACTCAACCTTAATACTATGTCTTAAGAAGGTCTCACCTTAATTTGGAAGCAAGGCAAGCTCCCAAAGTCTGTCCAAAGGAGCTCACGCCCAGGTTCACTCCGAATCTGACCTTCGTCTACTCAAACGGAGCTACGGAAAGATCTACTGGTTCAAAGCGAGCTTCTAATATGTCTATGGAAAGACAAGACAATAATATTTCTAATGGCGAAAGAATCACCTCATTATGATGTCGGAAGACGGAGTTATGACCAAAACCGTACGACAGATCTGTGCTGGCCGCAAGCTGGCGGGCGAGAGAGAAGAAAACACAAATGGGGGAAGAAGGAAGGAAAGTGGTCGTGAATTATGAGAGAGAGGAAGAAGAAGACCAACTTAGCTCAAACCTTGGTCAACTCACTTTGAATGGTAGGTTAAAAGTGATTAATAAATGACAAACCACAAGAGCTTGACACTTGTCTTCTTCTCAATAATTATCCAACCTTCTTTGACTTCCTTTGACCAAATTTTCTTCTCATTTTCAGCAGCCATAGATAGGGAGAGGAATTGTCCATTTTGTCCTTCATGAAGTCTTAAGGCAAGGGTAAATGGTCTAGGGGCAAAACGGTCTTTTCGCACTTTCAGTCTAAACTTCACTTTTCCAATTCGAAATTACCATTAGGCGAGACATTGTCAAATTCCTACTCGGAATTGGAATTCTCTATTTCCAATTGCCTATTTTGAGCTTCCATTTCATGATCATTCATCCATCGATCGAAATTCCAGTTTGTCTCGAACTAACGGGCGGCTTTTGCAAACACTACGCGTATCGACTTTGTGATTCTCATCACACTGAGGATAACTCAAGTTATGACAGCTTTGGTTGTCATGTAATTGCGAGGGTTCATCGCTAGTTCCGACGGCGTCGATCGTCAAAGTTCGATTTAGGAAAATTTGCAAATTATACATTGGTTAAGCGGCTTCACCCGCGATCCAATCGTATAACGCTAGCATTGTATTCCTTAATCATTATCTGATCGGTCTCATTGGCTCTAAATGTTCCCTCGACAATCCTTATGGTCAAAGCGTCACTTCCTTTTTCGAGTTTCCTAGGTTCACGTATCTTTTTATGCGTCAGCCTTTCCCTTTTGGTCAGTTTACTCAAGATTGATCAGATCTGAGCGAGACAAAACTGAAATACATCGTAAGGTACATTCACATTCAACAGCCTCAAAATGGCAGGAAATTCAGAATGTCACAATTCTTCCCCCCTTACAAAAATTTCGTCCTCGAAATTTGGAATAACCAGATCTATTGAAATAAATGGGGGTACTGGCTCCTCATCGCTTCTTCGCTTTCCCAAGTAGCGCCTTCCGTTCCATGGTGTTCCCAGATCACCTTGACGAGTGGAATCGTCTTGTTCCGCCAGACTTGCTCCTTTCGATCTTCAACTCGTATTGGCCTTTCCACATACGATATCTTATCGTCCACTTCGATGACTTCATGATCCAGTACATGAGTCGGGTCCGGTTCATATTTCCTCAGCATCGACACATGAAACACATTATGAACTTGCGATAAGCTTGGTGGCAAGGCAAGACGATAAGCTAAAGTCCCAATCTTTTCTAATATCTCAAATGGACCTACGTACCTTGGACTTAGCTTCCCTTTCTTTCCAAATCGAGATAATCCTCGCATAGGTGAACCTTGAGAAAGACATGGTCAGCCACTTGAAATTCCAAAGGCCTTCGTCGCTTATCTGCATAGCTTTTCTGGCGACTCTGGGCCGTCTTAAGCCTTTCTCGAATGATCTTAACAGCCTCAACGGATTGTTCCACCAATTCTGGGCCTGTTATGCTCCTCTCACCAACTTCATCCCAACATATCGGAGTCCTACACGCTCTACCATACAGCGCTTCGAATGGTGCCATTCCGATACTTTGCTGATAGCTGTTATTATATGCAAATTCCACCAAGTGCAGTTTCTCCTCCCATCCACTTTTAAAATCAATGACACATGCTCGTAGCATATCCTCTAACGTCTGAATCGTCCTCTCAGACTGTCCATCAGTCTGTGGATGGTACGCCGTACTAAACTGCAATTTCGTTCCCATGGTATCCTGTAGACTCTTCCAAAAATTCGCAGTAAACTTAGGATCTCTATTTGACGTTATTGTCACAGGCACTCCATGAAGTCGCACTACGTGTCGCATATACAAATCAGCATATCTCTCCATCGCGAAATCCTTTCGTACCGGCAGGAAATGAGCAGACTTGATCAATCTATCCACTATCACCCAAATCGAATCGTGACCCCTTTGACTCCTCGGTAAGCCCATGACAAAGTCCATGGTGATATGTTCCCACTTCCATTCGGGAATTTCCAAAGGTTGCAACATACCACCAGGTTTACAATGCTGTGCCTTCACTTGCTGACATGTCAGACACTTAGCCACGTGCTTAGCCACGTCCACTTTCATCCCATTCCACCAATAATGCTGACGTAAGTTCTGGTACATCTTTGTGTTACCCGGATGAATACTGTAGTTGCTCCTGTGAGCTTCAGACAAAATATTTTCCTTAAGTTCCTCGTCATTGGGTACACACAGTCGTCCTCGGAACTTCAATGTTTCGTCTTCAGATACTTGGAAGTCAGACTTCCTCTTGTCCACATCCATTTCCAAGATCTTCTGTATATCTGGGTCCGTGGATTGTAATGCCTTAATCCTCTCCTGTATTTCTGGTTCGACTCTCAAAGTTGCCATCAAACTTGACAATCGGCAAACTTCCAACTTAAACTCTGAATCTCTCAGTCTTTCCAATATAGACCATCCCTTGACCAACAGATGCGCAATGCTCGACTTTCGACTAAGGGCATCTGCTACCCTGTTAGCCTTTCCAGGGTGATATAGAATATCACAATCATAGTCTTTAAGCAATTCCATCCACCTACGTTGCCTCATATACAATTCCTTCTGAGAGAATAAATACTTTAAACTCTGATGGTCCGTATAGATTTGGAACTTCTCACCACACAAATAATGTCTCCAAATCTTCAGCGCAAAAACAAATGCAGGCAATTCCAAGTCATGCGTCGGGTAGTTCATCTCATGAGGTCTTAATTGACGCGACGCATACGCCACTACTTTCCCATGTTGCATTAGGACGCATCCTAGTCCCTTCAACGACGCATCACTATAAATCTCATATCCTCCAGGACCAGACGGAATCGTCAAAATCGGTGCAGTCGTCAACCTTCGCTTAAGTTCCTGAAAACTCCTTTCGCATTTATCCGTCCATTCAAACCGCATATCTTTCTTAGTCAACCTCATCAACGGAGTGGCTATAGATGAGAACTTCTCTACAAAGCGTCTATAGTAACTCGCCAATCCTAGGAAACTTCGAACTTCAGTAACCGTTGTGGGTCTAGGCCAATTCATAACTGCCTCGATCTTTGAAGGATCCACGGAGATTCCTTCTCCAGACACTACATGACCAAGAAATGCAACCTTATACAACCAAAACTCGCACTTACTAAATTTAGCATAGAGCGAGTGTTCCCTTAAGGTCTGTAAGACAATCTGCAAATGTCGTTCATGATCCTCATTGCACCTTGAGTAAATCAGAATATCATCAATGAAGACGATAACAAATTGATCCAGATACTCCTTGAATACTCGATGCATCAAATCCATAAATGCAGCTGGGGCGTTAGTCAACTCAAACGGCATGACGGTAAACTCGTAATGTCCATACCTCATCCTAAAAGCCGTTTTCGGTATATCCTCTTTCTTGATCCTCAACTGATGATAACCTGTCCTTAAGTCAATCTTAGAGAACACGGACGCTCCTTGCAACTGATCAAACAAGTCATCTATCCTTGGCAATGGATATTTGTTCTTAATAGTAACTTGATTCAGTTGCCTATAGTCAATGCACAAGCGCAATGACCCATCTTTTTTCTTCACAAACAACACAGGTGCACCCCACGGCGACGCACTTGGACGAATAAATCCCTTGTCCAGTAATTCATTGTTGACACCTGATTTTTGATTAGTCTTTCATAGTTTATTTTTAAAAAATTCATAAAAAATCTATAAAAAGTTAAAAAAAATTAAAAAATCATCTTTGGTAGCCTTGACCAAGCTAAAGGAACCATTTTTGATAAAAAAAAATAATTTTTCATATTTTTTAATATTTTTTAATATTTTCCAAAAATAGAAAAATACATGAAAAATGAAGAAAAATAGCGTTCGATGTCGTAAAAATATAGAAAAATAGTCAATATTTTTATTTTAATTTCTTTTACATTTTGAACTCATAAATAGTCAAAATTTAAGTTCAATTGCATGTGTTTCTTCACGACGCATAGAGTTGAATTTGGCAAAAAAATGTCATTCGAGTATTTTAATTTGTAAATTTCTACATCTTTTTTAGTCTTGACGTCCAATTAGATCGACCACCATCTACAATAAATGCCCCTTGCTGAATATTTTCGTTTTTGTTTCACATGATTTCATGGTGTAAAACGCCGAGTGGATCCCCAAATATAATCGGGTCGGCATGAGCTCGATAGCTCGTCCAAGACCAAACCAGGGCACGGCGAACCCCATGTGAGTACTCTCGAACTCCTTCGATGCTTCCTAATGCTTTTCTTAGGTTAGATCGTGTGTAGAATGGCTAGGACAGCTAAATCATTCTTGAGCTGTGATTGATAAATAGGACCTTACTAGGAATGCCATGTGATTTATTTGCATATCTAGATTCCTTGAGTTGGGCATTTTATTACTGATTGTGATTGCTAGGATAATCACTCTTATCTACATGAATTTCTAGATTTAGGGTTCATACCTTACTCATCCGCATGAATCTCAGGCTAGAAAATTCAGTCAACTTAGGTACCGAAAGGGCGTCAACTCTGACAGTTGGTGTAACTAAGTCCCCGAAACCATTTCTCTGGTTCTCGCAGAATTGAATAGAAACTCCCAACTATTCGATTGGGTGGTCCAATCATACCCTAAAAAAATGATTGGTGGCGACTCCATGGCATGCACACTTAGCACATGTCACTAGACCACATTGAAAGTCGATCACGCATACCTCCGTTGCGATTTGGGTAATGGGCCTTGGGAGAGGCCCGCGTCCGACCAGACAGGACGGCCCATTAGCCCTCGAGAGCCCGACAACCTCAAGAGGGTCGCGACAGACTGGCGACTCCACTGGGGACTGGTTCTTAACCATTTAGTGGACTTGAGCCGATTAAAAAGTTGATTGATTCTTCTAACCTAATTTTATGCAGATGCTCTCGAAAGTGAGGTGTATATGCTAACGAATGTGTTAGATATTTTTGTAGACGGGAGAAATAAGGGGTGAAGTGCTTGTTAACTTTGTTTTATGCAGGCAGGAGTTTTGGATGTATGATTGTGTGGATGTTTATATTGAAGCGGTGATTGTTAAATAAAATGCATGTCTTTTGCTTTAGCACGACACAATGAATACACACAATTGCGCCTAAAACCCCAGGCGCCCTCTTTAGGAACACAATAGAAGGAATTGAAAATGGAATCTCCGTGAGGAAAAACATGGGGTAATCCACTTTTCAATTCCGCTCACTTCGAACTATGGATTGAGTCCCAATGCAACGATAGTTGTGCAATGGAATCGGCTCTTCCCAGAATTCGAGGTGAGAACCTTGGCTTTAGGTACCAAGCCCTATCTTTTGATTTTTAGGAGTTTTCCCTCACTTGTCTCATGCGTTTGTCTATGGAAGGTTAGTATACCTAACACTGCTAAAAATACAGAGAAGCTTGATTTTCTCTTAAGTTTGGTTGGTAAGACTTTTCTATCCCTCGAACTTGTTACAGCTCTTAATCATTATATTCATTGCATAATTCCAGTGATTGGATTAAATGTCATTTTGAGGATAGATATGTGTGTTTTCCTCCCAATGTTCTTGATGAAAGATGAAGATGGTGTCATCCCATTACGAGCGCCAAATGGACAAGAAGAGCCTGCTATGGACATCATTGAGGTATCATCTAATGAAGATGACGATTTGGAATAGGTGATCCTGAAGTCACGTCTCAAAGATCGAAACTGGGGCATCTCTAAGTATTAAGATCACAATCCTTTGTTTTAATTTTCATTTCTAGCCTTCTTGTATAGGATTTATTTTGCTGAGATCCTCTCTATCTGATCCCTTATATTGATTGTATTAGGAATCTATTTGTGTTTATATACATTCAGATTGAAATTTGTTGTATTTCTATTGACTTGTCATTGGAATGTGATAGTGGCATTTCTTCTAATCACTCGAATACTCCAAAATCAATTTTATAATTCCTTTGGATGAAATTGAAATTGGAAGTCTTATACAACCTTTTAGCCGTATAGGGCAATACAATCCCAATTTCGCCAGAAGGAACTATAAACTTGAATTGGTTCATGCATGTTTTGCATCATTGGTAATCCACAATAATTGATCAAGAGTATTCGTGTTTTTCAAATTTAATGAAAAGATAGATATCCAAATTACTCTCGTTCTTAGCAAACGGCTTTAATTTGGATACCGTATCTTCAATTGAATTTAAAACACATCGTAATTGTGTACTTTTGAACATTCCATTGATTTTCTTGGAATTGATCAAAGGCGATTATCGTGAATTACATTCCTTTCAATGATATGCTTTCCTTTGAGGAATATTGATAAAAGCTTTTGCACAAGGCCAAAACCCTTGTAAAAGCTCTTATCCCTATTAATCACAAGTAAGCATAAAATTGAAAGGATTTATGCTTTATTTTTCAAATTCTTTCTTCTGATTCTGCCTTTTCATTTGAAACAGGTTAAAAACAAGTAGAGAAGAGAAGTCTTTTTGTGGATAATCGCGGTGGGAGGTTCCTTTATCCGATCATAAGCAAGATTAAAAAATCAAGATGTACACGCTCGAATCATCAATGTCAAAGCGCAGCTTGCCTAGGTTGAGAGTGGTCAGGTGTTCGAGAAAGTCAGCCATACAGAAGTTGAGACACACACATTAGAGCTTTCATTCATTTCGCTCAATCGAGGGACCTTAAAAGCAGATCATACAAATCATCGGGGTGGAAACATAAAACCGCAATGAGCCCTAATTAGCATCACAAAGGAACCAAGTTGGCCCTCCATATTATTGATGCTTTGCTTATACTCACCACCTCGAGACTCGAGATCTGCAAGCTTAAGAAGAAGGCGTTTACATTCCCCTTTAAGCTCGGCAACCTTGGTCCCGTGATCTTCGGCGGCTATTTCCAGGTCCCGAACTAGTCCTCTCCCATGGGCTATATCCGCGGTAATGCTGTCAAGCCTTTCTTCCTGCCACTCACATTGAAACTTCAACACGACATTACGACGGTCGTGCTCATAGGTGGTCAGGGATAAGGCCAAGCGCTCCACCAAATTTCCCCTCTCGCGAAGCAACATCGAGACTCGCTTGTTGGCGAACTCAACAGCCTTTCTGTGACTATCGGCCACAAGGTTGGCCAACACCAAGCAGTTGGACCGATCCTCATAGCGAGCTCGCAAAACGTGAGCCACGGTAGCTTTTCGATGAGCGACACGGTAAGTCTCTAAAAAGTTTATAAAGAGGGTTGGGAAGATTCTATATTCCCTCTCTAAATTAGTGCCCTCGATGGAGGTGGTGTCTATTTCCACGAGCAAAATGCGGATTTCATCTTCAGTTTCTGGGTGATCGGCTATATGAGCATAGCCTCGACCGAGGAGGTTATAGAGTTTTTCCCACTGGGCCAAAATTTCGGCCGAGAAAGCGTGAATAGGAGAGGAGGTCATTTTCGTTGGAGTGAGGGAGAAGAAGATGAGTGTGGTAGAGTGATTAAAATAAGAAAAGGCAATTATGTAAGAGTGTTAATCTTCTCTGCATTAACTCCTCCTTTTATAGCAACTCGAGAATGAAGAAAGGCACAGCAATAATGCTCGTGGAGCCAAGTTAATTGGGTAAAGCAGTGGTGGCTCTTTCGGTGAACCATCAGATCTGTCCCAGTCCGCGATTTCAGGCTTGATAAACCTAAAAAAGTTGTAAAAAGATATGTCGGTGTCACCATATTAAAATTGAGCGGGAGTTAAGCGCAACTATCGAAAAAAGTTGCGAAAGGATTTGGCGGTCCCATCATATTAAAAAACTGAGCAGGAGGCGAGCGTAGTTCCACCTTTTTGAAAATAAGTGGGAGACAGACATGGATATCGAGAAAAGGAAATCGATTTGGTGTCCCTCCACGTTGAAAAGAAGAAAGAAGACGACAAAGCGGGAAATACGAAATCTTGGGAGCAACGCTTGCCTGACGATCTTCATCCATGTTTAAAGAACGTTTCATGGGCATACAGAACCACTCAAAAGAAAATTTAGAGAGAGTGAGCATACATGAGAGAGTAGAGAACCCTGAGTGAGCAAAAATTGATCGAACATTTTTCGATCCAACATGTTTGAGGGTTACCATCAGTTGCTAGAGGCGACTGATCCAAAAATCTCAGAAAATGAACTACTGAGAGATCTCGAAGATTCCAGGATGGCGTCTGGTACCAGAACCACAGAACCCAACCCTTTCGGCAACGAAGTTCAGGATCTCAGCAGCGACGACAACAGCAGCAGCGATGGTCAATCTCGGAAAAGGAAACGTCGCCAGTGCCACACTCAGAATGAAATCCAAGAGCTTGAAGCTTTCTTTAGTGAATGCCCTCTCCCGAACATGAAACAAAGAAATGAATTGGGCCAGAAGCTAGGGATGAAACCTTTGAGGGTCAAGTTTTGGTTTCAAAATAAGCGAGCCAAATTGAGGGCTCAACACAGACGTCAAGAACTTGCGATTCTAAAGGAGGAAAACGAAAAGCTTCGAGCGGAGAACATGAGGTATAAGAAAGCTCCCAGCACTATCGCTTGCCTTAATTGCGGTGGCCCTATCACTCTCGGCGAAATGTTCCTTGATAAGCCTTATATGAGGATTGAAAATGCTCATTCACCACCCCACTCCCTCGAACCATCTTCGATACAATCGGATTTTGTTGGAGATATGCATGAACAAATCAATTCTACGAAGTCAATATCGATGCCTTCTAAAGGATGTGATATGCGTCACCATGATTGGAGTTTCCTTAACGATGAGCTTACTATCACGACCGACCAATCCAAAGCTGATGAATTCCCTCCACAACAATTTCCGGCTCGATCAAATTCTACTGGAAATAGGCCAGAGAGCAATAGCCAAGTTGTCAACACTGTTCCGGGTCGCAAGAAGACGAGGGTCAATTGGTCCCCCGAGCTTCATCTCAAGTTCCTTAGTGCGGTTCAGCAACTAGGGATCAACTCAGCATATCCAACGCGCATACTTGAGATCATGAACATACCAGGACTCACTAAAGATGGAGTCGCGAGTCACCTCAAGAGCTACAGAAGGGCGCTAAGACAGCGCCACACAGCACTGAACCTGAAAGAACTCAACTTGTGCCTAAACACTAGGCATGGCTATAACTACAATGCCCCTGAAGTAAGAAATACCCTGCCGAATCTAGGCACCGACCAAGCTGGTAGCAGCACCATCGACTACTTGGGCGCTAATCAGAATATTCCCCCGAATCATCTCAGCACCCCTCAAGAGTATATGCCACAAGTGCAGCAGGTACGAACTCCTTGGTTTGAGCAGCAACTTTTCGCTAGTGCTCTTCCTATCCCCGATCAACATATTGCGCCTAGTGTTCAAAGATCTGCCCGGCTTGGGCATATGATTTCGGAAGATCAAGCGGGCGGATGCTTTGAGGATTTTTGTTTCTCCCATTCCCAAATGGAAGGTGCTTTTGATAGTGAACCGATCAATCATCCTCTTATAATCTCGAGCAACGACGAAGGTTCTAGCTCGAAGAATCAGATCGCTCACAACAGAAACATGAATCCTTCAACGCCAAGCGATGATGGTCAACCCGAATATCAGTTGCTCGAAGAATCAAAAGATTTCCTTGATGAGGAGCTCCATATCTGGATCGATCAGTTTAAAACTGATGGACTTATGAAGTTATGATCCAAAATGACGATTATATGTCTGATTCATGGTGTAGCTGGCTGATCACCGAGAATCCTCAAGGGAACTAGGCACATGTGAATGGATGTATCATTAATCTTTCTGTCATAAAGTCTTCCATGCAAGATAATCTTCCTTAATGCCTAGAGTTAATCTGGGGCAGCGATCAGTACTACCTGCGAGCATCATCATGCTTGAGTACGACAATCCCTTGTTAGATTAGAGTCGAGGCGAATCAATTGAACGCCACGAAGAAAAACATTTAAAGGCTTCACATAGGAAAATGCGAGCAAAAGCCCGAGCGAGCTCAAAGACGGTTAGCTCTGTATCGTTCTAAGGGACCTTTAGTCGTTATGAACTCTAAATTGAGCTTGTTTCATTCTCGATGGGGGTCGCTAACTGCTTCAAGAATTTTATAACAAAAAACGAACCAGTTAGGGACGCCAATAGTGCTTTGTCCTGGTAGTCAGTGAACTGGAAGTGGTACGAAACGTCAGGAGTTCGATCTCAGGATTGAAAAATCATTTTATCAGTTTGTCTATCACCCGATGAAGTTCAAAGAGATTCGACGCAGATGACTATAGAACTTCGGGCAATTCGAAAATCATCGATTCATTTTCATCAAGCGGCGAAGTTGGTATTGTAAAATGTGAAGCACGCAAATGACAAATCCGAAGCAGAAGGAGATGAATCATGATTCGCTTATCCAAGGTCGGGATTTCAACCTTCGACTAAAGCCAAATCTAGGATGAGTTTTTGATCTTGCCCACTCGACAAAACCCATCTCCACTGAAAATGGGGGCAAACCATTACTACATCTGGAAAGCATGTCGAAGCCGAAGACATCAAATTCATCGTTTGATCCGTGGGGCAAGTCCCCGAAGCAATAGTTATCATCCGCAGAGCGTAATGGAATCCATCCTTTCAATGTAAAACACATTTGGCCGCGGAGCCACCCATTTGGTAAAAAGAACGTATCGTTCCTAAATGATTTTCAATCAGATGCGGGGATAATGTTCTCTCATTTTCCTCTCAGGTGATGAACATAGATGAGGCACCCAAGAAGCCATGCATTCAAATAACAAAACAGTGCATGAAACACGCCCAAAAAGATGAATGAATCTCCTCCGACGTAAATCCTCGAGGTGGATTCGTTGCCCAACCAGACGAAGAAATCATGGCCACAAGCTTGAGGGCCGGCTTCTACAATCCGCACATTGGCATGCAGAATGGAATTCAAATCAAGAGTAAAGTAGTATCGTCCCAATTTGTTTTGAATTTGGAAACCCAAAATAATGCTTAATATTTATCCTTGGCAGGAGCTCGCCATCAGGGCAGACATGTAAGTTTCATTTTTCTCCAAAAACCAAGAAGTCGAAAGAACTTTAGAACACCCAACAATCTTGTGTTACTATGTGAAGTGCAGATTTTCACAACCCTTGTACACTCGTTGGAGCATATGACCAAGGGTAAGATGTATCGTTGCAATTTTTGTAAAGTTTTAGAATATACAATGACATATCCCTTTTATATCTCCAGGATCTCCAGCCTCGATGGGCAGGTAAGTATCCCTTTTCCCAATTCATTGGAGATTAAAAACTTTCAGAATTAATTCGATTCTCACATCTAAAAAGACATAGAATTCTTACTTCATTGACATTCATGTTTTAAAACATGAGATTGTCTGAACATGAATTACACATGTATGGTGCATCATAAAATCCCTTTGAAGGATAAATCTTGATGAAATGAAATGAATTTTTCCAATAAGAGTCGTTTGAACTGTTCAAAAGGGTATTTTCTCATAAGAGAAGCGAGCCTAATCCAAACACGTCCCATACACACTTGAGAGATGAGGAGATTGGAAATGATAGCGAAACCTTAACCTATGGATATAAGGGTCATTCGCAACGATTACATGGATCGAGATGACAGAGGCATTTATTTCTTCATTCCAAACACTACAGATGCCCATTGAGAACCCCATTGAACGGCGATTTTCATTCTCAACCCTGTCAAGAACCACCCCACATTGGGGCAAATGAAGGTTAGTCCAACAGTATCAGAAAGTAAACGGTTAGAAATTTTCTTGCTCGGACTAACATAAATCTTTGTGTGTTGTTTATATGCTAATCCAAGTGTCATAGGATGACGAGAATGATTCATTTCTCTATCCTACACACTGTTATCCTTTGCACAACCAAGTTGAGCCAGCAAATTCATTTCATCAACCTATTGGTGATCATTGCATATTCCAAAGCAAAGGCAACATCACTCTAGGAATGGAAGCGTGCCAAAGTTTAAGTTGCATATCTAGCATGATTGCCGAAAATCCTAGCTCCAAAAGAAAAGAAAAACACGGGATTAAAAAAAAGGGGAAAAGAAAAATCCCTAGACATCAAGAAAAAGCAAAGTGCCTGGTAAAAAGCAAGGCTGATGTCTATTCAAAATATCCCCAGTAAAGTCTAGAGAGACGATGAAAAGACCCTGCAAAGGAGTTAGATCAAGATGACTACTCTCCAAATGTTGTCGTGCTCAAATTGCAAACACACAAACAGACGGTCTCTTAATGTAACAAGAGACGCTTTTAAACATCCTTGTGCGCTCTAAAAGAGGAGTGTATACTTCAAGAAATGGAGATGTTCTTCGAAGGACATGTGGCAAATTTGCAATGATCACCAATGTCAAACCCTTCACAATTTCTGGGCAAAAAATAAGCCTTTTTCGGTCCCCAATCCTTCCAATGTTACAACCCTGAAGTAGTCTTATCTGACTAAGACACTTGGGTTAATGTATAACTTAGCTCAAAGAAGTACGAGCAAGACTATTTCTTTCTCATTTTGCAGGGTTCTTGACTTGTAAACCCGGATCAGATAGTGAAAAATTTCGTTCAACGGCCTTGACTCAAAAGTGAGTCCCCCTTGGAAACCGATATCCAAGCCTAACACTACGGTCCCGTGAAAGACCTCCTGATCGGTCGAAATGTATGCGTTGCGAATGATCCTGAAACCCAGGCACAGGTCGGTAGGAAATTGAGCACTTTCCCTATTAAAGATCATTATCACAGAGCAGTGAGGAGCCTTCTTGGGTGAGAAATACTCCAATGGATGTTTTGAGCAAACTCTTTTTGAAATTTTCAAATTGTTTGATCTAGAGTTTCCGTGCAAGGAATTTATGATCACATCTGTATATGGCAGGAATGTTTTGGATAACCTCCAACAATCAAAATGCACATTTCATGACTAAAACTTGAGTCGTAGAATTTTGTCAGTTAGACAATTATTGTCTTCCCAAAGATTACTAATATCTTCTTGGCGAGGAAATGTTTTTCAGGTCTAAGCTTTCTGCAGGACTTTTGGCCACCCCAAAGACTGGGTGCGTCATCCTTAGGTGAAGCCTTTTAGTAGGCAAATCTTTTCTAAGACCGATCCACAGAATGATCGAGTCTCCGACTAGCCCCGAAGAGCGGGTACGTCATCCTTTGATTCATATCAATTTGGAATCTCATAAATGGTAGAAACCGCCTGAAGGGTCAACTCAATGGTAGAAACCGCCTGAAGGGTCAATCAATGGTAGAAACCGCCTGAAGGGTCAACACAATGGTAGAAACCGCCTGAAGGGTCAATGTATGGTAGAAACCGCCTGAAGGGTCAACCAATGGTAGAAACCGCCTGAAGGGTCAAAACAATGGTAGAAACCGCCTGAAGGGTCAATGTATGGTAGAAACCGCCTGAAGGGTCAACCAATGGTAGAAACCGCCTGAAGGGTCAACTCAATGGTAGAAACCGCATGAAGGGTCAATGAATGGTAGAAACCGCCTGAAGGGTCAAAGGACTGGTAGAGACCGCCTGAAGGATCAACCCAATGGTCCGATCCACCATACGGATCAAAACCTTGATGAATCCCGAACGCGGGAGGAGTCGTTTTCCCTAATAAGCCTTACATTAGGCAAGCCATTTCTAGTTTAGTCCACCACACGGATCAAAACCCTTGGCAAATTCCCAAATGTGGGATGCGTCTTCCTTAGGTTCCTATCAGTTAGGAATCCCATTATGGTTTGACCTACCATACAGGTCAGAGCTTAACATCCCCAGGACACTCCGATGACAAGTCCTTAGGAATCTACTTGAACCCATCAGACACAGCAAATGCCGCAAGCATTAGGCAGGTATGGGGCAGGGAAGTCTATCTACTCCTTAACTTTCTTACATCATATCAGGGAATTGAATGAGCACATCTCTTTTTAAGGAAAAGCACACATTGATGGGCATGAAAATTGGATGTCATGATTTCTTTTCTTTTCCCAGTCGAGTTGATCGGAACACAGGTGTCACATTGTCTTTGAGAGAAACCTCTGACGAAATTCCTCTCAAAGAGGGGCAGCTGTTGACACCTGATTTTTGATTAGTCTTTCATAGTTTATTTTTAAAAAATTCATAAAAAATCTATAAAAAGTTAAAAAAAATTAAAAAATCATCTTTGGTAGCCTTGACCAAGCTAAAGGAACCATTTTTGATAAAAAAAATAATTTTTCATATTTTTTAATATTTTTTAATATTTTCCAAAAATAGAAAAATACATGAAAAATGAAGAAAAATAGCGTTCGATGTCGTAAAAATATAGAAAAATAGTCAATATTTTTATTTTAATTTCTTTTACATTTTGAACTCATAAATAGTCAAAATTTAAGTTCAATTGCATGTGTTTCTTCACGACGCATAGAGTTGAATTTGGCAAAAAAATGTCATTCGAGTATTTTAATTTGTAAATTTCTACATCTTTTTTAGTCTTGACGTCCAATTAGATCGACCACCATCTACAATAAATGCCCCTTGCTGAATATTTTCGTTTTTGTTTCACATGATTTCATGGTGTAAAACGCCGAGTGGATCCCCAAATATAATCGGGTCGGCATGAGCTCGATAGCTCGTCCAAGACCAAACCAGGGCACGGCGAACCCCATGTGAGTACTCTCGAACTCCTTCGATGCTTCCTAATGCTTTTCTTAGGTTAGATCGTGTGTAGAATGGCTAGGACAGCTAAATCATTCTTGAGCTGTGATTGATAAATAGGACCTTACTAGGAATGCCATGTGATTTATTTGCATATCTAGATTCCTTGAGTTGGGCATTTTATTACTGATTGTGATTGCTAGGATAATCACTCTTATCTACATGAATTTCTAGATTTAGGGTTCATACCTTACTCATCCGCATGAATCTCAGGCTAGAAAATTCAGTCAACTTAGGTACCGAAAGGGCGTCAACTCTCACAGTTGGTGTAACTAAGTCCCCGAAACCATTTCTCTGGTTCTCGCAGAATTGAATAGAAACTCCCAACTATTCGATTGGGTGGTCCAATCATACCCTAAAAAAATGATTGGTGGCGACTCCATGGCATGCACACTTAGCACATGTCACTAGACCACACTGAAAGTCGATCACGCATACCTCCGTTGCGATTTGGGTAATGGGCCTTGGGAGAGGCCCGCGTCCGACCAGACAGGACGGCCCATTAGCCCTCGAGAGCCCGACAACCTCAAGAGGGTCGCGACATTCATGCATCTGTACCTTTAGTTCCTTTAACTCAGACAGAGACATCCTATATGGTGCTTTCGAAATCGGCTCCGTCCCAGGGGCTAATTCAATCGAGAACTCCACTTCTCTTTCAGGTGGTAAACTAGGCAATTCTTGAGGAAACACGTCAGGGAATTCACATACTACGGCTATTTCCTCCAACTTAGGCTCTTCAATCGTCGTATCCACCACAATGGCTAAGTAAGCCTCACACCCTTCATTCATTAACTTAGTCACCTCTAGTGACGAAACCAAAGAAATCGAAGTTCCTCCTCGGCTCCCTACAAACTCGAAACTAGGGCGATCGACAGGATGAAATCGAATTACCCTACTACCACAATCCATTACAGCCCCGTGTTTACTCAGCCAGTCCATTCCAATAATGACATCAAAATCAAACATGGGCAATACAGCCAAATCTATTCGTCTTTCACTACCTCCGATAACTATCTTACAATTCCGGCATCCTAGTGAAACAAGCACTCTGTCCATTAAGGGTGTTGTCACATGCAAGATAACATCCAGCGGTTCCAATTTCATTTCAATCAAATTAGCAAACTGGGCAGACACAAACGAATGCGACGCTCCAGGGTCAAACAAGGCATAAGCAGCATGATCACAGAGAGAGATCTTACCCGTGACCACGCCAGGCGTCTCCTCCGCCTCCCTGCGAGCTACGGCATACACCCTTCCTTGAGCCGGCGGCCTATTTTGATTGGCCTGCGGGGCAGCTCCAGCTTGTGGTCCTTGTTGAGCTTGTGGCGGTTGATACTGAGGACCAGCATTTTGTTGTCCACATTCCCTTGCCCTATGGCCCATCTTGCCACATTTGAAACATCCTCCCATTTGCCTTGGACATGGTCCACTTCCATGCCTTCGTCCACAGAGGCGACAACTCCAGTTGTTCTGGTGAGCAGGTTTCACGATATTCCTCTTAACTAGGGGAACAAACCTCCTATTGTTCACCATAGGACCTTTGCCCAAATTTCGATTGTCTCTGACTGGATTAAACCGCGGTCCTGAGGAAATTCCTCTATTCCTCATATCTCTTTCAATCATCTGGCTCCTGGTATAGATCTCATTGTAATCCCTCAGGTTCATTGAGATCATCTGGCTACGAATATCGGGCCTCAATCCATCTCGAAACCTTCTCGCCCGATCCCACGGATTCTCCACCATCCTTGGTGCATACTTCAACAACCTTACAAATTCCGCCTCATACTGATCAACAGTCATTTGATTCTGGCGAAGATTCTGGAATTCATCCAACTTCTGTTCTTGGGCAGCTTCAGAGAAATATTTCACATTAAAAGTCTCGGCAAAGATCGCCCATGTCGGCTCAATCCCTTTAGGAAAAACCATTCCCTTGGTGGCCTTCCACCAATCATTCGCAGTTCCTTGGAGCTGGTAAGTCGCTAGGGTTACCTTCTCAGCTTCAGTGCACCCTAACACCGTAAATGCTTTCTCCAGCTCTTCAATCCATCTGGGGGCTAACTCAGGGTCTCCTTTGCCATCAAACCTCGATGGTTTTAGCTTCAGAAATTGCTCCATCAATTGACCCATAGCACGATTCTCAGGGCCTTGCACATTGCCACCTCCCATTCCTTGGCCATTATTTCCATTCGCTAGGTTCACAGCAGTCACTGCAGCTTCAGCAGCTTGAGCTATTATCTCTGCTCTATCTTCGGCTTGTCGAAGGGCCGCAGCAGCCCTATCTTGGGCTTCCTTTCCCATTATCTCTCCAATTTGCTCTAGCGCCCTCAAGACTCCATCAACTATTGGATCCTTGGCCGCTGGTGCTCTCGAGCTAGATGCTCCTCTAGTGTTTCTACCTCGGTTGCTCATCTCGCTAGTTTCCACAAC
Source organism: Rhodomyrtus psidioides (assembly GCA_021437785.1). Classification (NCBI taxonomy): domain Eukaryota; kingdom Viridiplantae; phylum Streptophyta; class Magnoliopsida; order Myrtales; family Myrtaceae; genus Rhodomyrtus; species Rhodomyrtus psidioides. The sequence goes on along the minus strand of JAILYB010000058.1, from coordinate 3,301,863 downwards.
ACCTGGACCACTACAATTCCACTCAGGAATTAGAGACCTAAGTCACTAACTTAAGTCTAACAACTCTAGGCTACTTATCACCTCAACAATCACAGCTAGCCATTCATCACAACTCAAACAATTAGAGGCATCACAACAGGGAGATTTCACTCATACCTTAGGTCCAGACGCATCTGCGTGTTAGCAAAATCGCAACTAGCTTTCCAGCATATCAATATATCACAACCAGTCATGCCTGAACACAATGCCAATCACAAGCGCCAATTCATATGTCATGCATTTCGTGCCTAACTCTAGTGAATCCCCTTAGAGTCTCACTACCAAACCATCCTATAGTCACCACTCCTTATCACTCCAGACATCGAAAAGATTTAATCGAGCTAACCTCGCTCTGATACCACTTAAACGGGGATGTCACGCCCCGACCCCGGCGGGCACGCCAACATCCCACACAACCGTCAATACAAATAAGATAACCCAGGATCCGACGACTATACTTTCAAAGCGTGATATGAGAAGCACATGCGGAAACGAAAATAAAATCCCAGACATAATAACAAACATAAGGTGACCTAGGATTTAAAAACAAACAAACAACACACATCGTCTTACAGTTAAAAAGGTCTAGTACATCAAAAGACAGAAGGGTTCAGAGGAAGACACTATGGGACTACAAAAGAAACTTCCAAAAAGAAATTCAAAAACTTGACAAACTCGTCTTCATCTTCCTCCTTTTTCCTTCTTCATCACCTCCTGGGCATTCTTCAAGGCTTTGGGTCTGAAATGTTGGTCCCACGACGGGGTGAGATAATAATCTCAGTAAGTAAACCCTAACCCTAAGCTAGGCTATTGGTACCGCCAGGCACGTTTGAAAATATGCAAGTTTTGGGCAAAATGATTTTCACACATGACACTCAAGCAATTGGCATAATAAAACAACTTAGGCATATCAGGCACCAGGTTCAATTCTTCCATACTTTCATTTTCCAATATGAGTCTCTCAAGCCATACAGGCATAATAAACATTCCATGCACTCTTGGCGTCCCAAGCATTCCAGCCAATTCAAGCATACAGACTCGAAAACATATCAAGAATCATGTTTCAGTCTTTTATCTTCTTTACGCCCATCAAGGGCCGCCCTCCTTGGGCCGCGAGATGATTCGGTCAATCATATGACTCTCGACGTCTTATCGAGATGATTCGGTCATCATGACTCTCGCTGCGAGATGATTCGGTCTCTATAGCGACTCTCGACACTCCGCGCCATCGAGATGATTCGGTCGACTAAAGGACTCTCGCGTCCGGACCTAGAGATGATTCGGTCACTACCTGACTCTCGATTCTTACAGCCTTCGAGATGATTCGGTTAAGGTAGGACTCTCTAGCCGCACGACCTCGTCATGTCAATGGGAGTAACTCCCTCCCCGGCTCAATGCATTGGCCATAAAAATAAACAGTGATTCTTTCTCATTAAGCCATTTATCACAATCATAGGCAATTCATGGAATCATATCATATCATCGCCATTCAAGGCACACGGTTCAATCCCAACCAATTCACCATTTCAAGCATATCATTCGGCCATCAAGCATATGCATATCACTACATTAGGCCTCATGCGACATCGAGTGCAAAACCAAGCATTAAAGCCTTCAATTGAACCCAATTAATCATCACATGCCCAAATTCACACACGGAATATCATCACCAAACAACCACAGTATCATATCGACGCTCCCTAGGCATGTTAAAGGGGCATTCAATCAAGAAAAGTCATCAATGACCCCAAACCACAAAAATACTCACCACGACCAGGTTCACTCTCGAGAAAACCGCAATTTTTCTACTGACGTTTTGGGAAAAAACATTTCATGGTATTAAACTTCAAGATCTTACGGTCGTGTGGGCGAAAACGGTGCTCAATTTGGACATCGGATGAATTAGAACGGGCCGTTTTAAAATCGGTGTGCGCAGAAAACGAAAATTGAACGGTTTCGGGTCTCACGGGTATTTCTCACCAAATCAGTCCTTTAAACCCCTTTTAATTCAACCAAAATTCTACCCTTTAGTGACTCAACATCCTAACAAAGGCTTAGAATCAACTTACCAAGCTAAATAAGCCAATAAACTCCTCCAAGAACCGCAACAAACTTCGGATCCTACACTGTTCAATGCCGGGCAGATTCTGTTCCAACAAGTTTCCATATAAACCAACCATCAAAAGTCCAATATAACTCATCTATCCTTTGCTAACATGTAATATCATGTCTTATGGTACCTTACCAACAAATTTTGGGGCAAGGCGATACTTCTACGGCCTTCAAAGGCGCTCGGTTCCCAGACCCGTCGAAGAGGACAGATTCTGTCCTAGATGAAATCATCCAAATTCTACCATTAAAACCCATCTATCATCAACCAATATTCAAACAAAACTTACTCAACCTTAATACTATGTCTTAAGAAGGTCTCACCTTAATTTGGAAGCAAGGCAAGCTCCCAAAGTCTGTCCAAAGGAGCTCACGCCCAGGTTCACTCCGAATCTGACCTTCGTCTACTCAAACGGAGCTACGGAAAGATCTACTGGTTCAAAACGAGTTTATAATATGTCTATGGAAATACAAGACAATAATATTTCTAATGGCGAAAGAATCACCTCATTATGATGTCGGAAGACGGAGTTATGACCAAAACAGTGCGACAGATCTGTGCTGGCCGCGAGCTGGCGGGCGAGAGAGAAGAAAACACAAATGGGGGAAGAAGGAAGGAAAGTGGTCGTGAATTATGAGAGAGAGGAAGAAGAAGACCAACTTAGCTCAAACCTTGGTCAACTCACTTTGAATGGTAGGTTAAAGGTGATTAATAAATGACAAACCACAAGAGCTTGACACTTGTCTTCTTCTCAATAATTATCCAACCTTCTTTGACTTCCTTTGACCAAATTTTCTTCTCATTTTCAGCAGCCATAGATAGGGAGAGGAATTGTCCATTTTGTCCTTCATGAAGTCTTAAGGCAAGGGTAAATGGTCTAGGGGCAAAACGGTCTTTTCGCACTTTCAGTCCAAACTTCACTTTTCCAATTCGAAATTACTATTAGGCGAGACATTGTCAAATTCCTACTCGGAATTGGAATTCTCTATTTCCAATTGCCTATTTTGAGCTTCCATTTCATGATCATTCGTCCATCGATCGAAATTCCAGTTTGTCTCGAACTAACGGGCGGCTTTTGCAAACACTACGCGTATCGACTCTGTGATTCTCATCACACTGAGGATAACTCAAGTTATGACAGCTTTGGTTGTCATGTAATTGCGAGGGTTCATCGCTAGTTCCGACGGCGTCGATCGTCAAAGTTAGATTTAGGAAAATTTGCAAATTATGCATTGGTTAAGCGGCTTCACTCGCGATCCAATCGTATAACGCTAGCATTGTATTCCTTAATCATTATCTGATCGGCATCATTGGCTCTAAATGTTCCCTCGACAATCCTTATGGTCAAAGCGTCACTTCCTTTTTCGAGTTTCCTAGGTCCACGTATCTTGTTATGCGTCAGCCTTTCCCTTTTGGTCAGTTTACTCAAGATTGATCAGATCTGAGCAAGACAAAACTGAAATACATCGTAAGGTACATTCACATTCAACAGCCTCAAAATGGCAGGAAATTCAGAATGTCACACCTGCCATCTTCAATTTTCGGGCCTGTCCTACCATCTGATCATCCCTATTTCCTCGAAAATTCCCAAAGCTTCGCTTCCTATTATACTTGTCATTTGGTTCGTTGAATCACTTTGGTCGTTTATCACCTTTGCTCGTGCTGTCTCGAGGTGTTGGGCGACTCGCTTCCGCCTTTAATTTTGCCTCGTTCTTTTCCTTCTTCAGCACCTGTTCCACGAGTTGAGCCCTCTCAAAGAGTTCAGAGTAATCTCTGAGTCTGAATGGTGCCAATGGTTTCTGGATTTCAACCTTGAGGCCATTTGAAAACCGTTTACACCTGCGCTCCTGGGTGTCAATCAGTTGGGGAGCAAACCTGGATAACTTTGAAAATTTGGCTCCCTACTGAAACACAGTTTTGTCACCTTGAGTTAAATTCATAAACTCAACCAATTTTTTATCCTTGGCGCAATCCGAAAAGAACTGTCCGTAAAAAGCATCCACAAAGGCTTCCTAAGTCACCGCAGTGCCTTGAGGAAATACAGTGTTCTTACTCGCATCCCACCAATGTTGTGCATTATCCTCAAGTTGATATTCTGCCAAGGTCACCCTATCAGCATCATTGCAGTTGAACAACCTAAAGATCTTTTCCAGACTCTTGACCCATTTCTCAGCTTCCTTTGGCTCTCCTAACCCTGTAAATTGCGGTGGTTTCAATTTAAGGAATCGTTCGACCAATTTCTGTAAACGACGTTCAGCCGTTGTATCATCAGCACCAACTGGAGGTGGATGAGGTCGTGCTCCTAATGCTGCGCCAATATTAGCCAACGCTTCCAAGACTTCATCTGTCCGGTCAACTGGTACGGCAGTCCTGCCTGCCCCAGATGATGATGCGCCAGTCCTCCTCATCGTATTCTATATATTCTGCAAGTCAAATTATGCTCATTTAGAACCAAAATAGCCAGACTGACCTATATCAATTCCCCAAATCCTATAAGAAACGCATTGGCTACTGTGTTCATAAACAAGTAACGATCAATCACATGCATCATAGTTTTAATCGCGCGCGTCCTAACACATCAATTTCTAGCGCACCTTATCACTCCAGATAAACCAACGCTCTGATACCACCTCTGATAGAGCCGTGGCGTCCTAGGTTGCCACACTACCGTTAATAAGTCCTCTTATTAAAATCGAAATGTATTAAAGTATTCAAACATAGAAAACAGTTATCAAGTTAAAAGAATTCATAATGAACATAATAAGTCGTGTATAAAAACCATGACATTCATCTGAACAATTATCGAGATAATAAAGAATCATACTTATAGAATGGCTGACATGGTTGCCGTTTTAAAAGCACTTAATCAAAATAGCACTTGAAGACATGTTAGTTAAAACTAGGCAGTCAAGGAATAACATTTACGAGACACCAAGAAACACTTGGTGGTCTACTGTATTTCATGTGCCAAACGGGAAACCTTGAGAGTTAGTTGAATTTCATTTATGGTATTATTTTCTAGAGGAAATCACACCCACGGACTAACTATAGGAGATAGCTAACTAACACTTTAAACAGATGTCACTCACTTCTTCATAGTCCATCCTAGAACAAACAAGAACTCTTGACGTTTTCATGTTTGCTAGACTACTGTTAATAAGATATATTACCCCCCCTTACTTATCGAACTACACAACTCCATTGAGGAGAGTCTCTTGCCTTGCGTGAAGTCCGATTGGTGAGGGTGGTGGCCGGTCGGATCTCCTCCTCTCCCGCCGTCGCCGAACCTCTTGAACCCTCCCTAGGTTATGCTGGTCGTGTGTGTTCTGGGGAAAAGCCGGGTCCTTATGGCCTTGTGCGTATTTATAAGGATGAAGGGTAGAGAGAAAGGAATGGCCGAATCATGGGAAGCCATTTGGCGATCTCCGAGAGGGAATACCATTCGTCTTTGAGCATTCCTCTCGGTACATGGACCCTCACGCCAAGTGTCCTTCAGTTCAGAGGCTCGCATTTTCCCGAGGTTCATTCCCCAACCAACGGTTGCCATTTGATTTGTTACCCTTCTAGGATTGGTTCTTCTAATCCCAAGAAACATTTCGCCAATCCCATTTCGTTCCTTGCTTCCCAACCTAGTCCATCCTCACGACACACGTCTCTTTATTTCTCGCTCTCCTCACGCTCTTAACCGGGGATTAGGAGTAATGATAGTTTACCCCTTTTTTTTATACAAGCTCAGACCGAGAGGTCATTAAATGTCCACAATTTCAAATTCCTTTGTTCAAGGCTTCCTATTAAATGTCTCGTTGCGACCTTTAGCATTCCTCGGCCGCGTACAAGGATTAAAAAACGGTCATTGAGTGGATTCCCCAGGGTTTAATGGTCTTTCAATTTCCCGTACAAACATTCCAACCCCCGTTTTAATGCTCCTTAATTGTTCCTTCCTTAAACCTCGTACTTACCTACTGTGCATGAAATTCCCAAGGCCAATTAAAGGCCATTAGTTGCGACCAAGAATGACTATAACGCCCAAGGGTCCAAAATGCCCTTTTATTATACCTTCCTAGCCATGCATGCCCCTTCAAATCTCATGCCCCTCATCCATTAACAACTTCCTAACTCTGCCGAAATAAATGGGTACAAGGAATGAGGTAGGCCGTTCGTGTACTCCTCCCCAAACCCTAAAAGTCCATTAAAGCCACATAACATAAACGCATGTATAAGTCTCGAGGAGATTAATGCTCCTTAACCACGACTCTTCAATTCCGAACGTCTCCAATGGTCATAAATGTCTGTAACGTTCCAAGAGCCATTAATTATCCTTAACCTTCGTGTACCCACAAGCCATAGATGGGGCAACGTGGCTCATTACAAATTTCCAATGAGCCATGCTATAAATTCACTCCAACGCCTATTTGTTTTTCTTCATATATCTACGTGGGTCGCCCTCATTAATGTTCATAATAGTTTTTTAACAATAACGCCAAGAAAAAAAAACGACCACCAATAATACGTATCCCATGTAATTCTTTCTAGCCGAAATACACTGGCCCTCTATTAGATCTTTGTCACTCGTGAGGATAGTCACGTCCATTTTGTGACACATAAAACACATTGTCCTCTTTTAATAAAATTGGTCTTCCGTTTACTTCCTTTGCTTTCGGAATCTACTAAATATGCTTATAAAATTGGGACCTTTCTTTATCGGTAACTTGATAATTTATTACCTTAGTCAACTCCAAACCCATTTCGGTCTTTCTTGACCGTGTGAATTCTACCAAACATGGGATGTCACAGGCCCAGCTGACCACATCAATAACATGCTCCTGACTGCCTCGGGCAAGGTCCACTTCCAAGCCTTCGCCCACAGAGACGACAATTCCAATTGGATTGGAATGGGGGCTTCATAATATTCCTTCGAACAGGAGGGACAAAACGTCTATTACTCATCATTGGCCTTTTGCCCAGCTGTCGATCATCTCTTGAAGGAGTGAACTGCGATCCAAAAGCAGCAGCTCCTTCTTTTATGTCCCTTTCAATCTTCTGACTCCTTTCATAAATCTCTTTCTACGTTTTCAAATCCACGGTCACTATCCGGCTTCGAATCTCTAGTCTTAAACCATCTCGAAACCTCTACGCCTTTTCAAGCGAATCCTCAACTGATCTTGGCGCATACCTTGACAATATCGCGAATTCAGCTTCATACTGATCTACAATCAATTGATTCTGTCGTAACTGTTGAAATTCCAATCGTTTCCTTTCTCGTGCCGTTTCCAAAAAGTACTTATCATTAAAAGCAGCAGTGAAGGCAGCCCAAGTCAAAGCTGTACCTTCAAGAAACACTCCATCTTTAGTAGCACTCCACCAGTCGTTCGCTGTTCGCTCCAGCTAATACACAGCTAGCAGTACTTTCTCCTCATCAATGCACTTTAGTACCCCAAAAGCTTTCTCAAGCTTCTCAATCCACCTTGGAGCTAGCTCAGGGTCTCTAGTCCCATTAAACTGGGTCGGCTTCAACTTTATAAACTGCTCCACCAACTGACCCATCTGTCTATTAGCATTGGGATCACCCTGGGCATTACCAACGTCAGCACCCTGAACATTGTTTCCATTTGCTAGATTCACAGCTACCACTGCAGCTTCAGCAGCCTGAGCTATAATCTCAGCTCTATCCTCGGCCTGTCGAAGGGCGAGCAGCTCTATCTTGAGCTTCCCTCCCCATCAACTCTCCAATCTGGGCCAAAGCCCTCAATACTCCCTCCATAGTATAACCCTTAGTCGCTGGTCCTCCCGAGCTAGAAGCTCCGCCTCTCGGCCTTCCAGGTCGATTGCTCATACTTGCTCAAACTTAATTCACCTAAGTCACTATAATTCCACCACAGAATTAGAGACTTTCATTACTTACTCAACAGTAGTGATTCTATGCTACACATCAAGGTAGCAATCACAACACAACAATCAATCACTCGGGTATTCTCATGAGCACATCAGCAAGGGTTCTCGACCATACCTCAAGTCTAGACGCATCTGTAACTTAGTATAATCAGAGGTATTATCTCATACTTCAAACCAACACTCACAAACAATTCATAGTGCTAAGTGTGAAGCTTGGTCCTCATAGAACAACCTCAATCATGCCAATTCAAAATGCCATACACATGCGCCATTCGTATGCCATGCATTCATGCTTGACTCTAACGAATTCCCCCTAAGGTCTCACTACCCCATCATCCAAATTTCGCTACTCCTTATTGAGCAAACCGCGCTCTGATATCACATAAACGGGGATGTCACGTCCAGACCCCGGCGGGTACGCCAACATGCTACTCAACCTTCTATCGTAATAAGATAACCTAGGATCCAACGACCTAACTCTCGAAATGCCAAATGAAAAGCGCATGAGAAAGCAAAAACAAAACCCTAGACATAAAATAAACACAAGGTAACATAGGATTAAAACTAACATGCATTGTTTTACAAATAAAAGGGTCTATTACAACAAAAATACGTAGGGTTTCGGAGGAAGGCACTACAAGACCAAAAAGATGAACTCCAAAATGAAAGCTATAGACTAGACGGACTCGTCTTCATCTTCCTCCCTTTTCCTTCTTCGTCATCCTCGAGACCTTCTTCAAAGCTTTGGGTCTGAAAATGTTGGTCCCACGACGGGGTGAGAGAATAATCTCAGCAAGTGAAACCCAACCCAAACTAAACCACTAGTCCCACCAGATAACACCAAATGCAGATAATGCAGGGAATTCAGCAAGCAAGCATATGGCAATTTAGCATCAATTCTCACAGAATAATTCGGCATATCAAATCATTAAAGAACACATCACATGCTATAGGACCCAAGCTTCACACATCAACCCAAAACAAACTTATTAACTTCAATTAGACAACCATTTAATCATCGCCGGGGCCCACAGCCGCGATGTATCGCCAGGGTTCCAAGCCGCGATATAATCTCATAGGGCTCACAGCCAAACCATCGCCAGGGCCCACGGCCGCGACGTAATTTCAATTTATTCAAGCATCGCTAGGGCCCATGACCGTGATGAAATTTGTCTGGGCCATCGGCTAATTCACTAGTAATAACAAGGCCCAACGGCCAGTCTTAATAGCAATAATAGGGCCCACGGCCAATCTCAATAGCAAAAATAGGACCCACGGCCAATTCAATAACACACTATCAATCATCATGCTTTTAATGCACATTCGCGCTACACCAGACAACTATCCAGCAGTGTCCTAGTGTCACGACCCGTGTCCTGTCGAGCGTGCGAACATCCCGCCACGGCCGTTTCCATTGAGTAGTTCCCAAGATCAACGGCGAATGACTTAAGAGCAATACCAAAAGGACATGCGGAAGCGACGAACAATCTCCTTTACCATTATTTTCCTTCCGAACACAATGACTCGGGATGAAAAAGAGAGATTTAAAACTTACTTCATACATTCCTTAAAAGCCTCAAATACATAACAGGGTTACAACTTGCCATCTCCCAAAATTCAACTTCCTTTAATAAAACAACGATAGGTGAAGTTTAACCCTACAGAGCTATATAGGCGTGTACAACCCAAAAATAAGAAAGTAGCTCCCTAAGGCTAAAAAAGAAATATAGTCAGGTAAGGTTAACGGTTCATCTACTTCAAAGGGGTATCTTCAAAAGTCAGTCCATAGTATTCAAGGGACCACGTCATTCGGGACCTGAAAATATTGTCCCACAACGGGGTGAGAATAAATCTCAGCAAGTCATTCCTAACCCTAAACTAGGCCATTAGTACCTCCTAACACCTGAAAGTAAACAATTCTAATAGAAAGTATAGTCATAGCACTTAAGACAATAAATAGGAGTACAACAAATAGACGCTCCACTCAACCCAACTCAAGATGCGATTTCACAGTTTAAGCTAAGCTTCGTACTTTAGGCATTTAAGCAATCAACTACTCAAATAAGGCAATCCATCAATAACTCGATTCTAGCTATTCGGCCCTCGCCGTAGCGCCCGGGACATAGCTTAATAATCACATTGTATTAGGTAGGACCCTCGTCGTAACGCCCGGGTCTAATAAATTCATCTTCCTGGACCCCCGTAAAAACGGCTCTCGGGTCATACTTGCATTTGGTAAACGCCCTCGTCATAACGCCCAGGCTATTATATGTTTACCAAGACCCCCCGTAAAAACGGCTCTCGGGTCATGCTTGCATTTGGTAAACGCCCTCGTCGTAACGCCCAGGCTATTATATGTTTACCAGGACCCCCCGTAAAAACGGCTCTCGGGTCATGCTTTAACCTAAATAGGTTAATATGTGATTTAGTACTCATACATCTCATTCCAACGGCTAATTACACTCAAGATCACACGGTCAAGAAATTAATCATCAAGGCACATAGCCACGATCATAGGTCATCCATGAGCATTCGATTTTTTTTCACACTTCCCATTCAAACTCCGGTTTAGTCTATTAAACCATTTCACTTGCTCAAATCAAGTTAAATTGACTTCAACACATGCTCAAGACCCTAAGATCATTCATGACCAGAATAGGACTTCATCATTTAAACTCAATTTCGCCATTTTTAATCCAAGAAACGACCAAGCGCGGTTCATCCATTTCATGACAGCTTCGGTCTTTCCATGACCAGGCTTACTCTCAGAAAAACTGACATAAATCTGTTTAATTTTTTAGCAATATAGATTTATAACCTCGTTCTTCATGATCTTATGGTCGTGTGGACGAAAACAGAGCTCAATTTGGACTCCGGACGACTTAGAACGACCCATTTCATTTTCGACGCGCGCTGAAAACGGGATTACACGGGCTCTCGGGTCATTGACGTTTTTCTTACAAAAACAGCCCTTAAACTCTACCAATCCAACCACAAAACATCTATTGGTAACCTAACATCCTAATAGAGGGTTAGGGATAACTTACCGAGTCCAAGAGCTAAGGAAAACCGGCGGAAATGGCGACGGAACCCGCGGTTCAAATCTGTCCAAGGAGGTCCGAACATCAACTCTACTGATTAGCCATGGATCTCTTCCCAAAATTGCACTAAACCTCATTTACTAACCAAACAACACATAGGATCTAGTCTTAATGAGACTTACCATGGAAAATGAGCTTGAGGAGCTCACGAACTTAGCCCGAAGGCCGGCGGCGAAGCGACGGTGGAGGTGGCGTCGACGGCGTGAGAGGAAAAGGGAGAGTGAGAGCTTGAGAGGAAGAGAGAATGAGAGGAATGAGAGAGTGAAGGAATGGGGGAGGTTCGGCCGAATGAGGAGAAGATAGGAGGGAGAGAGAGAGTTTCCTTCAATTCAAAAGCAAAAGAAAAACTTGAGTGGGAGTTGGTAATGGGGCAAAGGACAATGAATAGGAACCAAGAATGACTAGAGTTGGTAGTGGTTGAAGGGGAAGTAGTCATGTCCATCAAGTCTTATCCAAAGTCAAGTCAACTTGTCATTCCTTCATCAAATAATTCAAGGGGTCAAAAGACTACTCTACCCTTGTATTTTCGGCCAAGGATGGTGGATGGCAATTGTCCAAATTGCCCTTACTCATTTCTAAAGAAAAGGGTATCAATCCACGGGTATAAAGGTAATTTCCTAATCGTCGATCCGAATTTCACTTTTCTAAATGCTAAGGGCGAATTCTAATCCTAATGGTTCCCGATGAGGCGACGTCCAATTTATTCCCGTTGGAATTCTCGAATATCCGACGCCCAATTCCGAAGTCCAATTCGTGGCTAAAATCCGTCAGTGGCGACTCCAGAGTATCTCAAACTAACGGGCGGCTCTCAGGAGTTACGCGTATCGAACGTGACTAATGTCACGTTCAAGAGTTATTCGAGTCATGGAGACCTTGGTTGTCATGTAAATGCAAGGGTCAATCGCTAGTTCCAAAGGACGCGATCGTCAGGAATCAGTCTAGGTTAAGTTGCAAATTATACGATGGTCAAACAGAATCACCCGTGTTCCAGTTGTATAACACTAGCAAATCGTACTGTGACCAATCCTAGATCGGCCTCCAATGGCTCAAAATATTCCCTCGGCAATCCTTATGGTCAAGGTATCAATCCATGGTGGAGTTCTTTGGTCAACGTACTTAAGTCATACTTAGCCTTTCCCCATCGGTTAGTTTTCTCAAGAGTGGCCAACTTTGAGCGAGGTTTAACTGAAACGCACTGACGAGATGTCTCATGAAATCATGCTTCGAAAAGGGTCGGATTTCACAATGTCACAACTCTTCCCTCCTTATAAAAATTTCGTCCTCGAAATTTACCATAAATCACATCGTACTCAACAACTGGGTGCTGACGCCTCATCTCTACTTCATCTTCCTCGGCGGTCCTCTTTTTAATTGCCAAAACCCAAATAGATCTTCACACCTCGAACTCGACTTTCCAAATCGGACAGGCCTCGCATGGGTGATACTTTAAGAAAAACATAATCTCTCACTTGAAGTTCTAAAGATCTATATCGTCTGTCCATTTAGTTCCAGTATTGATGCCAAGGCCTTCGTAATGGCGCATTGGCCGTCAAACTCACCCACAATCCGCGTAACACGCCTCTAATCAGTATACTTTTCTGAAACTCGCGTCTCAACGCCTCAGGTTAACATCTCGCGTACCAACGCATCAAGAAGTGCACAAATCTCCGCGTCAACACGTCTCAGGGCATTGCGTGACGACCTAAACATAAACTCAAGCAATTTGGTCCACAAAATACTCTAAGGACCCACCCATGCTGTCCTGAAGGCTTAATATAGTCCGATGCTATTTCCAATCGGTCCCTAACGAAGTAATTTCAAACCAAGAGGGGTCATTCGCAATGAGCCTTCACTCTAACATCTTCGATTAAGGTATGTACCAATTACCAATCTGTCATCAAATCTGTCTACAAGCAATTGTTACTCTAGACATCTCCACCAGACATAGCCACTCATTACCACATCCTTTAAAGTTCGTGACACACGCTCGAAACCTAGTCTCATGCAGCTAGATCATTTTCTTAGGCCATCTGTTTGTCTGCACACGACAGGACGTGCTGTAATGTAACTTCGTCCCTATGGCGTCTTGAGGACTCTCCCAACAGATATGGTAAACTTAGGATCTCTACTTGGCACAACCATTGTTGAAATTCCACACGAATTGCCTAACGCCTTCACAAATCGTCTCATGGTCCTCCTGACCTTTCAGGTGACCCCACGGCGAAATCCACAACAATTCGTTCCTAGTTCCACTTGAGAGCTCCCTACGGCTGGGGCAACTCATCGACTTATCGAGTCGTGCCTTCCTTTGTTGACACATCCGATCTTTAACCACAAACTTGGCTATTTCTCTTTTCTTTATACTCCACCACTAGTGCGGACGTAAGTCCTGGTACTGCTTGGTAAATCTATGGGACACTATAGTCATCACGATGAGTTCCCAACATGACCTTGCCCTCTAAGTCCTTCATCATCGTATACTTACATTCGTTCATGAAGCTTCTAAGTCTCTATCCGTGGGTAATTAAGAGTCTGTATTTTCTCCCTGTTGTAATCTCTTCCATGATCTCTTGGCATCAGGACCCGCAGGTTACAACACTTTAGCCCCCGAAAACTCCTTTCATGTTCATTCGACCATTCGCGCCACATCTTGTCCTTAGTCCATTTCATTAATAGGATGACTCTTGCCACGATTCGTCTATAGCAAACCATCAATTCCAACAACTCCAAACTCCAGTAATCCATACTGTTTTCCGACAATCCATTACTTATACTAATCCTTAAGGGTTCCACATGAAATCCATTTCCCAGAGGCTTTATGACCTAGAACTTCCCTTATTAAACCCAAATCTCGCGCTCTTATATTCTGCCTACCTCGAGCGTCGTCTTAGAGTCCATGGAATACCTTCCGAAGGACATTCGTGCTCTTAATGATTCCTTGTTTCCGATCAATTCCTTTCAATCGAAATTTCTAATTCCGCAAGCGACTATCACATCTCAAAAATCAACTACCTAATATTAATCTATAACCTCAAGTCTAGTCGCCATTCAAGTCGAATCCATATGCCTTCGATTACAACTGGCCTTTGATCCAAATATCCCTTGTCCACTTCCTTGCATACATCTCGTCTCACACTGTCGAAAGTCGTCAATAGCAATTGATGACTAAAACCATCAAGATGTAACGTAATTCAAGCCTAAACCCATTAATATCAGTCGTCTCTTTATAACTCATATTCACAAATGAAGCTCATCAGTTGGTCGTTTCCATTTCAGCACATTGTCTAATCCACTGTCGATCTCTGGCCTGGTGGCGTTCACTCTTAACACCAGACAATAGAATTCCTCTTCTTTTTGTACCGGGGCCTCTTACTCTATGAAGATACTACATTTCTTAGTGGCATTCTCTTGTCTCGAATCCACCTTCTCTTCCTCGTTCCATAGAATGTCAATCTTGAAGTCTGCATCAACAGCGGTACCTTTACTCCAGGATTCAGATGTCACCATACTTGACATTCTCCTTCCAATAACTCTATCACCTCAACGACAAGGTTCTAAGGGATCGAGGTTTCTCCTTGGTCTCTACAAATCCACACCTTGGATATTCAACTCGATTAATTCAAATCACTTTGCGGTCATAATCTAAGCACCCATGTTGCTTACTCGTCCACCCATTCGTAACCAAGACTATCAAGTTCGTCCTCCTTCCTCCCCATCAACGACCATCTCAGGGTCCGATTGTCCTTTAGAACATCGCCCTATCCTTTAGGGGACAACAACTTATAACTCCATTTTCGACGATTCGGTTCAATCTCAGTCAACTTCACAGAATCATTGGACTCAAGTAGACTAGCATGCTGATTTCCCTTAACACTTCCCACAAGACGAGAGAGGCAAACCACCAATTTCCCTTCTAGGCCTTGCGCCCTGGTATCAATCATTCCTTACAAGTACATTCTATGTTCTATAAGCGGAAATCCTTTTTACTCATGGTTTCCCCAGTCATTTAGCCCTTCAAGATGAAGTTCATCATAACACTTCAGATCTAAGAATATCAATTCGCCACAATGCTTCGAACCTCAATTCCTTCTTTAACCTCCTTGTTCTTATCCAACGGGTCCCTAACCATCTTTGATGCATGTTTAGGCAGTCTCGAGAACTTTACCCCACAATGGCAGATCTTTCACTGATTCTCACAAACTTCAGGGGTTCCACCAACTTTTGCTCCTTAGCAATCTTAGTAACGCATTCCTCATTGATCAACTAGATGAAGGCAAATCCGATTACGTGCTACGCCTTCAAGGAAAATTCCCTTTGGTAACTATTCATCGATCATTAGCAGTACCTTGGAGTGTTAATCGCTAGGGTCATTTTCTCCTCAATATACCCACGCCTCTAAGACTTCCTTACAAATCCTCATTCCAAATAGGAGTAATCTCACACTTACATTTCCTGCCAACTCCGTCGACTTCGACTTCACAAACTATTCCACAAGCTAGTCCATATGTCGGCTCCTATTCATGTCTCCAAGATCATCCTTTCGTTCAGCACCATTTGGTCTAATAATCACAACAGCAACAGCCTCAACTGGCTAAGTCACAATAGCAGCCCAATCTCGAGCCTACCTACTCATCCAATTCTCGATTTCTTTTGAGGCTCTCTCGACTTTACCAACTCTTGAATCTCCCACAACTTGTGGTCTGGAGTTAGGCGCTCCTCTAACACTTTTATCTCGATTGTTCATTCCCACAAAGCTCTAACATCATATGAGCCACTACAGTTCCACTAAGGGATTCAAAGACCTAAGCCATCTACTCAAGTCTAGCAGTCCTAAACTGCTCACCACAACGGTAACCATAAGCCAGTCACTAATTACCAAACAATCACAAGCAACACTCAACCAGGAGTCAATCATCAAACAAGTCTCAACTAGGCAAACATCAAGCAAACACTCATGGTATCAATTCAATGGGATATTTTATCGTACCTTAACTCCTGCCGCACCTGCGACTTAGCAATATTACAACATGCTATTCCGTTCTCAAATAAGCCTCAGCCAAACAACGACTCGATGTCAAGTAAGCCAATCATAGATCAAGCATTCAGAGGCACACATCAAGAAGTTCTCATTCGTACCTCAAGTCTAGGTGCATTTGCCCGTTAGCACAACCACAACCACAATCAGCTATCCAACCAAATACTCAGTAAACAATGCTTAGTGCCAAGTACGAAGCTCTAGGACCTCTAATCGCCTACGGCGATACAAACCAATAATGTCATTCACAAGCGCCATATCAAATGCCACACAATGTTTGAAATTTCATCTTGAGGATCAGCTTTAATGCAATAATCTTTTGATAAAAGAATCAGACTTAGCCCGATACCTAGACCCATCC
Organism: Rhodomyrtus psidioides; assembly: GCA_021437785.1. NCBI lineage: Eukaryota > Viridiplantae > Streptophyta > Magnoliopsida > Myrtales > Myrtaceae > Rhodomyrtus > Rhodomyrtus psidioides. Next base: position 3,285,325 of record JAILYB010000058.1, on the reverse strand, counting down.
CTTTCAATGTATGGTTTAGGTCATTCCTTGCTCCCTTTCTGTCTTAGACGCCTACCAGGAGCCGCTCCTTGTCCGAACTTCTATGTCCCGGCGTACACTCCCCGCCCTCATCAGACCTGGTCTTTGCAGGTTGTCCCAAGTCATACACCTACGAGGAGAGTCCCATTCCACACGTCCCATAACGTGCTTCATTACGATTTATAGGTATCCCATTAGCTTGTCCCATACCAAGCGATGGTTTATCAAGTCCGATAATGATATGCTCATGCATGCACATTTTTCAACTTTTATTTTGACGCCATAAACACATGCAGTGCATGATCGTCCTCATTGCTCGTCACATCGCAGTCATTTCCCGATCAATTCTTATCCATAGAGGACTTCTAATTCCACAAATGACCTTCTCACAAATCGATTTTTCCCGAGGTTTAGCCATATACCTCAAGGCCACAATCACGATCACATAATCCAATCGACCCTCTACTCATGAGTGACTCCCTATTAACCTCAAGCACATCCACAACCTCAGATACATGCTCATGGCTCCTCAATTTCTGATTACTTCCTTGTGAACCTTAATAAAATCACCACCCAAGATATCAATTGAATCAATTCTAGAACCATCGAAATGTACACAAGTTCAAGCCTACAATCCCCAAAATTCGGTGATCAATGCTTAATCCTAAAGGTCTCACTATCTAATTATCCCCAAGTCATCACTCCTTATCACTCCAAACCTCAATCATATTGGATTGAGCTGACCTTGCTCTGATACCACTTAAACGGGGATGTCACGACCCGTGTCCTTTCGAGCGCGCGAACATCCCGCCACTGCCGTTTCCATTGAGTAGTTCCCAAGATCAACGGCGAACGACTTAAGAGCAATACCAAAAGGACATGCGGAAGCGACGAACAATCTCCTTTACCATTATTTTCCTTCCGAACACAATGACTCGAGATGAAAAAGAGAGATTTAAAACTTACTTCATACATTCCTTAAAAGCCTCAAATACATAACAGGGTTACAACTTGCCATCCCCCAAAATTCAACTTCCTTTAATAAAACAACGATAGGTGAAGTTTAACCCTACAGAGCTATATAGGCGTGTACAACCCAAAAATAAGAAAGTAGCTCCCTAAGGCTAAAAAAGAAATATAGTCAGGTAAGGTTAACGGTTCATCTACTTCAAAGGGGTATCTTCAAAAGTCAATCCATAGTATTCAAGGGACCACGTCATTCGGGACATGAAAATATTGTCCCACAACGGGGTGAGAATAAATCTCAGCAAGTCATTCCTAACCCTAAACTAGGCCATTAGTACCTCCTAACACCTGAAAGTAAACAATTCTAATAGAAAGTATAGTCATGGCACTTAAGACAATAAATAGGAGTACAACAAATAGACACTCCATTCAACCCAACTCAAGATGCGATTTCCCAGTTTAAGCTAAGCTTCGTACTTTAGGCATTTAAGCAATCAACTACTCAAATAAGGCAATCCATCAATAACTCGATTCTAGCTATTCAGCCCTCGCCCTAGCGCCCGGGACATAGCTTAATAATCACATTGTATTAGGCAGGACCCTCGTCGTAACGCCCGGGTCTAATAAATTCATCTGCCTGGACCCCCCGTAAAAACGGCTCTCGGGTCATACTTGCCTTTGGTAAACGCCCTCGTCATAACGCTCAGGCTATTATATATTTACCAGGACCCCCCGTAAAAACGGCTCTCGGGTCATGCTTGCATTTGGTAAACGCCCTCGTCGTAACGCCCAGGCTATTATATGTTTACCAGGACCCCCCGTAAAAACGGCTCTCGGGTCATGCTTTAACCTAAATAGGTTAATATGTGATTTAGTACTCATACATCTCATTCCAACGGCTAATTACACTCAAGATCACACAGTCAAGCAATTAACCATCAAGGCACATAGCCACGATCATAGGTCATCCATGAGCATTCGATTTTTTTCACACTTCCCATTCAAACTCCGGTTTAGTCTATTAAACCATTTCACTTGCTCAAATCAAGTTAAATTGACTTCAACACATGCTCAAGACCCTAAGATCATTCATGACCAGAATAGGACTTCATCATTTAAACTCAATTTCGCCATTTTTAATCCAAGAAACGACCAAGCGCGGTTCATCCATTTCATGACAGGTTCGGTCTTTCCATGACCAGGCTTACTCTCAGAAAATCTGACATAAATCTGTTTAATTTTTTAGTAATATAGATTTATAACCTCGTTCTTCATGATCTTACGGTCGTGTGGGCGAAAATGGAGCTCAATTTGGACTCCGGACGACTTAGAACGACCCATTTCATTTTCGACGCGCGCTGAAAACGGGATTACACGAGCTCTCGGGTCATTGACGTTTTTCTTACAAAAACAGCCCTTAAACTCTACCAATCCAACCACAAAACATCTATTGGTAACCTAACATCCTAATAGAGCGTTAGGGATAACTTACCGAGTCCAAGAGCTAAGGAAAACCGGTGGAAATGGCGACGGAGCCCGCGGTTCAAATCTGTCCAAGGAGGTCCGAACATCAACTCTACGGATTAGCCATGGATTTCTTCCCAAAATTGTACTAAACCTCATTTACTAACCAAACAACACATTGGATCTAGTCTTAATGAGACTTACCACGGAAAATGAGCTTGAGGAGCTCACGAACTTAGCCCGAAGGCCGGCGGTGAAGCGACGGTGGAGGTGGCGTCGACGGCGTGAGAGGAAAAGGGAGAGTGAGAGCTTGAGAGGAAGAGAGAATGAGAGGAATGAGAGAGTGAAGGAATGGGGGAGGTTCGGCTGTATGAGGAGAAGATAGGAGGGAGAGAGAGAGTTTCCTTCAATTCAAAAGCAAAAGGAAAACTTGAGTGGGAGTTGGTAATGGGGCAAAGGACAATGAATAGGAACCAAGAATGACTAGAGTTGGTAGTGGTTGAAGGGGAAGTAGTCATGTCCATCAAGTCTTATCCAAAGTCAAGTCAACTTGTCATTCCTTCATCAAATAATTCAAGGGGTCAAAAGACTACTCTACCCTTGTATTTTCGGCCAAGGATGGTGGATGGCAATTGTCCAAATTGCCCTTACTTATTTCTAAAGAAAAGGGTATCAATCCACGGGTATAAAGGTAATTTCCTAATCGTCGATCCGAATTTCACTTTTCTAAATGCTAAGGGCGAATTCTAATCCTAATGGTTCCCGATGAGGCGTCGTCCAATTTATTCCCATTGGAATCCTCGAATATCCGACGCCCAATTCCGAAGTCCAATTCGTGGCTAAAATCCGTCAGTGGCGACTCCAGAGTATCTCAAACTAACGGGCGGCTCTCAGGAGTTACGCGTATCGACCCGTGACTAATGTCACGTTCAAGAGTTATTCGAGTCATGGCGACATTGGTTGTCATGTAAATGCAAGGGTCAATCGCTAGTTCCAAAGGACGCGTTCGTCAAGAATCAGTCTAGGTTCATTTGCAAATTATACGATGGTCAAACGGAATCACCCGTGATCCAGTTGTATAACACTAGCAAATCGTGCTGTGACCAATCCTAGATCGGCCTCCAATGGCTCAAAATATTCCCTCGGCAATCCTTATGGTCAAGGTACCAATCCATGGTCGAGTTCTTTGGTCCACGTACTAAAGTCCTACTTAGCCTTTCCCCATCGGTTAGTTTTCTCAAGAGTGGCCAACTTTGAGCGAGGTTTAACTGAAACGCACTGACCAGATGTCTCATGAAATCATGCTTCGAAAAGGGTCGGATTTCAGAATGTCACACCTAGGGTTCAAGTAAGGGTTTAGGAACCACTTACCTCAAGCAATTAGCAAAAGTCCACTTCGATCAATTTTCCTTAACCCCACAAGTGTTCGGCAACCCAAGGTTCTCGTACCGTCCTAGGAAATTCCTCAATTTTAGGTCAAAATCCAATCAATTCTCACTTCCTTGATACCAATCCCTCAACAATTAATCAAATGGCAACTCAAGATGCCTTATCAATTGATCGAATATACGACAACATCTTCATTCATCCTCCATATATTCGGTTCATACGACAATAATAAGGGCATATTATACTTCGAAGGTTTTACACACACATTTTAGCCCTTAAATCACCTCTAAATCCCAGTCCACTTCGTATACCTTCCTCTAACACCTTAACCAACATTATAGGTAGTCCTTTGCACAAATTTAAAGTCAAAATACCCTTCTAACAGCCCCCAAAAGATTCGTTACAAATAGAGTATCATCCAAAACATAATCGATTTTGGGTTCCAACCGCTCAATCGAGCCATAAATCAATTCTAATCCTCTATCCTTCAATAATCAACTAGCTAAGACCTTCCTTTACGGGTTTTGGAAGCTCACCGTGACGTCGAAATCGCCCGCTCTCTTCAAAGTCAAAATCTGTCCATTTTTGTACCACCCATAATCAGCCATAAAACTCATTTTAAAACCATCTATTTACAGCCAAAAACCATCTGAACATAGTACTAGATGTTATAAAGCTCTCTTAAAAAGTTTGATGTCATTTGGAATTTCTAAGAGCTAGAACCAACACTTCTCCTCAGCTAGCTCAGAATCCGTCCGCTTTTCGTCCAAAAATCACCATAAATTAACTAGAGCTCCAAAAATCATGAAACCAATGGAAAATTCTCAGGGACATCCTGAATAACTTGTGATAAATGGGCTCAACCAAACGACACCGAAAAGAGCTGCTAGACAACACCGAACAAAAGGCTCCAAAATTATTTTTCTGGGCAGTTTTTGGTGAGGTGAGTTTAAGGAGGAAATTGAAGTGAACATGAGGTATATGGTATACACAACATATGAGACTTCATTATACTTGTCTCACACAAATAATGGAGCTTAATTGGATAAGACATGGTTAGGTGTGGTCATTTAATGCTTGGCTCCCAATGGTTGACAAGTGGCAACACCAATAATGCATCTTAGAACTTTGACTCACCATTGACCCCATGCACATGTGATTTTCGGCAGCCATATAGGGTAAGAGAAATATCCATTTTGTCCTTCTTGAGTTCTTTAGTAGTGGGCAAATGGTCTAGGGGCAAAACAGTATTTTCGTACTTTCAGTCCAAACTTCACTTTTCCAATTCAAAATTACCATTTGGCGAGACATTGTCGAATTACTACTCAGAATTGGAATTCTCTATTTCCAATTGCCAATTTTGAGCTTTCATTTCATGATCATTCGTTCGTCGATCGTAATTCCAGTTTGTCTCGAACTAACGGGCGACTTTTACAAACATTACGCGTATCGACTCTGTGATTATCATCACACTGAGGATTACTCAAGTTATGATAGCTTTGGTTGTCATGTAATTGCGAGGGTTCTTCGCTAGTTCCGACGGCTTCGATCGTCATAGTTCGATTTAGGAAAATTTGCAAATTATACATTTGTTAAGCGGGTTCACCCGCGATCCAATCGTATAACGGCAGCATTGTATTCCTTAATCATTATCTGATCGGCCTCATTGGCTCTAAATGTTCCCTCGACAATCCTTATGGTCAAAGCGTCACTTCCTTTTTCAAGTTTCCTGGGTCCATGTACCTTGTTATGTGTTAGCCTTTCCCTTTTGGTCAGTTTACTCAAGATTGATCAAATCTGAGCGAGACAAAACTGAAATACATCGTAAGGTACATTCACATTCAACAGCCTCAAAATGGTAGGTAATTCAAAATGTCACAATTCTTCCCCCCTGACAGAAATTTCGTCCTCGAAATTTACAATAAACCCAACTTAAGTAAACATGTAACGCCCCGAATCCTCAACGGCGCACATCATCGCCTCACGACCAGTTCCATATCTGAATGATACCCAGGATCCGAGCAATGCGCGGTAGACAATGAAACTTAAATGAACATGCTGAAGCGTCATGCACAACTCATAGACAACTAGACGCAAGATGGTTTGAGGGGATAAGGCACTTAATCAAGTCATAGCATGCGAATCATTTTACAACACAAGCATAAACTGGAATACAACACTTGGGATCAGGAGGAGATGGTTAGCCTAATCAAAAAGAGACGAAGAGCTATGGGTCAAGCACTACTCAAAATGTAACTTCAAAAGTCATGGGCACCTAGGCTATCTAAGGGTCGAGCTCACGGTCGTCGTCTGGATCCTCGCGGTGCACAGGGTCATACTCCTCAAGGTCTTCCTCCTCTTCTTCTTCTTCCTCAAGCCCTTGCTCTGGATCTTCGTCTTCCTCGGATTCGGGCTGAGGGTGGAAGATGGCCTCTCCGTCGGGATTGTGCTCCTCTTCCAAGGGCTCGTCCTCGGGATCGTCCGGTGCTTCTTCATCTTCCTCGGGTTCGGACTCGTCGGTCTCCATGGGGTCTTCGGCATCAGAGGGCCCTACGACATCGCCATCGGCCTCGGGCTTCTGAGACAGCACCGGCGGAAGATCTGGATCAGGAGCGGTCTCGGAGTCAGTGAGCTCCCCATTAGCAGGGTGTACAATCGAAGGGTCCTGCTCACCAATGACATCCCACGGTACATCAAAAGTCCTCAACGGTCTGACTGTGAGGTCACTGTCTCGGTAGAACCACGCCGCGAATCTGTCCGGCCTCCAGTCTGCTAAGCCCACATCCATCCAGATAGTGCCGTACTTCCTAATATAAGCCTTCCCTTCTCCCACCGGGTACTCCGTGGAATACTGCTCCACCCAAACGGGTACCCCAAAAATCGGCGGCGGTGGCATAGTCAGGGTTTGGGGTCTGAAAAGGTGGGTCCCACGATGGGGTGAGATATACTCAATAAGCTAGCCTAACCCTAAGCTAGACACTTGGAACTTCCAGACACTCCCAAACACATGCAATGGCTAAACAATCAAACAATAGGCAATGGCATGTAATAACTCAGTTAGAAACATATCTAGTCATGCAATTCACAATTTAGGCTAGACAAGACTTGTACTTTGGCACTCAGCATTCCATCATTTAGGGGATAGTTTACATGTGCGATACGATTGAAACTCTCATGGCTTAGCCCGCGTGATAACACATCAGGCTTAAGAGATCAAGGAACCCGCGTTTAACGCTTCAGGTTTCCGATGCCATTTCTCACGACCCGCGTTTAACGCTGTAGGTCCATCCCGCGTTTAACGCATCAGGATGCCTCATGCACATAAGCTTATACTTCATCAACTATAATGTGACTTAATCAAATATGTACATTACCCATTCAAGACATCGCCTGGCCGTTTCATTCTCGAATTCATATCACGATGCTATGTTACACTAATCGGTCAAGCGAGGCCAATGTCATACTTCGCGATCGAATACAAGTTCGTTAAAGAATCATCGCTCGTGAACACCATCACTAGGCCATAGTACAATCAATGGATTCACTTGATCAATTAACACATTTAATGTCTCGATTCGCCGCCTAAGGCCGAATTTACAAGCATGGTACCATTTTAAATTTCGCGATCTCATTCCATGACCCATGGCCGAACATAATGAATAGTCAATAGGTCATTTTTACGTGGTGTGTCGCCAATCAAAGTCATAGCCGAGTGCTCCTAGAATCAATCAAGCAATTCATGGTTTCAATCAAGCTCAACTCCCATCTAGCACACCTAGCACGTCCGTATAGGCACTCGGTTCCTACCTATGGGTGTTCATCACGCATTTCAACCAAGGAATCAACACTACAAGCATCACAAGGTGCGGCCATGCTCGGTTTTCTTTAAGGGCGGAATCGGTTCTTCAAGTCTCCATCAAAACAGCCCACTAGAAGCTCTAAAATGAACCCTCACTTGATCCTTCCATCACACAAGGTCCTACCAAAGGGTTAGGGAAGCTTACCTAGTCCTCAAGGCCAACAAGAACCGTTTGAAGGGGCGGGAGGCGACGCGGCGCACGGCGGTCGTTCGGCGATCAGACCTGGTCCCGAGGTGTTCGCGCATCCAAGGCCAAGAACAATCATCAATACTACCTCTAACATAAGTCTACAACCTTCTAACAAGATCCTTAAAGCTCAAAGGGTCACTTACCTTAGGATAGGCTAAGGACTTCACAAGAACAGCCCCGATTCTGATCGGCGGCGACACGGGCGGCTCCGGGCTTGAACGGCGGCTCACCAATGGTCCAAGAGGGAGGTGAGGCCGTGCTGGTGGCGGTGTGAGGTGGCGGAGTGGCGGCGAAGTGGCGGTCGGCGGCGGTTCGGCAAGGAAAGGGGGGGCGACGGGTGAGAGAGCGAACGAGAGAGAGAGAGGGAGTGATGGTGGAGGGAGTTCGGCCGAATGAGGTGAAGGGAGAGGGAGTGTGTGACATGAAGAGAATGATTTTTGGAGGGAAAGTAGTAGTGGGGTGGTTGATGGGGTGAAGGACATGGAATAGTGTCTTGGATTGACAACTTAGTGGGGTGGTTTGGAGGGAAATGGTCCAATCACTTTGTCTCTTCATACATCAATAATTCAAGCTCCCAAAAGACCAAAGTGCCCTTCCATTTTCGGCTGCACAAGGAGAGGGGCAAATGTCCAAATTGCCCTTACTTATCCTAAGAGAAAAAGGTTGTTAAACTAGGGGTAAAAGGGTCAATTTCGCTTGTCGGTCCGAATCCTGCTTTTCTAACTTATACGGGGCTAATTCTAATCTTAATAGCTCCCCGATGAGGCGACGTCCAAATTTTACTCCATTACGATCTTCGAATGTCCGGCCTCCAATCCCGAAGTCCAATCTATGGCTAAATTCAGTCAATTGTCATTCCAGCTCGTCTCAGGCTAACGGGCGGCTCTTAGGAGTTACGCATATCGACCTGCGACCAATGCCACGTTTAAGAGTCGCTCAAGCCACGGCGGCTTTGGTTGTCATGTAATCGCGAGGGTCAATCACTAGTCCCGAAGGTTTCGATCATTAGGAATCGATTTAGGTTAATTCGCAAATCATGTCATGGTCATACGGAATCACCCGTGAACCAATCGCATGACACTAGCAAATTGTTCTAAAATCATTCTTAGATCGACCTTTAGCGGTCCAAAATATTTTCTCGATGATCCTTATTGTCAAAGCGTCTACTCGTGGTTAAGTTCTTTGGTCCACGTACTTTAAATCCTACATGGCCATTCCCCATTGGTTAGTCGACTCGAGAGTGATCAATTCTGAGTGAGACCGACTGGAATACATCGATAGACATTCACTCACTAATAAGTTTCGAGATAGGGTCGGAATTCAGGATGTCACAAAGCAAATGGGGGTATTGACGTCTTATAGCTTCTTCGCTTTCCCATGTTGCCCCTTCAGTTCTGTGATGTTCCCAGATCACTTTAACAAGCGAAATCGTCTTATTCCTTAAGACTTGCTCTTTTCGATCCTCGATTCTGATAGGCTTCTCCATATATGACACCTTGTCATCAACCTCAATGGTTTAAAAATCCAAAACATGAGTCGGATCTAGTTCGTATTTCCTCAGCATTTACACATGAAATACATTGCGCACTTGTGATAATTTTGGCGGCAAAACGAGTCTGTAGGCCAAAGTGTCAATTCGCTCCTGAATTTGAAATGGACCTACATATCTCGGGCTGAGTTTTCCCTTTTTCCCAAATCGAGTCAATCCCCGCATTGGTGAAACCTTCAAGAAAACATGGTTTCCAACTTGAAATTCCAATGGTTTACATCTTTTATTAGCGTAGCTATTCTGTCGACTTTACGCCGTCCTCAACCTTTCTCTAATGACCTTAATTGCTTCGACAGACTGTTCCACTAACTCAGGGCCTGTAATACTTCTTTCTCCCACTTCATCCCAACATACAGGCGTTCTGCAAGCTCGGCCATAAAGTGCCTGGAACGGTGCCATACCAATGCTTTGTTGGTAAATGTTATTATACGTAAACTCCACCAAATGCAGTTGGTCTTCCCAGCCACCTTTAAAATCTATGACACAGGCTCGCAACATATCTTCGAGCGTTTGGATCGTCCTCTCCGACTGTCCATCCGTCTGTGGATGATATGCCGTACTGAATTGCAATCTAGTTCCCAAAGCCTCCTGTAGACTCTTCCAAAAGTTTGTTGTAAACTTAGGATCTCGATCCGACGTGATTGTAACTGGTACTCCATGCAATCTCACAATCTGATGCAAATACAACTCTGCGTACCTTTCAATTGCAAAATCCTTTCGCACAGGTATGAAATGTGCCGACTTTGTTAGTCTATCCACAATTACCCAAATTGAATCATGACCTTTCTGACTCCTCGATAATCCCATCACAAAATCCATCGTCACATGTTCCCATTTTCATTCAGGAATTTCTAGAGGTTGTGGCAATCCTCTTGGTTTGCAATGTGGAGCTTTCACCTGTTGGCAGGTTAAACACTTCGCTACATGCTTAGCTACATCCACCTTCATTCCGTTCCACCAGTAGTGTTGACGTGGATTCTGATACATCTTAGTGCTACCTGGATGTATACTGTAGTTACTCCCGTGAGCTTTCGATAAAATCTTTTCCTTAAGTTCCTCATCACCAGGTACACATAAACGTCCATGAAATTTCAAAATTCCATCTTCTGATACCTGAAAATCAGTTTTCCTTTTTGCCGCATCCATCTCGAGGATTTTCTGAATCTCAGGATCCGTAGACTGTAAGGTCTTAACTTGTTCATGAATTTTTGGCTCAATCCTCAAAGTTGGTACTAAACTCGCCAGTTGGCACACTTCCAACTTAAATTCAGAATCCCTCAGATTCTCTAACAATGACCATCCTTTAACCAACGACAGCGCAATGCTAGATTTTCGACTTAGTGCATCGGCGACTCTATTCGCCTTTCCAGGGTGATACAAAATATCACAATCATAATCCTTCAATAATTCCATCCATCGACGCTGTCTCATATTCAATTCCTTCTGCGAAAACAAATACTTCAAACTCTGATAGTCTGTATAAATCTGAAACCTTTCACCACACAAATAATGTCTCCAAATCTTCAAGGCGAAAATAATGGCAGCTAGCTCTGTCACGCCCCGCGTCCCAACGAGCGCGCCGACATCCCGCTAGCGTCGTTTCTTGCTACGAATGTACCCAGGATCAAACGACCAGCGATATGCGGTAGATGCAAGTGCACATGCGGAAGCGACATACACAACTCCATACCAACAGTTTTCTTTTCCGAACATAATGACTCAGGATGAAAAGAGGGATTTAAAACTTGTTTCATACATTCCTTAAGAACATCAAATATAGTACAAGATTACAACTTGTCATTTCCCAATACACAACTTCCTTTAATAAAACAACGGTAGATGAAGTTTAACCCTACAGAGCTATATAGGCGTGTACAACCCAAAAATAAGAAAGCAGCTCTCTAAGACTTTAAAAAGAAACATCGTCGGGTAAGGTTAACGGTTCATCTACTTCAAAATGGTATCTTCAAAAGTCAGTCCACAGTACTCCAGGGACCTCGTCATTCGGGACCTGAAAATGTTGGTCCCACGACGGGGTGAGATAAAATCTCAATAAGCTAACCCTAAACTCAAACTAGGCACTCAGTACGTCCAGATGCTACCTAACACATGCAATAGTCAACAAGACCCAAAATGCAACAACTGGCATGAAACAACTCAAGTAAGCAAAGCTTTAACAGCAAATTTCAAAACCAGGCTAGACTTCGTACTTTGGCACTAGAACATTCATATCATAAACAGGGTGCTCACATTTAATATCCCCATAAATTCCATGACTAGGCCCGCGTCATATAGGCGCCTCAGGCATTTCCCATTACTTAGCCCGCGTCATAAAGGCGCATCAGGCATTTACCACATTACTCAATCCCGCGTCGTATAGGCGCATCAGGAAATCCTTATTTCTCGAGCCCGCGTCGTATAGGCGCCTCAGCCAATTTCCACTTTGGCCAATCCCGCATCATATAGGCGCATCAGGATTCCATTAACCAATCCCGCGTCATATAGGCGCATCAGGATTCCATGCTCACATAAATTCATCATTAAACATGTATGGCCAAAGACAATCAATTGAGCACATTAACAATTCTAGGCATCCATTAATATTTTGTCACGTGGTCATTATCATATTATTATAGCCAATTGCCAAATCAAATAATCCACGTGCCCAATATTCCACATAAATAATCCACGTAAATATTCCACGTGCCAATTAATTCACATGCCAACTAATCTACGTGTCAAATACTCCACGTAAATATTCCACGTGCCAAATAAATATTCCACGTGCCAAATAATTCACATGCCAATTAATCTTCGTGTCAAATACTCCACGTAAATATTCCACGTGCCAAGTAATTCACATGCCAAATATACCTAGGCCTCGATTTCGAATTCTAGACGAACCAATCATTAATTCATCCTCTTGGCACACGGTCTAGGCAATATTAGGAGCATTAATCATTTTAATTAGGCAAAACCCCCAAGATTTCCTCATGGCCGAACACTCCTAGGCCTCAATCAATCAATTAAATCAAATTTTTCTTACAATGAAGTTCACGGCCGAACACACCATGGGCGAGTCTAGCATTTAAGCAAATCACTCAAGCGATTTTTTCATTAAAGGACACTCCTATGTAAGCTGGGTTTCCATGGTTCACTCTTATCCAAACCCTTAGCATCACAAGCCTTCAAATAGCAATGGAATCAAGCCGTAGGACGACAACACCACTTCCTTTCTTCTAGGGTAGATTCGGCCAGACACAATTCATCGGAGATTCAATCACGAACTTTGCTAAATAACTACTCTAACACATCCTTCGGTAACCCAAGGTCCTAATAAGGGTTTAGAGTTAACTTACAAAGCTATCAAGCAAGCTAGGACGGAGAAGGAAGCGGCGAAGCCCGGGGTTCAAATCTGTCCAAGGAGGAACCGAGCATGAATCTCACGGGTTAGCCACGGTTTTCATCTCAAAATCACACTAAACTTCCCTCACTAACTAGACAACCCATCGGAACAAGTCTTAGGAGAACCTACCTCGGCAAAAGAACTTGCGGCGCTCGCCAACGAAGCTTGAAGACCGGCGAGGAGCGGCGGCCGTGAGAGGAAGAACGGCGGCGAGCGTGGGAGAGAGAGAGCCGAGAGAGTTTGAGGGAGAATGAGGGAAGAGGAAGGAAATGAGAGAATGAGGGGGAGAGAAAATGGTCGGCCGAATGGGGAAGGAGAAGGAAGAGAATGGTGGCTTCATCCATTCAAATATCCAAGAGAGGAAGAGAGAGATTGGAGTGGTTGGGGGAAGTATAATGAATAGTAGACTAGAATGACCATTGAGAGAGAGAGTTGGTCAAGAGATCAATCCATCAAGTCTCTTCCATGTCACCTTGTCAACTCACTAATCAAATAATTCAAGGGGGGTAAATGACCAAACTACCCCCAAATTTTCGGCCAAGGCTAGGGTTAGGCAAATGTCCATTTTGCCCTTGTCTATTTTTAAAGGAATGGGTAATTATCTAGGGTAAAAGGGTAATTTCTTAACCATCGACCCAAACTTAATTTTCTAAATGCTAATGGACTAATCTTAATCCTAAGGATCCTCGACAAGGCGACGTCCAATTCGTTCCTGTTGTAATCCCCGAATTTTCCGGCCTCCAATCTCGAAGTCCAATCCATGGCTAAATTCAGTCGTCTGCCATTCCAGCGCGTCTCTGACTAACGGGCGGCTCTTAGGAGCTACGCGTATCGACCCGCGACCGACGTCGCGTTTAAGAGTTACTCGAGCCACGGCGGCTTTGGTTGTCATGTAATTGCGAGGGTCAATTGCTAGTCCTGTAGGTTACGATCGTTGGGAATTGGTTTAGGTTAATTCGCGAATCATGCCATGGTCATACGGAATCACCCGTGAACCAATCGCACAACACTAGCAAATCATTCTAAAGCCATTCTTAGATCGACCTTTAGTGGTCCAAAATATTCCCTCGGCAATCCTTATGGTCAAAGCATCGACTCGTGGTCAAGTTCTTTGGTCCACGTACTTTAATTCCTATCTAGGCATTCCCCTTTGGTTAGTCGACTCAAGAGTGATCAATTCTGAGCGAGATTTACTGGAATACATCGATAGACATTCATTCATTAACAAGCTTCGAGATAGGGTCGAAATTCATGATGTCACAACTCTTCCCCCCTTACAAAAATTTCGTCCTCGAAATTTACATTACATCCATCTACTCAAACAAGTGGGGGTGCTGGCACCTCATCGCTTCTTCGCTTTCCTAGGTAGCTCCTTCAGTCCCGTGGTGTTCCCAAATCACCTTCACTAACGAGATCATCTTGTTCCTTGGGACCTGCTCTTTCCTGTCTTCGATCTTGATCGGCTTTTCCACATACGTCACCCGATCGTCCACTTCTATCACTTCATGGTCCAGCATATGAGTCGCGTCCGGTTCATACTTTCTCAGCATTGAAACATGGAATACATTATGAACCTACGATAAACTTGGCGGCAAGGCGAGTCTATAGGCCAGAGTTCCAATCCGTTCTAATATTTCAAAAGGGCCTACATACCTCGGACTCAGCTTTCCTTTCTTCCCGAACCGAGATAATCCCTTCATCGGTGACACTTTCAGGAAAACATGGTCTCCTACCTAAGATTCCAAAGGCATGCACCGCTTATCGGCATAGCTTTTCTGGCGACTCTGCGCGGTTTTCAATCTCTCTCTGATGACCTTTACTGCCTCCATCGACTGTTCTACTAACTCTGGGCCTGTTATGCTTCTTTCACTAACCTCATAACATACCAGAGTTCTGCAAGCTCTACTGTACAGTGCCTCAAATGGTGCCAAACCGATACTCTGCTGGTAACTGTTGTTATAGGCGAACTCTACCAAGTGCAACTGGTCTTCCCAACCCTCCTTTGAAATCTATCATACAAGCTCTTAGCAAATCCTCCAACGTCTGAATCGTCCTTTCTGACTGTCCGTCCATTTGAGGGTGATATGCCGTACTATACTGTAGTCTCGTCCCCAAAGCCTCCTGTAGGCTTTTCCAAAATGAAGTGGCGAACTTGGGATCTCTATCTGAAGTGATTGTTGCGGGGACTCCATGGAGACGAACTACGTACCTCATGTACAATTATGCGTATATCCATAGCGAAATCCTTTCTCACTGCCAGGAAATGCGTGGACTTAGTTAATCTATCCACTATTACCCATATCGTGTCATGTCCTCTCTGACTTCTTGGTAAGCCCATCATGAAGTCCATGGTGATGTGTTCCCATTTCCACTCGGGAATCTCTAAGGGCTGCAACATTCCACCAGGCTTACAATGTTGTGCCTTAACTTGCTGGCATGTCAGACACTTAGCCACATGCTTGGCGACGTCTACTTTCATTCCGTTCCACCAGTAATGCTGACGCAGATTCTGATACATTTTGGTGCTACCCGGATGAATACTGTAGTTGCTCCTATGAGCTTCCGAAAAGATCCTTTCCTTTAATTCCTCGTCATTGGGTACACACAGGCGTCCTTGAAACTTCAAAACTCCATCCTCTGACACTTGAAAGTCAGGTTTTCTTTTCGCGGCATCCATCTCCAGGATCTTTTGGATGTCAGGGTCTGTAGACTGCGAAGCCTTAACCTTTTCCTGAATCTCCGGTTCGATTCTCAACGTAGCTAACAGGCTCGACAGTTGGCAAATCTCTAACTTGAACTCTGAATCCCTTATTCCTTCCAATAGAGTCCATTCCTCAACCATCAAGTGCGCGATGCTCGATTTCCAACTAAGCACACCCGCAACCTTATTTGCCTTTCCGGGGTGATACACGATATCACAATCATCGTCCTTAAGCAACTCCATGCATCGATGCTACCTCATGTCCAGCTTATTTTGAGAAAACAAGTATTTCAAGCTTTGGTGATCCGTATAAATTTGAAACCTTTCCCCGCATTAATAATGCCTCCAAATTTTCAACGCGAAGATGATAGCTGCCAATTCCAAATCGTGCGTCGGGTAGTTCATCTCGTGAGGACTTAACTGTCGCGATGCGTAAGCAACAACTCTTCCTTGCTGCATTAGAACGCATCCTAATCCCTTCAGCGACGCATCGCTATAAATCTCATAACCTCCAGGTCCAGGTGGGATCGTCAATACTGGTGCAGTCGTCAAACGATGCTTGAGTTCCTGAAAACTCCTTCCACACTTATCCATCCACTCAAACCGGGTATCCTTCTTTGTCAACCTCGTCAAATGAGTGGCTATAGAGGAGAACTTTTCCACGAACCTCCGGTAGTAGCCTACCAGACCTAGAAAGCTTCGGACCTCTGTTACTGACGTAGGTCTGGGCCAATTCGTTACTGCATCAATCTTTGCTGGGTCTACTGAAATCTCATTTCCAGAGATAACACGTCCAAGGAACGCAACCTTATTAAGCCAAAACTCACACTTACTGAACTTGGCGTAAAGTGAGTGTTCCCTCAATGTCCGTAGAACTGTACTCAGTTGCTTCTCATGCTCCTCAGGGCTCTTCGAATAAATCAAAATGTCATCTATGAAGGCAATAACGAACTGGTCCAGGTATTCCTTGAACACTCAGTGCATCAAGTCCATGAAAGCAGCTGGGGCATTAGTCAATCCAAATGGCATGACTATAAACTCATAATGCCCATACCTCGTCCGAAAGGCAGTCTTTGGTATATCCTCCGTCTTAATCCTAAATGGGTGATAACCCGTCCCCAGGTCTATCTTGGAGAACACAGACGCTCCTTGCAATTGGTCAAACAAGTCGTCTATCCTTGGTAACGGGTACTTGTTCTTGATTGTCACCTGATTCAACTGTCTATAGTCGATGCACAAACGCAAAGACCCATCCTTCTTTCTTACAAACAGGACTGGCGCTCCCCAAGGCGAAGCGCTCGGACGAATAAATCCTTTGTCCAGCAACTCTTGCATTTGAACCTTCAATTCCTTTAACTCCGATAAGGACATCATATAGGGCGCCTTTGAGATCGGCTCCGTTCCAGGAGCTAACTCAATCACAAACTCTATTTCCCTTTCTGGCGGCAACCCTGGTAACTCTGAAGGGAAGACATCTGGAAAATCACTCACCACAGCTATGTCCTCTAGCTTGGGTTCCTCCATCATCGGGTCAACCACAGTAGCTAAGTACGCTTAACACCCATCATCCAACAACTTGGTCACCTCAAGTGATGAAGTTAAAGGAATCGAGGTTCCTCCTCGACTTCCTACAAACTCGAATCTAGGGTGATCATTCGGATGGAAATGGATCACCCTGCTACCACAATCAACAACAGCTTGCTGCTTACTCAGCCAATCCATTCCAACAATAACGTCAAAATCATATATGGGCAGCACTGCTAGATCTATTCGTTCCTCGCTACCACCAATGACTAACTTGCAGTCCGAACAACCTAGCGAGACTAACACTTTATCCTCTAACGGGGTAGTAACATGCAATACCATATCTAACAATTTCAATTCAATCCCAATCAAATCAGCAAACTGAGCAGATATGAACGAATGCGATGCTCTAAGGTCAAACAAAGCATAGGCAGCATGATTGCATAAGGTAACCGTATCTGTGACCATGCCAGGCGCCTGCTCCACCTCTCTGCGCGCCACAGCATACACTCTTCCTTGTGATGGCGGTCTGTTCAAGTTGCCCTGTGGGGCTCCCGCCGGTGGTCCTGCTGGCGGTCGTTGTCCTTGGAATTGAGGGCCTGGGGCTTGATTCGGGCAAGTCCTTATCTGGTGACCCAGCTGGCCACACTTGAAGCAAGCACCCGTCTTACTCGGGCAGGGTCCATTCCCATGCCTCCTCCCACACAGGCGACAGTTCCAATTCGTCTGGCGAGCTGCCTTCCCAATGTCCTTCTTAACTGGAGGGACAAAGCGTCCGTTGCTTTACATTGGCCTCTTGCCAAACTAGCGATTATCCCTAGCCGGAGTAAACCGCGATACAGGGGCGGTCCTCCTTTCTTTCATGTCCCGCTCAACCAACTGGCCCCTTTCATAAATTGCATCATACCCCTGCAAATCCAACAGCACCAACTGGCTGCGAAGATCAGGTCTCAGTCCATCTCTAAACCTTCTTGCCCTGTCCTCGGGATTCTCAACCATCCTCGGGGCATACTTAGACAATCTTGCAAACGCAGCCTCATACTGCTCGATGGTCATCTGATTCTGGCGAAGGTTTTGGAATTCCACTAGCTTCTGTTCTTGTGCTGCTTTCGAGAAATACTTTGCGTTAAAGACCTCAGAGAAGACGGTCCAGGTTGGCACCGTACCTTCAGGGAAAACTCTTCCCTTGGTGGCCTTCCACCAGTCATTCGCCGTTCCACGGAGTTGATAGACTGCTAAGATCACTTTTCATCCTCAGTGCACCCTAAAACCTCAAAGGTTTTCTCCAGTTCCTCAGTCCACTTAGGGGCAGCCTTAGGATCCCCTGTGCCGTCAAACTTAGGCGGCATCAGCTTCATGAAGTGTTCTACCAGTTGACCCATCCCACAATTTCCAGCACCTTGGGCATTATCACCATCATTGCCCTGACCATTGTTCCCATTATTACCATTGTTTCCATTTGCCAGATTGGCAGCAGCAACAGAAGCTATCGCTGCTTGGGCAACAGCAGCATCTCTTTCCTCGGCCTGTCTGCCCATCAGGTTTCCAATTTCTTCTAGTATCCTCATGACCCCATCATAACTAGGGTCCTCTACTACTGGTGGCCTAGAGCTAGACGCTTTCCCTGCACCTCTGGTTCGGTTGCTCATCTCGCTAAGCCTCACAACACCTGAGCCACTATAATTCCATCTAGGAATTAGAGACCTAAGCAATCTACTTAAGTCTAGCAAGGCTATGCTACTCTCACAGCAGCAATCACAATCAAGTACCCATTACTCAAGCAATCATCAGAAGCATCACAACCAGAAAACCACCATCTTACCTCGAGTCCAAACGCATCTGCAACTTAGTGAAATCACAATCAACGATCCAATCAAACATTCAGCAAACAACACCTAGTGCCAAGTACGAAGTCTTATAGCCCTAGAATCACACAAGGTGATGTCAATTCGATATGCCAATCACAAGCGCCATTCATATGTCATGCATTTCATGCCTACTCTAACGAATCCCTAAGGTCTCGCTACCCAGTCATCCACAAAGTCGTCACACCTTATTACTCCAGTCCTCAACTAACTTGGATCGAGCCAACCTTGCTCTGATACCAAACAAACGGGGATGTCACGCCCCGCGTCCCAACGAGCGCGCCGACATCCCGCTAGCGTCGTTTCTTGCTACGAATGTACCCAGGATCAAACGACCAGCGATATGCGGTAGATGCAAGTGCACATGCGGAAGCGACATACACGATACCAAACAAGCGGGGATGTCACGCCCCGCGTCCCAACGAGCGCGCCGACATCCCGCTAGCGTCGTTTCTTACTACGAACGTACCCAGGATCAAACGACCAGCGATATGCGGTAGATGCAAGTGCACATGCGGAAGCGACATACACAACTCCATACCAACAGTTTTCTTTTCCGAACATAATGACTCAGGATGAAAAGAGGGATTTAAAACTTGTTTCATACATTCCTTAAGAACATCAAATACAGTACAAGATTACAACTTGTCATTTCTCAAAACACAACTTCCTTTAATAAAACAGCGGTAGATGAAGTTTAACCCTGCAGAGCTATATAGGCATGTACAACCCAAAAATAAGAAAGCAGCTCTCTAAGACTTTAAAAAGAAACATCGTCGGGTAAGATTAACGGTTCATCTACTTCAAAATGGTATCTTCAAAAGTCAGTCCACAGTACTCCAGGGACCTCGTCATTCGGGACCTGAAAATGTTGGTCCCACGACGGGGTGAGATAAAATCTCAATAAGCTAACCCTAAACTCAAACTAGGCACTCAGTTCGTCCAGATGCTACCTAACACATGCAATAGTCAACAAGACCCAAAATGCAACAACTGGCATGAAACAACTCAAGTAAGCAAAGCTTTAACAGCAAATTTCAAAACCAGGCTAGACTTCGAACTTTGGCACTAGAACATTCATATCATAAACAGGGTGCTCACATTTAATATCCCCATAAATTCCATGACTAGGCCCGCGTCATATAGGCGCCTCAGGCATTTCCCATTACTTAGCCGGCGTCATAAAGGCGCATCAGGCATTTACCACATTACTCAATCCCGCGTCGTATCGGCGCATCAGGAAATTCTTATTTCTCGAGCCCGCGTCGTATAGGTGCCTCAGGCATTTCCCACTTTGGCCAATCCCGCGTCATATAGGCGCATCAGGATTCCATTAACCAATCCCGTGTCATATAGGCGCATCGGGATTCCATTCAACCAATCCCGCGTCATATAGGCGCATCAGGATTCCATTCTCACATAAATTCATCATTAAACACGTATGGACAAAGACAATCAATTGAGCACATTAACAATTCTAGGCATCCATTAATATTTTGTCACGTGGTTATTATCATATTATTATAGCCAATTGCCAAATCAAATAATCCACGTGCCCAATATTCCACATAAATAATCCACGTAAATATTCCACGTGACAATTAATTCACATGCCAACTAATCTACGTGTCAAATACTCCACGTAAATATTCCACGTGCCAAATAATTCACATGCCAATTAATCTACGTGTCAAATACTCCACGTAAATATTCCACGTGCCAAGTAATTCACATGCCAAATATACCTAGGCCTTGATTTCGAATTCTAGACGAACCAATCATTAATTCATCCTCTTGGCACACGGTCTAGGCAATATTAGGAGCATTAATCATTTTAATTAGGCAAAACCCCCAAGATTTCCTCATGGCCGAACACTCCTAGGCCTCAATCAATCAATTAAATCAAATTTTTCTTACAATGAAGCTCACGGCCGAACACACCATGGGCGAGTCAAGCATTTAAGCAAATCACTCAAGCGATTTTTTTCATTAAAGGACACTCCTATGTAAGCTGGGCTTCCATGGTTCACTCTTATCCAAACCCTTAGCATCACAAGCCTTCAAATTGCAATGGAATCAAGCCGTAGGACGACAACACCACTTCCTTTCTTCTAGGGTAGATTCGGCCAGACACAATTCATCGGAGATTCAATCACGAACTTTGCTAAATAACTACTCTAACACATACTTCGGTAACCCAAGGTCCTAATAAGGGTTTAGAGTTAACTTACAAAGCTATCAAGCAAGCTAGGACGGCGAAGGAAGCGGCGAAGCCCGGGGTTCAAATCTGTCCAAGGAGGAACCAAGCATGAATCTCACGGGTTAGCCACGGTTTTCATCTCAAAATCACACTAAACTTCCCTCACTAACTAGACAACCCATCGGAACAAGTCTTAGGGGAACCTACCTCGGCAAAAGAACTTGCGGCGCTCGCCAACGAAGCTTGAAGACCGGCAAGGAGCGGCGGCCGTGAGAGGAAGAACGGCGGCGAGCGTGGGAGAGAGAGAGCCGAGAGAGTTTGAGGGAGAATGAGGGAAGAGGAAGGAAATGAGAGAATGAGGGGGAGAGAAAATGGTCGGCCGAATGGGGAAGGAGAAGGAAGAGAATGGTGGCTTCATCCATTCAAATATCCAAGAGAGGAAGAGAGAGATTGGAGTGGTTGGGGGAAGTACAATGAATAGTAGACTAGAATGACCATTGAGAGAGAGAATTGGTCAAGAGATCAATCCATCAAGTCTCTTCCATGTCACCTTGTCAACTCACTAATCAAATAATTCAAGGGGGGTAAATGACCAAACTACCCCCAAATTTTCGGCCAAGGCTAGGGTTAGGCAAATGTCCATTTTGCCCTTGTCTATTTTTAAAGGAATGGGTAATTATCTAGGGTAAAAGGGTAATTTCTTAACCATCGACCCAAACTTAATTTTCTAAATGCTAATGGACTAATCTTAATCCTAAGGATCCTCGATAAGGCGACGTCCAATTTGTTCCTGTTGTAATCCCCGAATTTTCCGGCCTCCAATCTCGAAGTCCAATCCATGGCTAAATTCAGTCGTCTGCCATTCCAGCGCGTCTCTGACTAACGGGCGGCTCTTAGGAGCTACGCGTATCGACCCGCGACCGACGTCGCGTTTAAGAGTTACTCGAGCCACGGCGGCTTTGGTTGTCATGTAATTGCAAGGGTCAATTGCTATTCCCGTAGGTTACGATCGTTGGGAATTAGTTTAGGTTAATTCGCGAATCATGCCATGGTCATACGGAATCACCCGTGAACCAATCGCACAACACTAGCAAATCATTCTAAAGCCATTCTTAGATCGACCTTTAGTGGTCCAAAATATTCCCTCGGCAATCCTTATGGTCAAAGCATCGACTCGTGGTCAAGTTCTTTGGTCCACGTACTTTAATTCCTATCTAGCCATTCCCCTTTGGTTAGTCGACTCAAGAGTGATCAATTCTGAGCGAGATTTACTGGAATACATCGATAGACATTCATTCATTAACAAGCTTCGAGATGGGGTCGAAATTCAGGATGTCACAAGCTTCAAATCATGCATCGGATAATTCATCTCATGAGGTCTCAATTGTCATGAAGCATACGCAACCACTTTTCCATGTTGCATTAACACGCACCCCAATCCTTTTAGTGAAGCATCGCTATAAATTTCATAACCTCCAAGTCCAGATGGAATCGTTAACACCGGTGCGGTCGTCAAACGACGTTTAAGTTCTTGAAAACTTCTTTCACACTTATCAGTCCACTCAAACTTCGTATCCTTCTTTGTCAACCTTGTTAGCGGAATTGCTATAGACGAAAACTTTTCCACGAAGCGTCTATAGTATCCTGCTAGACCTAGAAAACTCCGTACCTCTGTAACAGTCGTAGGTCTAGGCCAATTCATCACTGCCTCAATCTTTGAAGGATCCACAAAGATTCCGTCTCCTGAAATCACTTGGCCAAGGAAAGCAACCTTATTCAACCAAAATTCGCATTTACTAAACTTGGCGTAAAGCGAATGCTCCCTTAGGGTTTGCAGAACTACCCTCAAGTGTTTTTCATGTTCCTCATCACTCTTCGAATAAATCAAGATGTCATCTATAAAAACAATGACGAATCGATCCAAGTACTCCTTAAACACTCGATGCATAAAATCCATGAATGCAGCAGGGGCATTAGTCAAACCAAAAGGAAAAACCGTAAACTCATAATGCCCGTATCTTGATCTGAAAGCAGTCTTTGGTATATCCTCCTTCTTAATCCTCAGCTGGTGATAACCAGTCCTCAAGTCTATTTTAGAAAATACAGACGTTCCCTGTAATTGATCAAACAAATCATCTATCCATGGCAATGGATACTTGTTCTTGATGGTTACTTGATTCAACTGTCTATAATCAATACACAAGCGTAAGGATCTATCCTTCTTCCTCAAAACAGCATCGGCGCTCTCCATGGCGACGCTTTCGGTCTAATGAATCCCTTATCCAAAAGTTCCTGCATCTGCACTTTTAATTCTTTCAGCTTAGACAAGGACATCATATATGGTGCCTTTGAGATTGACTCCGTTCCTGGTGCCAACTCAATCACAAACTCAATTTCTCTCTCTGGTGGTAATCTAGGCAATTCTTTAGGAAAGACATCAGGAAAATCCCGTACCACCGCTATACTTTCTAGCTTCGGCTCCACCGCCATTGTGTCAACTGCCATAGCTAAATAAGCTCGACACCCTTCACTCAACAACTTTGTCGCCTCAAGCGACGAGATTAAAGGAATCGAGGTCCCTTCCCGACTTCCGACAAATTCAAATCTAGGGCGACCATCCGAATAAAAACGGATCACCCTGCTACCACAATCAACTACAGCCCTTTGTTTTCCCAACCAATCTATTCCAATTATCACATCAAAATCATATGTAGGCAACACAACCAGGTCTATTCTTTCCTCACTGCTAGCAATCACTATCTTACAGTCAGCACAACCTAACTATAATAGCACATTATCCTTCAATGGTGTCATAACATGCAATTTCACATTCAATGGTTTCAACTCTACATCCACCAAGTCAGTAAACTGTGCAGATATATACGAATGCGACGCTCCGGGATCAAATAATGCATAAGCAGCCTGATCACATAAATAGATTGTACTTGTGACCAAGCCAAGCGCTTCTTCCGCCTCTCTACGTGCCACAGCGTACACTCTCCCTTGAGCAGGTGGTCGGTTCTGGTCGTTCTGTGGAGCCATAGCTAATTGTCCAGCCTGCGATCTTTGTCCTTGTGTTCGATTTACTGGAGCTTGGCTTGGACAAATTTTCTCCCGGTGGCCCAGCTGACCACATCTATAACATGCTCCTGACTGCCTCGGGCAAGGTCCACTTCCATGCCTTTGCCCACAAAGACGACAATTCCAATTTGATTGGAATGGGGGCTGTATAATATTCCTTCGAACAGGAGGGACAAAACGACTATTACTCATCATTGGCCTTTTGCCCAGCTGTCGATCATCTCTTGAAGGAGTGAATCGCGATCCAGAAGCAGCAGCTCTTTCTTTTATGTCCCTTTCAATCTTTTGACTCCTTTCATAAATCTCTTTCTACGTTTTCAAATCCACGATCACTATCCGGCTTCGAATCTCTGGTCTTAAACCATCTCGAAACCTCTGTGCCTTTTCAAGCGGATCCTCAACTAATCTTGGTGCATACCTTAACAATCTCACGAACTCAGCTTCATACTGATCTACAGTCAATTGATTCTGTCGTAACTGCTGAAATTCCAATCGTTTCCTTTCACGTACCGTTTTCGAAAAGTACTTATCATTAAAAGCAGCAATGAAGGCACCCCAAGTCAAAGCTGTACCTTCAGGATACACTCCATCTTTAGTGGCACTCCACCAGTCGTTCACTGTTCCCTCCAGCTGATATACAGCTAGCAGTACTTTCTCCTCATCAGTGCACTTTAGTAACCCAAAAGCTTTCTCAAGCTTCTCAATCCACCTTGGCGCTAGCTCAGGGTCTCCAGTCCCATTAAACTGGGTCGGCTTCAACTTTATAAACTGCTCCACCAACTGACCCATCTGTCTATTAGCATTGGGATCACTCAGGGCATTACCAGCGTCAGCGCCCTGAGCATTGTTTCCATTTGCTAGATTCACAGCTGCCACTGCAGTTTCAGCAGCCTCAGCAGCCTAAGCTATTGTCTCAGCTCTATCCTCGGCATGTCAAAGGACCACAACAGCTCTATCTTGAGCTTCCTTCTCCATCAACTCTCCAATCTGGGCCAAAGCCCTCAAAACTCCCTCCATAGAAAGACCCTCAGTCTCTAGTGCTCTCGAGCTGGAAGCTCCGCCTCTCGGCCTTCTAGGTCGATTGCTCATAATTGCTCAAACTTAATTCACCTAAGTCACTATAATTCCGCCATAGAATTAGGGACTTTCATTACTTACTCAAGTCTAGTGATTCTATGCTACACATCAAGGTAGCAATCACAACACAACAATCAATCACTCAGGTATTCTCATGAGCACATCAACAAGGGTTCTCAACCATACCTCAAGTCTAGACGCATCTGCAACTTAGAATAATCAGAGGTATTATCTCATACTTCAAACCAACACTCACAAACAATTCACAGTGCTAAGTGTGAAGCTTGGTTCTCATAGAACAACCTCAATCATGCCAATTCAAGATGCCATACACATGTGCCATTCGTATGCCATGCTTTCATGCTTGACTCTAATGAATTCCCTCTAACGTCTCACTACCCCATCATCCAAATTCCGCTACTCCTTATTACTCCAATCTTCACCCTATTGGGATTGAGCAAACATCGCTCTGATACCACTTAAACGGGGATGTTACGTCCCGACCTCGGCGGGTAGACAAACATCCCACTCAGCCGTCAATCGTAATAAGATAACCTAGGATCCAACGGCCTAACTCTCGAAATGAGATATGAAAAGCACATGCGAAAGCGAAAACAAAACCCCAAACATAAAATAATCACAAGGTAACATAGGATTAAAACTAACATGCATTGTTTTACAAATAAAAGGTCTATTACAACAAAAGGAAATAGGGTTCGGAGGAAGGCACTACAAGACCAAAAAGATGAACTCCAAAAAGAAAGCTATAGACTAGACGGACTCGTCTTCATCTTCCTCCATTTTCCTTCTTCGTCATCCTCGAGACCTTCTTCAGGGCTTTGGGTCTGAAAATGTTGGTCCCACGACGGGGTGAGATAATAATCTCAGCTAGTGAAACCCAACCTAAACTAAACCACTAGTCCCACCAAATAACACCAAATGCAGATAATGCAGGGAATTCAGCAAGCAATGGCATATGGCAATTCAGCATCAATTCTCACAGAATAATTTGGCATATCAAAGCATTAACGAACACACCACACGCTATTGGACCCAAGCTTCACACATTAGCCCAAAACAAACTTATTGACTTCAATGTGACAACCATTTAATCATTGCCAAGGCCTACGGCCGCGATGTATAGCCAGGGCTCCAAGCCGCTATACAATCTCACAGGGCTCACAGCCAAACCATCGCCAGGGCCCACGGCTGTGATGTAGTTTCAATTTATTCAAGCATCGCTAGGGCCCACGGCCGCGATGAAATTTCTCAGGGCCCACGGCCAATTCACTAGTAATAACAGGGCCCACGGCCAGTCTTAATAGCAATAATAGGGCTCACGGCCAATCTCAATAGCAATAATAGGGCCCACGGCCAATTCAATAACACACTATCAATCATCATGCTTTTAACGCACATTCGCGCTACACCAGATAGCTATCCAACAACGTCCTAGGGTTCAAGTAAGGGTTTAGGAACCACTTACCTCAAGCAATTAACAAAAGTCCACTTCGATCAATTTTCCTTCACCCCACAAGTGTTCGGCAACCCAAGGTTCTCGTACCGTCCTAGGAAATTCATCAATTTTGGATCAAAATCCAATCAATTCTCACTTCCTTGATACCAATCCCTCAATAATTAATCAAATGGAAACTCAAGATGCCTTATCAATTGATCGAATATACGAAAACATCTTCATTCATCCTCCATATATTCGGTTCATACGACAATAATAAGGGCAGATTATAATTCAAGGTTTTACACATATTTTAGCCCTTAAATCACCTCTAAAGCCCAATTCACTTCACATACCTTCCTCTAACACCTTAATCAACATTATAGGTAGTCCTTTGCATAAATTTGAAGTCAAAATACCCTTCCAACAGCCCCCAACAAATTCGGTACAAATAGAGTATCATCCAAAACATAACCGGTTTTGGGTTCCAACCGCTCAATCGAGCCATAAATCAATTCTAATCCTCTATCCTTCAATAATCAACTTGCTAAGACCTTCCTTTATGTGTTTAGGAAGCTCACCATGAGATTTGAAGTGGATTGATACCCCAAAGACGTCTAAACAACCCGCTCTCTTCAAAGTCAGAATCTTTCCATTTTTGTACCACCCATAATCAACCATAAAACTTATTTTAAAACCATCTATTTGCAGTCAAAAACCATCTGAACATAGTACTAGATGTTATGAAGCTCTCCTAAAAAATTTGAGGTCATTTGGAATTTCTAAAAGCTAGAACTAACACTTCTCCTCAGTTAGCTCAGAATCCGTCCGCGTTTCTTCCAAAAATCACCATAAATTAAGTAGACCTCTAAAAATCATGAAACCAATGGGAAAATGTCAAGGACATCCTGAAATAATCTGTGATAAAGAACTCGACTAAACAACGCCAGAAAGAGCCGCTAGACGGCACCAAACAGAAGGCTCCAAAACTATTTTTCTAGGCAGCTTTTGGTGAGGTGAGTTTGAGGAGGAAATTGAAGTGAACGTGAGGTATATGGTATACATAGTAGATGAGACTTCATTATACTTGTCTCACACAAATAATGGAGCTTAATTGGATAAGACATGGTTAGGTGAGGTCATTTAATGCTTGGCTCCCAATGGTTGGCAAGTGGCAACACCAATAATGCATCTTAGAACTTTAACTCACCTTTGACCCCATGCACATGTGATTTTTGGCAGCCACATAGGATAAGAGAAATGTCCATTTTATCCTTCTTGAGTTCTTTAGTCGTGGGCAAATGGTCTAGGGGCAAAACGGTCTTTTCGCACTTTCAGTCCAAAGTTCACTTTTCCAATTCGAAATTACCATTTGACGAGACATTGTTGAATTCCTACTTATAATTGGAATTCTCTATTTCCAATTACCAATTTTGAGCTTCCATTTCATGATCATTCGTCCGTCGATCGTAATTCCAGTTTGTCTCGAACTAACGGGCGGCTTTTGCAAACATTACGCGTATCAACTTTGTGATTCTCATCACATTGAGGATAACTCAAGTTATGACAGCTTTGGTTGTCATGTAATTGCGAGGGTTCATCGCTAGTTTCGACGGCTTCGATCGTCATAGTTCGATTTAGGAAAATTTGCAAATTATACATTTGTTAAGCGGCTTCATCCGCGATCCAATCGTATAACGCTAGCATTGTATTTCCTAATCATTATCTGACCGGCCTCATTGGCTCTAAATGTTCCCTCGACAATCCTTATGGTCAAAGCGTCACTGCCTTTTTCAAGTTTCCTAGGTCCACGTACCTTGTTATGCGTTAGCATTTCCCTTTTGGTCAGTTTACTCAAGATTGATCAGATCTGAGCGAGACAAAACTGAAATACATCGTAAGGTACATTCACATTCAATAGCCTCAAAATGGCAGGAAATTCAAAATGTCACATAGGTCATTGACAAACCACCATCACAATCATATACTTCAATTGACCCTTTAATCATAAGCAATTCTCTACTAACCTCAAGTATAATTACTACCTCAAAATCTGTACCTATGTCTCTCTAGTTTCCACATGCTTCCACTTAATCCTCAATCACCACATTACTCAAGATCATCCATTAAAGTCAGCACTAGGACCATTAGAATACCACACAAGTTCAAGCCTATAATCCTCAAGATTCAATGATCAATGCTTAGTCCTAAAGGTCTCACTATCTAATTGTCATCAAGTCATCACCCCTTATCACTCTAAACGTCAATCACACTGGATCGAGATAACCTTGCTCTGATACCACTTAAATGGGGATGTCGTGCCCCGAACCCTGTGAGCATCCCTCTAAGCACTTCAATCACTATGATTGTCTTCCAAGATCCTTCGGCCTTCGACTTATCAAATCCTTACAATGAAAGGGCACAAGCGGAAACGAGACAACTACTTCTTCCCTTTAATACAAATGATGACTTTAAGACATTCCAATACAAGAGCATTTTACTCCCAAGGTAAATCATGAATTCAATGTATAACTCTAACTTCGAAACATTAAGAGGTCCTCATAGACTTCAACAGAAAAGATAGACTTCTCATCAACTCAATTTCTCTTTGACCTCCATGTCACGCCCCGACCCCGGCGGGCACGCCGACATCCCACACGGCCGTCAATATAAATAGAATAACCTAGGATCCGACGGCTAACTCATAGAGTGTGATATGGTAAACACATGCGGAAGCGAAAATAAAATCCCAGACATAATAATAAACATAAGGTGACCTAGGATTTAAAAGCCAACACACATTGCTTTACAAAATAAAATGGTCTATTACAACAAAAGGGGGTAGGGTGCAGAAGAAGGCACTATAGGACCACAAAAGAGAATTCTCATATAGAAATTCATAAACTAGACAGACTCATCTTCATCTTCCTCCTCTTCCTCTTCTTCTTCATCTGGGCATCTTCAGGGCTTTGGGTCTGAAATTGTTGGTCCCACGACGGGCTGAGATAATAATCTCAGTAAGTTAACCCTAATCCTAAGCTAGACTATTGGTACCTCCAAGCACGTTTGAAAATATACAATTTTTGGCAAAATGCTTTTCACACCTGACATTCAAGCAATTGGCATAATAAAGCAACTCAGGCATATCAGGCACCAGGTTCATTTCTTTCATACTTTCACTTTCCAATCTGAGTTTCTCAAGCCATACAGGCATAATAAACATTCCATGCACTCTAGGCATCCCAGGCAGTCCAGCCAATACAAGCATACAGACTCGGAAACATATCAAGAACCATGTTTCAGTCTTTTATCTGCTTTATGCCCATCGAGGGCCGCCCTACTTGGGGCCGCGAGATGATTCAGTCAATCACATGACTCTCGACGTCTTATCGAGATGATTCGGTCATCATGACTCTCGCTGCGAGATGATTCGGTCTCTATAGCGACTCTCGACACTCCGCGCCATCAAGATGATTCGGTCGACTATAGAACTCTCGCGTCCGGACCTAGAGATGATTCGATCGCTACCTGACTCTCGATTCTTACAGCCTTCGAGATGATTCGGTCAAGGTAGGACTCTCTAGCCGCAAGAGCTCGTCAGGTCATTGGCAGTAACTCCCTCCCCAGCTCAATGCATTGGCCATAAAACATCATTGTGGACCATTTCATTAATCCCAATTTCACAATCACAAGAAAATTCATGCCATCGTCATTTAAGGCACTCATTCAAGCACATCCAGTTCATCAATTAAAACAAGCCATTCGGCCATCATACACATGTACCTTGTCACACTATGCATCATTCGACACCAATTGCGAAACCGAACATTAAAGCCCTCGATTGAATCCTAATTAATTAACACATGCCCATTTTCTCACATAGCATTTCATCATCAAACAATCACAGCATCAACTAGACACTCCCTAGGCATGTTTAAGGAACATTCAATCAAGAAAAGTCATCAATGACCCCAATTCACAGGACTACCCACCACGAACAGGTTCATTCTCAAGAAACTGTAATTTTTCTGCTAACTTTTTGGGAAAACAAACTTCAGAATCTTGTTCTTCAAGATCTTACGGTCGTGTTGGCAAAAACGGTACTCAATTTGGACATCAGATGACTTAGAACGACTCGTTTTAAAAACGGTGCGCGCTGAAAATGGGATTGCATAGCTTTCGGGTCCCTCACGTTTTTCATACCAAAAACCTCCCTTTGAACCCTTTCAATTCCACCAAAATTCAACCCTTTAGTGACTCAATATCCTAACAAAAGGTTAAAAGTCTTCTTACCTAGCTAATTAAGCCAACAAACTCCTCCAAGCACAGCAACAACCTTCGGATCCCAATCTGTCCAAAGCAGGGCAGATTCTGTTCCAACAAGTTTCCATACAAACCGACCATCAAAACTCCAATCTAACTCATCTATCCTTCGTTAACATGTAATATCATTTCTTAGGGTGTCTTACCAACAAGTTTCGGGGCAAGGCAACACCTCGGCGGACCTCAAAAGCTCACGGATCCTCTACTGGTCGGAGGAGGCAGAATCTGTTCGGTAAAGATCACCTCAAATCAGCCATAAAACTCATTCTAAAACACTCTATTTGCAGCCATAAACTATTTGAACATATTACTAGATGTTATGAAGTTCTCCTAAAAATTTTGAGGTCATTTGGAATTTCTAAGAGCTAGAACCAACACTTCTCCTCAGCTAGCTCAGAATCTGTCCGCTTTTCTTCCAAAAATCACCATAAATTAACCAGACATCCAAAAATCATTAAACCAATGGAAAAATGTCAAGGACATCTTGAACTAACCTCTGGTGGTCGACGACGGCGAGGAGACGACGGGAGAGGCCGGTCGTACGGACCGAACATGGGGATCAGAAACTGTCTTCCGGCAGTTTTTTGGTAAGAAGGAAAAAGAGAGAAAAACCAAAGGGAAATGGTGGGGGAGTGTCATCCACGACCAAAGGGCTATAAATTGGGTGTTTCACACATATAATTGAGGCAAAGATTGACAAGATGGGATTAGATTGGTATTTAATGCCAAGTTAACCCTAGCTTGACACTTGTCCTTGCACCAATTATTGATCCAATGGCTATTGACCCCATTGACTTTCCTTGCCTTCTTCTCCAAGTATTTTTTTGCAGCCTCTAAGTGTGGGAGAAATGACCATTTTGTCCATCCAACTTCCTTAAGGCAAAGATAAATGGGCGAGGGGTAAAACGGTCATTTGTCATTTTCCGTCCGAAACTTCATTTTTTTCACTTTGAATAGCCATTGGAAGGAAGACGTCGAATCCTTTTCCAATTTTGAAGTTCTTCATTTCCATTTGCCAATTCGAGCTTCCATTTCATGATCATTCTCTCGTCGATCGTGTCTTCAGTTTATCTCAAACTAACAGGCGGCTTTTGCATACCTTACGCGTATCGACTCTGTGACTCTCGTCACACTTAGGACGACTCGAGTTATGATGGCTTTGGTTGTCAGGTAATTGCGAGGGTTCATTACTAGTTCCGACGGTCTTGATCGACATTGTTCGATTTAGGAAAACTTCGTAAATTATACATTGGTTAAACGGCATCACCTGTGTTCCAATCGTATAACGCTAGCAATGGATTCCTTAATCGTTATTTGATCGGCCTTTAATGGTTCTAAATGTTCCCTCAGCAATCCTTATGGTCAAAGCGTCATTTCCTTTTTCGAGTTTCCCAGGTCCACGTACTTGTCATGCGTTAGCCTTTCCCTTTCTGGTCAATTAACTCGAATTGATCAGGTCCGAGCGAGATAAAACTGAAATACATCGATAGATACTTCTCAATCCATAGTCTCAAAATGGCAGGAATTCAGAATGTCACAAACTCTTCCCCCTTACAAAAATTTCGTCCTCGAAATTTGTAATAACCCAGATCTATTCAAATAAATGGGGGTACTGGCGCCTCATCACTTCTTCCTTTTCCCAGGTAGCGCCTCATCACTTCTTCGCTTTCCTAGGTAGCGCCTTCCGTTCCATGGTGTTCCTAGATCACCTTGACGCGTGGAATCGTCTTGTTCCTTAGGACTTGCTCCTTTCGATCTTCAACTCGTATTGGCCTTTCCTCATACGATATCTTATCGTCCACTTCGATGACTTCATGATCTAGTACATGAGTCGGGTCCGGTTCATATTTCCTCAACATCGACACATGAAACACATGAACTTGCGATAAGCTTGGCGGCAAGGCAAGACGATAAGCTAAAGTCCCAATCTTTTCTAATATCTCAAATGGACCTACGTACCTTGGACTCAGCTTTCCCTTCTTTCCAAATCGAGATAATCCTCGCATAGGTGACACCTTGAGAAAGACATGGTCACCCACTCGAAATTCCAAAGGCCTTCGTCGCTTATCCGCATAACTTTTCTGGCGACTCTAGGCCATCTTAAGCCTTTCTCGAATGATGTTAACATCCTCAACTGATTGCTCCACCAATTCTGGGCCTGTCATACTCCTCTCACCAACTTCGTCCCAGCATATCGAAGTCCTACACGCTCTACCATACAGCGCTTCGAACGGTGCCATTCTGATACTTTGCTGATAGTTGTTATTATATGCAAATTCCACCAAGTGCAGTTTCTCCTCCCATCCACCTTTAAAATCAATAACACATGCTCGCAGCATATCCTCTAATGTCTGAATCGTCCTCTCAGACTGTTCGTCGGTCTGTGGATGGTACGCCATACTAAACTGCAAATTCGTTCCCATGGCATCCTGTAGACTCTTCCAGAAATTTGCAGTAAACTTAGGATCTCTATCTGACGTTATTGTCACAGGCACTCCATGAAGTCATACTACATGTCACATATACAAATCAGCATATCTATCCATTGCAAAATCCTTTCGCACATGCAGGAAATGAGCGGACTTGGTCAATCTGTCTACTATTACCCAAATTGAATCGTGACCTCTTTGACTCCTCGGCAAGCCCATGACAAAATCCATGGTGATATGTTCCCACTTCCATTCGGTGATCTCCAAAGGTTGCAACATGCCACCAGGCTTACAATGCTATGCTTTCACTTGCTGACACGTCAGACACTTAGCTACGTGCTTAGCCACGTCCACTTTCATCCCATTCCACCAATAATGCTGACGTAAGTTCTGGTACATCTTTGTGCTACCCAGATGAATACTATAATTGCTCCTGTGAGCTTCAAACAAAATATTTTCCTTAAGTTCCTCGTCATTAGGTACATACAGTCGTCCTCGGAACTTGAGTATTCCATCTTCATATATTTGGAAGTCAAACTTCCTCTTGTCCGCATCCATTTCCAGGATCTTCTGTATATTAGGGTCCGTAGATTGCAATGCCTTAATCCTCTCCTGTATTTTCGATTCGACTCTCAAAGTTTCCATCAAACTTGACAATCGGCCAACTTCCAACTTAAACTCTGAATCTCTCAATCTTTCCAGTACAGACCATCTCTTGACCAACAGATGCGCAATGCTCGACTTTCGACTAAGGGCATCTGCTACCCTGTTAGCCTTTCCAGGGCGGTATAGAATATCACAGTCGTAGTCTTTAAGCAACTCCATCCATCTACGTTGCCTCATATTCAATTCCTTTTGAGAGAACAAATATTTTAGACTCTGATTATCCGTATAGATTTAGAACTTCTCACCACACAAATAATGTCTCCAAATCTTTAACGCAAAAACTATTACGGCCAATTTCAAATTGTGCGTCGGGTAGTTCATCTCATGAGGTCTCAACTGACGCGACGCATACGCCACTACTTTCCCATGTTGCATTAGGACGCATCCTAGTCCCTTCAACGACGCATCACTATAAATCTCATATCCTCCAGGACCAGACGGAATTGTCAGTATCGGTGCAGTCATCAAACGTCGCTTAAGCTCCTGAAAACTCCTTTCACATTTGTCCGTCCATTCAAACCGTGTATCTTTCTTAGTCAACCTCGTTAACGAAATAGCTATAGACGAGAATTTCTCTACAAAGCGTCTATAGTAACCTGCCAATCCCAGAAAACTTCGGACTTCCGTGACTGTTGTAGGTCTAGGCCAATTCATAACTACCTCGATCTTTGAAGGATTCACGGAGATTCCTTCCCCAGACACTACGTGACCAAGAAACGTTACCTTATTCAACCAGAACTCGCACTTACTAAATTTAGCATAGAGCGAGTGTTCCCTTAAGGTCTGTAAGACAATCCGCAAATGTCGTTCATGATCCTCATTGCACCTCGAGTAAATCAAAATATCATCAATGAAGACGATAACAAATTGATCCAGATACTCCTTGAATACTCGATGCATCAAATCCATAAATGCAGCTGGGGCGTTAGTCAACCCAAACGGCATGACGGCAAACTCATAATGTCCATACCTCGTCCTAAAAGCCGTTTTTGGTATATCCTCCTTCTTGATCCTCAACTGATGATAACTTGTCCTTAAGTCAATCTTAGAGAACACGAACGCTACTTGCAACTGATCGAACAAGTCATCTATCATTAGCAATGGATACTTGTTCTTAATAGTAACGTGATTCAGTTGCCTATAGTCAATGCACAGGCGCAATGACCCATCCTTTTTTCTTCACAAATAACACAGGTGCACCCCACGACGACGCACTTGGACGAATGAATCCCTTGTCCAGTAATTCCTGCATCTGTACCTTTAGTTCCTTTAATTCCGACAAAGACATCCTATATGGTGCTTTCGAAATTGGTTCCGTCCCAGGGGCTAATTCAATGGAGAACTCCACTTCTCTTTCAGGTGGTAAACTAAGCAACTCTTGAGGAAATACATCAGAGAATTTACGTACCACTGCTATTTCTTCTAGCTTAGGCTCCTCAATTGTTGTATCCACCACAATGGCTAAATAAGCCTCACATCCTTCATTCAATAGTTTAGTCACCTCTAGTGACGAAACCAAAGGAATCGAGGTTCCTCCTCGGCTCCCCACAAACTCAAAACTAGGGCGATCGACAGGATAAAATCGAATTACCCTACTACCACAATCCATTACAGCCCCTTGTTTACTCAGCCAGTTCATTCCAACAATGACATCAAAATCAAACATGGGCAACACAACCAAATCTATTCGTCTTTCACTACCTCCGATAACTATCTTACAATTCCGACATCCTAGTGAAACAAGCACTCTATCCATTAAGGGTGTTATCACATGCAAGATAACATCCAGCGGTTCCAATTTCATTTCGATCAAATCAGCAAACTGAGCAGACACAAACGAATGCGATGCTCTAGGGTCAAACAAGGCATAAGCAGCATGATCATAGAGAGAGATCTTACCCGTGACCACGCCAGACGTCTCCTCCGCGTCCCTGCGAGCTACAGCATACACCATTCCTTATGCCGGGGGCCTATTTTGGTTGGCCTGTGGGGCAGCTCCAGCTTATGGTCCTAGTTGGGCTCGTGGTGGTTGATACTAAGGACCTACATCTTGTTGTCCACACTCCCTTGCCCTGTGGCCCATCTTGCCACACTTAAAGCATCCTCCTATCTGCCTTGGACAGGGTCCACTTCCATGCCTTCGCCCACAGAGGCGACAATTCCAGTTATTTTGGTGAGTAGGCTCGCGATATTCTTCTTAACTGGGGGAACAAACCTCTTGTTGTTCACCATCGGACCTTTTCCCAAATTCCTATTGTCTCTAACTGGATTAAACCGCGGTCCAGAGAAAATTCCTCTATTCCTCATATCTCTTTCAATCATCTGGCTCCTGGTATAGATCTCATTGTAATCCCTCAGGTTCATTGAGATCATCTGGCTGCGAATATCGAGCATCAGTCCATCTCGGAACCTTCTCGCTCGGTCCCACGGATTCTCCACTATCCTTGGTGCATACTTCGACAACCTTACAAATTCAGCCTCATACTAGTCAACGGTCATGTGGTTTTGGCGAAGATTTTGGAATCCAGCCAACTTTTGTTCTTGGGCAGCTTTAGAGAAATATTTCACATTAAAAGTCTCAGCAAAAGGTGCCCACGTCGGTTCAATCCCTTCAGGAAAAATCATTCCCTTGGTGGCCTTCCACCAATCATTCGCAGTTCCTTGGAGCTGGTAGGCCGCTAGGGTCACCTTCTCAGCTTCAATGCACCCTAAAACTGTAAATGCTTTCTCTAACTCTTCAATCCATCTAGGAGCTAACTCAGGGTCTCCCCTGCCATCAAACCTCGATGGTTTCAGCTTCAGAAATTGCTCCATCAATTGACCCATAGCACAATTCTCAAGGCCTTGCACATTGCCACCTCCCATTCCTTGGCCATTATTTCCATTCGCTAGGCTCACAGCAGCTACTGCAGCGTCAGCAGCCTGAGCTATTATCTCCGCTCTATCTTCGGCTTGTCCAAGGGCCGCAGCAGCCCTATCTTGGGTTTCCTTTTCCATTATCTCTCCAATTTGCTCCAGCGCCCTCAAGACTCCATCAACTCTTGGATCCTCGGCCGCTGGAGCTTGTTGACATCTAATTTTGGATCAGCCTTTTTTAGTTTATCTTTAGAAAATTCATAAAAAATTCATAAAAAGTCAAAAATTTGTAAAATCAACTTTGGTGGCCTTGGCCAAGCCTAAGGAACCATTTTTGACAAAAAATAATTTTTCATTATTTTCATATTTTTTAGTATTTTTGGAAATTAGGGAAATACTTGAAAATTCAAGAAAAATAGCATTTGAGGTCACAAAAATATGAAAAAATAGTGAATATTTTTATTTTAAATCCCTTGTCTTTTTGACCTCACAAAAAGTCCAAAATCAAACTCAATTTTACATGTTCCTTTGTTACACATATGATTGAATTTGGTAAACAAATGTCAATTGAGTCTTTTAATTTGTAATTTTGGCATTTTTTTAGGACCTTGATATTCAATCTAATTGTCCCTTATTGTAATTTATCCCAATTGTTCACGCAGATTGCTTAATTGCATGAATTGGGCAAAATTGTGTACTAAATTATATTTTAGTCCTTCAAATTGGGCATAATTGAAATTACTTTCAATTCAAGGACTACCATTACAAATTGAAATCACTACCCAATGCTCTTCACCATTTTGAATCGATTGGCATAGGTAATTTGGTCCAATTTGATCATTTGAACCTTCAATTTCACGATTTGCCCAATTCCAATTAAATAAAAAGTTGGGGTTTTTGTTGAAATTGATATGAACTTTTGGGAAAAACCACAGTTTTAGATAAAATTCATGCCCTAAATTCGATTTTGAGGTCCAATTGCAAAAAATTCCCATTAATTTGGGTTTAATTTGAAAAATTGTAATTCGAAACCGGTTCAGACCGGTCAGACCGCCGATCGAACCGGTTCGCTACAGTGCCTTCTTCCCCAAAGTTTCCCACGCCATTTGCAGACTTGGGAGGTGAACTTTGATGGCGAAATTAGACCATCAATCGGCTTCAATTGGTAAAATTGGTGGAGGCGTTTTGTTGGCCGTGAAGTCCTCGGTCGAACGAGACCGGTCCGACGACTTGGGTCTACCGGAGCATCGCTGGTGTGACATTCTGAATTCCGACCCTATCTCAAATCTTATTAACGAATGAATGTCTATCGATGTATTCCAGTTAATCTCGCTCAGAATTGATCACTCTCGAGTCGATTAACCAAAGGGGAATGGCCATATAGGATTTGAAGTACGTGGACCAAAGAACTTAACCACGAGTCGACGCTTTGACCATAAGGATCGTCGAGGAAATATTTTGGACCGCTAAAGGTCGATCTAAGAATGATTTTAGAGCGATTTGCTAGTGTCATGTGATTGGCTCACGGGTGATTCCGGATGACCATGACATGATTTGTGAATTTACTCAAACCGATTCCTAACGATCGTACCCTTCAGGACTAGTAATTGACCCTCGCGATTACATGACAACCAAAGCCGCCGTGACTCGAGTAACTCTTAAACGCGACATTAGTCGCGGGTCGATACGCGTGACTCCTGAAAGCCGCCCGTTAGTCTGAGACGCACTGGAATGACAAACGACTGAATTTAGCCATGGATTGGACTTCAAGATTGGAGGCCAGACATTCGAAGATCACAAAGGAGTAAATTTGGACGTCGCCTCATCGGAGAGTTATTAAGATTAGAATTAGCCCCGTATAGGCTAGAAAAGCGAGATTCGGATCGACGAGTGAAATTGACCATTTTACCCCTAAGCTTAGTACCCTTTTTCATTAGATAAAGTAAGGGCAATTTGGACATTTGCCATCTTCCCCACCCTTGGCCGAACTTCGGAGGGAATTATGGTCTTTGACTATTAGAAACTTCATGATTGGATTTGACCAATGACTTGACCAAAATCCCACGAACCACTCTTGTCATTCATACTACTATTCATGTCCACCAACTTCCAACCACCCCACTCACTAGTTTCCCTCCAAGTTTTCCCTTCTCTTCAAGTCTCTCTCTCTTTCTCTTTTCTTCCTCCCCCCATTTTGGACAACAACCCTTCTTCCTAACTCCCTCATTCCTCTTGTTCTCTCCTTCCTTCGTTCTCTCTCTCTCCCTCTCGTCGCTCCATCTCTCGATTTCAAGAAGAACCGACCGGCCACCACCACTCCACCGCTCCTTGCCACCACCTAGACCATTCCACCCAACTCTTGGATCGTGAGGGGACCACCAAGCAAGCCTGGAGCGGCGCCAACTCCCCGGACCAGAATCGAACCAAGAAGAGAACCTTGGGCTGTTCTTGAGAATCCTTGTTGTTCTTGAGGTGAGTGACTTCTAGAGCCTAGATAAACATGTTATAGTGTTAGGAGCTTGCATTAGAAGTGTTCTTGACCGTGTTTCGTTGGCCAATTGCGGTTGAATCTCTAAGGGCCGAACCTGTCCACGCCGGGTCAGATTTGCGCCGCGCCACTTCCACGCCATCTTCGCCGGTTTCCTTGGACCTTTAAGCTAGGTAAGCTTATTCTAACCCTTAGCTAAAACCTTGTGTGATGGAAGGACCGAGTGAGAGTTGGATTTATTAAGTTTGTGGGCTGTTTTAGCAAGCAACCCTAGAGGACCGATTCTGTCCATGGTGAACCGTATAGGATGATGCCTTGTAATACTTGTGATGTTGATTCCATGGTGAAACAAGGCTATTGGACGCATCCTCGTAGTGGTCGAATGGCTTATGGTACCGTTCAAAGTGTTAGACCTTGCTAAAATCTAATTGTGATGTTGAAACCCTTATTTGCGCCTAGATGTATTCGACCATGGTGTAGCCTTGGTGATACGTGGCTTGAAAGTGTTCTAATGGTCTTATTTGAATTCTGGTCGCAGGTTCTAATGTGGGGATTGAATGATTTGAATGGCCCCATAGTGGTAAAGATTAGCCTCGGGAGACTAAGCAATGTGTCATATGGCATAATTGATTGAATGGCTTCGCGGAATGGTGACATGGCCGAATGGCTGTAGCAATGATTGGCGAGTAATTCTAATTGAAATATGATGACCACGAAGAATTACAATGGCCTTGATTGATTAATAATGTGAGGGTATGCCACGGTATGAATTTACGATTAAAAGAGGCCGAATGGTACTTGTGATGATGATATGCACATTTGATTGAACTATGTTATAATTGGTTGAATTATAAGCTTATGTGCATATGGCGCCCTGATGCGTTAAACGCGGGGCTTAATGATATCCTGATGTGTTAAATGCGGGATAGACTCGAGGCGTTAAACGCGGGTCATGAGAAATGGCATTTGGAACCTGATGCGTTAAACGCGGGTTCATTGGTTAACCAAGCCTGATGCGTCGTTACGCGGGCTGATCCATGGGAATTACAATCGTATCTTATTTATAAGCTATCCTCTATACTATGAGATGTTGAGTGTCAAAGTACGAAGCCAAGCCTAGTCTAGATTGGTGAATTATGTAACAATGCATGCCTTGATTAAGTTATTGTGTGCCATTTGCCTGATTTCGCATGATTGGTCATTGCATGTGTTTGGGTGTGTCTGGAAGTCCCGAGTGCCTAGCTTAGGGTTAGGACTAGCTTATTGAGTTTATCTCACCCCGTCGTGGGACCCACCTTTTCATATCCCAAACCCTAAGCATGCCGCCGCCGATTTTTGGGGTACCCGTCTAGGTATAGCAATGTTCCACGGAGTACCTAGTGGGAGAAGGGAAGGCGTACATTAGGAAGTATGGCACTATCTAGATGGACATATGACTACAAGATTGGAGGCCAGACAGGTTTGCAGCTTGGTTTTATCGAGATGACTATCTCACCGTCGGGCCATTGAGGATATTTGATATACCATGGGATGTGGTTGGAGAACAGGACCCCTTGATCGTACACCCCGCGGACGGAGAGCTTACTGATGCCGAGACCATTCCTGATCTAGATCTTCCTCCAGCACCATCCCAGAACCCCGTCGCTGATGGCGAAGTTGTGGAGTCCTCTGATACTGATGAGGACCCCATGGAGGCAGAGGAGTCCGAGCTGAAGTTTGAGGAAGTCGAGGACGGGTCCTTGGAGGAGGAGTTCAACCCCGAAGGTGAGGCCCTCTTCCATCTCGAGCCTGAAGAAGCATTCGAGGAAGAAGAGGAAGAAGAAGAAAAGCCCGAAGAAGACCTTGAGGAGTATGACCCCGTGCACCGTGAGGACCCTGTTAATGACCGCGAGCCTGACCCTTAGACAGTCTAGGTGCCCTTGACTTTTGCGTGTTCCCATTGTTGTTAGTGTTTGACTCGTAGTTAGATGACCCCTTTTGATTAGGCTAACTACCTTCCCTTGATCCCAAGTGTTGTATTTCAGTCTGTGATCATGATGTAAAATTGAATCTATGTTATGTTATGGTTAAGTGTTTCATTTCCTCAAGTCATCTTGTTATCTTTTGCATGGAGTTATGTATGTCGCTTCCGCATGTGCATATGAGTCTCATTATCTAGTGCGTGCCGTTGGATCCTGGGTAAGAAGTTAAACAGTACGGCAGTAGGGCGATGTTAGCGTGTTCGAAGGACTCGAGGCATGACAGCCGGCAATGGCTGTGAAAGCATTGGCTGTTTTCGACACAAGGTGCAGTCAAATGCACACTAAATTCACGCCAAATGTGATCACCGGAGGTCCCAACGGATTTGCCATTCCATGCCCGTCGATTACCGATCGTCGGTGACCATTTCGCACATGTTTTCACGTGCGGAGGTCACCAACCCTCCTTTCCCGTATTGGGCGCCAAAATTCCAAACAAATAAAAAGGCTATTGGATCTTCTAAAGTGTTAGTTGGTAGATTCGGTTGGAAGGGACGAATAGAATCAACAGAGAGAGAGAATGAGAGAGAGAGAGCTCACCTTCCCTCGCAGTGGTCGAAGGTTTGAGCTCGGATTTGCAGAGCGTGGGTTGGGCCTTTTAAGGCTAAACCAAAGCTCGACAAGGTCGTTAAGAGGCTGCCCATACTGGGAGGAAGCGATCGCCGTCGACCGCGCGAGCTGAAACCACGAAAATAGGTGAGTCTGGTCTTCAAGCTTTCGCACTGTGCGTTAATGGCGGAACTCGAATATGACCTTGATTCTACGAGTTAGGGTAGGCGTTTTACTCTTCAAGCATCCCTAACCATCATTGCATCTTCATTTTGCATCATTTCGCTTGAATACCTCGAATCGAGTCTTCAAAATTAGCCTTCATAGCCGGTCTCTGTACGTTCTTGCCTAGCCAAATCCAGGCCGTGCGAGCTCGATCGGAGCTCGAGGTAAGTGTTCTGAACCTCTATTGATGCTATCCTGTGACTGAATTGCCATGGTTTGGAGTGAATCGTGCGATCGAACTTCCATGGCCGTACTCGGCATGTTGCATGATACTCGTGATTTCGTGAATTAGATGCCATAATTCTTAGATATGTTGAAATAGAGACTGTTGCGAGTCGATTGGTACTGGTTTCGCGCGATTTCATTAAGATCCCACTGTTGGATCATCATCGGAGAAGCTCGGCCGTTCGTTCCGTCGGAGTCGCGAGGTTGAAGACGAAGCTGACGTGGCAGGTTAACGAGTCAGCGTTCCTAGGTGGCAGTCGGCCATTGGTCCACGTGTTAGTCTAGTCGGCACGGCCGTTGGGGGTCTGTTATTCGAATAAATAGATCGGACGGCTCAGATAAATCGAGTCTAAATTCTAGTGACCGTCCAATTAGTAATTACGTTTATCCGAAAATATTTTAAAATTAGAAAATAAAATGAGTCGAAACGGTGTCGTTTAGGTTAGTGGTAGTGCGGCGTCGTTTAGGTTAATGAGGATGGACGGTCCAGATCGAGTCCTACCTTCTAATCCTGACCGTAGGTTTTAGTAGGTTGATTAGACGGCCCTGGTCGAGTCTCCGTTCCATCTAGGCATAAGGTTTTAGTAATATGATCCGGCGGCCGTGGATTAGCCACGCGGTTCAATAGGAACCGTCGGATCAAGTCTGGATAATCCGAAAATAAAATGAGCTGATACGGCGTCGTTTTGAGTCATGTGTCGTGTGGGTCCGGGTCTGGGCCGAGTTCCGACCCAAATGGGTCTGGTCGACCTGGTCCGAATCATTTTTTTAATAAAAAATTCAGAAAACGATTTACAAAATTAAAAAAAATCAGAAAAATCCTAGAAAATTCTAAAAAATGCTAGAAAATCCTAGAAAATCCCAAAAAATATATGAAAATTGTGAAAAAATCCTAGATACTCTAGAGATTCCCAAAAATTGAGGATTGACCACAGACAACTGGTCAATCCTATTTTTGGGGTTTCTTATCCGTTCTTCCGAGAATTGACAATATTACCTTTTAGGGGTAAGTCGTCTCTATTGTGTATGCGAGATAAAGTCGATAATGCCAAGGTAAGAATTAGGGTCGGTTAGACGACCAATTATTGGCCTTGGATTTTCGAGTCTCGTCCCTTTTCTCAAAATGACGATTTTACCCATCAATGGGTAAATCGTCTTTCACATTCCAATCGAGTCCTGAAAATTGTTTAAAATTAGGGTTTGGGTCAGGTAGGTGACCAACCCTAATATTTGAGATTTTCAGTTCTTATCTTTGTCCAAAATGATGATTTTACCCCTCCAAGGGTAAAATCACTTTTAAATTTCGAAAAAATTCTGGAAATTCCCGAAAAATAGGAAATTGATTGGTTTGATCGCCAGTCTTATTTCCGTCATCATTTGACTGCATATTTCATCTGAAATAATGATTTTTCCCTTCCGGGGCAAATTATCCTCAAATTTCTCAAAATTACGATTTCGCCCCTCATGGGCAAATCATGTCAAAATCACTCATAAGCCTTGATTGATACTTCTCTAGGCTGATAGGGCCTTATTAGAGATGCCATGCTGCTTTCATGTGATTTTATCCGTATGCTTTCGATCCTTGATTTGCGCATTTATTTTTACTGACTGTGAGTGATAGGGTAGTTATTCCGATCTGCATGAACTTCTAGATTTAGGATTCGTACCCCACTCGTCTGTATGAATCTTAAGACTAGATAAATCATTTAATTTAGGAACCGAAAGAGCGCCAACTCTAACAGTTGACGTAACAAAGTCCCTAATCCCATTTCTCTAGTTTCCGCAGAATCGAATAGATAGCTCCCAACTATTCGATAGGGTTTTCGATCGTACCATCCACGAAACGATTGGTGGCGACTCCTTGGTATGTACATGTATCACATGTCACCATACCACACCGAAGGTCGACCACGTATATCCAGCCGTTGCGATTTGGGTAATGGACCTTGGGAGAGGCCCGCGTCCGATCAGGCGACATGGGGCGGCCCTTTAG
Source organism: Rhodomyrtus psidioides (assembly GCA_021437785.1). Lineage (NCBI taxonomy): Eukaryota > Viridiplantae > Streptophyta > Magnoliopsida > Myrtales > Myrtaceae > Rhodomyrtus > Rhodomyrtus psidioides. Next base: position 3,240,808 of record JAILYB010000058.1, on the reverse strand, counting down.
CCCTCGAGAGCCCGGCAGCGCTCGAGACGGGTCACGACAGACTGGCGACTCCACTAGGGACTATTCTAAACTAGAATCTCTGGTTTCGCAGAATTCCAGAGGACTTGAGCCGATTAAAAAATTGGTTGGTTTATCTAACATTGTTTTCTGCAGACGCTCTTGAAGGTGAGGTACGTACACTAACCATTGTGTTAGATGTTTTTGCAGATTGGAGAAATAAGGGGTGTAGTGATGGCTGACATCTTTCCTGCAAGTTGGAGTTGGGAATGTATGTTTATCTTACGCACCTATTGAAGCGTAGCTTGATACAAACTGCTGTGCATGACTTGCATTGTGATGATCACGACACATCGCACACACTGGCGGTCAAACCCTGACTGCGACCACCTCTAGGTTACCTTAGATAGGGAAAGTATGCGAAAGGATCTCATGTTTGATGGCACTTGAGACTTTCGTGTTCGTTCCCGCTTACAATCCAAATTGGCGATATCTAGCCCTCTTGGGTGGGTACCCTTGGGGAGGAGTCTGCCTCATCTGGATCGTGGGAGCCTGAGCCATAGGTTCCTCACCTGATTTTTGATTTTTAGAGTATACCCACTTGTCTCATGCGCGTGTCTATGGATGGTTGGTATACCTAAAAATCGCCCGTTGTTATAAGGGAACATTTCACATTCCCCGAGTTTGGTTGGTAAGGCATTTACTTTCAATGTACATTACTATTCCCTGTTTCATAGTATGACTCATGCATTACATACATCTACATACATTTGCATACATCATGAAAATCACTCAAGTGACTAATTGAAATAACGATGATAAGGGGGTACGATGTCGATGTTCCCTAGAAGTTCAACAAAGTTGGTAACCTTCGAATGCCTAAGGAAAGTCACTCGCCCTGGACCGAACACGAGGTTGCACTTTACCAGATTTGTGCATGGCCGAGAGCTAACTGGACGCAAGTTGGGATACACCGAAGATTGCCAAACTCGCTACTATGTCGATAACCTCAGGTTTAAGCGACAAGCAGACGAAATGTTCAAGGATTACTTGGAAATGAAGAGACAACATCGCAACCGCTTAGCTAGGGACGCGTATGCTCGTCGAAAGGCTGAACAGCGAGCTAATGAAGATACACCCATGATCACCCTTTGGGGAAAAAGGAGACGCCATGCGATCAAAACAAAGCCGAAGCACATTGTACTCAAAAAGATGAAACGTAAGAAGACTCCGGAAGTCATTATACCATGGACTAGAGAATGGCCAGAGGAGTTGAGATACCTCAATCAATTCACTGAAGACGACCCCTTACACTCAACTGGGGGAAGGTTCCCAACTGACTATCATTGTAAAGAATAGTAGATCTTTGGGAAAGGGTGGTTTAGATCCTCACATTCCATCGGCCTTTTATGGCTTTCTTGTTTGTAGAGTCTCTCTTTACCTTTCTTTCGTTAGGCATCCTAGTTGTAATAGGGGATTCATTCCGCTCTACTCCCATTTGATGTATTGACCAATGGAATGTGACTTTGTTATTTCCCTTAGTCACTGGAGTGATCCTGACTAAATTGCAGAATTCACTTCACTGAAATTCAAATTAGACTTTAAGTCAGGCCTTCAATACCTGAAAAAGGTGTTGTGGAAATTCTCCTATATTTTGATTCTAACAAAACTATCGAGAGAAATTGTATAACGTTCTGTGATGCAGAAAGAATGTGTAAGCAGCAGGTTGAGTGGATCTAATTCTGTCGCGTGGACGAAGGGTCAGATGGAAGTACTTCTGACGAAGGGTCAGATGGAAGTGCTTCTGACGATCTAAACAGTGACGGAAGGATCGCATCAAATATATGTATTACCATTCCATGTCAACTGATCAAGTAAGAAGCAAATCTATTCTAAGATGAAACCCAAGAAAGATCAGTTTCTGCATTTGCAAAACATGAAGACCCACGTATGGCAGGTTTCCGATCAAGGCAAGATTCCTAAGGAAAGCTTGTGATATTCGATTACCCTGATATCCCTTCCAATCAATCAAGGGACCTTCTACAATGGGATATCATCTTCTAAGGATTATTCTTTCGGGTACCAACTCAGACTTATCACACTTATGGAAGCTGGAGATTTAGTTGTATGGGCGACTGAATCAGAAGGGTTCAATATCTCACTCAACGGTCTACATATCTGTCACGCCCCGAACCCGGCGAGCACGCGAGCATCCCACCTCTGCCGTTACCTTTGATGATCTCCTAGGAACCAACGGCCAATGCTTAAAGATCTATATGAAACATGTATGCGAAAGCGAGGACAACTCCATACAAATAAAACACAAGATGGCTTAGGAAAAAAGGGTACACCTTATATAAGGGTCAATCATACATCAGAGGTTATAATGCTAAATCCCCAAATACTTCATTTCAACCCTATGGTCACAAAAGGATTCATGATCATTTCTTCCATTGACTTCATCGAATGCCAATCCATGGCGAGCACTAGTTTCCTTTGTTTGGGACCTAAAAAATGTTGTCCCACGACGGGGTGAGATATATAATCCCAGTAAGTCGAACTTAACCCTAAACTAGGCTGCCAGTACCTCCAGACACTTTTGGAAAACATGGTATTTTGGTAATAAAAATATTGGCATGGAAAAACGGGGTACTTTCTAAAACATGGCATTTAGTACTTTCAAAATAGTTTGACCCAGTCAAGAAAATCATGACAACTCAAAGGTTCGTACAATGGCAGAGTTTTCAATCAGAAACAAACGCATGACGCCACCTCAAAAACAAGAGGAAATTTTCACTTCTTTCTCAAAAGAATCATTCCTTGAAATATTCACAAAATACGTTCTTTTCTTTCACGCCCCTCTCTGGGCCAATTTCCTTTCACGCCTCTCTCTGGGCCAATTTCAAATCATGAGGCAAATTTTCAAACATGAGGCATTTTCGATTTCTCAAAACCCATTCTTTGAATTTCTCATAAAACAAGTCTTTCCATTTCCGCCCATCTTGGGCCGCCCACTTTAGGGCTGAGAGATGATTCGGTCTCCATATGACCTGTCGGTACATATGAGACTCTCGCGTCCGGACCTAGAGATGATTCGGTCACCATACGACTCTCGACGCCCATTATCAATCGAGATGAATCGTGTCAGTATGGGACTCTCTAGCCGTACGACCTCGTCAGGTCCAATGGGAGTAACTCCCTCCCAACACATTGGCCAAATTATAAATTCTCGGCGATCCCACACGCCATTGGCGATCCCACACGCCCGTGCACTTATAATTTTTCCTGGCGATCCCGCACGGCATTGGCGATCCCACATGCCAGTGCACACATAATTTCCTCGGCGATCCCACACGCCATTTTATTCATAAAAATTTCAGTCACAGAAAGCCTCAGCTTTTTCATTTCAAGAAAATAATTCATGCCTCAAAATTCATCATTCAAAAACAACACATGAGATTCATCGCCAAAACAAGGCATTCGTTTCAAATGTCCCTCAACTGGACAAAACATATTCCCCATCATAAAATGAAATCAAGCAGTTCATCGCCTACTCGAGGCATTTATTTCAAACGTCCGTCACTGGACAAAACATGTTTCAAGTCATAAATTTCTCAGTCAAGCACATGCATCACACGAATTAATTCAAACAAGGCCTCGGACAATTTAACAAATACGGCCAATCATAGTTTCAAAGCTTGACTCAAAATCACATTTTTCGGCACTTTCAATCTTGGCTTTCCTTTCAATCAAAACTTTCGACTTCTCATCTCACATGCTCAAATAGCCATTAAAACACACATTCATGGTCAATTAGGGCTCCCCAAATAATTGATTTTCAATCAAACATGCCAAGGAATGCTAACTCACAAAACCAGACAGATTTGGACTCCCTCGCGCCTCTCACAAAATCCAGGCCATGAAATCATTCAATCCAACTCAAAACTCTGTCCTTTAGTAACCTAACCTCCTAATAAGGTTTAGGCATAACTTACCTCAAGCAATTAGCAAAAATCCACTTCGATCAATCCTCATCAACCCCACAAATGTTCGGCAACCCAAGGTTCTCGTACCGTCCTAGGAAATTCATCAATGTCGAGTCAAAATCCACTCAATTCTCACTTCCTTGATACCAATCCCTCAATCATTAATCAAATGGCAACTCAAGATGTCTCATCAAATGATCGAATACACCACAATACTTCCACAAACCCTTAATATATTCTGTTTAAACAGTAAAATGCATAGCAGAATATAACTTGGTGTTTCCTGCTCCAAATAGCCCTTAAATCACTTCTAAATCCCAAGCCACTTTATATACTTTCCACTAACACCTTAATCAACATTACAGATAGTCCCATGAGTCAATTTGAAGTCAAAACACTCTTATATCAGCCCCCAACATAATCGGTACACAAAGAACATCATCCAAAACAGAACCGGTTTTGTGTTCCAACCGCTCAATCGAGCCATGAATCAATTCTAATACTCAATCCTTCATTAATCAACTTTCTAAGACCTTCCTTTATGGGTTTAGTACGCTCACCATGAGATTTGAAGCGGATTGATACTCCAAAGACGTCGAAACAGCCCGATCTCTTCAAAGTCAGAATCTGTCCATTTTTGTACCACCCATATTCAGCCATAAAACTCATTCTAAAACCATCTATTTGCAGCCATAAATCATCCGAACATAGTACTAGATGTTATGAAGCTCTCCTAAAAATTTTGAGGTCATTTGGAATTTCTAAGAGCTAGAACCAACACTTCTACTCAGCTAGCTCAGAATCCGTCCGCTTTTCTTCCAAAAATCACCATATATCAACCAAACCTCCAAAAATCATGAAACCAACGGAAAAATGTCAAGGACATCTTGAACTAACCTGTGGTAAGAGGGCTCTACCAAACGACACCAGGAAGAGCCGCTAGACTGCACCGAACAGAAGGGTCAGAAACTGTTTTTCTGGGCAGTTTTCTGTTTGGTGAAGATGAAGAGGAAAATGAAGGAATTGGCAAGGAGGAGTGAGGGTGGTCGACCAGCTGAAGATAAGGAGGTTGTCCATCAAATAATTGGTGCCATTTTATCAAGATCACAATTAATGCCATTTAATGCTTGGTCCAATCAAAAGATGACACATGGCAACCTCCCATTGGTTGCTTCCTTGACTTTGACCTTCTTTGACCACTTAATCTTATCCTTTTCGGCAGCATTTGGAGGAGGGGAAATGACCAAAATGACCTTCTGAATTTCTTAAGGCAAGACCAAAGGTCGAGGGGCAAAATGGTCATTTGGCATTTTTCGTCCGAAAGTTCATTTTTCCAGTGTAAACCACCCTCGATGAGGCGACGTCCATATCAATTCAAATATTGGAATTCTTCATTGTCCAATACCCAATCTCGAGGTCTAATTTCATGTCGAACTCTCGTCGACTGTAATTCCAGTTTATCTCAAACTGACGGGCGACTCTTGCAGGTGCTACGCGTATCGACCTTGGGATTTTTCTTAAGCCGTGGCGACTTTGGTTGTCATGTAATTGCGATGGTTTATCACTAGTTCCTGCGGTCCTGATCGTCGGAATCCAATTTAGGAAATTCTCGCAAATTACACATTGGTTAAGCGGAATCACCCACGTCCCAACGTATAACGCTAGCAAGGAATTCCATGATCATTCCTAGATCGATCTCTGCTGGCCCAAAATATTCCATCGACAATCCTTATGGTCAAAACGCCATTTCTTATTTAAAATCATCAGGTCCACGTACCCGACCTTGCGTTAGTCTTTCCCTTTCGGTCAATTAACTCGAGAGTGGCCTGCTTCGAGCGAGATACCACTGAAACACACCGATCGATATCCTTCCATTCCATAGCCTCGAGAGGGGCTGGAATTCGGAATGTCACAATTCTTCCCCCCTCAAAGAAATTTCGTCCTCGAAATTTGCCACTTTTCAATTATCCAATCTATCGGGGTTTTGATGCCTCATCGCATTCTTACTCTCCAAAGTAGTTCATCCCATTACCTGACATTCTCAGTTGTCTTCTCTAATAAAAGTTATCTTCCTCCAGGATTTGTTTCTCTCAATCCTTAACCTGTACTTGCCTTTTCTCTATTCTCTTCAGACATTCATGATATCTGTCGGTGATACACATTCGAGCACTTGGATCCTCCGTTCAATTTGCCTATTAATCCGAGGATAACACGTGCATCACACTGCAGCTTTGCTTTTGAAATTCTTAGTCGAAAGGCTTTTCTAAAACGTCACCTTAAATTCATGTTCTTTACTTCTCACAATCATTACCAGATCGTCATGAAAACGTACTCGTTGGCGCCTTTACCATTTGGCATAATCATCCAATTCCAACATCTTTTCGTATCGTCAAGGACGCACAATTTCTATTAGCTTACCCTCGATCGTCCAAATCAAATCGTAACCTTCCCGACTTTTCTAGCAAACTCATGATTAAGTCCTTAATAGCTCTTCCTCGATTACATTCGAGATCCTTCAATGACCAATTTAATCCATCAACTCGTAAAGGTTATGCCTCCCCCTCAATTCCTTTAGAGCAATCAACATTTCCAACTCTTGCATTTCACCTAGTTACGAGGTCTTTTTTTACACGAGCAACGCTCCCGTATCTGTAAATAAATTCATCCGTCGGTGTTGCTTCTCATCAATTCCTTTCGGGAAACCACTACCTTATTCTTTTGTGGTAGATATAAACTTGAAATCTTCTTCCATCCAAACAATGTTTCCCAAACTTTGTCACGAGGACATTCGCAATTCGACTCCAATCACACAGTAGAAGTTCCAACTCATATAGCCCTACTGTCTCGGCGTACATACAATGCTTACTTTAGATCGTCTTGTTATGCCTCAAATTCCCTTCTTATCCCATGTCATTATGATTCTCTCGACTCTTTCGATTCCCAATAGGAACGTCTGTTGACACCTGATTTTTGACTATCTATTATTGTGATTTTTATTCTTTAAAATTAATTAAAAATATAAAAAAAAAGGTCATAAAATCACAAAATCAACTTTGGAAGCCTTGGCTTGGCCTTAGGAACCAATTTTGAACAAAAAATATTTTTTTGTATTTTTTAATATTTTTCGAATTTATTTAATTATTAAAAATACCCAAAAAATCAGAAAAATACCATTCGTTGTCAGAAAAATACACAAAAATATTCAATAATTTTTTTTTAATTTCCTCTTCAAGTGTGTCACTTTAAATCTCAAAAATTCGGGTCGGGTCTCTATGTTCCTTAACAAACATAAACCCGAACCGAGCCCAAAAAAATCCTTTTCGAGTCTTTTAATTTTCAATTCCCACTTTTTATAAGCTATGACATTGGATTCTAAAGTCTTAAAGTGAAATTAGGTCAATTTGTCCTCCAATTTGATCAATTTTAAACAAAAGGGCTTAATTGCATAAAAATCTTTCAATTTAGTCCCGGTTTCACAATGTTTGAAATTAAATTTCATACGGGCATGCCCATTAAAATTAAACACCTCTACCCCATATTTTTCATCATGCTGAATACATTGGTGGGTTCAATTCGTGCTAATTTGATCGTTTAAGCCCTCGATTAAGCAAAAATCATTTTCGGATCCTTGGGACAATTTGGGGTTTTCACTAAATTTCAATCAATTGATTCACGAAAATACCCCTATTTGATAGAAAACATGTCAAGGAGTCCGATTTTGCCATCAATTTCATGAAAATAGGTCCATTTGGGACCCAATTGGGCCAAATTGGTCGAACTGGGCCGGTCGGGTCAGACCCGACCCGACCCGGTCCAACCGGGTCTGCAACTAAGTTGCAGACCCACCGGCGCAAAAACAAAGGAAAAGCAAGGGAAACGTGGTGGAGCCGCGGCGATTTTTTTAGGGGAAAGGCGGGCGACAGTCGGTGGTGGGAGACTGAGAGAACGGTTCGGAAGCCACGACAAAAAGGCCGGTCGGCCACGAGGGGAGAGGGGTCGGAGGTTTTGAGCCAAGCTCGGACCGAGAGAGGGAGCAGGATTTCGAGGGAGAGGCAGAGAAAGGAAGAAGACCCTCGACTTCAGGACGTCACACCAGTCGCCGCCGGAGCTCCATCCACCGTCGACAAGCCTCCAGACAGGTCGGTATCCCCTTTAAACCCCAATTCCACCGTCGCACACCATGTGCTCGACGGATCGCCTTAGTGAGCTTTGCATTTTTCAGGTCTCGGCCATGCCTTGCCAGACCTCATTTCGTGCGAATCTAGCCTAGAAGCTGTTCTATCACCGACTCTAAGCTCGTGTTCATCTTCTTTTTGCATTGAAACACACCGGGAAGCCATGGCCGGGGCTCCCCGAAGTCGGTCCAACCATGGAGCTCGGCCCGGCGCAAAAGGCGGTCGGCGAGCTTCGAATAGGCTCAGGTAAGCTTCCTAATCTTGCTCAGATGAAGTATGAATGTTTAAGATTGAGTTTGAGCCGATAAATTTTTTTTGTGAAATCCCTCGCCGGCGCCGGTTCGGTGGACGTCCGTTTGGCCAGTTCCCGACGTTATTTTTGCCATGTTTTCGTTGGATGTTGATGTGGTGTTCGAAGGGGATTGATAGGTATTAAAATCGTGACTCGAAACGATGGGTTTCGCGTCGGTTTGGGACCTCCGGCGAGTTTTCCGGCGACTTTCGCCGGAAAAAGTACTATTCATTATCTTCTCCGATGTGTCCTCCGGCGGTCAACGGTCAAGGGCTGACGTGGCATGCCACGTCAGCATGCGGGGGCCGCTCGATTTTTAATAAAACCGGGATCGGACGGTCGTGGTTATGCCACGTGTCGCGATCCCGGCCTTTGAAGAATAATAAATAAATAAATAAAATGATTTTCAGATAAAACAAATGAATTTCGGATAAATAAAAATTTTAAATCTGACGATCAGGAATGCGCCAGGTGGCGTTTTGGTAGCCGTCCGATCATGATCAGGATCGGGCGCATCGAAGATCGCCACGTGGCACACCTGGGTCCGTCCGATCTGAGATTTTTCGGATATAATAAAAAAATATAGAAAAACCTTCAAAAACCAAAAACGGCGTCGTTTTGCACCGGTTCTGACCCGTGGAGTCGGGCCGGGCGCCCGCGAGGCGCGGGCCGGGTCTGACCCGGCCCGGAAATAATTTTAAATATTAAAAAAATTCAGAAAATAACAAAAAATAATAAAAAAATTCAAAAATCAATAAAAAAAAATAGAAAATCATAAAAACTTCAAAAAAAATTCGGAAAATTCAGAAAAATTCTAGAAAAATTCCATAAAATAGGAAATGGCCACATTCAACTGGCCACGACCTGTTCCGGGTCTGACGACCCCCGATCTTTCCAAAAATGACGGTTTTGCCCTTCCGGCAAGCCGTATTCCAAAAAAATTCTAAAAAAATCCAAGAAAATCCCCAAAAATAGGAAATGGCCACAACCCACTAGCCAAGACTCATTCCGGGTGTTTTGAACCCCGACCCTTCTTAAAAAATGACGATTTCGCCCTTCGGGCGAATCGTCTTCCCAAAAATTGAAGAAAAATCAAGAAATTCCAAAAAATTCTCAAAATGGGAAATGGCCACAATCAACTGGCCATGGAATATTTTGGGTAATTCGGTATCCAAATCTTCCAAAAATTGACGATTTTGCCCTTCGGGCTAAATCGCCTCCAAGTCTTCCCATTTTACCCCGGTCCGAAATCACTCCTTTCCTAAGCCTTTATGGCTATGCTGAGAAGCCATTCACTCGAATATATGTGCATCGATGAGATTTATTTATGCACTTGTTTGCGCTTTCATTTAAATTGATTGTGATTGATAGGAATAGTCGTCCAATCTGCATGACACCCTGAATCAAACCTACCTCACCCAAACTTGCGCCTGCATGAACTCTTAGTCAGGAAAATTACTCGCGTTAGGTACTGAAAGGGCGTTGGTAATGACACCAGCGTAACCAAGTCCCCGAACCCAAAATCTCTGGTTCCGCAGAACTGATCGATCTCTCCCAATCGGTCAGTAAGGTTTCCGGTCTACCCTCCAAGAAAGACCGGTGGCGACTCCAAATGCATGCACAATTTGCACATGCCACCACGACCACACTGAAGGTCGAAAGCGATCGACTCTTATCGTCGAAGAATACTCCCGCCGCGATTTGGTATGGGCCTGGGAGGGCCCGCGCCGATCCAAGACCCGCGATCGGTAATCCATTAGCCGCGTCCGCTTCCGGACGGGTCGCGACAACGTCATTCACAATGCAGTCGTCAACTTGATTTTAAGTCCTCGAAAAATCATCACGTCATTCATCCATTCACGTTACATCTCGTCCCTAGTCCCTTTCATCAATGGGACAATTCTTGTGGGGAATCTTTCCACGATCCATTTGTAACAATTCACCAATCTCACGAAATCTCAACTTCCATCAACCCACATCGACTCTAGTCGATTCATCACTTATTTCATTTCTTAAATGCTCCACGGGGACTTCGTTTCTCATAAATTTCACAACTGAGGAATCTTACCTCATCAGACCCTAGCTCGTTTTCTTCGCAATTAGCATACAACGAGCATCTCTTTAGAGTCCATAGGTTACTCTCGAAGGTCATTCACATTTCTCATAACTCCTTAAATGAATCCACTCATCGTCTCTTTAGACGATAACAATCAATCCAAGAACTTCCTAGATACTCCATCCGACGGTTATCCATTTCATCCATTTAACCGAACGTCGACATTATCCCGGAATTCAACGATGTCCACAAGACAGTTTCTCGGACTTCACTTCCGAGAATCATTCAAATTCTATGTCTTCTTCCGCAATCCAGACGCTCAATCTTAATATCCAGACAATTTGGATGTTCTCTACCTTTCACACTAGGGCCTCTTACCCTATGAAGGAAACTATACACTTCAGTGGCATTCTTTTACTTCGAATCCACCTTGTCCTTCATATTCCATAGGACATCAATCTTGGAATCTATATCAACAGCGATACCTTCATTCCAGGATTCATCTGTCCCTATGACTGACATTCTCCTTCCAGTGACTCAGTCACCTCAAGTGACAAAATTCCAAAGAGTCGAGGTTCTTCCTCGGTCTCCACAAATTCTCGTATCGAACACTCAATTCGACCACCTCGAGTCACTTTGCAGTTACACTCTAAGTGCTCTTTTCGCTTACTCAACCATTCATTCGCATTATGAACAACCAGGACTATCAAGTCCATTCACTTTCCTTTCCCTCAACGATCATCTCGTGCTCCAATCGTCCTTTCAAAACGACACCCTACTCTTAAGGGGTGATAGCACACAATACCACTTCTTGTGGTCTCGATTCGTCCTCAATCAATCTTATAGAATCATCAATGTCAAACAACTGACATAACTCTTTTCTCAACTTTCCCCACGACGGAAGGAATGACATGCCAGTCTCTCATTACAAGACTCACGCCAAGGTAAAAGCCGTTTCTTGCAAGCACTTCCATGTTCCATAATGAACATCCCTTTGCTCGTAATCCTTGAGCAGGAGTTCTTTTATTCACATATCTTCCGATCATTCACTTCTCTTACTGAGTCCCATTACCATTCTTCAAAGTCAGGAATAATCACTAGCCATAAAGCTTTTAAAGTCCATTCCTTCATCAGACTCAATCAATCTCAACTTTATACATAGCCTCACAAGCTTTTCAAAATTCTCGCTATTCATGTCTACGTTTCCACTTTGGAAATGAGTAGTCTCAGGATTACCTTTGTCGTGACTTCCATCACTTAACTCATCAACACTAGCATCAGTCGTCTCCACGGCTTAAGTACAAGGGTAGCTTCCTCTCGAACTTGTCTACCCATCAAATTTCCCCATCTCTATTTAAAGTTCTCATGACCCCCTTATTATACTTGGGTCTCGCACGATCAACAAAATCGAGCCATACTTTCTTCCAGTACTCATACTACGGTCGGTCGATTTTACTCAACTCTCATGATCCATCTCAATGCTTGGATCTTCTCGAATCTCGCATGTACGAGCCAAGTGCTCCTCTAGCTACTGTACTCTAGTCTTTCAACCTTATTAGGTTCTCATATCACTTGAACCACTATGATTCCCTCCATGAATCTAATACTTAAGCCATATACTCAAGTCTAGCAGTGTTCAGTTCCTCATCTCATCATTCATCACCAGTAATCAACTATCCAGTGGTTCCCAAACAACTCTCAACTGGTTGTCTATTATCTAAGGATTCCAAATCATCCTTAAGCAGCAATCACACATTAAGCAAGCCTCCACGGGGCAGATTCTCAAATAACGGCCAATAATTAGGCAAGCCTCAGCTAGGCCAAAACTCAACCAATCACCATTTGCTAGACAAACTCTCAAGTCGCAATTCATTGGGACAAGTGCTCACACCTTAAATCCAGACGTATCCACGACTTAACAATAACTCACTAGGCTATCTCAATTTCACAAGATACCAGTCAAACGGAAATCAATGCCAAAACTCGCCATACAGGCCAAACACACGCGTCAATTTTCTTTTTCAAACAACACCTACTGCCATGTACGAAGCTTCTAACCATGCCAATCACACGCGCATTACAAATGCCATGCGATTTGAAAATTCACTGTGAGGATCACTTTGGTTCAATACATCTCTTAACCAAAATTAGACTCAATCTAATACCTAGACTCTCTCTTTCAATTTATGACTTGGGTCATTCCTGCCTCATTGCTATCTTAGAAGCCTGCCAGGAGTCGCTCCTTGTCCGAACCTCTCTGTCCCGGCGTACCTGGTCGTTGCAGGTTGTCCCAAGACATACATCTACGAAGAGAGTCCCGTTCTACACGTCCCATAACATGCTTCATTACAGTTTGTAGGTATCCCATCAACTCGTCCCATACCAAGCGATAGTTTGTCAACTCTAATAATGATAAGCTCATGCATTCACCTTCCTCAACTGTCATTTTAATGCCATAAACGTATGCAATGAATGATCATCCTCAACACTCTCCATATCACATTCATTCTCAAGTCAATTCCCTATCCGAACCCGGCGAGCACGCGAGCATCCCACCTCCGCCGTTACCTTTGATGATCTCCCAGGAACCAACGGCCAATGCTTAAAGATCTATATGAAACATGCATGCAAAAGCGAGGACAACTTCATACAAATAAAACACAAGATGCCTTAGGACAAAAGGGTACACCTTATATAAGGGTCAATCATACATCAGAGGTTATAATGCTAAATCCCCAAATACTTCATTTCAACCCTATGGTCACAAAAGGATTCATGATCATTTCTTCCATTGACTTCATCGAATGCTAATCCATGGCGAGCACTGGTTTCCGTTGTTTGGAACCTGAAAAATGTTGTCCCACGACGGGGTGAGATATATAATCCTAGTAAGTCGAACCTAACCCTGAACTAGGCTGCCAGTACCTCCAGACACTTTTGGAAAACATGGTATTTTGGTAATAAAAATCTTGGCATGGCAAAACGGGGTACTTTCCAAAACATGGCATTTAGTACTTTCAAAACAGTTTGACCCAGTCAAGAAAATCATGACAACTCAAAGGTTCTTACAATGTCAGAGTTTTCAATCAGAAACAAATGCATGACGCCACCTCAAAAACAAGAGGAAATTTTCACTTCTTTCTCAAAAGAATCATTCCTTGAAATATTCACAAAATACGTTCTTTTCTTTCACGCCCCTCTCTGGGCCAATTTCCTTTCACGCCCCTCTCTGGGCCAATTTCAAATCATGAGGCAAATTTTCAAACATGAGGCATTTTCGATTTCTCAAAACCCATTCTTTGAATTTCTCATAAAACAAGTCTTTCCATCTCCGCCCATCTTGGGCCGCCCACTTTAGGGCTACGAGATGATTCGGTCTCCATATGACCCGTCGGTACATATGAGACTCTCGCGTCCGGACCTAGAGATGATTCGGTCACCATACGACTCTTGGCGCCCATTATCAATCGAGATCAATCGTGTCAGTAGGGGACTCTCTAGCCGCACGACCTCGTCAGGTCCAATGGGAGTAACTCCCTCCCAATACATTGGCCAAATTATAAATTCTCGGCGATCCCACACTCCATTGGCGATCCCACAAGCCCGTGTACTTATAAGTTTTCCCGGCGATCCCACACGCCAGTGCACACATAATTTCCTCGGTGATCCCACTCGCCATTTTATTCATAAAAATTTCAGTCATAGAAAGCCTCAGCTTTTTCATTTCAAGAAAACAATTCATGCCTCAAAATTCATCATTCAAAAACAACACAGGAGATTCATCGCCAAAACAAGGCATTCGTTTCAAATGTCCCTCAACTGGACAAAACATATTCCCCATCATAAAATGAAATCAAGCAGTTCATCGCCTACTCGAGGAATTTATTTCAAATGTCCGTCACTGGACAAAACATGTTTCAAGTCATAAATTTCTCAGTCAAGCACATGCATCACACGAATTAATTCAAACAAGGCCTCGGACAATTTAACAAATACGGCCAATTCATAGTTTCAAAGTTTGACTCAAAATCACATTTTTAGGCACTTTCAATCTTGGCTTTCCTTTCAATCAAAACTTTCGACTTCTCATCTCACATGCTCAAATAGCCATTAAAACACACATTCATGGTCAATTAGGGCTCCCCAAACAATTGATTTTCAATCAAACATGCCAAGGAATGCTAACTCACAAAACCAGACAGATTTGGACTCACTCGCGCCTCTCACAAAATCCAGGCCATGAAATCATTCAATCCAACTCAAAACTTTGTCCTTTAGTAACCTAACCTCCTAATAAAGGTTTAGGCATAACTTACCTCAAACAATTAGCAAAAATCCACTTCAATCAATCCTCATCAACCCCACAAATGTTCGGCAACGCAAGGTTCTCGTACCATCCTAGGAAATTCATCAATGTCGAGTCAAAATCCACTCAATTCTCACTTCCTTGATACCAATCCCTCAATCATTAATCAAATGACAACTCAAGATGCCTCATCAAATGATCGAATACACCACAATACTTCCACAAACCCTTAATATATTCTGTTTAAACAGTAAAATGCATAGCAGAATATAACTTGGTGTTTCCTGCTCCAAATAGCCCTTAAATCACTTCTAAATCCCAAGCCACTTCATATACTTTCCACTAACACCTTAATCAACATTACAGATAGTCCCATGAGTCAATTTGAAGTCAAAACACTCTTATATCAGCCCCCAACAGAATCGGTACACAAAGAACATCATCCAAAACAAAATCGGTTTTGTGTTCCAACCGCTCAATGGAGCCATGAATCAATTCTAATACTCAATCCTTCAATAATCAACTTTCTCTTTATGGGTTTAGGAAGCTCACCCTGAGATTTGAAGTGGATTGATACTCCAAAGACGTCGAAACAGCCCGATCTCTTCAAAGTCAGAATCTGTCCATTTTTGTACCACCCATAATCAGCCATAAAACTCATTCTAAAACCATCTATTTGCATCCATAAACCATCTATTTGCATCCATAAACCATCTAAACATAGTACTAGATGTTATGAAGCTCTCCTAAAAATTTTGAGGTCATTTGGGATTTATAAGAGCTAGCACCAACACTTCTCCTCAGCTAGCTCAGAATCCGTCCGCTTTTCTTCCAAAAATCACCATACATCAACCAGACCTCCAAAAATCATGAAACCGATGGAAACATGTCAAGGACATCTTGAAATAACCTGTGGTAAAAGGGATCGACCAAACAACACCAGGAAGAGACGCTAGACTGCACCGAACAGAAGGGTCAGAAACTGTTTTTCTGGGCAGTTTTCTGTTTGGTGAAGATGAAGAGGAAAATGAAGGAATTGGCAAGGAGGAGTGAGGGTGGTCGACCAGCTGAAGATAAGGAGGTTGTCCATCAAATAATTGGTGCCATTTTGTCAAGATCACAATTATGCCATTTAATGCTTGGTCCAATCAAAAGATGACACATGGCAACCTCCCATTGGTTGCTTCCTTGACTTTGACCTTCTTTGACTACTTAATCTTATCCTTTTCGGCAGCATATGGAGGAGGGGAAATGACCAAAATGACCTTCTGAATTTCTTAAGGCAAGACCAAAGGTCGAGGGGCAAAATGGTCATTTGGCATATTTCGTCCGAAAGTTCATTTTTCCAGTGTAAACCACCCTCGATGAGGCGACGTCCATATCAATTCAAATATTGGAATTCCTCATTGTCCAATAACCAATCTCGAGGTCTAATTTCATGTCGAACTCTCGTCGACTGTAATTCCAGTTTATCTCAAACCGACGGGCGACTCTTGTTGGTGCTACGCGTATCGACCTTGGGATTTTTCTTAAGCCGTGGAGACTTTGGTTGTCATGTAATTGGGAGGGTTATCGTCGGAATCCAATTTAGGAAATTCTCACAAATTACACATTGGTTAAGCGGAATCACCCGCGTCCCAACGTATAACGCTAGCAAGGCATTCCATGATCGTTCCTAGATCGATCTCTGCTGGCCCAAAATATTCCATTGACAATCCTTATGGTCAAAGCGCCATTTCTTATTTAAAATCCTCAGGTCCACGTACCCAACCTTGCGTTAGTCTTTCCCTTTCGGTCAGTTAACTCGAGAGTGGCCTGATTCGAGCGAGATACCACTGAAACACACCGATCGATATCCTTCCATTCCATAGCCTCAAGAGGGGCTGGAATTCGGAATGTCACAATATCTTCTGAAGATACAGTCTCGTTCAATCACGATTGATGACGTCCAATCAAAGATTGAAGAGAGATCCCTTGGCCGAGAATCCAACGGCTAGTTTGGAGGCAGGGGAGTATAAAAGAAGAACCATTATGGACTAAAGAAAATGAGGGGAACAACAATCCAAAGTGCAAGCATAATCTGAGTTATATCCGAATATATTCTGTGTACCAAAAATCCTATTCATTGTGAAAATCTGTGAGAGAGAAAAACCAACTGATTGAGTGTTTGTAATTCTCGTGATTCTTCATAGTGAAATCCAGCCGATCTGCTGTCATCGTGGGAGAGTGGACGTATGTTTAATCTAAGCCGAACCACTATTATCATCGTGTGCAATATTCTCTACTCTAAACTCTTACTTTTGTGTTTAGACTTTTTGCACACTGTTATGCTATTCCTGATTCTAATCGTACGCTGAATTATTTTTTATTCCGCAATAAATTTCATTTATATTCAGAATCACCTATTCACCCCCCTCTAGGTGATATTGCTAGATCCATCAAACGGTTCTAATTTCCATTTCTTCAATTGAACTATGCAATTAAGTTAGCCCATGCATGTTTCATGACATTTGCATAGTCACATGTTTAAAGTAATTTTTTACGATTGACTTTTCGAAATCATTTGCATATTTTAGACTTAATGGGAAAAAATGATATTCAAGTGTTCAAAGTTCCTCGGACCAAGCTCCTATCATGGTGGGATAGCATGGGCGAAGCTAGCCAGAAATACGCCAAATCATGACTAGGGTATCTATTGGACCTGCTGAAGATTGAGTGCCCACCCTCCTTTATTCAAGCCATGGCATTCTATTGGGATCCCACCACCGCTACATTTTGCATGGAAGGGTTGGAAGTTACCCCTACTCTTGAAGAGTACAGCGCCGCCATCGGAGTTGAGTTTACTCACTTACTAGTTCAACCTCCCATAGGATTTGAGCCCTTGAGTCAACTAGCTAAATTCCTTGACACAAGCCTCAACGAAGTCAAAGCAGATGCCAAAAGTAATTCTTGACGAATTTACTATCCTTCCTTCTAGATCGATTCCCCAACCTCCATGCCGCTAAAGGAACTAAATCTGGTAGAGCCTTTGTCTTGGCCTTCTTTAGCTTTGTGCTATTCCCGATCTCGTCTGTTACCTTCGACCCTATTATGGCTGTAGTAGTTAGACAAGTTTGTTGTGGGTGGGATTACTCGAACATTATCCTTGCTGAGACCTTCCTTTCCCTAAATCGTTTCAAAAAAACAAGAAGGGAATCTTTAGAGCCTCTAGTGATCTTCTGTATATGTGGTTCACATCTCATATCAGACAATTCCATATCCGCATGGGTTTCACTGAGATTAGCTCCGATGCCCATCCTTTTAAAGCCTTTGTCAGAACACATACACGTATTCCTAAGTTCAACTTCATAGAATGGAAAAAATTCCTTGAAAATCTGAAACCAGAACAGCTCCGATGGCGGCTTAGATTGCCAACACTAGGCAAAGTCAAGCTCGCATGTAATGGCGAAGACCCAGTCCCTTTGCTAGGATTCACCGGCGCTACCGCATATTATCCAAAGAGGGTTATCCGATAATTTGGGGCATTACAGGAAATCCCTTCTCCACTGCGGCCTGATATCTTCTCATTTGACATGCCGAAAGAAACCCTTACAGGAGAAAAGAAGAAACAGAGTGAAGCCAAGGTGAAATTTATTATACACTCTTTGAAAAACTCTCAAGATGAAGATATAAGATGGCCAGAAAACATGACTCGCAAGGAGAACGTTCACAGGGCTACCACAGAATACATTCAGCACTTTGAGGCGGTCAGACGCAGCCTTATCGAGCCTTATGTACCCGAATATATCGTACCATACGTACCTGGGATAGAGCCGTACATATCCGAAGATATGGGATTGCCGTCGTATTCAGAAGATGACGAGTCCCAGACTGAAGAGATGGATCCATATTGGGATGATGAGGACACCTTAGACCTCAAGCGTCCTAGGCTTGAATAGGCTATTCTGTCAAGTGTAAAATAAGCAAACGTTATGATGCCTTTTCATGCATATTCACTTGTACTGAATATTACTTTGGACACATATGCATGAGTGTGGACATGTTTTACAAATGCATAAAAACTATCGTAAAAAATTACGCTTCTTTTAATTTCATGACTTCTTTTGGAGAATGATTAAAAGAACTGCTCACACGAGACTAATGCTCACAAGGTAGTCTTTTTTCTCGTTCACCAATAGAAAATATGCAATTAGAAGAATCAAGTACTTCCTTTTGTTAATACTGAAGAAATGCTCACTGGAATTCCTTTTAAAAATAGGTACACTCTAATCACAGAATTACCAACACATCGTTTTCGCACTCGGCTTAAGACAAGAATGGAGCAACAGGAGTCGACTCCGCGAGTAGGCATGCTGGAAACTCAGATGACTACTATGGCGACTATGATGGTGATATTAAAGCAATGTTGGAAGCATCCCATGCCAGACAGGCAATGGCTTCTAATCAGAATAACTCAAGTCCACCATTCGCACCCGATATGGCTGATAAAGAAACGGCAGAAGATACCCAACATACATGGGAAGATGTCCATATGCCGAACGTCCAGACACAGCAAAAGACACCCCATGTTGTCATCAACCTTGAGAAGGATGAAAAGGGGATGCATACCGTGAAAACTGAAGCAAAGGCTAAGAGAATAGGCAAGATCGAAGAATGTTTAAGCAGCCAGGGCTATGAGTTGGCCCGTTTTGACAAGATATCTCCTTTTGCCAAGGTAGAGACCCCTCCTCACTACAAGGAACCAAACTTTGTGAGAAAGTATAATGGGACAGGCTATCCCCCCGCTCACCTCAAATATTACCTGCGTAAGATGGCTCAATATTCAGACTACGTTCCGCTACTGATGAATACGTTCCAAGAAAGTCTGGCTAGCGCCGCTTTGGCTTGGTTCATCGAGTTGGACCTAGATGACTATGATGGGTGGGAAGATCTTGCAGAGGACTTCCTCAAGCAGTATAAGTTCAACACAGCTACGGCCATGACAGGAGAAGGCCTGCTACGAACCTCAAAAGCAAGGGGCGAATTGATCAGAACATACGCCTAGAGGTGGCGAGCTTTGGCGACCCAAGTAAAACCGTCAATCCCAGAAGAGGAGCTGATTGACTTGTTCCTGAAAGCTCTCCCCTACGAATATTTCGACAGATTGAACACCTCAGGATGTCAAACCTTTACACATTTGATAAAGGTGGCCGAAAGGCTCGAGTGGGCCTTAAGAGAAAGAAGGCCGCACAGAACTTCTACCAGAAAGCAATACCTCCTGAAAAAGGAGAGGGAGGCTGGGCTCGACATAGCCTTCATACCGGACCCCCATAAGCCCAAGGTGTTCAACAATTCTAATCAGACCAAAGGAGGATCGTCGTGGTCGGCACCAAAAGGGCAAGAGCCTAGAAAGAGGTAATCCCAAAAGCAGTTCTCTCAGCTCCCGAGGCCTTTATCCAAGTTGCTCCCAATGTTGCTAAAACAACACTTGGTGGCGAAGGAACCACTTGGGGCAAATCCTGTTAAATATCTCGGCTTTGATGAAAGCCAAACCTGTGTCTACGATATGGGCGAAAGGGGACACAACGTTGATAATTGCTATATCCTTAAGCTGACGGTACAAGCTTTGATTGACAGTCAAATTCTAAAGTTTGATAACATGGCTCCGAATGTAAAAGAAAACTCGCTCCCTGACCACCAAGCAATAGGGGCAATATTCACTAACGAGGAGGAAAACCATCTTACGCTAAAGTTGGACATACCTAAGCTGACCAACATTCTGGAAATCGCTTCACTATACCCGAAAGAAGGGGAGGTCTTTACTGACATGAAGAGATTGTGAATCGCTAAGATGATGAGCTTGGGGATAATATCGAATGTTACCGATGAAAGATTCGATGGAGTCCAGGCCTCTCTAAGCTTGGAAGGGAGCCACTTTGTGATGAAAACTGAGCATGGAAGCACGTGGAATATCCCTCACGAGAGTCTGATAGGCGATCTTGGGCCGATCATCCAGCCGGAAGAAGAACTCGACGAGGACGAACTGGAAGCTAAGAAGCGAAGTTTAGCAGATCGCAGATTCATGACTAACACATTAGAAATGGGAGAAATCATAGACAACCTGGGTGAAGATTCTGGGGGATATAACTTTAAGGTGAAATAGTCTGCTCCTCCTAGTTTCTATCAAAAAATGGAGGATATCATACCAGACGGATTGGGGGGTATGGACGATCCCGTTCAACCAGAAACCCCGAATGAGGTGGAAAAGCCTTTTACGAAAGGGTTTGAATCATCAATTGACCAAATGATAGATACCGAGCTTAACGCAGAGCAGTAAGTCGAAATAGAGAGATCGGAGGATCAGCGGCAATACTCAGTTAAACTATTCAAGGGAATGAGAGAGCACCCGAAATTTATGACATCAGCAAAACTAAGTAACGACGACCGGCATCGTCAACTGGAAAACAAAATTTTCTCAAAGAACTTTGATGACACTATGTCAATGATTGAAGCCGCTACGACTGTGGTGATCAAACTGGAAGAGCTTAACAGCTGAGTGAGGTAAAAGATTGTCAGATCAAATCTGTTGTGATTCGACTACCAAGAGAGGAAGCAGACGATACAGCTGAACTAGAGACATCTTGGCCGACGACAATAACCATAAAAGTCCCTCCGGTAGAAGAGTACGATCCTAAGGCAGTCCACTGGGACTATGGGACGGAGAAAGTAGATGCGGTAATGAGGTTTGGACGATTCTACGCCCCTAGGGAAAGCGAGTCCGAAAAGAAAGAAGTCTCGAAGGAAGACGCAGAAAAGCTCATGTCTATTATTAAAACCAGTGAGTTTGAAGTGATAGAGCAGTTAAGGAAAATGCCGGCCCAAATATCTTCATTGGATCTGTTCATCAACTTAGAGAAGTACAAAAATGCACTGTTGAAGATACTGAATGAGGTGCATGTCCCTAAAACTATTAATGATGTGCAGTTAGGGGACTTTGTAGGGGCAATCCTTTTGAAAGATCAATTGAGCTTCTCAGATGAAGACTTCCCCATGGAAGGGATAGGACACAACAAGGCCTTATACATTACTGCACAGTGCGGTAGAAAAAGAATAGCACACGTACTAATTGACATTGGATCCGCTTTCAACATATGCCCTTTAGCTACCTTGAGGAGTTTAGGCATCAAAGAAGAGATGGTTAAAGCCTCCAAAACGGTTGTGAGAGCTTTTGATGGAATGAAGAAGATGGTGGTAGGTGAAATTGAGCTCGATGTGCTCATCGGCCCTACAAAATTCTCTATAAACTTCCAAGTGATAGATTTGCCTAGTGCATTTGGATTCCTGTTGGGAAGACCTTGGATTCATGTAGCAGGAGCCGTACCTTCAAACTTACATCAGAAAGTACGATTTGTAGTAGATGGGAAGGTGATTACCGTGCATGGAGAAGTTGACCTCCAAACATATCAAAGCAGCGCCATTCCTACATCGAACCCGAAATTAAGTTGGAAGCAAGCTATCATTCCCTAGAGTTGGTGGCAGCAGTACACACTCCTGTGGGGACAAGATTGAGAACTCTCTGTATTCTGAAGCTAACCTTTTACCAGCAAAGATGCTACTGGCATATGGATATAACCCTAGAGAAGGTCTGGGCAAATATGGTCAAGGAATGAATACCCCTCTATAGTTGAAATCTAACGAGCATAGGATGGGTTTGGGGTATCAGAAAACCCGCCTAGGTGAGTTTACCCCTAAGACAACAGGCCGAGGCCGAGGCCGAGGCAAGAGCTTGGGACGCAATGGAAGCCAGAAAAATCAGAGAGATTCATTCATTGGTTCTCCAGCTTGGAGAGGCAAATCCAAGATGTTCAACAACCCATTGAACGAGTACTTCAGCAAGAACTCTAGGTGGTTATCAGAAGAAGATATAACTCCAACAGCAGAACCAGATCTGGCGAACCCTCTCCTAGGAGATAAATTCGTGAATATCATCATAGAGTGGCTGGGTGATGAAGCCACTACTTCTGAGTAAAGAAATATCTTCCATACTCTTGATACTGCATTTAGATTTCATGCATTTCGTCGCACTTTCAATTTTCGTTGTTTGAAATAAATGTAGGAAAACGCCTTTGGAACTCTAGCCGTTGGTCCAAATAGCATAGATTGTAATGCGGCCCATTTTGCATTCAATAAAATCACACAAGTTTCGTTAAGGACATATGGAACCATAAATCAGCCCGATGATGATACTAGTCTTCCACGCAGAAGCTTGAGGCCTAATTTTCCATATGATTCCTAATTTCTAAAGGATTTCTGAGGGACGAGGATGTCCTATGATATGAGGACTAGTTCCATTTATACTTGCACTTATTCTGAAATCTCTTTTGAAAAGGTTTTCCACACCCATGCATGACATTTCTATATGGAGAATAGACTAACCATGCTCATGACATTTCAGGCATATCATTTCAAACATACATATCAGGTTGTTATGCGATTCGAATCACCACATTGACTGTTCCTACAATATTGAAGAAGAGGATGAGGATGAAGGTTATGCGTCTATCCGCAAAGAATGGACTGCCTTCGAGGAGTCAATGTCTCATACTTTAGAAGAACCGGTTGTTATTAACCTGGGCGACACTATGAATATCAAGTAAATCAAGATCGATGGATATTTATCCCGAGATGAAAGGCTCAGGTTTACAGAATTACTTAAGGAGTATCAGGATGTCTTCGCATGGTCTTACGCTGACATGCCGGGTTTGAATCCCAGAATTGTGGAACATGCATTACCCACCGATCCTAGTATTAAACCTGTCAGGCAAGGCAGCAGACGGATGAAAGCCGAGTTGGAAGACAAAATTAAGGAAGAGGTAATGAAGCTTCTCAGGGTGGGCTTTATTGAAGCTATCCCATACTCAAACTAGATCGCAAATATAATCCCCGTCATGAAGAAGGACGGCAGAGTTCGGATCTGTGCAGATTATCGAGATTTGAATAGAGCAAGTCCGAAAGATGATTTCCCACTACCTCACATTGACGTACTGGTAGATAGTACCGCTGGGTACGAACTATTCTCATTCATGGATGGATTCTCCGGATATAACCAAATCCTCATGAAGAAGGAGGACAAACCGAAGACTGCATTTACCACGCCCTGGGGAAACTTTTGCTAGAAGGTTATGCCCTTCGGACTGAAGAACGCTAGGGCCACCTATCAGAAGGCTATGATCACATTATTCCACGACATGATCCATAAAGAAATCGAAGTATATGTCGATGACATGATCGCCAAGTCCAGGAAGGGATAGGATCACATTCAGGTGTTAAGAAAACTATTTGAGCGACTGCGCAAATACAAATTGAGATTGAACCCTAACAAATGTGTGTTTGGGGAAAAATCTGGGAAACTTCTCGGATTCATGGTCAGTAACAGGGGCATTGAGATTGATCCTTCAAAGATTCAAGCTATCCATGATCTAGCAACTCCCTCCACGATAAAAGACGTAAGAAGCCTTTTGGAGAGACTGAACTATATTGCCAGATTCATCAATCAGTTATCAGATGTGGCTAAACCAATTTTCAGACTACTCAAAAGGGGTTCAAAGGTGACATGGGACGCAGAATGCAGCCAGGCGTTCCAGAAGATCAAGAACTATCTAGTCACTCCACCAGTACTTGTGCCGCCCATCCAGGTCACCTATTGACCTTATATTTGACTATACAGTAGGAATCTTTGGGAGCCTTACTTGCCCAAACAAGCCTGATTGATGGTAAGGAAAGAGCCATCTATTATTTGAGCAAGAAATTCACATAGTCTGAAGCAAAATGCATACCTGTTGAAAGGGCTTGCGTAACAGCTATATGTGTATTTCGTAGGTTAAGACAATATACCCGGTCAAGTACCTCTTGGAGAAGCCCGCTCTGGTTGGGAGTTAGCAAAATGGCATGTGATGTTATCCGAATTTGACATCAGGTGTTCTCCATAAAAATCAGTAAAAGGGAGAGCCATAGTTGATATGTTGGCAGAAAACTCACAAAATTGTAAGTCTTCCGGAAAAACAAAGACAGAAGATCAAGTTTTGAACCTGATAGAGGATAAGTGGGTCATGTATTTCGATGGCGTTGTTAACCTATCAAGAGCCGGCATTGGGGCAGTATTGATATCCCTCGACGATCAACATTATGCTGTTGCGGCAAAGATGACTTTCCCTTACACTAACAATATCTCAAAATACGAAGCGTGTATTCTAGGCTTACGGTTAGCCATTTCCATGGGAATATCTAGGCTGCAAGTTTATGGAGATTCCATAATGAATACCTTGAAGAGTTGAAAACGAAGAAGGCAAAGCTCATCCCTTATCATGAATACCTTAAAGAGTTGACGCTTAAGTTCAAAGATGTGTCATTTGAATACCTACCAAGATCTCATAATCAATTTGCAGATGCACTAGCCACACTGACCTCAATGTTACAAGTAACTGATGGGTTAAAAATAGAACCACTAAGGATCGGCATAGTCGAAAAATCGGCCTATTGCATGATGATAGAAGAAGAATTCGACGGAGAGCCGTGGTACTATGACATCAAGAATTGTCTCTTAAAGAGGGAGTTTCCTGAAGGGTGCCAAGCAGGAGACCGGAAATACATAATCAGGATGGCCAGCAAGTTCTTCCTCAATGGACAAGTTCTATACAAAAGGTCATTTGACTCCACTCTATTAAGGTGCGTAGATGCTAAAGAAGCAAATGTTCTCATGAAGGAGATCCATGAAGGTATATGTGGGCCCCATATGAACGGCCGCCTCCTCGCCAAGAAAATCATGCGGCTCGGATATTATTGGATGACCATCGAATCAGATTGCTGCCAGCATATCCGGTCGTGCCACCAATGCCAAATATACGGCGATAAGATTAATGCGCCCTCGAATGAACTGCATCAAATGTCTGAAGCTTGGCCTTTTTCTATGTGGGGGATAGAGATGATAGGACCCATCAATCCAACAGCTTCAAATGGTCATCGCTTCATCCTGGTGGCGATCGATTACTTCACAAAGTGGATAGAGGCCAATTCTTACAAGAATGTCACCGCAAGAAGTGTGGCAAGGTTTGTTAAGAGAGACCTAATCTCTCGATATGGTACCCCTCAAGTGATCATTATAGATAAAGGTCCAACGTGAACAACAAAATTGCCGATAATCTGCTAGACCGCTTTGGTGTCCGACATCTTAACTCTTCCCCTTATCGCCCGCAAATGAATGGAGCAGTGAAAGCGGCTAACAATAATATCAAAAAGATCATGGCTAAGACTGTAGAGAATTATAGGGATTGACATGAAAGGCTACGCTTTGCCTTAATGGCATATCGAACTTCGATCAGAACTTCTATAGGGGCAACTCCTTACGCTCTGGTATACGGGATGGAAGCGGTCCTGCCCATAGAAGTTAAGATTCCCTCTTTGAGAATCTTATTAGAAGGTAAACTCTCCGAGACAGAATACTCCAAACACAGATATGAACAGCTGAATTTGATAGACGAGAAACGTCTTAGAGCGATCTGTCATGGTCAAGGTTACCAAAAAAGGGTAGCCAAGTCATTTAATCGAAAAGTTAAAAATCGAAAGGGTAGCCTGGTGGTAAAGAAGACTCTGCCAAATATTGTCCACCCGGGAGGCAAGTTTACCTCGAATTACGAAGGCCCTATATTGTTAAGAAGATTCTTACAAGAGGAGCGTTGATTCTTGTAAATTCTGAAGGAGAAGAATTGTGGCACCCTGTGAAATCAGATGCTGTGAAGAAGTATTATCCTTGAAATGAAATCAGATATTGATTATGTGGCTTGTCCCGAAATGATTCGAATCGCCATAACGGTCATTACATAAACATATCATGTATCCATGCATACACTAGCATGTGTTCAGTTTTGCAGGATTCCAAGTTGCGGACTCAAAATCGAATTCATCCAAATGGAACCCTAGACGGAAGAGTCCTCAACATCAAGTACCAGGAATGGTTGATGAAGACGGAAGACAACAAAAGAAGAACACAGTAAAGTCTCTCTCACTTCCTGTAAGATGAAAAGAGCAAGAGAATGAACATTCACATGTTTGAACTTAGGAATAAACCTCGTTTAAAAAAAAATGAATTCCTAACATTCATTGCACACTTGCCAGAACCGGAGGTTGTCCAAGCATGCTCAAAGTATACATGATGCGTCATTGAAATCTCCTGTGGAATAAATTGCCTGGAGAAAAATGAAGTGATTTTTCCAAAAACATGGCATGCTTAGACTATCTAACAGTGATGTTCCTCCATATGGAAGGCAAACCTAATCCAAACACGTCCTACATACACTCGAGAGATGAGAGAAGTGGAGGATAAGAAAGCCTGGATCCAAGGATATAAGGGCCCTTCGCATCGATTACATAGATTGAGATGACTGAGGCATTCATTTCTTTATCCTAAACACTACAGGTGACCATTGATAACCCTTTGGACGGTTGTTACATTCTTCAACCCTGTTAAGAACCACCCCACATTGGGGCCAACTGGAGGTAAGTCCAGCAGTATCAGGAGGTAAATGATTAGAAGTGCTCTTGCTCAGACTTGCATCAATTTTCGTGTGTTGCTTGTCATTTTAACTTCTATGGTGATTCAAGTGCTTTAAGATGACGAAAAGTATTCGTTTCTCTATCCTATACACTTTTACCCTTTGTACAGTCCAGTTGAGCCTATACGTTCGTTTCACAAACCCATTGGTGATCATTGCATATCCCCAGGGCGAAAGCGACGTCACTTCAAGAGTGGAAGAGTAAAAAAAAAATAGGAATTATGAAAAATTCACGGGTTAACCTTTGAGTGGTGAGATTCAAGTTGCATATCTAGCACACTTATTTAAAAATCTTAATTCTCAAAAGAAAGGAAAAGCTGGGATTTCAAAAAAAAAAGAGAAAGAGAAAAATCCAATCCTGGGCATCAAGAAAAAGCAAAGTGCCTGGTAAAAGCAAGGTCAATGCCCATTCAAATACTTGTACACTTGTGAATCATGTGTTTGATCTTGAAAATGCCCAAAAGACGGTATGATACCTTCGTATAGGTCACTAGTGAGATCTGGTTGTAAAAGAAAATCCCAAGGGAGATAAACTGTGAAAGATACTCCAGACTATGTCACATTTAGATGACGAAAACATAGACAAGATGTTGACGCGTCCTAACACGAGAGAGATGTTCTCCAAAGACTATCAATGCACTTCGAAGACTGAAGACGCTCTTTGAACCGGAAGGGACAAGATCGGCGGCAAACATGCAGTGGTCACCAATGTTAAACCCTTCGCGTATTCTGAGCCAAAAACAAGCATTTTTTCGGTCCTCAATCCTACCTACATTACAACCCTGAGAAGTCTTTTCTGATTAAAGCATTTGGATTAGCGTAGGGTTTAATGCTTAAGCTTAGCTCGAAGAAGTTCGAGCAAGATCATTTCTTTCTCATTTTTGCAAGGTTCTTGACTTGTAAACCCGGAGGAGATGAAGAAAATTTTGTGTCCAAAAAAAGACCTGACTCAGAGAGTGAGTCCCCCTTCGAAAACCATGTCCAAGCCCAACATTATGGTCCCGTAAAGACCTCCCGATTGATCTAAATGTATGCGCTGCGAACTATCCTGAAAACCCGGGTACAGGGTATTAAAAAATTCGAGTGCTCTTGTTGTGAAAAGACCAAGTCAAAAAATTGGTAAGAAGCCCTTTTCTGACAGAGACATTCCGATAGAATGCTCGAAAGCAAGCTTTGGTTGGAAACTTCAAATTGTTTAATCCAAAGATTTTCCTCACAATGATTATTGATCATCCTCGCATGCTTTAAGATGTTTTGAATAACCTCCAGCATCCTAAGTCATTTTGTATAATTGTACAGGTTAAAATGAACCTTTACTTGCATTATAACTATCATTACCTCAAGATGGCTAATATCCTTTCAAGTGAGGAATGAACTCTCAAGTTTAAGCTTCTATGAGACTCATGGTAGCCCTAGGTCCAAGAAGTACACTTTGCTTCATAATGAAGATCTTCAGAATCGTCTCTCTGTAAGATTTCAGTAGGTTTAAGCTTTCTGCAGGATGCCTGGAGTCCCCAGATCCCAGAATATCACCTCCCATGTCGAAAAGACAATCTTCAAAATCATCTTTCTGCGAGATTTCAGGTAACCCCTAAGTCCCAGAAAAATCCTATCAAAGTTTTCGTAGGTTTAGGCTTTCTGTAGGATACCTAGAGTCCCTAGATCCCAAAATGGCACCTCACATGTCAAAAGGATAATTTTCAGAACTAGCTTTCTGTAAGGTTCTAGGTAATCCCTAGACCCCGAATAGCTCATTTGGTAAGCCTAAAAGTTAGGCACATCTCACTTACATAGGCCCTAGTTGATTCCTCAAGGTATAGGATCAGCTTAGTATTCGACAATCCCTACAGAACGGATTCATCATCCATAGGTTCCTAGCAGAAAGGAGTCATATTCACGACTTGATCCCCCTAGTGGATCAAAATGTTCGACAATCCCTACAGAACGGGTGCGTCATCCATAGGTTCCTAGCAGAAAGGAGCCCTATTCACGGCCTGATCCCCCTGACAGATCAAAATGTTCGACAATCCCTACACAATAGGTGCGTCATCCATAGGTTCCTAGCAGAAATGAGTCCTATTCATGGCCTGATCCCCCCGACGGATCAAAATGTTCGACAATCCCTACAGAACGGGTGCGCCATCCATAGGTTCCTAACAGAGATGAGTCCTATTTATGGTTTGATCTACCATACGGATCAAAACTTCTGACAATCCCTAAAAGAATGGGTGCGCGTCATTCATAGGTTCCTGTCAAATATAGGAATCACACTTTGGTTTGGCCCACCATACATTCTAGAGTTTAACCGCCCTAGGATGCTCAAGAGACGGGCCCCTAGGTATCCACTTGAACCCGCTATACACCGCGCATGCCGTACGAGCATCAGGCAGGTAAGTAAAAGGTGAGCATCTCTATTCCGCCTCTCTCCTCTCACATCGGCAAAGATAGGGCAAAGCATTTACCAGCGGGACAAGAAAGATTAGATGTCAAGATTCATTTTTCTATTTCCCATGTCACGCCCCGCGTCCCAACGAGCGCGCCGACATCCCGCTAGCGTCGTTTCTTGCTACGAATGTACCCAGGATCAAACGACCTGCGATATGCGGTAGATGCAAGTGCACATGCGGAAGCGACATACACAACTCCATACCAACAGTTTTCTTTTCCGAACATAATGACTCAGGATGAAAAGAGGGATTTAAAACTTGTTTCATACATTCCTTAAGAACATCAAATACAGTACAAGATTACAACTTGTCATTTCCCAAAACACAACTTCCTTTAATAAAACAACGGTAGATGAAGTTTAACCCTACAGAGCTATATAGGCGTGTACATCCCAAAAATAAGAAAGCAGCTCTCTAAGACTTTAAAAAGAAACATCGTCGGGTAAGGTTAATGGTTCATCTACTTCAAAAGGGTATCTTCAAAAGTCAGTCCACAGTACTCCAGGGACCTCGTCATTCGGGACCTGAAAATGTTGGTCCCACGACGGGGTGAGATAAAATCTCAATAAGCTAACCCTAAACTCAAACTAGGCACTCAGTACGTCCAGATGCTACCTAACACATGCAATAGCCAACAAAACCCAAAATGCAACAACTGGCATGAAACAACTCAAGTAAACAAAGCTTTAACAGCAAATTTCAAAACCAGGCTAAACTTCGTACTTTGGCACTAGAACATTCATATCATAAACAGGGTGCTCACATTTAATATCCCCATAAATTCCATGATTAGGCCCGCGTCATATAGGCGCCTCAGGCATTTCCCATTACTTAGCCCGCGTCATAAAGGCGCATCAGGCATTTACCACATTACTCAATCCCGCGTCGTATAGGCGCCTCAGGCATTTTCCACTTTGGCCAATCCCGCGTCATATAGGCGCATCAGGATTCCATTAACCAATCCCGCTTCATATAGGCGCATCAGGATGCCATTCAACCAATCCCGCGTCATATAGGCGCATCAGGATTCCATGCTCACATAAATTCATCATTAAACACGTATGGCCAAAGACAATCAATTGAGCACATTAACAATTCTAGGCATCTATTAATATTTTGTCACGTGGTCATTATCATATTATTATAGCCAATTGCCAGATCAAATAGTCCACGTGCCCAATATTCCACATAAATAATCCACGTAAATATTCCACGTGCCAAATAATTCACATGCCAAATAATCTACGTGTCAAATACTCCACGTAAATATTCCACGTGCCAAATAATTCACATGCCAAATATACCTAGGCCTCGATTTCGAATTCTAGACGAACCAATCATTAATTCATCCTCTTGGCACACGGTCTAGGCAATATTAGGAGCATTAATCATTTTAATTAGGCAAAACCCCCAAGATTTCCTCATGGCCGAACACTCCTAGGCCTCAATCAATCAATTAAATCAAATTTTTCTTACAATGAAGCTCACAGCCGAACACACCATGGGCGAGTCAAGCATTTAAGCAAATCACTCAAGCGATTTTTCATTAAAGGACACTCCTATGCAAGCTAGGCTTCCATGGTTCACTCTTATCCAAACCCTTAGCATCACAAGCCTTCAAATAGCAATGGAATCAAGCCGTAGGACGACAACACCACTTCCGTTCTTCTAGGGAAAATTCGGCTAGACACAATTCATCGAAGATTCAATCACGAACTTTGCTAAATAACTACTCTAACACATCCTTCGGTAACCCAAGGTCCTAATAAGGGTTTAGAGTTAACTTACAAAGCTATCAAGCAAGCTAGGACGGCGAAGGAAGCGGCGAAGCTCGAGGTTCAAATCAAGGGAAAAGAGCTCGCGGCGCTCACCAACGAAGCTTGAAGACTGGCGAGGAGGGGAGTCAAGGCGGCGGTCGGCCGTGGGGGAGAGCGAGCGAGAGGGAGCCGAGAGTGTGAGGGAGAGGAAACGGCAAGAGAGAGAGAGAGAGAGAGAACGTGAGCTTGAGAGAAGGAGAAAAATGAGGGAAAATGGGAGAGAGAGACAGAGAGAGAGAGAGAGAGAGAGAGAGAGAGGGAAGATGAAGGGGGGTCGGCCGGTTGCCTCCAAGAAGAGGAGGAGAGCTTCAACCATTCAAAATCCAAAAGAGGGAGTAGTTGGAAAGAAGTACAAATGAATAGTGTAGTGGAATGACCATAGAGAGAGAGAGTTGGTCAAAGAGGTCAATCAAATCTCATCCAAATCTTGTCGCTCATTCAAGTCAACTCATCCATCCAATAATTCAAGGGGGGTAAATGACCAAACTACCCCCAAATTTTCGGCCAAGGCTAGGGTTAGGCAAATGTCCATTTTGCCCTTGTCTATTTTTAAAGGAATGGGTAATTATCTAGGTTAAAAGGGTAATTTCTTAACCATCGACCCAAACTTAATTTTCTAAATTCTAATGGACTAATCTTAATCTTAAGGATCCTCGACGAGGCGATGTCTAATTTGTTCCTGTTGTAATCCCCGAATTTTCCGGCCTCCAATCTCGAAGTCCAATCCATGGCTAAATTCAGTCGTCTGCCATTCCAGCGCGTCTCAGACTAACGGGCGGCTCTTAGGAGCTACGCGTATCGACCCGCAACCGACGTCGCGTTTAAAAGTTACTCGAGCCACGGCGGCTTTGGTTGTCATGTAATTGCGAGGGTCAATTGCTTGTCCCGTAGGTTACGATCGTTGGGAATTGGTTTATGTTAATTCGCAAATCATGCCATGGTCATACGGAATCACCCGTGAACCAATCGCACAACACTAGCAAATCATTCTAAAGCCATTCTTAGATCGACCTTTAGTGGTCCAAAATATTCCCTCGGCAATCCTTATGGTCAAATCATCGACTCGTGGTCAAGTTCTTTGGTCTACGTACTTTAATTCCTATCTAGCCATTCCCCTTTGGTTAGTCGACTCAAGAGTGATCAATTCTGAGCGAGATTTACTGGAATACATCGATAGACATTCAATCATTAACAAGCTTCGAGATGGGGTCGGAATTCAGGATGTCACAACTCTTCCCCCCTTACAAAAATTTCGTCCTCAAAATTTACATTACAACCACCTACTGAAACAAATGGGGGTGCTGACGCCTCATCGCTTCCTCGCTTTCCTAGGTGGCTCCTTCAGTCCTAGGGTGCTCCCAAATCACCTTCACTAACGGGATCGTTTTGTTCCTTAAGACTTGCTCCTTCCTGTCCTCGATCCTAACAGGCCTTTCCACATACGACACTCGATCGTCCACTTCTATCACTTCATGGTCCAGCACATGAGTCGGGTCCGGTTCATACTTCCTCAGCATCGACACATGGAATACATTGTGAGCCTACGATAAACTTGGCGGCAAGGCGAGTCTATAGGCCAGAGTTCCAATCTGTTCTAATATTTCAAAAGGGCCTACGTATCTCGGACTCAGCTTTCCCTTCTTTCTAAACCGAGATAGTCCTCGCATCGACGACACTTTCAGGAAATCATGGTCTCCCACCTAAGAT
Source organism: Rhodomyrtus psidioides (assembly GCA_021437785.1). Lineage (NCBI taxonomy): Eukaryota > Viridiplantae > Streptophyta > Magnoliopsida > Myrtales > Myrtaceae > Rhodomyrtus > Rhodomyrtus psidioides. The sequence continues at coordinate 3,207,438 of JAILYB010000058.1, read as the reverse complement.
TCCAAAGGCCTGCGCCGCTTATCGGCATAGCTTTTATGGCGACTCTGCGCAGTTTTCAATCTCTCTCTGATGACCTTTACTGCCTCCATCGACTGTTCTACTAACTCTGGGCCTGTTATACTTTTTTCACCAACCTCATCCCAACATACCAGAGTTCTGCAAGCTCTACTATACAGTGCCTCAAAAGGTGCCATACCGATACTCTGCTGGTAACTGTTGTTATAGGCGAACTCTACCAAGTGCAACTGGTCTTCCCAACCTCCTTTGAAATCTATCATACAGGCTCTTAGCAAATCCTCCAACGTCTGAATCGTCCTTTCTGACTGTCCGTCCGTCTGAGGGTGATAGGCCGTACTATACTGTAGTCTCGTCCCCAAAGCCTCTTGTAGGCTTTTCCAAAATGAAGCGGTGAACTTGAGATCTCTATCTAAAGTGATTGTTACGGGGACTCCATGGAGACGAACTACGTACCTCATGTACAATTCTGCATTCTTATCCATGGCGAAATCCTTTCTCACTGCCAGGAAATGCGCGGACTTAGTCAATCTATCCACTATTACCCATATCGAGTCATGTCATTTCTGACTTCTCGGTAAGCCCATCACAAAGTCCATAGTGATGTGTTCCCATTTCCACTCGGAATCTCCAAGGGCTGCAACATTCCACCAGGCTTACAATGCTGTGCTTTAACTTGCTGGCACATCAGACACTTAGCCACATGCTTGGCGACGTCTATTTTCATTCCGTTCCACTAGTAATGCTGACGCAGATTCTGATACATTTTGGTGCTACCCGGATGAATACTGTAGTTGCTCCTATGAGCTTCCGAAAAGATCCTTTCCTTTAACTCCTCGTCATTGGGTATACATAGGCGTCCTCGAAACTTCAGAACTCCATCCTCTGCACTTGAAAGTCAGGTTTTCTTTTCGCGGCATCCATCTCCAGGACCTTTTGGAGGTCAGGGTCCCTAGACTGCGAAGCTTTAACCTTTTCCTGGATTTTCGGTTCGATTCTCAACGTAGCTAGCAGACTCGACAATTGGCAAATCTCAAACTTGAACTCTGAATCCCTTATTCCTTCCAATAGAGTCCATTCTTTAACCATTATGTATGCGATGCTCGATTTCCGACTAAGTGCATCCGCAACCTTATTTGCCTTCCCAGGGTGGTACAGAATGTCACAATCATAATCCTTGAGTAACTCCATCCATCGACGTTGCCTCATGTTCAACTCCTTTTGGGAAAACAGGTAATTCAAACTATGATGGTCCGTATAAATCTGAAACCTTTCCCCACACAAGTAGTGCCTCCAAATTTTCAACACGAAGATGATAGCTGTCAATTCCAAATCGTGCGTCGGGTAGTTCATCTCGTGAGGTCTTAACTGTCGCGATGCGTAAGCAACAACTCTTCCATGCTGCATCAGGACGCATCCCAATCCCTTTAGGACGCATATCTATAAATCTCATAACCTCCAGGCCCAGGTGGAATCGTCAATACTGGTGCAGTCGTCAAACGATGCTTGAGTTCTTGAAAACTCCTTTCATACTTATCCGTCCACTCAAACCGGGTATCCTTCTTTGTCAACCTCGTCAAAGGAGTGGCTATAGAGGAGAATTTTTCCACAAACCTCCGGTAGTGGCCTGCCAAACCTAGAAAGCTTCGGACCTCTGTTACTGACGTAGGTCTAGGCCAATTCGTTACGGCCTCAATCTTTGTTGGGTCCACTGAAATCCCATTTCCAGAGATGACATGTCCAAGGAACGCAACCTTATTAAGCCAAAACTCACACTTACTGAACTTGGCGTAAAGTGAGTGTTCCCTCAATGTCCGTAGAACTGTACTCAGTTGCTTCTCATGCTCCTCAGGGCTCTTCGAATAAATCAAAATGTCATCTATGAAGACAAAAACGAACTGGTCCAGGTATTCCTTGAACACTCGGTGCATCAAGTCCATGAAAGCAGCTGGGGCATTAGTCAATCCAAATGGCATGACTGTAAACTCATAATGCACATACCTTGTCCGAAAGGCAGTCTTTGGTATATCCTCCTTCTTAATCCTCAGTTGGTGATAACCCGTCCTCAGGTCTATCTTGGAGAATATAGATGCTCCTTGTAGTTGATCAAACAGGTCGTCTATCCTTGGCAACGGATATTTGTTCTTGATCGTCACCTGATTCAATTGCCTATAATCGATGCACAAACGCAAGGATCAATCCTTATTTCTTACAAATAGGACTGGCGCTCCCCAAGGCGAAGCGCTCGGACGAATAAATCCTTTGTCCAGCAACTCTTTCATTTGAACCTTCAATTCCTTTAACTCCGATAAGGACATCATATAGGGCGCCTTTGAGATCGGCTCTGTTCTAGGAGCTAACTCAATCACAAACTCTATTTCCCTTTCTGGCGGCAACCCTGGTAACTCTTGAGGAAAGACATCTGAAAAATCACACACCACAGCTATGTCCTCTAGCTTGGGTTCCTCCATCATCGGGTCAACCACAGTAGCTAAGTACGCTTAACACCCATCATCCAACAACTTGGTCACCTCAAGTGATGAAACTAAAGGAATCGAGGTTCCTCCTCGACTTCCTACGAACTCGAATCTAGGGTGATCATTCCGATGGAAATGGATCACCCTGCTACCACAATCAACAATAGCTCGCTGCTTACTCAGCCAATCCATTCCCATAATCACGTTAAAGTCATACATGGCCAGCACTGCTAGATCTATTCGTTCCTCACTACCACTCATGACTATCTTACAGTCCGCACAACCTAGCGAGACTAACACTTTATCCTTTAACGGGGTAGTAACATGCAATATCATATCCAGCGGTTTCAATTCAATCCCAACCAAATCAGCAAACTGAGCAGATATGAACGAATGCGATGCTCTAAGGTCAAACAAAGCATAGGCAGCATGATTGCATAAGGTAACCGTACCTGTGACCATGCCAGGTGCCTGCTCCACCTCTCTGCGTGCCACAGCATACACTCTTCCTTGTGCTGGCGGTCTGTTCAAGTTGCCCTGTGGGGCTCCCGCCGGTGGTCCTGCTGGCGGTCGCTGTCCTTGGAATTGAGGGCCTGGGGCTTGATTCGGGCAAGTCCTTATCTGGTGACCCAGCTGGCCACACTTGAAGCAAGCACCCGTCTTACTCGGGAAGGGTCCATTCCCATGCCTCCTCCCACACAGGAGACAGTTCCAATTCGTCTGGCGAGCTGCCTTCCCAATGTCCTTCTTAACTAGAGGGACAAAGCGTCCGTTGCTTGACATTGGCCTCTTGCCAAACTGGCGATTATCCCTAGCAGGAGTAAACCGCGATACAGGGGCGGTCCTCCTTTCTCTCATGTCCCGCTCAACCAACTGGCCCCTTTCATAAATTGCATCATACCCCTGCAAATCCAACAGCACCAACTGGCTGCGAAGATCAGGTCTCAGTCCATCTCTAAACCTTCTTGCCCTATCCTCGGGATTCTCAACCATCCTCGGGGCATACTTAGACAATCTTGCAAACGCAGCCTCATACTGCTCGATGGTCATCTGATTCTGGCGAAGGTTTTGGAAATCCACTAGCTTCTGTTCTTGTGCTGCTTTCGAGAAATACTTTGCGTTAAAGACCTCAGAGAAGACGGTCCAGGTTGGCACCGTACCTTCAGGGAAAACTCTTCCCTTGGTGGCCTTCCACCAGTCATTCGCCGTTCCACGGAGTTGATAGACTGCTAAGGTCACTTTTTCAGCCTTAGTGCACCCTAAAACCTCAAAGGTTTTCTCCAGTTCAGTAGTCCACTTAGGGGCAGCCTCAGGATCCCCTGTGCCGTCAAACTTAGGCGGCTTCAGCTTCATGAAGTGTTCTACCAGTTGACCCATCCCACAATTTCCAGCACCTTGGGCATTATCACCATCATTGCCCTGACCATTGTTCCCATTATTACCATTGTTTCCATTTGCCAGATTGGCAGCAGCGACGGCAGCTACCGCTGCTTGAGCAACATCAGCATCTCTTTCCTCGGCCTGTCTGCCCATCAGGTTTCCAATTTCTTCTAGTATCCTCATGACCCCATCATACCTAGGGTCCTCTACCACTGGTGGCCTAGAGCTAGACGCTCTCCCTGCACCTTTGGTTCGGTTGCTCATCTCGCTAAGCCTCACAACACCTGAGCCACTATAATTCCATCTAGGAATTAGAGACCTAAGCAATCTACTTAAGTCTAGCAAGGCTATGCTACTCTTACAACAGCAATCACAATCAAGTACCCATTACTCAAGCAACCATCAGAAGCATCACAACCAGAAAACCACCATCTTACCTCGAGTCCAAACGCATCTGCAACTTAGTGAAATCACAATCAACGATCCAATCAAACATTCAGCAAACAACACCTAGTGGCAAGTACGAAGTCTTATAGCCCTAGAATCGCACAAGGTGATGTCAATTCGATATGCCAATCACAAGCGCCATTCATATGTCATGCATTTCATGCCTACTCTAACGAAACCCTAAGATCTCGCTACCCATTCATCCTCAAAGTCATCACACCTTATTACTCCAGTTTTCAACCAACTTGGATCGAGCCAACCTCGCTCTGATACCAAACAAACGGGGATGTCACGCCCCGCGTCCCAACGAGCGCGACGACATCCCGCTAGCGTCGTTTCTTGCTACGAATGTACCCAGGATCAAACGACCTGCGATATGCGGTAGATACAAGTGCACATGCGGAAGCGACATACACAACTCCATACCAACAGTTTTCTTTTCCGAACATAATGACTCAGGATGAAAAGAGGGATTTAAAACTTGTTTCATACATTCCTTAAGAACATCAAATACAGTACAAGATTACAACTTGTCATTTCCCAAAACACAGCTTCCTTTAATAAAACAACGGTAGATGAAGTTTAACCCTACAGAGCTATATAGGCGTGTACAACCCAAAAATAAGAAAACAGCTCTCTAACACTTTAAAAAGAAACATCGTCGGGTAAGGTTAATGGTTCATCTACTTCAAAAGGGTATCTTCAAAAGTCAGTCCACAGTACTCCAGGGATCTCGTCATTCGAGACCTAAAAATGTTGGTCCCACGACGGGGTGAGATAAAATCTCAATAAGCTAACCCTAAACTCAAACTAGGCACTCAGTACGTCCAGATGCTACCTAACACATGCAATAGCCAACAAAACCCAAAATGCAACAACTGGCATGAAACAACTCAAGTAAGCAAAGCTTTAACAGCAAATTTCAAAACCAGGCTAGACTTCGTACTTTGGCACTAGAACATTCATATCATAAACAGGGTGCTCACATTTAATATCCCCATAAATTCCATGATTAGGCCCACGTCATATAGGTGCCTCAGGCATTTCCCATTACTTAGCCCGCGTCATAAAGGCGCATCAGGCATTTACCACATTACTCAATCTCGCGTCATATAGGCGCATCAGGAATTCTTATTTCTCGAGCCCGCGTCGTATAGGCGCCTCAGGCATTTTCCACTTTGGCCAATCCCGCGTCATATAGGCGCATCAGGATTCCATTAACCAATCCCGCGTCATATAGGCGCATCAGGATGCCATTCAACCAATCCCGCGTCATATAGGCGCATCAGGATTCCATGCTCACATAAATTCATCATTAAACACATATGGCCAAAGACAATCAATTGAGCACATTAACAATTCTAGGCATCCATTAATATTTTGTCACGTGGTCATTATCATATTATTATAGCCAATTGCCAGATCAAATAATCCACGTGCCCAATATTCCACTTAAATAATCCACGTAAATATTCCACGTGCCAATTAATTCACATGCCAACTAATCTACAAGTCAAATACTCCACGTAAATATTCCACGTGCCAAATAATTCACATGCCAAATAATCTACGTGTCAAATACTCCACGTAAATATTCCACGTACCAAATAATTCACATGCCAAATATACCTAGGCCTCGATTTCGAATTCTAGACGAACCAATCATTAATTCGTCCTCTTGGCACACGGTCTAGGCAATATTAGGAGCATTAATCATTTTAATTAGGCAAAACCCCCAAGATTTCCTCATGGCCGAACACTCCTAGGCCTCAATCAATCAATTAAATCAAATTTTTCTTACAATGAAGCTCACAGCCGAACACACCATGGGCGAGTCAAGCATTTAAGCAAATCACTCAAGCGATTTTTCATTAAAGGACACTCCTATGTAAGCTAGGCTTCCATGGTTCACTCTTATCCAAACCCTTAGCATCACAAGCCTTCAAATAGCAATGGAATCAAGCCGTAGGACGACAACACCACTTCCTTTCTTCTAGGGCAAAATCGGCTAGACACAATTCATCGGAGATTCAATCACGAACTTTGCTAAACAACTACTCTAACACATCCTTCGGTAACCCAAGGTCCTAATAAGGGTTTAGAGTTAACTTACAAAGCTATCAAGCAAGCTAGGACGGCGAAGGAAGCGGCGAAGCTCGAGGTTCAAATCAAGGGAAAAGAGCTTGCGGCGCTCACCAACGAAGCTTGAAGACCGGCGAGGAGGGGAGTCAAGGCGGCGATCGGCCGTGGGGGAGAGCGAGCGAGAGGGAGCCGAGAGTGTGAGGGAGAGGAAACGGCAAGAGAGAGAGAGAGAGAATGTGAGCTTGAGAGAAGGAGGAAAATGAGAGAAAATGAGAGAGAGAGAGAGAGAGAGAGAGTGAGAGAGTGAGAGTGAGGGAAGATGAAGGGGGGTTCGGCCGGTTGCCTCCAAGAAGAGAAGGAGAGCTTCAACCATTCAAAATCCAAAAGAGGGAGTAGTTGGAAATAAGTACAAATGAATAGTGTAGTGGAATGACCATAGAGAGAGAGAGTTGGTCAAAGAGGTCAATCAAATCTCATCCAAATCTTGTCGCTCATTCAAGTCAACTCATCCATCCAATAATTCAAGGGGGGTAAATGACCAAACTACCCCCAAATTTTCGGCCAAGGCTAGGGTTAGGCAAATGTCCATTTTTCCCTTGTCTGTTTTTAAAGGAATGGGTAATTATCTAGGGTAAAAGGGTAATTTCTTAACCATCGACCCAAACTTAATTTTCTAAATGCTAATGGACTAATCTTAATCCTAAGGATCCTCGACGAGGCGACGTCCAATTTGTTCCTGTTGTAATCCCCGAATTTTCCGGCCTCCAATCTCGAAGTCCAATCCATGGCTAAATTCAGTCGTCTGCCATTCCAGCGCGTCTCAGACTAACGGGCGGCTCTTAGGAGCTACGCGTATCGACCCGCGACCGACGTCGCGTTTAAGAGTTACTCGAGCCACGGCGGCTTTGGTTGTCATGTAATTGCGAGGGTCAATTGCTAGTCCCGTAGGTTACGATCGTTGGGAATTGGTTTAGGTTAATTCGCGAATCATGCCATGGTCATACGGAATCACCCGTGAACCAATCGCACAACACTAGCAAATAATTCTAAAGCCATTCTTAGATCGACCTTTGGTGGTCCAAAATATTCCCTCGGCAATCCTTATGGTCAAAGCATCGACTCGTGGTCAAGTTCTTTGGTCCACGTACTTTAATTCCTATCTAGCCATTCCCCTTTGGTTAGTCGACTCAAGAGTGATCAATTCTGAGCGAGATTTACTGGAATACATCGATAGACATTCATTCATTAATAAGCTTCGAGATGGGGTCGGAATTCAGGATGTCACATCCCAGTAGAGTCGATCTAGACTAAGGTGTCACCGGTCTTTGAGAGAAACCTCTCGCGAGATTCTACTCAAAGATGGGCAGCTGTTGACACCAAATTTTGGATCAGCCTTTTTTAGCTTATCTTTAGAAAATTCATATAAAGTCAAAAATTTGTAAAATCAACTTTGGTGGCCTTGACCAAGCCTACGGAACCATTTTTGACAAAAAAAAATTTATTTTTCGTATTTTTAGTATTTTTGGAAATTAGAAAAATACTTGAAAATTCAAGAAAAATAGCATTTGAGGTCACAAAAATATGAAAAAATAGTCATTATTTTTATTTTAAATCCCTTGTCTTTTTGACCTCACAAAAAGTCCAAAATCAAATTTAATTTTATGTGTTCCTTTGTTACACATATGATTAAATTTGGTAAAAAAATGTCAATTGAGTCTTTTAATTTAAAATTTTGGCATTTTTTAGGACCTTGACATTCAATCTAATTGTCCCTTAGTGCAATTTAACCCAATTATTCTCGCATATTGCTTAATTGCATGAATTGGGCAAAATTGTGTACTAAACTGCATTTTAATCCTTGAAATTTGGGCATAATTGAAAGTACTTTCAATTCAAGGACTACCATTACAAATTGAAATCACTACCCAATGCTCTTCACCATTTTGAATCGATTGGCATAGGTAATTTGGTCCAATTTGATCATTTGAACCTTCAATTTCACGTTTTGCTCAATTCCAATTAAATGAAAATTTGGGGTTTTTGTTGAAATTGATATGAACTTTTGGGCAAAATCACATTTTTAGATAAAATTCATGCCCTAAATTAGATTCTGAGGTCCAATTGCAAAAATTTCCTATTAATTTGGGTTTAATTTGAAAAATTACAATTCGAAACCGGTTCAGACCGATCAGACCGGCGGTCGGACCGGTCGAACCGGTACGCTACAGTGCCTTCTTCCCCAAAGCTTCCCGCGCCATTTGCAGACTTGGAAGGTGAACTTTGATGGCGAAATTGGATCATAAATAGTCTTCAATTGGTAAAATTGGTGGAGGCATTTTGTTGGCCGTGAAGTCCTCTGTCGAACGAGACCGGTCCGACGACTTGGGTCTACCGGAGCATCGCTGGCGACGGCTGTGAAAGCATCGGCCATTTTCGGCACAAGGTGCAGTCAATGCACACTAAATTCACGCCAAATGTGATCACCGGAGGTCCCGAACGGATTTGCCATTCCATGCCCGTCGATTACCAGTCGTCAGTGACCATTTCGCACGTGTTTTCACGTGCAGAGGTCACCTACCCTCCTTTCCCCGATTAGGGGCCAGAATTCCAAATAAATAAAAAGGCTATTGGATCATCTAAAGTGTTAGTTGGTAGATTCAGTTGGAAGGGACGAACAGAATCAACAGAGAGAGAGAAGGAGAGAGAGAGAGAGCTCACATTCCCTCACGGTGGTCGAAGGTCTGAGCTCGGATTTACAGAGCGTGGGTTGGGCCTTCCCAGGCTAAACCAAAGCTCGACAAGGTCGTCAGGAGGCTGCCCATACTGGGAGGAAGCGATCGCCGTCGACCGCGCAAGCTGAAACCACGAAAACAGGTGATTCTGGTCTTCAAGCTTTCGCACTGTGCGTTAATGGAGGAACTCGATTTCGACCTTTATTCTACAAGTTAGGGTAGGCGTTTTACTCTTCAAGCATCCCTAACCATCATTGCATCTTCATTTTGCATCGACTTCGCTTGAATACCTCGAATCGAGTCTTCAAAATTAGCCTCCATAGCCGGTCCTTGTTCGTTCTTGCCTAACCAAATCTAGGCCGTGCGAGCTCAATCGGAGCTCGAGGTAAGTGTTCTGAACCTCTATTGATGATATCCTGTGACTGAATTGCCATGGTTTGGAGTGAATCGTGCGATCGAACTTCCATGGTCGTACTCGGCATGTTGCGTGATACTCGTGATTTCGTGAATTAGATGCCATAATTCTTAGATATGTTGAACTAGAGATTGTTGCGAGTCGATTGGTGTTGGTTTCGCGCGATTTCGTTAAGATCCCACCATTGGATCATCGTCAGAGAAGCTCGGCCGTTCATTCCGTCAGAGTCGCGAGGTTGAAGACGAAGCTGACGTGGCAGGTCAACGAGTCAGCGTTCCTAGGTGGCAGTCGGCCATTGGTCCATGTGTTAGTCTTGTCAGCACGGCCGTTGGGGTCTGTTATTCGAATAAATAGATAGGACAGCTCAGATAAATCGAGTCTAAATTCTAGTGACCGTCCGATTAGTAATTAGGTTTATCCGAAAAATGTTTTAAAATGAGAAAATAAAAATGAGTCGAAACGGTGCCGTTTAGATCAGTGGTAGTACGGTGTCGTTTAGGTTAATGAGGATGGACGGTCCAGATCGAGTCCTGCCTTCTAATCCTAACCGTAGGTTTTAGTAGGTTGATCAGACGGCTCTGGTCGAGTTTTCGTTCCATCTAGGCCGTAGGTTTTAGTAATCTGATCAAGCGGTCGTGGATTAGCCACGCGGTTCAATAGGAACCTTCGGATCAAGTCTGGATAATCCAAAAATAAAAAGAGCTGATACGGCGTCGTTTTGAGTCGTGTGTCGCGCGGGTCTGGGTCTGAGCCGGGTTCCGACCTGAATGGGTTGAGTCGACCGGTCTGAATTATTTTTTTAATAAAAAATTTAGAAAATGATTTAAAAAATAAAAAAAATCGGAAAAATCCTTGAAAATCCTAAAAAATCATAGAAAATCCTAGAAAATCCTAAAACAATATATGAAAAATTGTGGAAAAATCCTAGATACTTCAGAGATTTCCAAAAATTGAGGATTAACCACTCGTCTACATGAACTCCTAGATTTAGGATTCGTACCCCACTCGTCTGCATGAATCTTAAGACTAGATAAATCATTCAATTTAGGTGCCGAAAGGGCGTCAACTCTGACAGTTGGCGTAACAAAGTCCTCGATCCCATTTCTCTGGTTTCCGCAGAATCGAATAGATAGCTCCTAACTATTCGATAGGGTTTCCGATCATACCCTCCACGAAACGATTGGTGGCGACTCCTTGGCATGTACACGTATCACATGTCACTAGAGCACACCGAAGGTTGACCACGTATATCCAGCCGTTGCGGTTTGGGTAATGGACCTTGGGAGAAGCCCGCGTCCGATCAGGCAACATCGGACGGCCCATTAGCCCTCGAGAGCCCCGCAGCGCTCGAGACGGGTCGCAACAGTGCTCTCGAGCTAGACTCTCCTCTAGTGTTCCAACCTCGGTTGCTCATCTCGCTAGTTTCCACAAACCTGAACCACTACAATTCCATTCAAGAATTAGAGTCCTAAGTCACTCACTTAAGTCTAACAACTCCAGGCTACTTATCACCTCAACAATCACAGCTAGCCATTCATCACAACTCAAACAATCAGAGGCATCACAACAAGGAGATTTCACTCATACCTCAGGTCTAGACGCATCTGCGTATTAGCAAAATCGCAACCATCTTTCAAGCATATCAATAGATCACAACCAGTCATGCCTGAACACAATGCCAATCACAAGAACCAATTCATATGTCATGCATTTCGTGCCTAACTCTAGCAAATCCCCATAGAGTTTCACTACCCAACCATCCTATAGTCACCACTCTTTATCACTCCAGACATCAAAAAGATTGGATCGAGCTAGCCTCTCGCTGATACCACTTAAACGGTGATGTCACGCCCTAACCCCGGCGGGCACGCCAACATCCCACACGGCCGTCAATATAAATAGGATGACCTAGGATCCGACGGCTAACTCGTAGAGTGTGATATGGTAAGCACATGTGGAAGCGAAAACAAAATCCCAGACATAATAACAAACATAAGGTGACTTAGGATTTAAAAGCCAACACACTTTGCTTTACAAAATAAAAGGGTCTATTACAATAAAAGGGGGTAGGGCGCAGAGGAAGGCACTATAGGACCACAAAAGAGAATTCTCATAAAGAAATTCATAAACTAGACAGACTCATCTTCATCTTCCTCTTCTTCATCTTCTTCTTCATCTAGGCACCTTTAGGGCTTTGGGTCTGAAATTGTTGGTCCCACGACGGGGTGAGATAATAATCTCTATAAGTTAACCCTAACACTAAGCTAGACTAATGGTACCTCCAAGCACGTTTGAAAATATGCAAGTTTTGGAAAAATGCTTTTCACACCTGACATTCAAGCAATTGGCATAATAAAGCAACTCAGGCATATCAAGCATCAGGTTCATTTCTTTCATACTTTCACTTTCCAATCTGAGTTTCTCAAGCCATACAGGCATAATAAACATTCCATGCACTCTAGGCATCCTAGGAATTCCAACCAATACAAGCATACAGACTCGGAAACATATCAAGAACCATGTTTCAGTCTTTTATCTTCTTTATGCCCACCGATTGCCGCCCTACTTGGGGCCGCGAGATGATTCAGTCAATCACATGACTCTCGACGTCTTATCGAGATGATTCGGTCATCATGACTCTCGCTGCGAGATGATTCGATCTCTATAGCGACTCTCGACACTCCGCGCCATCGAGATGATTCGGTCGACTATAGGACTCTCGCGTCCGGACCTAGAGATGATTCGGTCGCTACCTAACTCTCGATTCTTACAGCCTTCGAGATGATTCGGTCAAGGTAGGACTCTCTAGCCGCAAGACCTCGTCAGGTCATTGGGAGTAACTCCCTCCCCAGCTCAATGCATTGGCCATAAAACATCATTGAGGACCATTTCATTAATCCAAATTTCACAATCACAGGCAAATTCATGCCATCGCCATTTAAGGCACTCATTCAAGCACATCCAGTTCATCAATTAAAACAAGCCATTCGGCCATCATACACATGCACCTTGTCACACTATGCATCATTCGACACCAATTGCGAAACCGAACAATAAAGTCCTCGATTGGATCCCAATTAATTAACACATGCCCATTTTCTCACATAGCATTTCATCATCAAACAATCATAGCATCAACTAGACACTCCCTAGGCATGTTTAAGGAACATTCAATCAAGAAAAGTCATCAATGACCCCAATCCGCAGGACTACACACCACGACCAGGTTCATTCTCATGAAAATTACAATTTTTTTTATTTAATTTTTGGGAAAACAAACTTTAGAATCTTGTTCTTCAAGATCTTACAGTTGTGTGGGCAAAAATGGTACTCAATTTGGACATCGGATGACTTAGAACGACTCGTTTTAAAAACGCTACGCGCTGAAAACGGGATTGCATAGCTTTCGGGTCCCTCATTTTTTTCACACCAAAAACTGCCCGTTGAACCCTTTCAATTCCACCAAAATTCCACCCTTTAGTGACTCAACATCCTAACAAAAGGTTAGAAGTCATCTTACATAGCTAATTAAGCCAACAAACTCCTCCGAGCACAGCAACAACCTTCGGATCACAATCTGTCCAAAGCAGGTCAAATTCTGTTCCAACAAGTTTCCATACAAACCGACCATCAAAACTCCAATCTAACTCATCTATCCTTCGCTAACATGTAATATCATGTATTAGGGTGTCTTACCAACTAGTTTCGAGGCAAGGCAACACCTCGGCGGACCTCAAAAGCTCACGGATCCTTTACCGGTCGGAGGAGGCAGAATCTGTTCGGTAAAGACCACCTCAAATCAGCCATAAAACTCATTCTAAAACCCTCTATTTGTAGCCATAAACCATTTGAACATAGTACTAGATGTTATGAAGCTCTCCTAAAATATTTGAGGTCATTTGGAATTTCTAAGAGCTAGAACCAACACTTCTCCTCAGCTAGCTCAGAATCCGTCCGCTTTTCTTCCAAAAATCACCATAAATTAACCAGACCTCCAAAAATCATGAAACCAACGGAAAAATGTCAAGGATATCTTGAACTAACCTGTTGTAGTCGACGACGGCGAGGAGATGATGGGACAGGCCGGTTGTACGGACCGAACAGGGGGCTCAGAAATTGTCTTCCGGCAGTTTTTTGGTAAGAAGGAAAAAGAGAGAAAAACCAAAGGGAAATGGTGGGAGAGTGTCATCCACGACCAAAGGAATTTAAATTGGGTGTTTCACACATATAATTGAGGCAAAGAGTGACAAGATGGGATTAGATGGGTATTTAATGCCAAGTTAACCCTAGCTTGACACTTGTCTTTGCACCAATTATTGATCTAATGGCCATTGACCCTCATTGACTTTCCTTGCCTTCTTCTCCAAGTATTTTCGGCAGCCTCTAAGTGTGGGAGAAATGACCATTTTTGTCCTTCCAACTTTCTTAAGGCAAAGATAAATGGGCGAGGGGTACAACGGTCATTTGTCATTTTTTGTCCGAAACTTCATTTTTTTCACTTTGAATAGCCATTGGCTGGAAGACGTCAAATTCTTTTTCCAATTTTGAAATTCTTCATTTCCATTTGCCAATTTGAGCTTCCATTTCATGATCGTTCACTCGTCGATCGTGTCTTCAGTTTTTCTCAAACTAACGGGCGACTTTTGCAGTCGCTACGCGTATCGACTCTGTGACACTCGTCACACTTAGGACAACTCAAGTTACGACGACTTTGGTTGTCATGTAATTGCGAGGGTTCATTACTAGTTCCGATGGTCTTGATCGTCATTGTTCGATTTAGGAAAACTTCGCAAATTATACATTGGTTAAACGGCATCACCCATGTTCCAAACGTATAATGCTAGCAATGGATTCCTTAATCGTTATTTGATCGGCCTTTAATGGTTCTAAATGTTCCCTTGGCAATCCTTTTGGTCAAAGCGTCATTTCCTTTTTCGAGTTTCCCAGGTCCACGTACTTGTCATGCGTTAGCCTTTCCCTTTCTGGTCAGTTAACTCGAATTGATCAGGTCCGAACGAGATAAAACTGAAATACATCGATAGATACTTCTCATTCCATAGTCTCAAAATGGCAGGAATCCAGAATGTCACACTCCACGTCATCATTGTCACGCCCCGAACCCATCGAGCTCACGTACATCCCACCACGCCATTGATCTTCAATTATCTCCCAGGATCCATCGGCCAATCATAAAAACAACTTCCAAAGAAACGATATCGCAGCGGCCATAAAACTCTCTCCATACAAATTACAATGAGATGACTCAGGACAAAGGGTATACTTCCCTTATTTCTAAAATTCTCCTTCCAAGTTAAGACAGGCAAGTACCCATAATTCAATTACTAAATCCTCAAGATTCGTATACAATTCCTAAGGCCACAAAAGACATAAAACCATTCATCCCATTACTTCATCGAGAGCTCATCCTCATCTCGCCTGTACTTCTGTCTTTAAAGACCTGAAAAAGTTAATCCCCCACTGGGGTGAGATATATATATCTCAGCAAGTGAAACCTAGCCCTATACCTCAATACCAGTCCCACCAGATCATACACAAATGCCCTTCAAAATGCAGAGTAACAAGCAATGCAATGGCACCAGGCATCTCACAAGACAACATCAATTACAGACATGACATTCAATATAAACAATCACGCTCAATCACAGGGTCTCATACCCAAGCACAAATATTCAAGTATGCCACAACTGTCTCTTTCTCAACCATCCACATACTCCACTGGCCACTCCTGCCACCTGACACCGCCGGGGTCTCACTAGACCAAATGGTGTCTACACTCCAGGCTTACAGCCACTCTATGCCGTCGGGGTCTCACTAGACCAAATGGCATTCACATTTTCAATCTCAATGTCACAAAGTACTCTGACCATACATTTGCATCAGGGCACCAAGCCAATTACGATGCAAAAGGGGCACCAAGCCATGGTCATTCATTTCTCCGATACCGCCGGGGTCTCACTAGACCAAATGGTATCCACACGTTTCTATTTTATTTTACCAACCTCCGATACCGCCGGGGTCTCACTAGACCAAAAGGTATCCTCACGATTTCATTCAATTTTATCACTCTCCGATACCGACGGGGTCTCACTAGACCAAATGGTATCCTCACGCCTTTCTCATCATCACAATGCCATCACCATACTCAATGGATTCACAATGCCATCACAACATTCACGATTCAGTTCATAAGAATTACCAGGCATTCCTTTCACTCAATAAATAATCCAGCTGAGTCCAGGCATTCAGAGAAAGGATTAGATAACACTTACCTTAAGCAATCAGCAAAGGCCCTAGCCAATCGGCCTTCCTCAACTCTACAAGCGTATGGCCAACCCAAGTTCACGAGCCGTCCTAGGAAATTCATCCATTTCTAATAAAAGTTCCATCAATTCTCACTTCCATCGCGCCAATACTTTAATAACATATACAACACCTTAATCTCATGTCATTACAGTGTTGAATCATTGACCATGAGCATATAAAGTATCGTCCTATCAAAGGTAACTCATCATAAACTTCATTTCCTCAAATCTGCCCTTTTCTTAGCCCCACGACCAGCTTCAATCTCACGAAAACTGCAATTGGTCTACTGACGTTTTGAGAAAAAAAATTCTATGATCTTAAACTTCAAGATCTTACGGACACGTAGGCGAAAACGGTGCTCAATTCGGATATCGGACGACTTAGAACGGCTCAATTAAAAATCAGCGCGCGTTGTGGGAGAATTAGTCGGCCCTTCACGTTTTTCACTTAAACAGCCCTTAAATCACTTCTAATTTTCAATCCACTTCACATAATTCCCACTAACATCTTCATCAACACCTTAAGTAGCCTTTTGAGTCATTTTGAAGTAAAAATATCCATCAAAGAACCCCCATCAAGTTCACCCAAAACAGAACAGCAACACAACAAATTCTGTTTTGATTCCAATCAGATATTTCAATCCAAAACTCAACCCTATGTTCCAATTTTTCACAAAATAATCTCTCTAAAACCTCAATATATGTGTTAAGGAGGCTCACCAAGAGTTTTGGAGCAAAAACATCTCTTTTGGTCTTCCGTTCACCCCGTTCCCTTTCGGCGCGCAAAAGGTCAGAATCTGTCCAAATTTGGTCACCCACAATCAGCCATGAAAATCTATTTTAACACCACCAAAATTGTGAAAAAAGCTCATCCAACATGAGTATTAGATGTTATGAAGATCTCACAAAAATTTTGAGGTCATTTGGAATTTCTAAGAGGGAAAACCATAACCTTCTCTCAGGTCGCGCGGAATCCGTCCGCTTTTCTTTCAAAAATCTCTATAAATCAACCAGACCTCCTAAAATCACGAAACCAACGGGCACATGTCAAGGACACATAGATCTAACCTGTGGAAGTCGAATCACCTCAAAAGACCACCGGGAAAGCCTGCTCGAGCTCTCCGAACAGCAAGCACAGAAACTGTCTTTCTGGAGCAGTTTTGCTAGAGTGGAAATGGAGAGGAAAATGAAGCAAAAATGGGCGAGAGAAGGAGGGCCACGACCAATCTGATGCTAGGGGAGATGTCTCTCAAATAATTGAGGCCATTTTGTCAATAATCCATTTAATTCCATTTATTGCTTGATTTAGCCAAAGGATGACACATGGCATTGGCTCCAATTATTGGCCCTTTAAGCATTGACTTCCATTGACTCTTGCATCTCAAATTTTCGGCAGCTTCTTGGGGTCCTTGAATGACCATTTTTCCCTTCATACAATCTTAAGGCAAGGGTAATAAGTTGAGGGGCAAAACAGTAATCTACCACTTTTCGTCCGAAATTTTGTTTTTCTCATTTTGAATGGCCATTGGTGAGACGATGTCAAATCCTTTTCCAATTTTGAAATTCTTCATTTTCAAATGTTAATTTAAGCTTCCATTTCATATCTCAAGCCTCGAGGGGCGGAAATTCAGAATGTCACAATTCTTTCCCCCTTAAAGAAATTTCGTCCCCGAAATTTGCCACCTTCTTATCCACACAGTCTTTTGAGCATCGTCGCCTCATCGCTACCTTACTCTTTCAGATAACTTCTTCCATGACTTGTCATTTTTAATTGTCCTTTCCGACAAAAGTCGCCTTTCCCCAGGACTTGTTCCCTTCAATCCTCAATCTGTATTTACTTCTCTCTGTTCTCTTTCGACATCCATGCATCTGTTGGCAGTTTACCCTCAAGCATTCACGTCGTCTCTTTCATTTGTCTGTCACCATTATTACTAAACTTTCGCCAAAATGCACTCTTTATAGCCCATACCATTTGGCAAATCACTTCATTCATACGTCCTTTCATACCATCAAAGATTCATGGGCTTTATCAACTTGCCCGCCATTAGCCAAATCGAGTCACAGCCTCGTCGGCTCCTTAAACAAGCTCATAATTACTTCCTTGTCGGCATTTCTAATGCTTGATCACATGTTAGGTTAACCCAATCTTTCAGTCCATTCCATCAATAGTAATAAGGCAATCTTGACACATTCTTGTGCCACCTCAAGGGATACCATAATTCTCTCTTTAAATTTTCCGATAAGATCATCTCTTTAAGTTCCCTTTCGATACCGGATTTATACTTTCGTCCATGGGACCTCAAGGGTTCTATTCATTCCCATAACCCTTTAAGCATCAGGGTTCGATCATGGCCATACCTCAATTCCCTTCTAGCCTTCAGGCTAGGTGTTTCCAATAGTCGTCAACTCGTCAATTGATAAACTTCCAATTTAAAAGTTGAACCTCTTATTTCTCGAGGGAAGATCTGTCCCTCTATCACCAATTACACAATTCTCAATTCTCAACCTCGTATAATTCCCCTAACTTGCGAGGTCTATCTTTATACCAGCTACGCTTTCATACTCATAAGCAATTTCACTCATTCGCGTTGCCTCCTGCTTTATTCCCATCGAGAATCTCTTTGTACTACCTTATTCTCTTGTGGTAAATACAGACTCAATATCTTCTCTCACTCAAACAAGATTTTCCAAATTTTGTCACGAGGACATTCGCAAACCAACTCCAATCACACATTAAGCGTTCTAGCTCATATGGCCCTACTGTCACAGCTTACATACAATGCTTACTTTAGATCGCCTTGTTACGCCTCAAATTCCCTTTTTACGCCACGTCATTATGATTCTCTCGACTCTTTCGATTCCAAACAGGAACGCCTCTATCAGCGTAATCGTCAACATGACTCAAGCCTTTAGAGACTCTTCGCGTTCAATCACCCATTCGGGTTACATCTCTTCCTGAGTCCATTTCATCAAGGAAACAACTCTCGTGGGGTATCCCCCACAATCCATCTATAACAATCCATCAATTCTAGGAAACTTCAAGTTTCAACAATTCTCATCGACCCTAGTCGATTCGCCGCTCATTCCAATTCTCCAAAGATTCCACATGGATTTCATTTCTCATAAATCTCTCGACGGAGGAATCTTACCTCACCCAGTCCACAACTCACATTCTTCTCATTAATATACAACGAGCATATTCTTTAAGTTCATAGGATACTCTCAAAATCATTCATGTTTCTGATGACTCCGTAAATAAGTCCACTCATCGTCTCTAAAGACAGTAACACTCAATCCAAGTACTTCTTAGATACTCCATCCGACTGTTATCCACTTCATTACTACCAAGTGTTGAATCATTTCAACAGTCCATGGTACCATTCACTTGAGAGTTCATGTCTTAGCTCTCTGCTCGCAAGGGTCTCCACTTGGACCACATAATATTTTGTTCATTTTTGTCACTCTTTCTTCAGGAAGCATTAGTGCCTTAGCCTCTGGGTTCCACAACCAGCTAATGCAACCATATCTCAATCTCATCCATTCGACTGAACGTCAACATTATCCTGGAATTCAACGTTGTCTACAGAATAGTTTCTCGGACCTCACTTCCAAAAATCATTCAAGTTCTGCGTCCTCTTTCTCAGTCCATACACTCAATCTCAACATCGAGACAATAAAGATTTCATTTTCCTTTCACACTAGGGTCTCTTACCCTTCGAAGGAAACTATACACTTCAGTGGCATTCTTGTACTTCGAATCTACCTTGTCCTTCCCGTTCCTTAGAGTGTCAATCTTGGAGACTACGCCCACGGCAGTACCTCCACTCCAGGATTCAAATTCCACCATGTCTGACATTCTTCTTCCAGTGATTCAGTCACCTCAAGTGATAAGTTTCGTTCCCCTCAGTTTCCACTAATTCACGTCTCGAATACTCAATTCGATCACCTCGAGTCACTCTGCAATTACACTCTAAGCGCTCTTTTCGCTTACTCAATCATTCATTAGTATTACGAACAACCAGGACTGTCAAGTCCGTTCGCCTTCCTTTCCCTCAACGACCATCTCATGGTCCAATCGCCCTTTAAGAACGACACCCTACTCTTTATGGCTGGTTAACACACAATACCACTTCTAGTGGTTCCGACCTAACCTCAATCGATCTCATAAAATCAACAGGGTCTGAGACACGTCAGTCTCTTTCATATCTCTTACAATAACCAGAAATTAACCACCATTAACCTTACGGCAAGGTAATAACCATTTGCACAGGAATATCCCATGTTCCAAAATGAACATTTCTTTGCTCGTAATCCATGAGCAGGAGTTCCCTTATTCACATGTCTTTCGATCATTCATTTCTCTTAATGACTCCCTTTTACTATTCCTCAAAATCAGGAATAATCACAAGCCATAAGGCTTCCAAATTCTTTTCCACTCGGAGACCTTACGTCTCACTAAAAGGGTCCTTGACCACCCCTGACACACTTAGACCACCTTGAGAACTCTGTCTCACACTGGTCGATCGTTCTCAGATCCTTGCAAGATCATTAGGACCCACACAACCATTGCTCTCAAGCAATCCCAGGAAAATACTTTTCATCGAACAATTCAACGAAGGCGGTTCAAACATATACCATGCCTTCAAGAAAAAAAAAACTCTTCCCTTGGTGACACTTCACCAATACCAACAACCTCTTAAGGCTAATAACTGCCAGGGTCACTTTCTTTCTTTAGTGCACCGAAAAATCTCTAAGGTTTTCTGATGAAACCCTCAATTTAAAAGAAGACAGTTTCAAATTTCTTCCTTCCATCAAATTCAGTCAATCTCAACTTTATAAAAAGCTCCACAAGCTCTTCAAAACTCTCGTGCCTCTTGTCCACGTTTTCCACTTTGGAAATCTCAGAGTCACATTTCTTGTGACTTACATCACTTAACTCATCAACACCAGTATCAGTCGTCTTAGCGACTTGGGTACAAGGGCAGCTTCTTCTTAAGCTTGCCTACCCATCAATTTTCCTCATCCCCATTTAAAGTTCTCATGACCCCTTTATCACACTTAGGTCTCACACGATTAACAAATCGAGCCATATTCTCTTTTGGTACTCATATTCCAGTCACTCATCTTTATTCAATTCTCATGATCCTTCTCAGTTCTTAGATCTTCCATATCATGTATACTCGAGCACAATGTTCATCTACGACCATACTTTGGTTGTTCAACATCATTAGATTCTCATGTCACTTGACCCACTATGATTCCCCTCAGGAATCGAAGACTCAAGTCTAGCAGTCTCAAGCTGCTCATCTCATCATTGTTCACCATCAGCCACCTAGTGGTTCCCAAACAACCTTCATCTAGTTGTTCACTATTCAAGGATTCCAAATCATCATTAAGCAGCAACCACATAACAAGCAAGCCTTCACAAGGTAAATTTTCAATCAACAGCCATTACTAGGCAAGCCTCCACTAGGCTAAAACTCAATTAGGTCAATACCAAGCAAGTACTCAAAGCATCGCTTCTATGAGTCACACGCTCATACATTAAACATAAGGCACATGCCACTCTGTCACAAACACGACAGGCTATCTCAATCTCAACAAGCATCAGATCAATGGAGATTAAACTCCTCACACAGTCTAATCTCTCAATTAGACCTCGGCCACAACAATTACATGATGCCAATTACAACACATGCTTATCAGGTCAATCACATCATCAGTTTTTCTTTCTCAAATGGCACTCACTGCCAAATATAGGGCTCTCAGCCATGCCACTCATAGGCATCATTTCACATGCCATGCCACTTTCGATCATTCACTTGAGAATCAATCATGTGCCATACATCTCACTTAACCACAATCAGACTCAACCTGATACCTAGGCTTTCTCTTTCAATTTATGACTTGGGTCATTTCTGCCTCCTCGCTATCTTAGAAGCCTGCCAGGAGCCGCTCCTTGTCCGGACCTCTCTGTCCCGGCGATCACTCACCGCCCTCATTAGACCTGGTTGTTACAGGTTGTCCCAAGTCATATATCTACGGAGGAAGCCCCGTTCCACACGCCCCATAACATGCTTCATTACGGTTTATAGGTATCCCATCAACTCGTCCCATACCAAGCGACAATTTATTAAGTCTGATAGTAATAAGCTCATGCATGCACCCACATCAGCGTTCGTTTCAAAGCCACAAACACGTACACATCATGACTGTCCTCACTACTGGTCATACCACAATCACATTTAGATCAATTCTTATCCATCGAAGGTTTCTAATTCCACCAATGACTGTCACATCATATGGATCAATTACCTATATTCACTCATACACCTCAAGTTTAGTCGCTACACAAGTCAATTCATATCCATTCGATCACAATTGATCTTCAACCCAAATATTCCTTTATCGCTTCCCTGTATAAACCTTATCTCATATCACCCAAAGTTGTCAATAAAAATCGACAGCTAAAATCATCAAGTCATAACACAATTCAAGCCTGAATCCACTAGTACCAATCATCTCCTTATAACTCATTCTCCTCAAGTTAGGTCATTGAAAAACCATAATCACAATCAGGTAATCCAATTGACTCTTAATCATAACCATTCTCTACCCACCTCAAGCACAATTACTACCTCAAAATCCATACCTATGTCTCTTTAATCTCAGCTTACTTCCACTTAAATCTCAATCACCACATTATTCAAGTTCACCGATGAAAATCGACTCTAGGACCATTAGAATACCACACAAGTTCAAACCTATAATCCTCAAGATTCAACAATCCATGCTTAACCCTAAAGGCCTCACTACCTAATTGTCCTCAAGTCATCACTCCTTATCACTCCAAATCTCAATCTCAATGGATCGAGCTAACCTTGCTCTGATACCACTCAAACGGGGATGTCACGCCCCGAACCCATCGAGCTCACGTACATCCCACCACGCCATTGATCTTCAATTATCTCCCAGGATCCATCGGCCAATCATAAAAACAACTTCCAAAGAAACGATATCGCAGCGGCCATAAAACTCTCTCCATACAAATTACAATGAGATGACTCAGGAAAAAGGGTATACTTCTCTTATTTCTAAAACTCTCCTTCTAAGTTAAGACAGGCAAGTACCCATAATTCAATTACTAAATCCTCAAGATTCGTATACAATTCCTAAGGCCACAAAAGACATAAAACCATTCATCCCATTACTTCATCGAGAGCTCATCCTCATCTCGCCTGTACTTATGTCTTCAAACACCTGAAAAAGTTAATCCCCCACTGGGGTGAGATATATATATCTTAGCAAGTGAAACCTAGCCCTATACCTCAATACCAGTCCTACCAGATCATACACAAATGCCCTTCAAAATGCAGAGTAACAAGCAATGCAATGGCACCAGGTATCTCACAAGACAACATCAATTACAGACATGACATTCAATAGAAACAATCACGCTCAATCACAGGGTCTCATACCCAAGCACAAATATTCACGTATGCCACAACTGCCTCTTTCTCAACCATCCACATACTCCACTGGCCACTCATGCCACCTGACACCGCCGGGGTTTCACTAGACCAAATGGTGTTTACACTCCAGGCTTACAGCCACTCCATGCCGCCGGGGTCTCACTAGACCAAATGGCATTCACATTTTCAATCTCAATGTCACAAAGTACTCTGACCATACATTTGCATCAGGGAACCAAGCCAATTATGATGCAAAAGGGGCACCAAGCCATGGTCATTCATTTCTCCGATACCGCCGGGGTCTCACTAGACCAAATGGTATCCTCACGATTTCATTCAATTTTATCACTCTCCGATACCGCCGGGGTCTCACTAGACCAAATGGTATCCTCACGCCTTTCTCATCATCACAATGCCACCACCATACTCAATGGATTCACAATGACATCACAACATTCACGATTCAGTTCATAAGAATTACCAGGCATTCCTTTCACTCAATAAATAATCCAGCTGAGTCCAAGCATTCAGAGAAAGGATTAGATAACACTTACCTTAAGCAATCAGCAAAGGCCCTAGCCAATCGGCCTTCCTCAACTCCACAAGCGTATGGCCAACCCAAGTTCACGAGCCGTCCTTGGAAATTCATCAATTTCTAATAAAAGTTCCATCAATTCTCACTTCCATCGCGCCAATACTTTAATAACATATACAACACCTTAATCTCATGTCATTACAGTGTTGAATCAATGACCATAATCATATAAGGTATCGTCCTATCAAAGGTAACTCATCATAAACTTCATTTCCTCAAATCTGCCCTTTTCTTAGCCCCACGACCAGCTTCAATCTCACGAAAACTGCAATTGGTCTACTGACTTTTTGAGAAAACAAATTCCATGATCTTAAACTTCAAGATCTTACGGACGCGTGGGCGAAAACGGTGCTCAATTCGGATATCGGACGACTTAGAACGGCTCAATTAAAAATCAGCGCGCGTTGTGGGCGAATTAGTCGGCCCTTCACGTTTTTCACTTAAACAGCCCTTAAATCACTTCTAATTTTCAATCCACTTCACATAATTCCCACTAACATCTTCATCAACACCTTAAGTAGCCTTTTGAGTCATTTTGAAGTAAAAATATCCATCAAAGAACCCCCATCAAGTTCACCCAAAACAAAACAACAACACAACAAATTCTGTTTTGATTCCAATCACATATTTCCATCCAAAACTCAACCCTATGTTCCAATTTTTCACAAAATAATCTCTCTAAAACCTCAATATATGTGTTAAGGAGGCTCACCAAGAGTTTTGGAGCAAAAACATCTCTTTTGGTCTTCCGTTCACCCCGTTCCCTTTCGGCGCGCAAAAGGTCAGAATCTGTCCAAATTTGGTCACCCACAATCAGCCATGAAAATCTATTTTAACACCACCAAAGACCAAAGCTCATCCAACATGAGTATTAGATGTTATGAAGATCTCAGAAAAAATTTTGAGGTCATTTGGAATTTCTAAGAGGGAAAACCATAACCTTCTCTCAGCTCGCGCGGAATCCGTCCGCTTTTCTTTCAAAAATCTCTATAAATCAACCAGACCTCCTAAAATCACGAAACCAACGGGCACATGTCAAGGACACATAGATCTAACCTGTGGAAGTCGAATCACCTCAAAAGACCACCGGGAAAGCCTGCTCGAGCTCTCCGAACAGCAAGCACAGAAACTGTCTTTCTGGAGCAGTTTTGCTAGAGTGGAAATGGAGAGGAAAATGAAGCAAAAATGGGGGAGAGAAGGAGGGCCACGACCAATCTGATGCTAGGGGAGATGTCTCTCAATTAATTGAGGCCATTTTGTCAATAATTCATTTAATGCCATGTAATGCTTGATTTAGCCAAAGGATGACACATGGCATTGGCTCCAATTATTGGCCCTTTAAGCATTGACTTCCATTGACTCTTGCATCTCAAATTTTCGGCAGCTTCTTGGGGTCCTTGAATGACCATTTTTCCCTTCATACAATCTTAAGGCAAGGGTAATAGGTTGAGGGGCAAAACAGTAATCTACCACTTTTCGTCCGAAATTTTGTTTTTCTCATTTTGAATGGCCATTGGTGAGACGATGTCAAATATTTTTCCAATTTTGAAATTCTTCATTTTCAAATGTCAATTTAAGCTTCCATTTCATATCTCAAGCCTCGAGGGGCGGAAATTCAGAATGTCACAATCATCTTCCTTCATGGGTCTCCATCAGTGCTTCGGGTCTGAAAATGTTGGTCCCACACCAGGGTGAGATAATAATCTCAACAAGTTGACCCTAACCCTAAGCTAGGCTATTAATACCTCCAGGCACGTTTGAAAATATGCAAGTTTTGGCAAAAATGCTTTTCACACATGACATTCAAGCAATTGGCATAACAGAGCAGCTCAGGCATATCATGCATTCAAGTTCATGTCTTTCACACTTTCACTTTCCTATCCTAATTTCTCAAGCCATACAGGAAATATAGACATTCCATGCACTCTAGGCGTCACAAGCATTCCAGTCAATTCAAGCATTCCAACCACACAGACTCAGAAACACATCATGATCATGTTTCATTCTTTTATCTTCCTTACGCCCATTAAGGGCCGCCCTCCTTGGGCCGCGAGATGATTCGGTCAATCATATGACTCTCGATGTCTTATCGAGATGAGTCGATCATCATGACTCTCGCTGCGAGATGATTCGGTTACTATAGCGACTCTCGACACTCCGTGCCATCGAGATGATTCGATCGACTATAGGACTCTCACGTCCAGACCTAGAGATGATTCGGTCACTACCTGACTCTCGATTCTTACAACCTTCGAGATGATTCGTTCAAGGTAGGACTCTCTATCCGCAAGACCTCGTCAGGTCAGTGGGAGTAACTCTCTCCCCAGCTCAATGCATTGGCCATAAGAACAAATAGTGATTCTTTCTCATTAAGCCTTTCATCACAATCACAGGCAATTCATGCCATCATGTCATCTCATCGCCATTCAAGGCACACGCTTCATTCACAACCAATTCATCATTTCAAGCACATCATTCGACCATCTTGCATATGCATATCATTACATTAAGCCTCAAGCGAGTTCGAGTGCAAAACCGAGCATTAAAGCCCACAATTGAACCCCATTAATCATCACATGCCCAAATTCACACACGGCATAACATCACCAAACATTCACAGCTTTAATTCAACATTTCGAGGCATGCTAAAGAGTCATGCAATCAAGGCAATTCATCTGAAATATCAATTCATCAAAACTGCCCAATTTGATCCGCCCACGACCAGGTTCAGTCACATAAAAATTGCAATTTTTCTACCGACCTTTTGAGAAAACAAATTTCAGAATCTTAAACTTCAAGATCTTATGGACACGTGGACGAAAACGGTACTCAATTTGGACATCGGATGAATTAGAACGGGCCGTTTTAAAATTGGTGCGCACTGAAAATATATTTGGGCACCTCTCGAGTCTCTCACATTTTTCTCACCCAAAAAAACCTTTAAATTCATTTCCATTTCACTAAAGATCCACCCTTTAGTAACCCAACATCCTAGGAAATGGTTAGAATCAACTTACCAAGCTAATTTAAGGAACAAACGCCTCTAAGAATTGCAACAATCTCCGGATCCTAATCTATCCGGTATAGGGCAGATTCTGTTCTTAGGAAAATCCACGCAAATCGGCCATCAAAACTTCAATCTAACTCACTTATCCTTTGCTAACATGTAGTATCGTGTATTAGGGTATCTTACCAACAATTTTCGGGGCAAGGCGACACCTCGGCGGACCTCAAAAGCTCGCAGATCCTCTACCGGTCGGAGAAAGCAGAATCTGTTCGGTAAAGACCACCTCAAATCAGCCATTGAAACACCTTAAATCTCCAATAAAATTACCATTTCTTCTCAGTGGACTCAAGTACTAGATGTTATGAAGACCTCACCAAAAATTTGAAGTCATTTGAAGTCCGAAAGCCCCCAAAAACGCAGCCTCTCTAAAATAGGGTCAGATTCTGACCTTTGTCCACTTAAAAAACCTACGGAACAAATGGCTAGGCCAAATTAAGCTTATAATACCTTATTAGAATGGAAAGATGATAAGATTTGAGATGGCAGTTGTTTTACCTCAATCTAATGTTGGACGAAAAAGTTATGGCCAAAAAAGTGAAGCCGTTTTTCCCTGTCCGGGAGGAACATTGCTCGGCAGAGAGAAAAAAATGGAGAGGAAGAAGAGAGGGAAAGGGTGGCCGGCCAAAATGAGAAGAGAGAGAGTCTAATCCATCTCAATAATGCACTTTGGGTCAATGTGATAAGATGGATAATTAATGGCCATTTAATGCTTGGTCTCTCCTTAGGTTGACACTTGGCAACCTCCAAGTGTGATTCCAGTTTATCTCAAGCTAACGGGCGACTCTTGCAGGCGCTGCGCATATCGACCTTGGGATTTCTTTTAAGCCGTAGCGACTTTGATTGTCATGTAATTGCGAGGGTTTATCGTTCGTTCCTTCGATCCTGATCATCGGAATTCGATTTAGGAAATTCTCGCAAATTACACATAGGTTAGGCGGAATCTCTTGCATCCCAACGTATAATGCTAGCAAGACATTCCATGATCGTCCTTAGATCCATCTCTATCGGCCCAAGATATTCTCTCGACAATCCTTATGGTCAAAGTGCCATTTCTCATTCAAATTCCCCAGGTCCACGTATCCGACTCTGCGTCAATCTTTCCCTTTTGGTTAGTTAACCCGAGAGTGGCCAACTCCGAGCGAGTTACAGCTGAATTACACCGATCGATATCCTTCATTCAATAGCCTCGAGAGGGTCGGAATTCAGAATGTCACAGATAAGGAATGATGACTTGGGGACAATTAGCTAGTGAGACCTTTAGGATTAAGCACGGATTGCTGAATCTTGGGGACTATAGGCTTGAACTTGTGAGGTACACTAATGATACTAGTGTCGATTTAATGGATGATCTTGAGTGATTTCATGACTAAGGCTCACAAGGAAGTGAGTAGAGAATAAAGAGTCATAAGCCTGGATTTGAGGTTGCTAGAGAATAGCTTATGAATGAAAGGTCAATTGGAAGATATGATTGTGATCATGGCTTGTCGATGACCCAACTTGGGGAGTATGAGTTATAAAGAGGCGACTGGTATTAGTGTATTCAGGCTTGAATTGCATTGTATCTTGATGGTTTTGTTATCGATTGCTATTGACAGTCTTGGATGATATGAGATGAGATGTATACAAGGGCACCGATAAGGAATATTTGGATTAAAGGCCAGTTGTGATCGAATGCATATGGATTTGACTTGAATAACGACTAGACTTGAGGTATATGGTTGAATATAGGAAATTGATCTGTGAGATGTGACAGTCATTGGTGGAACCATAGGTTTTCTATAATTGAGGCTTGATGTGGAAACAATTGCGGTATGACAAGTGGTGAGAACGAACGTGCGGTGCACGTGTTTGTGGCTTTGAAAAGAAAGCCGATAAGGGTGCATGCATGAACTTATCGCTGTTGGACTTAATAAACTGTCTCTTGGTATGGGACAAGTTGACGGGATACCTATAAACCGTAGTGAAGCATGGTATGAGACGTGTAGAACGGGGCTTCCTCCGTAGATATATGACTTGAGACAACCTGTAACAACCAGATCTGATGAGGGCGGGGAGTGATCACCGGGACAGAGAGGTCCGGACAAGGAGCGGCTCCTGACAGGCTTTTAAGATAGCGAGGAGGCAGGGATGACCCAAGTCATAAATTGAAAGGGAAACCCTAGGTATCAGGTTGAGTTCAACTATGGTTAAGAGATGTATGGCACGGGATGGATTCCCAAGTGAATGTTTGAAAGTGACATGGCATGTGAAATGACGCATGTGATTAACATGGTTAAAAGCTTCGTGCTTGGCAGTGGATGCCATTTGAAAAAGAAAAGTGATGTTGTGATTGGTCTGTTAGGCGTGTTTTATGATTGGCATCGTGTGATTGTTATGCCAAGGTCTAATTGAAAGATTAGACGGTATGTGGGGAGTTTATACCCCGTTGAACTAATGCCTGTTGAGAATAAGAAAGTCTGTCGTGTTTGTGACAGAGTGGCAGATGCCTTATGCATAAGTTTGGGCGATTGACTTATAGAAGTAACGCCTTGAGTACTTGTTGGGTGTCGACCTAGTTAAGTGTTGGCCTAGTTGAGGCTTGTCTAGTAATTGGTTGAAGATTGAGAAATTACCTCGTTGAAGCTGGCTTGATAAATGGTTGCTAATCAAGGATGATTTGGGATCCTTGAATAATTGGCAATTAATTGAGAATTGCCTAAGAACCATTAGATAGTTGTTTGGGAACCACTAGATGGTTGATGGTGAAAGACAATGAGGTGAGCAGCCTGAGATTGCTAGACTTGAGTAGATGACTTAAGTCTTTGATTCCTGGAGGGAATCATAGTGGTTCAAGTGGCATGAGAACCTGACAAGGTTGAATGATCAAAGTATGGTCGTAGAAGAGCATTGAGCTCGAGTGTATATGGTATGGAAGATCCGAGAACTGAGAGGGATCATGAGAATTGAGTAAAGAGAAGTAAAGAGAACCACAGAAGTATGAGTACTAGAAGAGAATGTGGCTCGATTGGTTAATCGTACGAGACCCAAGTGTAATAAGGGGTCGTGAGAACTTTAAATTAAAATGAGAAAATTTGTTGGGTAGGCAAGCTCGAGGAGGAGCTGCCATGATTGCCTAAGTCACTATGGTGACAGATGCTAGTGTTGATAAGTAAAGTGATGGAAGTCACGAGAAAGGTGACTCTGAGTTAATCCTTTCTAAATTGAATGTGTAGGAAGGACCACGAGAGTTTTGAAAAGCTTGTGAAGCTATGTATAAGGTTGAGATTGACTGAGTTTGGTAGAGGGATGAGATTTGAAATTGTCTCCCTCTGGATTGGAGATCTCGATAAGGAAACCTTAGAGGTTTTGGGTACACTGAGGAAAGAAAGTGACCCTGGCAGTTTTAACCTTAAGAGGCTGTTGATAATTGGTGAAAGGTCACCAGAGGAAGGGTTTTCTTAAAGGCATGAAATCTTCCTAGACTACCTCTATTGAGTTGTTCGATGGAAAGTATCCTCTTGGGATTGCTTGAGAGCAAAGGTTGTTTGGATCCAAATACTTTTGCAAGGATCAGAGGATGATCGACTAGTGTGAGACATAGTTCTCAAGGTCGTTTAAGCGTATGGTAACGGTGGTCAAGGACCCTTGAATAAGATAAGTAAATCCCTTAGTGGATTGGAGTTTGAAAGCCTTATGGCTAGTTGTTATTCCTGATTTTAAGGAAGAGTTATGTTAGCCGTTTGACATTGTTGATTAAATGGGAATGATTGAGATTAAAATGGAACCACTAGAAGTGGCGTTACGAACTATCACCCCTAAAGAGTAGGGTGTCATTCTTAAAGGGCGATTGGACCATGAGAAGATCGTTGATGGAAAGAAAGATGAATGGACTTGGGGTCCTAGTGACTAGTGATTTTAGTGAATGGTTAAGTAAGCGAAAATAGCACTTAGAGTGTAATTGCAGAGTGATTTGAAGTAATTGAATTGAGCATTCGATATGTGAACTGGTGGAGACCAAGGACAAGCGGATATTGTCACTTGAGGTGACTGAATTATGGGAAGAAGAATGTCAGGCGTGGAGAAATTTGAATCCTGAAGTAAAGGTATCGCCGTTGGCACAGACTCCAAGATTGATGTCCTATGGAATATGAAGGACAAGGTGGATTCAAAGTGAGAGAATGCCACTAAAGTGTATCGCTTCTTTCATAGGGTGAGAAACCCTAGCAATTAAGGAAGAGGAACTTCTGATTGTCTTGATGTTAAGATGGAGCGTCTAGACTGAGAAAGAAGACGCATAACTTGATTGATTCCTATAAGGGAAGTTCGAGAAACTGTTTTGTAGACAATGTTGAATTCCAGGATGATGTCAACGTTCAGTTGAATGGACAAAATTGAGATGAGGTCGCATTAACTGGTTGTGAAACCAAGAGGTCAAGGCACTAATGATGTGTGGTCCTAGAGGAGACCCGTGACAACAGAGAGCCAAGGTCTGAGCTCTCAAGTGAAAAGTATGAGGAACAGTTTGGAAAATTCGACACCTGGTAGAAAGAAACTGAAGATAGTTTGATTGAGTATCCAAGGGATAATTGGATCGATGGTTACCATCTTGAGAGACGATGATTGGACTTCTTTAAGGAGTCATGAGCAACATGATCAACCTTTGAGAGTATTCTATGAACTCTAAGGAAATGTCTGTTGCATGTTAAACGTGAAGAATGTGAGTTGTGGAGCCTTTGAGGATTGGAATAAGTGATAAATCGACTGAGTCGATGTGAGTTGCTGGAAATTGAAATTTCCTGGGATTGATGAATTGCAATAGACTGATCGTGGGAAGATTCCCTACAAGAGTTATTCCACGAATGAACGTGAAAAGAGTTTTGAGGACTTAAGTTAAGCTGATCGCTACGCTGTTAATAGCGTTTCTAGTTGAAAATTGAAAAGCTTATGAAGGTCGTAGTGACACGACGCAGAATGAAAGTTGAGGCATAACAAGGCGATTTGAAATGATATTGCTTGTACGTCGTGATGATAAGGCCATAGAGTTGGAATGCTTAGAGCATGATTGGAGATGGTTTGCGAATGTCATCGCGACAAAGTTTGGGAAACATTATCTGGGTGGAAGAAGATTTTGAGTCTATATTTACCGCAAAAAAATAAGGTTGTAATTTCCAGAGAAGAATTGAACAAGAGGCAATGCTGATGCGTGAAACTGCTTGTGGATTTGAGAATGTAACATGTTTAAAGAAAGACCTTGAAGTTATGTGAACTAAAAGAGGTTGAGAGTATGGACTGCCTAAAGGGAATTGAAGGCGAGGCATGTGGAACGAAGAGATCACCCAAGCGTTGTTATAGCGATATTCATATCGCTGAGGAAGGGTGAATTGTTTAGCGAATGCTTACAGTTGAGAATTGAGCGTTGTGTAATTGGTGATGAGGGACTGATCTTCCCTCGAGAAATAAGAGATTCAACTTCTACGGCTAGTTTGATGGTTACCTGAAATATCAAGCCTAAAGGATAGAAGGGAATTGAGATATTGCCATGATCGAACCCTGATATCTAAGGGGTATGGAAATGATTGGAACATGGAGAACTAAGTTGTTCCTTGGGATGGCACCAAGGTGTGCCAAGATTGCCTTACTACTAGCGATGATATGGATTGAAGGTTGAAGTAGTCTAACGTGTGGTCGAGCATTAGATATGCCGACAAGAGAAAGAGATGTGGCCATGAAAATTGATGAATCACTATGATCAATAAAGATTTTCGAGTGGAATCGCGAAGACTATACCTCGATTTGGATAATAAAGGGGAAGTTGATAAAGCCCTTGAATCTTTGATGGAAGGGAGTGATATGTCAAATGACATGAGTGCCAAAAAACACATTGCTGCAATGGTTTTGTAAGGAACGAAGTTATTTTGAAGAATGAGAATGCGAAGAGGCATCTGTACCCCATGAGATTGGATAATTGAGAAGATGGCAAATTTTGAGGATGAAATTTCTTTAAGGGGGCAAGAATTGTGACATTCCGAATTCCGACCCTCTCGAGGCCGTTGAATGGAAGGATATCGATCGTTGTATTTCAGTTATAACTTGCTTGGAGTTGGCCACTCCCGAGTTAACTGACCAAAAGGGAAAAACTGACGCGGAGTCGAGTACGTGGACCTAAGGAATTTGAATGAGAAATGACACTTTGACCATAAGGATTGTCAAGGGAATATTCCGGGCCAGCAGAGATCGATCTAGGAACAATCAAGGAATGTCTTGCTAGCGTTATACGTTGGGACGCGGGTGATTCCGCTTAACCAATGTGTAATTTGCGAGAATTTCCTAAATCCGATTCCGATGATCAGGATCGAAGAAACGAACGTTAAACCCTCACAATTACATGACAATCAAAGTCGCCACGGCTTAAGAGAAATCCCAAGGTCGATACGTGTAGCGCCTGCAAGAGTCGCCCGTCAGTTTGAGATAAACTGGAATGACAGTCGACGAGAGTTCGACATGAAATTGGACCTTGAGATTGGGTATTGGACATTGAGGAATTTCAATATTGTAATTGAGATGGACGTCGCCTCATCGAGGGTGGTTTATACTGGAAAAATGGAACTTCGGATGAAAAGTGCCAAATGACCATTTGCCCCTCAACCTTTGGCCTTGCCTTAAGAAGTTTAGAAGGTCATTTTGGTCATTTCCCCTCCTCTAGATGCTGTCGAAAATTGGATGAGGATGAGTCAAAGGTAGTCATAGTCAATGAAGCAACCAATTGAAGGTTGCCAAGTGTCAAGCAATGAGAAAACCAAGAATTAAATGTTCATTAATTACACATCTTATCAAAGTGACCAAAATGAATTATTGGTCTGTAATAAACTCTCTCTCTCTCTCTCTCTCTCTCTCTCTCTCTCTCTCTCTCTCTCTCTCTCTTCTCTCTCTCTCTCTCTCTCTTCATTTTGGCCGGCCACCTTCATCCCCACCATCTTCTTCCTCTTCCTCTCTCTCGGCCGAACGGATTCCTCGCGGATAGGAAAAAATTGGCTCACTGTTTTGGTCATAACTTTGTCGTCAGACATTGGATTGAGGTAAAATTACTGCGATTTGAAATCTTATCATCTTGCTGTTCTAGGAAGGTATTATGAGCTTAATTTGGCCCAGCCGTTCGTCCCGTAGGTCTGTTTGAGTGGGCAAAGGTCAAAATCCGACCTGGTTTTGGAAAGGCTACGTTTTTGGGAGCTTCCGGACTCCAAATGGCTTCAAATTTTTGGTGAGCTCTTCTAAACCCATATTATAAGAGTTTAGCAAGTTGAAATTAAGGTTTTATATGATTTTTGATGGGTGTACATAGCTGGTTTGTGGAGGTTTATACCAAGTAAATTCTGCCCGTTTGAGGACCGTGGAGGAACCGGGCTGTTCAAAGGCTTTGAGGAGTTATTTTGCTTCCAAATCTTCGGTGAGCTTCCTTAACATATAGATTAAGGTTATGGTGAGTTAGTTTTGTGATGGATTGAAGTTTGGAATTGATTTATGGCTTGATTGAGCGGATTGAACCCGAAACCGGTTCTGTTTTGTGGATACCTTGTTGTGACCGATTCTATTGGGGGACTAATTGTTGACACCTGATTTTTTACCATCTCTTATTGTGATTTTTATTTTTTAAATTAATTTAAAATATCAAAAAAGGTCATAAATTCACAAAATCAACTTTGGAAGCCTTGGCCTAGCCTTGGAAACCAATTTTGCACAAAAAATATATTTTGGTATTTTTTAATATTTTTCGAATTTATTTAATTATAAAAATGCCCAAAAAATCAGAAAAATACCATTCGTGGTCAGAAAAATATACAAAATGTTCAATAATTTTGTTTTAATTCCCTCTTCGAGCTCGTTACTTCAAATATTGAAAAATTGTCTCGGGTCACTATGTTCCTTCACAAAAATAAACCCGAACCGAGCCTAAAAAAAATCATTTCGAGTTTTTTAATTTTCAATTCTTACTTTTTATAAGCTATGATATTGGATTCTAAAGTCTTGAAGTGCAATTAAGTCAATTTGCCCTCCAATTTGATCAATTTCAACCAAAAGGGCTTAATTGCACAATTTTCTTTCAATTTAGTCCCCGGTTTCACAAATTTTGAAATTAAATTTCACACGGGCGTACCCATTAAAATCAAACACCGCTACCCTATAGTTTTCATCATGCCGAATCCATTGGTGGCCTTAATTCAGGGTAATTTGGTCGTTTGGACCTTCGATTAGGCAAAATTCATTTTCGGATCCTAAGGGCAATTTGGGGTTTCCACTAAATTTCAATCAATTGATTCGCGAAAATACCCATATTTGATAGAAAACATGTCAAGGAGTCCGATTTTGGTGTCAATTGCATGAAAAGATGACGATTTGGGGCTCAATTGGGCGAGGAGAATCGAACCGGGCTGGTCGGGTCAGACCCGACCCGACCCGGTCCGAACTGGGTATGCAACTCAGTGTAGACCCGTGCGGTACACACGCACAAACAAAGAAAAAAAAAAGAAAAGGGGGAGGGGCAGGCCGGTCGAGCGAGTGGTGGACGACAATCTAGGTAGCACCGACACCTCTATTTGGGGTGCGTATCGGTGTCGGACGGGTGTCGGACACCGACAAGCGTCCGGACATGCGTCCGACACGCGGTCAACGCGTGTCGGAATTTCGACACCAGTCAGCGTGTCGGGCACGTCCGACACGAAAAAATAGGTTTTTTTTTAAGCAGTGTTTTTGGTTGAGGTCAATTGCATTTTTCTCTATTGCATCGCTCGACTCTTAACTGCTTTACATTTTTCTAGTAAAATAACAAGAATTACAGGTATCGGCACCTGTTTTTTTCTTTTGCTATGAGATCAAAATATTATTTTTCGAACTTGCTTTTCTAAGCTTAATGCATTATGCATATAACCTGTTTCGGCTCTAATTTATTTTTTTATATTTAAAATATATATTTAATACGACGTGTCCCCGACATGTCAAAATTTTCTATTTTTGAGAAATGACGTGTCGACGTGTCGTGTCGGTGTCGGTGTCGGTGTCGGTGTCGGTGTTGGTATCGGTGCAACCTAGACGACAATAAGGAGTGGAGGGGTCGTCCTCCATTTACGGACGGCGGCCACCGAAACCGGTCGGCCACAGGACAAAAAAAAAGGAGGGCGAGAGAGAGAAAAAAGGGAGAGAGAGTTCGAAGAGAGAGAGGGAGAGGATTTTTCGAGCGAAACCCGGCGAGAGGAGCATCTCTGGACCTCCAGCGACTCAGACTGATGGTCACCGAAACCGAGGTCGCCGTCGATGGGCCTGAACCATGTCGGTATTCCCTCTGAATCATCATTCCGTCGTCGCACACCATGTGTTCGACGAAATGTCTGAATGAGAATTTTAACTTGTAACGATTGGCCGTGCCTTTCCCGGCCTCATTTCGTGTGAATCTAGCCTAGAAGTTGTTCTATAACCGACTCTAAGCTCCGTGTACCATTTGTTTTTGCATTGAAACACTACGAAAACCAAACTCGGGGGTTCGCCGGTCAAGGTTCGGCCCGAGAGCTCAGCGAAGGGTCCCGCGCCGTCGCCGAGCTCCAAAGGAGCTCAGGTAAGCTTCC
This sequence comes from Rhodomyrtus psidioides, assembly GCA_021437785.1. Classification (NCBI taxonomy): domain Eukaryota; kingdom Viridiplantae; phylum Streptophyta; class Magnoliopsida; order Myrtales; family Myrtaceae; genus Rhodomyrtus; species Rhodomyrtus psidioides. The sequence goes on along the minus strand of JAILYB010000058.1, from coordinate 3,170,840 downwards.
TAACCTTCCTTAGATGATATATGAACGAATGGAATCGAGTTTGGACGATAAAAAATTTTCTGCAAATCCCCCTCGCCGGCGCCGGTTCGGTGAAGGTCCGTTTGGTCGATTCCCGACGTTATCTTTGTCATGAAATGAGTGTATGTTGGTCGGGGTCTGATAGGGGTTGGGTTGGTGTGAAAATCATGACTCGAAACTATCATTTTTACACTGGTTTGGGTCGTCCGACGAGGATTCCGACGATAGTCGCCGGAATAGTTACTGTTCATCGTCTTCTCCGGCGACTATCACCGGCGGTCAACGGTCAACGCTGATGTGGCGTGCCACGGCCGCAGCCACGTCAGCCGGGTGGGGCCACGGCGAGAAATTAAAAAATGAACGGTCCCGATCGCGACACGTGTCGCGATCCTGGAATTTTGAGAAATATAAATGAATTTTGGATAATTAATTAAAATCGATCCGACAGATGAGAATGTGCCAAGTGGCTCTCTGTGGGTTGTCCGATCAAGTGGAGGATCGGACGCACGATACGAAGCCACGTGGTGCGTCCTGGACCGCCCGATCTAGGGTTTTCGGATAATAATTTAAAAATGTTAAAAAATAGAAAAAATCAAACAAAATCAAAACGGTGTCGTTTTAGGCAGGTGCCGACCCCTAGGGTCTGGCCGGGCGCCCGCGAGGCGTGGGCGGGTCTGACCCGGCCAGGAAAATATTTTTAAATAATTTAAAAATTCAGAAAATAATAAAAAATTCAAAAATTCATTAAAAAATGAAAAATCATAAAAAATTCAGAAAAAATCGGAAAATTCAGAAAAATTATAAAAAAATTCCAGAAAATAGGAAATGGCTACGAATGACCGGCCACGACCTGTTCCGGGTCTTTTGACCCCCGATCTTTCCAAAAATGACGATTTTGCCATTCCAGCAAACCGTCCTCCAAAAAATTTGCAAAAATTCCAGAAAATCTCAAAAAAATGGGAAATGGCCACAATCAGCTGCCATGGAATATTTTGGGTAATTCGGTATCCAAACCTTCCAAAAAAATGACGATTTTGCCATTCGGGCTAATCGTCCCCAAATCTTCCCATTTTACCTCTGGTCCTAAATCACACCTTCTCTAAGCCTTATGGCTATACTAGGAAGCCTTTGAAGTAAATTGATGTGCATTGATGTGGTTTATTTATGCACTTGATCGCGCTTTCATTAAATTGATTGTGATTGATATGACTAGTCTTTCAATCTGCATGAGACCCTGAATCAGACATACATCACCCAAATTTACGCATGTATGAAATCTTAATTAGAAAAATCACTCGCGTTAGGTACCGAAAGGCGTTGGTAATGACACCAACTTAACCAAGTCCCCGAACCCAAAATCTCTGGTTCCGCAGAACTTATCGATCTCTCCCAATCGGTCAGTAAGGTTTCCGGTCTACCCTCCAAGAAAGACCGGTGGCGACTCCAAATGCATGCACAAGTTGCACAAGCCACCACGACCGCACTAAGGTCGAAACCGATCGACTCTTATCGTCGAATCCCTAAAAAATAATACTCCCGCCGCGATTTGGTATGGGCCTAGAAGGGCCCGCGTCGATCGAAAGCCCGCGATCCACATATCCAGTGCTGGGGAAGGCCCGCGATCGGTAATCCATTCGCCCGTCGTCCAAACGAAATTTAATTCTTATCGAAAGGGAAAATTTCGGACGGGTCGCGACAGTTGGCGACTCCGCTGAGGACTTCTTTCTAGAACCTATGGTTCTAGACCTCAAGTGGACTTAGGCCGTAATTAAAACGTTGAGTGATATTTCTGACCTTGCAGGCGCTCTTGAAGGTGAGGTAAGTCCGTTCATGATAGGTGTTATATGTTTTTGCAGATTAGAGTGATAAGGGGGGGTAGTCTGTGATTAACATTGTTTTATGTAGGTTGGGCGTAGGAATGAATGATTGTGTGGATGTTTTATATTGAAGCGGTTATTGTTAAATAAGATGCCTGTTTATCGCTTTAGCACGACACCGAAAACACACACAACCGCGCCTAAAACCCCGGGCGCCGCCTATAGGAAAACAATATAAGGGATTGAAAATGGAATCTCCGTGAGGAAAAACACGGGGTAATCCATTTTTAATTCCGTTCATTTTGAACTATGGATCGAGCCCCAATGCAACGATAGTTGTGCAATGGAATCCGTTATTTCTAGAACTCAAGATGGGAACCTTGGCCTTAGGTACCAAGCCCAATCTTTTGATTTTTAGGGTCAAGCCTCACTTGTCTCATGCGCATGTATTGTGAATGGTTGGCATACCTAAAAACCAAAAAGTCATTAAGCGCTACCTATGGTAAGGTCCGGCCATTTCTATTTAAATTCACTTGCAGCTTTTTATTTGGTCCAACATGCTGCATTCATCAAAGTCCGATGGTTGAGTCCAATTCCATTTTAGAGTATGGATCGAGTAGAGATGATCTCTCCAAGTCAGTCCAAGATTCTCAAGATATTCAAGTATGAGCAACGCACCATCCGCTATCGGACTGCCGGAACATTCAACTAAATTTGCCCCTCCTGAGTTATCCAAGGAATGATCTAGTCACTCTACCGGAAGTTGAAGGACAAGAGGCCACGGCGAATCAAAGACACTAAGCGCCGCATCTCTTTAGGTGCTTAAGGGCCACGTTCCAATCGTCCCTTTTCTTTTATCAAGATCATCGAGTCTGTAAGGAACACCCGTCTATGGGTCTCCCATCTATCTTCTACACCTCGATTTCTAATTCTAGTCTAAGTGTCTTGACATTGGAACGTGACATTGGAATTTCTCTCAACCATTCGAATTTTTCAGTTCAATTGCGTGTCTCACCCAGATGAAATTTTCGTTAGAACTCACACTTGGCATGTTTAACCCAAGTACGAGAATCTAACCTTCATTTCATGGTGCGCCGGACATGGAATTGAACCGGTCTATAGCGTGCATCATTGGTAATCCTTGGTAATTAACTAAAGTCGTCCATGTTTCCTGAATTCAAGAGAAGACCCGATATCCAAATTACCTTCGGGAAATAATTCCAATTTGGATGTCCTATCTCTCACCGAATTTAGGACACATTGGAATTGCATTTTTATCATCTTGGACATTCCAAAGATTTTCTGGGGATTTGCCAAAAGTGATAACCAGGGATTTCGCTCCTTCTAATTGTATGTTTTCTTCTGAAAAACATTGATGAATAACTTTTCACACGAGATTAAGGCTTGTGTAAAAGTACTTATCTTCGTTAAATCACAAGAAAGCATAAAATTGAAAGGATTTATGCTTTACTTCCCTTTCTAACATAGTCCTGTCATTTGAACAGGTAATTTCCAGAATCAAAATTCAAATACTTGTGTGAAGAATCAATTGCAAGTTAAAATAAACTAGGATGGCATAAAAAGCGCTGGACCACCCTGGAGAGTCAACTAATGAGAGCGTATTTCTTATCTTTCAAGACGTGGAACGGCACGCGATCAAAGGAGCCACATGCGGAAGAGAATTAGTTGTAATCTAATCTCTTTAGATTTGAAAACATGCTGGTTATGTTTTATTGATCCTCAGGAGTAGTGCTTCAAGAAGATTGACGTTGGTCGACAACTCAAGCCACCAGGATGGATATTTGAAGACAGTCAAAGGAGTCAACTTCTCACTAAGACGGCATACTGGGGGCAAAGCCCGCCAAGAAGAAAAGAGATAGGAAGCTCCAAACGGCAGGTATCACCTAATTGAAAAGGGAACCATAAAAATTCTGAAAAGGATCAAAGCGGTCAACTGGGGCAAATCCCACTCAACTAGGACAAACGCCACCTGACTGGGGCAACCGGATCAAGTATAAGGACGTGTCGTTCCTAATTGATTTTCAATCAGATACTGGCATAATATTTCCTATCTCTTCCTCTCAGGTGAAAAACAGGTAGAAAAGGAAAATCCATTTGAGGATAGACAGGAGGGACATGTTTTACATGGCAGACACTTGCCAAAAATTCTCTTATCTGATCACATGCAAGATGATGATGGAACGATGGTAAAACTGTAATCGTTCCAATAAGCCTTTCGAGTGTTATACTTGACTAGGACCTTCATGTCTTTTATCTACAGGATAAGATGGTTGAAGACCAACAAAGGGAAGCTTGCCTTCCCTACAAGACGAAAAGGAGTGTACCTTCATCGGACATCACCCATTGGATTTACAAAGACAAGATGGATCCAATCGAGTTGAACCCCAAATAGAAAGCGTGAAGAAGGAGCAACCTAATTAGGATTGACTCTCCCTAAAGCCGAAAAAGGATGTATTCGTTCCAAATTAAATTGATTTGTTCGCAAGTTGATATGGTTTCCCATTCTTGCAGGTGATGATAAAATGAATGGGCCCACTGAAAAATTTCCATCATCTTGGATGCCCGAAGTGACTAGAGCTGGGATGGCAAGCATACAAAGGAAGAACAGCCTCAAATAAGGAATGTCTCCGTGGATTGCGTAGTTGAAGGGCTTCGAATGGAGAACACGAGATATAGGGAAGTCCTTGACACCACCGTTTGTTTTAAAAGCGACGATCGTAGTGCTATCGGTGAAACGAGCCACCTGAAGATCGGAAATGCTAGTTCTTATACACTCCCTGGAGAATTTCTCGGCAAAATCAGATTATGTGGTAGATGTACACAAGAAAACCATGATTATGAATTCAGTACAAATGCTTGTCGAAAGGTGGGGCATGCATCATCATGAGAAGCTTCCTATCAGTCCCAAAATAGATGGAGTCTCGAAGCTGATAATTCCCGAGTCTCATCGAGCCGAAAGCAAGAAGAAAAACTTGGCATCGAGCCCTGGCGTTTTGTTGTTGTCATGAAGAATCAACGGCCATGGAACCTTAACCATCATGAATGCAAGAATGATGCCTACACTGGAGGTTGTACGCTGTCTCCCAATCGAAAGCTTCAAGGGCGACATCATGGGCAGTTCCATCCGTGATCAATTGATCGCAGAAGGGAATTCCACTACGGGAAAAGAAAGGAAAAGACACATCAAGTGGCAGACAAGATGCAGCGCTGATTGAAATGTGAGGCACGCACGAATCTAGAAATGATCGGCCTTCATCCGTAGAAAGAGAATACCTTCATGCCGTGCTGATTGCATCAAAGAGATAAGGAAAGGTTCTGCGCTTGAAGAACCAGAAACTTACACCTCCAAAACTTTTCTCTGAAACATTCAACAATCCCTAGAGTCCACCCTAATGAGTCACCACTAATCTCGTGAGGAGACTCATTCATCTTGGGCGGCCTAAAAAATTTTCAAGGCGTTTCCTTCATCAAACCTCTCTCCCTAGGCCATCCCTTGATCTACGAATATGCTGAAGGTTAGTGGGGAAGACATGATTTCAACCCAGACGTTAACAGAAGCTCCCTGCCCTAAAAGTCTGCGAGTCATGGCCATTGATGGCAATCCAGTCTCTCTCTCAGTTCTCATGGTCGTGCTAAAAAAGTGCCGGTATAAGGTTACAGGCCTAATAAGAGCAACCGAAGCCTTAAAAGTGCTGAAACGAAATAGGGGCAGGTTTGGCATCGTCGTCACTGCCACGACGGTGTTCGACATGCATATCTTCGATCTTTTAAAGGTCATCAACTCTGAAATGGACATACCGATCATCATCGTGTCAGCAAGTGATGATCAGTCGGTTATAACAAAAGCCGTACTACATGGGGCTCAGGATTTCATAACGAAGCCGACTCGAGTTCGAGTGCTTCAAAATCTGTGGCAACATGTGGTAAGAAAGCAATTACACGATCGAAACAGCCATAATCAAGTTGACGACGCCATTGTGGGGCACATGAGGACAAGGTTCGATTGGTCCCCTGATCTTCATCGCAAGTTTGTTGATACAGTCCAACAGCTAGGGGTCAATTCACCACGCCCGAAGCGTATAATGGAGGTCATGAACGTATCGGGACTCACTAAAAATAGCATTGCGAGTCACCTTCAGAAAAACCGAAGAGAACTGAGAGAGCACGATGCAGCTCTAAGTCAAGAAGGCCAAAACGAAACAGATTCAAGCCTAAACGATGGGCAGCCAATGCAGACTCCCTGGCGTGGACATCTACCTTTCACCGGTACCCATCCTTTGGTCAATCAGGTCATCATGCCGCGTATTCAAGAATCAAATTTTTCAACTGCGCAGTTCAAACATATGACTCTCGACGAACATACGTGGAGTAGCTCTCAGCATATTCCTCTCTCTAGCTTCCAAATGGAGGACGTCGGCCATGAAAGAGACATCCCTTGCCGAGAATCGTTGCGGCTCAATTCAAACGTCAATTGCTTGAAGAATCAGGAGACTGTCTGGATGATGAGCTCATCGCCATGATTAACCAGTTCAAAGTTAACAAACCCCCATCAATTTGATCCAAGATGGTGACTATGTACCAAGTTCAAGGCGCAGCTGGTCAATCACTGAGACTCCTTGAGGAAAGTAGACACACGCATGACCAAATACGCCATTTAGTGTTTGTTGCTAAATCCTCATGTTGTATATTCCTCTTAATAACTAAAGCTAATTTGGCACGAAGACCAACACTACCCGTGAGCATCATCATGCTCGAGTGCGACAATCCCATTTTAGATTAGATTCGTGGCGAATTAATTCAACGCCGTGAAAAGAAGCGTCGAAAATACTTCACGTATGGAAATACGAGTAAAGCCCGAGCAAGCTCGAAAATGGGTAGCAATGTATTGTTCCGATTCTCCCTTAATCATCTCGATTGTTGAGTCGAATTTATTTCATTCTTGACAGGAGATCGTGAACTGCCTCATGAATTTCATAATAAAAGCAAACCCTCAGGAGCTCAGGCAACACCATAGCCTGGTTATTAGAGGAATGACAGTGATCCGAAATGTCCTGGGTTCGATCCTTGGATTGACATCAATAAAAAAATGTTGCTAGGCGATCTGATGCCTTTTAAGATCAACCCAGATGGTTAGGGAACTTGGGACGATCTTAAAATATTGGGTGGCTACATACTCAATTATTTTTGACAAGCAGTGAAGCCGCTGAAATGAAAATGCAAAATGCCCGAATGGCTGAGTGAAGGAAGATAGGAAAAGAATAAAATGATGACTTCCTACCCGAGTCCAGAGACCAATCCTTGGCTCAAGCCCAATCCAGAGGGTAGTTACAGATGTTGCCTACTGAACATGGCCCATCTCATTTGGGAAACAGGGTGAAACAAATGTTGGATCCCTAGCTTGAAAAGCAATCTGGTCCAAAGGAAGTGATTTCTTTAATTTGATTTTGCAAGGAGTACGAATCAAGTGTAAAAAAAGCAGTATCGTTCCTAAGCGATTTTCAATTAAATGTGGGAATAATGTTTCCTATCCTTTTCCTCTCATGTGATGATCAAAAGAAGAGGACTCAGGATGCAGTGCTTGCAAATGACAAAACAAGGAGTGCCCCTTTTCACGGCATCTCAAACATGCACTCTAGCTAAATATTTTCAAGAGCATTCTAATGGCTCAATTTGTGAACAAAGCCTTTGAGAAAACCTGAAGAAATTTCTCATCATTTAGAAATATATGTGAAAAGAACATTTAAAAAGAAAAATTAAAGTTTTGCAGATTGACATGCCGGATAAAAATGATTTCTTTGAATATAGTGAAAAGCACGAACTCATAACATGCATCATGCATATCATGCACATATCTCGCATACAGAGAACCCAAAGGGAGAAATGCCAGCTCCTGCAGGATAAATTTTAGGGGTAAATTGTATCGATTTCAATGGTCAATTATACATACCCTTTACTTATGATGTTTCTTCTCTTCATCAGGGAAACATCAAATACCTCAAATGGCGACTGTGATTAAGAGAACCAAGCTATCTAGAGACAGACAAAAATAATCGAAGACTCTGGCAATCGAGATAGAAGACCAGAATCGGCAAAATCCATGGGAGCGATTTCCCCTATTTTCGTCGAGAAGCCAAGCCGGGGGCAAACTCTCATGATCTCCCAAAGCGCATTGGAGCAGGGTTTATCAAACCCAGAAATAACAAAATAAAGACTAAAATGTAAAGAACATGGCAGCAGCATTGAGACACACACGGCTCCAACAAAAGCATCGTTCTTTCAAAGTGCATAGGCGTCTTCAAATTGGTATTGAAAATCGCAAACAAACACGAAAAGTGCTAAAGCATGTTGCCAAGACGGACATCGATCAACTAAGGCAAAGCAGTTATTGAGGTAATCGAGAATCATCTTACGAACAACACATATAAAAATAGACAGGAGGAAGTGATAGCCATTGTCCACATCAGTATACGATACTGAAATTGCCCCCATCAAATGAGAAGCGTCGTCAACTATCAACATGATGTCACCACTGATCCCGGGAGAGAAGGCATCCCCAACATGATGTCATAAAGTTTGATGGTGACTACATCAAACTGCATGAATGCAGTTGGCTGGGGCAATCGTCACCTAGCTATGATAAATCATGCCTAACTGGGGCAAGTGAATCATTTGTACGCCAGACAAAGAAGGACGTTTCCTCTCTGGCAAAGTCCATGGATGCAATGACAGAGTCGTCCGCATCAAAATTGAACCCCAGGATACAAATATGGGTGAACGAAAACTACTGGCAACAGAAAGCCTCAAAAGAAAAGCAACTCGTCGACAAGGAGGCGAATAGAATTATCAAAAATGGTCTTCGATTATAAGACCGAGTGGAGGGTAAAAAGTATCGCTCCCACATCACATGATTTGACATGCATTTTGATGAAAAATTTCTTTTTTTTGGAATAAAAGGAACCCTGAAGAACGACGTTGGAATGCGTCCAAAGACATGAATAGATCTCCTCCAGTGCAAATCCTTAAGAAGGATTCGTTGCCAACCAGACGGAGTGATCAAAGCCACAAGATAGAGGGCCAAATTCTGCAAGCCGCGCGTTTGTTTTCAAATGGAAACACAAAGCAAGAACAAGGCTGTATCGTTCCAATTTGACTTGAATTTTTGGAACGCAAGCTGACACCTAATTCCCGTCCTTGACAGGGGCTCGCCATCAAGGCGAAACAGGTTTTCACATCCCATGTATTACCCGTTGGAATACATGACCAAGCGTAAGATGTATCGTTTTAATTTTTTGAAAAATTCGTGAACGTACAATGACATGTTTCTTTTGCATTTTCAGGAATCTTCAGCCACGGTGGACAGGTAAGTATCCCTTTCCCCAATCCATTGAAGATGTTGAATAAAAAAAACAGAGAAGAAAAGAAAAGCTTTCAGAATCTGATGTCTAGAAAAGACATAGAATTCTAACTTCATTGACATTCATGTTTTAAAACAGGAGGTTGTCTGAACATGAATAAGAACATGCAGTGTGCATCATAAAATCCCCTTGACGGGTAAAATTTTTGGAGAAAATGAAAGAGATTTTTCCAATCAAAAGTTGTTCAAAACTTTCAAAATGACGTTTTCTCAAAAGACGAGAGGCAAAGCCTAGTCCAAACACGTCCGACACACACTTGAGAGATGAGTGGAGCAAATCAGGTAGTAAAATCTGGACCTACGGAGGTAGGGACCATTCGCAGCGATTACATGGATTGGGACGACGGAGGCATTCGTTTCATATCCCCAAATACTACAGGTGATCATTGATAACCCCTTTGAACGGCGGTTTTCATTCTCAACCCTGTCAAGAACCACCCCACATCGGAGCCAAATGGAAGCAAGTCCAGCAGCATCAGGAGAAAATGGTTAGAAATTTTCTTGTTCGGACTAACATTAATCTTTGTGTGTTGTTTATATGGTAATCCAAATGCCATAGGATGACGAGAAGCATTCATTTCTCTATCCCACACACCATGTCCTTTGCACAGCCAAGTTGAGCCTGTAAATTCATTTCATGAACCCGTTGGTGATCATTGCACATTTCAAGATGGATGCAGCATCACTTCAAAAACGGAGGAGCTCAAGACTTAGGGATTACAAAGAAATTCCTAGGTTTATGGTTAAAGCATGTTTAGACTTTCGATCATATGTCTAAAGTGATCTCCTGAAGATGAGAAAAAACGGGATTTCAAAAGAAAAATGATAAAAAAAAATGAGAAAAATCCTCGGCATCAAGAAAAAGCAAAGTGCCTGGTAAAAGCATGGTCGATGCTCGTATAAGCTGTTCGATTGATCCATAGTGAAGCCTGGTTGAGAGAAGAAGAAAAATCCCTGGGCGTCGAGAAAAAGCAAAGCGCCTGGTAAATGCGAGGCCGAGGCCGAGGCCCATTCAAAAATCCCTATCGAAGTCTAGAGGAAGGAAGAAGAGAAAACCCAAGGGAGCCTGATCACAAAGGTCACTCCTAGGCCGCGTTGGCCCTGAATGACAAAAAACATGAATGAAATGGGTGTCCTCCAACAAAGCAAGAGACGCTCTCTAAAGAACTTGTGCACACCTCAAAACGGTTGCACACCTCAAAAATTCAAAATTCAAAAGGGAAAGGACAGGTGGAAAATTTGCAATGATCACCCCCTCACAAATTCTAGGCCAAAAACAAGCCTTTTTTGGTCCCCAATCCTACCGACATCATAACCCTAAAACAGTCTTCTCTAACTAAGAGACTTGGGTTAACATATAGCTTAGCTTGAAGGGGTACGAGCAAGACTATTTCTTTATCATTTTGCAGGGTTCTTGATTTGTAAACCCGGAGCAGATGATGAAAACTTTCATTCAATGGCCTTGACTCAAAAGCGAGTCCCCCTTGAAGACCAATATCTAGGCCCAACATTACGGTCACGTGGAAGACCTCCCGACCGATCAAAATGTATGCGCTGCGAATGAGCCTAAAACCTAGGCATAGGTTAGTAGGGAATTGAGTGCATCCCCTATAAAAGATCATTATCTCAAAGCGGGTGAGAAGACCTCCTTGTCGAGAAATATTCCAATTGATATTTTGAACAAACTCTTTTTGAAATCTTCAAACTGTTGATCTAGATTTTCCATGCAAGAAATTTGTGATCACATTTGCATGTTGTAAGAGTGCTTTGGATAACCTCCAGCATCAAAATGCACATCTCATGATTGAAACTTAAATCATTCGGTTTTGTCAAGTGGACAACCATCGATTGCTAATGTTTTCTCGGTGAATAAAAATCTTTCAGGCTCGAACTTCTGCAGGATCCCTTGGAAACCCCAAATCCCCAGAAGAAGGCCTCGCTCTGAAGAGAAGAGCTTAAAAGTTTATTTTTCTGCAGGATTCTTGAAAACCCCAAATCCCATAAAAACATTTGCTCCGTGGAGTGGAGCACGTAGGTTTAAACTTTCTGCAGGATTCTTGGAAACCCCAAATCCTAGAAAAACATTTGTTCCGTGGAGTGGAGCACGCAGGTTTGAACTTTCTACAAGATAACTGGAGAACCCAGCTCCCAGAATGTTGCCTCACACCACATCAGCAGACCCAAGTGAAGTTTTGTCAAAATAAAATCTTTCACTGCTTCACAACTGAATTCCAGACAAATTCCGGGATCTTTCAAAAGAAGGGGGGAAGATAGAACCCTTTTTCAAAAGAAGTCAAAAATATCCCCTCTGACATGGAGAACCCACGCCATGGGAATCTTTTTAAAAAAAAAGGGAAGGAAGAACCATTTTCAAAAAGAAAAAAGAGAAGAAGAGAAAAAAGAAGTCATCCCCTCTAACGTGGAGAACCCTCGTCATGAAAATCCTTTTAAAAAAAATCAAACAGTCCCAGCAGACGTGGAGAACCCTTGTCTTGGGACCCCTTAAAAAAAAGGCAATCCCATCAGACGTGGAGAACTCTCGTCTCGGAACCCTTTTTCAAAAACCAGGCAATCCCATCAGACGTGGAGAACCCTCGTCTCGGCACCCATTTTCAAAAACCAGGCAATCCCATCAGACGTGGAGAACCCTCGTCTCGGGACCCCTTTTCAAAAAAACTCAAGAAATCCCATCAGACGTGAAGAACCCTCGTCCCGGGCCCCCTTTACAAAAATCAAGCGGTCCCATCGGACGTAGAGAACCCTCGTCCTGGAAACCCTTTTAAAAATCAAGCGCTCCCAACAGACGTGGAGAACCCTCGTCCTGGGAACCCTTTTCAAAAAATTAAGCAGTCCCGGCGGACGTGGAGAACCCTCGTCCCGGCCCCCCTTTTCAAAAATCAAGCTGTCCCAGCAAACGTGGAGAACCCTTGTCCCGGGAACCCCTTTCAAAACAAAAATAATTTAAATGGTAGAAACCGCCTGAAGGGTCAACTCGTGGTAGATACCGCCTGAAGGGTCAACACAAGGTAGAAACCGCCTAAAGGGTCAAGCAAAGGTAGAAACCACCTAAAGGGTCAACTCAAGGGAGAAACCGCATGAAGGGTCAAACCATGGTAGATACCGCCATAAGGGTCGACACAAAGGTCCGATCCACCATACAGATCAAAATCGTTGGCAAATCCCAAAGTGTGGGATGCGTCTTTCTTAGGTTCCTACCAGTTAGAAATCGCAAATGGTATGACCTACCATACAGGTCAAGGCTTAATCTCCCTAAGGTATTCTGAATGACGATTCCTAGGTATCTTTTTGAAATTCATCGCAGCATGAATCCCCACAAGACGGGATTTGTCGTTTCATAGTACCCCTTTTGCTGGGAGTTCTATTATGGGTTGACCTACCGTACGGGTCAGAACCTAAATCTCCGTAGGATAACCTGAATTACGTGTCCTAGGTATCTTCTTGAAAGTCGTCGCAACCGGCAACATCCGACAAGTGAGCTTCAGGTAAACCTCACTCAATCCGGCCCATGCTCAAATTGTTAAAGTAAACCGGGGATTAATTTGAGCTTTTATCAAGAGTCTTAAGGATCCGATGTCGCAGCATTTTTTTCCTTTTTCCAGTTGAATCAGTTAGGAATCAGGTGCCATTTTATCTTTGAAAGCAACCTCTGCGAGCTCACTCTCAAAGAGGGGCATCTGTTGACACCTGATTTTTGACCATGTGTTATTGTGATTTTTATTTTTAAAATTAATTTAAAATATCAAAAAAGGTCATAAAATCACAAAATCAACTTTGGAAGCCTTGGCCTAGCCTCGGGAACCAATTTTGAACTAAAAAAATATTTTTTGGTATTTTTTAATATTTTTCGAATTTATTTAACTATAAAAATGCCCAAAAAATCATAAAAATACCATTCGTGGTCAGAAAAATATAAAAAAAAATGTTCAATAATTTTTTTAATTCCCTCTTCGAGTTCGTTACTTTAAATATTTTAAAATCGGCTCGGGTCACTATGTTTCTTCACAAACATAAACCCAAACCGAGCCTAAAAAAAATCATTTCGAGTCTTTTAATTTTCAATTCTTACTTTTTATAGGCTATGATATTGGATTCTAAAGTCTTGAAGTGCAATTAAGTCAATTTGCCCTCCAATTTGATCAATTTCAACCAAAATGGCTTAATTGCACAATTTTCTTTCAATTTAGTCCCCGGTTTCACAAATTTTGAAATTAAATTTCACACGGGCGTACCAATTAAAATCAAACACCGCTACCCTATAGTTTTCATCATGCCGAATCCATTGGTGGCCTTAATTCAGGCTAATTTGGTCGTTTGGACCTTCGATTAGGCGAAATTCATTTTCGGATCCTAAGGGCAATTTGGGGTTTTCACTAAATTTCAATCAATTTATTCGCGAAAATACCCATATTGGATAGAAAATATGTCAAGGAGACCGATTTTGGCGTCAATTGCATGAAAAGAGGACGATTTGAGGCTCAATTGGGCGAGGAGAATCGAACCAGGCCGGTCGGGTCAGACCCGACCCAGTCCGAACCGGGTTTGCAACTCAGTGCAGAGCCGCGCGGCACACACGCACAATCAAAGAAAAAAAAAGAAAAGGGGGAGTGGCCGGCCGGTCGAGCGAGTGGTGGACGACAATAAGGAGTGGAGGGGTCGTCCTCCATTTACGGATGGCGGCCATCGAAACCGGTTGGCCACAGGACAAAAAAAAAAGAGGGCGAGAGAGAGAAAAAAGGGAGAGAGGGTTTGGAGAGAGAGAGGGAGAGGATTTTTCGAGCGAAACCCGACGAGAGGAGCATCCCTGGTCCTCCAGCGACTCAGACTGATGGTCACCGAAACCGAGGTCGCCGTCGATGGGCCTGAACCAGGTCGGTATTCCCTCTGAATCATCATTCCGTCGTCGCACGCCATGTGTTCGACGAAATGTCTGAATAAAAATTTTAACTTTTAACGATCGGCCGTGCCTTTCCCGGCCTCATTTCGTGCGAATCTAGCCTAGAAGTTGTTCTATAACCGACTCTAAGCTCCGTGTACCATTTATTTTTGCATTGAAACACGACGAAAACCAAGCTCGGGGGTTCGCCGGTCATGGTTCGGCCCGAGAGCTCGGCGAAGGGTTTCCCGCCGTCGCCGAGCTCCAAAGGAGCTCAGGAAAGCTTCCTAACCTTCCTTAGATGATGTATGAACGAATGGAATCGAGTTTGGACGATAAAAAATTTTCTGCAAACCCCCCTCGCCGGCGCCGGTTCGGTGAAGGACCGTTTGGTCGATTCCCGACGTTATCTTTGTCATGAAATGAGTGCATGTTGGTCGGGGTCTGATGGGGGTTGGGTTGGTGCGAAAATCGTGACTCGAAACTATCATTTTTATGCCGATTTAGGTCGTCCGGCGACGATTCCGGCGATAGTCCCCGGAATAGTTACTGTTCATCGTCTTCTCCGGCGACTATCGTCGGCGGTCAACACTGACGTGGCGTGCCACGGCAGCAGCCACGTCAGCCGGGTGGGGCCACGACTAGAAATTAAAAAATGAACGGTCCCGATCGTGACACGTGTCGCGATCCTGGAATTTTGAGAAATATAAATGATTTTTGGATAATTATTTAAAATCGATCCGACGGATGATAATGTGCCAAGTGGCTCTCTGTGGGTCATCCGATCAAGTGGAGGATCGGACGCACGATACGAAGCCACATGGCGCGTCTTGGACTGCCCGATCTAGGGTTTTCGGATAATAATTTAAAAATATTAAAAAAATAGAAAAAATCAAACAAAATCAAAACGATGTCGTTTTAGGCCGGTACCGACCCCTAGGGTCTGGCCGGGCACCCGCGAGGCGTGGACCGGGTCTAACCCGGCCCGGAAAATATTTTTAAATAATTTAAAAATAATAAAAAATAATAAAAAATTCAAAAATTCAATAAACAATTCAGAAAAATTCTAAAAAATATCAGAAAATAGGAAATGGCTACGAATGACCGGCCACGACCTGTTTCGAGTCTTTTGACCCCTGATCTTTCCAAAAATGACGGTTTTGCCCTTCCGGCAAACCGTCCTCCAAAAAATTCACAAAAATTCCAGAAAATATAAAAAAATGGGAAATGGACACAATCAACTGGCCATGGAATATTTTGGGTAATTCGGTATCCAAACCTTCCAAAAAAAATGACGATTTTGCCCTTCAAGCTAATCATCCCCAAATCTTCCCATTTTACCTCTGGTCCTAAATCACACCTTCTCTAAGCCTTTATGGCTATACTAGGAAGCGTTTGAAGTAAATTGGTGTGCATTGATGTGGTTTATTTATGTACTTGATCTCCCTTTCATTAAATTGATTGTGATTGATAGGACTAGTCTTCCAATCTGCATGAAACCCTGAATCAGACATACATCACCCAAATTTGCGCCTGTATGAAATCTTAATCAGAAAAATCACTCGCGTTAGGTACCGAAAGGGCGTTGATAATGACACCAACGTAACCAAGTTCCCGAACCCAAAATCTCTGGTTCCGCAGAACTGATCGATCTCTCCCAATCGGTCAGTAAGGTTTCCGGTCTACCCTCCAAGAAAGACCGGTGGCGACTTCAAATGCATGCACAAATTTCACATGCCACCACGACCGCACTAAGGTCGAAAGCGATCGACTCTTATCGTCGAATCCCTCAAAAAAATAATCACGCCGCGATTTGGTATGGGCCTGGGAGGGCCCGCGTCGATCGAAAGCCCGCAATCCGCATATCGATTGCTGGGGAAGGCCCACGATCGGTAATCCATTCGCCCGTCGTCCAAACGAAATTTAATCCTCGTCGAAAGGGAAAATTTCGGACGGGTCGCGACAGTTGGCGACTCCGCTGGGGACTTCGTTCTAGAACCTATGGTTCTAGACCTCAAGTCGACTTAGGTCGTAATTGAAACGTTGAGTGATATTTCTGACCTTGCAGGCGCTCTTGAAGGTGAGGTAAGTCCGCTCATGACTGGTGTTATATGTTTTTTACAGATTGGAGTGATAAGGAGGGGTAGTCTGTGGTTAACATTGTTTTATGCAGGTTGGGCGTATGAATGAATGATTGTGTGGATGTTTTATATTGAAGCGGTGATTGTTAAATAAGATGCATGTTAATCGCTTTAGCACGACACCGAAAACACACACAACCGCGCCTAAAACCCCGGGCGCCGCCTATAGGAAAACAATAGAAGGGATTGAAAATGGAATCTCCTTGAGGAAAAACACGGGGTAATCCATTTTTAATTCCGCTCATTTTGAACTATGGATCGAGCCCCAATGCAACGATAGTTGTGCAATGGAATCTGCTCTTTCTAGAACTCGAGATGAGAACCTTGGTCTTAGGTACCAAGCCCAATCTTTTGATTTTTAGAGTCAAGCCTCACTTGTCTCATGCGCATGTATTGTGAATGGTTGGCATACCTAAAAACCAAAAAGTCATTAAGCACTACTTATGGTAAGGTCCTGCCATTTCTATTTAAATTCACTTGCAGCCTTTTATTTGGTCCAACATGCTGCATTCATCAAAGTCCGATGGTTGAGTCCAATTCCATTTTAGAGTATGGATCAAGTAGAGATGATCTCTCCAAGTCGGTCCAAAATTCTCAAGATATTCAAGTATGAGCGACGCGCCATCCGCTATCGGACTGTCAGAACATTCAACTGAATTTGCCCTTCCCGAGCTATCCAAGGAATGATCCAGTCACTCTACCGGAAGTTGAAGGACAAGAGGCCACAGTGAATCAAAGACACTAAGCGCAAAAGACCCGACTTGCGGCATCTCTTTAGGTGCTTAAGGCCACGTTCCAATAGTCCATGTTCTTTTATCAAGATCATCGAGTCTGCAAGGAGTACCCGTCTGTGGGTCTCCCATCTATCTTCTATACCTCGATTTCTAATTCTTGTCTAAGTGTCTTGACATTGGAACGTGACATTGGAATTTCTCTCAACCATTCGAATTTTTCAGTTCAATTACGTGTCTCACCCATATGAAATTTTCGTTAGAACTCACACTTGGCATGTTTAACCCAAGTACGAGAATCTAATCTTCATTTCATGGTGCGCCGGACATGGAATTGAACCGGTCTATAGCATGCATCATTGGTAATCCTTGGTAATTAACTAAAGTCGTCCATGTTTCCTGAATTAAAGAGGAGACCTGATATCCGAATTACCTTCGGGAAATAATTCCAATTTGGATGTCCTATCTCCCACCAAATTTAGGACACATTAGAATTGTATTTTTATCATCTTGGACATTCCACGGATTTTCTGGGGATTTGCCAAAAGTGATAACCAGGGATTACGCTCCTTCTAATTGTATGTTTTCTTCTGAAAAACATTGATGAATAACTTTTCACACGAGATTAAGGCTTGTGTAAAAGTCCTTATCTTCGTTAAATCACAAGAAAGCATAAAATTGAAAGGATTTATGCTTTACTTCCCTTTCTAACATAGTCCTGTCATTTGAACAGGTAATTTCCAAAATCAAAATTCAAAGACTTGTGTGAAGAATCAATCGCAAGTTAAAATAAACTTGGATGGCATAAAAAAGCGCTAGATCACCCTGGAGAGTCAACTGATGAGAGCGTATTTCTTATCTTTCAAGACGTGGAACGGCACGCGATCAAAGGAGCCACATGCGGAAGAGAATTAGTTGTAATCTAATCTCTTTGGATTTGAAAACTTGCTGATTATGTTTTATTGATCCTCAGGAGTGGTGCTTCAAGAAGATTGAAGCTAGACGACAACTCAAGCCACCAGGATAGATATTTGAAGACAGTCAAAAGGGTCAACTTCTCACTAAGACGGCATACTGGGGCAAAGCCCGCCAAGATGAAATGAGACAGGAAGCTCCAAACGGCAGATATCCCCTAATTGAAAAGGGAATCGTAAAAATAGTGAAAAGGATCAAAGTAGGCAATTGGGGAAAATCCCACTCAACTAGGAAATACGCCACCTAACCGGGGCAACCGGATCAAGTATAAGGACGTGTCGTTCCTAATTGAATTTCAATAAGATACTGGCGTAATATTTCCTATCTCGTCCTCTCAGGTGAAAAACAGGTAGAAAAGGAAAATCCATTTGAGGATAGACAGGAGGGACATGTTTTACATGGCAGACACTTGCCAAAAATTCCCTCATCTGATCACATGCAAGATGATGATGGAACGATGGTAAAACTGTACTCGTTCCAATAAGCCTTTCGAGTGTTATACTTGACTAGGACCTTCAAGTCTTTTATCTAGAAGATAAGATGGTTGAAGACCAACAAAGGAAAGCTTGCCTTCCCTACAAGACGAAAAGGAGTGTACCTTCATCGGACATCACCCATTGGATTTACAAAGACAAGATGGATCCAATCAAGTTGAACCCCAAACAGAAAGCGTGAAGAAGGAGCAACCTAAGTAGGATTGACTCTCCCTAAAGCCGAAAAGGATGTATTCGTTCCAAATTAAATTGATTTGTTCGCAAGTTGATATGGTTTCCCATTCTTGCAGGTGATGATAAAATGAATGGGCCCACTGAAAAATTTCCATCATCTTGGATGCCCGAAGTGACTAGAGCTGGGATGGCAAGCATACAAAGGAAGAACAGCCTCAAATAAGGAATGTCTCCATGGATTGCGCAGTTGAAGAGCTTCGAATGGAGAACACGAGATATAGGGAAGTCCTTGGCACCACCGTTTGTTTTAAAAGCGACGATCGTAGTGCTATCAGTCAAACGAGCCACCTGAAGATTGGAAATGCTAGTTCTTATACACTCCCTGGAGCATTTCTCGGCAAAATCAGATTATGTGGTAAATGTACACAAGAAAACCATGCTTCTGAATTCATTACAAATGCATGTCGAACGGTGGGGCATGCATCATCTTGAGAAGCTTCCTATCAGTCCCAAAATAGATGGAGTCGAGGAGCTGATAATTCCAGAGTCTCATCGAGCCGAAAGCAAGAAGAAAAACTTGGCATCGAGCCCTGGCGTTTTGTTGTTGTCATGAAGAATCAACAGCCATGGAACCTTAACCATCATGAATGCAAGAATGATGCCTACACTGGAGGTTGTAGGCTGTCTCCCGACCGAAAGCTTCAAGGGCGACATCATGGGCAGTTCCATCCGTGATGAATTGATCGCAGAAGGGAATTCCACTACGAGAAAAGAAAGGAAAAGACACATCAAGTGGCAGACAAGATGCAGCGCTGATTGAAATGTGAGGCACTCGCGAATCTAGAAATGATCGGCCTTCATCCGTAGAAAGAGAATACCTTCATGCCGTGCTGATTGCATCAAAGAGATAAGGAAAGGTTCTGCGCTTGAAGAACCAGAAACTTACACCTCCAAAACTTTTCTCTGAAACATTCAACAATCCCTAGAGTCCACCATAATGAGTCACCACTAATCTCGTGAGGAGACTCATTCATCTTGGGCGGCCTCAAAAATTGTCAAGGCATTTCCTTCATCAAACCTCTCTCCCTAGGCCATCCCTTGATCTGCGAATATGCTGAAGGTTGGTGGGGAAGACATGATTTCAACCCAGACGTTAACAGAAGCTCCCTGCCCTGAAAGTCTGCGAGTCATGGCCATTGATGACAATCCAGTCTCTCTCTCAGTTCTCATGGTCGTGCTAAAAAAGTGCCGGTATAAGGTTACAGGCCTAATAAGAGCAACTAAAGCCTTAAAAGTGCTGAAATGAAATAGGGGCAGGTTTGGAATTGTCGTCACCGCCACGACGGTGTTCGACATGCATATCTTCAATCTTTTAAAGGTCATCAACTCTGAAATGGACATACCGATCATCATCGTGTCAGCAAGTGATGATCAGTCGGTTATAACAAAAGCCGTACTACATGGGGCTCAGGATTTCATAACGAAGCCGGCTCGGGTTCGAGTGCTTCAAAAGCTGTGGCAACATGTGGTAAGAAAACAATTACACGATCGAGGCAGCCATAATCAAGTTGACAACGCCGTTGTGGGGCACAGGAGGACAAGGTTCGATTGGTCCCCTGATCTTCATCGCAAGTATGTTGATATAGTCCAACAGCTATGGGTCAATTCAGCACGTCCGAAGCGTATAATGGAGGTCATGAACGTATCGGGACTCACTAAAAATAGCATTGCGAGTCACCTTCAAAAATACAGAAGAGAACTGAGAGAGCACGATTCAGCTCTAAGTCAAGAAGGCCAAAATGAAACTGATTCAAGCCTGAACGATGGGCAGCCAATGCAGACTCCCTGGCGTGGACATCTACTTTTCACCGGTACCCATCATTTGGTCAATCAGGTCATCATGCCGCGTATTCAAGAATCAAATTTTTCAACTGTGCAATTCAAACATATGACTCTCGACGAACATACGTGGAGTAGCTCTCAGCATATTCCTCTCTCTAGCTTCCAAATGGAGGACGTCGGCCACGAAAGAGACATCCATCGCCGAGAATCGATGCGGCTCAATTCGAATGTCAATTGCTTGAAGAATCAAGAGACTGTCTGGATGATGAGCTCATCGCCATGATTAACCAGTTCAAAGTTAACAAACCCCCATCAATTTGATCCAAGATGGTGACTATGTACCAAGTTCAAGGCACAGCTGGTCAATCATTGAGACTCCTCGAGGGAAGTAGACACACGCATGACCAAATACGCCATTGGAGCAGGGTTTATCAAACCCAAAAATAACAAAATAAAGACTAAAATGTAAAGAACATGGCAGCAGCATTGAGACAGCATTAAGACACACACGGCTTCAAAAAAAGCATCGTTCTTTCAAAGTGCATAGGCGTCTTCAAATTGGTATTGAAAATCGCAAACAAACACGAAAAGTGCTAAAGCATGTTGCCAAGACGGTGTCGCGACCCACTCGGGCGCTATCTGGCTAGCGAAGGGCTAATGGGCCGCCCGATCGTCGCCTGATCGGACGCGGGCCTCTCCTAAGGTCCATTACCCAAATCGCAACTGCTGGATATACATGGTCGACCTTCAGTGTGGTCTAGTGACATGTGATATATGTACATGCCAAGGAGTCGCCACCAATTGTTTCTTAGAGGGTACGATCGGAAACCCCATCGAATAGTTGGGAGCTGTCTATTCGATTCTGCGGAAACTAGAGAAATGGGTTCGGGGACTTAGTTACGCCAACTGCTAGAGTTGACGCCCTTTCGGTACCTAAGCTGAATGGTTTATCTGATCCTAGGATTTCATACAGGCGAGTGGGGTACAGATCCTACATCTAGGAGTTCATGCAGATGGGAATGACTACCCTATCACTCACAATCCATGAAAATAAATGCACAAATCAAGGATCCATAACATGCGGATAAATCACATGAAATCAGCATGTCATCCCTAATGAGGCCCTATTAGCCTAGAGAAGTCTCAATCAAGGCTTAGGAGTGATTTGACATGATTTGCCCATGATAGGCAGAATCGTAATTTTGAACAATTCAGGGATGATTTGCCTTAAAAGGGCAAATTTATCATTTTAGATGAATTAGGAAGTCAAAAAGACGGGAGAAATAGTATTGGCCATCAATCCAACACATTTCCTATTTTTCGGGAATTTCTAGGATTTTTTTGAATTTGAAAGTGATTTTACCTTTAGAGGGGTAAAATCGTAATTTTGGACAAAGACGAGGATTGAAAATCTTAAACTTTAGGATTGGTCGATCACCTGACCCAAATCCTAATTTTAAGCAATTCTCAAAACTCGATTGGAGTGGGAAAGGCGATCTACCCCTTGAGAGGTAAAATCGTCATTTCAGGGAAAATAATGAGATTCGAAAACCCTAGCAAGAGGATTCGCCACCTAACTGGCCTTATCCTAATCTAGGCATTTTCAACTTATCTCAGAACACGAAGCAGGGACGAATTACCCCTAAATGGCATTGTCGTCAATTCTTGGAAGAACAGATAAGAAACCCCAAAAATAGGGTTGACCAGTTGTCTGTGGTCAATCCTCAATTTTTGGGGATTTCTGGAGTGTCTAGGATTTTTCCACACTTTTTCCACATTTTTTTTGAAATTTTCTAGCATTTTTTTGGATTTTCTAGGATTTTTCTGATTTTTTTATTTTTTTTAAATGATTTTCTGATTTTTTATTTTTAAAAAAATATTTCGGACCGGGTCAACCCGACCCACTCGGATCGGAACCCGGTCCAGACCCGGACCCACGACCCGGACGCCACAAAACGACGCCGTATCACACTTTTTTATTTTCGGATATTCGAGTCCGATCTGACGGTTCCTATTGAACCGCGTGACTAATCCACGCCCGTCAGGTCTGATTACTAAATCCTACGGCTCGGATTGAATGAAGACTCGATCGGGATCATCTGATCTGACTACTTAAACCTACGGCCACGATTAGAACATGTGACTTGATCTGGACCGTCTATTCTCATTAACCCAAAATGACGTCGCTTGACCCTTTATCTAAACGGCACCGTTTCTATTCTGATTGATTTTCCGATTAAAACTATTTTCGAATTATCCTAATTTCTAATCGAACGGCCATCATTTATTTGACTCGATTAACCTCAGCCGTCGGATCTACCTGTTCGAATAACAGATCTCCTAACGACCTGCTGACTAGACAACCATGTGGACCAATGGCGAACTGACACCTAGGACTTTGACCGGTTGACCACGCCACGTCAGCTTTGTCTTCAACCTTGCGACTCCGGCAGAATGGACGGCTGCGCTCCTCCGGCGATGATCCAACGGTGAAACCTCGACGAAATCATGCGAAACCAACGCCAATCGACTCGCAAGAACTCCTAGTTTAACATATCTAAGAATCGAAGCATTTCATTCACAAAATCGCGATTGCTATGCGAAGTGCCGAGTTCGCCCATGAGAGTTCAATCGTTCGATTTGCACAAAACCATTACAATTCCATCACAGGATAGCATCAATCAATGTTCAAGAGACTTACCTCGAGCTCCGATTGAGCTCGCTCAGCCTAGATTGGGCTAGGTAGGGATGACCAGTAGTCGGCTATGAAAGCTAGATTGGAAGACTCGATTCGAGTTGTTGAGGCGAAGTCAATGCAAAATCAAGATACGGTAATGGTCAGTGATGTTCAAGGAATGAAACACACACACTAATTGTAACAATGTATATATATATATATATATATATATATATATATATATATATATATATATATATATATATATATGTGAGTCGCCATTGATGCTCAACGAAGAACTCGAGACTGTGACTCACCTATTTCCGCGGTTTCAGGCTGCGCAGTCGGCGGCTATCACTTCCTGGCACACTGGGCGAACTCCCGACGGTCTTCTTTGGCTTCGGTTTGGCCGGAGACGGCCCAACCAATGCCTTCCAATCGAGCTCAAGTTCTCGACGACGGGGGTCGGAGAACGAGCTCTCTCTCGCGTTCTCTCTCTCTCTCTCGATTCAGTTTTCCTTTTTGAAACTGAATCAACCGTCCTCCAGCTTTGCGAACGTTTCTCGACTTATATCCCTCTTTGAAATTTTTGGCGCCGAACGGGGGGTTAGACTGGTGACCTTCGCACGTGAGAACACGTGCAAAATGGTCACCGACGACCGGCAATCGACGGGCATCAAATGGCCATTCTGTTAGGGACCTCTACTAATACCATTTAGGGCGAATTTGGGTGAATTTCAACTAAGCTTTGTCGTTGTTGACTTTTACAGGCACCAGGGCTTTGACCGGCCGATTACTCCCCGCTCCGACGACCATTGATCATCATTCCGACCCCAATCGACGGGGGATGGTCTAAGGAACCAAACACCCAACAATTCTTCTCCAATTATAGTCGATTGGTCGATCAATTTTGTTGTTGAAACTCGTCTTCGCACTGTTCATTTGCGCGAAGGCTCAGTGGAGAAGATGACACTGTAGCAGACCGGTCCGACCGGCGTTCTGACCGGTCCGACCGGTCCGACCGGCGTTCTGACCGGTCAGAACCGGTTATGATTCTATTTTCAAAATTAGTCCCAAATTGACTTGGAATTTTTGCAATTGAACATCATAATCGAACTTAAGGCATGAATATTATCCAAAAATGTGATTTTGCCCAAAAGTTCATGTCAATTTCAATAAAAACCCCAAATTTCTATTTAATTGCTAATTGGGGATTGTGCAATTGAGGTTTAAATGATCAAATTGGGTCAAACCACCTATGCCAATCGATTCAAAATGATGAAAACCCTTGGGCATCATGTTTAATTTGCAATGATAGTCCTTGAATTGAAAGTAATTTCAATTATGTCCAATTTCAAGGACTAAAATGCAATTAAGTATGTAATTGAGCAATTTGTTTGAACAATTGGGCTAAATTGAAGTGGGGGACAATCAAATTGAATGTCAAGTTCCTTAAAAATGCCAAAATTACAAATAACAAGACTCAATTGATATTTTTTTCTCAAATTCGATCATATGTGTTACAAAGGAACACATACAATTGAATTTGATTTTGGAATTTTTGTGAGGTCAAAAAGACAATTGATTTAAAATAAAAATATTGGCTATTTTTCCATATTTTTGTGACCTTAAATGTTATTTTTCTTGATTTTTTAGTATTTTCCTAATTTCTGAAAATATTAAAAATGCGAAAAATATGAAAAATTATTTTTTTCTCAAAAATGGTTCCTTAGGCTTGGCCAAGGCCACCAAAGTTGATTTTGTAATTTTTTGACTTTTTATGGATTTTTTATGATTTTTCAAAATAAAGCTGAAAAAGACTTGGTCAAAAATCAGGTGTCAACAGCTGCCCCTCTTTGAGAGGAATCTTGTGAGAGGTTTTGCTCAAAGACAGGTGAAACCTGAGTCTGGACCGACTCTACTGGGAAATAGAAAAATGAATCTTGACATCTAATCTTTCTTGTCCCGCTGGTGAATGCTCTGCTCATTTCGTTTCATCTGATGTGAGAGAGAGAGAGGCTGGATAGAGATACTTCACCTATTACTTGTGGCATCCCAGGTCTCCTCCTCGCCTCCAACTCTGATACCAACCCATAGCCCAGCTATCAATTCTCAAAATCTGAAAAATGTTCCCACAACGTGGGTTAGCGCGACGGCTAGCAAGAAAAACATTCAACCCCACCATAGGGGTCCTAAGACTCCCTAGGACTACTAGCAAGCATTCACATGGTGGATACATATATAAACATTAATCAAAGATCATTAAGCAATGACAACATGTGAAATGATAATGCCAATGCAATATGGAATGACGTGCTCTTCGCTCATTTACACCATTGCAAGGCGTTCCACCTTGCAATCTCACTCTCCGGGGCTCCGCGACGCATGGTACGACTCTCCCCCGCACACAGCTCAGGATCCACAAGTACGTACAAATCCCCGCACACAGCCCAGGGGCGTCATCTCAATTCAGTGCACTGAAGAGCAAATACTCCACATATCTCATCATATAGCGCGCGGCACCATGTGCCAATGCATGCTCAGCCATGAATCACAAGGTTCTCACCATCAATTATGTAATTGATAAAACAATGCCAGGCCAACAGAATGAGCATGCCAATTCACCAAGATATGTACATGTTCATGAGATATGCTACCACCACGATCAATCGAGTAAGGCATTACAATTTGAATCTCAATGACCAAGAAAGAAGTCAATTCTAATAAGTGAATAAATCAAGGCTTCCATCACAAGATCCATTCGAACATTTCATCAACTTGTTATAACTAGATTTTTTGTCCAACCTTAGCATGGTCATGGCTTACCACTTCCTCTCTTTGAAGCTCTTGGGTCACCGAGGTTCTAGCCAATCAAGTCACATTCTTATCAAGCTAAAGTAATCAAACCCGGTTCATAAGCAGGGAAAATGCAGCACTGCGGTTATACGAGTCGTCCGTTTTAAAAATAGTAGATGAGCTCCTAAAATCATCAAATTTTACCACGTTGTACTTAAGACCTTGGAAAACATTGTGTCAAGAAATCTTGAATTAATCCCATGTAGAAAAGTTGCAGTAATTTATGAAATCTAGAAGAAATCTGACCTTCAGTAAATCACTGCCAACGTCACAGAAATAAATACATTTCGTGGGGTTAGCCAGATCAGAAAAATCCCATATTTTTATAAGTTGTAGTAAAAGATGTCCTCTTAAACTTTCATGAAGAGAAGTTGATCTAAATCATCTTTCAAAAATCAGTTTAAAATCACGAACCGTAAGGGGTCTCGGTTAAACTCGTCAGAAACAGCTTGAGCCCGTGTGGTTCTAAGGTAATTATAAATATCACTTCAAATCCAAAAATTCTGAAATTAAATTAAGTTATATTCAAGGACGTGATGAACAAATTTCATGAAGGAATTTTGGTCAGATTCTCATCACACAAGACTCGACAAAATTCTCAACACAGGAAGCACAATTTAGATCCGAAAATCTGATCGGTTTTATTTAGAACCGATTCTGCCTTGACTCCGTAAAATAGGTCCAATACTCCTCAATTTCATTTGTCCACAGTGCCTCTACGTTGCCAAGGTATGACACCTCTATGATCAGAGTGGAAAAAATCAATTTACACTAGAAGAGTCCCTTATTTATTGCTAATACAGACTCGATCTAAAACAGAAAAGATTCTGTTTTTTTACTCCACAAACCAGACCCAAAACACTTCAATATGCTTAGTTATTCTCATCTCTTCATCATCCACGCCTAGCTCATCAACATCCAATCAAGCTAGTGCAATATAGCTCAATATTAACACCAATTCAGTGCCTAAACAGAATCGAATTGCGCTAGTCTAAATTAGTCCACATAATTGATTTCTTGTCCAAAAAACCTCATTCGAACTTCCTATCATGGCATTTACACGATGAACATCTATCCTACGATAGGATTGAAGGAATTTCTTGCCTCAATTCTTGTACTAGCTCAACGCCTTCTTCTTCTTCTTGGTTCCCTTGGTAGTGCCGCGCCGCTCCTTTTCTTCTCTTTCTCGGTCGCTCTTGGTCTCTCGGTCTCTTCCTCATTCTCTCGAGCTCTCGGGCTCTCTCTCTCTCTCTCTCTCCCTTACTAGCTTGCACGACCGAAATGGCGAAGGGAGAGGAGAAGATGGAAAATCCCTTTTGTTGCATGTCCATGAAAGATTTCAAATGACACTTGTCTTGCATGCACCATTTCCTAGTCTTCACTCGCCACATGGCAATACCCCTAATGGTCACTAGTCATTGTCACAAAAGTAGAGATGATGGCTCACCAATGGAGTTCCTTGCATGTTCCCTAAGATTGCCGCCCAATAGAAGCCCATGGAAGGAAGAGTCGCGCGCCACTTGTTGAACATGCAATCTAACCTCATGCATGGGTGCCATTTGTCCTTAAGGTTCTTGCATTGTTTACCACTTCCTTGTCCTCACACGCCACTTGGCTTATCCCTAGGACACTTGTGAGACATGCACCAACATTGAACCTGTCCCACAAGCACGTCCAGGTCCATTTTCGTCCAAAATGACTAAGTTTCATCCACTTTCGTGATAATCAAACCTCAGATTCATGTTCCTTGTCGTCTTACGGTCGCGTGGGAGAAAACGGAGCTCAATTTGGACTCCGGACAACTTCGAACGAGCCGTTTTACTTTCGACGCGCGCTGAAAAACGGAAATACGGGCTCTCGGGTCAAATGACGTTTTTTTCATGCTATTTCCCATTCTAATGAAGGCCAACGAAATTCTTATGGTTCTAATCCAAATGTCCTCTTACATGTCATAAGAAGCTCTTGATTTGACACTTGTCTTTCGTCCCATAATGCAAGAATTTCTTCCTTCAATTTCCGCCAAGTGTCAATACCCTCAATGGTGATAAATCATTTTCATCTTGAGAAGACATTAAACCAATGATTGGTCATTCTCCTTTGCTAGTTCCCTAGGCCATTCGGCCACTCATATTTCATGCACATGGGAGGAGCTTGCCAAGTGTTCTCGCCCCTATTGCTCCAAATTCCTTGCTCCCCAAGTCCAAGAGAATTAATTCCATGAAGCCAAGCTTATACTAACCCTCGTAGGTCCTTGATTGATTGACCAATACCTCAATTCCTTGGTCATCAAGCTTGATCCAATGGTGACTAAAGTCTCTCATTCTCGGCCATGGTATAAATCCAATTAATTTTCTAATTTTCCAATCAACTTGGCTTGATAATAATTTGATCTTGGAACTTCGATTCTCGACAATTGTACCATAGTCCTTGAATATGAAATTCCTTAATTAATCTTCCTAATATCTCCTTAATTCCATTCTATGGGAAATTGGTCAATGGAACTCGAATTTCTATCCATCATAATCCTCAATGTATACGACCGATTCCTCACAATATCACCTGAGCCATGACAATCCAAAATTGACAAGTTCCTTGATACTTTCCTAACTTACTTTCACATATGTCACCTTGACATATCTTGGCCTCTTTGCTTAATCCTATATAATGAGATTCCAATTCATTGTTCTTAAAATCAATTCTCTAATCCCTTTCGGATATCCTTGCTTGTTAGAAATCTAGCAAACGGGGGATGCCACATTACTTACCTGCCTGACGCTCGTGCGGCATGCGCGGTGTATAGCGGGTTCCAGTGGATATCTAGGGACTCGTCTTTTGAGTATTTTAGAGCGGTTAAACTCTAGCCTGTATGGTAGGCCGTACCAGAATGGGATTCCTATACTTGACAGGAACCTATGAATGTCGTACCAAGTATCTTAGGGATTGTCGGGGTTTTGATCCGTATGGTGGATCAGACCATGAATAGGACTCCTCTTTACTAGGAACCTATGGATGACACACCCAGTCTCTTAGGGATTATCAGACATTTTGATCCTTCAGGGGGATCAGGCCGAGAATAGGACTCCTCTCTGCTAGGAACCTATGGATGACGCACCCAGCCTCTTAGGGATTGTCGAACATTTTGATCCTTCAAGGGGATCAGGCCGAGAATGGGACTCCTCTCTGCTAGGAACCTATGGATGACGCACCCAGTCTCTTAGGGATTGTCGAACATTTTGGTCCTATATTCTAAGGAATTAACTAGGATCCATACAAGTGAGGTGTGCCTAACTTTTAGGCTTTACTAAATGAGCTATTCTGGGTTTAAGGATTACCTAGAACCTCGCAGAAAGCTGGTTCTGAGATTTATCCTTTTGACATGCAAGGTGTTGTTCTGGGATTTTGGGACTCCAAATATCCTGCAGAAAATTCAAACCTATAAAACTGAAATCTTACACAGGGAGATAATTTCAAATATTATCCTTTTGACATGGAATGTGACATTTTGGGATCTGGACACTCCAAGCATCCTACAGAAAGCTCAAAACTATAAAACTGAGATCTCACATATGGAGATAATTTCAAATATTATCCTTTCGACATGGAAGGTGACATTCTAGGATCTGGGTACTCCAGGCATCCTGCAGAAAGCTCAAACCTATGAAACTGAGATCTCACATAGGGAGATAATTTCAAATATTATCCTTTCGACATGGAATGTGACATTCTGGGATTTGGGTACTCCAGGAATCCTGCAGAAAGCTCAAACCTGTAAATTCGAAATCTCACAGAGAGATGATTTCGAAGATTGTCCTTTCGACATTGGAGGTGACATTATGGGATCTGTGGGCTCCAGGTATCCTGCAGAAAGCTCAAACCTGCAAAAACTTTTCATAAGAATGTATCTTCCTGAGATATGGGGTTACCAGGGATCCTGCAGGAAAATAAACTTGAAAGCTCTTCTTCACAGAGCAAGGCATCCTTCTGGAATCTGGGGTCACCATGAGTCCTAGAAGCTTAGACCTGAGAGTTCATTCCTCATTTGCCAAGATATTAACCCTCTTGAGGCAATGACTATTATAAGGCAGGTAAAAGGCTTCATTTTAACCTATGTAGTTTATGTAAAACGGCTTAGGACGTCGGAGGTTATCCAAACATCTCGAAGCATGCAAAGCTGATCATGAATCCTTGTGAGGAAAAATCCTCGGATTGAACAATTTGAAGTTCCCAACCAAAGCTTACTTTCAAGCATTCTATTGGAATATCCCTGTCAGAAAGGTCTCCTCACCAATTTTCTGATTTGGTCTTTTCACAATTATAGCACTCGAATTCCCTAATACCCTGTACCTAGGTTTTCGGAGCCGTTCGTAGCGCATACATTTTAGATCAATCGAGAGGTCTTTACTGGACCGTAATGTCAGGCTCGGACATGGTTTCCGAAGGGGGGCTCTTTTTCTGAGTCAGGTCTTTTAATAAAAAAATTTTCATCTGCTCCGGGCTTACAAGTCAAGAACCCTGCAAAATGAGAAAGAAATAATCTTGCTCGAACTTCTTCGAGCTAAGCTTAAGCATTAAATCCTATGCTAATCCAAGTGCTTTAATCAGAAAAGACTTCTCAGGGATGTAACAGAGGTAGGATTGGGGCCCGAAAGAGGCTTATTTTTGGGTCCAGAATATGTGAAGGGTTTAACATTGGCGATCATCGCAGGTTTGCTACCGATCTAGTACCTCATAGAGCGTCTTTAGTTTTCGAAGTGCACTGGTAATCTTTGGAGAACCCCTTTCTTGGTGTGGCGTCAACATCTAAATGTGACATTATCATATCTCGCTAGTGACCTCTACATAGGTATCATGCCGTCTTTTGGCATTTTCAAGATCAAACTCATGATACATAAAGGTACAAATATTTGAACGGGCATTGGCCTTGCTTTTACCAGGCACTTTGCTTTTTCTTGATGCCCAAGGATGGAATTTTTCTTTCACTCTCTTTTTTTTAGGTCCATTCTTTCTCTTTTGGGAGCCGGGATTTTTCAAATGAATGTGCTTGAGGTACAACTTGATTCTCAACACTCAATCATTAGTCTGAGGATTTACATAAATCCTACCTTTCGAATTTTTCGCTCTAGAAGTGGTGTTGCTTCCGTCTTGGAATAGGTTTATGAAATGAATGTACAGGCTTAACTAGGCTGTGCAAAGAGTAAAAGTGTATAGGGTAGAGAAACGAATGTTTTTCGTCATGTTAAAGCACTTGATTCACCACAGAAGTTAAAATGATAAGCAACACACGAAGATTGATGCAAGTCTGAGCAAGAGGATTTCTAACCATTTACCTCTTGATACGGCTGGACGTATCTCCAATTTGCCCCAATGTGGGGTGGTCCTTGACAGGGGTAAAGAATGAAACCGTCGTTCAAATGGTCATCGATAGTCACCTGCAGTGTTTAGGATAGAGAAATGAATGACTCCGTCTTCCCAATCCATGTAATCGATGCGAAGGGCCCTTGTATCCTCAGATTCAGGGTTTCCTATTCTCACCCTTCCCTCATCTCTCGAGTGTATGGGGGACGTGTTTGGGATCGGTTTTGCCTCTCATTTAGAGGGATATTCCTGTTAGATAGCCTAAGCAAGCTGTGTTTCTGGAAAGATCATTTCATATTTCTCTAGGCGTTTTACTCCACAAGGGATTTTAATGACGCCTCATGCATACTTTGAACATGCTTGGACACTTTCTGACCTTGGCAGGCGTGTAGTAAATGCAAGGAATTTATCATCATTCTTTCATGATAGAATGTTTATTCCTAAGTCCAGCCATGTGAACGCTCATTCTCTCGTTTTTTTTTTTACCTTACAAGAAGTGAGAGATACTTTACTGTGCTCTTCTTTTGCTGTCTTCTGTCTTCAGAAGACATTCCTGCATGCATGATAAAAGAGATGTTCTAGTGAGTAAAGGCCGGATTGACCTTTGATGGAACAGGTACATATCACCTAGTATTTGGCGTCGATGACCTTCCTTTCCAGGGTTTTGTTTGAATGAGTGTGATTCTGAGTTTGCTTTTCGAAACCCTGCAAAATTGAACACATGCTAGTGTATGCATGGATGCATGATGTGTTTATGCAATGACGATTCGGATTGATCTGAGATAAGCCCCATGACCGAAATCTGATTTTATTTCAAGGGTAATATTTCTTCACAGCATCTAAATTTACAGGGTGTCCCAATTCTTCTCCTTCAGAGTTTACAAGAATCAATGCTCCTCCTGTGAGAATTTTCTTGACAATATGGGAACCTTTGTAATTCGGGATAAATTTGCCTCCCGGATGGACAACATTTGGCAGAGTCTTCCTTACCACCAAGTCGTTTACTTTGAAATTTCTGGCTTTAACTTTTCGATTAAATGACTTGGCCACCCTCTTTTGGTAGCTTTGACCATGACAGATCGCTCTAAGACGCTTCTCGTCTATCAGATTCAACTGTTCATATCTGTTCTTAGAGTACTCTGATTCAGAGAGTTTACCTTCTGATAAGATCCTTAAAGATGGGACCTTAACTTCCACGGGTAGGACCGCTTCCATTCCGTACACCAGACTATAGGGAGTTGCCCCTGTAGAGGTCCTGATTGAAATTCGATATGCCAGTAAGGCAAAGGGTAGCCTTTCATGCCAATCTCTGTAGTTTTCCGCTGTTTTAGCCAAGATCCTCTTGATGTTTTTATTGGCAGCTTTCACTACCCCATTCATCTGCGGGCGGTAAGGGGATGAATTTAGATGTCAAATACCAAAGTGATCTAGTAGATCATCGACAATCGTGTTGTTCGGGTTGGATCCATTATCTATGATGATTGCTTGAGGGGTACCATATCGGGAGATGATGTCTTTTTTAATGAATCTTGCCACATTTCTTGTAGTGACATTCTTGTAAGAAGTGGCCTCTATCCATTTTGTAAAGTAATCAATCGCCACCAGGATGAAGCGATGACCTTTTGAAGCCGCAGGATTAATAGGCCCTATCATGTCTATTCCCTACATAGAAAAAGGCCAAACCTCAGATATTTGATGCAATTCATTCGGGGGTGCATTAATTTTATCGCCATATATTTGGCATTGGTGGCATGACCTAACATGCTGACAGCAGTCTGATTCGATGGTCATCCAATAATAGCCAAGCCGCAGATCTTCCTAGCGAGAAGGTGGCCATTCATGTGAGGCCCACATATACCTTCATGGATCTCATTCATGAGAATATTTACTTCTTTGGCATCTACACACCTCAACAGAGTAGAGTCAAATGACCTTTTGTACAGTATTTGCCCACTGAGGAAGAATTTGCTACTATCTTGGTTATGTATCTCCGGTCTCCTGGCTGACATCCTTCAGGAAACTCTCCTTTTGAGAGATAATTCTTGATGTTGTAATACCATGGCTCTCCATCAAATTCCTCTTCGATTAGCATACAATATGCTGACTTTTTAACTATGTCGATCCTTAGGGGTTCTATTTCCAACCCATCAGTTATTTGTAACATTGAGGCCAGGGTGGCCAGCGCATCTGCAAATTGATTGTGAGACCTTGATAGGTACTCCAATGACACTTCATCGAACTTAAGTGTCAATTCTTCAAGGTATTCGTGATAAGGGATGAGCTTTGCGTCCTTGGTCTTCCACTCCCCTTGCGTCTGCAAAATGATGACCATGGAATCTCCATAAACCTGCAGCTTCGGTATTCCCATGGAAATGGCCAATCGCAAGCCTAGAATGCATGCCTCGTATTCCGAGATATTATTGGTGCAAGGGAAGGTCATCTTCGCTGCAACAGGATAATGTTGATCATCATGGGATATCAGTACTGCCCCAGTGCCTACTCCGTTTGATGGGTTTTCTGCCAATATGTCAGCTATAGCTCTCTCTTTTACTGATTTTTGTGGAGAACATTTGATGTCAAATTCAAATAACATCACCTGCCATTTTGCTAATTTCCCAATTAAGGCGGGTTTCTCCAGGAGGTATTTGACGGGATCGTTTCCTGTTATGAGCTGAATGTGGTGATGTAGGGTATACTGCCTCAATCTACGAAGCACCCATACTGTTGCTACACAAGCCCTTTCAACTGGTATGTATTTTGCTTTAGATGACGTGAACTTCTTACTTAAGTAATAGATGGCTCTTTCTTTACCATCTATCGGGCCTGTTTGGGTAAGCAAGGCTCCCAAAGATTCCTGTTGTATAGTCAGATACAAGGTCAATGGGTGACTTGGAATTGGTGGCACAAGTACCGGCGGAGTGACTAGATAGTTCTTAATTTTTTGGAATGCCTGACTGCATTCTACGTCCCATGTCACTCTCACGCCCTTCTTGAGTAATTTGAAGATTTGTTTAGCCACATCAGACAGCTGATTGATAAATCTGGCAATATAGTTCAGTCTCCCCAGAATGGTTCTTACTTCTTTTACTGTGGAGGGAGTTACCAGATCATGGATGGCTTGAATCTTTGAAGGATCAATCTTAATGCCCCTGTTACTGACCATGAATCCGAGAAATTTCCCAAATTTTGCCCCAAATACACATTTGTTAGGGTTCAACTTCAACTTATATTTGCGCAGACGCTCAAATAATTTTCTTCACACCTGTATGTGATCCTGTCCCTTCTTGGATTTGGCGATCATGTCATCGACATATATTTCAATTTCTTTGTGGATCATATCATGGAATAATGTGACCATAGCCTTCTGATAGGTGGCCCCTGCGTTTTTTAATCCAAGGGGCATAACCTTGTAGCAAAAGTTTCCCCAAGGTGTGGTAAAAGCAGTCTTTGGTTTGTCTTCCAACTCAGCCTTCATCCGTCTGCTACCTTGCCTGACAGGTTTAACATTGGGATCCGTGGGTAATGCATGCTCCACAATCTTAGGATCCAGTCCTGGCATATCAGCGTAAGACCATGCAAAGACATCTTGATATTCTTTCAGTAATTCAGTGAATTCGAGTCTTTCATCTCGGGATAAATGTCCGCCGATCTTGACCTCTTTGATATTCACGGTATCTCCCAAAACAACAATAATTGGTTCTTCTAAAGTAGAAGGCATCGATTCCTCAAAGGCATTCCATTCTCTGCGGATAGACGCATAACCTTCATCCTCCTCTTCCTCAATGTTATAGGAACAGTCGATGTGATGGTCCGAATCGTATAATAACCTGGTATGTATGTTTGGGATGATATGCCTGAAATGTCATGAGCATGGTTAGTTCGTACTCCATAAAAATGACATGCATGATTGTGGAAAGTCTTTTCAAAAGAGTTTTCGAAATAAGTATATGCCTAGATGGGACTAATCCTCATGTCATTGGACATCCTGGCCCCGTGGAAATCTTTTGGAAATTTAGGAATCATATGGCAAATCAGGCCTCAAGCTCCTGTGCGGAAGACTAGCATCATCATCGGGCTGATTCGTGGTTCCATATGCCCTTAACAAAACTCGTGTGATTTTATTGAATGCAAAATGGACCGCATTACAAGCTACGCTGTTTGGACCAACGGCCAGAGATCCAAAGGCGTTTTTCTTATATCTACAACCAGGAGTGAAAATGCAAAGAAATATAGAAAGTTCTAAGTGCAGTATTTAAATAAGGAGAGAAGCTTCTTTACTCAGAGGAAGTGGCTTTGTCATCCAACCACTCCATGATGACATTCACAAAGTCATTTTTGAGAAAAGGATTTGTCAGATCCGGTTCTGTTGATGGAGTGATGTCATCTTCAGACAGCCATTTGGAGTTTTGGTTGAAGTAGGCATTTAAAAGATTATTGAATATCTTAGACTTGCCTTTCCAAGTTGGAGAACCGATGAATGAAATCTTCGGGTTGTTCTGGCCTCCCTGGCGTCCCGGGCTTTTGTCTCGGCCTCTGCCTATTGTCTTCGGGGCAGATTCGCCCATATGATCTTTCTGGTACCCCAAGCCCATTATATGATGGTTGGCTTTTAACCGCAGAGGGGTATTTATTCCTTGACCGTGTTTACCCAGGCCTTCTCCGGGGTTGAACCCATATGCCAGTAGCATCTTAGCTGGTAAAAGATGGGTTTCAAAAACGTATGGAGCCCTCAATATTGTCCCTACAAGAGTGTGTACCGTCGCTACTATCTCCAGGGAATGGTAGCTTGCTTCCACCTTATCTTCAGGTTCAATGTAGGGAATAGCGCTACTCTGATATGCTTGGAGGTCGACTTCCCGGTGTATTGTAATTACCTTTCCATCTACCACAAAGCGCATTTTCTGATGTAAGCTGGACGGTACAGCTCCTGCTACATGGATCCAGGGTCTTCCCAGTAAGAACCCGAATGCACTAGGCAGATCCATTACTTGAAAGTTTATGGAGAATTTTGTTGGGCCGATGAATACGTCGAGCTCAATCTCGCCTACCACAGTCTTCTTCATTCTATCGAAAGCTCTCACGGCTGTTCTGGAAGTCTTAATCGTTTCCTCATTGATTCTCAACCTTCTCAGAGTAGCCAAAGGGCAAATGTTGAAGGCTGATCCGTCGTCGATTAGTACGTACGCCACTCTTTTCCTGTTACATTGCGCGGAGATATATAAGACCTTGTTGTGCCCTCTTCCTTCCATGGGGAAGTCTTCATCAGAGAAGCTCAATTGATCTTTTAAAAGGATCGCCCCTACAAAGTCCCCTAATTGCACCTCATTAATTGTTTCAGGGACATGTACTTCGTTGAGTATCTTTAACAGTGCGTTCTTATGCTTCTCTGAGTTGATGAATAAATCCAGTAGGGATATTTGAGCTGGCATCTTTCTCAGCTGCTCTATTACTTCAAACTCGCTAGTCTTAATGATCGACATGAGCTTTTCTGCGTCTTCCTTTTAAACCTCCTTCTTTTCGGATTCGCCTTCCCTAGGGGCATAAAATCGTCCAGATCTCATTACTGCATCAACTTCCTTTGTCCCATAGTCCCAGTGGACTACTTTAAGATCATACTCTTCTTCTGGAGGGACTTTTATGGTTACCATCGTTGCGCCAAATTCCTCTGGTTTAGCTGTATCATCTGCCCCCCTCTTTTGGCAATCGGATCACAACAGGTTTGATCAGGTAATCCTTCACCCTACTCAGGCTATCCAGTTCTTCTAAACGTATTACTACGGTCGTAGCGGCTTCAATCATCGATACGGTGTCGTCAAAGTCTTTTGTAAAAAGCTTTTCCATGTCATTCGAGTTTCTGGTCAAGCGGGATCATCCATACCTCCCCATCTGTTTGGTATGATATCCTCAATTTTCTGATAAAAGCTTGGAGGGGCCGAATATTTCACTTTAAAGTTGTACCCCCCAGAATCTTGACCGAGGTTGTCTACAATTTCCCCCTTTTCAAGTGCATCGGCTATGAATCTGTGATCTGCTAGACTTTGCCTTTTGGCTTCCAGTTCGTCCCCTTCGTATTTCTCTTCTAGCTCCATGATCGACCCAACATTGTCTACCATATCCTTATGTGGGATGTCCCACGTGCTACCCTACTCAGTTTTGATCACGAAATGGCTTCCTCCCAAAGATAGAGAAGCTTTGACTCCTTCGAATCCTTCATTGGTAATATCTGACATTATCCCTAAGCTCATCATCCTGGCGATACATAGCTTCTTTACGTCCGCAGGGATCTCCCCTCCATTTGGGTATGACGAAGCGATGACCAGAAGGTCGGTGAGTTTAGAAATGTTTACCTTCAGCTTGAGGTGGTCTCCCTCCTCTTCAGTGAATATTGCTCCTATTGCTTGATGATCAGGGAGTGGGTTTTCTTGCACATTTGGAGCCATGTTGTCAAACTTCAGAATTTGACTATCAATCAGAGCTTGCACCTTCAGTTTAAGGATATAGCAGTTATCCACATTGTGTCCCCTTTCGCCCATATGGTAGACACAGGTCTGGCTCTCGTCAAAGCCATGATACTTAACAGGGTTTGTCCTAGGTGGTTCTTTTGCCACCAGGTGCAACTCTAGCAGCATCGGGAGCAACTTGGATAAAGACCTCGGGAGCTGAGAGAACTGCTTTTAGGTTGCCTTCTTCTAGGTTCTTGCACTTTCGGCACCGATCAGAACGATCCTCCTTTGGTCTGATTAGAATTGCCAAACGGTTTGGGCTTATGGGGGTCAGGTACGAATGCTATGTCGAGTCCGGCCTCTCTCTCCTTTTTTAAGGGATACTATTTCCTAGTAGAACTTTCATGAGGCCTCCTTTCTCTTAAGGCTCATTCTAGCCTTTCAGCCACCTTAATCAAGTGTGCAAATGTTTGACATCCGGAGGTGTTCAATCTGTCGAAGTATTCGTAGGGGAGTGCCTTTAGGAATAAGTCAATCAGTTCCTCCACTGGGATTGATGGCTTTACCTGGGTAGCCAAAGCTCGCCATCTCTGGGCATATGTTCTGATTAATTCACCTCTTGCCTTTGAGGTTCATAGAAGGTCTTTCCTCGTTGGGGCTGTAGCCGTATTGAACTTATACTGTCTGAGGAAGTCTTCTGCCAGATCTTCCCACCCATCATAATCATCGAGGTCCAATTTAATGAACCATGCCAGAGCGGCACCAGCAAGACTTTCTTGGAATGTATTCATCAGCAGCGGAATATAATTCGATTAGTACGCCATTTTGCGCAGGTAATACTTGAGGTGAGCGCGTGGACAGCCTGTCCTGTTATATTTCCTCACGAAGTTCGGCTCCTTGTAGTCGGGAGGGGTCTCCACTTTGGCGAAGGGAGATATCTTGTCGAAGCGGGCTAACTCATAGCCCTGGCTGCTTAAGCATTCTTCGATCTTGGCTAATCTTTTAGCCTTTACTTCAGTTTTCGCAGTCTGTTTCCCTTTCTCCTCCTTCTCGAGGTTGATAATAACAGGGGAGGCTTTTGTTGTGACTGGATGTTTGGCTCACGGATGTCCTCCTCCGTACGTTGAGTATCTCTCGTCGCCTCCTTATCTGCTGTATCAGGTACAAAAGAAGGACCTGCGTTGCTTTGGTTAGGAGCCATCGTCTGCTGGGCTTGGGTGACTTCTAGCATTGCCTTAATATCGGCCATCATAGTCGCCAGAGCGGTCATCTGAGATTCCAACATGCCTACACGCGGGGTCAACTCTTGCTGTTCCATTCTTGCCTTAAGCCGGGTGCAAAAACGATGCGTCGGCAATTCCGTGATGAAAGAACGCCTATTTTTTTAAAAAGAATTCTCATGAGTATTTCTTTGGTATTAATCAAGAGAAGGTACTTTATTCTTTTAATTGCATGTTTTCTATTGGTGAATGAGAAAAAGGACTACCTTGCGAGCCTTAGTCTCACGTGGGTAATTCTCTTAATCATACCCCAAAGAAAATTAATGAAATTAAAATAAGTGTAATTCTTGACGATAGTTTTTATGTGTTCGCAAAACATGTCTACATTCATGCTTATGCGTAAAATAACATCGAGTGCAAGTGAATATGCATGAGAAGGCACCACAATGTTTGCTTATTTTATACTTGACGGAATAGTCTTATTCAAGTCTAGGACGCTTGAGGCCTAAGGTGTCCACATCATCCCAGTATGGATTTTCCTCTTCAGTCTAGGACTCCTCATCCTCTGAACATGACAGCGGTCCCATGTCTTCGGGTACGTATGGCTCTATTCCAAGTACGTATGGTACGATGTATTCGGGCACATAGGGCTCGACAAGGCTCCGTCTGGACGCTTTAAAGTGCTGAATGTATTCTGAAGTGGCCCTATGAATGTTCTCTTCGCAAGTCATGTTTTCTAGCCAACTTATTTCTTCGGCCTTAGAATTCTTCAAAGAGTGTATGATGAATGCCACCTTGGCTTCAAACTGTCTCTTCTCTTGCTCTATGAGGGTCTTGCTTGGTATGTCAAAAGAAAAGATACCAGGTCGTGGTGGAGAAGGGATCTCTTGTAGTGCCACATACTGTCGGATAACCCTCTTCGGATAGTATGCGGTAGCACCCGTGAATCCTAGCAAGGGGACTGGATCTTTGTCATTGCAGGCCAATCTAACTTTGCCCAGCATTGGCAACCTTAGCCGCCATCGGAGTTGTTCAGGCTTTAGAGCTCTAAGGAAGTTCTTCCATTCTATGAAGTTGAACTTAGGAATACATGTATGGGTTCTAACAAAGGTTTTAAGATGATGAGCATCGGGGCTGATCTCGATGAAACCCATGCGGATATGGAATTGCCTAATATGAGATGTGAACCACAGGTACAGAAGATCACTAGAGGCTTTAAAGATTCATTTCTTGTTTTTCTTGAAGCGATTTAGGGAAAGAAAGGTCTCAGCAAGGATGATGTTTGAGTAATCCCACCCACAACAGACTTGTCTGACTATAACGGCTATAACAGGATCGAAGGTGATAGATGAAATCGGGAATATCACGAAGCTAAAGAAGGCCAATACAAAGGCTCTACCTGATTTAGTCCCTTTAACGGCAGGGAGGTTGGGGAATCGATCTAGGAGGAAGGATAGTGAAATTCGCCCAGAATTACTTTTGGCATCTGCCTTAACTTCGTTAAGGTTTGTATCAAGGAATTCAGCTAATTGATTCAAGGGTTCAAATCCTACGGGGGGTCGGACGAGCGTGTGAGTGAACTCAACTCTGATGACGGCGATGTATTCTTCGATAGTGGGAGTAATTTCCAGTCCTTCCATGCAGAATGTAGCGGCGGTAGGGTCCCAATAGAGCGCCATGACTTGGATAAAGGCAGGCGGGCACTCAATCTTCAGCAGGTCTAGTAGATATCCCAATCGTGATTCGGCGTACTTCTGGCTGGCTTCGCCCATGCTATCCCACCATGATTGGAGTTTGGCCCGAGGAATTTTGAACACTTGAATATCATTCTTTCCCATCAAGTCTAAAATATGCAAATGATTTTGAAAAGTCAATCGTCAAAAATTACTTTAAACATGTGATTATGCAGATGTCATGAAGCATGCATGGGCTAACTTAATTGCATAGTTCAATTGAAGAAATGGAAATTAAGACCTTTTTCAGGTCTCGAAGACCTGACTTAGAGCCCAATTTGAATTTCAGGTAAGTGAATTATGCAATTCAGTCAGGTTCACTCTAGTGACTAAGGGAAACAACAATGTCACATTCCATTGGTCAATACATCAAATGAACAGAGTGGAATGAATTTCTTATTACAATCAGGACGCCTAATGAAAGAAAGGTGAATGGAGACTTCTTAAACAAGAAAGCCATAAAAGGCCGATGGAATGTGGGAATCTACGTCACCCTTTTCCTAGAGGTCTACCCCTCTTCACAATAACAGTCAGTCGGGAATCCTCCTCCAGTCGAGTGTGAGGGGTTGTCTTCAGTGGATTGATCAAGATCTCTTAGCTCCTCTAGCCATTCTCTGGTCCATGGTACAATGACTTCAGGAGTCTTTTCGCGTCTCATCTT
Source organism: Rhodomyrtus psidioides (assembly GCA_021437785.1). Lineage (NCBI taxonomy): Eukaryota > Viridiplantae > Streptophyta > Magnoliopsida > Myrtales > Myrtaceae > Rhodomyrtus > Rhodomyrtus psidioides. Next base: position 3,129,374 of record JAILYB010000058.1, on the reverse strand, counting down.
CTTGAGTGTAATACGCTTCGACTTTGTCTTGATTACGGGGCGTCTTCTCTTACCCCAAAAAGTGATCTTCGGTACGTCTTCTTTAGCCTGTCGTTCGGCCTTCCGACGGGCGAATGCCTCCCTAGCCAGGCGGTTGCGACGTTGCTTTTGCATTTCGAAGTAACTCTCGAGCATCTCTTCTCTTTGTCGCTTGAACCTGAGGTTGTCGACGTAGTAGCGGGTTTGACAATCTTCTGCATATCCTAGCTTACGTCCAGTCAGCTCCCGACCATGCACGAATCTAGTGAAGTGCAGCCTTGTGTTCGATCCAGGGCGAGTAACTTTCCTTAGGTACTCGAAGGTTACCAAGTCTGTCGAACTCTTAGGAAACAGCGACATCCTACCCCTTATCATCATTATTTCAATTAGTCACTTGGATGATTTTCATGATGTATGCAAATGCATGTATATGTATGCAATGTAAGAGTCATACTATAAAATAGGGAGTAGTAAAGTACATCAAAAATAAATGCCTTACCAACCAAACTTGAAGATGTGGAAATGTTCCCCTGTAATCATGGGCGATTTTAGGTATATCAACCATCCATAGACATGCGCATGAGACAAGTGGGTATACTCTAGAAGTTGAAAATCAGGTGAGGAACCTACGGCTCAGGCTCCCACGATCCACATGAGGCAGATTCCTCCCCAAGGGTACCTACCCAAGAGGGTTAGACATCGCCAATGCGGATTGTGAGCGGGAACGAATACGAAAGCCTCAAGTGCCATCAAACACAAGATCCTTTCACACCATTTCCCTATCTAAGGTAACCTAAGGGTGGTTGCAGTCGAGGTTTGACCGCCAGTGTGTGCGATGTGTCATGATCGTCATAATGCAAGGTCATACACAGCAGTTTGTATCAAAACACCGCTTCAGTATGTGCATAAAATAAACATACGTTCCCAACTCCAACCTGCAGGAAAAATGTCAACAATCACTACACCCCTTATTTCTCCAATCTGCAAAAATATCTAACACAGTGGTTAGCGTACGTACCTCACCTTCGAGAGCATCTGCAGAAAATAAGGTCAGATAAACCAAATAAATTTTTAATCGGCTCAAGTCCTCTAGTCTGCGAAACCAGAGATTCTGATTTGGAAGACAGTCTCTAGCGGAGTCGACAGTCTGTCGCGACCCACTCAGGCGCTATCTGGCTAGCGAAGGGCTAATGGGCAGCCCGATCGTCGCCTGATCGGACGCGGGCCTCTCCCAAGGTCCATTACCCAAATCGCAACGGCTGGATATACGTGGTCGACCTTTAGTGTGGTCTAGTGACATGTGATATGTGTACATGCCAAGGAGTCGCCACCAATCGTTTCTTGGAGGGTACGATCGGAAACCCCATCGAATAGTTGGGAGCTATCTATTCGATTCTGCGGAAACCAGAGAAATGTGTTCGGGGACTTAGTTACGCCAACTGCTAGAGTTGACGCCCTTTCGGTACCTAAGCTGAATGGTTTATCTGATCCTAGGATTTCATACAGGCGAGTGGGGTACAGATCCTAAATCTAGGAGTTCATGCATATGGGAATGACTACCCTATCACTCACAATCCATGAAAATAAATGCGCAAATCAAGGATCCATAACATGCAGATAAATCACATGAAATCAGCATGGCATCCCTAATGAGGCCCTATTAGCCTAGAGAAGTCTCAATCAAGGCTTAGGAGTGATTTGACATGATTTGCCCATGAGGGGCAGAATCGTAATTTTGAACAATTCAGGAATGATTCGCCTTGAAAGGGCAAATTTGTCATTTTAGATGAATTGGGAAGTCAAAAGACGGGGGAAATAGGATTGGCCATCAATCCAACTCATTTCCTCTTTTTCGGGAATTTCCATGATTTTTTGGAATTTGAAAGTGATTTTACATTGAGAGCGGTAAAATCGTCATTTTGGACAAAGACTAGGGTTGAAAATCTTAAACTTTAGGATTGGTCGATCACCTGACCCAAATCCTAATTTTAAACAATTCTCAAAACTCAATTGGAGTAGGAAAGGCGATCTACCCCTTGAGGGGTAAAATCGTCATTTCAGGGAAAATAATGAGATTCGAAAACCCTAGCAAGAGGATTCGCCACCTAACTGGCCCTATCCTAATCTAGGCATTTTCAACTTATCTCAGAACACGAAGCAGGGACAAATTACCCCTAAAGGGCATTGTCGTCAATTCTTGGAAGAACGGATAAGAAACCCCAAAAATAGGGTTGATCGGTTGTCTGTGGTCAATCCTCAATTTTTGGGGATTTCTGGAGTGTCTAAGATTTTTCCATAATTTTTCCACATTTTTTTTGGAATTTTCTAAAATTTTCTAGTATTTTTTGGTTTTTCTATGATTTTTCTGATTTTTATTATTTTTTTTAAATAATTTTCTGATTTTTTATTTTTAAAAAAATATTTCGGACCGAGTCAACCCGACCCACTCGGGTCGGAACCCGGTCCAGACCCGGACCCGCGACCTAGACGCCACAAAACGACGCCGTATCACACTTTTTTATTTTCGGATATTCGAGTCCGATCTGACGATTCCTATTGAACCGCGTGACTAATCCACGCCCGTCAGATCTAATTACTAAATCCTACGGCTCGGATTGAATGAAGACTCGATCGGGACCGTCTGATCTGACTACTTAAACCTACGGCCACGATTAGAACATGTGACTTGATCTGGACCGTCTATTCTCATTAACCCAAAACGACGTCGCCTGACCCTTTATCTAAACGGCACCGTTTCTGTTCTGATTGATTTTCCGATTAAAACTATTTTCGAATTATCCTAATTTCCAATCGAACGGCCATCATTTATTTGACTCGATTAACCTCAGCCGTCGGATCTACCTGTTCGAATAACAGATCTCTTAACGGCCTGCTGACTGGACAACCACATGGACCAATGGCGAACTGACACCTAGGACTTTGACCGGTTGACCGCGCCACGTCAGCTTCGTCTTCAACCTCGCGACTCCGGCGGAATGGACGACTGTGCTTCTCCGGCGATGATCCAACGGTGAAACCTCGACGAAATCGCGCGAAACCAACGCCAATCGACTCGCAAGAACTCCTAGTTTAACATATCTAAGAATCAAAGCATTTCATTCACAAAATCGCGATTGCTATGCGAAGTGCCGAGTACGCCCATGAGAGTTCAATCGCTCGATTTACACAAAACCATTACAATTCCATCACAGGATAGCATCAATCAATTTTCAGGAGACTTACCTCGAGCTCCGATTGAGCTCGCTCGGCCTAGATTGGGCTAGGTAGGGATGAACAGTAGTCGGCTATGGAGGCTAGATTGGAAGACTCGATTCGAGTTGTTCAGGCGAAGTCAATGCAAAATCAAGATGCGGTAATGGTCAGTGATGTTCAAGGAATAAACGCACACACTAATTGCAACAATGATCAAAAAATATGTAGTCTCCATTGATGCTCAACGAAGAACTCGAGACTGTGACTCACCTATTTCCGCGGTTTCAGGCTGCGCGGTCGACGGCGATCGCTTCCTGGCACACTGGGCGAACTCCCGACGGTCTTCTTTGGCTTCGGTTTGGCCGGAGACGGCCCAACCAGTGCGTTCCAATCGAGCTCAAGTTCTCGACGACGGGGGTCGGAGAACGAGCTCTCTCTCTCGCGTTCTCTCTCTCTCTCTCTATTCAGTTTTCCCTTCTGAAACTGAATCAACCGTCCTCCTGCTTTGCGAACGTTTCTCAGCCTATATCCCTCTTTGAAATTTTTGGTACCGAACGGGGGGGTTAGGCTGGTGACCTTCGCACGTGAGAACACGTGCAAAATGGTCACCGACGACCGGCAATCGACGAGCATCAAATGGCCATTCTGTTAGGGACCTCTAGTGATCGTCTTTGGCACGAATTTGGGTGAATTTCAACTGAGCTTTGTCGTTGTTGACTTTTGCAGGTACCGGGGCTTTGACCGGCGGATTACTCCCCGCTCCGGCGACCATTGATCATCATTCCGGCCCCAATCAACGGGGGATGGTCTATGGAACCAAACACCCAACAATTCTTCTCCAATTATAGGCGATTGGTCGGTCAATTTTGTTGTTGAAACTCGTCTTCGCACTGTTCATTTGCGCGAAGGCTCAATGGAGAAGATGGCACTGTAGCAGACCAGTCCGACCGGTCCGATCGGCGGTCGGACCGGTCAGAACCGGTTCTGATTCTATTTTCAAAATTAGTCCCAAATTGACTTGGAATTTTTGCAATTGAACATCATAATCGAACTTAGGGCTTGAATATTATCCAAAAATATGATTTTGCCCAAAATTTCATGTAAATTTCAATAAAAACCCCAAATTTCTATTTAATTGCTAATTGGGAATTGTGCAATTGAGAGTTTAAATGATCAAATTGGGTCAAACCACCTATGCCAATCGATTCAAAATAATGAAAACCCTTGGGCAGCATATTTAATTTGCAATGATAGTCCTTGAATTGAAAGTAATTTTAATTATGCCCAATTTCAAGGACTAAAATGCAATTAAGTATGTAATTGAGCAATTTGTTTGAACAATTGGGCTAAATTGAAGTGGGGGACAATCAGATTGAATGTCAAGGTCCTTAAAAATGCCAAAAGTTCAAATAACAAGACTCAATTGATTTTTTTTCTCAAATTCGATCATATGTGTTACAAAGGAACTCATACAATTGAATTTGATTTTGGACTTTTTGAGAGGTCAAAAAGACAAGGGATTTAAAAAAAAAATATTGGCTATTTTTCCATATTTTTGTGACCTCAAATGTTATTTTTCTTGATTTTTTTACTATTTGTATAATTCTGAAAATATTAAAAAATACGAAAAATATGAAAAAAAAAATTTTGTCAAAAATGGTTACTTAGGCTTGGGTCAAGGCCACCAAAGTTGATTTTATAATTTTTTGACTTTTTATGGATTTTTTATGATTTTTCAAAATAAAGCTGAAAAAGACTTGGTCAAAAATCAGGTGTCAACAGACGGACATCGCTCAACTAGGGAAAAGTAGTTATTGAGGTGATCGAGAATCATCTTACGAACAACACATATAAAAACAGACAGGACGATGTGATAGCCATTGTCCACATCAGTATACGATACTGAAATGGCCCCCATCAAATGAGAAGCGTCGTCAACTGTCAACATGATGTCACCATTGATCCCGGGAGAGAAGGCATCCCCAAAGAAGATGGTGACTACATCAAACTGCAAGAATACAGTTGGCTGGGGCAAGCGTCACCTAGCTATGATAAATCATGCCTAACTGGGGCAAGTGAATCATTTGTACGCCAGACAAAGAAGGACGTTTCCTCTCTAGCAAAGTCCATGGACGCAATGACAGAGTCGTCCGCATCAAAATTGAACCCCAGGATACAAATATGGGTGAACGAAAACTACTGGCAACAGAAAGCCTCAAAAGAAAAGCAACTCATCGACAAGGAGGCGAATAGAATTATCAAAAATGGTCTTCATTATAAGACCGAGTGAAGGGTAAAAAGTATCGCTCCCACAGCACATGTTTTGACATGCATTTTGATGAAAAATTTCCTTTTTTTGGAATAAAATGAACCCTGAAGAACGACGTTGGAATGCGTCCAAAGACATGAATAGATCTCCTCTAGTGCAAATCCTTAAGAAGGATTCGTTGCCAACCAGACGGAGAGATCAAAGCCACAAGATAGAGGGCCAAATTCTGCAAGCCGCGCGTTTGTTTTCAAATGGAAACACAAAGCAAGAACAAGGCTGTATAATTCCAATTTGTCTTGAATTTTTGGAACGCAAGCTGACACCTAATTCCCGTCCTTGACAGGGGCTCGCCATCAAGGCGAAACAGGTTTTCACATCTCATGTATTACCCGTTGGAATACATGACCAAGGGTAAGATGTATCGTTCTAATTTTTTGAAAAATTCGTGAACGTACAACGACATGTTTCTTTTGCATTTTCAGGGATCTCCAGCCACGGTGGACAGGTAAGTATCCCTTTCTCCAATCCATTGAAGATGTTGAATAAAAAAAAAACAGAGAAGAAAAGAAAAGCTTTCAGAATTTGATGTCTAGAAAAGACATAGAATTCTAACTTCATTGACATTCATGTTTTAAAACATGAGGTTGTATGAACATGAATAAGAACATGCAGTGTGCATCATAAAATCCCCTTAACGGGTAAAATTTTTGGAGAAAATGAAAGAGATTTTTCCAATCAAAAGTTGTTCAAAACTTTCAAAATGACGTTTTCTCAAAAGACGAGAGGCAAAGCCTAGTCCAAACACGTCCTACACACACTTGAGAGATGAGTGGAGCAAATCAAGTCGTAAAATATGAACCTACGGAGGTAGGGACCATTCGCAGCGATTACATGGATTGGGACGATGGAGGCATTCGTTTCATATCCCCAAATACTACAGGTGATCATTGATAACCCCTTTGAACGGCGATTTTCATTCTCAACCCTGTCAAGAACCACCCCACATCGGAGCCAAATGAAAGTAAGTCCAGCAGCATCAGGAAAAAATGGTTAGAAATTTTCTTGCTCGGACTAACATTAATCTTTATGTGTTGTTTATATGGTAATCCAAATGGCATAGGATGACGAGAAGCATTCATTTCTCTATCCCACACACCATGTCCTTTGCACAGCCAAGTTGAGCCGGCAAATTTATTTCATGAACTCGTTGGTGATCATTGCACATTTCAAGATGGATGCAGCATCACTTCAGAAACGGAGGAGCTCAACACTTAGGGATTACAAAGAAATTCCTGGGTTTATGGTTAAAGCATGTTTAGACTTTCGATCATATGTCTAAAGTGATCTCCTGAAGATGAGAAAAAATGGGATTTCAAAAGAAAAATGAGAAAAAAAAATGAGAAAATCCCCAGCATCAAGAAAAAGCAAAGTGCCTGGTAAAAGCATGGCCGATGCTCGTATAAGCTGTTCGATTGATCCATAGTGAAGCCTGGTTGAGAGAAGAAGAAAAATCCATGGGCGTCGAGAAAAAGAAAAGCGCCCGGTAAATGCGAGGCCGAGGCCCATTCAAAAATCCCTAGCGAAGTCTAGAGGAAGGAAGAAGAGAAAACCCAAGGGAGTCAGATCACAAAGGTCACTCCTAGGCTGCGTTGGCCTTGAATGACAAAAAACATGAATGAAATGGGCGTCGTCCAACAAAGCAAGAGACGCTCTCTAAAGAACTTGTGCATACCTCAAAAGCGGTTGCACATCTCAAAAATTCAAAATTCAAAATTCAAAAGGGAAAGGACAGGTGGAAAATTTGCAATGATCACCCCCTCGCAAATTCTGGGCCAAAAATAAGCCTTTTTCGGTCCCCAATCCTACCGACATCATAACCCTAAAACAGTCTTCTCTGACTAAGACACTTGGGTTAACATATAGCTTAGCTCGAAGAGGTACGAGCAAGACTATTTCTTTCTCATTTTGCAGGGCTCTTGATTTGTAAACCCGGAGCAGATGATGAAAACTTTCATTCAATGGCCTTGACTCAAAAGCGAGTCCCCCTGAAGACCAATATCTAAGCCCAACATTACGGTCCCGTGAAAGACCTCCCGACCGATCAAAATGTATGCGCTGCGAATGAGCCTAAAACCTAGGCACAGGTTAGTAGGGAATTGAGTGCATCCCCTATAAAAGATCATTATCTCAAAGCAGGTGAGAAGACCTTCTTGTCGAGAAATATTCCAATTGATGTTTTGAACAAACTCTTTTTGGAATCTTCAAACTGTTGATCCAGATTTTCCATGCAAGAAATTTGTGATCACATTTGCATGTTGCAAGAATGCTTTGGATAACCTCCAGCATCAAAATGCACATCTCATGATTGAAACTTAAATCATTCGGTTTTGTCAAGTGGACAGCCGTCGATTGCTAATGTTTTCTCGGTGAAGAAAAATCTTTCAGGCTCGAACTTCTGAGGATCCCTTGGAAACCCCAAATCCCCAGAAGAAGGCCTCACTCTGAAGAGAAGAGCTTAAAAGTTTATTTTTCTGCAGGATTCTTGGAAACCCCAAATCCCATAAAAATATTTGCTCCGTGGAGTGGAACACGCAGGCTTAAACTTTCTGCAGGATTCTTGGAAACCCCAAATCCCAGAAAAACATTTGCTCCGTGGAGTGGAGCACGCAGGTTTGAACTTTCTGCAGGATACCTGGAGAACCCAGCTCCCAGAATGTCGCCTCACACCACATCAGCAGACCCAAGTGAAGTTTTGTCAAAATAAAATCTTTCACTGCTTCAAAACTGAATTCCCGACAAATTCCGGAATCTTTCAAAAGAATGGGGGAAGATAGAACCCTTTTTTCAAAAGAAGCCAAAAACATCCCCTCTGACGTGGAGAACCCACGCCATGGGAATCTTTTTCAAAAAAAAAAAGGAAGGAAGAACCATTTTCAAAAAGAAAAAAGAGAAGAAGAGAAAAAAGAAGTCATCCCCTCTAACGTGGAGAACCATCGTCATGAAAATCCCTTTAAAAAAAATCAAGCAGTCCCAGCAGACGTGGAGAACCCTCGTCTCGGGACCCCTTAAAAAAAAGGCAAACCCATCAGACGTGGAGAACTCTCGTCTCGAGACCCCTTTTCAAAAAAACTCAGGCAAACCCATCAGACGTGGAGAACCCTGGTCCTGGGCCCCCTTTTCAAAAATCAAACGGTCCCATCAGACGTGGAGAACCCTCGTCCTGGGAACCGTTTTAAAAATCAAGCGGTCCCAACAGACGTGGAGAACCCTCGTCTTGGGAACCCTTTTCAAAAAATCAAGCAGTCCGAGCAGACGTGGAGAACCCTCGTCCCGGGCCCCTTTTCAAAAATCAAGCGGTCCCAGCAGACGTGGAGAACCCTCGTCCCGGGAACCCCTTTCAAAAGAAAAATAATTTAAATGGTAGAAACCACCTGAAGGGTCAACTCATGGTAGATACCGCCTGAAGGGTCAACACAAGGTAGAAACCGCCTAAAGGGTCAAGCAAAGGTAGAAACCGCCTAAAGGGTCAACACAAGGTAGAAACCGCCTAAAGGGTCAAGCAAAGGTAGAAACCTCCTAAAGGGTCAACTCAAGGTAGAAACTACCTGAAGGGTCAAACCATGGTATATACCGCCATAAGGGTCGACACAAAGGTCCGATCCACCATACGGATCAAAATCCTTGGCAAATCCCAAAGTGTGGGATGCGTCTTTCTTAGGTTCCTACCCATTAGGAATCGCAAATGGTATGACCTACCATACAGGTCAAGGCTTAATCTCCCTAGGGTATTCTGAATGACGATTCCTATGTATCTTTTTGAAATTCATCGCAGCATGAATCCCCACAAGACGGGATTTGTCGTTTCATAAAACCCCTTTTGCTGGGAGTTCTATTACGGGTTGACCTACCACACGGGTCAGAACCTAAATCTCCCTAGGATATCCTAAATGACAAGTCCTAGGTATCTTCTTGAAAGTCGTCGCAACCGACAACATCCGACAGGTGAGCTTTAGGTAAGCCTCTCTCACTCCGGCTCATGTTCAAATTGTTAAAGTAAACCGGAGATTAATTTGAGCTTTTATCAAGAGTCTTAAGGATCCGATGTCGTAGCATTTTTTTCCTTTTTTCCAGTTGAATTAGTTAGGAATCAGGTGCCATTTTATCTTTGAAAGCAACCTCTGCGAGCTCACTCTCAAAGATGGGCAGCTGTTGACACCTGATTTTTTACCATATATTATTGTGATTTTTATTTTTAAAATTAATTTAAAATAACAAAAAAGGTCATAAAATCACAAAATCAACTTTGGAAGCCTTGGCCTAGCCTCGGGAACCAATTTTGAACAAAAAAATATTTTTTGGTATTTTTTAATATTTTTCGAATTTATTTAATTATAAAAATGCCCAAAAAATCAAAAAAAATACCATTCGTGGTCAAAAAAATATAAAAAATGTTCAATAATTTTTTTTAATTCCCTTTTCAAGCTCGTTACTTCAAATATTGAAAAATCGGCTCGGGTCACTATGTTCCTTCACAAACATAAACCCGAACCGAGCCTAAAAAAAATTATTTCGAGTCTTTTAATTTTCAATTCTTACTTTTTATAGGCTATGATATTGAATTCTAAAGTCTTGAAGTGAAATTAACTCAATTTGCCCTCCAATTTGATCAATTTCAACCAAAAGGGCTTAATTGCATAATTTTCTTTCAATTTAGTCCCCGATTTCACAAATTTTGAAATTAAATTTCACACGGGCGTACCCATTAAAATCAAACACCGCTACCCTATAGTTTTCATCATGCCGAATCCATTGGTGGCCTTAATTCAGGCTAATTTGGTCGTTTGGACCTTCGATTAGGCGAAATTCATTTTCGAATCCTAAGGGCAATTTGGGGTTTTCCCTAAATTTCAATCAATTGATTCGCGAAAATACCCATATTTGATAGAAAACATGTCAATGAGTCCGATTTCGGTGTCAATTGCATGAAAAGAGGATGATTTGGGGCTCAATTGGGCGAGGAGAATCGAACCGGGCCAGTCGGGTCAGACCTGACCCAACCCGGTCCAAACCGGGTCTGCAACTCAGTGCAGACCCGCGCGGCACACACGCACAAACAAAGAAAAAAAAAAGAAAAGGGCGAGGGGTCGGCCGGTCGAGCGAGTGGTGGACGACAATAAGGAGTGGAGGGGTCGTCCTCCATTTACGAACGGCGGCCACCGAAATCGGTTGGCCACAGGACAAAAAAAAAAGGAGGGCGAGAGAGAGAAAAAAGGGAGAGAGAGTTTGAAGAGAGAGAGGGAGATGATTTTTCGAGCGAAACCCGGCGAGAGGAGCATCCCTGGACCTCCAGCGACTTAGACGGATGGTCACCGAAACCGAGGTCGCCGTCGATGGACCTGAATCAGGTCGGTATTCCCTCTGAATCATCATTCCATCGTCGCACGCCATGTGTTCGACGAAATGTCTGAATAAGAATTTTAACTTGTAACGATCGGTCGTGCCTTTCCCGGCCTCATTTCGTGCGAATCTAGCCTAGAAGTTGTTCTATAACCGACTCTAAGCTCCGTGTACCATTTTTTTTTTTGCATTGAAACACGACGAAAAGCAAGCTCGAGGGTTCGCCGGTCATGGTTCGGCCCGAGAGCTCGGCGAAGGGTTCCGCGCCGTCGCCGAGCTCCAAAGGAGCTCAGGTAAGCTTCCTAACCTTCCTTAGATGATGTATGAATGAATGGAATCGAGTTTGGACGATAAAAAATTTTCTGCAAATCCCCCTCGCTGGCGCCGGTTCGGTGAAGGTCCGTTTGGTCGATTCCCGACGTTATCTTTGTCATGAAATGAGTGTATGTTGGTCGGGGTCTGATGGGGGTTGGGTTGGTGCGAAAATCGTGACTCGAAACTATCATTTTTACGCCGGTTTGGTTCGTCCGGCGAGGATTCCGGCGACAGTCGCCGGAATAATTACTGTTCATCGTCTTCTCCGGCGACTATCGCCGGCGGTCAACGGTCAACGCTGACGTGGCGTGCCACGGCAGCAGCCACGTCAGCCGGGCTGGGCCACGGCAAGAAATTAAAAAATGAACGGTCCCGATCGCGACACGTGTCGCGATCCTGGAATTTTGAGAAATATAAATGATTTTTGGATAATTAATTAAAATCGATCCGACGGATGAGAATGTGCCAAGTGGCTCTCTGTGGGTCGTCCGATCAAGTGGAGGATCGGACGCACGATACGAAGCCACGTGGCGCGTCCTGGACCTCCCGATCTAGGGTTTTCGGATAATAATCTTAAAATGTTAAAAAAATAGAAAAAATCAAACAAAATCAAAACGATGTCGTTTTAGGCCGGTGCCGACCCCTAGGGTCTGGCCGGGCACCCGCGAGGCGTGGGCTGGGTCTGACCCGGCCCGGAAAATATTTTTAAATAATTTAAAAATTTAGAAAATAATAAAAAAAAATTCAATAATTCAATAAAAATGAAAAATCATAAAAAATTCAGAAAATTTCGGAAAATTCAGAAAAATGCTTAAAAAATTCCAAAAAATAGGAAATGGCTACGAATGACCGGCCACGACCTGTTCCGGGTCTTTTGACCCCCGATCTTTCCAAAAATGATAGTTTTGCCCTTCCGACAAACCGTCCTCCAAAAAATTCACAAAAATTCCAGAAAATCTCAAAAAATGGGAAATGGCCACAATCAACTGGCCATGGAATATTTTGGGTAATTCGGTATCCAAACCTTTCAAAAAAATGACGATTTTGTCCTTCAGGCTAATCGTCTCCAAATCTTCCCATTTTACCTCTAGTCCTAAATCACACATTCTCTAAGCCTTTATGGCTATACTAGGAAGCCTTTGAAGTAAATTGGTGTGCATTGATGTGGTTTATTTATGCACTTGATCGCGCTTTCATTAAATTGATTGTGATTGATATGACTAGTCTTCCAATCTGCATGAGACCCTGAATCAGACATACCTCACCCAAATTTGCGCCTGTATGAAATCTTAATCAGAAAAATCACTCACATTAGGTATTGAAAGGGCGTTGGTAATGACACCAACGTAACCAAGTCCCCGAACCCAAAATCTCTGGTTCCGCAGAACTGATCGATCTCTTCCAATCGGTCAGTAAGGTTTTCGGTCTACCCTCCAAGAAAGATCGGTGGCGACTCCAAATAAATGCATGCACAAGTTGCACATGCCACCACAACCGCACTAAGGTCGAAAGTAATCGACTCTTATCGTCGAATCCGTCAAAAAAATACTCCCGTCGCGATTTGGTATGGGCCTGGGAGGGCCCGCATCAATCAAAAGCCCGCGATCTGCATATCCAGTGCTGGGGAAGGCCCGCGATCGGTAATCCATTCGCCCGTCGTCCAAACGAAATTTAATCCTCGTCGAAAGGGAAAATTTCGGACTGGTCGCGACACTAATGAAGGGAAATTTGACTTCAAAATGACTCATAAGACTTCATAGGATGTTGTATGAGGTGTTAATGGGGAGTATGTGAAGTGGATTGGGAGTTAGAAGTGAATTATGGGCAAAATTGGTGCATGAAACTCTAAGTTGTATCTTGCCTTGTGTGTGGCCATATGAGCCGATCATATTGAGGGTTTATGGGAGTGTTGTTATGTGTTCAATTGATTGATAAGTCGTCTTGAGTAGCCAATTGAATGGCTATTGAGGGATTGGGTTAATGGAAGTGAGAATTCAATGGCTTTTTGATCCAAAATTGGTGAACCTTTCTAGGTTGACGAGAAATTATTGGGGATTGCATACTTGTGGCATTGAGGGGAGTTACTTGGTGCGAAGTTTTGCTAATCAATCGAGGTAAGTGGTTCATAAACCCTTACTTGAACCCTAGGACGCTACTGGATGGTTGCTTTGTATAGCGTGACTGTATGATAAAAGCATGGTGACTGATAGTGTAACGCCCCGAGTCCTCGCGGCGCACATCATCGCCACACTTCCAATTACTTGTCTGAATGATGCCCGGGATCCGAACAATGCGCGGTAGACAATGAAACTTAAATGAACATGCTGAAGCATCATGCACAACTCATAGACAACTAGACGCAAGATGGCTTGAGGGAATAAGGCGCTTACTCAAGTCATAGCATAGCATACGATTCATTTTACAACAGGAACATAAACTGGAATACAACACTTGGGATCAGGAGGAGATGGTTAGCCTAATCAAAAGAGACGAAGGGCTATGGGTCAGGTACTACTCAAAAAGTAACTTCCAAAAGTCATGGACACCTAGGCTTCCTAAGGGTCGAGCTCGCGGTCGTCATCTGGATCCTCGCGGTGCACAGGGTCATACTCCTCAAGGTCTTCCTCGTCTTCCTCTCTTCGTCTTCTTCTTCCTCAAACACTTGCTCTGGATCTTCGTCTTCCTCGGATTCAGGCTGAGGGTGGAAGATGGCCTCTCCGTCGGGATTGTGCTCCTCTCCCAAGGGCTCGTCCTCGGGATCGTCCAGTGCTTCTTCATCTTCCTCGGGTTCGGACTCGTCCGTCTCCATGGGGCCTTCGACATCAGAGGGCTCCACGATGTCGCCATCGGCCTCGGGGTTCTGAGACGGTGCCGGCGGAAGTTCGGGGTCAGGAGCGGCTAGGAATCAGTGAGCTCCCCATCAGCAGGGTGCACGATCGAAGGGTCCTGCTCGCCGATAACATCCCACGGTACATCAAAAGTCCTCAGCGGTCCGACTGTGAGGTCGCTGTCTCGGTAGAACCATGCTACGAATCTGTCTGGCCTCCAGTCTGCTAAGCCCACATCCATCCAGATAGTGCCGTACTTCCTAATATAAGCTTTCCCTTCTCCCACCGGATACTCCGTGGAATACTGCTCCACCCAGACGGGTACCCCAATCCAGGCTTCCAATGTCATTTCTCATGACCCGCGTTTAACGCCTCAGGTCCATCCCGCGTTTAACGCATCAGGATGTCTCATGCATATAAATTTATACTTCAATCAATTATAATGCGGCTCAATCGAACATGTACATTACCAATCCAAGACATCGCCGGGCCGTTTCATTCTCGATTTCATATCACGATGCCATGTTACACTAATCGGTCAAACGAGGCCAATGTCATACTTCGTGATCGATTACAAGTTCGTTAAGGAATCCACACTCGTGAACACCATCACTAGACCATAGTACGATCGATGGATTCACTTGATTGATTAACACATTTAAGGTCTCGGTTCGCCGCCTAGGGCTGAATTTACAAGCATGGCATCATTTTAAATCTCGCGATCTCATTCAATGGCCCATGGCCGAACACAATGAATAGTCAATAGGTCATTTTTACGTAGTGTGTCGCAAATCAATACCATAGCCGAATGCTCCTAGAATCAATCAAGCAATTCGTGGTTTCGATCAAGCTCAACTCCCATCTAGCACACCTAGCACATCCGTATAGGCATTCGGTTCCTACCTATGGGTGTTCATCACACATTTCAACCAAGGAATCAACATTTCAATCACTACAAGGCGCGGCCATGCTCGGTTTCCTCATGGGCAGAATCGGTTCCCCAAAGTTTCCATCAAAACCACCCATTAGATACTCTAAAATAACTCTCACTTGGTCCTTCCATTCACACAAGGTCCTATCAAAGGGTTAGGGAAGCTTACCAAGTCCGAAAGCTAGGCGAAACCGGCGGTGGATGGCGTTGGAACGGTACGGCGTACGGCGGTCCTAAGGCGACCAGGTCTGGTTCCTAAGAAAAATCCCCTAATAGCCAAGTTAACTTAATGAGAAACACTTCTAACACAAGCTATCAATCTCCTAACATGTATATCTAAGGCCCTAGAGTCGCTTACCTCAAGAAAGACTAAGTTTTCCCAAGAACTCCTTTGCTTCCTCTTCGGTCCGAATCTGATCGGGGGGTTCTTCGCGCGGCACGTGGCTTCAACGGCGGTCCAACTAAGTTCTAGGGGAAGGGGGAGGTGCCACGGTGGTGGTTCGTGGTGGTGGAGTGGCGGCAAGGTGGCGGTCGGCCGCGGCTTGGGCGTGAGAGGAAGCGGCGACGGGCGAGAGGGAGAGAGAGGAGAGAGCGAATGAGAGAGTGGGGAGAGAGAGAGAGAGAGTCGGCCGAATGGATGGAGGGAGGAAGAGGGTGATATCAAGAGAAGGTTTTTGGAGGGAAAAGAAATAGTGGGGTAGGTGTATGACATGAATAGTGAGGTTGAATGACAAGTTAGTGGGGTGGTTTAAAGGGAAAATGTCCAATCCATTTTATCTCTTCAATTCTCCAATAATTCAACTCCTAAATGACTATATTATCCTCCAAATTTCGGCTGCCACTAGGGGAGGGCAAAAGTCCACTTTGCCCTTGCTTAACCTAAGAGAAAAGGTTGCTAAACTAGGGACAAAAGGGTCAATTTCGCTTGTCCGTCCAAATCTCGCTTTTCTAACCTATACGGGGCTAATCCTAATCTTAATAACTCTCCGATGAGGCGACGTCCAAATTTACTCTATTGCGATCTTCGAATGTCCAGCCTCCAATCTCGAAGTCCAATCTATGGCTAAATTCAGTCAATTGTCATTCCAGCGCGTCTCGGACTAACGGGTGGCTCTTAGGAGTTACGCGTATCGACCCGCGACTTATGTCACGTTTAAGAGTTACTCGAGCCACGGCGGCTTTGGTTGTCATGTGATCGCGAGGGTCAATCACTAGTTCCGAAGGTTACGATCGTTAGGAATCGATTTAGGTTAATTCGCAAATCATGCCATGGTTATATGGAATCACCCGTGAACCAATCGCATGACACTAGCAAATCGTTCTAAAACCATTCTTAGATCGACCTTTAGTGGTTCAAAACGTTCCCTCGACGATCCTTATGGTCAAAGCATTAGCTCGTGGTTAAGTTCTTTGGTCCACGTACTTCAAATCCTATATGGCCATTCCCCATTGGTTAGTCGACTCGAGAGTGATCAATTCTAAGCGAGATTAACTAGGATACGTCGATAGACATTCATTCATTGATAAGCTTCGAGATAGGGTCGGAATTCAGAATGTCACAGATAGTGTGTTATTGAATTGGCCGTGGGCCCTGTTATTGCTATTGAATTGGCCGTGAGGCCTGTTATTGTTATTGAAATTGGCCGTGGGCCCTGTTATTGCTATTGAATTGATTGTTATGCCTTGTGAACTACATCGCGGCCGTGGGCCCTGGCGATGATTTGGCTAGATGCCCTTGTAAACTACATCGCGGCTGTGAGCCCTGTCGATGATTTGGCTAGATGCCTTTGTGAACTACCTCACGGCCGTGGGCCCTAGCTATGATTTGGCTTAGAGCCCCAATGATATCGATTGGCCTGTGGCCCCAGTGATATCAATTGATTATGAGTTCCTATGATATCAGTTGGCAAGAGTGCTAGAGAAATGCATTGCGGCTGAGAGCCCGGGCGATGAGTGGTTGTGAAACTTATAATGACTATGAGTATTGGTTTATGTGCTAAGTGTTATGAGCTTGAACCCATGAGGTTAAGTGCGTATGACTGTGACATTTGGTTATACCTATCTTGCTGAGATAGTTGATTGGTGGATGCCTTGTGCCATTTTCTTGGATAATGTTCTGCGTCTGGTGTTAGTTTCATGGTCTGGGGGGACTGGTGTTCACGTCTAAGTTTAGGTTTCACTTGCTGAGATTTATATCTCACCCCAGTGGGGGATTAATTTTTTTCAGGTCCCAAGCGATAGAAGCCCGAATTTGTAAAGGAATGGCATTGGAGGAAGTAGGTGATCAAATGTATTTAAGACATTGGGTGACCTTAGAGATTGTATACTGTTTGGAGGATGTAGAAATTAAATCTTTGGTTTTGACCATTCATGGGAAAGGGGATGAAAATGAATAGAACATGGAGAATTAAGGTGTTCCTTGGGATGGCACAAAGGTGTGCCAAGATTGCCTTAATACCAACGGTGATATGGATTGAAGGTTGAATTAGACTAACGTGTAATCAAGCATTAGACATGCCGATATGAGAGAGAGACATGACCAAAAAAGTTGATGGATCACTTTGATCCAAGGAGATTTTCGAAGGGAGTCGAGAACGGATTACTACGAAAGTAGCCCTAAATTTGCTTAAGGAGACGAGAAGGTTATGACTTGATTTGGCTAATGGAGGGCAAGCTGACAAAGTCCATGAATCCTTGATTGTATGAAAGGACGTCTGAAGGGAATGACACACTAAATGATATGGCCTCCGAGGAGTGTATCCTTGCGATGGTTTAGTGATGATGGTAATAAGTAAAGAGCTCGAGTTTAAAGAGATGCTCTAGTAAGCCTTCAGTCAAGAATTCGAAAAGTGAGGCTGCAGTATGTCGTGCATATTATCATCGGACCATTAGACGATTGAAAAGAGTGATTTGAATACCAGAGAGTAAATTGCCGACAAATGTTATGAAAGTTAAAAGAGAATATAGAAAAGCAAGCACAGATTGAGGATAAAAAGGAAATGAGTTCGAAATGATGGGAACTATCACAGATGAGGACGTTGTGGAAACATCAAGTGATGAAAAAGAGCTACTTTGAAAAGTAAGGAGACGATGAGGCGCTGTTACCACAAAAGACTAGATGGTTAGAAGGTTGTAAATTTCGAGAACGAAATTTCTTTAAGGGGGGAAGAATTGTGACATTCTGAATTTCCGCCCCTCGAGGCTTGAGATATGAAATGGAAGCTCGAATTGGCAATTGGAAACAAAGAATTTCAAAATTGGAAAATGATTTGACGTCGCCTCGCCAATGGACTTTCAAAATGAGAAAAACGAAGTTTCGGACGAAAAGTGGCAAAGAAGTATACCATGTTCCTATCCCAAGTCATCTTGGTTCTTGACTACTATAAGAAGTATACCGTTGTTTCTCGCTTCCATAGTTTTAATGATTTGTGAAGCTTGATGGCCGATGAGTCCTAGGCAGCTGTAATTGAAATGGCAAGGCCTTGGTGGGATGTTTGCAGACCAATCAGGTTCGGGGTGTGACAGTTACTCCCAATGACCTGACAAGGTATTGCGGCTAGAGAGTCCTACCTTGACCGAATCATCTCGAAGGCTGTAAGAATCGAGAGTCAGGTAGCGACCAAATCATCTCTAGGTCCGGACGCGAGAGTCCTATAGTCAACCGAATCATCTCGATGGCGCGGAGTGTCGAGAGTCGCTATAGAGACTGAATCATCTCGCAGTGAAAGTCATGATGACCGAATCATCTCGATAAGACGTCGAGAGTCATGTGATTGACCGAATCATCTCGCAGCCCAAGTAGGGCGGCCCTTGGTGGGCGTAAAGAAGATAAAAGACTGAAACATGGTTCTTGATATGTTTCCGAGTCTGTGTGCTTGAATTGGCTAGAATGTCTGGAATGCCTAGAGTGCATGAAGTGTCTATTATGCCTGTATGGCTTGAGAAACTCATATTGGAAAGTGAAAGTATGAAAAACATGAACCTGGTTGCCTGATATGCCTGAGTTGCTTTGTTATGTCAATCGCTTGAATGTCATGTGTGAAAAGTATTTTGCCAAAACTTGCATATTTTCAAACGTGCTTGGAGGTACCAATAGTCTAGCTTAGGGCTAGGTTAACTTACTGAGATTATTATCTCACCCCGTCGTGGGACCAACAATTTCAAACCCAAAGCCTTGAAGAAGGTCTCGAAGATGACGAAGAAGGAAAAAGGAGGAAGATGAAGACGAGTCCGTCTAATCTATAGCTTTCTTTTTGAAGTTCATCTTTTTGGTCTTATAGTGCCTTCCTCCGAACCCTACTTCCTTTTGTTGTAATAGACCCTTTTATTGGTAAGACAATGCATGTTCGTTTTAATCCTATGTCACCTTGTGTTTATTTTATGTATGGGGTTTTGTTTCGCTTCCGCATGTGCTTTTCATATCGCACTCCGAGAGTTAGGCCGTTGGATCCTGGGTTATCTTATTAAGATTGACGGATATGTGGGATGTTGGTGTGCCCTCCGGGGTCGGGGCATGACAGATCCTGTAGCCGTGGATTAGCCACATCGTTCAATAGGAACCGTAAGATCAGATTGAAAAAAAAAAATGGGAATGGCGTCTTTTTTTAAAGACTGGTTCGCGCGGGTTCGGGTCTAGGCCGAGTATCCGAACCGCCTGGATCGGGTCGACCCGATACGAATAAAATCCTTTTTTTAAAATAAAAATTCAAAAAATTCAAAAAATTCTAGAAGTTATTTTTAATCATAAATTGATTTCTCACTTCTCCTCAAAAGCAGGGGTTATTTTTTCTACTTCTACTCCAGATTGACCTATGATCAAAGAAATTTGTTTGATAACGGTTGAAAATTTCTATTTTTGAAACATTATTAACAAAATCTTTGGCGGTGGCGGCCAGCGAGCGGCGGAGGTGATCGGCAGGCGGCTCCGGCTACGGGTGGCGACGGTGATCGGCTGAGACTCGTGTGATCGAAGAAGTGATTCTGGAGATAAAAAGTAAAAAATTTTAACTTCTCAAAGTTGGCTAAAAATCTAACTAGAAGTAGAAAATCCTACCATAAGTCAATTTTTTTATCAAATGCATTTATGCTTCGAAAGTAATTTTATCAAACGAATTTCCCTACCAAATTAACTTCTGGCAGGGAAATTCTACTACTAGTGGGTTATCATGCAGCACCTTAGTGATCTCCCTTGTGATACAGGACTCCACATCTGACGCTAAACACTATTATGTGCACATTCTCACAATTACAATGGATGAATCAAGAAGAATGTAAGATTTGAAGTACTCTCGATTTAAGAATTATGAATACTTTTTCCTCTTAACTGTAATCTTATTTCTCTTCGACTTTATGATGTCTTTTATACTCCTCCGCCTCCAATCTTACTGTTGTAAGGCATCTAGAAGGAGTCTCTCTAAAACTTCTCATTTGAACGAGACAATTACCAAAAGATCTCGCAACCATTGAGGATTGCCAAAGGAAAGTCTTCCACGTTTGGATCAAATCGCCCATACAATTATGATAATGGGTTTCCATAGATGAATTCCTTTAATAGTCAAGTTTCGTTCGTCTCCTAAGATCCGTGTCCTTGATTGATCTCTATCCCCGAAAATCTTTAAGAACGATCCCAGCTCGATTGTATCCATTGTAGTGTATCAATCAAGTACATCTTGAAGTCTTCTTCAAGTTCTGATTACTGCTCGTGAATACTCCTTTCAAATCTTGAGCATCATTCCAACGTTTGAGTTATCCCTACTCAACGTCTGAGCTCGACACAACATCTGAGTCTCTCAGAAATAACATCTGAGCTAAATCTTTTGCCAAATTCAAGCATGTGCATCCCCGCACCAAAAGGACAATATGCAAAACAAGTAAACTGACATTATCTCGAAACTTAAAAGTACTTGGATTATTTTGTCAACTTCAAAATCATCTAGGGTTTTTCTGAACATTATTTAACCATATGAACTTTACAGTGATAAGAGAAATGGAGATGTTTAGCACTTTATGGGCGAGTGGTAGATGTTAAAATTGATTGTGCCAATAAAGGCAAATCAATAATTGCCTTTAATATATTAACTGATTGCAATAAGAGGATTTATTTCCTATTCCAAAAGAGGAAATATTGCATATGGCATATTCTCTTAATTGAACGTACATGATTCAAATGAGAAAAACAAAAGAAACGCTCTCCAAAAACTCTCGATGAAAACTCTCTCGAAAAACGATCGATCGATGGATTTGAATCGTTTTCTCACCTGCGATTGGGGTTCTTAATCTGTGGCTATCGAGGTATATACTTTTTACGTGATATACTTCTTTGATCAGTGATTCAAGTTGATCTACTGTTTGTAATTTAGTGTAATCTACTGTGTATATGTACGTATATGTTATTGGGATCCATTCCCTTAATAAAGCAACTTTGAAGTTAATAAAAAAGAAAAAAGAGAGGGAAACCCACTGGGTGAGCATCGGCAAAGAGGATAGGGATATTGAGCAAGCTTCAGTGGCAACCAGAGGTAAGCATCAGGACGACCAAATGCGACCGTCAGGCGACTTGATCTCTTACTAGTCAACTCTCACCACACCCGATCTCCGCCTCGCACTTGTCAACTCTCACCACACCCAATCTCCGCCTGTCAACCCTCGGCTTGTCGACCCTCATTGCATCATATCTCGACCTCGGAACGTTGACCCTCAGCTGGATTTCGCATTGAACGAGCCGCATAGCACCACATCTCCACTGCTTGACCCTTGTCGCACCATATCTTGACTTGGCTAGTCGACCATCGGTTGCTAGACCAGTGGCCAAATCGATGGCCAGAGGCCATAGATCTGAGCTCACACGCAACTTCTTGAGTTTGCGTTACCCAATGGAGCATTTGGTGGTGAAAGCGGACCTACAGTAAGTTTCTAAGGGAAATAAAGGTAATTGAAAAAATTCATTCATTCTTAAAGAGGGTAGCCTGCTATGTTTGAAGGAGATAGAAATCGAAATCCATCTTTTCTTTTGAGACTGTGAAAGAAGCACGTATGCGCATGTGCCGGAGTGAAAGCCAATTGCTAGTTAGTGCGAAAATGTAGGTTATTACAATAAATCTAGGTCAATAACTTTAATTACTCGGACATCAAACACCCATAGTGAGACTCCATGGAAACTAGGGGTGTCAATGGGCCGGGCCGGGTCACACATAGACCCGAACTAAACAGCGCCAAGCTCAGCCCGGCCCGGGCCGACCCGATACCCGAATTGTGTATGTCCAAGATGTTCGGGTCGGGCCGACCCGGTCCCCTTTCCCACCTCCCCTTTTTTTTTTTTTTTAACTACGACTTTGAAGATACTAGGTGAGCTATAAAACAAGGCACAAAAGACGTTCCACCCCAATACTATCGTTAGTCCACGAATCAAGAAAATGCAAGCTGTTACTGAAAACTCATGAGAGCCCAGTTGAAGAATTATATCCTGTTTGCGCTACAGATCAATTAGCTAAGTTTCATTCGACCAAAAAAAATTAGCTAAGTTTCTTGAGACCATTACATCACAGCTACAGCAAAAACATGAACACTTTTTGAAGCTCAGCAGGCAATCTAGTATAGACCTAAAATAGAATTCCAGAAGCATCCACAAATTAGTGCTGACGTCACTCAAAGAATAATATTCTTGCTGGATGATAAATTTTTGTTGCCGCTAGAACGAAGGATCTGAACACTACTCGAGTTTGAACAGTGCCTAGTCCCCTGCTGAGCAAAGAACGTCAAGGACAGATTGTAGGTAGTCTCCCACTGCCAGCAGAAACAGTTGCTTCCAAATCTAAGAGCATTCGTTAACACATTGCAAATTCCTGTCAGTCAACAAAAGGCAATTAAAAAGAAGTATGAAAGTGATTTAAGCACAAGATTGGGAGAATCATCCTAATTGTTGGTTTAGTATCTGCATGGCAGAAAATAGGATGAACTTATACCTATGATGGCCCCCAAAATGCAAATTCAAGTCATACAACGAGAAGGAAAAAGATTTCATCACCGATCAATCTCTCAGATAACAGACTTCATGAATCTAATCTAGTCAAATAATATTTTTTTTGAGCACTAAAACATCAACCCCAACATATCTACGAACAGAGAAACTGGGATCAGCACAAGCCCGAATAACGCAAGTAATTTTGGTCATTCATGATGTCCTTTGTCTTCCACTGCATCACTCAACAGCTCCAGGAGCGAAGTTTGTATCCTCTTTCAGAGTAGAATGGTATCAAGGTAAGCACAAGATTACACAAGTTCCTCATAACGAGTCAATAAGCATGCACAAGTAACTCACAGCTGTGCATTAGAGATGTCACACGAACTTCCTTATCACTCGAGCATAGAAAGAAGAGAAGAGACAAAGGAATCAGTGTAATAAACTTCAGTATTTTGAACTCCAATCAACCATCCATCCACTGACCTTACAGATTGGTCGATGGGGATCTCAAAGATTGACAAGAGTCACTTTTCAAATCAAAATGCTCCAGTTTTCTTTAGTGTGGTGCATGTAGCTAGTTTTCTTTAGCATGGTGCAAAGTAAAGCAACAAGCATAAGGACTTCAAGTCCTGGACTTGCACATGATGTCCATATATTGAAACAATACAAAATATCACCGTCGACGCACTCGCAGTTGCACTTGCAGTCCGATCCAAGCGATGATCTGGATAGCATAAATGATCCCGACAAGATAGCCAAGTAAGGTCAGCAGAAGGAACACAAACTCAATCTGTCGATTATCACAAGTCACAACCCACTAAACCAGTTAGTACTTTCCCCACACAAAAAAGAAAAAAAGAGAGAAAGAAAACCAAAGTGGATTTAAAACATCTAATTTCCTTAATATAGAAAACTCCCTCGTGCCCATCATAGTTTGCTCAAAGAGACAGAGGCAAACGTGCTTACTAATTGATTGCAAAAATGCAGTTTTTCACTTTTCTTAAGCTACCCTCCATGCAAATAATCCCAAACTCGTCAAAGCTATCAACTATTAAGAATTCGTGATGATATTTCGAAAGCACAATGATATTTCAGGTACAGCAAGAGAGGATATTTCAGAACAACTACAAGAAGCAGGGTCGCAGACTTCTCTAGCTTCATCTTCACCATGACTATTAGTAGTAACCCGAGTCCCACAACTTTCAGGAAAAATGCCTCCCAACTTCTCCCTCACTCGAATCACAAATCAGCAATCACGAAAGAGGTTGAGTTCCCCTCACAAAAAAAAGAAAAAAGAAAAAAAAAGAGAGGTTGAGTTCCAGTTCAATAAGATCTGGAAACCCACCCAACTTATTAAGAAGAATGATCAAGCTCTTGACAGCTCCAAAATCTCGAAAATCCCAAAGAGATCAGAGCTGTCCTAAGCTATGTTTCAAAGATGAGCATAGACACGTGAATCAAACAAAGAGATCGGAGCTGTCCTCAGGGCTCTTACCTTTTGGGCAGAGCAAGAATGCAAGCGGCGCCGGCGTTCGACGGAGGAGTTGACGAACACAACCAAAGCTGGAACAAGAGGATGGGGGTTCGTCCTCGGCGTTCGACGGAGGAATCGCCGTAGTTTTTTGGCCGTCCTCGACGAGAAGTCGAAGGGGAAGGAGATGAAGTAGGGCTCGATTGTGGCGTCCCGTCGAATCGTTCTCCGCAGAGAGAGAGAGAGAGAGAGAGGGGATGGGAAGGCAGAAGGTTAAAGGGCTTTTAAGTTTCGGGCTTGAGTTGGTATCATGATACCGGCTCTTATTGAAATGGCATCAAGCCCGGCCCGAAAATTTCTTATATTTTTACTCCAGGTCGGGTCGGGCCAGGCCGGGCCGGGCCGGCGCGAGTTTTTTTGACACCCCTAATGAAAACCATCCTATTTGTAAATAAGCCAGAAGTTTTTTTGAGTGAAGGAGGCTATGTAAGCAAACTACATTGCCTGCATTCTAGAAACTTGTTTCATTCTTCTTCTGTATTGTCGTTTGGGTCCTTCAAACAGACTTTTTTTATTCGGAGATATGATATATGATCTACTTATCCCTAGAATTCGTAAATACTGGCACGAATGCCCGAAGATGGAATAATTTTTCTGCTGCAAAGCGGGAGCAAGGAGACCTGCTTGGGCTAAAGGCTTTGCCTATTCTAGCTTAGCTTTCATTCAAAGTAGTATAAGAAAAATAAAACCAAGCGCCCAAACTTCAACTCAAGGGACTTTAAAATAATTTAGAGGTCCAAAGTTCAAAGATGCGCCAAATGCAGAAGACTTCTGAAGCCACAAGCACCATCTAGAGGAATTGATCGCTCGTTAGGTTGGCGCTAGATCATGGCTGGCTTGAGAGATAATGTTGTTGATGAGAAGTCCACAATCGAAAGCTCTTTTATTCGGTTCATTTTAGCGCAAAGGCAATTTGGTGAGGCCCAACTCTGGATTAGAAGCTTGCTCCTCCACGCCAAGGGTAGATAACGAGGTTCAGTTTCTTGAAGAGCGCGTGACTTGGTTTAACGGTCTGTGACTCTGTGATGTCCACACCAGTTTTCAGTTTAATTACTTTTAGGGGGTGCATGATTGTCATTCTGTTTCCTGGCCCTATTTCTGACCAGAAATAGATTTTTCAATTTCTATTTCCTGGAAGAGTTTTTGAGCCAAAAAACCTGTTTGGTAATGACACAAAATTTCTGTTTCTGGAACAGAAATTCGTTTGATAACAGCATAAAATTTCTATTTCCTGAAACAAAAAATTAATTTTTTTTGTCTTCAAAATTTCACTCAATTTAGTGAAATTTAGTGCCTGGTGATGTTAATTTGTGACACTTGAGTGTAGCTAAATTGTTTGTGTTTTCGATTGTTGGTGTTCTCGGCAACTGCTAAAATCCTGATTGTGTCTCCAAGTGTTTACCTTTTTATGGGTAAGAGATGGTTCGAATAGTACAATGTTGTGAAGTGCAGTAGTTACGTTGGCACTAAGTGCCTGGTGATGTTAATTTGTGACCTCATCTCTAGCTGGATGTCGTGAATGATGTGCTTCAGCAGAACCGGAATGGGATCTCTCCTAATGACTCGCAAGTACTAGAAAAATTGGAATTCTTACACATTCCTTCGACAGTGGCTAACGCCATATTTACTTGATTTCTCTTTCTGGTTGAACAATGCTACTTTCACTAAATAGAAATTTCTGTTATAAAATGCTACTTTCACTCAATTTCTATTTCCTCGAAGAGTTTTTGAGCCAAAAAACCTGTTTGGTAATGACACAAAATTTCTATTTCTAAACCGAAATGTTAGATAACAGCATAAAATTCGATTTAATATGATATCGTGTGATCAATGTGCATCCATTACATTGCAAAACGCGATCGCCGCCATGAAAACAGCTGAGACTTTTTTTTTTTTGGTAAGATATGTATTGACTTTTCAAAAATTAGGTACAATGATGGAACCGGACACAAAAACCATGAACCAATAATGGCATCAATGTGCCATGATGGGTTCAACAGTGAACCGGTTGCAAGATACAACACCGCAGCAGAGTGCGCCCTACCTAGAGGCCAAGGGACGGCCAACATTAGAACTAGAAATGGCCAAAACAATCGGCCCCAAAATGTAACAGCATCAGCCCTATGCAGAATCGGGCAAGAGAGTTAACATAAAGCAAGGCCAAACAAGCGGCCAAAATAGAAAAGGAGAAACAAGGTGGTGATAATAACGACCACACAAGAGAGACCTACACTAATAAAGCAGCAAGGGGACATCTTCAGGATGGTTAGCAAGCTAGCCAAGCATTCCTCCAAAATCCTGGGCAGTTTCTAGCAGCAGCAAGTCCAACAAGGATGGGTGTACCTGTGTAAGTTGAAGGAGGTCTGGGCAGCAGAACAGCATTACTTCTTTCCACCATCGTCTGAGGCATAGAAGACTTACTTGATCTTGGGGCTGCAGCAGATCAATTGAACCTGGAAGTATAGAGTGTGTCTTGTATCCAGTAGAGTTAGCATAGATTGGCGAAAGTACCAGCCAATGTCGAGTGCAACACAGCCATAGTTAAGGGGCCAAAACACATCCCTAATTACATGGATAATTGGCCAAATACAAGACCTGAAATTAACAAAGCAAGAAAGTAAGAGGAGCCAAACAGCCAGCCAAAAAAGGTGCCAAAACAGTCGGCTTGTGGCACACCTAATAGAGTCTGATTTGTCTAACACAGGCTCTCAGATAGAGGAAACAAAGGAAATCCTCATGTACAAAAACATACTACTAGATATAAGTAGGAAAACCCAAAATACAAATAGTGGAAATACATTACAAAAGTCGAGAACACAATTTCACGGAATCTCCGCCATACCATGATCCCTTGCCATTTGATTGGCAATAGTTTTCCGAAGCATGTTCATCTCGGTTCCCTCCGCGGTCGATGTATCGTATATGACATCATCTTGTGTAGGTCCAAATGGGTACTCTGGATCTCCATATCGAGAAAAGTTCTTACCCATCTTGTCTTGATCGCGAATGTAATTGTGGATAGCACAACATGCAATTATAATATATACTTGTTTTTGAAATTTAAATGGAGGCATGTGTCTCAAAACGAAGAAGCGATTCTTTAAAGCTGCAAACGATCTCTCTGTCGCGACCCTCTCGAGGTTCGCCGTGGGCTCTCGAGGGCTAATGGGCCGTCCAATCTGGTCAGACGCGGGCCTCTCCCAAGGCCCGTTACCCAAATCGCAACGGAGGTATACGTAGTCGACCTTCAGTGTGGTCTAGTGACATGTGTTAGGTGTGCATGCCATGGAGTCGCCACCAATCATTTTTTGGAGGGTATGATTGGACCACCCTATTGAATAGTCGGGAGTTTCTATTCAATTCTGCGATAACCAGAGAAATGGGTTCGGGGACTTAGTTACGCCAACTGTCAGAGTTGACGCCCTTTCGGTACCTAAATTGACTGAATTTTCTGACCTAAGATTTCATGCAGATGAGTGGAATATGAATCCTAAATCTAGGAATTCATGCAAATAGGAATGACTATCCTGGCAATCACAATCAATAATAAAAGGCGCAAATCAATGAATCCAAGTATGCAAAGTAAACACATCAAATCAACATGACACTCATAAGAAGGCTCTATTAACCTAAATAAGTATCAATCAAGCTTAGGAATGATTTAGACATGATTTTACCCATAAGGGGTAAAGTCGTAATTTTGAGACAAAAGGGACGATTTGCCCAAAAAAGGCAAAATCATCATTTCGGAATGAATTCGGAGTAAAACGATGTCAAAAATAGGTTTGGTCACTCAATTGACCCATTTCCTATTTTTTTTGCAATTTTCATGATTTTTTGGAATTTTAGAAACCGATTTACCATTCGAAGGGTAAAATCGTCATTTTCTAAAAATGAGAATGAAATGTGGAAATCCTAGACATAAGGTTTAGCCACCTATCTGGCTCATCGCCAAATTCTAAGCAATTTCCACAATTCATCGGAATATCAAAGACGATTTACCCTTTGAGGGGTAAAATCGTCGTTTTGGATTAAATGGGAGAAAATCCTAAAAAAAACGACAACCAATCAATTTCTTTTGATCATTTTCAGCCTTGGGAATTTTCTAGAATTTTTTTAGTAATTTTCTGCAATTCTTCTCAATTTTTTTGTTTTTCTTTAATTTTTCCATTTTTTTGGCATTTTCTGATTTATTAATATTTTTTTATATTTTCAGAAAATATTTTAACAAAAAGCATATCATTGGCAATAGACAACACTCAACCAGATAAATAAGCTAACTACTGAACTGAGATAAATACATGCAAACCAAATCTATAATGGCGACATTTTAGAAAAATAACCCTAATACACGGATCGGGTACGTAAAACATACCGGATTGGACACCGGCCTTCAATCGCCCAGCCCCAGCCTGCGACCATCTCCATGCACATCACCTGTCGATCACCACATCAAAATGTCAACAATCAATTTTACAAGTTTTAAGACCGGTAATAAATAATAATAATTTAAAAAATAAATAAATCCCGGCTCGGAAACGGGCCAATTCACTCAGCCATGGACCGGCTATGGGCTCACGGCCTCGGCCCAAGATCACGGCCTCGGCCCACGGCTTTGGCCCACGGCCTCGGCCCACGGCTTTGGCCCACGGCCTCGGCCATGGGCTCGGCCATGGGCCACGGCCTACGGCCTCGGCCCACGGCCTTGGCCCATGGCCTCGGCCATGGGCTCGGCCATGGCCTTGGCCTACGGCCTCGGCCCACGGCCTTGGCCCACGGGCTCGGCCATGGCCGAGACGCACGGCCACTCGGCCGACGTCCTCGGCCCACGGCCTCGGCCATAGGCTCGGCCATGGCCGAGGCGCACGGCCACCGGCCTACGGCCTCGGCCATGGCCGAGGCGCACGGCCACCGGCCCACGGGATCGGCCCACGGCCGGGATCGGCCCACGGCCGGGATCGGCCCGAACACGATGGATTCGTGGCCAAGCGGCGACGACGAAGAGCGACGACGTGGCAGGGGGCGAAACAGAGGAGGAAGATGGAGGGGGATTGCGGTATCTAGGAGCTCCACGAGGTCGTTAAACAGCAAGACGGACGGGATCTCGGCACGGCGTCGGAGGGTGGCGGAGCAAGGTGGCGGTGAGGGTGGTCGCCGTAATCTAGGGGATGATGAAAAAATGAGAAGAAAAGAAAGAAGAGAAGAAGAGAAGAAGAAGAAGAAGGAGCAGGCAGAAGAAGAGGAATGCTGCGGGAGGAGAAGAAGCGAGCAACGGATGAAGGGGAGGTGAGTAAATAATAATAAAAAATAAAATAATAATAAAATAATAATAATAAAATAATAAAATAAAATACTAAAAAGTAAGAATAATAATAAAATAATCAAAAGCAAAGACAAAATGATTAGTCTCCTTTTCCTTTTGAATGATGATGTTTTCACTCCTTTTCCTTTTAATCATTACTAATATTTTTGCCAAATTCAATTTTATGGTGATCAGAAAACACCCAAAATCGAACCTGAATTTTACTATTTTATGAGGTCCAAAAGTAAAGAAAATTAAAAATAAAAATACTGACTATTTTTATATATTTTTGTGACCTCGAATACTACTTTTTTTATTTTCTTTTTATTTTTATATTTTTCGAAAATAATAATAATAAAAAATATGAAAAATATGAAAAAATATTTTTTTATCCAAAATGGTCCCTTTAGCTTGGCCAAGGCTACCAAAGTTGATTTTGTAATTTTTCAGCTTTTTATGGATTTTCTATGAATTTTTCGAAAAATAAAGAAAAAAAAAAGTTGATCAAAATTTAGGTGTCAACACTCTCAATGACATTCCTTAGTGAAGAATGCCTATGATTGAACAATTCTCTTGCTAATCTTGGCCGTCTTGTTCTACCCCTAAAATCATTTAGATGATACCTTTCACCTTTATAAGGAGTTAAGAATCCCGCAGCTGTTGCATAACCAGAGTCGACCGTAGTATTTCCTTGTAACACGGTATTCATACATTGGTCATGCTACAAGAATAATACAATCAGAAAATTACTCCTTATAAAATAGGCAAAGACCTGGTGGTGGCCGAGGAAATTCCAAGCTAGGAGTCTCGAGTGCTGTTGAGAGCACGCGACAATCGTTGGTGGATCCTTCCCAACCAGCATACACAAAAGTAAACCGCATATCAAACGAGCAAGCACATCATGTTCTGAGTGGAAATTCCTTTCCTACCTCTAAATGGGATCTGCTGCGGCACAAGCACTAAAGCATGAATATGAGTGCCATCAATAGCACCTATTGTCGCGACCCGTCCGAAATTTTCCCTTTCGACGAGAATTAAATTTCGTTTGGACGACGGGCGAATGGATTACCGATCGCGGGCCTTCCCCAGCACTGGATATGCGAATCGCGGGCTTTCGATCGACGCAGGCCCTCCCAGGCCCATACCAAATCGCGGCGGGAGTATTTTTTTGACGGATTCGACGATAAGAGTCGATCGCTTTCGACCTTAGTGCGATCGTGGTGGCATGTGCAACTTGTGCATGCATTTGGAGTCGCCACCGGTCTTTCTTGGAGGGTAGACCAGAAACCTTACTGACCGATTAGGAGAGATCGATCAGTTCTGCGGAACCAGAGATTTTGGGTTCGGGGACTTGGTTACGTTGGTATCATTACCAACACCCTTTCGGTACCTAACGCGAGTGATTTTTATGATTAAGATTTCATACAGGCGCAAATTTGGGTGAGGTATGTCTGATTCAGGGTCTCATGCAGATTGGAAGACTAGTCCTATCAATCACAATCAATTTAATGAAAGCGTGATCAATTGCATAAATAAACCACATCAATGCACACCAATTTACTTCAAAGGCTTCCTAGTATAGCCATAAAGGCTTAGAGAATGTGTGATTTAGGACCAGAGGTAAATAGGAAGATTTGGGGACGATTAGCCCGAAAGGCAAAATCGCCATTTTTTTAAGGTTTGGATACCGAATTACCCAAAATATTCCATGGCCAGTTGATTGTGGTCATTTCCCATTTTTTGAGATTTTCTGGAATTTTTTTGAATTTTTTGGAGGACGGTTTGCCGGAAGGACAAAACCGTCATTTTTGGAAAGATCGGGGGTCAAAAGACCCGGAACAGGTAGTGGCCGGTCATTCGTAGCCATTTCCTATTTTTTGGAATTTGTTTAGAATTTTTCTAAATTTTTTGAATTTTTCTGAATTTTTTTATGATTTTTCATTTTTTTTATTATTTTTTATTATTTTTTATTATTTTTAAATTATTTAAAAATATTTTTCGGGCTGGGTCAGACCCGGCCCAAGCCTCGCGGGCGCCCTTCCAGACCCTAGGGGTCGGCACCGGCCTAAAACGACTTCATTTTGATTTTGTTTGATTTTTTTCTATTTTTTTAATATTTTTAAATTATTATCCGAAAACCCTAGATCGGGCGGTCCAGGACGCACCACGTGACTTTGTATCATGCGTCCGATCCTCCACTTGATCGGACGACCCACAGAGAGCCACTTGGCACATTCTCATTCGTCGGATCGATTTTAATTAATTATCCAAAAATCATTTATATTTCTCAAAATTCCAGGGTTGCGACATGTGTCGCGATCGGGACAGTTCATTTTTTAATTTCTCGCCGTGGGCCCACCCGGCTGATGTGGCTGTTGTCGTGGCACGCCACGTCATCGTTGACCGTTGACCGCCGGCGATAGTCACCGGAGAAGATGATGAACAGTAACTATTCCAGCGACTATGCCGGAATCCTTGCCGGACGACCCAAACCGGCGTAAAAATGATAGTTTCGAGTCACGATTTTCGCACCAACCCAACCCCCATCAGACCTCGACCAACATACACTCATTTCATGACAAATATAACATTGGGAATCGACCAAACGGACCTTCACCGAACCGGCGCCGGGGAGGGGGATTTGCAGAAAATTTTTTATCGTCCAAACTCGATTCCATTCGGTCATACATCATATAAGGAAGGTTAGGAAGCTTACCTGAGCTCCTTTGGAGCTCGGCGACGGCGCGGAACCCTTCGCCGAGCTCTCGGGCCGAACCATGACCGGCGAACCCCCGAGCTTGGTTTTCGTCGTGTTTCAATGCAAAAACAAATGGTACACGGAGCTTAGAGTCGGTTATAGAACAACTTCTAGGCTATATTAGCACGAAATGAGGCCGGGAAAGGCACGGCCGATCATTACAAGTTAAAATTCTCATTCAGACATTTCGTCGAACACATGGCGTGCGACGACGGAATGATGATTCAGAGGGAATACCGACCTAGTTCAGGCCCATCGACGGCGACCTCAGTTTCGGTGACCATCAGTCTGAGTAGCTGGAGGTCCAGGGATGCACCTCTCGCCGGGTTTTGCACGAAAAATCTCTCCCTCTCTCTCTCCGAACTCTCTCTCCCTTTTCTCTCTCTCTCGCCCTCCTTTTTTTTTGTCATGTGGCCGACCAGTTTCGGTGGCCGCCGTCCGTAAATGGAGGACGACCCCTCCACTCCTTATTGTCATCTACCACTCGCTCAACCGGTCGGCCCCTCCCCCTTTTCTTTTTTTTTCTTTGTTTGTGCGTGTGTACCGCGCGGGTCTGCACTAAGTTGCAGACCCGGTTCGGACCGGGTCGGGTCGAGTCTGACCCGACCGGCCCGGTTCGATTCTCCTCGCCCAATTGAGCCCCAAATGGTCCTCTTTTCATGCAATTGACGCCAAAATCGGACTCCTTGACATGTTTTCTATCAAATATGGGTATTTTCGAGAATCAATTGATTGAAATTTAGTGAAAACCCCAAATTGCCCTTAGGATCTGAAAATGAATTTCGCTTAATCGAAGCTCCAAATGACCAAATTAGCCTAAATTAAGGCCACCAATGGATTCGGCATGATGAAAACTATAGGGTAGTGGTGTTTGATTTTAATGGGTACGCCCGTGTGAAATTTAATTTCAAAATTTGTGAAATCGAGGACTAAATTGAAAGAAAATTGTGCAATTAAGCCCTTTTGGTTGAAATTGATCAAATTGGAGGGCAAATTGACTTAATTGCACTTCAAGACTTTAGAATCCAATATCATAGCCTATAAAAAGTAAGAATTGAAAATTAAAAGACTCGAAATGATTTTTTTTTTAGGCTCGGTTCGGGTTTATGTTTGTGAAGGAACACAGTGACCCGAGCCGATTTTTCAATATTTGAAGTAACGAGCTCGAAGAGGGAATTAAAACAAAATTATTGAACATTTTTTATATTTTCTGACCATGAATGTTATTTTTCTGATTTTTTGGGCATTTTTATAATTAAATAAATTCGAAAAATATTAAAAAATACCAAAAAATATTTTTTTTTGTTCAAAATTGGTTCCCGAGGCTAGGCCAAGGCTTCAAAAGTTTATTTTGTGATTTTTATGACCTTTTTTGATATTTTAAATATAAAAATCACAATAATAGATGGTCAAAAATCAAGTGTCAACAGCTGCCCCTCTTTGATAGTGAGCTCGCAGAGGTTGCTTTCAAAGACAAAATGGCACCTGATTCCTAACTGATTTAACTGGAAAAAGGAAAAAAAAAATGCTACGACATCGGATCCTTAAGATTCTTGATAAAAGCTCAAATTAATCCACAGTTCACTTTAACAATTTGAGCATGGGCCAGAGTGAGAGAGGCTTACTTGAAGCTCACTTGTCGGATGCGGCCGGTTGCGACGACTTTCAAGAAGATACCTAGGACTCGTCATTCAGGATATCCTAGGGAGATTTAGGTTCTGACCCGTATGGTAGGTCAACCCATAATAGAACTCCCAGTAAAAGGGGTTCTATGAAACGACAAATCCCGTCTTGTGGGGATTCATGCTGCGATGAATTTCAAAAAGATACCTAGGAATCGTCATTCAGAATACCTTAGGAAGATTAAGCCTTGACCTGTATGGAAGGTCATACCATTTGCGATTCCTAACTGGCAGGAACCTAAGAAAGACGCATCCCACACTTTGGGATTTGCCAAGGATTTTGATCCATATGGTGGATCGGACCTTTGTGTCGACCCTTATGGCGATATCTACCATGGTTTGACCCTTCAGGCGGTTTATACCTTGTGTTGACCCTTTAGGCGGTTTCTACCTTTGCTTGACCCTTCAGGTGGTATCTACCATGAGTTGACCCTTCAGGCGGTTTCTACCATTTAAATTATTTTTGTTTTGAAAGGGGTTCCCAGGATGAGGGTTCTCCACGTCTGCCGAGACTGCTTGATTTTTTGAAAAGGGTTCCCAGGACGAGGGTTCTCCAAGTCTGTTGGGACCGCTTGATTTTTAAAATGGTTTCCAGGACGAGGGTTCTCCACGTCCGATGGGACCGCTTGATTTTTGAAAAGGGGGCCCGGACGAGGGTTCTCCACGTCTGATGGGATTGCCTGAGTTTTTTTTGAAAAGGGGTCCCGAGACGAGGGTTCTCCACGTCTGCTGGGTATTGAAGATTCTTCTCCTCTTCTCCACAATTCCTCCGCCGCACTGTAGCGTCTCGCGACTCCCTTTTCAAATCTCACTAGCGGAGCTCCTCCGTCTGCCTTAGCAAGATCACGACCTGCGTGCTGCTCGAGACACAGATGAAGCTTCCGATCCAGACGCGAGAGGCTTTGCGAGGGCAATTCGCGAATCAAATCATCGAGCTCGGTGTTGGGTCGAGGCAGAGAAGAATGACTCTCGTCGCGAGGAGGAGAACGAGAGTGGCGTCGCAAGGAGAGTGGCGTCGCGAGGAGGAGAACGCGAGGAGTGAGCCCTAACGAGAACGAGAGTGAGCCCTACTTTCTTTCCATTTTCTGTTTCAGAAATAGAAAAGCTACTTTTTTCTATTTCTCAAATCTCACCCAAATCTATTTCTCAGCCAAAAAGTTAGCCCAGAAATAAAAAAAATTCCATTGCGTTGTCAAACGGATTTCTACTTCAAACCTATTTTCCGGAACAAAAAAACAGAAAAATAGAGAAATAGAATGACATTCATGCAATCCAATCAGAAACTGTTTCCGGTTGAGTTTTCTATTTCTAGAATAGATTTGGAACAGAAATTCATTTGGTAACGCAAATGCAAGAAACTATTTCTGGATGAGTTTTGAGAAACAGAAATAGATTTTAAGCAGAAATGAGAAACAAAAAAAAGTTACTTCTCCGAGAAATAGAAATAGAAATAGAAATCTTCGTCGACGACGGCCGCCACCGATCACATCCCTTTGACTGCTGGCTACCCCATGCCGCCGCCACGGGCCGCCGGGCCGCCGCCGGTCATCGGCCGGCCGCCACCGCCGGTCATCGGATGTCACCGGCCGACCTCCGCCGGTCGCCCGCCGATCGCCTCTAGTCGCAGGATAGCCACCAACCACCGCCAGAGGAGGCCAATCGGCTGCTGGGAGCCAGCACCGGTCGGCCGCCGACGATCGCCGGCCGGTCGTAGCTGGTCGCCGGATGTCACCGGCCGGCCTCCACCGGTCGCAGGCCGGCCGCATCCGGTCACCGGACAGCCGCCGACCACCGCCGGATGTCGCCGGCCGGCCTCCGCCGATCGCCGGGCGGCGGCCGGCTAGCCGGCGACCGCCGGAAGTCGCTGGCCGCCGATGGTGGCCGAAGG
The DNA here is from genome assembly GCA_021437785.1 of Rhodomyrtus psidioides. Classification (NCBI taxonomy): domain Eukaryota; kingdom Viridiplantae; phylum Streptophyta; class Magnoliopsida; order Myrtales; family Myrtaceae; genus Rhodomyrtus; species Rhodomyrtus psidioides. The sequence continues at coordinate 3,093,282 of JAILYB010000058.1, read as the reverse complement.
TCGCCCCCCGCCGCCCTCACCTCCGCCGATCAAACAAATTTCTATTTCAGAAATAGAAATTTTTTGCTGTTATCAAATGCATTTATTTTGGTTAGAAACTCATTCTGAAATAGAAATACAAAAAGCTATTTCTGTTCCAAGAAACTGTTTCTGGACATGAATGGTTGTCATGCGCATCCTTAGTGTGCCCAAAGACCTCCGACTCAAAATCACTTTTCCTCGCGTAGCACCACCGCGCATCTGACTTGGTCATAAGAGACAGGAAAAAGGGTTCCAAGGCCAGCGAAATCCATTATTTTCACTAAAAAAAAACACGAAATTAGCCACGGAAAATTAGTGACGAAAAAAATTCGTCGCTAATTTGAGACGAAAATATTGACGAAAAAAAAATTCGTCGCTATTTACGATGAAAATGGCGAGAAAATAAATTCGTCGCTAATTAGCGACGAATTTAGTGACGAACAAAAGTTGTCACAAATTAGAGACGAATTTAGCGACGAATGAATTTTCCGTCACTAATTTGCAACAACATTAGCGACGAAAATATATTTGGTCACTAATATGCTACGAATTTAGCGACGGAAAATTAATTCGCCACTAAATTAGCGACCAAATCTATTTCTGTTGCAAAATTTTGCGACATAATTTAATTTTTCCAAAATTTAGCGACGACACCAGCTATTCGTCGCTAATTTAGCGACGAAAATTAAATTCGGTCGCAAAATTTTGCGACGAAAAATACATTTCGTCGCAAATTTTTGCGATCGAATTTAATTTTTCCAAATTTTAGTGACGAAAGACATAATTCGTCGCTAAATTTTGCGACTAAAATTATCGTTCGTCGCTAAAGATTTCTTGTAATTTGCTTTTTTTGGGTTTTTTTGTCAATTTAGCAACGAACAGTGTTGTTCGTCGCTAATTTGAGGAAAAATAAAATAAAAAGAATTGATTAGCGACGAAACCCTTTGTTCGTCGCTAATTTAGTGTTTCTTTTTTATAGAATTTTTTATTTGTTTTTTTGGTAAATTTAGCAACGAACAGTGTTGTTCGTCGCTAATTTGAGGAAAAATAAAATAAAAAGAATTGATTAGCGACGAAATTGGTTTTTTGTCGCTAAAATAATTTTAAAAAAAGTATAATTAGAGACGAAACCCTTTGTTCGTCGCTAAATATTATTTTTATTTAAATTAATTTAGGGACGAAATGTCAATATTTCGTCGCTAATTAGTTGTTATTTTTTTAATTTTCTTTGATCAATTGCTATAAGCTTCGTGAGTCTTCTGTAATTTTTCTATAGCGATGAAAACAATTGTTCGTCACTAATTACTATCCTTAATTTATATTTTTTTAAAGGTTTATTAGGACCCTTTTTATATTTATTACGTTGTGAGCAAACAAAAAATGGAGGTCAATTCTTTTGATAAAATATAACTTAGAAAAAAAATTCATCTTTGATGAGATACTAAATAGAGTAGAGTAAGGATCTATTCGAAAACGATTTGCTTTGCATAATATTTGATCACCAAAAATATATATTGTAATTGCATTAGTCATTCACGAAAATGAAATCGATCGATTCTTTCTTCTAATTTTGAAAGATAGATAAGATACTATAAGCGAATAAGAGATGTTCTAAACCAATTAATAAATTTTTCAAAGACGTTAGAAGAATAAGTTTTTTAGCAAGGTACATAATGTATCATCAAATATTCAAATGTGATTCTATAAGATATAGTCTCGTTCAATATTAGTAATGGGGATTCAGAATATCACACGTTAATCAACCAAAGAAAGATTCAATAACTAAAAGAAAGATCGATTCTATTTATGTTCTTTCTTAGATTATATTTTATATTAATCTACGTTAATTCTTTTTAAAATAAAATGAAAATAGAGCGAATATTTTTTAAAATTTAAAAATGAATATATTATTAATTAAGTAAAGATTTTACATTAATAAGCATAAATGAAGAGCAATCAATTTATTTATTTCTATTATCCTTGTTCCTGAATTGGAAAGCATTCCTTCTATCCTTAGATAGCTTCTTTCAAAAGGGCTTCTGCTTCTTCAGTGAATACTTTAAAAGAAGATATAATTTCTTGGAATTGAGGTTTATTTCTGTTATCCTTATTACACATTATTACCACATCTTTTGATCATTGTACTTTATTCCCTCTTTTTTTATTTCAATATTTCTATGCTAGACTCATTATACCTCATCTTTTGTAGGGAGGAAGGGATTCACGGAGTTTTTATGTCCAAATTAGGGTAACGTCTTTTAATGTGTGCATATATCAATTGAAATATGAATAGTTTCACTAACTTTGCTATTTGTCCGGTTGGTTGCGCATGGATGAAGGTGATCGCGTGTTCCATTCCCAACTTGTTTCATCTTTTTCATTTTGTTTCGTTGCTAATTTAACGAATTCTATTGAATTATATAGGATATATTTTGTTGCTAATTTTAAGAAGCTTCACATTTGTTAAATATGTCTTGAATTTTATGCACTTGGTCTGGTTCATCACCCAAAAGTAGAGAAAAAATTGAGATTTGGTTCGTGACGCGGAGAGTTGGGCCGATAGGCCCAAGTCGGAGGTCACTAAAATTTTTTTTTGGGCTCTATTTATGCTATGGCTAGATTTTTCTTATTTAAATTAATTTAGCGACGAACCGGAATATTCGTCACTAAATATTTATATTTATTTTGAATTTTCTTAAATTTAGCGACGAACCACCTTCATTCATCGCTAATTAGCGACGAAGTTATTTTTCCGTTGCTAATTTTCTTACCTATTTCGCAACGAATACCTGTTTTTGTCGCTAATTGGCGACATACAAAAATTTCCGTCGCTAATTTTCAATTCCCGCCTCTCTGAAATGATGGCGCCTCTTCTCTCAAAACATGGCGCTTTTTTTTCCCGGGCTGCTCTTGTCTATAAATTAGCTTCCCCAGCCTCTCTCGTCATTTCACTTGCTACTCCCTCTCTCTTCCCTCCCTTCGCTCTCCTCCTAGAAGCAACCTGAGACGGCCGTGACTCCTCTCCACGTTGAAGATGCTGCGGCTGGAAGACACCGCCACCGCCTCCACCACCAGCCTCCCCCCTCCCGGCGGGACTGCACCTGGACCCCCGTGGAGCCACCCACCGACGTCAGCTGCGGCGGGAACGACCTGCTTTGGCTCGGCTTTTTCCTCTCTAGTAGAATCGCCAGGAGGCGATTGACGACACCTCCTCCGGGTGAGAGGAGCGGGGCCTCGCCGTCGCCCACATCGCTGCCGGTCTCGCTTCCTAGTGACTCCGTGCACATCTCGAGGCTTCGGTCGCTGAGGAATGAGGCGGAGCATTTCAGGAGCGGGTGGACGTAGACGGCGCCTTGCTTGCCCTCGACGTCAGAGTCGGCGGCAGGTCTGCGCGGGGCGAACTTGAGCCTGAGAATGCGTGGCTCGACGCGCCTCGGCTCGAGGCAGGACTGCAGCCCTTGGCACACGCTTGAGGACATTTTGTTCCTTTCTTTATTGCCCTTTGTTTACACGCCGGCAACGGGCTGCACTACTTCAGCCTCTTTGACGCCCAGATCGACGCCGTCTTCGCCAGTACGTCGACCCCCAAGTACGACGACATCAAGATGGTCGTCAGCGAGACCAGCTGGCCCTCCCAAGGACGACGAGAACGAGGTCGGCGCGAGCAAGGACAATGCTGCGGCCTACAATGGCAACCTCGTCCATCGGATCCTCACCGGCGGCAGCACCCCACGGAGGTCGCAGGCCGAGCTCACGGTCTACCTGTTCGCTCTTTTCAACGAGAACAAGAATCCTGGTCCCTCGTCGGAGTAAACTACGGCATGTTCAAAAAGAAAATATACTAATTTAGCAACGAGGAATCAACTGTTCGTCGCTAATTAGCAACGAAATGGACTGTCCGTCGCTAATTAGTGACGAAATAATTTTCTCGTCGCTAAAATAGAATATCAATAAAAATACAAAAGAAAATACACAAATTTAGCGACGAAAGATCAATTCGTCACCAATGTCCCGTAAAATTTCGCTAAATTTAGCGACGAACCAAGTGTTTCGTCGCTAAAATTTCGTTAATTGGCTAATCTTCCGTTAAATCTAGCCACGAACACCGTGTTCGTCGCTAATTTCGGTGACAAATTAGCGACGGAATTTGCTAATCCGTCGCTAAAGTCAGCGAGACTTTAGCAACGGAATTTCCTTTTCCGTCGCTAAATTTAGCAACGGAATTTCCTAATCTGTCGCCAAAGTGAGCACAAATCAGCGACATTAGCGACGGAATTTCCTAATCCGTCGCCAAAGTCAGCACAAATTTAGCGACGTATTGGGAAATTCCGTCGCTAATTTCAGTGACAATTTAGCCACGAACGGCTCGTTTCGTCGCTAAATTTAGCTAATTTGAGACGAACAATTTCGTCGCAAATTAGCGACGGACATGTTTCCGTAACAAAATTCGTCACAAATTAGCGACGCAATTTTAAATTTTCGTCCCTAAATTTTGCGATGCCATGGTATCGACAATTTTTTTTTTGCCATTTTTCGTCGCAAATTATTTTAGCAACGAATTTTGTCAAATTTCCGTCGCTAAATGCATGTTTTTTTTGTAGTGTTTATCCTTCAGAGCACATTCAATTAGGACACAGAGGAGGAGGAGCCCTGAAAATCAACGTCGATGGCTCATTCGAAGAAAGATCGGTCCACAGAGCCATCATGTGCATCTGTTGGGACCACTCTGAAAGGCTCATCGCCGGCCTCGCTATATCAATGAAAGTCTCGTTTGAGCGCAAGCGGAAGGCCTTGCTGTGTTCAATGCCCTCCACCTCATTTCCAGAAGCTTCCTCAATTCAATTCTATCTGCATCGTGTCTGATCGGTCTGATTTGGTTAATGACCTGATAAAGCCAAAATCCAGATCACTTTAACTGGGAAGCGAGACTTTTTACCTTGGACCTCTAACGCAGTTGCTCACTGGGCCAGGAAAGGATAAATTGTCTTCCGCAAAATTGATTTTTTTGTCCCTCAAGCTTCTTGGGCTCTGTTATGTATGGACACTAGTCTTTGGGATCTTTCAACTCTGGCTAGCAACGAGATAATTTCAAAAAAAAAAAATGCGACTTAGAGAAATCCTTTTTTGTCGGTAATTTATCTTTTTTTCTAGATGGGTAACCTGATAAAATGCTCTGGAAAGATTAAAAAAAAAAAGCTGTGAATTCTTGCCTCTAGGATTAAAATAAAAATCAAATAAAAAGTAAAAAGGCTTTGGTGAAAAAAAAAAACAGGGTCAATTTATAGATTGTACTTATATTTCCCTGTATAGCAAATTCCGAACGCGACATGTCACATACGACTTCAATATTTTAGAGATACCCGAACAAGATACACTAAAATTATTATTTTTTTGGTCGAAACGACATAAACCGACGTCTTTTCACCCATTTGTTAATCAAAGTCACTGTGTAATTGAACCATTTGAATGAAGATATGAAACGACGACAATAATAACCGACACGAATACACGATAGCAAACGAATTACCACTCCGATTCAAGAGACCTCTATAAAACTTAAGATGGGTCAAAGGAGGACACGATAGAGCGGCTGCCTCGCAACTTCTACGTATTTTTTTCCCTTTTCCTTTGGTTTTGTTTGTTGATGTTCAGGCCAATGAAGCTTCAATTGAACTTCATATCAGCTCCACATATCTGCCAAATTGACGAAGAATGCCACACAAATTTACCAACTGAGAGCTACACAATGTATCGATCATTTATAGATTCGATGTCCACCGCATTTATAATCCTGGTTCAATACTCTCAAAGAAAGTGACAAAAAAAAAATTACTCAAAATTTTAAGATGATTGATCCACGTGATGATCATTTGCATGGATCCAAACATAACGGAGTGTGGAATTTCAATGCATGAAGATTTGGAGCTGTGGTCAACTATTACTTATTCTCAGGATTAGAGAAAAACAGATATCTTCATGCCCACAAGCTTCAACACAGTGAATGGATTTACAATCAAGTCGGTTATCTTTCTATATGCCTAATTAATTCCAAATTGATAGAATTACATACCTGAACATCACCCACATTACATTTTAGTTAGGTTTGCATATGGGTGATGTCCGACTAAGAAAAGAGTAAAATATGGTCCATCTAAATTATCTCATGTGTACAGATATTCCAAACCCCATTCCACGGTCCCCTCTGCTACCAGTGGATCATATCGACAACATTGGCAAGTTTCTCCAGTCCCAAGATCGTCTATGGTAAAACACATACATAGCATATTAAAGGTTCTCCATTCTGCTCTAGTATCCTCCTCATATTAAGACTAGTCCCCAACCAAGTTGTACCATAACTTTTCAATTAAGTTACAAAAAGATACGCAATTTTCTCCTTAAGGCATTGTCTACATTCTTAACAACTATCCAGGATCACCGGTAGATGATTAACGTGACAAGAAATCTCTTAAACAAGATGATAAAACCTGAACAAGCAGTTTCGGTCAGTCAGGTTTACGTGAACCACGAACTAGAGCTGACGTCACCTATGAACTCGGGAAACGTGTCAGTGATTTACCATAATTACAGTGCTTTGCATTTCTTCTGTCTTTAATATTTAAGAGTGGATTTCTGCAGATGACCGAAGTCTCTGCCCATACAATCTTGGCCTCTCTTTCAGGTAATGTCTTTACAGCTATTTGAAAAGTCCCAACGTTATTAGGCCTTCAATGATCTTTTCTTATTTTATATGACCAAGGTTTGGCAAACAAACGAAGGGCTAGCAGCACCGAAATGCAGCAAATGGACTTGGGACATACCATACACAAGGATAGATCAGACTTGGAATTATGTACAAACATCAGTTTCCAGAGTCTAAATTAGACTGAGAAAACCATAGCTGAAGTATTTGACAATAGAAAAGACAACTTGAAAGAGATGTACGAACATATGCACTTGGAAGTGTACAATCGCATAATCATACCTCATCGATGTCATCAACATTGAGCCAATCATTTGATTCCTTAATCTCCAGATCACAATCAGTCACCTTCACGGATTTAGCACCTTTTTTACCACCAGGATTCACCTCTTTGCTAGAGTCATCAGAACTTCCACCTAGCTGAACCCAGTCTCTCGAATCTTTTGTGGAAGAATCAGATCCGTAGGAAACTTTCTTGTAAGTTGTGGGCATGTCTCCATCGTCATCCTCAAGATCACTAAATGATACATCCTCGTCATTCTCTATATGGATAGTGGTTCCTCTGACATCAGCTCCTTCCAAAGTCTCCTCCTCTTTCAACCAATCATCAGCATCATCTTCAGACTTATCATCCAAGACCCTTGAAGAGGATCCAGAATGTGAATGCTGATACTCTTTCCGATCGATTATTTTTTCCTCGACAACTGGTTTGTCAATAATTTGTATTTCAGTGGTCTCCACTGAATGTTTCTCCATCTCAGTGATAGCCACTACTGCGGGTTCAACTGCTCCAGCAACAGATACTTGAGAAGGTGCAGATTCAGATTGAGCACTTGGTACAGATAAATGTTCTTCGCGCGATGAATCCACAGAGTATGTTCTTAAATCCCTTCCAGACAAGTCTGATTCAACTTCAGCCTTGCCCCGGTTCTGTAATTCCTGCATCAGCATCGCTCTTGCTTCCACTATCTACAACCAAGGAAGGTGACACATGGCATCTCACACTCAATACGAAAAAAAATTAAGACCAATGGCAATAAATTGCAAAACTGAAATCTCATAAAAAACAAATTTGTATAAGAAGTGACATTTCCTTTCTTAGGAAAATAAGAAGTGAGATTAAAGCACTCAAAATGGAGAAATCAATGAAAAAGCACTTGACCCACCCAATGCTCAACGGCACAAGGACTATGGTTCAATGGTGTGTATTTAAATGGCCTCCATTTTACCTAGTCTACTAGGTTAGTGGGGAAACTTGGAATTACGTTTGAACAATGTCCAAATGTTAATTCTTGATGGGGTGATTTCAAATGCCGATATTCATATGTGTTCAACGATTTTGAGCAGTTGGTGCAAAAAGAAATTACACAATTAACGCAAAAAGAAAAGCCAGACCAAACACCCACTTGTTATAGCAAAAAATTCAGCTAGCAACTTGCACATTATCATAATTAAATTTGATCAACAGGAATTTTGTTATATAAAAGACATACACAATATTGTAGAGCTTTTCCTGTGACATCCCATTGAGCCTTCAATAAATATAACTTGGGTAACAAAAACTAAGAATGAAAGTACAAAAAGGATGTCAATGCTGTAGCTCTGTGGAGAACTACGATGCCGAAATAATTAACTCTGGAAGACTATATGAAGAGTAACATCTCAAATTAAAGGAATTGAGGCCACAAAAATATGAACTATCTATAAATTTAAGTTAAGTCACATTTCATATCACAACATGTTTTATTCTTCCAAAATTACCTTTCGTGATATAAAAATAACTAATTCCATCCAACACCCAAGCACCCACTTGTTCCACTTGGAAAATGATAATCCGCACCAATTTTCTCCACTCAAAAAATAACTACCCTTTTTTTTATTTTCTAAGGTAACTCAATCTATTTCTTTCTTACATATCTATTCAACTTTGCACACACGCATAGCGCGTCCTCAACACTCATGACCTATATTAATCATCATTTGACATGAACTAGCTAATAGGATCAGGATGACAAGTAATTTCATGGCTACCCGTTCCATGGAGCATCACATGCACCTAAAATGAGCAAACATTGTCATAATGTCAAGGAACACTTTGATCACAGTTATCATGCAATAGAAAAACTATATATACAATAATTTGGGATCTCTAATGCCATACAGCATCACAACCAATAGATAGAATTGGTGAGATATTGCCCTAAGAAAGCCAGATCATGATTGGAGATATATGTAGATGCTCACAAAAGTAACCTCTATGGCCGAGTGGCCGACGATTTCCACAAGAGATCATGCATAACTCTCTTTCTTCATAGGAGAGAACCATAACCATCAATCAATAGGTATTATGTACTTCACAATATACTTTCATACTTGAAACTACTCACTTGTGGTGTTGAAAGTAGTTCAGCTTCTTGTTTGTTGAGTCTGGGATGAATAAGAACAAAGTATATCTTCCAGAAACAACCATCACTCATGTATTCTGAGCAGAGTTCCATCCTGAGAGCAGCTAATCTTGGTGCAAGCCGTTCAATAGCTAAAGCATGCTCTTCTTGCGCATCAGACAGTTCAAATTCTACAGAAGCAATTTAGGTAGTTTCATTTATGCGGAACTCCTAAAGACAAGCTTCTTCGAAAGAAAAACAAAAATTATAATTCGAAAGGAGAGAATAATATATATAAATGGTATAAACTGAGCATATCAAATTATAAACCAAACCAATTATTCTAGGAAACGTGCGCATGTGTTTGTGTATGAGAGAGAGAGAGAGAGAGAAGGGAGAATTCCCATGGACTCTACCTATGTAAACAAAACCAGTTCTTGCTAAAGAGGGCAGAGGAGGCTACTGCTTCCAAACTAAATCAATCTACAATAAAGCTTCAACATGACTGTATGCATTTATTACAAATCTGGCAAAAGAAAGAAGATAACAAGTGCAGCAGATTGAAATAAGTCACAACTGTGACCAAGATAGTGCCACCGTATGACAAGCATAATAAAAATAAAAAATCAGACGGAAATAATGGTTTATCCCCATTACTTGCCACATGTATGTGTCTCCTCATGCCTACCTAAATTGATTATTTCCAAAGTAGGGAAAAAAATCAAGTTCTCATGATTACCGCAAAACAAAATAATGCTTGCCCATGTTCCTACAAAAAGCTTCTACAACTTAAATTGTACTAATTTAAACGAACACTTCAAAAACACAACTTTGCAAATCTTGTAAAACTACTTTCATCTGGATTGCTCCCAAGGAAGGAGTTAGTGCATACTAATGAATGCCACCATTGGCATCAATCATCATCCTGTACTAGCTGAATGGGTTGTCAAAGAAGTTTGGGCTGCAAAAAGGATAGGAAACCGATTCCATTGTTATGCTTTGCAACTTCCAGTACTCTTTCCTGGTGTCAAGTGATAGAAAGTGACCTTTTGAAAACATAAATGCTCTTTTCTTTTCTTTTTACTTTGAAGAACAAATTGCTGTCGACCCTATAATGTTCTGGAGTTGAGGCATAGCCCAACTCCTCATAGTCATGAAAACAAACTCAGTATCTACTATGTTTTCACTAAGAAAATGTAAAACAGCGTCGCCAGAAAAATGAACTCCAGCAAACAAATGAAGATAGAGCCAATGCAATAAATATAACTGACAACACAGTCAAACACCTAAATCAACCTCTACTAAATCAAAAAAATTCGAATTGAAAGAACGTTGTACCACCAAACAGCAATCTAACACTGACGCAGGAACGACTGATTGCGTGAACCACAATGGCAAATTGACTCCACTGAAACGAAAAGAGACTATACCATCAGAATAACCATCTTCATTATCTGGTAGAGGAAAATCAAGCCAGGTCTCAGGATGCATTGCGATGTTCTTCGCGAACGCCAAGACCTCCTCCGTCACTCCAACTGCATTTCCAACCAAATCCTCATCCACCGAATCCCTCTCCGGCCCGAGCTGCAGCAAATTGGAAGCGATCTTAGTGAACTCCCACACGGTCTTGTTGTTCGACAATTTGGAGATTCCACTCCTAAACTTGCCGCTAATCTCCGCAAAATCGCTTCGTATCCCGGCGATCAGCGCCTCATCGTCAGGATCCTCCTGATCGGAAGGCTCCTGAGACGGAGCCGGTCTAACGGGTGGCGGCGGCGGCTGAGAGTTCGGATCGGGATCTCCGACATGCCGTGCCGGAGGAGGCGGGGAAGGATCGGGCGGAGGCGCGAGGAAGGAGGCGACGCCCCAGAGTTGCCGAGTTAGGGTTTTCTTGAGCTCCGAGAGGTCTTCTTTGACGCCTCTAGGGGACTCATTGGACGGCGGCGACGGCGAATCCGACGGCTCGATAGCCGATTTCGGTCGCGGAGAGGCATCGGGGCTGGTGGCGCGAGGATTCCGATCGGATTCTTCTTCTTCGTCGTCGTCGTCGAGCTTGAGCGAATTGGCGATGGATCTAGCCAGCCATGACATGGTCGCGAGGGGGGGTGAGTCGGAGACGATGACGATTGAGTCTGAGCCCTTGGCTTCCCCGAGTTACGAACTCAGCATTCAGCAATCATGACTTGCAGGTTTCAGCTTGGAGTTTGACATTGGATGATGATATAGTTCCTTTAAAACGATGCCGTTTCCATGCGATTTTTCTGTTGCCGATTTCGTGCAGCATTTGTATCCGGACGTTGCGATGATAAAATCCATATCAAGCGATATGAAATATTATTGTGTAAAATCTTCTAATTATTTATGTGTATAATATATCCACTATTTAACGCCCATCGTGACAACACCGACTTTGCACAAAACCCAACAACAACAAAAATCGATCCCATTGACCTGGTTCGTTAAAAAAAAAAAAGGTCCATGAAGTTTCGAAGGTTGGTTTATTACTCAAAGGGCCCGTCGATCCGAACGAGAATGAAACAGAGAGTCCGAAAGGGGGTGGAAGCAAGGTTCGAATCGAAGCAGCCACGTCTCCGATTCGTCCATCAAAGAGAAGCGAAACGTTGGCAGCAATGTTACATTCACGTCCGAGAGAGATCACCTACCATCCCACCACTCCAAAACTTAAGGAACCGTAGGTTATCAAAGTAAGTACAACAACCGACCATGGTGTGGGTCAGCGAGCTTGAGGCTCGACTGATCCTAAAGAGCTCTAGCTCGCGCTATGTCGATGAGCTTGGGCCTCGCTAGATCCAAGCAAGCTCTGGCTCAGCCAAGAGTGATGAGATCGATGTCACTGAATTTGACGAGATGGAGCCTCACACAGGGTTGATGAGACTCAAGCTCGCCTGCAGTCGATCGCCAAAGAAGAAAGCAAAAGGAAAAAATAAACCATAAACAACATAAATAGAAAATCAAATGATAAAAACAAAAATAAAAAATAACAATAAAAAATATCAAAGAAGTGTACAAATGGAAAATCAAATGCGATTTTCCATACCAAATGATGAAAAATATTTTTTAGGTCTTTTTCAAATTTCAGCTGAATACAGGAAAAATTTGTTATTGTTTTGGAAAATCACTTCCTAGAAAAACATTTTTCAAAGATGTTAGATTTTTTGTGAAATGAATGGTACCTCGTGAAAAATTAGGTGTTTCTGAAAAATGTTTTCTAGGAAGTCATTTTCAAGGAAAATGGCAATATTTTACGGTGTTCAACTGAAATCTAAAAATGAATTGGAAAATAGTTTTCGCTATTTTTATGGAAAATCAGATTTGATTTTCCCTCGTGCACTCCTTTTGATATTTCTTTATTATTTACTTTTTAAATTTCTTTTTTATCTTTCTAAAATTTGATTATTTATTTGTCAATTATTACTTTTTCTTGTTTCTCTTTTACTTTTTTTTCGGGTGACCAGCCGCAAGTAAGCTCGAACTCATCAAATAGGGCGAATCTGAGATTGTGGCCGGCAATCAGAGAAGGAAAAAGGGAAAAAAAAATAAAGCACAAAAGAAAGTTTAAAATAATTAAAAAGTAAAGGAAAAAATGTTAAAAATAAAAAAATTAATTTTTTTAATAATTGAAAAGGAAATGAAGGTGAAGAAATGGAGGGAGTAAAAATGATTTTGTCTCTTCAAAAAGATTAAATTATTTTTCCTGCTTTTGAATGTGCTTTTTCCTTGAGTGGAAAATGTCTTCCATGACTCATCAATTTTTCATGAAACAAAAGCCGAAAAATCTGAAAAAAAAAATATTTTTTTGAAACTTGTTTACCACGAAATCAATGGAGCCTTAGGCTCCATTCGCTTTGCAGAATTGAGTTGTTTCTGGAAAATATTTTTCAATAAGCCATTTTTCAGGAAAATGACGGTCGGTTAAAACCTGAAAATAAGTTGAAAAATATTTTCCATCTTTTGGTATGAAAAATAGGATTTGATTTTCCTATTTTTCTACAATATAATTGCTTCATGGTGTCAATACTTTTTTATCTATAACAAATAGACATTACTTTAACAATTATTTTAAGACACTCATTGATTAAACCCAATATAATGTAAGAGATATTTAATTAGAATACAATCCTACTTTAAAAAAAAAGACACTTTCATAACAAGAAAAAAAAGTAAGTATAATCCTAATTTTAACGGTGTGAGATGTATTCTATTATACATTTTAAAATCTTGTGGCCATAAAGGCCCGTCACTTGCAGAGTATTAAGATAATATGCCCATCGATGACGAAAGGATCTTTGGTTTTGATTTTTTATTTTTTTTTATCTTATTGTTTTTTTTAAACCTTATTGACCCAATTACTCGAATAGGAGAAGCTTTTATAAAGATTGCAACCAGTTATACAAGTCTCCCAGCTTCCGAATAAATTCATGTTGTATTGCGAGGGCGTTATTGATAATTTGATATGCATATTTCCAATGCGTCATGTTCTATTTTCCTGTTACGATCGAGTTAATCGTTAGAGTATAAGCATGTGATAAATACATCTTTTTAATTTTTCAAGAACATTAAGACTATCTGAGATTATTTGTATTTCCCATTCTTTTTTGCCAATTGTTTTCTTTTCTGTTAGCATTGGTACATTGAGTGTAGTTTAACGCGTGAATTTTGAACCTTTTAGAAAATACAAATGTGAATATGTAAAACCAATGGTATTTTCTTCTTGATGTCAAATACCTTTTTCGGTCTAAAACAGACAAGACAGATAGCAGCCTATCTTTCTTGCACGGATGAGCACTCTTCATTGGCGAGCGTCATCTTTTAAAGTTTAAACCTAGAAAACAAGGCAAAGAAATAAAAAGCGAAAAAATGGACAAATAAAGGACAAAATTAAAACTAAGCCCATTCTGTAGTCCCCTGAGGGACAAACCTTCTTGTACATTCTGTTGCAATTTGTTTTAAAAAGCAAATGCTCGAAAAGCTTTCAATCCGTGGTCCAGGGTAGAAATACATGACATAATGATCTTAAAGGTACTACCACCGAAAAGACGATTCTTGCTCCACGCTTCCGTGGGCATTTATCACAACTTTTCCCTAGGACAAAATAAAATGACGTTGTGGGGAACTTTGAAAGGCAAATTACGAAGTTTAACGTACTTTGTTAATTATGCATAATTAAAAGACTTCATGTTCAACCCCGGCAGAAATTGGGAAAATTACCAAAAAAGTCCTAAACCTATTACAATTGTGCCGAATCAGTCCTAAACTTATTTTTTTTTGCCGATTCAGTCCTAAACCTTTTACAATTGTGATATTCTGAATTCCGACCCTATCTCGAAGCTTATCAATGAATGAATGTCTATCGACGTATCCTAGTTAATCTCGCTCAGAATTGATCACTCTCGAGTCGACTAACCAATGGGGAATGGCCATATAGGATTTGAAGAACGTGGACCAAAGAACTTAACCACGAGCTAACGCTTTGACCACAAGGATCGTCAAGGGAACGTTTTGAACCACTAAAGGTCGATCTAAGAATGGTTTTAGAACGATTTGCTAGTGTCATGCGATTGGTTCACGGGTGATTCCATATAACCATGGCATGATTTGCGAATTAACCTAAATCGATTTCTGACGATCGTAACCTTCGGAACTAGTGATTGACCCTCGCGATCACATGACAACTAAAGCCGCCGTGGCTCGAGTAACTCTTAAACGTGACATAAGTCGCGGGTCGATACGCGTAACTCCTAAGAGCCGCCCATTAGTCCGAGACGCGCTGGAATGACAATTGACTGAATTTAGCCATAGATTGGACTTCGAGATTGGAGGCCGGACATTCGAAGATCGCAATAGAGTAAATTTGGACGTCGCCTCATCGGAGAGTTATTAAGATTAGGATTAGCCCCGTATAGGTTAGAAAAGCGAGATTTGGACGGACAAGCGGAATTGACCATTTTGTCCCTAGTTTAGCAACCTTTTCTCTTAGGTTAAGCAAGGGCAAAGTGGACTTTTGCCCTCCCCTAGTGGCAGCCGAAATTTGGAGGATAATATAGTCATTTAGGAGTTGAATTATTGGAGAATTGAAGAGACAAAATGGATTGGACATTTTCCCTTTAAACCACCCCACTAACTTGTCATTCAACCTCACTATTCATGTCATACACCTACCCCACTATTTCTTTTCCCTCCAAAAACCTTCTCTTGATATCACCCTCTTCCTCCCTCCATCCATTCGGCCGACTCTCTCCCTCTCTCTCCCCACTCTCTCATTCGCTCTCTCCTCTCTCTCCCTCTCGCCCGTCGCCGCTTCCTCTCGTGCCCAAGCCGCGGCCGACCGCCACCTTGCCGCTACTCCACCACCACGAACCACCACCGTGGCACCTCCCCCTTCCCCTAGAACTTAGTTGGACCGCCGTTGAAGCCACGTGCCGCGCGAAGAACCCCCCGATCCGATTCGGACCGAAGAGGAAGCAAAGGAGTTCTTGGGAAAACTTAGTCTTTCTTGAGGTAAGCGACTCTAGGGCCTTAGATATACATGTTAGGAGATTGATAGCTTGTGTTAGGAGTGTTTCTCATTAAGTTAGCTTGGCTATTGGGGGATTTTTCTTAGGAACCAGACCTGGTCGCCTTTGGACCGCCGTGCGCCGCGCCGTTCCAACGCCATCCACCGCCGGTTTCGCCTAGCTTTCGGACTTGGTAAGCTTCCCTAACCCTTTGATAGGACCTTGTGTGAATGGAAGGACCAAGTGAGAGTTATTTTAGAGCATCTAATGGGCGGTTTTGATGGAAACTTTGGGGAACCGATTCTGCCCATGAGGAAACCGAGCATGGCCGCGCCTTGTAGTGATTGAAATGTTGATTCCTTGGTTGAAATGTGTGATGAACACCCATAGGTAGGAACCGAATGCCTATACGGATGTGCTAGGTGTGCTTGATGGGAGTTGAGCTTGATCGAGACCACGAATTGCTTGATTGATTCTAGGAGCATTCGGCTATGGCATTGATTTGCGACACACTACATAAAAATGACCTATTGACTATTCATTATGTTCGGCCATGGGCCATTGAATGAGATCGCAAGATTTAAAATGATGCCATGCTTGTAAATTCGGCCCTAGACGGCGAACCGAGACCTTAAATGTGTTAATCAATCAAGTGAATCCATCGATCGTACTATGGTCTAGTGATGGTGTTCACGAGTGTGGATTCCTTAACGAACTTGTAATCGATCACGAAGTATGACATTGGCCTCGTTTGACCGATTAGTGTAACATGGCATCGTGATATGAAATCGAGAATGAAACGGCCCGGCGATGTCTTGGATTGGTAATGTACAGTTCAATTGAGCCGCATTATAATTGATTGAAGTATAAATTTATGTGCATGAGACATCCTGATGCGTTAAACGCGGGATGGACCTGAGGCGTTAAACGCGGGTCATGAGAAATGGCATTGGAAGCGTGAGGCGTTAAACGCGGGTTCCTCGATCTCTTAAGCCTGATGCGTTATTACGCGGGCTAAGCCATGAGAGTTTCAATTGTATCATACATGTAAACTATCTCCTAAATGATGGAATGTTAGGTGCCAAAGTACAAGCCCTATCTAGCCTAGCTTGTGAATTGCATGACTAGATATGTTCCTAATTGAGTTATTACATGCCATTGCCTGTTGTTTGATTGTTTAATCATTGCATGTGTTTGGGGAGTGTCTGGAAGTCCCAAGTGTCTAGCTTAGGGTTAGGCTAGCTTATTGAGTATATCTCACCCCTTCGTGGGACCCACCTTTTCAGACCCCAAACCCTGACTATGCCACCGCCACCGATTTTTGGGGTACCCGTCTAGGTGGAGCAGTATTCCACGGAGTACCCGGTGGGAGAAGGGAAAGCTTATATTAGGAAGTACGGCACTATCTGGATGGATGTGGGCTTAGCAGACTGGAGGCCAGACAGATTCGCAGCATGGTTCTACCGAGACAGCGACCTCACAGTCGGACCGCTGAGGACTTTTGATGTACCGTGGGATGTTATCGGCGAGCAGGACCCTTCGATCGTGCACCCTGCTGATAGGGAGCTCACTAATTCCGAAACCGCTCCTGACCCCGAACTTCCGCCGGCACCGTCTCAGAACCCCGAGGCCGATGGTGACATCATGGAGCCCTCTGACGCCGAAGGCCCTATGGAGACGGACGAGTCCGAACCCGAGGAAGATGAAGAAGCACTGGACGATCCCGAGGACGAGCCCTTGGGAGAGGAGCACAATCCCGACGGAGAGGCCATCTTCCACCCTCAGCCTGAATTTGAGGAAGACGAAGATCCAGAGCAAGTGTTTGAGGAAGAAGAAGACGAAGAAGAGGAAGACGAGGAAGACCTTGAGGAGTATGACCCTATGCACCGCGAGGATCCAGATGACGACCGCGAGCTCGACCCTTAGGAAGCCTAGGCGCCCATGACTTTTGGAAGTTACTTTTTGAGTAGTGCCTGACCCATAGCCCTTCGTCTCTTTTGATTAGGCTAACCATCTCCTCCGGATCCCAATTGTTGTATTCCAGTTTATGTTCCTGTTGTAAAATGAATCGTATGCTATGCTATGACTTGAGTAAGCGCCTTATTCCCTCAAGCCATCTTGCGTCTAGTTGTCTATGAGTTGTGCATGATGCTTCAGCATGTTCATTTAAGTTTCATTGTCTACCGCGCATTGTTCGGATCCCGGGCATCATTCAGACAAGTAATTGGAAGTGTGGCGATGATGTGCGCCGCGAGGACTCGGGGCGTTACAACAATTGTGCCAGTTAAGTCCATGTAGCGAATTTTGGCAGGCCGGCGCTGACGTGAA
The DNA here is from genome assembly GCA_021437785.1 of Rhodomyrtus psidioides. Lineage (NCBI taxonomy): Eukaryota > Viridiplantae > Streptophyta > Magnoliopsida > Myrtales > Myrtaceae > Rhodomyrtus > Rhodomyrtus psidioides. The sequence goes on along the minus strand of JAILYB010000058.1, from coordinate 3,075,334 downwards.
CGTCGGCCGGCAGGCAACATAATATTTTAATACTATTTTTATTCTATTTTTATTCTTTTTCGAATTTTTATTTTATTTTACATTTTTATTTTATTTTTGTTTTACTTCCCATGCTCAGCCCACCCACGTCTGCTTTTCTCTCTTCTCCTCATCATCTTCTTCTTCTTCTCTCTCTTCTCCGCCTCACCTAGATCTGCACTCTTCCTCCTCCTATTCTTCTTCATGAGATTTCATGGCGTCCTCTCACCCTTCCATCTTCTCGCAGCGATAGCCAGAGCAACGGTCAGCCTCGCCAAGGGCCTGCGAGGCGAAACGTCGATGGCGATGCTCGCCTCGCCAACCCAGATCTGGCGAGGTCGCGCCTCGCCAAAGATACAACCTCTCGACCTCGCCGGGCGAGGCACGGCAAGAGGAGCACTACAAGTGAAGGAAAAGGCAAGATTTACGCCGACAGAGTTGTAATCGAGGGAGAGGGAGTCGATTGTGAGGCTAAGGCGAGCCTGGGGCATCCCTGGTCGGCGACATGCTCTGACATCGTTTTCGCGCCCCCCTTGCCGGCCTTCGATTTTGAGTCGAAATCCGATGGTTCCGACTGGGCTCACGATTCTGAAGATATCGTGGAAGTCGGAGCTCCTGGTGGTGCGGAATCGGGGCTGGATATCCATTCGGATCGGCGCGAATCGGTTTTCGAGTCCATCCAATGCGCCGCAGCTAATGAGGTGGATCCGCGATGCGCTGGATTACGAGTGGTGAGCATCGATTCGGATTCGGTGTATTTGGAATCCGAGAATTTTGACTCGTTCGTCTTGTAATCTCAGAGGAACCTCACTGAGGAGCTTGAGTGGGAAGAGGTCAGCGAGCAAGCGACGGAAACTAGGGTCCCGTCGGGATGGGTGACTTCAGTAACGGTGTAGGTTTCCCCGAAAGAGAGAGAGGATTGGAGTAATTGGAGTTGTCGGAGCAGCTGAGGCCGAGCCCTACATAGTCGCAGTGCACTGAGGCGTCGGTAACTGGAACTCATGAAGATGAAGAAGAAGATGAGGCGGAGAGGAGAGAGAAGCAGACGTGGGTGGGGCTGAGAATGGGGAGCAGAACAAAAAGAAAATATAAATATAAAATAAAATAAAAAAATTGAAAAATAATAAAAATAGTTATAAAATATTATGATGCCGGCCAAAATTTGCCGGATGGACTTAATTTGCACAATTGTAAAATGTTTAGGACTGAATCGGCAAAAAAAAATAAGTTTATGACTGATTCGGCACATTTGCAATATGTTTAGGACTTTTTTGGTAATTTTCCCAATTCTAAAACAAGCAACCAGAAATTGAATAGTGAATACTTAGCGCTTGAACTTGGGTAATCACTCCGAGTGCTCAACCAGAAATCACAATGTGCTATGGCAAGCTTATGTACACTATCGTCATGTTGATGCCAAACTGACAGAAAGGCTGATCTATCCAAATATCAACATGTGCAATGACCATTGCAAAAGAAACTAGAACACAGAGGTCAGTGAGGCATGTTAATCTGCACTTCAAATCTTTCATCAAAACGACAAAGTTAGGGAAAACACCTAAATACAAAGCAGTTAGGAGTAACTGAACATCAAAGCCAACATTGAGCTTCATCATTATAACAGAAGTAAGATATTGGCCGCCAGAACCATCTTTCGATCCCATTTCCATGACTCTCTCAGCCTGCAAAACAAAAAGTCACAGGATTTTTTTAGGGATTCAATCAACGACCAGGTCTGCCTCAATCTGGGTCAACATGCAGGGCAACTTATGTGCATGAGTACATGGGGTGCATATGTGTGTGCGTATGTTCACATGTTATGATCTGCATACGGCCTACTTATAGCACAGAATCTGTGGCAACTCGTACCAACAAAAAGAATTGACTAGCCAAGAAATGGAAGGATTCAGAAAAAGCAAGCAGTCTAGTAAGTAGTGGCTTAGTGAAAACAAAATTGAGACACTATCACTAATCAAAGGGGAAAACAGCAAACAAGTTCAACTCTACTAAATAATCTTCAAAGTAACATCACGAACTACTTAGTGACAATTAAAAGAGCATAATAATGAAAAGAAGACACATGCTAACCTTTATTAAGAACTTGGTATTTTCAATCATTATCTTCACGACCATAATCATAAATTATCTCAATCTGCAAAAAGAGGATAGATACGAAAATAGGGGATCAGTAAGCTTAAGATTTTTGTAGAATAGTTCACCACAATGTTGTCAAAAAACCAGTGCTCACAGTCACTTATGATCTGGAAAGAAGTAAACATGCAGTGAGTACAACGCAAAATTGCTAATAAAGTCCTTTGGTTAAAAAGAGGAAGAAGCAAAAGAAGGGTCACAAAGCATCACCAAGAGGGAAAATAAGACCATATGCACTTCTTCAGAACCGACAAGTAGCAGAAAGTAGGCAGTATGCATAGTAGAATTTGAGCCAGAAGAGATGAGATGGTGCCACAGGGAAGATAAATTTGACAGACTAGCAATTGAGCACAATATGAGCACTAAAATAAGATTAATTAGCCAATCAGCGTTTTAAAATCATCATCGAATGCACTAAAGAGCATATAGATCAGAAAAAACTATATATAATTCGCGAACCCATCAAGATTTACTGACAAAGTTCTTCCACGGGTCAAATCATAGTAATGGTATGTCAATAAAAGGAAAGAGCACTGATGAGAGTGCAAAGCATACTACATACATCCAGAAAACTGCAAACTGACTTGTACACAAATTGAGATCAACCCTTGTATGCCCTCACTGCTCATACTGTCGACCTATGATGCATAACACATATAGAGCAAACAAATAGCTTTTCATTGAGATTACTAAGCATGGCCAACATCATTGAGCAGAATGCCAACTAAAGATGAAATGAAGATTCTCTTGCCAAGATCAAAATCATTAGTGGATTGATACATATGGATAGCCACGTATCAATCACTGTGTTTATCAAGAATGCTTACCCCCGAAGATGGTGTTGGGTTCCGAGTAAACTTGCTACCACCAGGAGCCCAAGGCACTGCGATAATATGCACAAGTTGTTGTGGAAATACTCCTATATTTTGATTCTGACAAAACCTTCAAAAGATATTGTCTAATGTAATGTGATGCAGGAAGAATGTGTAAGCAGCAGATTAAGTGTTTCCAATTCTGTCACACTGACGAAGGGTCAGATGGAACTGCTTCTGACGAAGGGTCAGATGGAAGTGCTTCTGACGAAGGGTCATATGGAAGTGCTTCTGACGTAGGGTCAGATGGAAGTGCTTCTGACGTAGAGTCAGATGGAAGTGCTCTTGACGATCCAAACAGTGACGGATGGATCACATCAAATCTCCGTATTACCATTCCATGCCAACTGATCAAACTTCTCATAGACGAATCTGAAGAAAGATCAGTTCCTGCATTTTACAAAACACGAAGACCCACGTATGGCAGGTTTCCGATCAAGGCAAGTGATATTCAATTATCCTGATATCCCCTCTTGTCAATCAAGGGACTTTCTATAATAGGATATCATCTTCTAAGGAAAATATCCTCGGGAATCAACTCAAACTTATCACACTTATGGAAGCTGGAGATTCAGTTGTATGGGCGACTGAATCAGAAGGGTTCAATATCTTACCCAACGGTCTACATATCTTCTGAAGATACAGTCTCGTTCAATCACGATTGATGACGTCCAATTAAGGATTGAAGAGCGATCCCTTGGCTGGAATCCAACGGCTAGTTCGGAGGCAGGGGAGTATAAAAGAAGAATAATGTTCGACCAGAGAGTAAGAGAATGAACATCAATCCAAAGTGCAAGAATAACTTGAGTTTCATCTGAGAGAGTATTCTGAGTATTCAAAATCCTTCACTGTGAAAATCTGTGTGAGAAGGAAACAAAACACTTGAGTGATTGTAATCTTCTTGATTCTTCATAGTGAAATCCAGCCGATCGGCTGTCATCGTGGGAGAGTGGACGTAGGCTTGATCTAAGCCGAACCATTATAAGTATCGTGTGCAAATTTCTCCTCTCTAAACTCTTATCCTTGTGTTTAGATTTTCTACACACCGTTATACTGTTTTTGTTCCTAATCGTACACCGAACTTTATTCATTCCGCAAGAAATTTAAATTGTGTTCAGAATCTCCTATTCACCCCCCCTCAAGGAGATATTGCTAGATACATCAATTGGTATCAGAGCAGGTTGCTCATTTTACGAAGTGTCTATTGACTTCAGAGTTAACAATCTACTATGTCTAGCAATCACTCTTCAGGAACAAGCGATTCGCACTTTGCCAACAAGCCTCCATACTTTGATGGAAAGGATTACAACATGTGGAGTAACAAGATGAAGTGGTTCTTCAAAGCCTATGATGATCTGATGTGGGATGTCGTTACAAATGGAATAGTTCCTGCAAACACCACAAATCCAACCTCTGCTGACGGAGTAAACATTGTCACAACAATGACTGATGTTGAAAAGGCTAAAAGAAAAGGCCTTGATTCTAAAGCTGTCAATGCTCTCTTTTGTGCCTTATCTACTCCTCTTTATAATCGTGTCTCAGAGGAAGAATCATCTAAGGCAATATGGGATAGACTTCATGTTACCTTTCAAGGAACAAATCGTGTGAAAGAAACAAAGCTCAATATTTTACTGAGTGACTATGAAGCATTTGAAATGAAGCCTGATGAATCTATTGCAGATATGATAGACAGGTTTCAGACTTTGGCAAGTGGACTTGCAAGACAAGGTGCACCTATTGCTGAACCAATGCAAGTCAGGAAGACACTTCGTGGACTCACAGATGATTGGAATTACATCAAGCCATCAATTCAAGAATGCCAAACAATTAGACCTCTCTCGGTGGATGAGCTAGTCGGCACTTTGCAATCCTATGAAACAGAACGAGCAAACAAAAAGGGAGAACAGAAAGGTAAAAAATCTATTGCATTAAAAAGTCAAATTAATCAATGTTTTTTTGACACAGATGATGAAGATGAGGATGATGAAGAATTAGCCCTCATGGTCAAGAAATTTAGGAAGATGGCTCGGAAAGGCAGAAATATCAAAGGAAAGAAACCTTGGAAAAAGAGTGAGGTAAAAATATCAAGCAACGACTCACAAGATAGCAAAGACGTGATTTGCTTCCACTGTAAGAAAGCAGGTCATATCAAACCAAACTGCCCAATTTTGAAGAAGGACAAACTCAAGTATGAGAAGTACAAGAAGGCTCTAAAGGCAGAAACTTTGAGTGATTCTGATGAAAGCGAGAATGATTATGCAAATATCTGTCTCATGGCCGAATCAGACTCTAGTTCAGATTCAGAAACTGATGTATGTTCATCTGAACTCCCTGATGAAGTCGTTGAATATATAGATGAATTATGTAGAAACTACAAAGAAGCCCTTGAGAAGGTTTCTTGTTTGAAAAAGGAAAATACTTCTTTAAAACAACAGAATGTGTCCCAAAAAGAAAAAAATTAGTTTTCTACAACAAGAGTTTCACCAGATGAAAGAAAATCATGATTCTGTTTCAAGAGAAAATGCTTCCTTGAAAGAAAAAATTTCTACTATATCAAAAAGGTTTTCACAAAACTCAGAAACTCTGAATAGCATTATATCAAAACAGATACCCTTCAATGATCGATCTGGGTTAGGTTTTAAGAAGGAAAGTAGCCAAAGAAATGTCTTTAAAACTGAATTTCGAAAACTAACATTTTCCAATTACAAGCATCATTTTTATAAGCACTTTACCAGATCCTACATTCGACAACTTTGTGTGAACTGTGGTGATCCTAGCCATACTAAGGATTATTGCAAGAAAATCTGGAGACCTATTAAAAGGTCAAAATATACTAACACAGAAGGACCCAAGAAAACATGGGTACCAAAGAAACAGTAAGTTGGTTATCTATTGCAGGTACCAAAGAGAAGGAAGAACAAATGGTTTCTGGATAGTGGTTGTTCAAGTCACATGACTGGAAATCCAGATGTGTTTATATCCCTCTCAGATTGTGATGGAAGAAGTGTGTCGTTTGGAGGAAGGAACAAGGGTAAAGTGATCGGGAAAGGAAATGTAAAGATTGGAAATCTGACCGTTAAAGATGTCTCTCTAGTCAAAGGATTGAACTACAACTTGATTTCTGTAAGTCAACTCTGTGACTCTGGATATGATATTCGGTTCCAAGATCTAAAATGCACAGGTATGAGCAAGGATAAGAAGCAATCCTTCACGGGACGAAGGCATGAGAATATTTATCTTTTAGATATTAATGCTGACTGTGAACATGCTAAATGTCTTATTTCTGTCAAGGATGAATCTGTTCTTTGGCACAGAAAGTTAGGTCATATTAGTATGAAACATATTTCAAAACTTTCCAAGAAGGGACTTGTTCGAGGATTACCTCAAACAAAATTTGAGAAAAGTGGACTATGTCATGCATGCACACTAGGTAAGCAGGTAAGAAGTTCTTTTAAGTCTTTAAATCAAGTTTCTACTAAGCGTTGTCTGCAGCTACTTCATATGGACATCTTCGGACCAAATAGAACTCTAAGCATTGGAGGTAAGAAATATTGTCTTGTCATAGTTGATGACTTCTCTAGATTTACATGGGTTTCATTTCTTGCTCACAAAAACGAAGCTTTCATATCCTTTTCAAAACTTGCTAAAAGAATTCAAAATGAAAAGGGTTACACTATTTCCAGTTTGAGAACGGATCATGGGGGAGAATTTGAAAATCAAAATTTCTCAGATTTTTGCACTAATTTCGGAATTCAGCATAACTTCTCTGCTCCTTATACTCCACAACAAAATGGGGTAGTAGAAAGGAAAAACAGATCGTTGCAAGAAATGGCCAGAACTCTTCTTATAGAAAGTAAAATTGCCTCTAACTTTTGGGCTGAGGCTGTTTCAACAGCTTGTTATATCTTAAATCGAATTTCCCTCAGACCTTTTTCTGAGAAAACTCCCTATGAATTTTTCAAAGAAAGAAAGCCTGATATTGCATACTTTCATGTATTCGGTTGCAAATGCTTTATTCTAAAGAATGCTAATGATCGAGTTGGAAAGTTTGATGAAAGATCAGATGAAGGAACCTTCTTGGGATATTCAACAACAAGCAAAGCCTACAGAGTCTACAACAAGAATACTCGTACTGTAGAGGAATCAGTAAACATCAAGTTCGATGAGAGCAACCAGGATGATGAACCTGAATCCATTCAAATGCATACACTTCATCAAGTCACGAACTCACCAACAGAATCAGATGTGAATTCGGAGAATGTTCAGAAGGAAACTTCCGCAGCTGAAGAAAGACCAGAAGATGATCAGAATGAATCCAAAATATCCTCAAATGATGGACTTGACAAAAACTGGAAGTATAAGTCAAGTCATCCAAAGGAACTTATCATAGACAGCATAAATGATGGTGTAAGAACAAGATCCAAGTTCAAGCAAGCAATGAGCAACATCGCCTTGGTATCTGAATTGGAGAAAAAAAGGATTGAAGATGCATTAGCAGATGAAAACTGGATAAATGCAATGCAGGAAGAGCTACATCAGTTCAAAGTCAACAATGTTTGGGAACTAGTCAATCGTCCCAAAAATCGTCCAGTAATTGGAACAAAATGGGTATTCAGAAACAAACTTGATGACAAAGGAAAGGTTGTGAGAAACAAAGCAAGACTTGTAGCAAAAGGATATTCTCAGGAAGAAGGAATAGACTATGATGAAACCTATGCACCGGTTGCCAGGTTAGAAGCCATTAGGCTACTTCTTGCTTATGCGTGTTACAATGACTTCAAACTTTTTCAGATGGACGTGAAAAGTGCCTTCCTAAATGGCTACATCAAAGAAGAGGTATATGTAGAACAACCTCCTGGCTTCGAAGAACCTAGAGAAAAGGATCTGGTATTTGTCTTAAAAAAGGCTCTCTATGGATTGAAACAAGCACCTCGTGCCTGGTATGAAAGGTTAAGTAACTTTTTATCTCGACACAGCTTCACTAAAGGTAATGTAGACACCACTCTTTTTATTCAAAGAAAAGGTAAAGATATCCTTTTAGTTCAAATATATGTTGATGATATTATATTCGGCTCCTCTAATGAACTTCTCTGCAAGAAATTCTCTAAAACAATGCAGGATGAATTTGAGATGAGTATGATGGGAGAATTACGGTTCTTTCTTGGTCTTCAAATTCATCAATCCCAGAAAGGAACCTTCATATTTCAAGAGAAGTATGCATTGGAAATAGTGAAGAAGTTTGGTATGGAAAATGGCAAGAAGACAGGAACTCCTTTGTCTCACTCTTCCAAATTAGATAAGAATGAGGATGGAAAAGAAGTCAATCCCAAACTATATCGAAGCATGATCGGATCATTACTCTATCTCACAGCTTCAAGACCCGACATACTATATAGTGTTTGCTTATGTGCAAGATTTCAGTCAAGTCCAAGAGAATCACACCTATCAGCAGTCAAGAGAATAATCAAATACATAGGGACTTATCCCAACTATGGTTTGTGGTATTCTAAATCTTCTGATTTTACACTAAAAGGTTATTCAGATGCAGATCTTGCAGGTTACAAAATTGATAGAAAAAGTACATCAGGAACCTGTCAACTCATGGGAAACATGCTTGTCTCATGGTACTCAAAGAAGCAAAATACAGTGGCACTCAGTACAGCTGAAGCAGAATACATATCTCTTGGAAGCTGCTGCACTCAAATACTTTGGCTAAAACAGCAGCTCAAGGATTATGGTGTTGAAGAATCAACTGTGGAAATCCTATGTGACAACACAAGTGCCATAAATCTCACAAAGAATCCTGTACTTCACTCAAGAACAAAGCATATTGAGATCAAGCATCACTTCATACGTGATCATGTTCAAAACCATGATGTTAACATTTCATACATTGACATGAAAAATCAACTTGCAGATATTTTTACTAAACCACTTGATAAACAGAGTTTCAATTTTATCAGAAATGAATTCTCTATTATTAACCTTCCTTCTTAAGTATACCTTAGAATAGGGTACGTCAGAAGGAGAGTCAGAAGGAAAGTCAGAAAGAGCATCAGAAGGAGAGTAAGAAGGAACGTCAGAAGGAGAGTGAGAAGGAGCGTCAGAAGGAGAGTCAGAAGGAGAATTAGAAGAAGAGTCAGAAGGAGCATCAAAAGGAGAATCAGAATGAGCGTCAGAAGGAGCATCAGAAGGAGCATCAGAAGGGACGCCAAAAAGGCGCGTAAGAGAAAATTCACACTTTTCTTAAATCAAAAGGTCAGTTATCTCTAAAAGTTATCCTTTAGGTAAGTTACTCATATGAATAGATATTGCTTAATATCTGATTGACCGCGAATATTTTTTTTAGGATTCCTTTTTAAATCAAAATTCTTTTTTGTGTTTCCAAAAATAACCGCATCTTTTATAAAAAACGCTGAACCGTCACCTCTGTTCTCTTACTTTCAAAATTCTCTCAAATCAAAACCCTAAAACCGTGTTGAAAACCTCTCGCTCTCGATTTCCTCCTCAAAGCAACACTCTTTCACTCAAAGTTTCAAACTTTCTACGCATCAATGGCTCCAAAATCAGTCTCTGACTCGAAGAAGACGCCTCAGACCAAGAGGAAGTTCTCCACATCAACTGCAAGCAGCGCGGAACTCACAGATACCCAAATCAACGAACAACGAGAAGCACTCCGCCTGACTAAAGGTCTATCTCTATCTGCTTTTGAAATAAAGGAATCTATGGCCCATTCTATTAAGCCAATGTATGATAGAATCAAGGACGCTGGAGATTTTGGAAACGAACTTAGAAAACTACTGAAAACTCATCACTTTGATAGTGAGAGCGATCTTTTGGAGTTTCTTAGTCTGCCTGGAAAAATCGTTGAACCACTTGCTGTAGAAAAACCTACGTCTGTCTCTAGCAAAGGAAAGGAGAAAGTGGCAGAGACAAGTTCGAAACGTAGACGATCCCCAATTAGACCTGGCGGTACAAAGGCGAAGGTGGAAGATGATGATGACATTCTGTTCAATGAATTTGTGAAAAATATAGGCTTTAATTTGGATAAAAGCTTTACTGATCCATTGTTCCAGAATCAGGCTCACAAAGAACGGTTTGAAGCAATGAAACAGAGAGGTATTATACCTCAAATGGTATTTGAATTAAAGTACTTTGACAGCAATGGCATCAATCTGAGGAAGCATCTAGAAAAGATGAAGCTAGATCAGTTTATAACTAGGAGAGGCTACACTTTTCCTGATATGGTAGCTTACTTCTATTCAAATCTTCAGTTTGTCAACTTCAACTCTCTGGCTTTCACAATCAAAAGAAAGCAGTATTTTCTAACTGTTGATGAATTGGCTTCAATCATGGGAACAAGAAAGGGAGATTTCAAACCCTTAGATATCACTGCAAGTGAAGCTTTCTGCTTCCTGACTGGCAAATCGAGTTTCTCAAGGGAATCAAAGTCACACATTGCCTACACATACTTTCCCCTGAAATATATCATGATGCACAAAGTGATCATTGAATGTCTCAGACCCAAGGCAGCATTAAAGACAGATATCTCCAAGTACGAGGCAAAGCTGTTATGGGGAATCTTGACAGGACAAAGGATTTCTTTTGCTCACACTGTTCTACTGCATATGTACAGATCAGCTCTCAAGCCAAAGGGGCAACTTCCTTATGCGGCGTTGATCTTCAAAATAATCAATCATTTCAAGATTGATAGCCTAGGTGCCTTTGTCGAGCAAGAAATTCCTTTAATGACTGTTGGAGAGACTATGGTAACTAAGATGGGATTCAAGATGACTCCTGCTGGATGGAGAACGAAGAACAATGAACCAGTCATTGTAGACTTTGAGGAAGAGTCACGGCAGAGATCTCCCAAGAAGAGAAAATTCATGGCAGTTAAGGGTCAACAAACAGAAAGTCCTGTTGGTACAGACTCAAACGCAAGTGAGGAAGAAACATGGGAATATGATTCTGAGGCTACCCCATCTCGAGAAGGATCAGATGCAGCTGGTCAGTCCGAAAATTAGAATGCTGAAGGAGTCGAGGAAGAAGTAGATGACACAGGACTACAACAACAAGAAAAAGTTGTGTATCCCTATGATCTGACTGAGGCAGAATTCCTTACAATGTGGAATGAGGAGCAAGCTGCACGATTTGCAGATGACATAGAGTATGACATCCAAATCGTCAACTGTGATCATGAGGAATTGCTAGCTCAAGTTCTAGTAACATTGGCGTCACAAGCACAGGAGAATGAACAAGATAACTTTGACGCCTACTCTGTCTCCTCCACCAGACACACTATTCAGAAAGGTGCTACAAGTCTGGCCTCAGCAATAGCACGAGAAGATCAATTGTCCAGTGCACAGTCCATTCCAATGGACATTGATGAAGAAATAGTCTCCGTGCCACCATCAAAGGAAAAAGGAAAAAGAGCTATACTTCAGGGGGAGAAAGAGCCTGAGCCTGTCACATCAGATGTCTTTCTCACTGATGTCCTAGCTTCTCAAGCCTTCACTAAGGCTCAAACTGAGGGGGAGACTTCAGAACCTACACCTACAAACCCACATATGGACCTTCAAGCGCATTTTGACAATCTTCAAAATACTGTCATTCAGACAATGGCTGCAATGGAAACAAGATTTGTTCAGCAACTGCAGGCTTTTGAACAGAAGACAGATAGGCAGCTGTAGGGTCTGACTAGTCAGGTGACTAGGCTAGAAAAATCCATTGATGTCTATGGGAAAACGTTTCGTGATGAGATAGCCAACCTGCCTACATACACACTGGTCAGAACGGACAGAACAGCTACACACATGCCCTCTCCTCAAGTTGTCAGAGACCATGCTCAGATGCTGAGAAGCAGTTTTGCAGGACCTTCCCGAGGGGAGACTGATGTTGAGCCTGAAGATCATCCCTCTTCTTAAAAACTTTTTCTTTTCCTCTTCATAAACGCATTATCATTTCAAGAACTTTTTCGATGTTGACAAAAAAGGGGGAGAAGTTGAGATTATTTTTATGCAGTCTAAATAGATTATCTCTAACCATGTTTCTCTAATCATATCATATCTCAATTTAGAGGAAAGGAGGAGAAAACCTAACCTACCGTTTTGCAGGACAATTCGTGCAGGATTATTGCAGGATAATCTTACTATGATCATGCTCTCCTTGAGCACACTTTCATTATATTTCTCTCTAATGATGATTACCTGCAGGAGCAAATATGATGGCTACTCACTTTTATTAAATTATCACTGGTTTAATTTTCCTTTAAATTTGAAACTGGAGAAGTTTTTGTCACCATCAAAAAGGGGGAGATTGTTGTGGAAATACTCCTATATTTTGATTCTGACAAAACCTTCAAAAGATATTGTCTAATGTAATGTGATGCAGGAAGAATGTGTAAGCAGCAGATTAAGTGTTTCCAATTCTGTCGCACTGACGAAGGGTCAGATGGAAGTGCTTCTGACGAAAGGTCAGATGGAAGTGCTTCTGACGAAGGGTCAGATGGAAGTGCTTCTGACGTAGAGTCAGATGGAAGTGCTCTTGACGATCCAAACAGTGACGGATGGATCACATCAAATCTTCGTATTACCATTCCATGCCAACTGATCAAACTTCTCATAGACGAATCTGAAGAAAGATCAGTTCCTGCATTTTACAAAACACGAAGACCCACGTATGGCAGGTTTCCGATCAAGGCAAGTGATATTCAATTATCCTGATATCCCCTCTTGTCAATCAAGGGACTTTCTATAATAGGATATCATCTTCTAAGGAAAATATCCTCGGGAATCAACTCAAACTTATCACACTTATGGAAGCTGGAGATTCAGTTGTATAGGCGACTGAATCAGAAGGGTTCAATATCTTACCCAACGGTCTACATATCTTCTGAAGATACAGTCTCGTTCAATCACAATTGATGACGTCCAATTAAGGATTGAAGAGCGATCCCTTGGCTGGAATCCAACGGCTAGTTCGGAGGCAGGGGAGTATAAAAGAAGAATAATGTTCGACCAGAGAGTAAGAGAGTGAACATCAATCCAAAGTGCAAGAATAACTTGAGTTTCATCTGAGAGAGTATTCTGAGTATTCAAAATCCTTCACTGTGAAAATCTGTGTGAGAAGGAAACAAAACACTTGAGTGATTGTAATATTCTTGATTCTTCATAGTGAAATCCAGCCGATCGGCTGTCATCGTGGGAGAGTGGACGTAGGCTTGATTTAAGCCGAACCACTATAAGTATCGTGTGCAAATTTCTCCTCTCTAAACTCTTATCCTTGTGTTTAGATTTTCTGCACACCGTTGTACTGTTTTTGTTCCTAATCGTACACTGAACTTTATTCATTCCGCAAGAAATTTAAATTGTGTTCAGAATCTCCTATTCACCCCCCCTCAAGGAGATATTGCTAGATATATCACAAGTGACATGCAAGCCACATATAGGAATCGGGAGAATACTCATTTCTTGAAAGGAAAAAGAACAACAGAAGAATGGAGGAAGTATAAAGATTTCAAATCATTCCACCAATAAAAGTGGGCTAAGTTCAATAGCCCAACTTATGCTAGGCAGAAACCAGACAATACATACGACAGAATGTCTATACTGTGATATCATATTGCCACACTTCTTGCGGTGACATTTTGTAAGAATTGGCCTCTATCCACTTTGTGAAGTAATCAATCGCCACCAGGATGAAACAATGACCATTTGAAGCCGTTGGATTGATGGGTCCTATCATGTCTATCCCCCACATAGAAAAAGGCCAAGCTTCGGACATTTGATGCAGTTCATTCGGAGGCGCATTAATCTTATCGCCGTATACTTGACACTGGTGGCATGACCGAACATGCTGGCAGCAGTTTTATTCAATGGTCATCCAATAATATCCGAGCTGCATGATTTTCTTGGCAAGGAGGTGGCCGTTCATATGGGGCCCACATATACCTTCATGGATCTCCTTCATGAGAACATTTGCTTCTTTAGCATCTATGCATCTTAACAGAGTGGAGTCAAATGACCTTTTGTACAGGGCTTGTCCACTGAGGAAGAACATGCTGGCCATCTTGGTTATGCATCCCCGGTCTCCTGCCTGACACCCTTAAGGAAACTCCTCTTTTAAGAGATAATTTTTGACGTCATAGTACCACGGTTCTCCGTCAAATTCCTCCTCTATCGTCATCCAATAGGCCGGTTTTTCAACTATGCTGATCCTTAGTGGTCTATTTCTATCCCACCGGTCAATTGCAGCATCGAGGCCAGTGTGGCTAGTGCATTTGCAAATTGGTTATGAGACCTTGGTAGGTATTCAAATGACACATCTTCGAATTTGAGTGTTAATTCTTCAAGGTACTCATGATAAGGGATGAGCTTTGCATCCTTCGTTTTCCACTCTCTCTGTGTCTGTAAAATGATGAGCATGGAATCTCCATGAACTTGCAGCCTAGGTATTCCCATGGAAATGGCTAATCGTAAGCCTAAAATACACGCATCGTATTCTGAGATATTGTTGGTGCAAAGGAAAGTCATCTTTGCCGCAATAGGATAATGTTGATCGTCTGGGGATATTAATACTGCCCCCGTGATGGCTCCATATAGGTTAACAGCGCCATTGAAATACATGCCCACTTATCCTCTGCCAAGTTCAGAACTTGATCCTCTGCCTTTGTCTTTCTGGAAGACTCATAATTCTGTGAGTTTTTTGCCAACATATCAGCTATGGCTCTTCCTTTTACTGATTTTTGTGGAGAACATCTGATGTCAAATTCAGATAACATCACCTGCCATTTTGCTAACTTCCCAATCAGAGCAGGCTTTTCCAAGAGGTGTTTGACATGGCCATTTTTCGTACCAGTTGAATATGGTGATGTAGGGTATGCTGTCTTAATTTGCGAAGTACCCATACAGTTGCCACGCACGCCCTTTCAACAGGTATGTATTTTGCTTCAGACGAGGTGAATTTCTTGCTCAAGTAATAGATGGCTCTTTCCTTACCATCCATCGGGCTCGTTTGGGCCAGTAAGGCTCCCAAATATTCCTGTTGTATAGTCAAATATAAGGTCAAGGGATGACTTGGGATCGGTGGCACAAGTATTGGTGGAGTGACCAGATAGTTCTTGATCTTTTGGAATGCCTGACTGCATTCTGCATCCCATGTCACTTTTGCACCCTTTTTGAGTAGCCTGAAAATTGGTTTAGCCACATCTGATAACTGATTGATGAATCTGGCAATATAGTTCAGTCTCCCCATAAGGCTTCTTACTTCTTTTATTGTGGAGGGAGTTGCTAGATCATGGATAATTTGAATTTTTGAAGGATCAATCTCAATGCCCCAGTTACTGACCATGAATTTGCGAAGTTTCCCAGATTTTGCCCCAAAAACACATTTGTTAGGGTTCAACCTCAACTTGTATCTGCACAGTTGCTCAAATAGTTCTCTTAATATCTGAACGTGATCATGTCCATTCCTGGATTTGGCGATCATGTCATCAACATACACTTCAATTTCTTTATGGATCATATCGTGGAATAACGTAATCATAGCCTTCTGGTAAGTGGCCCCAATATTCTTCAGTCCAAATGGCATATCCTTATAGCAAAAGTTTCCCCAATGAGTGGTAAAGGCAATTTTTGGTTTATCCTCCTTCTTCATGAGGATCTGGTTGTATCCGGAAAATACTTCCATGAATGAGAATAATTCGTACCCTGCGGTACTATCAACCAGTACATCAATGTGGGTAGTGGGAAATCATCCTTCGGGCTTGCTCTATTCAAGTCTCTATAATCTACACAGATCCGAACCTTGCCGTCATTTTTCATGACGGGGACTATGTTCGCAAGCCAGTCAAAGTATGTGATAGCTTCAATAAACCCCACCCTGAGAAGTTTCATTACTTCCTCTTTAATTTTGTCTTCCAATTCGGCTTTCATCCGTCTACTGCCTTGTCTGATAGGTTTAACACTAGGATTTGTGGGTAGTGCATGCTCCACAATTCTAGGATCCAAACCCGGCATGTCGGCATATGACCATGCGAAAACATCCTGATACTCCCTTAGTAATTCTGTAAACCTGAGCTTTTCATCTCGGGACAAATGTCCACCGATCTTGACTTCCTTGATATCTGCGGAGTCCCCCAAGTTAATAACAATTGGTTCCTCTAAAGTGAGAGGTATTGAATCTTCGAAGGCACTCCATTCTCTGCGGATAGATGCGTGACCTTCATCCTCATCCTCTTCTTCAATATTGTAGGAACAGCCGACATGATGATCCGAATCGCACAACGACCTGGTATGTATGTTTGAGATGATATGCTTGAAATGTCACGAGCATGGTTAGTCTATATACTTCATATGAAAATGCCATGCATGAGTGTAAAAAATCCTTTCGAAAGATATTTCAAAATAAGTAGAGGTGTAAATGGGACTAGTCCTCATATCATAGGACATCTTTGTCCTTGAGAAATCAGGCCTCAAGCTTCAGCATGGAAGGCCAATATCATCATCGGGCTGATTTGTGGTTCCATATGTCCTTAACAAAACTTGTGTGATTTTATTGAATGCAAAATGAGCCGCATTACAAGCTGTGCTATTTGGACCAACGGCCGGAGATCCAAAGGCGTTTTCCTACATTCATTTCCAGCAACAATACTAAAGGTGTAATGAAATGCCAGAATTTTAAATACAGTATTGAGAGCAGGAAAGAGGTTTCTTTACTCAGAAAGGGTGGCTTCATCGCCCAGCCACTTTATGATGACGTTCACGAAGTTATCTCCTAGGAAAGGGTTCGCCAGATCTGGTTCTGCTGTTGGAGATATATCATCTTCTGACAACCATCTAGAGTTCTTGCTGAAGTACTCATTTAAAGGGCTGTTGAACATCTTGAATTTGCCTTTCCAAGCTGGAGAACCTATGAATGAATCTCTCTGGATTTTCTGGCCTCCATGGCGTCCCAGGCTATTGCCTCGACCTCGGCCAGTTGTCTTAGGACCAGACTCGCCCAGGTGGCTTTTTTGATATCCTAAGCCCATCCTGTGCTGGTTAGATTCCAACTGTAGAGGGGTATTCATTTCCTGACCATACTTGCCTAGGCCTTCTCTAGGGTTGTACCCATATGCCAATAGCATCTTGGCTGGTAAGAGGCGGGCTTCAGAAATATACGGAGTCCTCAATCTTGCCCCCACGGGAGTGTGCACTGCTGCCACCAACTCTAGGGGATGATAACTTGCTTCCGGTCTAGTTTCGGGTTCTATGTAGGGAATGGCGCTGCTTTGATACGTTTGGAGGTCAACTTCTCCATCCACGGTAATCACCTTCCTATCCACTACAAATCGTACTTTCTAGTGTAGGCTTGAAGGTACGGCTCCTGCTATATGAATCCAAGGTCTTCCTAACAGGAACCCGAACGCACTAGGCAAATCCATTATTTGGAAGTTTATAGAGAACTTTGTTGGGCCGATGAGTACGTCAAGCTCGATCTCGCCCACCACAGTCTTCTTCATTCCATCGAAAGCTCTCACAGCTGTTTTGGAGGTTTTAATCATTTCTTCTTTGATGCCTAAACTCCTCAAGGTAGCCAGATGGCATATGTTGAAAGCGGATCCGTTATCAATCAGTATATGTGCCATTCTCTTTCCGTTGCACTGTGCGGTAATGTATAAGGCCTTGTTGTGTCCTCTCCCTTCCATGGGGAAGTCTTCATCTGAGAAGCCCAATTGATCTTTCAGGAGGATCGCCCCCACAAAGTCCCCAAACTGTACATCATTAATTGTTTCAAGGACATGCACCTCGTTCAGTATCTTCAATAGTGCATTTTTGTGCTTCTCTGAATTGATGAATAAATCCAGTAGAGATATTTGGGCCGGCATCTTCCTTAACTGCTCTATCACTTCAAACTCACTGGTTTTAATAATGGACATGAGTTTTTCTGCATCCTCCTTCGAGACTTCCTTCTTTTCGGACTCGCCTTCCCTAGGGGCGTAGAATTGTCTAGACCTCATTACCGTGTCTACTTCCTCCGTCTCATGGTCCCAGTGAACTGCCTTAGGATTGTATTCTTCTACTGGAGGGACTTTTATGGTTACTATCGTCGGGCAGGATGTCTCGGGTTCAGCTGTATCGTCCGCTTCTTTTCTTGGTAGTCGAATCACCACCGGTTTGATCAGACAATCTTCTACTTCACTTAAGCTGTCAAGCTCTTCTAGCTTGATCACCACAGTCGTAGTGGCTTCTATCATCGATACAGTGTCGTCAAAGTTCTCCAAGAAAATTTCATTTTTCAGTTGACGATGCTAGTCGTCATTTCTTAGCTTTGCTGACGTCGAGGATTTCGGGTACTGTGACATTCCGAATTCCGACCCCTCTCGAGGCTATGGAATGGAAGGATATCGATCGGTCTATTTCAGTGGTTTCTCACTCAGAGCAGGCCACTCTCGAGTTAACCGATCGAAAGGGAAAGACTAACGCGAGGTCAGGTACGTGGACCTGGGGAATTTGAATGAGGAATGTCACTTTGACCATAAGGATTGTCGAGGGAATATTTTGGTCCAGCAGAGAGCGATCTAGGAACGATCATGGAATGCCTTGCTAGCGTTATATGTTGGGACGCGGGTGATTCCGCTTAACCAATGTGTAATTTGGGAGAATTTCCTAAATCGGATTCCGATGATCAGGACCGCAGGAGCTAGCGATAAACCCTCGCAATTACATGACAATCAAAGTCGCTACGGCTTAAAAAAAATCCCAAGGTCGATACGCGTAGCGCCTGCAAGAGTCGCCCGTCAGTTTGAGATATTGGAATTACAATCGACGATAATTCAACATGATCTTTGGCCTCGAATTTGGGTATTAGACATTGAGGAATTCCAACAATTTAAACGTTTGGACACCGCCTCATCGAGGATAATTAGGATTGAGATTCACCTCATAAGGCTAGAGAAGTGAGGCGGTGGATTAGAAATGGAAATTTACCTTTTGCCCTCGAAGATTAATCTTACCTTAAGTTAGAATAAGGGCATTTTAGTCATTTGGAGTTCCCCATGGCTGTTGAAAATTGGAGGATATAATGGTCATTTGATGCCAAGATTTTTAATACAAGAAGACAAGTGTCAAGATAGGAGTGGATGACATTGATGGACAAACTTTTAACCTACCATTCAAAGGAGTTGACCAAGGTGGACTAAAGTTAATCTCTCTCCTCTCTCTCTCTCTTCATTTTCGGATGGCCACTCTCTCTCTTCTCCATCATCATCTTCTTCTTCTTCCTCCAATGGCCGGCAGAACCCGTCGCTCAGCTCGCTGCCCAGGTCCGATCACCCCACTGTTTTGATCATAACTTTGTCGTCCGACATCGGTTTGAGGTAAAACCACCGCCATCTGAAATCTTATCGTCTTACCTTTCTAGGGATATATTATACGCTCAATTTGGCCCAGTAAATCCTTCCGTAGGTCGATTTGAATGGACAAAGGTCTAGACGAGGCAGATTCTGATCGGTTTTGGAGAGAGTCCGTTTTTGAGGGCTTCAAGGTTTCAAATGGCTCCAAATCTTCGGTGAGACTCTCTTGAATCTTAGTATTAGAGTTGGATGAGATTTGGTTGTAATTTTAGATGCATTAAGATGGGTTTCCATGTCTAATTTAAGATGGTTTTCTTGAGGCGAAACTGACCGCTTGCACACCGAAGGGAATCGGCCCGATTGGAAGGCCTAGAAGGATTTTCTTGCTTCGAAATTGTTGGTGAGCCTTCTAGAATTGTTGATTGATGTTTTAACAAGATGGTTTGGTAGAGAATTGAAGTTTAGGATTGATTTATGGGCTGATTAGTGTGATTAAGAACAGAACCCATTCTACCCTAAGTTGTGACTATACAAACCGAACCTCTTGAGGGATGAGGAAGGTGTTGCCTTGTTATAAATTCATCGTTAAGGCACCTTGGGACGTTAATTGATATGTTGACGAAATGTTTACTCGATGGAATGGAGATTGGTAGAGTTTTATTGATGGAATCGTGAAATTTCTCTTAGGACCGTGCCATGCCTTGCTCTGGCTGTGAGTGGATTGAGCTTGGTGACTCAATTGGATTGGAATTGCTAGCTCAATTAAAGAGGTAAGTTATTCCTAAACCTTGATTAGGATGTTAGGTTACTAAAGGATGAAGTTTTGAATTGGATGAAAGGTTTATGGTCTGATTTTGTGAGAGGCGCGAGGAAACCCAATTCTGTCATGTTTTGATGAACTGAACTTGAATGGTTTCATGGCATGAAAATTGTGAAATCGAGTCTTGAGATGACTTGTGAATGACCAAACTTGAGATTTGATCAAATTGAGCTGAATTATGCTTGTGTTTTACTGAGAATTTCATAATGAGAAATGTGTTTCGTCTAGTTGAGGGACGTTTGAAATGAATGCCTTGTTTTGGCGATGAATCTCTTGAGTTGTTCTTGAATAAAGAATTTTGAGGCGTGAACTGTTTTCTTTTAATGAATATTTGAGGCTATTTTATAATTGAATTCTTATGAATAAATGGTGTGTGGGATCGCCGAGGAAATTATATGTGAACTGGCGTATGGGATCGCCAATGGCGTGTGGGATCGCCGGGAAAAATTATAAGTGCACTGGCGTGTGGGATTGCCAAGGAATTATGAAATTTGGCCAACGATTGGGAGGGAGTTACTCCCATTTGACCTGACGAGGTCGTGCGGCTTGAGAGTCCCATACCGACACGATTCATCTCGATTGAAAATGGGCGTCGAGAGTCGTATGGTGACCGAATCATCTCTAGGTCCGGACGCGAGAGTCTCATATGGACCGACGGGTCATATGGAGATCGAATCATCTCGCAGCCCGAAATGGGCGGCCCTGGATGGGGCGGAAATGAAAAGATCTGATTTTCTGGAAAGGATCAAGAATGGATTTTTGAGAAACTAAGATGCCTCATGAATTGATATTTTCCTTGAGTTTTAAATCTGCCTCATGAGTTGAAATGGCCCAGGAAGGGTATGAAAGAAAAAAGGCTATGATTTCTGGGAATTTCGATAATGGTACTTTGATGTACTTTAAAAGTTGCCTCATGTTTTGAGTGGCCTCGAGTGTGTATGTTTGATTGAAAACCCTGCCACTGTACGAAGTTCAGATTTTGCCATGATTTGTGACTGAGTCTAACTGATTTGAAAATACTGAAAGGACTAATTTTGATGGAATCATGCTTTTGCCATGCCAAAGTTTTTAATACCAAAATACCCACGTTTTTCAGAAGTGTCTGGAGGTACTGGCAGCCTAGTTTAGGGTTAGGTTTAACTTACTAAGATTATATATCTCACCCCGTCGTGGGACCAACATTTTCAGGTCTCAGACAAAGGAAACCCGAGCTTGCTATGGATTGGCATTTGAGGAAGTCATTGGAGGCAATAGAGATTAATCTGATTAAAACCTTAGGGATTGAATATATCCTTTGGAGTTAGAATTGTACCTGACTTTGATATTAATGAGAAGAATACCCTTTTGTCTCAAGTCATCCTTTGCTGTTTTGTCGTATGGTGTTGTTTCACGTTTCTGCATGCATCTCATTTAGAAGCCTTGAGCTCGTTGTTGGCCGTTGGATCCTGGGTAATAACTTGATAAGAAGAATGGCTTGGTGGGATGTTCGCGTGCTCGCCGGGTTCGGGGCGTGACATCCCCATTTAAGTGGTATCAGAGCAAGGTCAGCTCGATCCAATTTGATTGAGACTTGGAGTGATAAGGAGTGATGACTTGAGGACGATTAGATAGTGAGGCCCTTAGGATTAAGTATTGATTATTGAATCTCGAGGATTATAGGCTTGAACTTGTGTTGCACTTTAATGGTTATAGTATCGATCTCGATTGATGAATTTGGGTGGTGATATGATTGAGGTTCACGAGGAAGCAAATAGAAGTCAAGGAGCATTAAGCATGGATTTGAAGTGTAAGTGTGTTTGAGGTTAATAGATGATTGCTTATGAGTAAAGGGTCGATTTGATTTTATGATCGTGATTGTGACTTTGAGGTATATGGTTGATCCTAGGCACTTGATCTGTGAGATGAATGGTCCTTTGCGGTAATAGAAATCTTCTACTACTAAGAGTTGATCCGAGAGCGAATGTGATGTGGCGAGTATTGAGGATGGTCATTCAGTGCATGTGTTTCTGGCATTCAAATGAAAGTTGAGGAAGGTGAATGCATGAGCTTATCATTATTAGACTTGACAAACTGTCGCTTGGTGTGGGACGAGCTGATGGGATACCTACAAACTGTAATGAAGCATGTTATGGGACATGTGGAACGGGACTCTCTTCGTAGATGTATGTCTTGGGACAACCTGCAATGACCAGGTCTGACGAGGGCGGGGAGTGTACGCCGGGACAGAGAGGTTCGGACAAGGAGCGGCTCCTGGCAGGCTTCTAAGATAGCAAGGAGGCAGGAATGACCCAAGTCATAAATTGAAAGAGAGAGTCTAGGTATCGGGTTGAGTCTGATTTTGATTAAGAGATGTATTGCACTGAAGTGATCCTCAGGGTGAACTTTCAAAACTGCATGGCATTTGTAATGCGCATGTGATTGGCATGGTTAGAAGCTTCGAACATGGCAATGGGTGTTGTTTAAAAAAAATAAAATTGACGCGTGTGTTTGGCCTGTATGGCGAGTTTTGGCATTGATTGCCGTTTGACTGGTATCCTATGAAATTGTGATAGTCTGGTGAGTTATTGCTAAAGTCGCAGATACGTCTAGACTTGAGGTGTGAGCGTTTGACGTGTTGAAATTGTACCTCGAGAGTTTGCCTGATATTGACCTAGTTGATGCTTGCCTAGTAATTGGCGAATAGCTGAGAAATTGCCTAGTTGAGGCTGGCTTGATGAGTAGTTACTGATGAAGGATGATCTGAAATCCCTAGATGATTGGTGATTGATTAAGAATTCGCGCGGAACCACTGGATGATTGATTGCTTGTGATAGATGAGCAGCTTAAGACTGGTAGACCTGGATGAACGACTTAGTTCTTTAATTCCTAGAGGGAATTGTAGTGGCTTGAATGTCACGAGAATCTAGTAAGGTTGGGCCAACAGAATAAGGGCATTTAAAGAGCTTTTGGCCCAAGTTTGTGAATTATATGAGACCCAAGGGCTAATGGGGTCAAGAGAACCTTGAATGGAAATATGAATCTAAAAGGTGTGAGCAGACTCAAGAAGAAACTGTCATTGTTACCCAAGTCGCTGAGACTGTTGTTGCTATTGCTAGCAAAGTAAATGGTAGAGATCATGGGAAAGACGCTGGAAAATGGGAAATGTGGAAAAGAACCACAAAGCTTTGAATAGCTTGTGAAGTGGATCGTGAGGTTGAGATCGACTGAGGTTCGATGGAAAGATGATCGTGAAACTGCTTTTCTCTGGATTGAGAGCTTAGAAAGGAAACCTTAGAGGTTTTGGGTATACAAAAAAGAAAAAAAAAGTGACCCTAACAAGTCCTAGTCCTAAGAGGCTATTCATGATTGGTGAAAGACCACCAAAGGAAGAGTTTCCTGGAAGGCGCGATATTTAACTGGATTGCCTTCGTCAAATTGTGCAATGGAGGGTACCTTTCCGAGGTTACTCGAGAGCGAGGATTTGCTTGAATTCTAATAGCTTTGTAAGAAGTTGAGGACAATTGACCCTTGTGAGGCAGAGTTCTCAAGGTCGTCTAGGCAATACCAAAGGTGGTCAGATGTTACGCCCTGAGTCCTGCCAAGCACGCTAACATCGCCATACTGCCGTACTATTTAACTTCTTACCCAGGATCCAACGGTACGCACTTGATAATGAGACTCATATGCACATGCGGAAGCGACATACATAACTCCATACATAAAATAACAAGATGACTTGAGGAAAAGAAACACTTGACCATAACATAACGTAGATTCAATTTTACATCATGCTCACAGACTAAAATACAACACTTAGGATCAAGGAAGGTAGTTAGCCTAATCAAAAGGGGGTCATCTAACTACGAGTCAGACACTAACCAAAAAGGGAACACCCAAAAGTCAAGGGCACCTAGACTGTCTAAGGGTCAGGCTCGCGGTCATCAGCAAGGTCCTCACGGTGCACGGGGTCATACTCTTCAAGGTCTTCTTCGGGCTCTTCTTCTTCTTCCTCGAACTCCGGCTCGGACTCCTCTGTCTCTATGGGGTCTGAAAATGTGGGTCCCACGACGGGGTGAGATAAACTCAATAAGCTAGTCCTAACCCTAAGCTAGGCACTTGGGATTTCCAGACACTCCCAAACACATGCAATGACCAATCATGCGAAAGCAGACGAATAGGCACATAATAACACAATCAAGGCATGCATTGTCATATAACTCACCAATCTAGACTAGGCTTGGCTTTCGTACCTTGGAACTTAACATCATATAATAAAAGGACAGCTTATATATATACTTATATACACTTAGTAAGATCGTAATACTCATGGCAGAGCCCGCGTTTAACGCCTCAGGCTTAATAAATCAAGGAACCCGCGTTTAACGCCTCAGGTTTCCGATGCCATGTCATGACCCGCGTTTAACGCCTCAGGTCTATCCCGCATTTAACGCATCAGGATATCACTAAGCCCCGCGTTTAACGCATCAGGGCATTATATGCACATAGGCTATAATTCAACCAATCATAGCATAAAACAACCATATGTGCGTAACGTCCATACAAGGACCACTTGGCCATTTCAAATCACAATTCTATACCGTGGCACATCATCACATCACAATCAATCAAGGCCATTACCATACTTCACGATCAAGTCATACCTCATAATGTATCGCTCATCGATCATCACTATAAACATTCGGCCGTGCCACAAAGTCATGGGATCAATCAATCGACAAGGTCACAAAACACATCAATTAACCTCGCACGGCCGTCAATCATAATCATGGTGTCGTTCTCATCACTAATTCCCCACTAAAGCTCACGGCCATCATAGGAATAGGGTTCATTAGGATATTTTCATGCATCGAGTCATTCAATCGCACTCATGGCCGAACATCCCTAAGCCCAATCGAGGATTTTGCTAACTCAAACAAGCTCAATCATGCCCTCTCACTTCCAATGGTGCCACAAGGGGTCGGCCTACACTAGCATTCATTCCTTAACTCATTTCAACCATTAAATCAACACAACAAGTCCTAAATGGTAAAGCCATGCTCGGTTTCCCCCAAGAACATATTCGGTCCTCTAGGGTTTCTCGCCTATTTAGCCATTAAACTCAACACAACTAACACTCTCTCGGCCCTTCCATCACACAAGGTCTTAACTAAGGGTTAGAGCAAGCTTACCTAGCTTAAAGCTTCAAGAAGACCGGCGACAAGAGGCGTGGGAATGGCGCGGCTCACGGCGGTCCTCGGCGGTGAAGTTTGGCCACTAGGAGTTCTAAGCAAAAATATCCAAGAACAATCCTTAATACCCCTTCTAACATAAGTCTACAACCTCACATCATGTTTATCTAAGCTCCGAGAGCTACTCACCTCAAGAACTCTTCGAGGTCGGCCCCGGTTCTCTCTTGACTTCGGTTCGGTCGGCGGCGGCTTGCTCGGCTCCAAGGAGGTGGTGTGGTGGCGGCCTAGGGTGGTGGAGTGGCGGCAAGGTGGTGGTCGGCGGCCGGTTCCACCGAGAGGCCAAGGGAGCGAGAGGGAGAGAACGAGTGAGAGGGAGAGCGTGAGATGAGAGGAAGGAGAGGGAGAGTGATCGTGAAAATGAGAGGAAGAAGAAGAAGTGAGGGAGAGAGAGAATGATCTATTAGAAAGGGAAAATTGGAGGGAAGTGAGTGAGTGAGAGTTGGTAGTGGGGAAAGTACAATGAATAGTTGCATGGAGTGACATGAATAGTGAAGTTGAATGACTAGTTGGTGGGGTGGTTTGAAGGATTTTTGTCAACTCAATTGGTCATTCTAATTCTAATAATTCAAAGGGCTAAAAGACCAAATTGCCCCTCAAATTTTGGCCAAGGGTAGGGAAGGTGGAAATGTCTAAATTACCCTTGCATTAACTAATAGAAAATGGTACTAAGCTTAGGGTAAAAGGGTCGATTTCACTTGTCGATCCGAATCTCGCTTTTCTAACTTATACGGGTCTAGCTCTAATCTTATTAACTCTCCGATGAGGCGGCGTCCAAATTTACTCCATGCGATCTCCAAATGTCCGGCCCCCAATCTCGAAGTCCAAACCATGACTAAACTCAGTCAATTGTCGTTCCAGCGCGTCTCAGACTAACGGGCGGCTCTCAGGAGTTACGCGTATCGACCCGCGACTAATGTCACGTTTAAGAGTTACTCGAGCCACGGCGGCTTTGGTTGTCATGTAATCGCGAGGGTCAATCACTAGTCCCGAAGGCTACGACCGTTAGGAATCGATTTAGGTAAATTCGCAAATCATGTCATGGTCATACGGAATCACCCGTGAACCAATCGCACGACACTAGCAAATCATTCTAAAACCATTCTTAGATCGACCTTTAGCGGTCCTAAACATTCCCTCGGCGATCCTTATGGTCAAAGCGTCGACTCGTGGTTAAGTTCTTTGGTCCACGTACTTTAAATCCTATATGGCCATTCCCCACTGGTTAGTCGATTCGAGAGTGATCAGTTCTGAGCGAGATTAACTGGAATACATCGATAGACATTCATTCATTAATAAGCTTCGAGATAGGGTCGGAATTCAGAGTGTCACAACTCTTCCCCCCTTACAGAAATTTCGTCCTCGAAATTTACACTACAACTACTACTCAAACAAATGGGGGTGCTGACGCCTCATCGTTTCCTCGCTTTCCCAGGTGGCTCCTTCAGTTCCATGGTGCTCCCAGATCACCTTTACTAGCGGGATCGTCTTGTTCCTCAGGACTTGCTCCTTTCTGTCCTCAATCCTAACTGGCCTTTCCACATACGACACTCGATCGTCCACTTCTATCACTTCGTGGTCCAGTACATGGGTTACATCCGGTTCATACTTTCTCAGCATCGACACGTGGAACACATTGTGGACTTGCAATAAACTTGGCGGTAAGGCGAGTCTATAGGCCAAGGTCCCAATTCGTTCTAAGATCTCAAAAGGGCCTACATACCTCGGACTCAGCTTTCCTTTCTTCCCAAACCGAGATAATCCTTTCATCGGTGACACTTTCAAGAAGACATGATCTCCTACTTGAAACTCCAAAGGTCTACGCCGCTTGTCGGCGTAACTCTTCTGGCGACTCTGTGCAGTTCTCAACCTTTCCCTTATGGTCTTTACTGCCTCAACTGACTGTTCCACTAGTTCAGGGCCTGTTATGCTTCTTTCACCAACCCCATCCCAACATAAAGGAGTTCTACATGCTCTACCATATAACGCTTCGAACGGTGCCATTCCGATGCTCTGCTGGTAACTGTTGTTATAGGCAAACTCTACCAAGTGTAACTGATCCTCATATCCTCCTTTAAAGTCTAACACGCAAGCTCTCAGCATATCCTCAAGTGTCTGAATTGTCCTTTCAGATTGTCCGTCTGTCTGGGGGTGGTAAGCGGTGTTGTACTGTAGTTTCGTCCCCAAAGCCTCTTGTAGGCTTTTCCAAAATGAAGCGGTAAACTTGGGGTCTATGTCCGAAGTAATCGTTACTGGGACTCCATGAAGACGAACTACGTACCTCATGTACAACTCTGCGTATCTATCCATCGCGAAATATTTTCTTATTGCCAAGAAGTGTGCAGACTTAGTCAGTCTATCCACGATCACCCAAATCGAATCATGTCCTCTCTGACTCCTCGGCAAACCCATGACAAAGTCCATGGTGATGTGCTCCCATTTCCACTCGGGGATTTCCAAAGGCTGCAACATCCCACCAGGCTTACAATGCTGAGCCTTAACTTGCTGGCACGTCAAACACTTCGCTACGTGCTTAGCTACGTCCACTTTCATTCCATTCCACCAGTAGTGCTGACGCAGATTCTGATACATCTTTGTGCTACCCGGATGAATACTATAGTTGCTCCTATGAGCTTCCGACAAGATCCTTTCTCTTAGTCCCTCGTCACTGGGCACGCACAAGCGTCCACGAAACTTCAGAATCCCATCCTCGGACACTTGAAAGTCGGGTTTCCTTTTCGCGGCATCCATTTCCAGGATCTTTTGGATGTCGGGGTCCGTAGATTGCAACACTTTCACTTTCTCATGAATCTCTGGTTCAATCCTCAATGTGGCTAGGAGACAAGACAGCTGGCAGACTTCAAGCTTAAACTCTGAATCTCTTATTCCTTCCAACAGAGTCCATTCCTTAACCAACAAATGCGCGATGCTGGATTTCCAACTCAGTGCATCCGCAACCCTATTCGCCTTTCCGGGGTGGTACAGGATATCACAATCATAGTCCTTGAACAACTCCATCCATTGACGTTGCCTCATGTTCAACTCCTTTTGCGAAAACAAGTACTTCAAACTCTGGTGGTCCGTGTAAATTTGAAACCTTTCTCCACACAAGTAATGCCTCCAAATCTTTAAGGCGAAGATGATAGCTGCTAGTTCCAAATCATGCGTCGGGTAATTCATCTCATGAGGTCTTAACTGTTGTTGACACCTGATTTTTGACCATTTATTATTGTGATTTTTACTCTTTAAAATTAATTAAAATATCAAAAAAGGTCATAAAATCACAAAATCAACTTTGGAAGCCTTGGCTTAGCCTTAGGAACCAATTTTGAGCAAAACATATTTTTTTGTATTTTTTAATATTTTTCGAATTTATTTAATTATTAAAAATACCCAAAAAATCAGACAAATACCATTCGTGGTCAGAAAAATACAAAAAAATGTTCAATAATTTTGTTTTAATTTCCTCTTCAAGTGTGCCACTTTAAATCTCAAAAATTCGGCTCGGGTCACTATGTTCCTTAACAAACATAAACCCGAACCGAGCCCAAAAATTCCTTTTCAAGTCTTTTAATTTTCAATTTCCACTTTTTATAAGCTATGACATCGGATTCTAAAGTCTTGAAGTGCAATTAGGTCAATTGGCCCTCCAATTTGATCAATTTTAACCAAAAGGACTTAATCGCATAAAAATCTTTCAATTTAGTCCCCGGTTTCACAAATCTTGAAATTAAATTTAATGCGGGCATACCCATTGAAATTAAACACCCCTACCCTATGTTTTTCATCATGATGAATCCATTGGTGGCCTCAATTTGGACTAATTTGATCGTTTAGGGCCTCGATTAAGCGAAAATCATTTTCGGATCCTAGGGACAATTTGGGGTTTTCACTAAATTTCAATCAATTGATTCATGAAAATACCCATTTTCGGTAGAAAACATGTCAAGGAGTCCGATTTTGCCACCAATTTCATGAAAAAAGGTTGATTTGGCGGCCAATTTGTCAAGATTTGTTCGAACCGGGCCGGTTGGGTCAGACCCGACCCGACCCGGTCCGACCGGGTCTGCACTCTGCACCCACCGTCGCCAAAAGAAGCAAAAAAAAAAAAGAGAGAGAAAGCAGGGTGTCCGGCGGAGTGCGTTGGGCGGCATTTGTTTACAAAAAGAAAACGTCCATAGTGGAAGACCGTGGATGGTGGACGTTCCACGACCAAAGAGGCGGTCGGCCACGGGAAAAGAGAGAGCCGAAAGAGGAGAGAGGGAGAATCGAGAGTGAGAGGGAATGCGGAGAAGGCCAGAGAAGAGAAAGAGAGAAGAGGGACGAGATCGAGCGGGAGATGATCATCGTCGCCACATCAGGTCGTAGCCTCGTCACCGCGTCATCGATGGCAAACCAGGTCAGTACTCCCTCTCCTTTTGCTCTGTTTTTCCCCCACCGAACAGGGCATATCGGTCTGATTCGATTTTAATCGAATCGGACCGAAATAGACGATACCCAATCTGCCTGACGCAGCATATGGTAAGTTTCAAGGGCCACTTGAGCTCGGAATCTCCCGACGGGTTTCGACGAAATCGTTTGATCACTGTTCTAGGAGCGTACACCACCTGTTCGATGAAATACCTGAGCCAACGTGGTATTTGTGGCTCTCGGCCGTGGCGTTCCCAAGCTTCGTTCGTGTGCGTTTGGTTTCTGCCCTGTATTATACCTCCTCGTCCCTGCCTTGCCCTTTTATTTTTCATATAAATCTGACGGGAATCTGGTTCGGAGTTTCGCCGGCCGCGGTTTGGGACTGAGTCTCCGACAAGGAACTTCGAGCGGCCGTGGACTCCTTAAGGACTTCAGGTAAACTTCCTAGTCCCCCTTGGGTGTCGTTCGAGCAACTGGGATTGAGTTTAGACGTAAAAACTTTTTGGCAACTCCTCGCCGGTGCCGGGACTGAGGAAGTCCGGTTGGACCATTTGCCTGTGGGTTCGTGGCCTTGTTTTGGTCTTCTATTGGTGTTGAAGCGCCGAGGATCCGATTGGTTAAAGAAGGACCGAAAATTACGAAGATTTGAGCCCGGTTTGCACCTTCCGGCGAAGATTACAGCGACTTCGCCGGAATAATCACTGTTCCGGCGAAGTGCCGGTCGTCTTCTCCGGCGGGGCCGGCGGGTCAATGGTCAATGCTGACGTGGCGTGCCACGTCGGCAGCCACGTCAGCAGGTGGGGTCGGTTCTAAAAAAACAAAGGGCTAATCGGGCGGTTGGAATTGTGCCAAGTGTCTCTCTGTGGAGCGTCCGATCTCGTCTGAGATCGGACGCACCAGGAGTAACCACGTGGCACAATCTGGTGCGTCCGTTTTAATTGATTTTCTGATAATAATAAAATGATATAAAAAAATTGAAAAACCCAAAAATATATCAAAACGGCGTCGTTTCGGTCGCGGGCGCGTGGGTCTGGATCTGGGTTCGGGTCGTGGGTCGGGTCATCCGACCCGGTCCGGACTTTATTTATATAATATAATAAATATATATATATATATATATATATATATATATATATTAATAAAAAAATTCAAAAAAATCAATAAAAAAATAAAAAATCATAAAAAATTCAAAAAAATTCGAACAATTCAGAAAAATTATATAAAAATTCCAGAAAATAGGAAATGGCCACATTCAACTGGCCATGACCTATTCTGGGTCTTTCGACCCCCGGTCTTTCCAAAAATGACGATTTTGCCCTCCCGGCAAACCGTCTTCCAAAAAATATTTTAAAAATTCTAAAAAATTCCAGAAAATAGGAAATGGCCACATTCAACTGGCCATGACCTATTCCGGGTCATTCGACCCCCGGTCTTTCCAAAAATGACGGTTTTGCCCTTCCGGCAAACCATCTTCAAAAAAATTCTAAAAATTCTAGAAAAATCCCAAAAAATAGGAAATGGCCACAATCAATTGGCCAAGGCTCATCCCGGGTGTTTTGAACCCGATCATTCTTAAAAATGACGATTTCGCCCTTTGGGCGAATCGTCTTCCAAAAATTGACGATTTGGCCCTTCGGGCTAAATCACCTCCAAATCTTCCCATTTTACCTCGGTCCTAAATCACGCCTTCCCTAAGCCCCTATGGCTATACTAGGGGGCCATGTGATGTGAATTGACGTGCATTGATGTGATTTATTTATGCACTTGATTGCGCTTTCATTTAAATTGATTGTGATTGATAGGAATAGTCTTCCAATCTGCATGAAACCCTGAATCAAACCTACCTTACCTAAAATTGCGTCTGCATGAACTCTTAGCCAGGAAAATCACTCGCGTTAGGTACCGAAAGGGCGTTGGTAATGACACCAGCGTAACCAAGTCCCCGAACCCAAAATCTCTGGTTCCGCAGAACTGATCGACCTCTCCCAATCGGTCAGTAAGGTTTCCGGTCTACCCTCCAAGAAAGACCGGTGGCGACTCCAAATGCATGCACAAGTTGCACATGCCACCACGACCACACTAAAGGTCGAAAGCGATCGACTCTTATCGTCGAATCCCTCAGAAAAATACTCCCGCCGCGATTTGGTATGGGCTTGGGAGGGCTCGCGCCGATCCAAGACCCGCGATCGGTAATCCATTAGCCGCGTCCGCTTCCGGACGGGTCGCGACAGCTGGCGACTCCACTGGGGACTTTGCTCTAGAACATATGATTCTAGACCTCAAGTGGACTTAGGCCGTAATTAAAACGCTGAGTGATTTTTCTAACCATGCAGGCGCTCGTGAAGGTGAGGTAAGTCCGCTCATGATAGGTGTTATATGTTTTTGCAGATTGGAGTGATAAGGGGGGTAGTCTGTGATTAACATTGTCTTATGCAGGTTGGCGTAGGAATGAATGATTGTGTGTTGTTTTATATTGAAGCGGTGATTGTTAAATAAGATGCATGTTTATCGCTTTAGCACGACACCGAAAATACACACAACCGCGCCTAAAACCCCGGGCGCCGCCTATAGGAAAACAATAAAAGGGATTGAAAATGGAATCTCCGTGAGGAAAGACACGGGGTAATCCACTTTTCAATTCCGCTCATTTCGAACTATGGATCGAGCCCCAATGCAACGATAGTTGTGCAATGGAATCTGCTCTTTCTAGAACTCGAGGTGGGAACCTTGACCTTAGGTGCCAAATCCTTTGATTTTTAGAAGTTTTATCCTCACTTGTCTCATGTGCATGTCTTTAGATGGTTGGTATATCTAAAACCACCTAAAAAAAAAATCGGTGATCCTGGAGTCACATCTCGAAGACTGGAACTGGGGCATCTCCAAGTGTTCGGACCACATTTCTTTGATTGATTTGACATTCTTAGTTCTCTTGTATAAGATTAATTTTGCTGAGATCCTCTATATCTCGTCCCTTAGATTGATTGTATTAGGGATCTATTTGTATTGTATACATCTTGATAAGGCTCATTTCTATCGAAAATGGGGGCAAATTCCCCAAACCCATGGAGCATAGTGGAATTCGTCCCTTCAGTGCAAAATACATTTGGCCGCAGAGCCACTCGTTTGGTGAAAGGACATATCGTTCCTAATTGATTTTTAATCAGATCTGGGGATAAGTTTTTCTCCATTTTTTTTTATCTCAGGTGATAAAAGAGACAATGCACCCAAAAGCTCATGCATTCAAATGACAAAACAGACGTAGCCCAGCTGGGGCAAATGAACCGTAGGCGTTGCAAATACCTTCAAGCACGGATGGAGGAATTTGATAGATGTTGTTCATATCAATATGCAACATCAAAACGGAATGCAAATCAAGTGTAAAAGGACGTATCGTTCCAAAATGATTATTTTCTTGATATGGGAATAATGCTTCCTTTCTTTTTCCTCTCAGATGATGATCAAGAGCAGAGGACGCAGGATGTAATGCTTTCAAATAACAAACAGGGAACATCAAATACCTCAAATGGCGACTGTGATCGAGAGAATCACCAAACCGCCACATGACGAATCCCAAGAATATCAAGCTGTCTTGAGACAGATAAAATTGATCAAGGATTCTGACAATCGAGATGGAGGATCAGAATCTGCAAAAATCAATGGGAGCAGGTTCCCCCCATTTGCTTTGAGGAGCCAAACCGGGGGCAAACTCTCATGATCCCCCATGAAAGCGCATCAGACCAGGGTCATCGAATCCAGAGATGACAAACAGCAAAACCATGCCTAACTGGGGCAAGTGAATCATTTGTACGCCGGACGTTTCTCCTCTGGCAAAGTCAATGGACGTAATAACAGAGTCGTCCACATCAGAATCAAACCCCAAGATACGAATTTGGGTGAACGGTAACCTTGTATCGTTCCAATTTGGTCTTCGAAGACCACATGCCTAACATGAGTTTTTACTCATTTTACAAGAGGTAGTTGGCGCTGAAAGCCTCAAATGAAAAGAGCGCGCTAACAGGGAGGTGAATAGAATCATTGGCCTTAGAAGTCAGGATTCCAAGAGATGGTCTTTGATTATAAGACCTAGTGGATGGTAAAAAGTATCGCTCCTACGTCACATGCTTTGACATGCATTTTGATAAAATCTTCTTTTTTTCCTTGAATAAAAGGAACCTTGAAGAATGGCGCTGGAGTGCGCCCAAAAATACAAATGGATCTCCTCTGGGGCAAATCCTTGAGAATGATTCATCGCCAACCAAACGAAGGGATCGAGACCACAAGATAGAGGGCGAAATCCTGCAAGCCGCGAGTTTGTGTTCAAATGGAAACACAAAGCAAGAACAAGGCGGTATCGTTCCAATTTGTCTTGAATTTTGGAACACAAACTGATACTTATTGTTTGTTTTGGACAGGGGCTCGCCATCAAGGCGAAACAGGTTTTCACATCCCATGTATTACCCGTTGGAATACACGACCAAGGGTAAATTGTATCGTTCTAATTTTTTGAAAAATTCGTGAACGTACAATAACATGTTTCTTCCGCATTTTCAGGGATCCCCAGCCGCGGGGGACAGGTAAGTATCCCTTTCCTCAATCCATTGAAGATGTTGAATAAAAAACAGAGAGAAGAAGAAAAGCTTTTAGAAGCTGATGTCTAGAAAAGACATAGAATTCTAATTTTATTGACATTCATGTTTTAAAACAAGAGGTTGTCTGAACATGATTAGAACATGCATGTGCATCATAAAACCCCATTGTGAGGAAATTTATTAGAGAAAATGACGGAAATTTTTTCAATAAAAAATGGTTCAAAATTTTTAAAAGGATGTTTTCTCAAAAGACGAGAGGCAAAGCCTAAATCCAAACACGTCCAACACACACTTGAGAGATGAGTGGAGTGGGCAGATAGCAAAATCTGGGTCTACGGAGGTAGGGACCATTTGCAGCGATTACATGGGTTGGGACGACGGAGGCATTCGTTTCATATCCCCCAAACACTACAGGTGACCGTTGATAACCCCTTTGAACGGCGGTTTTCATTCTTAACCCTGTCAAGAACCACCCCACATCGGGGCAAAATGGAGGTGAGTCCAGCAGCGTCAGGAGAAAATGGTTAGAAATTTTCTTGCTCGGACTAACATCGATCTTTGTGTGTTGTTTATATGGTAATCTAAGTGCCATAGGATGACGAGAAGCATTCATTTCTCTATCCCACACACCATATCCTTTGCACAGCCAAGTTGAGCCTGCAAATCCATTTCATGAACCCGTTGGTGATCATTGCACAATCCAAGATAAATGCATCATCACCTCATAAGCGGAGGAATTCAAGACTCAGGGATTACGAAGAGAATTCCCGGACTGATATTTAAAGCATGTTTAGACTATATGTCTAACATGATCCCATGAAGATGAGAAAAAGTGGGATTTCAAAAATGAATGAGAAAAATCCACGGCATCAAGAAAAAGCAAAGTGCCTGGTAAAAGCAAGGCTGATGCTCGTGAAAACTGTTTGATTGATCCCCAATAAAGCCTAGTTGGGAAGAGAAAAAAAACCACTAAAGGAGTCAGGTCAGAAAGACTGCTCCCCAAATACTGCCAAGCACAGAACAAAGACATGGAGAGAGTCGGTCTCTGAATGCAACAAGAGACGCTCTCTAAAGAGCTGGTGCACACCTCAAAATCGGTTGTACACCTCAAAAACTAAAGATGCAGAAAGGAAAGGACAGGTGGTAAATCAGCAAAGATCACCAATGTCAAATCCGTCACGAATTCTGGGCCAAAAACAAGCCTTTTTCGGTCCCCAATCCTACCAACACCATAACCCTGAAATAGTCTTCTCTGACTAAGACACTTGGGTTAACATATAGCTTAGCTCGAAGAGGTACGAGCAAGACTATTTCTTTCTCATTTTGCAGGGTTCTCGACTTGTAAACCCGGAGCAGATGGTGAAGACTTTCATTCAATGGCCTCGACTCCAAGCGGGTCCCCCTTGAAAATCAATATCTAAGCCCAACATTACGGTCCCGTGGAAGACCTCCCGACCGATCAAAATGTATGCGCTGCGAATGAGCCTAAAACCTAGGCACAAGTTAGTAGGGAATTGAGTGCATCCCCTATAAAAACAATTATCTCAAAACAGGTGAGAAGATCTCATTGTCGAGAAATATTCCAATTGATGTTTTGAGCAAACTCTTTTTGGAATCTTCAAATTGTTGGATCCAGATTTTCCGTGCAAGGGATTTGTGATCACATTTGCATGTTGCAAGAATGTTTTGGATAACCTCCAGCATCAAAATGCACATCTCATGACTAAAACTTAAGTCATAAAATTTTGCCAATTGGACAATTGCTGTCTTCTCAAAGATTACCAATATTTTCTTGGGGAAGAAAAACCCTTTAAAAAAAAAAAGTCCTACCGGACGTGGAGAACCCTCATCCTAGGACCCCTTCTCAAAAATCAAGCGGTCCTCGCATGACGTGGAGAACCATCGTCCCAGGATCCCTTTTCAAAAAATCAAGCAATCCCAGCAGACGTGGAGAACCCTCGTCCCGGGACCCTTTTTCAAAATCAAGCGGCCCTATTAGACGTGGAGAACCCTCATCCTAGGACCCCTTCTAAAAAATCAAGCGGTCCTCGCATGACGTGGAGAACCCTCGTCCTAGGATCCCTTTTCAAAAAAAATCAAGCAATCCCAGCAGACGTGGAGAACCCTCGTCCCGGGACCCTTTTTCAAAATCAAGCGGCCCTATCAGACGTGGAGAACCCTCGTCTCAGGACCCCTTTTCAAAATTTAGGCAGTCTCATCTGACGTGGAGAACCCTCGTCATGAGACCTCTTTTCAAAGCAAACACAAGGTAGATACCGCCTGAAGGGTCAAAACAAAGGTAGAAACCGCCTGAAGGGTCAAATCAATGGTAGAAACCGCTTGAAGGGTCAAACTAAGGTAGAAACCGCCTGAAGGGTCAACCAATGGTAGAAACCGCCTGAAGGGTCAAACTATGGTAGAAACCGCCTGAAGGGTCAACTCATGGTAGAAACCGCCTGAAGGGTCAATCAAAGGTAGAAACCGCCTGAAGGGTCAAACTCATGGTAGAAACCGCCTGAAGGGTCAACCAATGGTAGAAACTGCCTGAAGGGTCAAAACAATGGTAGAAACCGCCTGAAGGGTCAATGTAAGGTAGAAACCACCTGAAGGGTCAACTCATGGTAGAAACCGCCATAAGGGTCAACACGAGGTAGATACCGCCTCAAAGATCAACATAAAGGTCCGATCCACCATACGAATTAAAATCTCTGGCAAATCCCAAAGCATGGGGATGCGCCTTCCTAGGGTTCCTGCCAGTTAGGAATCCAATAATGGTATGACCTACCATACAGGTCAGAGCTTAATTTCCCTAGGATATTCTCAACGAGTCCTAGGTATCTTCTTGAAAGTTATCGCAACCGGCAGCATCCGACAGGTGAGCTTCAGGTAAGCCTCTCTCACTCCGGCCCATGTCCAAATTATTAGAGTAAACTAGGGATTAATTTGAGCTTTTATCAAGAGCCTGAATGATCCGATGTCATAGCATTTCTTCTCTCATTTTCCCAGTCGAGTCGGCCAGGAATCAGGTGCCATCTTATCTTTGAGAGAAACCTCTGACGAGATTCCTCTCAAAGAGGGGCAGCTGTTGACACCTGATTTTTGACCATTTATTATTGTGATTTTTACTCTTTAAAATTAATTAAAATATCAAAAAAGGTCATAAAATCACAAAATCAACTTTGGAAGCCTTGGCTTAGCCTTAGGAACCAATTTTGAGCAAAAAATAGTTTTTGGTATTTTTTAATATTTTTCGAATTTATTTAATTATTAAAAATACCCAAAAAATCAGAAAAATACCATTCGTGGTCAGAAAAATACAAAAAAATGTTCAATAATTTTTTTTTAATTTCCTCTTCAAGTGTGTCACTTTAAATCTCAAAAATTCGGCTCGGGTCACTATGTTCCTTAACAAACATAAACCCGAACCGAGCCCAAAAATTCCTTTTCAAGTCTTTTAATTTTCAATTTTCACTTTTTATAAGCTATGACATCGGATTCTAAAGTCTTGAAGTGCAATTAGGTCAATTGGCCCTCCAATTTGATCAATTTTAACCAAAAGGACTTAATCGCATAGAAATCTTTCAATTTAGTCCCCGGTTTCACAAATTTTGAAATTAAATTTAATGCGGGCATACCCATTGAAATTAAACACCCCTACCCTATGTTTTTCATCACGATGAATCCATTGGTGGCCTCAATTTGGACTAATTTGATCGTTTAGGGCCTCGATTAAGCGAAAATCATTTTCGAATCCTAGGGACAATTTGGGGTTTTCACTAAGTTTCAATCAATTGATTCATGAAAATACCCATTTTCGGTAGAAAACATGTCAAGGAGTCCGATTTTGCCACCAATTTCATGAAAAAAGGTTGATTTGGCGGCCAATTTGTCAAGATTTGTTCGAACCGGGCCGGTCGGGTGAGACCCGACCCGACCCGGTCCGACCGGGTCTGCACTTGCAGACCCACCATCGCCAAAAGAAGCAAAAAAAAAAGAGAGAGAAAGCAGGGTGTCCGGCGGAGTGCGTTGGGCGGCATTTGTTTACAAAAAGAAAACGTCCATAGTGGAAGACCGTGGATGGTGGACGTTCCACGACCAAAGAGGCGGTCGGCCACGGGAAAAGAGAGAGCCGAAAGAGGAGAGAGGGAGAACCGAGAGTGAGAGGGAATGCGGAGAAGGCCAGAGAAGAGAAAGAGAGAAGAGGGACGAGATCGAGCGGGAGATGATCATCGTCGCCACATCAGGTCGTAGCCTCGTCACCGCGTCATCGACGGCAAACCAGGTCAGTACTCCCTCTCCTTTTGCTCTGTTTTTCCCCCACCGAACAGGGCATCTCGGTCTGATTCGATTTTAATCGAATCGGACCGAAATAGACGATACCCAATCCGCCTGACACAGCATATGGTAAGTTTCTAGGTCCACTTGAGCTCGGAATCTCCCGACGGGTTTCGACGAAATCGTTTTATCACTGTTCTAGGAGCGTACACCACCTGTTCGATGAAATACCTGAGCCAACGTGGTATTTGTGGCTCTCGGCCGTGGCGTTCCCAAGCTTCGTTCGTGTGCGTTTGATTTCTGCCCTGTATTATACCTCCTCGTCCCTGCCTTGCCCTTTTATTTTTCATATAAATCTGACGGGAATCTGGTTCGGAGTTTCGCCGGCCGCGGTTTGGGACTGAGTCTCCGACAAGGAACTTCGAGCGGCCGTGGACTCCTTAAGGACTTCAGGTAAACTTCCTAGTCCCCCTTGGGTGTCGTTCGAGCAACTGGGATTGAGTTTAGACGTAAAAAATTTTTGGCAACTCCTCGCCGGTGCCGGGACTGAGGAAGTCCGGTTGGACCATTTGCCGGTGGGTTCGTGGCCTTGTTTTGGTCTTCTATTGGTGTTGAAGCGCCGAGGATCCGATTGGTTAAAGAAGGACCGAAAATTACGAAGATTTGAGCCCGGTTTGCACCTTCCGGCGAAGATTACAGCGACTTCGCCGGAATAATCTGTTCCGGCGAAGTGCCGGTCGTCTTCTCCGGCGGGTGTTGACACCTGATTTTTGATCAGTCTTTCATAGTTTATTTTTAAAAAATTCATAAAAAATCTATAAAAAGTTAAAAAAATAAAAAAATCATCTTTGGAAGCCTTGACCAAGCTAAAGGAACCATTTTTGATAAAAAAAAATAATTTTTCATATTTTTAAATATTTTTTAATATTTTCCAAAAATAGAAAAATACATGAAAAATGAAGAAAAATAGCGTTCGATGTCGTAAAAATATAGAAAAATAGTCAATATTTTTATTTTAATTTCTTTTACATTTTGAACTCATAAATAGTCAAAATTCAAGTTCAATTGCATGTGTTTCTTCACGACGCATAGAGTTGAATTTGGCAAAAAAATGTCATTCGAGTATTTTAATTTGTAAATTTCTACATCTTTTTTAGTCTTGACGTCCAATTAGATTGACCACCATCTACAATAAATGCCCCTTGCTGAATATTTTCGTTTTTGTTTCACATGATTTCATGGTGTAAAACGCCGAGTGGATCCCCAAATATAATCGGGTCGGCATGAGCTCGATAGCTCGTCCAAGACCAAACCAGGGCACGGCGAACCCCATGTGAGTACTCTCGAACTCCTTCGATGCTTCCTAATGCTTTTATTAGGTTAGATCGTGTGTAGAATGGCTAGGACAGCTAAATCATTCTTGAGCTGTGATTGATAAATAGGACCTTATTAGAAATGCCATGTGATTTATTTGCATATCTAGATTCCTTGAGTTGGGCATTTTATTACTGATTGTGATTGCTAGGATAATCACTCTTATCTACATGAATTTCTAGATTTAGGGTTCATACCTTACTCATCCGCATGAATCTCAGGCTAGAAAATTCAGTCAACTTAGGTACCGAAAGGGCGTCAACTCTGACAGTTGGTGTAACTAAGTCCCCGAAACCATTTCTCTGGTTCTCGCAGAATTGAATAGAAACTCCCAACTATTCGATTGGGTGGTCCAATCATACCCTAAAAAAATGATTGGTGGCGACTCCATGGCATGCACACTTAGCACATGTCACTAGACCACACTGAAAGTCGATCACGCATACCTCCGTTGTGATTTGGGTAATGGGCCTTGGGAGAGGCCCGCGTCCGACCAGACAGGACGACCCATTAGCCCTCGAGTGCCCGACAACCTCAAGAGGGTCGCGACAGCGGGGCTGGCGGGTCAATGGTCAATGCTGACGTGGCGTGCCACGTCGGCAGCCACGTCAGCAGGTGGGGTCGGTTCTAAAAAAACAAAGGGCTAATCGGGCGGTTGGAATTGTGCCAAGTGTCTCTCTGTGGAGCGTCTGATCTCGTCTGAGATCGGACGCACCAGGAGTAACCACGTGGCACAATCTGGTGCGTCCGTTTTAATTGATTTTCTGATAATAATAAAATGATATAAAAAAATTGAAAAACCCAAAAATATATCAAAACGGCGTCGTTTCAGTCGCGGGCTCGTGGGTCTGGATCTGGGTTCGGGTCGTGGGTCGGGTCATCCGACCCGGTCCGGACTTTATTTATATAATATAATAAATATATATTTTTTTTAATAAAAAAAATTCAAAAAAATTAATAAAAAAATAAAAAATCATAAAAAATTCAAACAAATTCGGAAAATTCAGAAAAATTATAAAAAAATTCCAGAAAATAGGAAATGGCCGCATTCAACTGGCCATGACCTATTCCGGGTCTTTCGACCCCCGGTCTTTCCATAAATGACGGTTTTGCCCTCCCGGCAAACTGTCTTCCAAAAAAAATTCTAAAAATTCTAAAAAATTCCAGAAAATAGGAAATGGCCACATTCAACTGGCCATGACCTATTCCGGGTCTTTCGACCCCCGGTCTTTCCAAAAATGAAGGTTTTGCCCTTCCGGCAAACCATCTTCCAAAAAAATTCTAAAAATTCTAGAAAAATCCCAAAAAATAGGAAATGACCACAATCAATTGGCCAAGGCTCATCCCGGGTGTTTTGAACCCGATCATTCTTAAAAATGACGATTTCGCCCTTTGGACGAATCGTCTTCCAAAAATTGACGATTTGGCCCTTCGGGCTAAATCACCTCCAAATCTTCCAATTTTACCTCGATCCTAAATCACGCCTTCCCTAAGCCCTTGTGGCTATACTAGGGGGCCATGTGATGTGAATTGACGTGCATTGATGTGATTTATTTATGCACTTGATTGCGCTTTCATTTAAATTGATTGTGATTGATAGGAATAGTCTTCCAATCTGCATGAAACCCTGAATCAAACCTACCTTACCTAAAATTGCGTCTGCATGAACTCTTAGCCAGGAAAATCACTCGCGTTAGGTACCGAAAGGGCGTTGGTAATGACACCAGCGTAACCAAGTCCCCGAACCCAAAATCTCTGGTTCCGCAGAACTGATCAACCTCTCCCAATCGGTCAGTAAGGTTTCCGGTCTACCCTCCAAGAAAGACCGGTGGCGACTCCAAATGCATGCACAAGTTGCACATGCCACCACGACCACACTAAAGGTCGAAAGCGATCGACTCTTATCGTCGAATC
The DNA here is from genome assembly GCA_021437785.1 of Rhodomyrtus psidioides. Taxonomy (NCBI): domain Eukaryota; kingdom Viridiplantae; phylum Streptophyta; class Magnoliopsida; order Myrtales; family Myrtaceae; genus Rhodomyrtus; species Rhodomyrtus psidioides. The sequence continues at coordinate 3,033,353 of JAILYB010000058.1, read as the reverse complement.
CCTCAGAAAAATACTCCCGACGCGATTTGGTATGGGCCTGGGAGGGCTCGCGCCGATCCAAGACCCGCGATCGGTAATCCATTAGCCGCGTCCGCTTCCGGACGGGTCGCGACAGCTGGCGACTCCACTGGGGACTTTGCTCTAGAACATATTATTCTAGACCTCAAGTGGACTTAGGCCGTAATTAAAACGCTGAGTGATTTTTCTAACCATGCAGGCGCTCGTGAAGGTGAGGTAAGTCCGCTCATGATAGGTGTTATATGTTTTTGCAGATTGGAGTGATAATGGGGGTAGTCTGTGATTAACATTGTCTTATGCAGGTTGGCGTAGGAATGAATGATTGTGTGTTGTTTTATATTGAAGCGGTGATTGTTAAATAAGATGCATGTTTATCGCTTTAGCACGACACCGAAAATACACACAACCGCGCCTAAAACCCCGGGCGCCGCCTATAGGAAAACAATAAAAGGGATTGAAAATGGAATCTCCGTGAGGAAAGACACGGGGTAATCCACTTTTCAATTCCGCTCATTTCGAACTATGGATCGAGCCCCAATGCAACGATAGTTGTGCAATGGAATCTGCTCTTTCTAGAACTTGAGGTGGGAACCTTGACCTTAGGTGCCAAATCCTTTGATTTTTAGAAGTTTTATCCTCACTTGTCTCATGTGCATGTCTTTAGATGGTTGGTATATCTAAAACCACCTAAAAAAAAAAAATCGGTGATCCTGGAGTCACATCTCGAAGACTGGAACTGGGGCATCTCCAAGTGTTCGGACCATATTTCTTTGATTGATTTGACATTCTTAGTTCTCTTGTATAAGATTAATTTTGCTGAGATCCTCTATATCTCGTCCCTTAGATTGATTGTATTAGGGATCTATTTGTATTGTATACATCTTGATAAGGCTCATTTCTATCGAAAATGGGGGCAAATTCCCCAAACCCATGGAGCATAGTGGAATTCGTCCCTTCAGTGCAAAATACATTTGGCCGCAGAGCCACTCGTTTGGTGAAAGGACGTATCGTTCCTAATTGATTTTTAATCAAATCTGGGGATAAGTTTTTCTCCATTTTTTTATCTCAAGTGATAAAAGAGACAATGCACCCAAAAGCTCATGCATTCAAATGACAAAAACAGACGTAGCCCAGCTGGGGCAAATGAACCGTAGGCGTTGCAAATACCTTCAAGCACGGATGGAGGAATTTGATAGATGTTGTTCATATGTGCATCAAATCCATGAAAGCAGCTGGGGCATTAGTCAATCCAAACGGCATGACCGTAAACTCATAATGCCCATATCTCGTCCGAAAGGCTGTCTTCGGTATATCTTCCTTCTTAATCCTCAACTGGTGATAACCCGTCCTTAGGTCTATCTTGGAGAACATAGAAGCTCCTTACAATTGGTCAAACAAGTCGTCAATCCTTGGCAACGGGTACTTGTTCTTAATAGTTACCTGGTTCAACTGCCTGTAGTCAATGCATAAGCGCAACGACCCATCCTTCTTCCTTACAAACAAGACTGGCGCTCCCCAAGGTGAAGCACTTGGACGAATAAATCCTTTGTCCAGCAGTTCTTGCATCTGGACCTTCAATTCCTTCAACTCCGACAAGGACATCCTGTATGGTGCCTTCGAAATTGGTTCCGTTCCTGGTGCTAACTCAATCACGAACTCTATCTCCCTTTCTGGAGGCAACCCTGGTAACTCTTGAGGAAAGACATCAGGGTAATCACGTACTACAGCTATGTCCTCTAGCTTTGGTTCCCCCATGGTCGGATCCATCACGGTAGCTAAGTATGCCTGGCATCATTCGTCCAAAAGCCTAGTCACCTCAAGTGACGAAATCAAAGGGATTAAGGTTCCTCCTCGACTTCCCGCAAACTCGAATATAGGGTGATCATTAGGATGGAAATGAATCACCCTACTACCACAATCAACGACAGCTCTTTGCCTACTTAACCAATCCATACCAATAATCACGTCAAAGTCAAACATAGGCAGCACGGCTAAATCTATTCGTTCCTCACTACCACCAACGACTATCTTACAATCTGGACAGCCTAGTGAAACCAACACTTTATCCTTTAACGGGGTGGTAACATGCAATATCACATCCAACGGTCTTAATTCAATTCCAACCAAATCAGCAAACTGGGCAGATATGAACGAATGCGATGCTCCAGGATCAAACAAGGCATAGGCAGCATGATCACACAAAGTAACTGTACCTGTGACCACGCCAGGCGCGTTCTCTACTTCCCTTCGCGCCATAGCATACACCCTTCCTTGGGCTGGCGGCCTATTTGCGTTGTTCTGCTGGGCTCCAGCCTGCGGACCCACTGGTGGTCGATTTCCTTGAGCTTGAGGTCCTGGTGCTTGGCTTGGGCAATTCCTTATGTGATGGCTCAGCTGGCCACACTTGAAGCATGCCCTCGTCCTGCTCGGGCAAGGTCCATTGCCATGCTTCCGCCCGCACAAGCGACAATTCCAATTTGACTGGTGGGCAGGCTTGCCAAGATTCCTTCTGGCTGGAGGGACAAAACGTCGGTTACTCGCCATCGGCCTCTTGCCGAACTGGCGGTTATCCTTGGCAGGAGCGAACCGCGATCCAACAGCGATTCCTCTTTCCTTCATATCTCTCTCCACTAGTTGGCCTCTCTCATAAATTGCATCATCACCTTGTAGGTCCAACAGCACCAACTGGCTGCGAAGGTCAGGCCTTAGTCCATCTCTGAACCTTCTCGCCCTGTCCTCAGGGTTCTCGACCATCCTCGGGGCACACTTGGACAGTCTCGCAAATTCAGCCTCATACTGGTCGATGGTCATCTGGTTCTGGCGGAGGTTCTGGAATTCAATCATCTTCTGTTCTTGAGCCGCTCTGGAGAAATACTTAGCATTGAACACTTCAGAAAACACAGTCCAATTCGGCTCCGTCCCTTCGGGGAAAACTCTTCCCTTGGTGGCCTTCCACCAATCGTTCGCAGTTCCACGAAGCTGGTACACATCTAGGATCACCTTCTCCGCCTCAGTACAGCCCAGCACTTCAAATGCCTTCTCCAACTCCTCAATCCAAGCAGGGGCTGCTCCAGTGTCCCATGTACCATCAAACTTAGATGGCTTCAACTTCATAAAGTGCTCCATCAACTGGCCCATCACACGATTCCCTTGCCTTTGGGCATTGCCACCTTCATTGTCATGTCCATTATTCCCGTTATTTCCATTTGCTAGGTTGGCGGCAGCGACTGCAGCCTCAGCAGCCTAGGCAACAGCAGCAGCTCTCTCCTGGGTCTGCCTGCCCATCAAACTCCCGATTTCCTCTAGGATCCTCATCACTCCATCATACCTAGAATCTTCCACCACTTGTGGCCTAGAGCTAGACGCTCCTCCAGTACCTCTGGTTCGGTTGCTCATCTTGCTAAGTCCCACAACACTTGAGTCACTATAATTCCATCCATGAATTAGAGACCTAAGCCATCTACTTAAGTCTAGCAAGACTACGCCACTATCCCAGCAGCAATCACAATTAAGACCATCATTACTCAAGCAACCATCAGAAGCATCACGATCAAGAGTTCACAATCGTATCACACACTCAGTTGCTCCAACAACTTCACCAAATCATAATCAGCTATCCAATCCAGCAATCAACAGTCAACACTCAGTGCCAAGTACGAAGCCTTATAGACTTAAGTCTACCAAAGATGGTGCCAATCAATATGCCAATCACAAGCGCCAATCCATATGTCATGCATTTCATGTTTAACTCTAATGAATGCCTAAGGTCTTGCTACCCAGTCATCCTCAAATCATCACACCTTATTACTCCAGTCCTCAACCAACCTGGATCGAGCTGACCTTGCTCTGATACCAAACAAGACGGGATGTCACGCCCTGAGTCCTGCCAAGCACGCTAACATCGCCATACTGCCGTACTATTTAACTTCTTACCCAGGATCCAACGATACGCACTTGATAATGAGACTCATATGCACATGCGGAAGCGACATACATAACTCCATACATAAAATAACAAGATGACTTGAGGAAAAGAAACACTTGACCATAACATAACGTAGATTCAATTTTACATCATGCTCACAGACTAAAATACAACACTTAGGATCAAGGAAGGTAGTTAGCCTAATCAAAAGGGGGTCATCTAACTACGAGTCAGACACTAACCAAAAAGGGAACACCCAAAAGTCAAGGGCACCTAGACTGTCTAAGGGTCAGGCTCGCGGTCATCAGCAAGGTCCTCACGGTGCACGGGGTCATACTCTTCAAGGTCTTCTTCGGGCTCTTCTTCTTCTTCCTCGAACTCCGGCTCGGACTCTTCTGTCTCTATGAGGTCTGAAAATGTGGGTCCCACGACGGGGTGAGATAAACTAAATAAGCTAGTCCTAACCCTAAGCTAGGCACTTGGGATTTCCAGACACTCCCAAACACATGCAATGACCAATCATGCGAAAGCAGACGAATAGGCACATAATAACACAATCAAGGCATGGATTGTCATATAACTCACCAATCTAGACTAGGCTTGGCTTTCGTACCTTGGCACTTAACATCATATAATAAAAGGACAGCTTATATATATACTTATATACACTTATTAAGATCGTAATACTCATGGCAGAGCCCGCGTTTAACGCCTCAGGCTTAATAAATCAAGGAACCCGCGTTTAACGCCTCAGGTTTCCGATGCCATGTCATGACCCGCGTTTAACGCCTCAGGTCTATCCCGCGTTTAACGCATCAGGATATCACTAAGCCCCGCGTTTAACGCATCAGGGCATTATATGCACATAGGCTATAATTCAACCAATCATAGCATAAAACAACCATATGTGCGTAACGTCCATACAAGGACCACTTGGCCATTTCAAATCACAATTCTATACCGTGGCACATCATCACATCACAATCAATCAAGGCCATTACCATACTTCACGATCAAGTCATACCTCATAATGTATCGCTCATCGATCATCACTATAAACATTCGGCCGTGCCACAAAGTCATGGGATCAATCAATCGACAAGGTCACAAAACACATCAATTAACCTCGCACGGCCGTCAATCATAATCATGGTGTCGTTCTCATCACTAATTCCCCACTAAAGCTCACGGCCATCATAGGAATAGGGTTCATTAGGATATTTTCATGCATCGAGTCATTCAATCGCACTCATGGCCGAACATCCCTAAGCCCAATCGAGGATTTTGCTAACTCAAACAAGCTCAATCATGCCCTCTCACTTCCAATGGTGCCACAAGGGGTCGGCCTACACTAGCATTCATTCCTTAACTCATTTCAACCATTAAATCAACACAACAAGTCCTAAATGGTAAAGCCATGCTCGGTTTCCCCCAAGAACATATTCGGTCCTCTAGGGTTTCTCGCCTATTTAGCCATTAAACTCAACACAACTAACACTCTCTCGGCCCTTCCATCGCACAAGGTCTTAACTAAGGGTTAGAGCAAGCTTACCTAGCTTAAAGCTTCAAGAAGACCGGCGGCAAGAGGCGTGGGAATGGCGCGGCTCACGGTGGTCCTCGGCGGTGAAGTTTGGCCACTAGGAGTTCTAAGCAAAAATATCCAAGAACAATCCTTAATACCCCTTCTAACATAAGTCTACAACCTCACATCATGTTTATCTAAGCTCCGAGAGCTACTCACCTCAAGAACTCTTCGAGGTCGGCCCCGGTTCTCTCTTGACTTCGGTTCGGTCGGCGGCGGCTTGCTCGGCTCCAAGGAGGTGGTGTGGTGGCGGCCTAGGGTGGTGGAGTGGCGGCAAGGTGGTGGTCGGCGGCCGGTTCCACCGAGAGGCCAAGGGAGCGAGAGGGAGAGAACAAGTGAGAGGGAGAGCGTGAGATGAGAGGAAGGAGATGGAGAGTGATCGTGAAAATGAGAGGAAGAGGAAGAAGTGAGGGAGAGAGAGAATGATCTATTAGAAAGGGAAAATTGGAGGGAAGTGAGTGAGTGAGAGTTGGTAGTGGGGAAAGTACAATGAATAGTTGCATGGAGTGACATGAATAGTGAAGTTGAATGACTAGTTGGTGGGGTGGTTTGAAGGATTTTTGTCAACTCAATTGGTCATTCTAATTCTAATAATTCAAAGGGCTAAAAGACCAAATTGCCCCTCAAATTTCGGCCAAGGGTAGGGAAGGTGGAAATGTCTAAATTACCCTTGCATTAACTAATAGAAAATGGTACTAAGCTTAGGGTAAAAGGGTCGATTTCACTTGTCGATCCGAATCTCGCTTTTCTAACTTATACGGGTCTAGCTCTAATCTTATTAACTCTCCGATGAGGCGGCGTCCAAATTTACTCCATGCGATCTCCGAATGTCCGGCCCCCAATCTCGAAGTCCAAACCATGACTAAACTCAGTCAATTGTCGTTCCAGCGCGTCTCAGACTAACGGGCGGCTCTCAGGAGTTACGCGTATCGACCCGCGACTAATGTCACGTTTAAGAGTTACTCGAGCCACGGCGGCTTTGGTTGTCATGTAATCGCGAGGGTCAATCACTAGTCCCGAAGGCTACGACCGTTAGGAATCGATTTAGGTAAATTCGCAAATCATGTCATGGTCATACGGAATCACCCGTGAACCAATCGCACGACACTAGCAAATCATTCTAAAACCATTCTTAGATCTACCTTTAGCGGTCCTAAACATTCCCTCGGCGATCCTTATGGTCAAAGCGTCGACTCGTGGTTAAGTTCTTTGGTCCACGTACTTTAAATCCTATATGGCCATTCCCCACTGGTTAGTCGACTCGAGAGTGATCAGTTCTGAGCGAGATTAACTGGAATACATCGATAGACATTCATTCATTAATAAGCTTCGAGATAGGGTCGGAATTCAGAGTGTCACAAGGAACCTATTTGTCAAGACGGTGAGGTTTAAGAATGGATTGAAATCCCAAGCTTTGTAGTAAGTTGGCACCCTTGAATCTGAAGGATTATGATTAACCTCGTCTCGAATGACTCAATGATATGGAGGAAGTGTAAGTGAATGGACTTCCACTTATGAATCACGGGAAGCGCCTGTGAGGAAAGGCTGATTACCTGAGCGCAAGGCCCATGGTGGAAAATTGATAGTCCGTCCCTCTTGTCATGGAAAGTGTTAAGGAAAACCCGCACGCTAGTCTACCTGGGTTTAATGATCTAATCAGATTGATTGAGATTGAACTAAACCATTAAACTGGAGTTACAAAGTATGGTCCCCTAAGGAATAGGGCGTTGTTAAGGATGATTAGACCATGAGATAGTCGTCAATGGAAAGGAAAGTGATTGGACTTGGTAGTCCGAGTTGTTTGTAATCCTAATGAATGGTTGAGTAAGCGAACATGGTGCTTGGATTATAACTGCAAGGTGACTTGAATTATTCAACTTGGATATCCTAGGTGTGGATATGTGGAAACCAAAGAGGGACCTTGATCCTTGAAACCTTGTCACTTGAGGTGATTGAGTTAATGAAAGAGGAAGGCTAAGTATGGTGGCATCTGAATTCTGAAGTAAAGGCATTGTTGTGGTATAGATGTCCTATGGAACGAGAAGGACAAGGTGGACTTGAGGCGAGGGAATGCCATTGAAGTGTATAGTTCCGTTCATAGGGTAAGAGACCCCAACGTGGAAAGGAGGAAGGAATCCTACTTGACGTGGTGTTAAGATTAAGCGTCTGGATTAAGGAAGGAAGACGCATTGGCTGGTTATGAAATCTAGCGGTTAAAGACACTGATGCTTCCTCAGGAAAGAGTGACAAAAATGAACAAAATGATGCATGGTCTAATAAGGGATCCACGGGAGCAGAGAAAGTCGAATCACAGACTTTCAAGTGGATGGTGCGAAAAGTAGTTAGAACAATTCGACACTTGGTAGTAGAAAGACTGATAACAATCGAATTGAGTATTCAAGGAGTAATTGGATCGATTGTTACCGTCTTTAGAGACGATGATCAAATTATTCGAAGAGTCAAGAAGGACATGAACACTCGCTGTATGCGAAGAGTAATAAATGCGAGTTTCGGCTTAATAAGATGGCGTTTCTTAAGACGTAAAGTCTATGGGAAATAGAATCCATGTGGAACCTTCAAGGGTGGGAAATGATAGTGGATTGAGTAAGGCAGATGCGAGCTACTAAGGCTTGAGGCTTTTCTAAACCTAATGGATTATTGTGGATGATACGTGAGAGGAATCCCCGCAATAGTTAATATGGTGATAAGACTGACTAAGAATGAAACGTATCGTGAATGGATGGATGAACACGAAGGAGTTTTAAGGCCTTAAGTCAAGTTGGTGATCACGTCGACAACGGCATTTCCGTTTGGAATTGGAAGAATCCTGAGAACGTAATGACGTGTCGTAGAAAAGAGATATGAAGCGTAACAAGGCGATCTGAAGTGGACATTGGGTGCATGTCGCGATAGTAAGGCCCTACGAGTTGGAGTGCCGAATGCATGATTGGAGTTGGCTCGCAAACGTTCTTGTGATAAAGCTTGAGAAACATTACTTGCGTGAAGAAAGGATGTGAGTTCACATAGACCGTGAGGACTTAAAGTATTTGGTTGCCTAAGAGAAATGAACGAGGAGCAACGTGGATGAATGAAATTGCTTAATGACGAAGGAAGATATTTTATATCGCTATGGAAAGGCGATTACGGTAGCGGATGTGTATAGTAGGAAATTGAGCATCGTGTGCTTGGCAATTGGAGGGCAGACCTTACCTCATGAAGTGAGAGATTCAACTTCTAAATTGGAAGTTTGCCGATTGACGGGCATAATGACTACCTCAAGTATTAGACCTGAGGGTCAGGAAGAGAGTAAGGTATGATAATTAACGGACCTTAATGTCTAAGGGATAGTGTGAATAACGGTGACAAGGAGAAAATCCAGATTTTCGAGTACTTGGGAAAAAGACCTTGAAGTTGGGGGTAGAAGCCCTAAAGTCTCATGGACGAGTTACGTATCCATTAAAGGAGGAAAGTTTCAAAATACCCGAAAGGAACAAGTGAACAAGCGACACTGACTTTGAGTGTTCAAGAAGGAACATTCACAGATATTCCAAGGTGTCGGAAGGGAGAGAAACATTTCAGTCTAAAAGAAAAGAGAATTGAACTCCGAATGACCATACAAAAGAAGTACGAACCAGACCAACTATGATTTGAAGAATGGAGTTATGAAAGTGAACAGAAAGAAACATCAATGAGGAAAAGACGAGGACAGAGTGTGGATAAAGAAAGATGAGTTCCAAAGGATTAGAGCTGTTATTAGCAAGGACATTGTGGAAATGTCAAGAACCGAAGGAAGCTACTTTGGAAAGAAAAGTAGCGATGAGGCGTCAGTACCCCACAAGATTTGATTATTTGGAAGGATGTGAATTTCGAGGACGAAATTACTTAAGGGGGGAAGAATTGTGACATTCCGAATTCCGACCCCTCTCGAGGCTATGGAATGGAAGGATATCGATCGGTCTATTTCAGTGGTTTCTCACTCAGAGCAGGCCACTCTCGAGTTAACCGATCGAAAGGGAAAGACTAACGCGAGGTCAGGTACGTGGACCTGGGGAATTTGAATGAGGAATGTCACTTTGACCATAAGGATTGTCGATGGAATATTTTGGTCCAGCAGAGAGCGATCTAGGAACGATCATGGAATGCCTTGCTAGCGTTATATGTTGGGACGCGGGTGATTCCGCTTAACCAATGTGTAATTTGGGAGAATTTCCTAAATCGGATTCCGATGATCAGGACCGCAGGAGCTAGCGATAAACCCTCGCAATTACATGACAATCAAAGTCGCTACGGCTTAAAAAAAATCCCAAGGTCGATACGCGTAGCGCCTGCAAGAGTCGCCCGTCAGTTTGAGATATTGGAATTACAATCGACGATAATTCAACATGATCTTTGGCCTCGAATTTGGGTATTAGACATTGAGGAATTCCAACAATTTAAACGTTTGGACACCGCCTCATCGAGGATAATTAGGATTGAGATTCACCTCATAAGGCTAGAGAAGTGAGGCGGTGGATTAGAAATGGAAATTTACCTTTTGCCCTCGAAGATTAATCTTACCTTAAGTTAGAATAAGGGCATTTTAGTCATTTGGAGTTCCCCATGGCTGTTGAAAATTGGAGGATATAATGGTCATTTGATGCCAAGATTTTTAATACAAGAAGACAAGTGTCAAGATGGGAGTGGATGACATTGATGAACAAACTTTTAACCTACCATTCAAAGGAGTTGACCAAGGTGGACTAAAGTTAATCTCTCTCCTCTCTCTCTCTCTTCATTTTCGGATGGCCACTCTCTCTCTTCTCCATCATCTTCTTCTTCTTCTTCCTCCAATGGCCGGCAGAACCCGTCGCTCAGCTCGCTACCCAGGTCCGATCACCCCACTGTTTTGATCATAACTTTGTCGTCCGACATCGGTTTGAGGTAAAACCACCGCCATCTGAAATCTTATCGTCTTACCTTTCTAGGGATATATTATAAGCTCAATTTGGCCCATTAAATCCTTCCGTAGGTCGATTTGAATGGACAAAGGTCTAGACGAGGCAGATTCTGATCGGTTTTGGAGAGAGTCCGTTTTTGAGGGCTTCAAGGTTTCAAATGGCTCCAAATCTTCGGTGAGACTCTCTTGAATCTTAGTATTAGAGTTGGATGAGATTTGGTTGTAATTTTAGATGCATTAAGATGGGTTTCCATGTCTAATTTAAGATGGTTTTCTTGAGGCGAAACTGACCGCTTGCACACCGAAGGGAATCGGCCCGATTGGAAGGCCTAGAAGGATTTCCTTGCTTCGAAATTGTTGGTGAGCCTTCTAGACTTGTTGATTGATGTTTTAACAAGATGGTTTGGTAGAGAATTGAAGTTTAGGATTGATTTATGGGCTGATTAGTGTGATTAAGAACAGAACCGATTCTGCCCTAAGTTGTGACTATGCAAACCGAACCTCTTGAGGGATGAGGAAGGTGTTGCCTTGTTATAAATTCATCGTTAAGGCACCTTGGGACGTTAATTGATATGTTGACGAAGTGTTTACTCGATGGAATGGAGATTGGTAGAGTTTTATTGATGGAATCGTGAAATTTCTCTTAGGACCGTGCCATGCCTTGCTCTGGCTGTGAGTGGATTGAGCTTGGTGACTCAATTGGATTGGAATTGCTAGCTCAATTAAAGAGGTAAGTTATTCCTAAACCTTGATTAGGATGTTAAGTTACTAAAGGATGAAGTTTTGAATTGGAATGAAAGGTTTATGGTCTGATTTTGTGAGAGGCGCGAGGAAACCCAATTCTGTCATGTTTTGATGAACTGAACTTGAATGGTTTCATGGCATGAAAATTGTGAAATCGAGTCTTGAGATGACTTGTGAATGACCAAACTTGAGATTTGATCAAATTGAGCTGAATTATGCTTGTGTTTTACTGAGAATTTCATAATGAGAAATGTGTTTCGTCCAGTTGAGGGACGTTTGAAATGAATGCCTTGTTTTGGCGATGAATCTCTTGAGTTGTTCTTGAATAAAGAATTTTGAGGCGTGAACTGTTTTCTTTTAATGAATATTTGAGGCTATTTTATAATTGAATTCTTATGAATAAATGGTGTGTGGGATCGCCGAGGAAATTATATGTGAACTGGCGTATGGGATCGCCAATGGCGTGTGGGATCGCCGGGAAAAATTATAAGTGCACTGGCGTGTGGGATTGCCAAGGAATTATGAAATTTGGCCAACGATTGGGAGGGAGTTACTCCCATTTGACCTGACGAGGTCGTGCTGCTAGAGAGTCCCATACCGACACGATTCATCTCGATTGAAAATGGGCGTCGAGAGTCGTATGGTGACCGAATCATCTCTAGGTCCGGACGCGAGAGTCTCATATGGACCGACGGGTCATATGGAGATCGAATCATCTCGCAGCCCGAAATGGGCGGCCCTGGATGGGGCGGAAATGAAAAGATCTGATTTTCTGGAAAGGATCAAGAATGGATTTTTGAGAAACTAAGATGCCTCATGAATTGATATTTTCCTTGAGTTTTAAATCTGCCTCATGAGTTGAAAATGGCCCAGGAAGGGCATGAAAGAAAAAAGGCTATGATTTCTGGGAATTTCGATAATGGTACTTTGATGTACTTTAAAAGTTGCCTCATGTTTTGAGTGGCCTCGAGTGTGTATGTTTGATTGAAAACCCTGCCACTGTACGAAGTTCAGATTTTGCCATGATTTGTGACTGAGTCTAACTGATTTGAAAATACTGAAAGGACTAATTTTGATGGAATCATGCTTTTGCCATGCCAAAGTTTTTAATACCAAAATACCCACGTTTTTCAGAAGTGTCTGGAGGTACTGGCAGCCTAGTTTAGGGTTAGGTTTAACTTACTAAGATTATATATCTCACCCCGTCGTGGGACCAACATTTTCAGGTCTCAGACAAAGGAAACCCGAGATTGCTATGGATTGGCATTTGAGGAAGTCATTGGAGGCAATAGAGATTAATCTGATTAAAACCTTAGGGATTGAATATATTCTTTGGAGTTAGAATTGTACCTGACTTTGATATTAATGAGAAGAATACCCTTTTGTCTCAAGTCATCCTTTGCTGTTTTGTCGTATGGTGTTGTTTCACGTTTCTGCATGCATCTCATTTAGAAGCCTTGAGCTCGTTGTTGGCCGTTGGATCCTGGGTAATAACTTGATAAGAAGAACGGCTTGGTGGGATGTTCGCGTGCTCGCCGGGTTCGGGGCGTGACAGGTACCCTCTCATTCCTTTGAATAGTTCAACTGAGTTTTGTTGTTAATCCCTTGATCTCTCTATTTCGGCATACTACTCTGTGTCAAGCTTGGTATCCATCATTTGGTCAAGCGATGATTCAAAACCTTTCGTAAAAGGCCTTTTTGCTTCTTCCGGGATTTCCGATTGAACGGGATCATCCATACCTCCCCATCCGTCTAGTATGATATCCTCCATTATCTGATAGAAGCTAGGAGGAGCAGAATATTTCATTTTAAAGTTATACCCTCTGGAATCTTCACCCAAGTTATCTATGATCTCTCCCATTTCAAGTGCGTTAGCCATGAATATGTGATCTGCTAAGCTTCATCTCTTAGCTTCCAGTTCATCCTTTTCGAGTTCTTCTTCTGGTTGGACGATCGGTCCAAGATCGCCTACCAGACTCTTGTGTGGGATAGTCCACACGTGTCTCTGCTCAGTTTTGATCACAAATTGACTTCCTTGCAAGATTAGAGAGGTCTCGACTCCTTTGAATCTTTCATCGGTAATGTTTGATATTATCCCCAAGCTCATCATCTTAGTGATACACAATTTCTTCATGTCAGCATAGATTTCTCCTTCTTTCGGATACAGTGAAGCGATTGCCAGAATGTTGGTTAGCTTAGGTATGTCCACCTTCAGCTCAAGGTGGTCCTCATCCTTCTGGTTTAGAATAGTCCCCAGTGGAGTCGCCAGTCTGTCGCGACCCTCACTCGGAGCGCCCGCCGGAGGCTGTCGGAGGGGGCTAATGGGCCGCCCCGGTCTAAGCCTGATCGGACACGGGCCTCTCCCAAGGTCCATTACCCAAATCGCAACGGCTGGATATACGTGGTCGACCTTCGATGCAGTCTGGTGACATGTGATATGTGTACATGCCAAGGAGTTGCCACCAATCGTTTCGTGGAGGGTACGATCGGAAACCCTATCGAATAGTTGGGAGCGGTCTATTCGATTCTGCGAAAACCAGAGAAGTGGGATCGGGGACTTTGTTACGCCAATTGCTAGAGTTGACGCCCTTTCATCACCTAAGTTGGATGGTTTATCTAGTCTTAAGATTTCATGCAAACGAGCGGAGCACGGATCCTAAATCTAGGATTTCATGCATGTTGGAGTAGCTACCCTATCACTCACAATCAATGAAAATAAATGCGCAAATCAATGATCCAATATATGCGGATAAAACACATGAAAGCAGCATGTCATCCCTAATAAGGCCCTATTAGCCTATAGAGGTATCAATCAAGGGTTAGGAGTGATTTTGACATGATTTGCCCATGAGGGGCAAAATCGTAATTTTGAGAAATTTAGAGACAATTTGCCTCAGAAGTACAAAATAGTCCTTTTAGATGAAATATGCAGTCGAAAAATGGTGAAAATAGGATTGGTGATCAAATCCTTCCATTTCCCATTTTTTAGGAATTTCCAGAATTTTTCTGGAATTTAAAAGTGATTTTACCCTTAGAGGGGTAAAATCGTCATTTTGAGAAAATGGACGAGACTGGAAAATCCAAGCCCAAGAATTGATCGCCTAACCGACCTTAATTCTTACCTTGGCATTATCGACTTTATCTCACTTACACAACAGAGGCGACTGTCGCGACCCGTCCGAAAGCGGACGCGGCTAATGGATTACCGATTGCGGGTCTTGGATCGGCGCGGGCCCTCCCAGGCCCATACCAAATCGCGGCGGGAGTATTTTTCAGAATGATTCGACGATAAGAGTCGATCGCTTTCGACCTTAGTGTGGTCGTGGTGGCATGTGCAACTTGTGCATGCATTTGGAGTCGCCACCGGTCTTTCTTGGAGGGTAGACCGGAAACCTTACTGATCGATTGGGAGAGATCGATCAGTTCTACGGAACCAGAGATTTTGGGTTCGGGGACTTGGTTACGTTGGTGTCGTTACCAACGCCCTTTCGGTACCTAACGCGAGTGATTTTCCTAACTAGGATTTCATGCAGGCGCAATTTTGGGTGAGGTAAGTCTGACTTTGCACATTAACCAGTTTAACATGCTCACGTAATCATAATAAATAAATAGATGTCAATCACATAAACATCTATCCTACGTGGTGATCATGGAATTATGATTTAATGGGTCTCGAGCCAATGAGACCACATTTAATCATTTTAATATTTTAATAACGGAGAGCCGCTCTTCGCTTCTTCTTGGTTTCTTGAACTCTTCAAGAATTGGGCCCCAAAGAGCTCGCCGACTTAAAAGGCTCCTCCACGTAATCCCCGTAGCATTTACATCAACAATTGACTATGCTAAAAATAAAGATTACATGAAAAATAAAAGGAGTACGCAGCCTCCATTTAATAATTACAACCCCAAATATATAAATAATCATCATACATTCATATATACATCAATCACATTGATTAGGGATTTTTCCATGATCACCACCCTTTCACGTAAGTAATAAATTCACAATTTAAAACTTAGGAAGGCACAATAAAAATTCTACGTTGAATCATATTCAGAATTTTTACGTAAAATAAGATAGCCATAAATTTTCGATTCAAAATTGATTTAGTCTCAATTTTTGCTACGTTGATTAATTTATCATATAAAATAATCAATCTCCATTAGCCATGTAAGACGAACAATTCGTTAATACATATTGGCCATAGTATTGCAAAAATTGCAAAAAATCAATTAAATGCACGAAAACACCAAAGGATTGGCTCTGATACCACTGTTGGGATCCACGTAACACGTAGCGGAAATAAATAACAACCCATACATGTATCTCCAGAGGCGTACTTCGTGCATTTCAATCGAAAAAAATCACAAAGTCTCAAAGGGAGTAAATAGATTACCTCTCGTAGCGTGCTTGAACGGAGGTGTCGGTTCGATGTTCTTCGATCTCAGCCTCCACAAGTGTTAGGCATCTAGTTCGGACGCACCACCAATTGACGAACGGGGAGACGACTAATAACTCCACAACAATTGTGCTAGCAATATGCGGAATCAATATTCCGAACTTAGTATATTTTGCTCGCTCAAGATTATGAGAATATAGAGAGTGTTTGTGTTCTTCTCTCTAAGCTCTCAAAAATTTGCACACTCTACAAAATGTCTCTCCCCTCCAACCTCAAAACTCTTGCCATCCTTTTATAGCCAAAAATACCTTCCAATAAATTGTATTTAAAAATAGCACTAACAATTATAAATTCTATCTAAAAATAGCACTCACAAATAAATGACATTTAAAAATAGCACTAACAATAGCACTCACAATTTATAATACAAAAATGCTATTTAAAAATAGCACTAACAATAGCACTCACAATTTATAATACAAAAATTCTATTTAAAAATAGCACTAACAATTATAAATTCTATCTAATAATAGCACTAATAAATGACATTTAAAAATAGCACTAACAATAGCACTCACAATTTATAATACAAAAATGCTATTTAAAAATAGCACTAACAATAGCACTCACAATTTATAATACAAAAATTCTATTTAAAAATAGCACTAACAATTATAAATTCTATCTAATAATAGCACTCACAATTTATGATAAATAAATGCCATTTAAAAATAGCACTAACAATAGCACTCACAATTTATGATAAATAAATGTCATTTAAAAATAGCACTAACAATAGCACTCACAATTTATAATACAAAAAATGCTATTTAAAAATAGCACTCACAATACAAAAA
Organism: Rhodomyrtus psidioides; assembly: GCA_021437785.1. NCBI lineage: Eukaryota > Viridiplantae > Streptophyta > Magnoliopsida > Myrtales > Myrtaceae > Rhodomyrtus > Rhodomyrtus psidioides. Next base: position 3,016,891 of record JAILYB010000058.1, on the reverse strand, counting down.
TGCTAAAAAAGGCACTAACAAAGGTGTTAAAAATAATAACCATTATTATTATTACAAGAGTTAAAGAGGTTACCAAACAATACAAATATGCATAACGTATAAATACGTATGATGTATAAATACGTAGAGCATACGTATACATCCGTGAAACCGGGGACTAATTGAAAGAAAAATGTGCAATTAAGCCCTTTTGGTAAAAATTGATTAAATTGGAGGGCAAATTGACCTAATTGCACTTCAAGACTTTAGAATCCAATGTCATAGCTTATAAAAAGTGAGAATTGAAAACTAAAAGACTCGAAAATGATTTTTTTTTAGGTTCGGTTCGGGTTTATGTTTGTGAAGGAACATAGTGACCCGAGCCGAATTTTTGAGATTTAAAGTGACACACTTGAAGAGGAAATTAAAACAAAATTATCGAATATTTTTGGGTATTTTTCTGACCACGAATGGTATTTTTCTGATTTTTTGGGTATTTTTATAATTAAATAAACTCGAAAAATATTAAAAATACCGAAAAATATTTTTTGTTCAAAATTGGTTCCTAAGGTTAAACCAAGGCTTCCAAAGTTGATTTTGTGATTTTATGACCTTTTTTGATATTTTTAATTAATTTTAAAGAATAAAAATCACAATAATAAATGGTAAAAAAAATCAGGTGTCAACAGCTGCCCCTCTTTGAAAGGAATCTCGTTAGAGGTTTCTCTCAAAGATAAGGTGGCACCTGATTCCTAACCGACTCAACTGGGAAAATAAGAGAAGAAATGTTATGACATCGGATCCTTAAGCCTATTGATAAAAGCTCAAATCAATCTCCGGTTTGCTCTAACAATTTGAACACGGGCCGGAGTGAGAGAGGCTTACCTGAAGCTCACCTGTCGGATGCTGCCGGTTGCGACGACTTTCAAGAAGATGCCTAGGACTCGTCATTCAGAATATCCCAGGGAGATTAAGCTCTGACCTGTATGGTAGGTCATACCATGATGGGATTCCTAACTTGTAGGAACCTAAGGAAGGCGCATCCCACGCTTTGGGATTTGCCAAGAATTTTGATCCGTATGGTGGATCAGACCTTTGTGTTGATCCTTACTGCGATATTTATCAATGAGTGGACCCTTATGCGGTTTCTACCATATGTGACCCTTCAGGCGGTTTCTACCATTAATGTGATCCCTCAGGCGGTTTCTACCTTGGTTTGACCATTCAGGCGGTTTCTACCTTGAGTTGACCCTTCAGGCGGTTTCTACCTTTGATTTGACCCTTCAGGCGGTTTCTACCTTGTGTTGACCCTTCAGGCGGTATCTACCATGTGTTGACCCTTCAGGCGGTATCTACCTTGTGTTGACCCTTCAAGCGGTATCTACCTTTGATTTTGACCATTCAGGCGGTATCTACCTTTGATTTGACCCTTCAGGCGGTATCTACCATGAGTTGACCCTTCAGGCGGTTTCTACCTTGTGTTGACCCTTCAGGCGGTATCTACCATGTTTGAAAAGGGGTCTCATGACGAGGGTTCTCCACGTCCGATGAGACTGTTTGATATTTTGAAAATGGGTCCTGGGACGAGGGTTCTCCACGTCTGATAGGACTTTTTCTTTTAAAAGGATTTTTCTTCCCCTTTTTTTGAGACCCCGAAGTTTGTCGGGATTCAGTTTTTTGAAGCAGTGAAAGATTTTATTTTGACAAAACTTCACTTGAGTCTGTTGAGGCGACATTCTGGGAGTTGGGTTCTCCAAGTATCCTGCATAAGTTTGAGCCTGAAAGATTTTTCTTCACCAAGAAAACGTTAGTAATCTTTGGGAAGACCACGGCTGTCCATTTTGACAAAACCGTATGATTTAAGTTTTAATCATGAAATGTGCATTTTGATGCTGGGGGTTATCCAAAGCATTCTTGCAACATGCAAATGTGATCACAAATCCCTTGCACGGAAAATCTGGATCAACAGTTTGAAAATTCCAAAAAGAGTTTGTTCAAAACATCAATTGTAATATTTCTCGACAATGAGGTCTTCTCACCTGTTTTGCGATCGTGTTTTTTTATAGGGGATACACTCGATTCCCTACTAACCCGTGCCTAGGTTTTAGGCTCATTCGCAGCGCATACATTTTGATCGGTCGGGAGGTCTTCCACGGGACCGTAATGTTGGGCTTGGATATTGGTCTTCAAGGGGGACTCACTTTTGAGTCAAGGTCATTGAATGAAAGTTTTCACCATCTGCTCCGGGTTTACAAGTCAAGAACCCTGCAAAATGAGAAAGAAATAGTCTTGCTCGTACTTCTTCGAGCTGAGCTGTATGTTAACCCAAGTGTCTTAGTCAGAGAAGACTGTTTCAGGGTTATGATGTTGGTAGGATTGGGGACCGAAAAAGGCTTGTTTTTGGCCCAGAATTCATGACGAGTTTGACATTGGTGATCATTGCTGATTTACCTCATGTCTTTTCCTTTCTGCATCTTTAGTTTTTGAGGTGTACAACCGATTTTGAGGTGTGCACCAGCTCTTTAGAGAGCGCCCCTTGTTGCATTCAGAGACCGACTCTCTCCATGTCTTTGTTCTGTGCTTGGCAGCATTTGGGGAGCAGCTTTTTTTATTTGACTCTCTCCATGGCACTTGGATTACCATATAAACAACACACAAAGATTAATGTTAGTCCGAGCAAGAAAATTTCTAACCATTTTCTCCTGATGCTGCTGGACTCACCTCCATTTTGCCCCGATGTGGGGTGGTTCTTGACAGGGTTAAGAATGAAAACCGCCGTTCAAAGGGGTTATCAACGGTCACCTGTAGTGTTTGGGGGATATGAAACGAATGCCTCCGTCGTCCCAACCCATGTAATCGCTGCGAATGGTCCCTACTTCCGTAGGTCCAGATTCTGCTGTCTTATCCGCTCCATTTCTCTCTTAAGTGTGTATAGGACGTGTTTGGACTAGGCTTTGCCTCTCGTCTTTTGAGAAAACGTCCTTTTGAAAGTTTTGAACAACTTTTGATTGGAAAAATCTCTTTCGTTTTCTCCAAAAATTTTACCCGTCAATGGGATTTTATGATGCCCAATGCATGTTCAGATAACCTCATGTTTCAAAACATGAATGCCAATGAAGTTAGAATCCTATGTCTTTTCTAGACATCAGATTCTAAAAGCTTTTCTTTTCTTCTCTATTTTTTATTCAACATTTTCAATGGATTGGGGAAAGGGATACTTACCTGTCCCCCGCGGCTGGAGATCCCTGAAAATGCGGAAGAAACATGTTATTGTTCGTTCATGAATTTTTCAAAAAATTAGAACGATACATCTTACCCTCGGTCGTGTGCCCCTGCGAGTGCACACAGGTTGTCAAAATTTGTCCTCCTTGATGGTGAGTCCCTATCAAGGATAAATAGCAAGTGTTAACTCATATTCCCAAATTGAAGACAAATTGGGACAATACAACTTTACTCTTGGTTCTCATCCCGTTCTGACGTCGCGTATTGATATGAACCACGTCTATCAAATCCGCTTATCCATGCTTGGAATATTTGCAATATCAATGGTTCAGCTGCCCCCGGTTGGGCAACGTCTGTTTTGTTATTTGAACAGATGGCTCCTTGGGTGATTTATCCACGTTTAACACCTGAGAAGGGAAAGAAATGAGACATTACTTTGGTATTCGGTTGAAGATCGTTTAGGAACGATACATCGTTTTACCAAATGGGAGGCTTCGTGACCAAACGTATTTCGTGCTGAATGGGGGTAGATCCCATTATGCTCCGCGGGTGATAGTCATCGTTCATGGAATTTGCTCCACGGATTAAGTGATTAATCCATGGCCCTTGGCTCGAAGACGTTCAAAGGGTAATGTTGACACTCAGAGCGGTTAGTTTTCAGCGTTAATTACAATGTTCCCGCGGGAACTTTACAACGAAATCCGTAACACATTCATTCGATGTATTCACCTCTCACTCTCCTGAGCCTTCTAATGATTTAGCACACGAGCTTCGAACCAGATGTCCGGTCGCCGGTACCGGTCACGACTGCGAAGATGCACTTGTTCCAAAATGCTTGACCCATAGGCTGAGTTGCTCATTCAGGAGATCGTCCGACCGCTCGAGTCGTCCAAGTTGAGCATCCTTAATTGCTGGTGACGGACTTCTCCCATTTTCGGCATGAACAACCTGGTTTCTCGGTTTATGCGTGATCCACACGCCGAGTTGCTCACTGAGGGACTCGCTTGAAATTTCAAGCCATTGACGCCCAAGTCGGGCATCCTCAACCGTTGGCGATGGGTTCCTCACACTACTTTCGACATGAACAACCTCACTTCTCGAGTTGGTATTTTCATCGTTGTCCAGTAGGTTTGTACCCGATGCTGGATTCGCCGTAGGAATAACACTAACGATCGGTTGGTGCTCAAATTGGGGAGTCCATACCTGCTGAAATTGTTGTACATACTCTTGGGGAGTACCAGGGTAACTCAGGGGGGAATTCAGCCGATCGAACCAAGAATAGATGTTTTCAAGGAGATCGCCTGAACCATCGAGCGACTGACACTCAGGTTGAGTATTGTCGACTACTGGAGAAGGAATCTTTTTGCCATTTTCGTCATGGACCACCTGATTCTTCGAGCCGGAATCTCCGTAATCGTCTCGCAAGATTGTATGTGCATCTCCTGCCAGTGTTAGATCCGCTGTAGGACTAGTATTAACGGCCAGTCGGTGCTCAGACTGGGGAGTCCCGATTTGCTGAAATTGCGGTACATACTCCTGAGGAGTACTGGGATAACCCATGGGAGTACTCTGATTGATGCCTGAACAATCGACCGTGTAATTGTCAGTCCCATCGGTGTTAAGAGGTGATTGGATGCTTCCTGCTTCATGAGGATTGCGATCACAGCCATGCTCATCGTTTAAACTTGAACTGCCTCTCTCTTGGTCTAGCGCCACTCGTCCATCTCTCAGTAGTCTTTTGTAGCACCAAAGGTGGTTCCTGACTTTATTTCTATCCAATTCCGGCATGTTCATGATCTTGAGTATGCGCGATGGGCGAGCCAAACTGATCCCTAACTGTTGAACTGCATCAACAAATTTGCTATGAAGCTCCGAGGTCCAATAAAACCTTGTTTTCTTGCTAGCCGAAGTAGGGTTGGCAACTCGGCGGCTACTCTTCGTGGAATCTGGTCGTGTTGAACCGCCTCTATCTTGGTCTAGCGACGCTCGTCCATCTCTCAGTAGTTTCTTGTAGCGCCAAAGGTGATTCTTGACCATATTTTTAGTCAGTCCCGGCACGTTCATGATTTCGAGTATGCGCAATGGGCAAGCAAAACTGATCCCCAACTGTTGAACTGCATCAACAAATTTGCTATGAAACTCCGGGGTCCAACGAAATCTTATTTTCTTGCTAGCCGAAGTGGTGTCAGCAACTTGGCGGTTACTCTTCTCGGAATCTGGTCGTGTTGGAGGTTGCTCTGGAGGGGATTTAGTGGTCTCAGATCGGCTGGTCATGATGGTGAGTTCATCATCGAGCGGACCCGACTTGTCATGACGCATGTTCCCTTCCACAATGGGCGTCGACTTTGACCTTATAGCACTAGTTTCCTCTTGTAGATCCTCGGCGGTACCCGCCTGTTCCGAAAGATGTTGCGAAGGGCATTGCAACAAATGAGCATTATAAACCCCCAGATCTGGCTCTTCAGTGAATACTCCGTCCGTGGGAACAGGGTTACCGCACTCCAGGCAAATAGCGATGCTTAGAGCTTTTTTGTACTGAGTGTTTTTTATTCGAAGCTTTTCATTTTCCTCCCTTACAACCGCTAACTCGTGCCGATCGCGTTGCTGCTTCAGCCGGGTTCGTTTGTTTTCAAACCAGCACTTGACCTTCCGAGGCTCCCACCCTATCTCCTGGCCCATTTTGATTTTCTGTTCCATGTCCGGATAGGGGTATTCCCTGAAAAACAATTCGAGTTTATGGACTTGACCTGAAGTGTTGCGTTTGAGATATTCCCCTTTCTGACGCTGATAACCGTCGCGGGTACTGTTCTCGTTAACCAAGCCGCGGGTTTCATCATTAGAAGGATCGGTCTCCATGGCCCTCGTGTCAGGTTCGGTCCTGAGATCTTCAAACTCTTCCAGCAGCTCAAGCTCGGAGACCTCCAAGTCTGGCGCTTCCAGTAAATGACAGAATCCCTTGAACATTTTGACCGGGATATCACTGTTTGATTTTCCGTTAACTCAGCTTTCTTTGTTCCTCCTTGGATCTTCACTTTCTCTGCAAATTCTGAGAGGTTAAAGGAGCCGGATCACCGTTCTTCGATCAAAGGTGATGGCTACCCGACGAGCGCTCTTCTCAATGTTTCGAGATTCCCACTTCGTCCTTTTGTGATGGCTACTTGACGAGCGTTTTTCTCAAGGCTTCGTAATTCCCACTTTGTCCTTTTTTGCTCTTTTCTACGTGAACGGAGCCTGAAGATCTCTTGCGTTGATTTCGCTTTGTCGAGCACTACGCTTGTCCCCCTGGCCCAGTCTCTAGAGTAACAAGCCTGCCCACCTTTCGGCGCCATTATGTTTCGTAAAACCCGAGATCACAGGACGGTGGTGGATTCGTGACTCATCGGGGATGCATTAACGAAACCCGCTTGGCTCTACTGCACATAAAATATTATTACCACTTCTCCCTGTACTCGAGCATTTATAAGGTGATAGATTGATGTCAAGAAGATTAACACTTTAGCCTTATCAGACTCAGCCTCTCAAACACTCTTCACATTCTCACTCTCTTCTCCGTCATTCCATCGCATATGGATTCCTCCTCTATGCCTGTTGCGTTACTTGAAGCTTCGACCCAATGGGAGAGATTTTACCACCTCTTGGGTAGGGGTTATGGCTACATAAACAATCATCCTGAAGCTGAGGTTGAAGTTCGTACTCTGATTCCGGCCCTGGATACTGCGTGTATTGAAGGTACGAAACTGCAAAGGGAGTTTGTGATCTTTCCAACTCTCTTTAACAATTTCATGCAGGCTTACGAAGTTGCTAGCCGGGAGGTCACTTTGGCTGGTATCGTGCGAGCCCGTTATCAGGACCGAACTGAGTCCCTGATGTTGGCCATGCTGACGGCCGATAACCATAAAAGGGCTGTTGAATACGCCCACGCCCAGGTTTCGATGCTGGTCCGTGAGAGGGACAACTTGGTGGAGCGTCTGGCTCTTTTTGACACCGCCTTTGAGCAAGACCAGCACAACTTCGTGCTGAGGTTCCAGTGTGCCTGGTTGGAGGAAAGGCTTGAAGACCTGAGCATGGATATAGCTCGCGGGAGGGTGCTGGCTCATGACTTAGAGCTTGAGTTCGAGTACTATGACACCAAGGTGAACGAACTTAAGGAGAAATGTCGTCTCCTTTTCTTCAAGCTTGTAGACCTCGATTCCCGGAGTGTGGGTTGTAAGCAAGGCATGGATAGCATGGAGAGTCAGTTAAGCTTTTTTGTGATGCTTGTCAGAACTCATTTTGGGTTTACTGCTCCCCCTCAGTGATCCACTTGTAAACTTTCCTGCTGAATGAAATAAATGCGAGTTTGTTTATATATGCTCTTTCATTCTGCATTGTTGACTAGCCAAGAAAGGTTTTTGCTTTCGGATCTACGCGACTCCTTTTTCGCCTGTGTCAACAGATTGACTACGCATCATTCTCACAGCTCGACGCTTTATATTTGATTGACCTGAATGCCTCGTGAGAAATAGATTTTTTTTTTTTTTTTGGTAAGGTAAATTTGTATATACTTTTCAAGATGCTAGGTACAGAGAAATAGATTTGTAGTTGCTCGAAACTTAAAGATTGCCCCTGATTTTGCAGTCATTGCGTTTGGGGCCGCTAGTAATCTTTCACTTTCGAGCTCGATCACATTCTGCTAGTAACTCATGCTATCAATTCTGCCTTCACGCGTCGGGGCTGATTTTACCTTGAACTTAATAACAAGGAATTACCGTATACACACGAGATGACGTTTGCGAAAAACATTATGCAGAATCAACTCTAGCTATTGAAGAAACAAACGCATGCACCGATGAGAACTTTACAATAGGAGATACATCCTTCTCGCGTACATCCTCTTCTTTCTTGGGGCATGTCCAATGACTAACCAGTCTGGCCTCAGCTTAGGTGTGCCATTACCAAGTGCAGATCATGGTTGCCAACCTTTAATAGCTTCCAACTGATCGAACCAGGTATCAAGTCCTTCATCGAAGAAATCACCCGACCCCTCGAACGATTGATGTGTAGGTTGAGCTGCATCGCCCGACGGGTTCTTCGAACTGGAACCTCCATCTTTGTCTGGGATTATAAGAGGAGATTTGATCGATTGACTACCACAAGCATCTCCCACTTGGGGATTAGGGAAATAAGAGTGCTCCAAGCTTTCTCCCATTAGATCATCTGAAGCCATATGCTCTGATTGGGCAAACCCTTGAGCACTGGGCGTGGTGGGCTGATCTGCGACAGGATGAACACTGACTAGCTGCTGCTCGGACGGAGGAGTGCTTACTCGTTGCACTTGTGATGCGTGTTCTTGAGGAATATTGAAATGACTCGCGAGGATATCCTGATCAAATCCCCAATAGTCGTCCAGATTCGACCGGGCCTCATTTGTCATAAGGGTGCTGGGTTCGCAGCCGAGTCTATTGCTCGGATTCAGTTCTGCATAACGCTGTCCTAACGCCCTTCTGTAGCAACCAAGGTGATTCGCGACTAATTGCTTGGTAAGTCCCGGTACGTTCATGACCCTAAGTATGCTTGTCGGACCTATGAAGTCGAGTCCTATCTGTCGAACTGCGTCCAAGAACTTGAGATGAAGCTCCGGGGGCCAAGTGAATTTCTTCTTCTCGTCGTCCAGAGTGGCGTAGATAGCCTGCCGACTAACCTCTAACTCCTCTTGAACCGTATCTGATCTTACCGGAAGCTGTTGTGGAGGAGATTCATGGGCTTCGATGAGGTGACTCCGATCATAACGACACGTATCTTCTTCCTCCGAAGACACTGGTATAATTTCTGTAGGATCGATCTGCTCATGCGCGCCATTAGCAGGATCTGATTGTACCGGAGATGGCTCAAGGGAGCAGGGGGATAAATGAGCACCTTCCATCTTCGTAGAAGGCTTACTGGGGAACAATTTACTGAGGGTGGTAGGGCCACCGCAGTCAGGGCAGGTAATAGTACTGAGAATTTTCTCATACCACATGTTTTCCATTTGAAGGTTTTGGTTCTGCTCTTTTAGGGCCGTGATCTCCTTACGCCTGTGTTGGACACCTAGTCTGAAACGTCTATTCTGAAACCAAAAATGGATTCTCATAGGATTCATTCCCAGCTTCTGGCCCAATTCAATCTTTTGTTCCTCGTTTGGGCAAGGGCATTCATCGAAGAAAGCTTCAAGCTCCTGGATTTCTTTCCGAGCGTAGCGCTGGCGACTTTTTCTTTTCCGGGGTTGAGCGTCGTGGCCACTGCCGTCGTCACCACTGCGATCTTGATGTTCGTCACCGGCGATGTTGAGTTCCATGGCTTCGATGTCGAATCTGATTCTAGAGAATTTGAGGTCTTTCAACGAACTCGTCACTCGGGGTTCTCTGTTCTCTTTTGTATACTCGCTCTTTCGATTTGTTGCCTCCTTTTCCTCGAAAGCTAGGTCTGTTCAGCGTTCTGTTTTTGAAACGACGGAACTGTTTACCTCCTGCTCAGCTTTCCGACACGAAGGGGTAACCAAATCCTTCCGCGGCTTCTTCGATAGTAGCGCTCGCCTTTCACTTTTCCTCGATAGTCATGCCTGTTCAGCACTGTCTTCTCTTTTTAAGTGGCAGAGCTGTTCACTCGCCGCCCAGCTTTATGCGTGATGGAACAACACAATCCTTTCGCGGCTTCTTCGATAGTTGCGCTCGCCTTTCACTTTTCCTCAATAGTCATGCCTGTTCAGCACTGTCTTCTCTTTTTAAGTGGCAGAGCTGTTCACTCGCCGCCCAGCTTCATGCGTGATGGAACAACACAATCCTTTCGCGGCTTCTTCGATAGTTGCGCTCGCCTCCCTCCCAGCTTTAATAATGGCGAGACCGAATTTGTCAGGCCTGAAATTGCGGATCAGGACATGTCTGATGATTCACGGGAGGAGCAGCCCTCGCTTTACATTAATTAACCCGGCTCCACAAGCATTATTGCTGCAACTTTTCTCCACTCTCGAGACGCTATAAAATGCGGAGTTGGTGTTTGGGAGATTAACGCTCTCATATAATTTGCTTCCATCCTCTAATCGCTCCACTACACACATCTCCGCCGAAAATGGCTTCTTCCCAAGTTCACACTTTCTCAGCCGAAGCTTTGACTCGATGGAAAGAGTTCTATAACCTCTTGGGTCGAGGCTACGCTCACATAGCCGATCATCCCGAAACCGAGGATGAGATCAGAGTCATGTTCGGGGACCTGGACATCACCTCCCTCGAGGGTACCGCGTTGGGGAGGGAATACAATATTTTTCCAACGCTCTTTACGAACTCCTTGGAGGTCTACCGCGCTGCTCATCGGGGAGTTACCGTGGCTCGTGTCTTGCGAGCCCGTTATGAGGATCAGTCCGACCGCCTAGCGTTGGCTGACTACCTGGCCGATAGTCACAAAAAGGCTGTTGAGTTCGCCAAAGAGCGGGTTTCGACATTGCTACGCGAGAGGAGGAATCTGGTGGAGGACTTAGCTCTATCTCTGGCTACCTATGAGCGCGATCGACGTAATGCCCTGCTAAGGAATCGGAGCGAGTGGCTGGAAGAAAGGCTCAACGGCATAAACGAGGATATAACTCGTGAGAATGGACTTGTTCGGGACTTGGAAGCAGTCGCCGAAGATCACGAGACTCAGGTTGTTGCAGTCAATGATGAACGCAAACGCCTCCACCTCAGGCTTGCGGACCATGATACGCGGAGTGGTGCGTATAAACAAAGCATCCATAACCTGGAGGGCCAGCTGGGCTCCTTTGTGTCGTTGATTAGGGCTCACTTCTGCTTTACTTTTCCACCCCAATGAATTGTATGATCTGGTTTGGGCAAGAATGAATGAAAGCCCCTGTGTTTGTTTTAGCTTTTATATGATCCATTTCTTCGAGCATCCGGACATCTTAGACTTGGATGAGCCGATCCATAATAAGTCGAGTAGATGTGTTCTGATTTTCTAACTCACTCATGGTCAGATGAAAGAATAGCCTCAGACTTATCCAAGAAAAGATTTCTTTATGCTACTTGTTTTTCACCTGCAAATGAAAAGACCGAGTCAAAAGGAATAATCTGAAAAAGAAAGCATAGACCCCTTTCAATCTTATGCTTGCTCGTAATTAATAATGACAAGAACTTTTACAAGGGTTTTAATCTTGTGCGAAAAGTTTTTATCAATATTCCTCGAAAGAAAGCATACTATTGAAAGGAATGTAATTCACGATAATTGCTTTTGACCAATATTCAGAAGAGCGAATTAGTCAAAAATGCAAGGCATAACGACGTGTTTTTAAATTTAATTGAAGATACGGCATCCAAATCAAGGCCGTTTTGTTAAGAACGAGAGCAATTTGGACATCTATCTCGTCATTAAATTCGAAATAACGTCAATACTCTTGATCAATTATCGTGGATTACTTAGTGACGTATGACATGCATGGACCAATTCAAGTGTATAATTCCTTCTAGCGAAATTGGGGTTGGATTACCCTGTACGACCAAAAAGGTCGTGTAAGATTTTCAACTTTAGTTTCCTCTAAAGGAATTATAAACTTGACTTGGGAGTATTCGGATGATTAGAGAAAATGCCACTATCACATTCCCATGACCCGTCAAAAGAAATACAACCGAGTTCCATCTGAATGTATACACCAATAGATCCCTAATACAATCACTCTAAGGGGTGAGATAGAGAAAGCCTCGATAAAAATAAACCCTATACAAGAGGACTAGTAATGGAAAATGAAACCAAGGAATGTGATCCTAACGTTTAAGGATGCCCCAAGTTCGATCTGTGACTTCCGGATCACTTGCCCCAACTCGTCATCTTCATTGGACGATATCTCAATAATGTCCATAGTAGGCTCCTTTGTTGCTCACTCGGTGTTCGCCATGGGATATCATCCTCCTCGTCTTCTATCAAGGACGTTTGGGAAAAACACATGCATCTATCCTTGAAATGGCATTTAATCTAATCACCAGAATGCAATGAATGAAATGCCTATATTTATATGAACTGTAATAGTTTTGAGGGATAGAGAGTCTTACCAACCCAACTCGTCGACTTATGTGCGATTTTAGGTGTACCAACCGCCCAAAGACATGCGCATGAGACAAGTGATGGTGAACTTCTAAAAATCAGAGGGTTTGGCACCTAAGGTTAAGGTTCCCACCTCGAGTTCTAGAAAGAGCCGATTCCATTGCACAACTATCGTTGCATTTGGACTCAATCCATAGTTCGAAGCGAGCGGAATTGAGAAGTGGATTACCCCGTGTTTTTCCTCACGGAGATTCCATTTTCAATTCCTTCTATTGTGTTCCTAAAGGCGGCGCCTGGGGTTTTAGGCGCGGTTGTGTGTGTCCATGTGTCGTGATCATCACAATGCAAGTCATGCACAACAATTTATCAATCAGCACTTCAAATCATCCACACAACATACATTCCTACGCCACACCTGCGTAAAATAAAGTTAATCACAGACTACACCCCTTATTACTCCAATCTGCAAAAACATATAACACCTATCGTGAGCGGACGCGGCTAATGGATTACCGATTGCGGGTCTTGGATCGGCGCGGGCCCTCCCAGGCCCATACCAAATCGCGGCGGGAGTATTTTTCAGAATGATTCGACGATAAGAGTCGATCGCTTTCGACCTTAGTGTGGTCGTGGTGGCATGTGCAACTTGTGCATGCATTTGGAGTCGCCACCGGTCTTTCTTGGAGGGTAGACCGGAAACCTTACTGATCGATTGGGAGAGATCGATCAGTTCTACGGAACCAGAGATTTTGGGTTCGGGGACTTGGTTACGCTGGTGTCGTTACCAACGCCCTTTCGGTACCTAACGCGAGTGATTTTCCTAACTAGGATTTCATGCAGGCGCAATTTTGGGTGAGGTAAGTCTGACTTTGCACATTAACCAGTTTAACATGCTCACGTAATCATAATAAATAAATAGATGTCAATCACATAAACATCTATCCTACGTGGTGATCATGGAATTATGATTTAATGGGTCTCGAGCCAATGAGACCACATTTAATCATTTTAATATTTTAATAACGGAGAGCCGCTCTTCGCTTCTTCTTGGTTTCTTGAACTCTTCAAGAATTGGGCCCCAAAGAGCTCGCCGACTTAAAAGGCTCCTCCACGTAATCCCCGTAGCATTTACATCAACAATTGACTATGCTAAAAATAAAGATTACATGAAAAATAAAAGGAGTACGCAGCCTCCATTTAATAATTACAACCCCAAATATATAAATAATCATCATACATTCATATATACATCAATCACATTGATTAGGGATTTTTCCATGATCACCACCCTTTTCACGTAAGTAATAAATTCACAATTTAAAACTTAGGAAGGCACAATAAAAATTCTACGTTGAATCATATTCAGAATTTTTACGTAAAATAAGATAGCCATAAATTTTCGATTCAAAATTGATTTAGTCTCAATTTTTGCTACGTTGATTAATTTATCATATAAAATAATCAATCTCCATTAGCCATGTAAGACGAACAATTCGTTAATACATATTGGCCATAGTATTGCAAAAATTGCAAAAAATCAATTAAATGCACGAAAACACCTAAGGATTGGCTCTGATACCACTGTTGGGATCCACGTAACACGTAGCGGAAATAAATAACAACCCATACATGTATCTCCAGAGGCGTACTTCGTGCATTTCAATCGAAAAAAATCACAAAGTCTCAAAGGGAGTAAATAGATTACCTCTCGTAGCGTGCTTGAACGGAGGTGTCGGTTCGATGTTCTTCGATCTCAGCCTCCACAAGTGTTAGGCATCTAGTTCGGACGCACCACCAATTGACGAACGGGGAGACGACTAATAACTCCACAACAATTGTGCTAGCAATATGCGGAATCAATATTCCGAACTTAGTATATTTTGCTCGCTCAAGATTATGAGAATATAGAGAGTGTTTGTGTTCTTCTCTCTAAGCTCTCAAAAATTTGCACACTCTACAAAATGTCTCTCCCCTCCAACCTCAAAACTCTTGCCATCCTTTTATAGCCAAAAATACCTTCCAATAAATTGTATTTAAAAATAGCACTAACAATTATAAATTCTATCTAAAAATAGCACTCACAAATAAATGACATTTAAAAATAGCACTAACAATAGCACTCACAATTTATAATACAAAAATGCTATTTAAAAATAGCACTAACAATAGCACTCACAATTTATAATACAAAAATTCTATTTAAAAATAGCACTAACAATTATAAATTCTATCTAATAATAGCACTAATAAATGACATTTAAAAATAGCACTAACAATAGCACTCACAATTTATAATACAAAAATGCTATTTAAAAATAGCACTAACAATAGCACTCACAATTTATAATACAAAAATTCTATTTAAAAATAGCACTAACAATTATAAATTCTATCTAATAATAGCACTCACAATTTATGATAAATAAATGCCATTTAAAAATAGCACTAACAATAGCACTCACAATTTATGATAAATAAATGTCATTTAAAAATAGCACTAACAATAGCACTCACAATTTATAATACAAAAAATGCTATTTAAAAATAGCACTCACAATACAAAAATGCTAAAAAAGGCACTAACAAAGGTGTTAAAAATAATAACCATTATTATTATTACAAGAGTTAAAGAGGTTACCAAACAATACAAATATGCATAACGTATAAATACGTATGATGTATAAATACGTAGAGCATACGTATACATCCGTGAAACCGGGGACTAATTGAAAGAAAAATGTGCAATTAAGCCCTTTTGGTAAAAATTGATTAAATTGGAGGGCAAATTGACCTAATTGCACTTCAAGACTTTAGAATCCAATGTCATAGCTTATAAAAAGTGAGAATTGAAAACTAAAAGACTCGAAAATGATTTTTTTTTAGGTTCGGTTCGGGTTTATGTTTGTGAAGGAACATAGTGACCCGAGCCGAATTTTTGAGATTTAAAGTGACACACTTGAAGAGGAAATTAAAACAAAATTATCGAATATTTTTGGGTATTTTTCTGACCACGAATGGTATTTTTCTGATTTTTTGGGTATTTTTATAATTAAATAAACTCGAAAAATATTAAAAATACCAAAAAATATTTTTTGTTCAAAATTGGTTCCTAAGGTTAAACCAAGGCTTCCAAAGTTGATTTTGTGATTTTATGACCTTTTTTGATATTTTTAATTAATTTTAAAGAATAAAAATCACAATAATAAATGGTAAAAAAAATCAGGTGTCAACAGCGACTTACCCCTAAAGGGTAGTGTCGTCAATTCTTGAAAGAACGGATAAGAAACCCCAAAAATAGGGGGACCAGTTATCTATGGTCAATCCTTGATTTTCGGGGATTTCTGGAATATCTAAGATTTTCCTACAATTTTCCTATATTTTTTTTGGATTTTCTGTTATTTTATAGCATTTTTTTTGGATTTTCTATTATGTTTCTGATTTTTTTTTTAATTTTAAAAATATTTTCTGATTTTTTATTAAAAAAATATTTCGGACCGGGTTAACCCGACCCACTCGGGTCGGAACCCAGCCTAGACCCGGATCCGCGCGACCCACGAGTCAAAACGACACCGTATCTGCCTTTTTTTAATTTTCGGATTAATCGGACCTGATCCGACGGCCCTCATTAAACCGCGTGGCTAATCCACAACCATCGGATGATTTGATTGGAATCTACGGCCTAGATGAAACGGGGACTCAACCAGGACCGTCTAATCAACCTACTAAAACCTACGGTCAGGATTAGAACTCAAGACTTAATCTGGACCGTCTACCCATATTAACCTAAACGACGTCGCTTGCCCACTAACCTAAACGGCATTGTTTCGGTTTAATTTGATTTTTCGATTTAAAACATTTTCGAATAAACCTAATTACTAATCAGACGGTCACTAAAATTTAGGCTCGATTTATCTGAGCCGTCCGATCTACTTATTCGAATAACAACCCCCCAACGGCCGTGCTGACTGGATCGACACGTGGACCAATGACCGAATGCCACCTAGGACTTTGACCCGCTGACTACGCCACGTCAGCTTCGTCTTCAACCTCACGACTCCGATGGAACGAACGGCCGAGCTTCTCCGGCGATGATCTGACGGTGGGATCTTGATGAAATCGCGCGAAACCAACGCTAATCGACTCGCAATCGTCTCTAGTCTAACATACCTAAGAATCAGAACATCCTATTCATAGAATTGCGAGCATCATGCAGAATGCCGAGTACGGCCATGGGAGTTCAATCGCTCGATTTACATCAAATCATTGCAATTCAATCACAGGATAGCATCAATCAATGTTCAGAAGACTTGCCTCGTGCTCTGATTGAGCTCGCTCGGCCCAGATTTGGCTGGGCGACTTTCAACAGTGGTTGGCAATGGAGGCTAAATTCCAAGACTCGATTCGGGGTATTCGGCAAAAATCGATGCAAAATGAAGATGCGAAGGTGGTCAGTGATATCCAAGGAACGAAACGCACACATTAATTGCACGAAAAAGCGCAAAATGGATGAGTTGCCATTGATGCACAGTGAAGAACTCAGAACTGCGTCGCACCTATTTTTCGCGATTTCGCGTGGCATGGCCGGTGGCGATCGCTTCCTGGCGCTCCAGGCGAACTTCCGACGGTCTTCTTTGGCTTTGGTTTGGCCGGAGACGGCCCAACCAGCGCCTTGCAGTCGAGCTCGAGTTCTCGACAACGGGGGTCGGAGAACAAGCTCTCTCTCGCGTTCTCTCTCTCTCTCTCTCTCTCTCTCTCTCTCTCTCTCTCTCTCTCTCTCTCTCTCGATTCAGTTTCTCCTCCTCGAACTGAATCAACTTCCTCCCTTTTGCGAAGGCTTCCGTGGACTATATACCATTTTCAATTTTTAGTGCCAATTCTGAGGGGACCAACAGACTCGAAATGGCACGTGATTGCACGTGCCAATTGGTTTAAACGGAGACGGAGACGATGGGTGCTCCGTCCATGTCCATCTAGTTCTTTGGCAAGTCGTAATTCGTGCGAATTTGGCATGAATTTGTATTGAGTTTGGGAAGTGTTGACTTTCGCAAGTCTGCAGAATTAACCGGCCGATTACTCCTTTCTCCGGCGACTATTGGCCGCAATTCCAACGTTAATCGACGGGGAATGGTTTGAGGAACGAAACGCCCACTAGTGCATCTCCAATTGTAGTCAATTGGTTGATCAATTTCCTTGTTCAAATCCAACCTTGTACTGTTCATTTGCGCGAAGGCTTAATGAAGAAGATGCCACTGTAGCGGACCGGTTCGACCGGTCCGACCGGCGGTCTGACCGGTCTGAACCAGTTCCGACTTGAAATTCCCAAATTAAACCCAAATCGGTGGGGAATATTTGCAATTGGACTTCAGAATCGAATCTAGGGCATGAATTTTATTTAAAAATGTAATTTTGCCTAAAAGTTCATGTCAATTTTAACAAAAACCCCAAATTTTATTTAATTGCAAATCGGGGATTTGTGCAATTGAGGGTTCAAATGATCAAATTGGACCAAATTACCTATGCCAATCGATTCAAAATGATGAAAATCATTGGGCAGTGACTTTAATTTGCAATGATAGTCCCTAAATTGAAAGTAATTTCAATTTCGCCCAATTTCAAGGACTAAAATGCAATTAAGTATGCAATTTTGCCAAATTCATGCAATTGAGCCAATTGTGCGAACAATTGGGCTAAATTGAAATAAGGGACAACTAGATTGAATGTCAAGATCCTAAAAAATACCAAAATTGCAAATTAAAAGACTCAATTGACATTTTTTTTTATCAAATTCAATCATGTGTTACGAAGGAACACATAAAATTGAATCTGATTTTGGACTTTTTGTGAGCTAAAAAAGACAAGAGATTTAAAAGAAAAATATTGGCAATTTTTCCATATATTTTGTGACCTTGAATGCTATTTTTCTTGATTTTTTTAGTATTTTCCTAATTTCTCAAAATATTAAAAAAATGCAAAAAATATGAAAAATTATTTTTTTTTGGTCAAAAATGGTTCCTTAGGCTTGGCCAAGGCCACCAAAGTTGATTTTGCAATTTTTTTTTACTTTTAATGGATTTTTTTATGAATTTTCTAAGAGATGGCTAAAAAAGCTGATCCAAAATTAGGTGTCAACACCTAGGACCTTAAATTATTGAAGGATCAAGTTAGTTGTGGTTAGGATGAGTTTTGTGGGCTTTTCTTGTGAGATTTTAAGGAAACCCGAATCTGCATTTTATGTGCTAAGTGGAATATTGATGCATGACTATAAAAGTGGTGAAACCATGGTTGTGATGGTCTAGTGGGCGTACTCATGAATGAACCGAATGCCTATGTGTGTCATTGAGAAGACTAGAGCTTGTTTAAGCTTGATTGTAATGATGGAACACTTGGTTGTGCTCACATATATTCGGCAATGGAGTGATTGATAATACATTGCATGGAAATGATCTAATGGCCCTTATTTCTATTCTGGTCGTGAGCTAAAGTGTGTAATTAAAGGATTGAATGATATCACGACTTTAGGATTCGGCCTTGTGTGTTATATTGGTACCTTGAATGGTTTAATTGAGTGATTGACTCTATTGCCTTGGCATGGCCGAATGGTGATGATGATGAATGATAATTTATCCAATCGAATTATATTCGATCATGAAGTAATGAAATGGCCTTGCTTGATTGAATGATGTGATGTGATTCCGTGGCAAGGTATTGAGAATGCGATGGCCGGATGATGCCTTGAATTGATGAAATGCTCAATCGAATGTATTTAGCTATAATTAATTGAATTATGAGCTTATGTGCATATGGTACCTTGATGCGTTAAACGCGAGGTTTATATATATCTTGAGGCCTTAAATGCGGGATTGACTTGAGGCATACTAACGCGAGTCTTAAATATGGCATTGGGAACCTGAGGCGTATTAACGTGGGTTCACTGATTTATTAAGCCTGAGGCGTCGATACGTGGGCCTAGCCATGGAAAGTACAATCGTAATAAGTATAAGTGACATCTTTATGACATGAGCGATTAAGTGCCAAAGTACGAAGTTTAGTAAAGACTCAAGGACTTTTACTAAGACTTTGCCTTAATTGAATTGTTATGTGCCATTTGCCTTGTTCTCAATTATTTGGTCATTGCATGTGTTAGAAAGTGTCTGGAGATACTAAGTGCCTAGTTTAGGTTTAGAATTAGTTTATTGAGGTTTATCTCACCCCGTCGTGGGACCAAACTTTTCGGACCCTAAGCCCTGATCATGACGCCGCCAGTTTTTGGGGTACCCGTGCTTACCGAAGAGTATGTCACCGAGTATCGAGTAGGGGAAGATAAGGTTTTCATTAGGAAGCGTAATACCTTTTGGGTGGACATAGGGACAGACCACTAGAGGCCAGACCGTTATGCAGCATGGTTTTATCGAGATGGCGACACCACTTGGAGACCTCTACGGACCTTCGATGTGCCTTGGGATGTGGTGGGCGAACAAGACCCGATGAACATTTACCTCCAGATGGCGAGATTTTGGATCCGGAGACCGATCCCGAGCCTGGTGTACGCCTCCCAGTGGTGCAGCCCTAGAACCCTATCGTTGATGGTCCGGTTGTCGAGCCCTCCGACGCCGATGACGATCCTATGGAGATTGCAGAGCCTGAGCTGGAGATTGCAGATGCCGAGGACGAGCCTTTAGAGTTGGAGTCAGACCCTGAGGAGGGAGATATCCCGGTGTATCCCGAGTCCGATCCGGAAGATGAGGTTCTAGTAGATTCAGAACCCGATGATCCAGAGGAGTACAATCCCGTGGCTGACGAGGATTACTCTGGCGACAGTGAGCCTAACCATTAGATGATATAGTAGTCTCCGACTTTTTGGAGCATCCCTTAGGACAGTGACGATTAACCTAGCCTAATGACCTCTTTTGATTAAATAGATCACCTTCCCCTAACTTATGTTTCGTATGTCATTTATGTTTATCTTGTCAAACTGAATCTTTCCTATGTTATGTATAAGTGCTATTTTCCTAAAGTCATCTTTTATTCAATTATGGTATGGAGTTGTGTATGTCGCTTCCCCATGTGCATTTGTATTTACTTTTCATCGCTTGTCATTCGATCCTAGGTATGTTCGTAATAAGGAACGACGCTAGGATGATGTTGGCGCGCTCGTTAAGACGCGGGGCGTGGCATCTACGTCTTGTTGGTATCAGAGCAAGGTCAGCTCGATCCAAGTTGGTTGAGGACTGGAGTAATAAGGTGTGATGACTTTGAGGATGACTGGATAGCGAGACCTTAGGGATTCGCTAGAGTTAGGCATGAAATGCAAGACATGTGAAATGGCGTTTGTGATTGGCATATTGGATTGTCATCACCTTGGGTGAACGGAACTTCGTACTTGGCACTAAGTGTTGTTTGTTAAATGTTGATTGAATAGCTGATTGTGATTATACTAAGTTGCAGATGCGTCAAGACTTAAGCTACGATTGTGAATTCCCAATTATGACTCTTCTGATCGTTGCTTGGTGAATGAATGCCTTGATTGTGATTACTGCTTTGGTAGTAGCATAGAATTACTAGACTTAAGTAGATGGCTTAAGTCTCTAATTCCATGGTGGAATTATAGTGATTCAGGTGTCGTAAGGCTTAGCAAGATAAGCAACCGGACCCGAGGAACCGGGGGAGCGTCTAGCTCTGGACCCCAAGTGGTAGAAGAGCCTAGAGTTGACGGAGTCATAGGAGTACTGGAAGAGATCGGGAACCTGATGGGAAGACAGGCCCAAGAAAGAGCTGCTGCTATTGCCGAGGCGGCAGAAGCTGCCGTTGCGGCCGCCAATTTGGCAAATGAAAACCATGGTGACAATGGGAACAACGGTTAGGGTAACGAAGGTGACAATGCCCCAGGCGCTGGAAATGGTTTAATGGGCCAGCTAGTGGAGCACTTTATGAAGCTGAAGCCGTCTAAGTTTGATGGCACGGGGGATCCTAAGACTGCCCCTAGTTGGACTGAGGAACTGGAGAAGGCCTTTGAAGTTTTGGGGTGCACTAAGGCTGAGAAAGTGACCCTAGCAGTCTACCAGCTCCATGGGACTACGAATGATTGGTGGAAGGCCACCAAGGGAAGAGTTTTCCTTGAAGGCACGGTGCCAAATTGGACTACCTTCTCTGAGGTCTTCAATGCAAAGTACTTCTCTAAGGTAGCTCAAGAACAGAAGTTGGTTGAATTCCAAAACCTCCGCCATAATCAGATGACCATCGATCAGTAAGAAGCTGAGTTCTCGAGACTGTCTAAGTATGCCCTTAGGATGGTTGAGAATCCGGAGGATAGGGCAAGGAGGTTTAGAGATGGACTGAGGCCCGACCTTCGAATCCAGTTAGTGCTTTTGGACTTGCAAGGCTATGATGCGATTTATGAAGGGGCCAGTTGGTGGAACGGGACATGAGAGAAAGGAGGACCGCTTCTATACCACGGTTTACTCCAATTAGGGACAATCATTGCGTGCTCGAGCGGCGCCGCCGGGGTTAATTGATAGGTAGGAGTATAGGCAACAATACGCCCACCATTGCGTGCTCGATTATCCACGAATTGGTCTTCAATTTGAGGATCGAAATTACTCTCAGAACTGTTCATCTACGCCCAGGCTTAAGGAGGAAGACGATACTGTTCTGGACCGGTTCGACCGGCGGTCTGACCGGTCTGAACCGGTCCCGACTTGCAATTTTCCAAATTAAACCCAAATTAGTAGGAAATTCTTGCAATTGGACCTCAGAATCGAATCTAGGGCATGGATTTTATCTAGAAATGTGGTTTTTCCCAAAAGCTTATGTCAATTTCAACGAAAATCCCAAATTTTATTTAATTGCAAATTTGGGGATTGTGCAATTGAAGGCTCAAATGATCAAATTAGGCCAAATTACCTATGCCAATTGATTCAAGATGATGAAAACCATTGGGCAGCATGTTTAATTTGCAATGATAGCCTTTGAATTGAAAGTAATTTCAATTATGCTCCAATTTCAAGGACTAAAATGCAATTAATTTTGCAATTGAGCAATATTTCTGAACAATTAGGTCAAATTGAAATAGGGGACAATTAGATTGAATGTCAAGATCCTAGAAAGTGCTAAATTTGCAAATTAAAAGACTCAATTCATATTTTTTTTCTTAGATTCAATAGTACGGGTTACAAAGGAACACCTATAATTGAATCTGATTTTGGATTTTTTGTGAGGTAAAAAATGCAAGAGATTAAAAATAAAAATATTGGCTATTTTTTTTATATTTTTTTGACCTCAAATGTTATTTTTCTTGATTTTTTGAGTATTTTCCTATTTTCTAATAATACTAAAAAATGTGAAAAATATGAAAATTATTTTTTGGTCAAGAATGGTTCCTTGGGCTTGGCCAAGGCCACCAAAGTTGATTTTGTAATTTTTTGACTTTTTATGGATTTTTTGTGATTTTTTCAAAATAAAGCTAAAAAAGACTTGGTTAAAAATCAGGTGTCAACAGCTGCCCCTCTTTGAGAGGAATCTCGCGAGAGTTTTCGCTCAAAGACAGGTGACACCTGAGTCTGGATCGACTCGATTGGGGGAAAGAAAAACGAATCTTGACACTTAATCTTTCTTGTCCCGCTGGTGAACGCTCTGCTCCTTATTCTTTTGCTAAGGTGAGAGAGAAAGTAGAGAGACCCACCTGCTTTTTACCTGTTTGATCACCTGCCTGATGTTCGTGCGGCATGCGCGGTGTATAGCGGGTTCAAGTGAATACCTAGGGACTCGTCTTTTGAGTATCCTAGGGCGGTTAAACTCTAGCCTGTATGGTAGGCCGTACCAGAATGGGATTCCTTATACTTGACAAGAACCTGTAGATGACGCACCCAATCTCTTAGGGATTGTCGGGGTTTTGATCCGTATGGTGGATCAGACCATGAATAGGACTCCTTTCTGCTAGGAACCTATGGATGACGCACCCAGTCTCTCAGTGATTGTCGAACATTTTGATCCTTATGGTGGATCAGGCCGAGAATAGGACTCCTCTCTGCTAAGAACCTATGGATGACGCACCCAGTCTCTTAGGGAATGTCGAACATTTTGATCCTTCAGGGGGATCAGGCCGAGAATAGGACTCCTCTCTGCTAGGAACCTATGGATGACGCACCCAGTCTCTTAGGGATTGTCGAACATTTTGATCATATATTCTAAGGAATTAACTAGGATTTATACAAGTGAGGTGTGCTTAACCTTTAGGCTTCACCAAAAGAGCTATTCTGGGTTTAGGGGTTACCTAGATCCTCACAGAAAGCTGGTTTTGAAAATTGTCCTTTCGACACACGAGACGTTATTATGGGATTTGGGGATTCCAAGTATCCTGCAGAAAACTTAAACCTGCAAAAACTTTGATAAGATTTTTCTGGGATCTAGGGGCTACCTGAGATCTCGCAGAAAGACTATCTTGAATATTGTCCTTTCGACATTGAAGGTGACATTCTAGGATCTGGGAGCTCCAGGTATCTTGTAGAAAGATCAAACCTGTAATACTGGAATCTCACAGAGAGATGATTTCTAAAGATTGTCCTCTTGACATGGGAGGTGACATTCTGGGATCTGGGTACTCCAAGCATCCTGCAGAAAGCTCAAACCTACAAAACTGTTCATAAGAATGTGTTTTCCTGAGATATGGAATTACCAAGGATCTTGCAGGAAAATAAACTTGAAAGCTCTTCTTCACAGAGCAAGGCATCCTTCTAGAATCTGGGGCTACCATGATTCCTATAGACGTTTCAGCTTGAAATATATTCTTCACAAAAGAAGTAGCATTCTGAGGTTTGGGGATACCAGGGGTCCTACAGAAGCTTGAACATGTAAACTCTTTCTTACCAAGAGAGATACAAGCCATTTTAGGAGCCGAAGTTATCAAGAATCTTGCAGAAGCTCCAATCTGAAAATTTTCTTACCAAAGGCACATCAATGGTCTTTAAGTGATATCTGATGTCAAACTGACAGCACTTTATGACTTATATCATAGTCATAAAAAATTTCAACGAATGCATTACGATGCTGGAGGTTATCCAAAACACCTTGCGACATACGGAAGTGATAAAAAATTCCTTGTGAGGAAAGTTTGAATCAAACAATCTGAAATTACCCAAAAGAGTTAGGTTAAAACGTCCATTGGAGTATTCCTCATCAAAAAGGACTTCTCACCGTTTTTGAGATAATGGTCTTTTATCAAGAATGCACTCGAGTTTCCTATCAAACCTGCGCCTATGGTTCAGGATCATTCGCAGTGAATACACCTCGATCGATCAAGAGGACTTCCAAGGGACCGTAATGTTGGGCTTGGTCAACTGTTTTCAAAGGGGGACTTGCGTGCAAGTCAAGGCTTTCGAAGAGAAGTCTTCAATGTCTGTTCCAGGTTTACAAGTCAAGAAACCTGCAAAATGAGAAAGAAATAATCTTGCTCGAACTTCTTCAAGCTAAGCTTAGACATTAAACCCTATGTCAATCCAAGTGCCTTAATCAAAAAAAGGCTTTTCAGGGTTGTAACGTAGGTGGGATTGGGGACCAAAAAGGCTTGTTTTTGGCTCAGAATACGCGAAGGCTTTAACATTGGTGATCACTGCAAGTTTGCCGCCATTTTGTCCCTTCTGGTTCAAAGAGTGTCTTCAGTCTTTGAAGTGCATTGATAGTCTTTGAAGAGCATTGTCAGCCTTCGAAACGCACATTTGTCTTTAGAGACTATTACTTTCGTGTTGAGACGACGTCAACATCTTGTCTACGTTTTCATCATCTGAGTGTGACATGATTTGGGAGTATCTTTTGCAGTCCAGCTCCCTTGGGATCTTCTTTTACAACCAGATCTCACTAGTGGTCTATACAAAGGTATCATGCCATCATTTGGCATTTTTACAAGATCAAACACATGACTCACAAGTATACAAGTATTTGGATGGGCATTGGCCTTGCTTTTACCAGGCACTTTGCTTTTTCTTGATGCCCATGATCGAATTTTTCTCTCTTTTTTCTTTTTCTCATCTTTTGTCGAAATCCCACCTTTTCTTTTCTTTTAGGAACCGGGATTTTTGAATAAGTGTGCTAGGTGTATAACTTGAATCTCAGCACTCAAACATTAGTCCATGAATTTTTACAAATCATATCTTTCGAACTTTTTCTGCTCTTGAAGTGACGTTGCTTTCGTCTTGGCATATGCAATGATCACCAACGAGTTTACGAAACGAAGTACAGGCTCAACGGGGCTGTGCAAAGGGTAAAAGTGTATAGGACAGAGAAACGAAAGCTTTTCATCATCCTAAAGCACATGAATTACCATAGAAGTTAAAATGACAAGCAACACACGAAGATTAATGCAAGTCAGAGCAAGAAAACTTCTAACCATTTACCTCCTGATACTGCTGGATGTACCTCCAGTTTGCCCCACTGTGGGGTGATTCTTGACAGGGGTAAAGAATGAAACTGTCGTTCAAAGGGTAATCAATGGTTACCTGTAGTGTTTATGATAGAGAAATGAATGCCTCCGTCGTCTCAATCCATGTAATCACTGCGAATAACCCTTACGCCCGAAGGTCAAGGTCTCGCTATCCTTACCACTCCACTCATCTCTCAAGTGTGTACGGGACGTGTATGTAGACGTGCACGGTTCGACGGAACCGCCGGTTCCGGTTCCATCAAATGGCAGAACCGGAACCGGACCATAAAAGACCGGTTCCGGTTCCGGTTCGGGCCGTTGCAAATTTGCAACGGCCGTCACTGACGGCCGTTTGGGGGGAAAGAGCCGTTCGGCTCTTTCCCCAAAAGAGGGGCCCTGTCCCCTGAAATTTTCAGGGGGCGGGGCCCATTTTTTTTTAAAAAAAAAAAACGGTTCGGAACCGGCCCGGAACCGCCGGTTCCGGGCCGGTTCCGAAAAAAAAAGAAACCGGAACCGGCCCGCGAAGGTCCGGTTCCGGTTCCGGTTCGGAACCGCGGACCCGGTCAACGGGCCGGTTCCGGGCCGGTCAACGGGCCGGTTCCGGGCCGGTTCCGGGTCCGGTTCCAATTTGGCCATGTCTACGTGTATGGACCAGGCTTGCCTCTTGTCTGGGGAAACATCCTTTTGAACGGTTCAAACAACTTTTGTTGGAAAAGTTCATTTCGCTTTCTCCAAAACTTACCCTCTAAGGGGATTTATGATGCACAATGCATATTTCAATCATGTTCAGATAACCTCCAAGTTTAAACATGAATGCCAATGACATGACTGTGAGAATTTTGCGTCTTTCTAGACATGAGATTTGAATGTATGCTAGATTCCAAGAAGCCTTCAAATTCTAGCAAAAATGGTTCTGACAGTCTTAAAACCTGAGAGATAGGGAAATGAATACTTACCTGTCCAGCGTGGCCAGATCCCTGAAGAAATATGAAAGGAATATGTCAGTGTATGCTCTCGAATTTCAGAAAATTAGAACGATACACCTTACCCTTGATCATGCGCTCCAATGGAAATTCATAAATTTATGAAAATCTGACCACCACGCTGTTAGGTCTCCTTAATAATGCATTCCCATCTGAATGCCAATGCGTAGATTACATAAATTAGCCATTTTGACCTATGGCGATGATGCCTTCGTCTGATTGGGGCAATGAATCCTGCTTAATGGCTTCATTCATTTTGGAGCGTGCCTCTGTGCCATTCTTTGCAGTTTCCTGCTCTTCGTTTTGCTGTCTGCTGTCTTTATCAGACATTCCTGGTATTTGCCATCGAGGGCCTTGCTTCCTTGGGTCCTGCAATATTGGACACATGCTAATGTATGCATGGATGCATGATATGCTTATGCAATGTGTCACGCCCCGAGTCCTTTCTAGCGCGCAACATCGCCTTACTGCCAAACTGTTCAGTCTCTTTCCCAG
This sequence comes from Rhodomyrtus psidioides, assembly GCA_021437785.1. Lineage (NCBI taxonomy): Eukaryota > Viridiplantae > Streptophyta > Magnoliopsida > Myrtales > Myrtaceae > Rhodomyrtus > Rhodomyrtus psidioides. The sequence continues at coordinate 2,989,762 of JAILYB010000058.1, read as the reverse complement.
GATCCAAAGTATCGCACTAGCTAATGAGACTCATATGCACATGCGGAATCGACATACATAACTCCATACAGAAGACAATAAGACGACTTGAGGAAAATAGACACTTAATCATTACATAAAACATTCAGTTCTACAAAATGCACAAGAGTTACTAAAGATAATTAGGGCTAGAGGAAAAGGGTTAGCCTACTCAAAAAGATACATCTACTAAGGAACACGCGTCACTGTCCTACGGGATACTTCAAAAGTCAAGGGTCGCTACAAGGCCTAAAAGAAAGGCTCGCTGCTGATGGATCAGGCGACACCGGCCGCTGGATGGTACTCTACCCAATCGCCCGGCTGAGGCTCCTCTGGGACTTCTTCTTCTGGCTCCGACTCGGAATACACTGGGATGTCGTCCTCCTCTGAATCGGACCCTAAGTCCATGGGCTCGCCCTCGGCGCCTACAATCTCCCACTCGAACCCTGCCTCCTCCATGGGAACGTCGTCGGCATCAGAGGGCTCGATGACCTCGCCATCTGCATCGGGATGCTGTGGCTGCACCGCCGGGAGGCCCATGCCTGGCTCGAGGCCGGTCATCAGATCAGAAACCTCTCCATCGGGCGGATATGTGATCATCGGGTCCTGATTTTCTGTTCTCGAGCCGCTCTGGAGAAATACTTGGCAGTAAACACTTCAGAGAAGACAGTCCAGTTGGGTTCCGTGCCTTCTGGGAAAACTCTCCCCTTGGTGGCCTTCCACCAATCATTCGCCGTACCTCGTAGCTGGTACACAGCCAGGACTACCTTTTCAGCCTCAGTACAACCCAACGCCTCAAAGGCCTTTTCCAATTCTTCAATCCAAGCAGGGGCAGTTCCAGGGTCCCCTGTACCATCGAACTTTGGTGGCTTCAGCTTCATAAAGTGTTCCATCAGCTGGCCCATCCCTCGATTTCCTTGTCCTTGGGCGTTGCCACCATCATTACCATAACCGTTGTTCCCGTTATTCCCGTTTCCTAGGTTGGCGGCAGCGACCGCAGCTTCAGCAGCCTGGGCAACGGCAGCAGCTCTCTCCTGGGCTTGCCTGCCCATCGAGTTCCCAATTTCTTCCAGGATTCTCATGACTCCGTCATATCTAGGATTTTCTACCACTTGCGGCCTAGAGCTAGACGCTCCTCCAGTACCTCTGGTCAGGTTACTCATCTCGCTAAGTCTCACAACACCTGAGCCACTATAATTCCATTCAGGAATTAGAGACCTAAGTCATCTACTTAAGTCGAACAAGGCTACGCTACACTCATAGTAGCAATCATAGTCAAAGCAACCATTAAAAGCATCACAACGAGGGGATCACCATTGTACTACACAATCAGTTGCCTCTGCAACTTAGCCAAATCAAAATCAATTACCCAACCAAGCAAGCAGCAGTCAACACTCAGTGCCAAGTACGAAGCCTTATAGCCTTAAGTCTACCAAAGATGACGCCAGTCAATATGCCAATCACAAGCGCCATTTCACATGCCATGCATTCTATGCCTAACTCTAGCGAATTTCCTAAGGTCTTGCTACCCAAAACTCCTCGAATCATCACACCTGATTACTCCAATCCTCAATCGACTTGATCGAGCTGACCTTGCTCTGATACCAATTAAACGAGGATGTAACGCCCCGAGTCCTTCCTGGCGCACATCAACGCCTTCCAAATAGATGCTTGGCTGAAATATACCCAGGGTCTATGTGTAACGCTCCGAGTCCTTATGGGCGCACATCATCGCCTGACAATAGTTGCTTGCTTGAAGGATAACCCAGGATCCAACGACGCGCACTAGCCAATGAAACTTATATGTACATGCGGAAGCGACACTCAGAACTCCTACCATATGTATAACATGATGACTTGAGAAAAACAGAGCACTTAATCATAACATAACACAACATCAGTTTTACAACATAAACAGAGATAGAAAATTCAACACTTGGGATCGGGGAGATGGTTAGCCTAATCAAAAGAGGCGACGGGCTAAGGGTCAGGCACTACTCAAAAGTGGAACTCCAAAAAGTCATGGATGCCTAGGCTACCTAAGGGTCGAGCTCGCGGTCATCGTCGGAATCCTCGCGGTGCACTGGGTCGTACTCCTCCAGGTCTTCCTCGTCTTCCTCTTCCTCTTCTTCTTCTTCAAACTCTCGCTCTGGATCTACTTCATCCTCAGGCTCGGACTGATCCTGGTAGATGGCCTCTCCGTCAGGGTTGTACTCCTCTTCCAAAGGCTCGTCCTCGGGATCGTCTAGCTCTGCCTCATCCTCCTCGGGCTCGGACTCGTCCGTCTGCATGGGATCTTCGGCGTCGGAGGGCCCCACAATGTCGCCATCAATCTCGGGGTTCTGGGACGGTGCCGACGGAAGGTCTGGATCGGGTGCGGTCTCGGAGTCGGTGAGCTCCCCATCAGCAGGGTGTACGATCGAAGGATCCTGCTCGCCTATAACATCCCACGGCACATCAAAGGTCCTCAGCGGCCCAACCTCAAGGTCTCCCTCACGGTAGAACCATGCTGCAAACTTGTCCGCCCTCCAATCTGCTAAGCCTATATCCATCCAGATGGTGCCATACTTCCTAATGTAAGCCTTCCCCTCTCCAACCGGGTACTCCGTGGAATACTGCTCTATCCAGACGGGCACCCCAAAAATCGGCGGCGGTGGCATGATCAGGGTTTGGGGTCTAAAAATGGGGGTCCCACGACGGGGTGAGATAAACTCAGTAAACTAACCCTAACCCTAGACCAGGCACAAGGGACTTCCAGACACTCCCAAACACATGCAGTGACCAAACATGCAAAGGTAGGCAAATGGCACTCAACAGCTCAAATAGAGTATAATAGGGCATCCAATTAACATTTTATAGATTGACTTGGCTTCGTACTAGGTAACGTGGCACTTATCAGTATGTAGCATAAGGATAGCTTATAATCGTAATATGGTTGCACTTCGCATGGCAGAGCCCGCGTAACAACGCATCAGGCTTATAATATCGAGGAACCCGCGTTTAACGCCTCAGGTTATCCATTGCCATCCACATGACCCGCATAATAACGCCTCAGGTCCACCCAGCGTTTAACGCCTCAGGGTTACAATATGCACATAGGCTCATAGTACAACAATCATGGCATAAATCAATCATAGGTGCATAATTCCACCATGAGTACCAATTAACCAATTGAGCTAGCAACCGTATCATAGCAATTCATCACGTCGTAATCAAGCAAGGCCGCGGTCACATGTCATAATTGCTCGCATTTAAAAAATCGCAATGCTTCATTTCAAGCGTTAAGGCCAATTTTAAGCACCAATTCATTACAAGACAATTATGTCATAATCTCACTCAATTGGGGCCAATGCCATATTCCATCATAAGTCTCATTTCCACTTAAATAAGCTACTTCCCACCCCTATGCCATTCGACCATCACAATTTCATCAAGCCAACCAAACCATGACACCACAAAATGTATCAATTCAACACATAAGGCCCTACGCACAACCGGGGTTCCATTTCCACCATTAATTCACATCTTAATACTCATGACCAGAATGTTACAAGGGCCACTTGACCATTTTCAACGACGCATCATGAAATTTTCTAAATGGCCGAACACACCTAGGTACCAATTAGGATCTCACTAGTCCAAATGAGCTAAATTCAAGTCCTAACACTTCCAAGGGTATCATAGGACACTAGGTTAGCATGTAAGGGCATCTACCAACCCATTCAAATCATGATTTGAACATTCCAAGCATTAATTTCCATCAAGCACAATAAGTCCTCTAAAACACAGATTCGGATTTCCTATGCTTCATGCCAAAACAGCCCCTTAAACTCATCATAAATGACCCTCACTTGGTCCTTCCATTTCCATGGTCCTAGTATAAGGTTAGAGGAAGCTTACCAAGTCCAAGAGCTTGAGAAAACCGGTTGGAGTGGCCGTTTGGGCGGCAAGGACAGATTCTGTCCCCGGCGAACAGATTGTGCTCCTAGTGGGTTCGCACGAAACAAACAAGAACAAACTTCAATACCACTCTTAACTCATGCCTCTAACACCCTAACATACTTATCTAAGCTTCTAAGGCCACCTACCTCAAGACTTCCTCAAGATCCTACCCGGTTTGTATTCTGGTCCGGGGATGAACGCGCGCCTCCAAGCCGAACGGCGGCCCTTCCACGGTCCTAAGGTGAAGAGGGAAATGGGCTGGTGATGGCAAGGGGCGGTGGATTGTGGTGGCCGGTCGGTTTTCCCCCTTGGGACCGAGAGAGAGGGAGAGCGACGAGATGAGAGAACGAGCGAGAGAGAGAGATGGCGTGAGAAAAAAAAAAAGAGGGAGAGGGAGTTCTGGTGGTGGTCGCCGAATGGGAGAGGGAGAGAAGTGGAAGAGTGTTATCCAATGGGGAAAGAAGGAATTTGGAGGGAAACTAGATAGTGGGGTGGTTGATGGGGTGAGGTACATGAATAGTAGGCATGGAATGACATATTGAAAGAGGGTTGTTCATGGGGTTGGTCTTGTCACTCAAGTCTCTTCTAAGTCAAATAATTCAACTCCCAAAATGACCCTATTGCCCCTAGATTTTCGGCCAAAGGCTAGGGGAGGCAAATGACAATTTTGCCCTTGCTTGGTTTAAGGAAAGAGTGCACTAAACTAAGGGTAGAAGGGTCCTATTTCACTTGGCGATAATTTCTAACCTTAATAGCTCCCCGATGAGGCGACGTCCAAATTTATTCCAATGCGATCTCCGAATGTCCGGCCTCCAATCTCGAAGTCCAATCTATGGCTAAATTCAGTCAATTGTCATTCCAGTGCGTCTCTGACTAACGGGCGGCTCTTAGGAGTTACGCGTATCGACCCGCGACTTATGTCACGTTTAAGGGTTACTCGAGCCACGGCGGCTTTGGTTGTCATGTGATCGCGAGGGTCAATTACTAGTTCCGCAGGTTACGATCGTCAGAGATTGAGTTAGGTTAATTCGCAAATCACGCCATGGTCATACGGAATCACCCGTGAACCAGTCGCATGACACTAGCAAATTGTTCTAAAACCATTCTTAGATCGACCTATGGCGATTCAGAATGTTCCCTCGACGATCCTTATGGTCAAAGTACCGACTCGTGGTTAAGCCCTTTGGTCTACGTACTTTAAATCCTGTGCGGCCATTCCCCATTGGTTAGTCGACTCGAGAGTGATCAGTTCTGAGCGAGATTAACTGGAATACATCGATAGACATTCATTCACTGATAAGTTTCGAGATAGCGTCAGAATTCAGAATGTCACACTATGGAACACACTGTAGGCAATGAAACTTAACTGAACATGCAGCAGCGTCATGCAGAACTCCTAGACAGTTAAACGCGAAATGGTTTGAGGGAAGTAAGACACTTAATCAAGTCATAGCATAACATACGATTCATTTTTACAACATAAGCATAAACTGGGATACAACAATTGGGATCATGGGAGATGGTTAGCCTAATCAATAGGGTCGACCGGCTAAGGGTCAGGCACTACTCAAAAAGGGAACTTCAAAAGTCATGGATGCCTAGGCTATCTAAGGGTCGAGCTCGCGGTCATCAGCGGGATCCTCGCGGTGCACTGGGTCATACTCCTCCAGGTCTTCCTTGTCTTCCTCTTCCTCTTCTTCTTCCTCAAACTCTGGCTCTGGATCTGCTTCATCCTCGGGTTCAGGCTGAGGATGGAAGATGGCCTCCCCGTCAGGGTTATACTCCTCCTTCAAAGGCTCGTCCTCGGAATCGTCTAGCTCTTCGTCATCTTCTTCGGGCTCGGGCTCGGACTCGTCCGTCTCCATGGGGTCTTCGGCATCAGAGGGCCCCACGATGTCGCCATCAATCTCGGGGTTCTGAGACGGTGCCGGCGGAAGATCTGGATCGGGTGCGGTCTCGGAGTCAGTGAGCTCTCCATCAGCGGGGTGTACAATCGAAGGATCCTGCTCACCAATGACATCCCACGGCACGTCAAAAGTCCTCAGTGGCCCAACTGTGAGATCGCTGTCGCGGTAGAACCATGCTGCGAATCTGTCTGCCCTCCAGTTTGCGAGGCCCACATCCATCCAGATGGTGCCATACTTCCTAATGTAAGCTTTCCCCTCTCCCACCGGGTACTCCGTGGAATACTGCTCTATCCAGACGGGCACCCCAAAAATCGGAGGCAGTGGCATGCTTAGGGTTTGGGGTCTGAAAATGGGGGTCCCACGACGGGGTGAGATATACTCAATAAGCAAGCGTAACCCTAAGCTAGACCCTTGGGACTTCCAGACACTTCCCAAACACATGCAATGGCTAAACAATCAAACCGCAGGCAATGGCATATAATAACTCAATTAGAAACATATTTAGTCATGTAATTCACAAGCTAGGCTAGACAGGACTTGTACTTGGGCACTTAACATTTCATCATTTAGCAGATAATCCACATGTATGATACAATCAAACTCCCATGGCTTAGCCCGCGTAATAACGCATCAAGCTTAAGAGATCAAGGAACCCGCGTTTAACGCCTCGGGTTTCCAATGCCATATCTCATGGGCCGCGTTTAATGCCTTAGGTCCATCCCGCGTTTAACGCTTCAGGATGCGTTATATACGTATGCTTATAATTCCTTTCCATCGACATAATTAAATCAATCGTGCACACTCTCATCAAATTGAGCTCGAGTCGACCCCTCAAGCTACCATCCCATATCATGGCAATACGCCGTAAAATTCAACAAATCAAGTCCATGGCAATATCATGCGGTCGATAACACATCAATTGAGATAATTCCATGCCATCACTATTGACCATTCGGCCATGTCACACAATCAACATTGCATCAATCAATTAAGGCCTATGACTCACTAATTAACCACCCAAGACCCACAATCACTAACATATGGTCACTTAGCTCAATTGAACTTCTTGCAACTTCCCACGACTAGAGTGCGATCCATAGGTTAAAAATCATTTACTAGATGTACTCGCACGATTGCCCCGAAACCGAATACTCCTAAGCTTCATTTAGGATTCCATCAATTCAAGTAGATATAAATTAAGCTCTAGCTCGTCCTAAGACACCATGGGGCATTCGGCCCAAACCCTAGGACATTCACCAATTCATTCCATTCATGGTTCCTAACATTCAATCATCAAAAACTCATCAAGGAAAATTCTGATCACATATTGCAAATTCGGATCCCTAGAGGACTCCACCGAAACAGCCCCCTAAATGCTACCAAATCATCCCCATTGGTCTTTCCATGCACTCAAGGTCCTAGCAAAGGGTTAGGGGAGCTTACCAAGTCCAAAAGCAAGGCAAGGTCGGCGGCAAGTGGCGGTAGGAGGCGCGGCGCACGGCGGTCCAAGGGCAACCAGGTCTGATCCCTAAGAGAAATCCCCCAAATGCCAAGGTAACTCAATTAGAAACACCCTTAACACAAGCTATTGATCTCTTAACATGTGTATCTAGGGTTCTAGAGTCACTCACCTCAAGGTCAAGCAAAACCCTTCAAGAATAGCCCGGGTGTTCCTATTCGGCCCGGTTCTGATCGGCGAAGCTTCGGGCGGCTCCGGGCCGAACGGCGGTTGCTAAGGTGGTCTAATGGCAAGAGGGACGTGCCTTGGTGGTGGTTCGAGGCGGCGAAGAGGCGGCCGGTCGTGGCTTGGCCGAGAGAAAGAAGGCGACGGTGAGAGGGAAGAGAAGAGGGAGCGAACGAGAGAGAGGGAGTGAGAGAGTGAGAGGTCGGCCGAATGGGGGAGGGAGAGAGTGTGTGGGTGATAAGAGGCAAGGAAAACTTGGAGGGAAAAAGGTAGTGGGGGTGGTTCATGGGGTATGTGACAAGGAATAGTGCTAAGGAATTGTTGTGGAAATACTCCTATATTTTGATTCTGACAAAACTTTCAAAAGATATTGTCTAATGTAATGTGATGCGGGAAGAATGTGTAAGCAGCAGATTAAGTGTTTCCAATTCTGTCGCACTGACGAAGGGTCAGATGGAAGTGCTTCTGACGTAGGGTCAGATTGAAGTGCTTATGACGTAGAGTCAGATTGAAGTGCTTATGACGTAGAGTCAGATGGAAGTGCTCTTGACGATCCAAACAGTGACGGATGGATCACGTCAAATCTCCGTATTACCATTCCATGCCAACTGATCAAACTTCTCATAGACGAATCTGAAGAAAGATCAGTTCCTGCATTTTACAAAACACGAAGACCCACGTATGGCAGGTTTCCGATCAAGGCAAGTGATATTCAATTATCCTGATATCCCCTCTTGTCAATCAAGGGACTTTCTATAATAGGATATCATCTTCTAAGGAAAATATCCTCGAGAATCAACTCAAACTTATCACACTTATGGAAGCTGGAGATTCAGTTGTATGGGCGACTGAATCAGAAGGGTTCAATATCTTACCCAACGGTCTACATATCTTCTGAAGATACAGTCTCGTTCAATCACGATTGATGACGTCCAATTAAGGATTGAAGAGCGATCCCTTGGCTGGAATCCAACGGCTAGTTCGGAGGCAGGGGAGTATAAAAGAAGAATAATGTTCGACCAGAGAGTAAGAGAGTGAACATCAATCCAAAGTGCAAGAATAACTTGAGTTTCATCTGAGAGAGTATTCTGAGTATTCAAAATCCTTCACTGTGAAAATCTGTGTGAGAAGGAAACAAAACACTTGAGTGATTGTAATCTTCTTGATTCTTCATAGTGAAATCCAGCCGATCGGCTGTCATCGTGGGAGAGTGGACGTAGGCTTGATCTAAGCCGAACCACTATAAGTATCGTGTGCAAATTTCTCCTCTCTAAACTCTTATCCTTGTGTTTAGATTTTCTGCACACCGTTATACTGTTTTTGTTCCTAATCGTACACTGAACTTTATTCATTCCGCAAGAAATTTAAATTGTGTTCAGAATCTCCTATTCACCCCCCCTCAAGGAGATATTGCTAGATACATCAGGAATGACAAGTTAGTGGGATTTGGTTTAAGGGAAATTGTCCAATCAAGCTTGGTGTCATGCACTCCAATAATGCAAAGACCAAAAGACCAAATTGCCCTTGCATTTTCGGCTGAAGGCTTAGGGATGGCAATTGACCATTTTGCCCTTGCTTTGTCCTTGGAAAAGTGTGCTAATTCTATGGGTAAAAAGGTCGATTTCGCTCGTCGGTTCGAATTTCGCTTTTCTAGTCTATACGGGACCATCTCTAATCTTATTAACTCTCCGACGAGGCGACGTCCAAATTTACTCCAATGCGATCTCCGAATGTCCGGCCTCCAATCTCGAAGTCCAATCTATGGCTAAATTCAGTCAATTGTCATTCCAGTGCGTCTCTGACTAACGGGCGGCTCTCAGGAGTTACGCGTATCGACCCGCGACTTATGTCACGTTTAAGAGTTACTCAAGCCACGGCGGCTTTGGTTGTCATGTAATCGCGATGGTCAATTACTAGTTCCGCAGGTTACGATCGTCAGAGATTGAGTTAGGTTAATTCGCAAATCACGTCATGGTCATACGGATTCACCCGTGAACCAATCGCATGACACTAGCAAATTGTTCTAAAACCATTCTTAGATCGGCCTATAGCGGTTCAGAATACTCCCTCGACGATCCTTATGGTCAAAGCACCGACTCGTGGTTAAGTTCTTTGGTCCACGTACTTTAAATCCTTTACGGCCATTCCCCATTGGTTAGTCGACTCGAGAGTGATAAGTTCTGAGCGAGATTGACTGGAATACATCGATAGACATTCATTCACTGATAAGTTTCGAGATAGGGTCAGAACTCAGAATGTCACAACTCTTCCCCCCTTACAAAAATTTCATCCTCGAAATTTACATTACAACCGCCTCATGAGTGATTTTGATGAAAGCGAGAATGATTATGCAAATATCTGTCTCATGGCCGAATCAGACTCAAGTTCAGATTCAGAAACTGAGGTATGTTCATCTGAACTCCCTGATGAAGTCGTTGAATATATAGATGAATTATGTAGAAACTACAAAGAAGCCCTTGAGAAGGTTTCATGTTTGAAAAAGGAAAATACTTCTTTAAAACAACAGAATGTGTCCCAAGAAGAAAAAAATTAGTTTTATACAAGAAGAGTTTCACCGGATGAAAGAAAATCATGATTCTATTTCAAGAGAAAATGCTTCCTTGAAAGAAAAAATTTCTACTATATCAAAAAGGTTTTCACAAAGCTCAGAAACTCTGAATAGCATTATATCAAAACAGATACCCTTCAATGATCGATCTGGGTTAGGTTTTAAGAAGGAAAGTAGCCAAAGAAATGTCTTTAAAATTGAATTTCGAAAACCAACATTTTCCAATTACAAGCATCATTTTTATAAGCACTTTACTAGATCCTACATTCGACAACCTTGTGTGAACTGTGGTGATCCTAGCCATACTAAGGTTTACTGCAAGAAAATCTGGAGACCTATTAAAAGGTCAAAATATACTAACACAGAAGGACTCAAGAAAACATGGGTACCAAAGAAACAGTAAGTTGGTTATCTATTGCAGGTACCAAAGAGAAGGAAGAACAAATGGTTTCTGGATAGTGGTTGTTCAAGTCACATGACTGGAAATCCAGATGTGTTTATATCCCTCTCAGATTGTGATGGAAGAAGTGTGTCGTTTGGAGGAAGGAACAAGGGTAAAGTGATCGGGAAAGGAAATGTAAAGATTGGAAATCTGACCGTTAAAGATGTCTCTCTAGTCAAAGGATTGAACTACAACTTGATTTCTGTAAGTCAACTCTGTGACTCTGGATATGATATTCGGTTCCAAGATCTAAAATGCACAGGTATGAGCAAGGATAAGAAGCAATCCTTCACGGGACGAAGGCATGGGAATATTTATCTTTTAGATATTAATGCTGACTGTGAACATGCTAAATGTCTTATTTCTGTCAAGGATGAATCTGATCTTTGGCACAAAAAGTTAGGTCATATTAGTATGAAACATATTTCAAAACTTTCCAAGAAGGGACTTGTTCGAGGATTACCTCAAACAAAATTTGAGAAAAGTGGGCTATGTCATGCATGCACACTAGGTAAGCAGGTAAGAAGTTCTTTTAAGTCTTTAAATCAAGTTTCTACTAAGCGTTGTATGCAGCTACTTCATATGGACATCTTCGGACCAAATAGAACTCTAAGCATTGGAGGTAAGAAATATTGTCTTGTCATAGTTGATGACTTCTCTAGATTTACATGGGTTTCTTTTCTTGCTCACAAAAACGAAGCTTTCATATCCTTTTCAAAACTTGCTAAAAGAATTCAAAATGAAAAGGGTTACACTATTTCCAGTTTGAGAACGGATCATGGGGGAGAATTTGAAAATCAAAATTTCTCAGATTTTTGCACTAATTTCGGAATTCAGCATAACTTCTCTGCTCCTTATACTCCACAACAAAATGGGGTAGTAGAAAGGAAAAACAGATTGTTGCAAGAAATTGCCTCTAACTTTTGGGCTGAGGCTGTTTCAACAGCTTGTTATATCTTAAATCGAATTTCCCTCAGACCTTTTTCTGAGAAAACTCCCTATGAATTTTTCAAAGAAAGAAAGCCTGATATTGCATACTTTCATGTATTTGGTTGCAAATGCTTTATTCTAAAGAATGCTAATGATCGAGTTGGAAAGTTTGATGAAAGATCAGATGAAGGAACCTTCTTGGGATATTCAACAACAAGCAAAGCCTACAGAGTCTACAACAAGAATACTCGTACTGTAGAGGAATCAGTAAACATCAAGTTCGATGAGAGCAACCAGGATGATGAACCTGAATCCATTCAAATGCATACACTTCATCAAGTCACGAACTCACCAGCAGAATCAGATGTGAATTCGGAGAATGTTCAGAAGGAAACTTCCGCAGCTGAAGAAAGACCAGAAGATGATCAGAATGAATCCAAAATATCCTCAAATGATGGACTTGACAAAAACTAGAAGCATAAGTCAAGTCATCCAAAGGAACTTATCATAGGCAGCATAAATGATGGTGTAAGAACAAGATCCAAGTTCAAGCAAGCAATGAGCAACATCGCCTTGGTATCTGAATTGGAGCCAAAAAGGATTGAAGATGCATTAGCAGATGAAAACTGGATAAATGCAATGCAGGAAGAGCTACATCAGTTCAAAGTCAACAATGTTTGGGAACTAGTCAATCGTCCCAAAAATCGTCCAGTAATTGGAACAAAATGGGTATTCAGAAACAAACTTGATGACAAAGGAAAGGTTGTGAGAAACAAAGCAAGACTTGTAGCAAAAGGATATTCTCAGGAAGAAGGAATAGACTATGATGAAACCTATGCACCGGTTGCCAGGTTAGAAGCCATTAGGCTACTTCTTGCTTATGCGTGTTACAATGACTTCAAACTTTTTTCAGATGGACGTGAAAAGTGCCTTCCTAAATGGCTACATCAAAGAAGAGGTATATGTAGAACAACCTCCTGGCTTCGAAGAACCTAGAGAAAAGGATCTGGTATTTGTCTTAAAAAAGGCTCTCTATGGATTGAAACAAGCACCTCGTGCTTGATATGAAAGGTTAAGTAACTTTTTATCTCGACACAGCTTCACTAAAGGTAATGTAGACACCACTCTTTTTATTCAAAGAAAAGGTAAAGATATCCTTTTAGTTCAAATATATGTTGATGATATTATATTCGGCTCCTCTAATGAACTTCTCTGCAAGAAATTCTCTAAAACAATGCAGGATGAATTTGAGATGAGTATGATGGGAGAATTACGGTTCTTTCTTAGTCTTCAAATTCATCAATCCCAGAAAGGAACCTTCATATTTCAAGAGAAGTATGCATTGGAAATAGTGAAGAAGTTTGGTATGGAAAATGGCAAGAAGACAGAAACTCCTATGTCTCACTCTTCCAAATTAGATAAGAATGAGGATGGAAAAGAAGTCAATCCCAAACTATATCGAAGCATGATCGGATCATTACTCTATCTCACAACTTCAAGACCCGACATACTATATAGTGTTTGCTTATGTGCAAGATTTCAGTCAAGTCCAAGAGAATCACACCTATCAGCAGTCAAGAGAATAATCAAATACATAGGGACTTATCCCAACTATGGTTTGTGGTATTCTAAATCTTCTGATTTTACACTAAAAGGTTATTCAGATGCAGATCTTGCAGGTTGCAAAATTGATAGAAAAAGTACATCAGGAACCTGTCAACTCATGGGAAACATGCTCGTCTCATGGTACTCAAAGAAGCAAAATACAGTGGCACTCAGTACAGCTGAAGCAGAATACGTATCTCTTGGAAGCTGCTGCACTCAAATACTTTGGCTAAAACAGCAGTTCAAGGATTATGGTGTTGAAGAATCAACTGTGGAAATCCTATATGACAACACAAGTGCCATAAATCTCACAAAGAATCCTATACTTCACTCAAGAACAAAGCATATTGAGATCAAGCATCACTTCATACATGATCATGTTCAAAACCATGATGTTAACATTTCATACATTGACACGAAAAATCAACTTGCAGATATTTTTACTAAACCACTTGATAAACAGAGTTTCAATTTTATCAGAAATGAATTATCTATTATTAACCTTCCTTCTTAAGTATACCTTAGAACAGGGTACGTCAGAAGGAAAGTCAGAAAGAGCATCAGAAGGAGAGTCAGAAGGAACGTCAGAAGGAGAGTCAGAAGGAGCGTCAGAAGGAGAGTCAGAAGGAGAGTCAGAAGGAGAATTAGAAGAAGAGTCAGAAGGAGCATCAGAAGGAGAATCAGAAGGAGCGTCAGAAGGAGCATCAGAAGGAGCATCAGAAGGGACGCCAAAAAGGCGCGTAAGAGAAAATTCACACTTTTCTTAAATCAAAAGGTCAGTTATCTCTAAAAGTTATCCTTTAGGTAAGTTACTCATATGAATAGATATTGCTTAATATCTGATTGACCGCGAATATTTTTTTTTAAGAATTCCTTTTTAAATCAAAATTCTCTTTTGTGTTTCCAAAAATAACCGCCTCTTTTATAAAAAACGCTGAACCGTCACCTCTATTCTCTTACTTTCAAAATTCTCTCAAATCAAAACCCTAAAACCGTGTTGAAAACCTCTCGCTCTCGCTTTCCTTCTCAAAGCAACACTCTTTCACTCAAAGTTTCAAACTTTCTACGCATCAATGGCTCCAAAATCAGTCTCTGACTCGAAGAAGACGCCTCAGACCAAGAGGAAGTTCTCCGCATCAACTGCAAGCAGTGCGGAACTCACAGATACCCAAATCAACGAACAACGAGAAGCACTCCGCCTGACTAAAGGTCTATCTCTATCTGCTTTTGAAATAAAGGAATCTATGGCCCATTCTATTAAGCCAATGTATGATAGAATCAAGGACGCTGGAGATTTTGGAAACGAACTTAGAAAACTACTGAAAACTCATCACTTTGATAGTGAGAGCGATCTTTTGGAGTTTCTTAGTCTGCTTGGAAAAATCGTTGAACCACTTTCTGTAGAAAAACCTATGTCTGTCTCTAGCAAAGGAAAGGAGAAAGTGGCAGAGACAAGTTCGAAACGTAGACGATCCCCAATTAGACCTGGCGGTACAAAGGCGAAGGTGGAAGATGATGATGACATTCTGTTCAATGAATTTGTGAAAAATATAGGCTTTAATTTGGATAAAAGCTTTACTGATCCATTATTCCAGAATCAGGCTCACAAAGAACGGTTTGAAGCAATGAAACAGAGAGGTGTTATACCTCAAAGGGTATTTGAATTAAAGTACTTTGACAGCAATAGCATCAATCTGAGGAAGCATCTAGAAAAGATGAAGCTAGATCAGTTTATAACTAGGAGAGGCTACACTTTTCCTGATATGGTAGCTTACTTTTATTCAAATCTTCAGTTTGTCAACTTCAACTCTCTGGCTTTCACAATCAAAAGAAAGCAGTATTTTCTAACTGTTGATGAATTGGCTTCAATCATGGGAACAAGAAAGGGAGATTTCAAACCCTTAGATATCACTGCAAGTGATGCACAAAGTGATCATTGAATGTCTCAGACCCAAGGCAGCATCAAAGACAGATATCTCCAAGTACGAGGCAAAGCTGTTATGGGGAATCTTGACAGGACAAAGGATTTCTTTTGCTCACACTGTTCTACTGCATATGTACAGATCAGCTCTCAAGCCAAAGGGGCAACTTCCTTATGCGGCGTTGATCTTCAAAATAATCAATCATTTCAAGATTGATAGCCTATGTGCCTTTGTCGAGCAAGAAATTCCTTTAATGACTGCTGGAGAGACTATGGTAACTAAGATGGGATTCAAGATGACTCCTGCTGGATGGAGAACGAAGAACAATGAACCAGTCATTGTAGACTTTGAGGAAGAGTCACGGCAGAGATCTCCCAAGAAGAGAAAAGTCATGGCAGTTAAGGGTCAACAAACAGAAAGTCCTGCTGGTACGGACTCAAATGCAAGTGAGGAAGAAACAGGGGAATATGATTCTGAGGCTACCCTATCTCGAGAAGGATCAGATGCAGCTGGTCAGTCCGAAAATCAGAATGCTGAAGGAGTCGAGGAAGAAGTAGATGACACAGGACTACAATAACAAGAAAAAGTTGTGTATCCCTGTGATCTGACTGAGGCAGAATTCCTTACAATGTGGAATGAGGAGCAAGCTGCACGATTTGCAGATGACACAGAGTAAGACATCCAAATCGTCAACTGTGATCATGAGGAATTGCTAGCTCAAGTTCTAGTAACATTGGCGTCACAAGCACAGGAGAACGAACAAGATAACTTTGACGCCTACTCTGTCTCCTCCACCAGACACACTATTCAGAAAGGTGCTACAAGTCTGGCCTCAGCAATAGCACGAGAAGATCAATTGTCCAGTGCACAGTCCATTCCAATGGACATTGATGAAGAAATAGTCTCTGTGCCACCATCAAAGGAAAAAGGAAAAAGAGCTATACTTCATGGGGAGAAAGAGCCTGAGCCTATCACATCAGATGTCTTTCTCACTGAAGTCCTAGCTTCTTAAGCCTTCACTAAGGCTCAAACTGAGGGGGAGACTTCAGAACCTACACCTACAAACCCACATATGGACCTTCAAGCGCATTTTGACAATCTTCAAAATACTGTCATTCAGACAATGGCTGCAATGGAAACAAGATTTGTTCAGCAACTGTAGGCTTTTGAACAGAAGACAGATAGGCAGTTGCAGGGTCTGACTAGTCAGGTGACTAGGCTAGAAAAATCCATTGATGTCTATGGGAAAACGTTTCGTGATGAGATAGCCAACCTGCCTACATACACACTAGTCAGAACGGACAGAACAGCTACACACATGCCCTCGCCTCAAGTTGTCAGAGACCATGCTCAGATGCTGAGAAGCATTTTTGCAGGACCTTCCCGAGGGGAGACTGATGTTGAGCCTGAAGATCATCCCTCTTCTTAAAAACTTTTTCTTTTCCTCTTCATAAACGCATTATCATTTCAAGAACTTTTTCGATGTTGACAAAAAAGGGGGAGAAGTTGAGATTATTTTTATGCAGTCTAAATAGATTATCTCTAACCATGTTTCTCTAATCATATCATATCTCAATTTAGAGGAAAGGAGGAGAAAACCTAACCTACCGTTTTGCAGGACAATTCGTGCAGGATTATTGCAGGATAATCTTACTATGATCATGCTCTCCTTGAGCACACTTTCATTATATTTCTCTCTAATGATGATTACCTGCAGGAGCAAATATGATGGCTACTCACTTTTATTAAATTATCACTGGTTTAATTTTCCTTTAAATTTGAAACTGGAGAAGTTTTTGTCACCATCAAAAAGGAGGAGATTGTTGTGGAAATACTCCTATATTTTGATTCTGACAAAGCCTTCAAAAGATATTGTCTAATGTAATGTGATGCAGGAAGAATGTGTAAGCAACAGATTAAGTGTTTCCAATTCTGTCGCACTGACGAAGGGTCAGATGGAAGTGCTTCTGACGTAGGGTCAGATGGAAGTGCTTCTGACGCAGAGTCAGATGGAAGTGCTCTTGACGATCCAAACAGTGACAGATGGATCACATCAAATCTCCGTATTACCATTCCATGCCAACTGATCAAACTTCTCATAGACGAATCTGAAGAAAGATCAGTTCCTGCATTTTACAAAACACGAAGACCCACGTATGGCAGGTTTTCGATCAAGGCAAGTGATATTCAATTATCCTGATATCCCCTCTTGTCAATCAAGGGACTTTCTATAATAGGATATCATCTTCTAAGGAAAATATCCTCGGGAATCAACTCAAACTTATCACACTTATGGAAGCTGGAGATTCAGTTGTATGGGCGACTAAATCAGAAGGGTTCAATATTTTACCCAACGGTCTACATATCTTATGAAGATACAGTCTCGTTCAATCACGATTGATGACGTCCAATTAAGGATTGAAGAGCGATCCCTTGGCTGGAATCCAACGGCTAGTTCGGAGGCAGGGGAGTATAAAAGAAGAATAATGTTCGACCAGAGAGAGTAAGAGAGTGAACATCAATCCAAAGTGCAAGAATAACTTGAGTTTCATCTGAGAGAGTATTCTGAGTATTCAAAATCCTTCACTGTGAAAATCTGTGTGAGAAGGAAACAAAACACTTGAGTGATTGTAATCTTCTTGATTCTTCATAGTGAAATCCAGCCGATCGGCTGTCATCGTGGGAGAGTGGACGTAGGCTTGATCTAAGCCGAACCACTATAAGTATCGTGTGCAAATTTCTCCTCTCTAAACTCTTATCCTTGTGTTTAGATTTTCTGCACACCGTTATACTGTTTTTGTTCCTAATCGTACATTGAACTTTATTCATTCCGCAAGAAATTTAAATTGTGTTCAGAATCTCCTATTCACCCCCCCTCAAGGAGATATTGCCAGATACATCAGGAATGACAAGTTAGTGGGATTTGGTTTAAGGGAAATTGCCCAATCAAGCTTGGTGTCATGCACTCCAATAATGCAAAGACCAAAAGACCAAATTGCCCTTGCATTTTCGGCTGAAGGCTTAGGGATGGCAATTGACCATTTTGCCCTTGCTTTGTCCTTGGAAAAGTGTGCTAATTCTATGGGTAAAAAGGTCGATTTCGCTCGTCGGTTCGAATTTCGCTTTTCTAGTCTATACGGGGCCATCTCTAATCTTATTAACTCTCCTACGAGGCGACGTCCAAATTTACTCCAATGCGATCTCCGAATGTCCGGCCTCCAATCTCGAAGTCCAATCCATGGCTAAATTCAGTCAATTGTCATTCCAGTGCGTCTCTGACTAACGGGCGGCTCTCAGGAGTTACGCGTATCGACCCGCGACTTATGTCACGTTTAAGAGTTACTCAAGCCACGGCGGCTTTGGTTGTCATGTAATCGCGAGGGTCAATTACTAGTTCCGCAGGTTACGATCGTCAGAGATTGAGTTAGGTTAATTCGCAAATCACGTCATGGTCATACGGATTCACCCGTGAACCAATCGCATGACACTAGCAAATTGTTCTAAAACCATTCTTAGATCGGCCTATAGCGGTTCAGAATACTCCCTCGACGATCCTTATGGTCAAAGCACCGACTCGTGGTTAAGTTCTTTGGTCCACGTACTTTAAATCCTTTACGGCCATTCCCCATTGGTTAGTCGACTCGAGAGTGATCAGTTCTGAGCGAGATTGACTGGAATACATCGATAGACATTCATTCACTGATAAGTTTCGAGATAGGGTCAGAACTCAGAATGTCACAACTCTTCCCCCCTTACAAAAATTTCGTCCTCGAAATTTACATTACAACCACCTATTCAAACAATTGGGGGTGCTGACGCCTCATCGCTTCCTCACTTTCCCAGGTGGCTCCTTCAGTTCCATGGTGCTCCCAGATCACCTTTACTAGTGGGATCGTCTTGTTCCTTAGGACTTGCTCCTTTCTGTCCTCGATCCTGATTGGTCTCTCCACATATGTTACCCGATCGTCCACTTCTATCACCTCGTGGTCCAGCACATGAGTTGCGTCTGGTTCATACTTCCTCAGCATCGACACGTGGAATACGTTGTGAACTTGTGATAAACTTGGCGGCAAGGCGAGTCGGTAGGCCAGAGTTCCAATTCGTTCCAGAATTTCGAAAGGGCCTACATATCTCGGACTCAACTTTCCTTTCTTCCCAAACCGAGATAAACCTCGCATTGGTGACACTTTCAAGAAAACGTGGTCTCCTACTTGAAACTCCAAAGGTCTGCGCCGCTTGTCGGCGTAACTCTTCTGGCGGCTCTGCGCGGTTTTCAATCTTTCTCTTATGATTTTCACTGCCTCCACTGACTGTTCCACTAGCTCCGGGCCTGTTATGCTTCGTTCACCAACCTCGTCCCAGCATAAAGGTGTCCTGCATGCTCTACCGTATAGTGCTTCGAACGGTGCCATTCCGATGCTCTGCTGGTAACTGTTGTTATAGCAAACTCCACCAAGTGTAACTGATCTTCCCAACCTCCTTTAAAGTCCAATACGCAAGCTCTTAGCATGTCCTCAAGTGTCTGAATTGTCCTTTCTGATTGTCCGTCTGTCTGGGGGTGATAAGCGGTGCTGTACTGTAGTTTCGTTCCCAAGGCCTCTTGTAGGCTTTTCCAAAATGAAGCGGTAAACTTGGGGTCTCTGTCCGAAGTAATCGTCACTGGAACTCCATGAAGGCGAACTACGTACCTCATGTACAACTCTGCGTATCTATCCATCGCGAAATCTTTCCTTACTGCCAAGAAGTGTGCGGACTTAGTCAGCCTATCCACGATCACCCAAATCGAATCGTGTCCTCTCTGACTCCTCGGCAAACCCATGACGAAGTCCATGGTAATGTGTTCCCACTTCCACTCGGGGATTTCCAAAGGCTGCAACATCCCACCAGGCTTACAATGCTGAGCGTTAACTTGCTGGCACGTCAAACACTTCGCCACATGCTTAGATACGTCTACCTTCATTCCATTTCCAAGATCTTTTGGATGTCGGGGTCCGTAGATTGCAACGCTTTCACCTTCTCATGAATCTCTGGCTCAATTCTCAATGTCGCCAGAAGACAAGACAGCTGGCAAACTTCGAGCCTAAACTCCGAATCCCTTATCCTTTCCAACAAGGTCCATTCCTTAACCAACAAATGCGCGATGCTTGATTTCCGACTCAGCGCATCTGCAACCTTATTTGCCTTTCCGGGGTGATAAAGGATATCACAATCATAGTCCTTGAGCAGCTCCATCCAGCGACGTTGTCTCATGTTTAACTCATTTTGGGAAAACAAGTACTTCAAACTCTGGTGGTCCGTGTAAATCTGAAACCTTTCTCCGCACAAGTAGTGCCTCCAAATCTTCAAGGCGAAGATGATGGCTGCTAGTTCCAAATCATGCGTCGGGTAGTTCATCTCATGAGGTCTTAACTGTTCGATGCATAAGCTACAACTCTTCCATGTTGCATCAAGACGCATCCTAATCCCTTCAGCGACGCATCGCTGTAAATTTCGTAACCTCTAGGTCCATAATGGATGGTCAACACTGGTGCAGTCGTCAAACGATGTTTCAGTTCCTGAAAACTCCTCTCACACTTATCCGTCCATTCAAACCTCGTATCCTTCTTAGTCAGCCTTGTCAAAGGAGTAGCTATCGAGGAAAACTTTTCTACGAACCTGCGGTAATATCCTGCCAATCCTAGGAAGCTCCGAACCTCTGTTACTGACGTAGGTCTAGGCCAATTCGTTGCTGCTTCAATCTTTGCGGGGTCCACAGAAATCCCATTCCCATAGATGACATGTCCAAGGAACGCAACTTTGTTAAGCCAAAACTCGCACTTACTGAACTTGGCGTACAGCGAGTGTTCCCTCAACGTCCGTAGAACTCTACTCAACTGCTCCTCGTGCTTCTCAGGGCTCTTCGAGTAAATCAAAATGTCGTCGATGAAAACAATGACGAACTGATCCAAGTATTCCTTAAACACTCTATGCATCAAATCCATGAAAGCAGCTGGGGCATTAGTCAATCCAAACGGCATGACTGTGAACTCGTAATGCCCATATCTTGTCTGAAAGGCGGTCTTCGGTATGTCTTCCTTCTTAATCCTCAACTGGTGATAACCCGTCCTTAGGTCTATCTTGGAGAACACAGAAGCTCCTTGTAGTTGATCAAACAAGTCGTCAATTCTTGGGAACGGGTACTTATTCTTGATAGTCACCTGGTTCAACTGCCGGTAATCAATGCATAAGCGCAACGACCCATCCTTCTTCCTTACAAACAAGACCGGCGCTCCCCAAGGCGAAGCGCTTGGACGAATAAACCCTTTGTCCAGCAATTCTTGCATCTGAACCTTCAATTCCTTCAACTCCGACAAGGACATCCTGTAGGGTGCCTTCGAGATTGGCTCTGTTCCAGGTGCTAATTCAATCACGAACTCTATTTCCCTTTCTGGAGGCAACCCTGGTAACTCTTGAGGAAAGACATCAGGGTAATCACGTACAACAGCTATGTCTTCTAGCTTTGGTTCCTCTACGGTCGGATCCACTACGGCGGCTAAGTAAGCTTGACATCCTTCGTCCAATAGCCTAGTCACCTCCAGTGACGAAATCAAAGGGATTGAGGTTCCTCCTCGACTTCCCACAAACTCGAATCTAGGGCGATCATTGGGATGGAAATGAATCACCGTGCTACCACAATCAACGACAGCTCTCTGCCAACTCAACCAATCCATTCCGATAATCACGTCAAAGTCAAACATAGGCAGCACAGCTAAATCTATTCGTTCCTCACTACCCTCAACGACTATCTTACAATCCGAACAACCTAAAGAAACCAGCACTTTATCCTTTAAAGGGGTGGTAACATGCAATATCACTTCCAGTGGTTTCAATTCAATTCCGACCAAATCAGCAAACTGAGCAGATATAAACGAATGCGATGCTCCGGGATCAAACAAGGTATAGGCCAGGCGCGTTCTCCACCTCCCTACGCGCCACAGCATAAACTCTTCCTTGAGCTGGCGGCCTATTAGCATTGTTCTGCGGAGCTCCCGCCTGCGGTCCCGCTGGTGGCCGATTCCCTTGGGTCTGAGCTCCTGGTGCCTGACTCGGGCAGTTCCTTATCTGATGGCCCAACTGTCCACACTTGAAGCAGGCGCCCGTTCTGCTCGGGCAAGGTCCGCTCCCATGCTTCCGTCCACACAAGCGGCAGTTCCAACTCGGCCGGGGAGCAGGCTTGCTAATGTTCCTTCTGATTGGAGGGACGAAACGCCGGTTGTTCAGCATCGGCCTTTTGCCGGACTGGCGGTTATTCCTCACGAGAGTGAACCGCGATCCAGACGCTACTCCTCTTTCTCTCATGTCCCTTTCCACCAACTGACCTCTTTCATAGATGGCGTCATAGCCTTGTAAGTCCAACAGCACCAACTGGCTGCGAAGGTCAGGTCTCAATCCATCTCTGAACCTTCTCGCCCTATCCTCCGGGTTTTCGACCATTCTCGGGGCATACTTAGACAGTCTTGCGAATTCGGCCTCGTACTGATCGATGGTCATCTGATTCTGTCGAAGATTCTGAAATTCAATCATCTTCTGTTCTCGAGCCGCTCTGGAGAAATACTTGGCAGTAAACACTTCAGAGAAGACAGTCCAGTTGGGTTCCGTGCCTTCTGGGAAAACTCTCCCCTTGGTGGCCTTCCACCAATCATTCGCCGTACCTCGTAGCTGGTACACAGCCAGGACTACCTTTTCAGCCTCAGTACAACCCAACGCCTCAAAGGCCTTTTCCAATTCTTCAATCCAAGCTGGGGCAGTTCTAGGGTCCCATGTACCATCGAACTTTGGTGGCTTCAGCTTCATAAAATGTGCCATCAGCTGGCCCATCCCTCGATTTCCTTGTCCTTGGGCGTTGCCACCATCATTACCATAACCGTTGTTCCCGTTATTCCCGTTTCCTAGGTTGGCGGCAGCGACCGCAGCTTCAGCAGCCTGGGCAGCGGCAGCAGCTCTCTCTTGGGCTTGCCTGCCCATCAAGTTCCCAATTTCTTCCAGGATTCTCATGACTCCGTCATATCTAGGATCTTTTACCACTTGCGGCCTAGAGCTAGACGCTCCTCCAGTACCTCTGGTCCGGTTACTCATCTCGCTAAGTCTCACAACACCTAAGCCACTATAATTCCATTCAGGAATTAGAGACCTAAGTCATCTACTTAAGTCGAACAAGGCTACGCTACACTCATAGCAGCAATCATAGTCAAAGCAACCATTAAAAGCATCACAACGAGGGGATCACCATTGTACTACACAACCAGTTGCCTCTGCAACTTAGCCAAATCAAAATCAATTACTCAACTAAGCAAGCAGCAGTCAAAACTCAGTGCCAAGTACGAAGCCTTATAGCCTTAAGTCTACCAAAGATGACGCCAGTCAATATGCCAATCACAAACGCCATTTCACATGCCATGCATTCTATGCCTAACTCTACGGAATTTCCTAAGGTCTTGCTACCCAAAACTCCTCGAATCATCACACCTTATTACTCCAATCCTCAATCGACTTGATCGAACTGACCTTGCTATGATACCAATTAAATGAGGATGTAACGCCCCGAGTCCTTCCTGGCGCACATCAACGCCTTACAAATAGATGCTTGGCTGAAATATACCCAGGGTCTATGGAACACACGGTAGGCAATGAAACTTAAATGAACATGCAGCAGCGTCATGCAGAACTCCTAGACAGTTAAACGCGAAATGGTTTGAGGGAAGTAAGACACTTAATCAAGTCATAGCATAACATACGATTCATTTTTACAACATAAGCATAAACTGGGATACAACAATTGGGATCAGGGGAGATGGTTAGCCTAATCAAAAGGGTCGATGGGCTAAGGGTCAGGCACTACTCAAAAAGGGAACTTCAAAAGTCATGGATGCCTAGGCTATCTAAGGGTCGAGCTCGCGGTCATCAGCGGGATCCTCGCGGTGCACTGGGTCATACTCCTCCAGGTCTTCCTCGTCTTCCTCTTCCTCTTCTTCTTCCTCAAACTCTGGCTATGGATTTGCTTCATCCTCGGGTTCAGGTTGAGGATGGAAGATGGGAAGATGGCCTCCCCGTCAGGGTTATACTCCTCCTCCAAAGGCTCGTCCTCGGAATCGTCTAGCTCTTCGTCATCTTCTTCGGGCTCGGGCTCGGACTCGTCCGTCTCCATGGGGTCTTCGGCATCAGAGGGCCCCACGATGTCGCCATCAGTCTCGGGGTTCTGAGATGGTGCCGGCGGAAGATCTGGATCGGGTGCGGTCTCGGAGTCAGTGAGCTCTCCATCAGCGGGGTGTACAATCGAAGGATCCTGCTCACCAATGACATCCCACGGCACGTCAAAAGTCCTCAGTGGCCCAACTGTGAGATCGCTGTCGCGGTAGAACCATGCTGCGAATCTGTCTGCCCTCCAGTCTGCGAGGCCCACATCCATCCAGATGGTGCCATACTTCCTAATGTAAGCTTTCCCCTCTCCTACCGGGTACTCCGTGGAATACTGCTCTATCCAGACGGGCACCCCAAAAATCGGCGGCGGCGGCATGCTTAGGGTTTGGGGTCTGAAAATGGGGGTCCCACGACGGGGTGAGATATACTCAATAAGCTAGCCTAACCCTAAACTAGACCCTTGGGACTTCTAGACACTTCCCAAACACATGCAATGACTAAACAATCAAACCGCAGGCAATGGCATATAATAACTCAATTAGAAACATATTTAGTCATGTAATTCACAAGCTAGGCTAGCCAGGACTTGTACTTGGGCACTTAACATTTCATCATTTAGCAGATAATCCACATGTATGATACAATCAAACTCCCATGGCTTAGCCCGCGTAATAACGCATCAGGCTTAAGAGATCAAGGAACCCGAGTTTAACGCCTCGGGTTTCCAATGCCATATCTCATGACTCGCGTTTAACGCCTCAGGTCCATCCCGCGTTTAACGCTTCAGGATGCGTTATATACGTATGCTTATAATTCCTTTCCATCGACATAATTAAATCAATCGTGCACACTCTCATCAAATTGAGCTCGAGTCGACCCCTCAAGCTACCATCCCATATCATGGCAATACGCCGTAAAATTCAACAAATCAAGTCCATGGCAATATCATGCGGTCGATAACACATCAATTGAGATAATTCCATGCCATCACTATTGACCATTCGGCCATGTCACACAATCAACATTGCATCAATCAATTAAGGCCTATGACTCACTAATTAACCACCCAAGACCCACAATCACTAACATAGGGTCACTTAGCTCAATTGAACTTCTTGCAACTTCCCACGACTAGAGTGCGATCCATAGGTTAAAAATCATTTACTAGATGTACTCGCACGATTGCCTCAAAACCGAATACTCCTAAGCTTCATTTAGGATTCCATCAATTCAAGTAGATATAAATTAAGCTCTAGCTCGTCCTAAGACACCATGGGGCATTCGGCCCACACCCTAGGACATTCACCAATTCATTCCATTCATGGTTCCTAACATTCAATCATCAAAAACTCATCAAGGAAAATTCTGATCACATATTGCAAATTCGGATCCCTAGAGGACTCCACCGAAACAGCCCCCTAAATGCTACCAAATCATCCCCATTGGTCTTTCCATGCACTCAAGGTCCTAGCAAAGGGTTAGGGGAGCTTACCAAGTCCAAAAGCAAGGCAAGGTCGGCGGCAAGTGGCGGTAGGAGGCGCGGCGCACGGCGGTCCAAGGGCAACCAGGTCTGATCCCTAAGAGAAATCCACCAAATGCCAAGCTAACTCAATTAGAAACACCCTTAACACAAGCTATTGATCTCTTAACATGTGTATCTAGGGTTCTAGAGTCACTCACATCAAGGTCAAGCAAAACCCTTCAAGAACAGCCCGGGTGTTCCTATTCGGTCTGGTTCTGATCGGCGAAGCTTCGGGCTGCTCCGGGCCGAACGGCGGTTGCTAAGGTGGTCTAATGGCAAGAGGGACGTGCCTTGGTGGTGGTTCGAGGTGGCGGCGAAGAGGCGGCCGGTCGTGGCTTGGCCGAGAGAAAGAAGGCGACGGTGAGAGGGAAGAGAAGAGGGAGCGAACGAGAGAGAGGGAGTGAGAGAGTGAGAGGTCGGCCGAATGGGGGAGGGAGAGAGTGTGTGGGTGATAAGAGGCAAGGAAAACTTGGAGGGAAAAGGGTAGTGGGGTGGTTCATGGGGTATGTGACAAGGAATAGTGCTCAGGAATGACAAGTTAGTGGGATTTGGTTTAAGGGAAATTGTCCAATCAAGCTTGGTGTCATGCATTCCAATAATGCAAAGACCAAAAGACCAAATTGCCCTTGCATTTTCGGCTGAAGGCTTAGGGATGGCAATTGACCATTTTGCCCTTGCTTTGTCCTTGGAGAAGTGTGCTAATTCTATGGGTAAAAAGGTCGATTTCGCTCGTCGGTTCGAATTTCGCTTTTCTAGTCTATACGGGACCATCTCTAATCTTATTACCTCTCCGACGAGGCGACGTCCAAATTTACTCCAATGCGATCTCCGAATGTCCGGCCTCCAATCTCGAAGTCCAATCTATGGCTAAATTCAGTCAATTGTCATTCCAGTGCGTCTCTGACTAACGGGCGGCTCTCAGGAGTTACGCGTATCGACCCGCGACTTATGTCACGTTTAAGAGTTACTCAAGCCACGACGGCTGTGGTTGTCATGTAATCGCGAGGGTCAATTACTAGTTCCGCAGGTTACGATCGTCAGAGATTGAGTTAGGTTAATTCGCAAATCACGTCATGGTCATACGGATTCACCCGTGAACCAATCGCATGACACTAGCAAATTGTTCTAAAACCATTCTTAGATCGGCCTATAGCGGTTCAGAATACTCCCTCGACGATCCTTATGGTCAAAGCACCGACTCGTGGTTAAGTTCTTTGGTCCACGTACTTTAAATTCTATACGGCCATTCCCCATTGGTTAGTCGACTCGAGAGTGATCAGTTCTGAGCGAGATTGACTGGAATACATCGATAGACATTCATTCACTGATAAGTTTCGAGATAGGGTCAGAACTAAGAATGTCACAACTCTTCCCCCCTTACAAAAATTTCGTCCTCGAAATTTACATTACAACCACCTATTCAAACAATTGGGGGTGCTGACGCCTCATCGCTTCCTCACTTTCCCAGGTGGCTCCATCAGTTCCATGGTGCTCCCAGATCACCTTTACTAGTGGGATCGCCTTGTTCCTTAGGACTTGCTCCTTTCTGTCCTCGATCCTGATTGGTCTCTCCACATATGTTACCCGATCGTCCACTTCTATCACCTCGTGGTCCAGCACATGAGTTGCGTCTGGTTCATACTTCATCAGCATCGACACGTGGAATACATTGTGAACTTGTGATAAACTTGGCGGCAAGGCGAGTCGGTAGGCCAGAGTTCCAATTCGTTCCAGAATTTCGAAAGGGCCTACATATCTCGGACTCAACTTTCCTTTCTTCGCAAACCGAGATAAACCTCGCATTGGTGACACTTTCAAGAAAACGTGGTCTCCTACTTGAAACTCCAAAGGTCTGCGCCGCTTGTCGGCGTAACTCTTCTGGCTGCTCTGCGCGGTTTTCAATCTTTCTCTTATGATTTCCACTGCCTCCACTGACTATTCCACTAGCTCCGGGCCTGTTATGCTTCGTTCACCAACCTCGTCCCAGCATAAAGGTGTCCTGCAGGCTCTACCGTATAGTGCTTCGAACGGTGCCATTCCGATGCTCTGCTGGTAACTGTTGTTATAGGCAAACTCCACCAAGTGTAACTGATCTTCCCAACCTCCTTTAAAGTCCAATACGCAAGCTCTTAGCATGTCCTCAAGTGTCTGAATTGTCCTTTCTGATTGTCCGTCTGTCTGGGGGTGATAAGCGGTGCTGTATTGTAGTTTCGTTCCCAAGGCCTCTTGTAGGCTTTTCCAAAATGAAGCGGTAAACTTGGGGTCTCTGTCCGAAGTAATCGTCACTGGAACTCCATGAAGGCGAACTACGTACCTCATGTACAACTCTGCGTATCTATCCATCGCGAAATCTTTCCTTACTGCCAAGAAGTGTGCGGACTTAGTCAGCCTATCCACGATCACCCAAATCGAATCGTGTCCTC
Source organism: Rhodomyrtus psidioides (assembly GCA_021437785.1). Lineage (NCBI taxonomy): Eukaryota > Viridiplantae > Streptophyta > Magnoliopsida > Myrtales > Myrtaceae > Rhodomyrtus > Rhodomyrtus psidioides. Next base: position 2,961,621 of record JAILYB010000058.1, on the reverse strand, counting down.
TCTGACTCCTCGGCAAACCCATGACGAAGTCCTTGGTAATGTGTTCCCACTTCCACTCGGGGATTTCCAAAGGCTGCAACATCCCACCAGGCTTACAATGCTGAGCCTTAACTTGCTGGCACGTCAAACACTTCGCCACATGCTTAGATACGTCTACCTTCATTCCATTCCACCAGTAGTGTTGACGCAGGTTCTGGTACATCTTCGTGCTACCCGGGTGAATACTATAGTTGCTCCTATGCGCTTCCGACAAGATCCTTTCTCTTAGCTCCTCGTCACTGGGTACGCACAAGCGTCCACGAAACTTCAGAATCCCATCTTCGGACACTTGAAAGTCGGGTTTCCTTTTTCCGGCATCCGTTTCCAAGATCTTTTGGATGTCGGGGTCCGTAGATTGCAACGCTTTCACCTTCTCATGAATCTCTGGCTCAATTCTCAATGTCGCCAGAAGACAAGACAGCTGGCAAACTTCGAGCCTAAACTCCGAATCCCTTATCCTTTCCAACAAGGTCCATTCCTTTACCAACAAATGCGCGATGCTTGATTTCCGACTCAGCGCATCCGCAACCTTATTTGCCTTTCCGGGGTGATAAAGGATATCACAATCATAGTCCTTGAGCAGCTCCATCCAGCGACGTTGTCTCATGTTTAACTCCTTTTGGGAAAACAAGTACTTCAAACTCTGGTGGTCCGTGTAAATCTGAAACATTTCTCCGCACAAGTAGTGCCTCCAAATCTTCAAGGCGAAGATGATGGCTGCTAGTTCCAAATCATGCGTCGGGTAGTTCATCTCATGAGGTCTTAGCTGTCTCGATGCATAAGCTACAACTTTTCCATGTTGCATCAAGACGCATCCTAATCCCTTCAGCGACGCATCACTGTAAATTTCGTAACCTCCAGGTCAGAAAAGGATGGTCAACACTGGTGCAGTCGTCAAACGATGCTTCAGTTCCTGAAAACTCCTCTCACACTTATTCGTCCATTCAAACCTCGTATCCTTCTTAGTCAGCCTTGTCAAAGGAGTAGCTATCGAGGAAAACTTTTCCACGAACCTGCGGTAATATCCTGCCAATCCTAGGAAGCTTCGGACCTTTGTTACTGACATAGGTCTAGGCCAATTCGTTACTGCTTCAATCTTTGCGGGGTCCACAGAAATCCCATTTCCAGAGACGACATGTCCAAGGAACGCAACTTCGTTAAGCCAAAACTCGCACTTACTGAACTTGGCATACAACGAGTGTTCCCTTAACGTCCGTAGAATTATACTCAATTGCTCCTCATGCTCCTCAGGACTCTTTGAGTAAATCAAGATGTCGTCGATGAAGACAATGACGAACTGATCCAAGTATTCCCTAAACACTCTGTGCATCAAATCCATGAAAGCAGCTGGGGCATTAGTCAATCCAAACGGCATGACCGTAAACTCAAAATGCCCATACCTCGTCCGAAAGGCTGTCTTCGGTATATCTTCCTTCTTAATCCTCAACTGGTGATAACCCGTCCTTAGGTCTATCTTGGAGAACACAGAAGCTCCTTGCAATTGGTCAAACAAGTCATCAATCCTTGGCAACGGATACTTGTTCTTGATAGTCACCTGGTTTAACTGCCTATAGTCAATGCATAAGCGCAACGACCCATCCTTCTTCCTTACAAACAAGACTGGCGCTCCCCAAGGCGAAGCACTTGGACGAATAAATCCTTTGTCCAGCAGTTCTTGCATCTGAACCTTCAATTCCTTCAACTCCGACAAGGACATCCTATAGGGTGCCTTCGAAATTGGTTTCGTTCCTGGTGCTAACTCAATCACGAACTCTATCCCCCTTTCTGGAGGCAACCCCGGTAACTCTTGAGGAAAGACATCAGGGTAATCACGTACTACAGCTATGTCTTCTAGCTTTGGTTCCTCTACGGTCGGATCCAACACGGCAGCTAAGTATGCTTGGCATCCTTCGTCCAAAAGCCTAGTCACTTCAAGTGACGAAATCAAAGGGATTGAGGTTCCTCCTCGACTTCCCGCAAACTCGAATCTAGGGTGATCATTAGGATGGAAATGAATCACCCTGCTACCACAATCAACGACAGCCCTTTGCCTACTTAACCAATCCATACCAATAAGCACGTCAAAGTCAAAAATAGGCAGCACGGCTAAATCTATCCGTTCCTCACTACCACCAACGACTATCTTACAATCTGGACAGCCTAGCGAAACCTACACTTTATCCTTCAATGGGGTGGTAACATGTAATATCACATCCAAAGGTCTCAATTCAATTCCAACCAAATCAGCAAACTGAACAGATATGAACGAATGCGATGCTCTAGGATCAAACAGGGCATAGGCAGCATGATCACATAAAGTAACCGTACATGTGACCACGCCGGGCGCGTTCTCCACTTCCCTTCGCGCCACAGCATACACCCTTCCTTGAGCTGGCGGCCTATTTGCGTTGTTCTGCTGGGCTCCAGCCTGCGGTCCCATTGGCGGTCGATTTCCTTGAGCTTGAGGTCCTAGTGCTTGACTTGGGAAATTCCTTATGTGATGGCCCAGTTGGCCACACTTGAAGCACGCGCCCATTCTGCTCGGGCAAGGTCCATTGCCATGCTTCCGCCCGCACAAGCGACAATTCCAATTCGACTGGTGAGCAGGCTTGCCAATATTCCTTCTAGATGGAGGGACAAAACGTCGGTTACTCGCCATCGGCCTCTTGCCGAACTGGCGGTTATCCCTGGTCGGAGTGAACCGCGATCCAGAAGCGATTCCTCTTTCCTTCATATCTCTTTCCACTAGTTGGCCTCTCTCATAAATTGCTTCATAACCTTGTAGGTCCAACAGCACCAACTGGCTGCGAAGGTCAGGCCTCAGTCCATCTCTGAACCTTCTCGCCCTGTCCTCAGGGTTCTCGACCATCCTCGGGGCATACTTGGATAGACTCGCGAATTCAGCCTCATACTGGTCGATGGTCATCTGGTTCTGGCGGAGGTTCTGGAATTCAATCATCTTCTGTTCTTGAGCCGCTCTGGAGAAATACTTAGCATTGAACACTTCAGAAAACACAGTCCAATTTGGCTCCGTCCCTTCGGGAAAAACTCTTCCCTTGGTGGCCTTCCACCAATCGTTCGCAGTTCCACGAAGCTGGTACACAGCTAGAATCACCTTCTCCGCCTCAGTATAGCCCAGCACCTCAAAGGCCTTCTCTAATTCTTCAATCCAAGCAGGGGCAGCTCTAGGGTCCCCTTTACCATCAAACTTCGATGGCTTCAGCTTCATGAAGTGCTCCATCAGCTGGCCCATCATGCGATTCCCTTGTCCTTGGGCATTGCCACCCTCATTCTCACGTCCATTGTTCCCATTGTTCCCATTTGCTAGGTTGGCAGCAGCAACAGCAGCTACCGCCGCTTGGGCAACAGCAGCATCTCTTTCCTCGGTCTGTCTACCCATCAAGTTCCCGATCTCCTCCAAGATCCTCATGACTCCGTCGTACCTAGGATCTTCTACCGCTTGTGGCCTAGAGCTAGACACTCCTCTAGTACCCCTGGTTCTGTTGCTCATCTTGCTAAGTCTCACGACACCTGAGTCACTATAATTCCATCCAGGAATTAGAGACCTAAGCCATCTATTTAAGTCTAGCAAGACTACGCCACTCTCACAGCAGCAATCACAGTTAAGATAGTCATTACTCAAACAACCACCAGAAGCATCATAATCAGGAATTCACAATCGTATCACACATTCAGTTGCTCCAGCAACTTCACCAAATCACAACCAGCTATCCATTCCAGCAAGCAGCAGTCAACACTTAGTGCCAAGTACGAAGCCTTATAGCCTTAAGTCTACCAAAGATGGTGCCAATCAATATGCCAATCACAAACGCCATTTCACATGTCATGCATTTCATGCCTAACTCTAGTGAATCCCTAAGGTCTTACTACCCAGTCATCCTCAAATCATCACACCTTATTACTCCAGTCCTCAACCAACTTGGATCGAGCTGACCTTGCATTGATACCAAACAAGAGGGGATGTCACGCCCCGAGTCCTTTCTAGCGCGCAACATCGCCTTACTGCCAAACTGTTTAGTCTCTTTCCCAGGATCCAAAGTATCGCACTAGCTAATGAGATTCATATGCACATGCGGAAGCGACATACATAACTCCATACAGAAGACAATAAGACGACTAGAGGAAAATAGACGCTTAATCATTACATACAAACATTCAGTTCTACAAAATGCACAAGACTTACTAAAGATAATTAGGGCTAGAGGAAAAGGGTTAGCCTACTCAAAAAGATACATCTACTAAGGAACACGCGTCACTGTCCTACGGGATACTTCAAAAGTCAAGGGTCGCTACAAGGCCTAAAAGACAGGCTCGCTGCTGATGGATCAGGCGACACCGGCCGCTGGATGGTACTCTACCCAATTGCCCGGCTGAGGCTCCTCTGGGACTTCTTCTTCTGGCTCCGACTCGGAATACACTGGGATGTCGTCCTCCTCTGAATCGGACCCTAAGTCCATGGGCTCGCCCTCGGCGCCTACAATCTCCCACTCGAACCCTGCCTCCTCCATGGGAACGTCGTCGGCATCAGAGGGCTCGATGACCTCGCCATCTGCATCGGGATGCTGTGGCTGCACCTCCGGGAGGCCCATGCCTGGCTCGAGGCCGGTCATCGGATCAGAAACCTCTCCATCGGGAGAATATGTGATCATCGGGTCCTGCTCCTCAAGGATATCCCAAGGCACGTCAAAAGATCGCAGAGGTCCCCAAGCCGCGACGTCGTCTCGATACCACCATGCTGCGTACCTATCTAGCCTCTAGTGGTCCGTCCCGTCCTCCACCCAGATAGTGCTACGCTCATAAATAAAAACCTCATCCTCGCCCACTGGGTACTCAGTAACGTACTTATCGGTCCTCACTGGCACCCCAAAAGCTGGCGACGGCATGGTCAAGGCTTGGGGTCTGAAAGGTGGGTCCCGCGACGGGGTGAGATAAACTCAATAAGCTAGTCCTAACCCTAAGCTAGGCACTCTGGAATTCCAGACACACCCAGGCACATGCAATGACCAATCATGCGAAAGCAGACGAATAGGCACATAATAACACAATCAAGGCATGCATTGTCATATAACTCACCAATCTAGACTAGGCTTGGCTTTCGTACCTTGGCACTTAACATCACATAATATAAAGGATAGCTTATATATATACTTATATACACTTATTACGATCGTAATACTCATGGCAGAGCCCGCGTTTAACGCCTCAGGCTTAATAAATCAAGGAACCCGCGTTTAACGCCTCAGGTTCCCGATGCCATGTCATGACCCGCGTTTAACGCCTCAGGTCTATCCCACGTTTAACGCATCAGGATATCACTAAGCCCCGCGTTTAACGCATCAGCGTATTATATGCACATAGGCTATAATTCAACCAATCATAGCATAAAACAACCATATTTGCGTAACGTCCATACAATGACCACTTGGCCATTTCAAATCACAATTCTATACCGTGGCACATCATCACATCACAATCAATCAAGGCCATTACCATACTTCACGATCAAGTCATACCTCATAATGTATCGCTCATCGATCATCACTATAAACATTCGGCCGTGCCACAAAGTCATGGGATCAATCAATCGACAAGGTCACAAAACATATCAATTAACCTCGCACGGCCGTCAATCATAATCATGGTGTCGTTCCCATCACTAATTCCCCACTAAAGCTCACGGCCATCATAGGAATAGGGTTCATTAGGATATTTTCATGCATCGAGTCATTCAATCGCACTCATGGCCGAACATCCCTAAGCCCAATCGAGGATTTTGCTAACTCAAACAAGCTCAATCATGCCCTCTCACTTCCAATGGTGCCACAAGGGATCGGCCTACACTAGCATTCATTCCTTAACTCATTTCAACCATTAAATCAACGCAACAAGTCCTAAATGGTAAAGCCATGCTCGGTTTCCCCCAAGAACATATTCGGTCCTCTAAGGTTTCTCGCCTATTTAGCCATTAAACTCAACACAACTAACACTCTCTCGGCCCTTCCATCGCACAAGGTCTTAACTAAGGGTTAGAGCAAGCTTACCTAGCTTAAAGCTTCAAGAAGACCGGCGGCAAGAGGCGTGGGAATGGCGCGGCTCACGGCGGTCCTCGGCGGTGAAGTTTGGCCACTAGGAGTTCTAAGCAAAATATCCAAGAACAATCCTTAATACCCCTTCTAACATAAGTCTACAACCTCACATCAAGTTTATCTAAGCTCCGAGAGCTACTCACCTCAAGAACTCTTCGAGGTCGGCCCCGGTTCTCTCTTGACTTCGGTTCGGTCGGCGGCGGCTTGCTCGGCTCCAAGAAGGTGGTGTGGTGGCGGCCTAGGGTGGTGGAGTGGCGGCAAGGTGGTGGTCGGCAGCCGGTTCCACCGAGAGGCCAAGGGAGCGAGAGGGAGAGCGTGAGATGAGAGGAAGGTGAGGGAGAGTGATCGTGAAAATGAGATGAAGAAGAAGAAGTGAGGGAGAGAGAGGATGATCTATTAGAATGGGAAAATTAGAGGGAAGTGAGTGAGTGAGAGTTGGTAGTGGGGAAAGTACAATGAATAGTTGCATGGAGTGACATGAATAGTGAAGTTGAATGACTAGTTGGTGGGGTGGTTTGAAGGATTTTCGTCAACTCAATTGGTCATTCTAATTCTAATAATTCAAAGGGCTAAAAGACCGAATTGCCCCTCAAATTTCGGCCAAGGGTAGGGAAGGTGGAAATGTCTAAATTACCCTTGCATTAACTAATAGAAAATGGTACTAAGCTTAGGGTAAAAGGGTCGATTTCACTTGTCGATCCGAATCTCACTTTTCTAACTCATACGGGGCTAATTCTAATCCTATTAACTCTCCGATGAGGCGACGTCCAAATTTACTCCATTGTGATCTCCGAATGTCCGGCCTCCAATCTCAAAGTCCAATCCATGGCTAAATTCAGTCAATTGTCATTCCAGCGCATCTCAGACTAACGGGCGGCTCTCAGGAGTTACGCGTATCGACCCGCGACTAATGTCACGTTTAAGAGTTACTCGAGCCACGGCGGCTTTGGTTGTCATGTAATCGCGAGGGTCAATCACTAGTCCCGAAGGTTACGACCGTTAGGAATCGATTTAGGTAAATTCGCAAATCATGTCATGGTCATACGGAATCACCCGTGAACCAATCGCACGACACTAGCAAATCATTATAAAACCTTTCTTAGATTGACCTTTAGCGGTCCTAAACATTCCCACGGCGATCCTTATTGTCAAAGCGTCGACTCGTGGTTAAGTTCTTTGGTCCACGTACTTTAAATCCTATATGGCCATTCCCCATTGGTTAGTCGACTCGAGAGTGATCAATTCTGAGCGAGATTAACTGGAATACATCGATAGACATTCATTCATTAATAAGCTTCGAGATAGGGTCGGAATTCAGAATGTCACAACTCTTCCCCCTTACAGAAATTTCGTCCTCGAAATTTACACTACGACCACCTACTCAAACAAATGGGGGTGCTGACGCCTCATCGCTTCCTCGCTTTCCCAGGTGGCTCCTTCAGTTCCATGGTGCTCCCAGATCACCTTTACTAGCGGGATCGTCTTGTTCCTCAGGACTTGCTCCTTTCTGTCCTCGATCCTAACTGGCCTTTCGACATACGACACTCGATCGTCCACTTCTATCACTTCGTGGTTCAGTACATGAGTCACATCCGGTTCATACTTCCTCAACATCGACACGTGGAACACGTTGTGAACTTGCGATAAACTTGGCAGCAAGGCGAGTCTGTAGGCCAAGGTTCCAATCCGTTCCAGAATTTCAAAAGGGCCTACGTACCTCGGACTCAGCTTTCCTTTCTTTCCAAACCGAGATAATCCTTTCATTGGTGACACTTTCAAGAAGACGTGGTCTCCCACTTGAAACTCCAAAGGCCTGCGCCGCTTGTCGGCGTAACTTTTCTGGCGACTCTGCGCGGTCTTCAATCTTTCCCTTATGACTCTTACTGCCTCCACTGACTGCTCCACTAATTCTGGGCCGGTTATGCTTCTTTCACCAACCTCGTCCCAGCATAAAGGGGTCCTGCATGCTCTACCGTATAACGCTTCGAACGGTGCCATCCCGACGCTCGGCTGGTAACTGTTGTTATAGGCAAACTCTACCAAGTGTAACTGATCCTCCCAACCTCCTTTAAAGTCTAACACGCAAGCTCTCAGCATATCCTCAAGCGTCTGAATTGTCCTCTCAGACTGTCCGTCTGTCTGGGGGTGGTAAGCGGTGCTGTACTGTAGTTTCGTCCCCAAAGCTTCTTGTAGGCTTTTCCAAAATGAAGCGGTAAACTTGGGGTCTTTGTCCGAAGTAATCGTCACTGGGACTCCATGAAGACGAACTACGTACCTCATGTACAACTCTGCGTAACGATCCATTGCGAAATCTTTTCTTACTGCCAAGAGGTGTGCGGACTTAGTCAGTCTATCCACGATCACCCAAATCGAATCATGTCCTCTCTGACTCCTCGGCAAACCCATGACAAAGTCCATGGTGATGTGCTCCCACTTCCACTCGGGGATTTCCAAAGGCTGCAACATCCCACCAGGCTTATAATGTTGAGCCTTAACCTGCTGGCACATCAAGCCCTTTGCTACATGTTTAGCTACGTCCACTTTCATTCCATTCCACCAGTAGTGCTGACGCAGATTTTGATACATTTTCGTGCTACCCGGATGAATGCTGTAGTTGCTCCTATGAGCTTCCGATAAGATCCTTTCTCTTAGTTCCTCGTCACTGGGCACGCACAAGCGTCCACGAAACTTCAGAATTCCATCTTCAGATACTTGAAAGTCGGGTTTCCTTTTCGCGGTATCCATCTCCAGGATCTTCTGGATGTCGGGGTCCGTAGATTGCAACACTTTCACCTTCTCATGAATCTCTGGTTCAATCCTCAATGTGGCTAGGAGACAAGACAGCTGGCAGACTTCAAGCTTAAACTCTGAATCTCTTATTCCTTCCAACAGAGTCCATTCCTTAACCATCAAATACGCGATGCTCGATTTCCGACTCAGCGCAACCGCAACCTTATTTTCCTTTCCAGGGTGATACAGAATATCACAATCATAGTCCTTGAGCAACTCCATCCATCGACGTTGCCTCATGTTCAACTCCTTTTGCGAAAACAAGTACTTCAAACTCTGGTGGTCCGTGTAAATCTGAAACTTTTCTCCACACAAGTAATGCCTCCAAATCTTTAAGGCGAAGATGATAGCTGCTAGTTCCAAATCATGCATCGGGTAATTCATCTCATGAGGTCTTAACTGTCTCGATGCGTAGGCTACAACTCTTCCATGTTGCATCAGAACGCATCCCAATCCCTTTAGTGACGCATCGCTATAAATCTCATAACCTCCAAGTCCGGAAGGGATGGTCAACACTGGTGCAGTCGTCAAACGATGCTTGAGTTCTTGAAAACTCCTCTCACACTTATCCGTCCATTCGAACCGCGTGTCCTTCTTAGTCAGCCTCGTCAAAGGAGTAGCTATCGAGGAAAACTTTTCCACGAACCTGCGGTAATATCCTACCAATCCTAGGAAGCTTCGGACCTCTGTTACTGACGTAGGTCTAGGCCAATTCGTTACTGCTTCAATCTTTGCGGGGTCCATAGAAATCCCATTTCCAGAGACGACATGTCCAAGGAACGCAACTTCGTTAATCCAAAACTCGCACTTACTGAACTTGGCATACAGCGAGTGTTCCCTTAACGTCCGTAGAATTATACTCAATTGCTCCTCATGCTCCTCAGGACTCTTTGAGTAAATCAAGATGTAGTCGATGAAGACAATGACGAACTGATCCAAGTATTCCCTAAACACTCTGTGCAACAAATCCATGAAAGCAGCTGGGGCATTAGTCAATCCAAACGGCATGACCGTAAACTCATAATGCCCATACCTCGTCCGAAAGGCTGTCTTCGGTATATCTTCCTTTTTAATCCTCAACTGGTGATAACCCGTCCTTAGGTCTATCTTGGAGAACACAGAAGCTCCTTGCAATTGGTCAAACAAGTCATTAATCCTTGGCAACGGGTACTTGTTCTTGATAGTCACCTGGTTCAACTGCCTATATAGTCAATGCATAAGCGCAACGACCCATCCTTCTTCCTTACAAACAAGACTGGCGCTCCCCAAGGCGAAGCACTTGGACGAATAAATCCTTTGTCCAGCAGTTCTTGCATCTGAACCTTCAATTCCTTCAACTCCGACAAGGACATCCTATAGGGTGCCTTCGAAATTGGTTCCGTTCCTGGTGCTAACTCAATCACGAACTCTATCCCCCTTTCTTGAGGCAACCCTGGTAACTCTTGAGGAAAGACATCAGGGTAATCACGTACTACAGCTATGTCTTCTAGCTTTGGTTCCTCTACGGTCGGATCCAACACGGCAGCTAAGTATGCATGGCATCCTTCGTCCAAAAGCCTAGTCACTTCAAGTGACGAAATCAAAGGGATTGAGGTTCCTCCTCGACTTCCCGTAAACTCGAATCTAGGGTGATCATTAGGATGGAAATGAATCACCCTGCTACCACAATCAACGACAGCCCTTTGCCTACTTAACCAATCCATACCAATAATCACGTCAAAGTCAAACATAGGCAGCACGGCTAAATCTATCTGTTCCTCACTACCACCAACGACTATCTTACAATCTGGACAGCCTAGCGAAACCAACACTTTATCCTTCAATGGGGTGGTAACATGTAATTCACATCCATAGGTCTCAATTCAATTCCAACCAAATCAGCAAACTGAGCAGATATGAACGAATGCGATGCTCCAGGATCAAACAAGGCATAGGCAGCATGATCACTTAAAGTAACCGTACCTGTGACCACGCCGGGCGCGTTCTCCACTTCCCTTCGCGCCACAGCATACACCCTTCCTTGAGCTGGCGGCCTATTTGCGTTGTTCTGCCGGGCTCCAGCCTGCGGTCCCACTGGCGGTCGATTTCCTTGACCTTGAGGTCCTAGTGCTTGACTTGGGCAATTCCTTATGTGATGGCCCAGTTGGCCACACTTGAAGCACGCGCCCGTTCTGCTCGGGCAAGGTCCATTGCCATGCTTCCGCCCGCACAAGCGACAATTCCAATTCGACTGGTGAGCAGGCTTGCCAATATTCTTTCTGGCTGGATGGACAAAACGTCGGTTACTCACCATCGGCCTCTTGCCGAACTGGCGGTTATCCCTGGTCGGAGTGAACCGCGATCCAGAAGCGATTCCTCTTTCCTTCATATCTCTTTCCACTAGTTGGCCTCTCTCATAAATTGCGTCATAACCTTGCAGGTCCAACAGCACCAACTGGCTGCGAAGGTCAGGCCTCAGTCCATCTCTGAACCTTCTCGCCCTGTCCTTATGGTTCTCGACCATCCTCGGGGCATACTTGGATAGCCTCGCGAATTCAGCCTCATACTAGTCGATGGTCATCTGGTTCTGGCGGAGGTTCTGGAATTCAATCATCTTCTGTTCTTGAGCCGCTCTGGAGAAATACTTAGCATTGAACACTTCAGAAAACACAGTCCAATTTGGCTCCGTCCCTTCGGGAAAAACTCTTCCCTTGGTGGCCTTCCACCAATCGTTCGCAGTTCCACGAAGCTGGTACACAGCTAGAATCACCTTCTCCGCCTCAGTATAGCCCAGCACCTCAAAGGCCTTCTCTAATTCTTCAATCCAAGCAGGGGCAGCTCCAGGGTCCCCTTTACCATCAAACTTCGATGGCTTCAGCTTCATGAAGTGCTCCATCAGCTGGCCCATCATTCGATTCCCTTGTCCTTGGGCATTGCCACCCTCATTGTCACGTCCATTGTTCCCATTGTTCCCATTTGCTAGGTTGACAGCAGCAACAGCGGCTACCGCCACTTGGGCAACAGCAGCATTTCTTTCCTCGGTCTGTCTACCCATCAAGTTCCCGATCTCCTCCAAGATCCTCATGACTCCGTCGTACCTAGGATCTTCTACCGCTTGTGGCCTAGAGCTAGACGCTCCTCTAGTACCCCTGGTTCTGTTGCTCATCTTGCTAAGTCTCACGACACCTGAGTCACTATAATTCCATCCAGGAATTAGAGACCTAAGCCATCTATTTAAGTCTAGCAAGACTATGCCACTCTCACAGCAGCAATCACAGTTAAGATAGTCATTACTCAAACAACCACCAGAAGCATCATAATCAGGAATTCACAATCGTATCACACATTCAGTTTCTCCAGCAACTTCACCAAATCATAACCAGCTATCCATTCCAGCAAGCATCAGTCAACACTTAGTGCCAAGTACGAAGCCTTATAGCCTTAAGTCTACCAAAGATGGTGCCAATCAATATGCCAATCACAAACGCCATTTCACATGTCATGCATTTCGTGCCTAACTCTAGTGAATCCCTAAGGTCTTACTACCCAGTCATCCTCAAATCATCACACCTTATTACTCCAGTCCTCAACCAACTTGGATCGAGCTGACCTTGCTCTGTTACCAAACAAGAGGGGATGTCACGCCCCGAGTCCTTTGTAGCGCGCAACATCGCCTTACTGCCAAACTGTTCAGTCTCTTTCCCAGGATCCAAAGTATCGCACTAGCTAATGAGACTCATATGCACATGCGGAAGCGACTTACATAACTCCATACAGAAGACAATAAAACGACTTGAGGAAAATAGACACTTAATCATTACATACAAACATTCAGTTCTACAAAATGCACAAGAGTTACTAAAGATAATTAGGGCTAGAGGAAAAGGGTTAGCCTACTCAAAAAGATACATCTACTAAGGAACACGCGTCACTGTCCTACGGGATACTTCAAAAGTCAAGGGTCGCTACAAGGCCTAAAAGACAGGCTCGCTGCTGATGGATCAGGCGACACCGGCCGCTGGATGGTACTCTACCCAATCGCCCGGCTGAGGCTCCTCTGGGACTTCTTCTTCTGGCTCCGACTCGGAATACACTGGGACGTCGTCCTCCTCTGAATCGGACCCTAAGTCCATGGGCTCGCCCTCGGCGCCTACAATCTCCCACTCGAACCCTGCCTCCTCCATGGGAACGTCGTCGGCATCAGAGGGCTCGATGACCTCGCCATCTGCATCGGGATGCTGTGGCTGCACCGCCGGGAGGCCCATGCCTGGCTCGAGGCCGGTCATCGGATCAGAAACCTCTCCATCGGGCGGATATGTGATCATCGGGTCCTGCTCCTCAAGGATATCCCAAGGCACGTCAAAAGATCGCAGAGGTCCCCAAGTCGCGACGTCGTCTCGATACCACCATGCTGCGTACCTATCTGGCCTCCAGTGGTCCGTCCCGTCCTCCACCCAGACAGTTCCTCGCTCATAAATAAAAACCTCATCCTCGCCCACTGGGTACTCAGTAACGTACTTATCGGTCCTCACTGGCACCCCAAAAGCTGGCGACGGCATGGTCAAGGCTTGGGATCTAAAAGGTGGGTCCCACGACGGGGTGAGATAAACTCAATAAGCTAGTCCTAACCCTAAGCTAGGCACTCGGGACTTCCAGACACACCCAGGCACATGCAATGACCAATCATGCGAAAGCAGACGAATAGGCACATAATAACACAATCAAGGCTTGCATTGTCATATAACTCACCAATCTAGACTTGGCTTGGCTTTCGTACCTTGGCACTTAACATCACATAATATAATGGATAGCTTATATATATACTTATATACACTTATTACGATCGTAATACTCATGGCAGAGCCCGCGTTTAACGCCTTAGGCTTAATAAATCAAGGAACCCGCGTTTAACGCCTCAGGTTTCCGATGCCATGTCATGACCCGCGTTTAACGCCTCAGGTCTATCTCGCGTTTAACGCATCAGGATATCACTAATCCCCGCGTTTAACGCATCAGGGCATTATATGCACATAGGCTATAATTCAACCAATCATAGCATAAAACAACCATATGTGCGTAACGTCCATACAAGGACCACTTGGCCATTTCAAATCACAATTCTATACCGTGGCACATCATCACATCACAATCAATCAAGGCCATTACCATACTTCACGATCAAGTCATACTTCATAATGTATCGCTCATCGATCATCACTATAAACATTCGGCCGTGCCACAAAGTCATGGGATCAATCAATCGACAAGGTCACAAAACACATCAATTAACCTCGCACGGCCGTCAATCATAATCATGGTGTCATTCCCATCACTAATTCCCCACTAAAGCTCACGGCCATCATAGGAATAGGGTTCATTACGATATTTTCATGCATCGAGTCATTCAACCGCACTCATGGCCGAACATCCCTAAGCCCAATCGAGGATTTTGCTAACTCAAACAAGCTCAATCATGCCCTCTCACTTCCAATGGTGCCACAAGGGATCGGCCTACACTAGCATTCATTCCTTAACTCATTTCAACCATTAAATCAACGCAACAAGTCCTAAATGGTAAAGCCATGCTCGGTTTCCCCCAAGAACATATTCGGTCCTCTAGGGTTTCTCGCCTATTTAGCCATTAAACTCAACACAACTAACACTCTCTCGGCCCTTCCATCGCACAAGGTCTTAACTAAGGGTTAGAGCAAGCTTACATAGCTTAAAGCTTCAAGAAGACCGGCGGCAAGAGGCGTGGGAATGGCGCGGCTCACGGCGGTCCTCGGCGGTGAAGTTTGGCCACTAGGAGTTCTAAACAAAATATCCAAGAACAATCCTTAATACCGCTTCTAACATAAGTCTACAACCTCACATCAAGTTTATCTAAGCTCCGAGAGCTACTCACCTCAAAAACTCTTCGAGGTCGGCCCCGGTTCTCTCTTGACTTCGGTTCGGTCGGCGGCGGCTTGCTCGGCTCCAAGGAGGTGGTGTGGTGGCGGCCTAGGGTGTGGAGTGGCCGCAAGGTGGTGGTCGGCGGCCGGTTCCACCGAGAGGCCAAGGGAGCGAGAGGGAGAGAACGAGTGAGTGGGAGAGCGTGAGATGAGAGGAAGGTGAGGGAGAGTGATCGTGAAAATGAGAGGAAGAAGAAGAAGTGAGGGAGAGAGAGGATGATCTATTAGAAAGGGAAAATTAGAGGGAAGTGAGTGAGTGAGAGTTGGTAGTGGGGAAAGTACAATGAATAGTTGCATAGAGTGACCTGAATAGTGAAGTTGAATGACTAGTTGGTGGGGTGGTTTGAAGGATTTTGTCAACTCAATTGGTCATTCTAATTCTAATAATTCAAAGGGCTAAAAGACCGAATTACCCCTCAAATTTCGGCCAAGGGTAGAGAAGGTGGAAATGTCTAAATTATCCTTGCATTAACTAATAGAAAATGGTACTAAGCTTAGGGTAAAAGGGTCGATTTCACTTGTCGATCCGAATCTCGCTTTTCTAACTCATACGGGGCTAATTCGAATCCTATTAACTCTCCGATGAGGCGACGTCCAAATTTACTCCATTGTGATCTCCGAATGTCCGGCCTCCAATCTTGAAGTCCAATCCATGGCTAAATTCAGTCAATTGTCATTCCAGCTCATCTTAGACTAACGGGCGGCTCTCAGGAGTTACGCATATCGACCCGCGACTAATGTCACGTTTAAGAGTTACTCGAGCCACGGCGGCTTTGGTTGTCATGTAATCCCGAGGGTCAATCACTAGTCCTGAAGGTTACGACCGTTAGGAATCGATTTAGGTAAATTCGCAAATCATGTCATGGTCATACGGAATCACCCGTGAACCAATCGCACGACACTAGCAAATCATTCTAAAACCATTCTTAGATCGACCTTTAGCGGTCCTAAACATTCCCTCGGCGATCCTTATGGTCAAAGCGTCGACTCGTGGTTAAGTTCTTTGGTCCACGTACTTTAAATCCTATATGGCCATTCCCCATTGGTTAGTCGACTTGAGAGTGATCAATTCTGAGCGAGATTAACTGGAATACATCGATAGACATTCATCATTAATAAGCTTCGAGATAGGGTCGGAATTCAGAATGTCACACAATGACTATTATGATGACTCGGCTCAATCCGCGACGAGTCATATAATTGAAATCTGATTTTATTTCAAGGGTAATACTTCTTCACAGCATCTGAGTTTACAGGGTGCCCCAGTTCTTCTCCTTCAGAGTTTACAAGAATCAATGCTCCTCCAGTGAGAATCTGCTTGATAATGTAGGGGCCTTCGTAATTCGGGGTGAATTTACCTCCCAGATGGGTATTACTCTGCAAAGTTTTCCTAATTACCAAGTCATTTACTTCGAAATTTCTGGTCTTGACCTTTCGGTTAAACGTCCTGGCTACCCTCTTTTGGTAAGTTTGTCCATGACAAATGGCTTTAAGACGCTTCTCGTCTATTAAATTCAACTGTTCGTATCTGTGCTTGGAATACTCTAGCTCAGAGAGTTTACCCTCTGACAAGATTCTCAAAGAGGGAATCTTAACTTCCACGGGTAGAACTGCTTCCGTCCCCCATAAACCAGACTGTAGGGAGTTGCCCCTGTAGAAGTCCTGATTGACGTTCGGTAAGCCATTAAGGCGAAAGGCAGCCTTTCATGCCAATCCCTGTAGTTTTCTGCTGTTTTAGCCAAGATTCTTTTGATGTTTTTGTTGGCTGCTTCCACTGCCCCATTCATCTGTGGACGGTAGGTGGATGAATTCAGATGTCGAATACCAAAGTGATCCAATAGACCATTGACAATCTTGTTGTTCAAGTTAGACCCATTATCTGTGATGATCGTTTGAGGGGTACCATACCGGGAGATGATGTCTCTTTTGACGAATCTTGCCATATTTCTTGCAGTGACATTCTTGTAAGAACTGGCCTCTACCCATTTCGTGAAATAATCAATCGCTACCAAGATGAAGCGATGACCAATTGAAGCCACAGGATTAATAGGCCCTATCATGTCTATCCCCCACATAGAGAAAGGCCAAACTTCAGACATTTGGTGTAGTTCGTTTGGGGGTGCATTGATTTTATCACCATATATTTGGCATTGGTAGCATGACCGGACATGCTGGCAGCAATCTGATTCGATGGTCATCCAAAAATAGCCAAGCCGCATGATCTTCCTGGCGAGGAGGTGGCCGTTCATGTGAGGCCCACATATACCTTCATGGATCTCTTTCATGAGAATATTTGCTTCCTTGGCATCAACGCACCTCAACAGAGTAGAGTCAAACGACCTTTTGTATAGAATTTGTCCGTTGAGGAAGAACTTGCTGGCCATCTTGGTTATGTATCTCCGGTCTCCTGGGTGGCATCCTTCAGGAAACTCCCCTTTTGAAAGATAATTCTTGATGTCGTAATACCATGGTTCCCCATCAAATTTTTCTTCGATTAGCACACAATAAGCTGGCCTTTCAACTATATTGATCCTTAGGGGTTCTATATCCAACCCTCCAATTGTTTGCAACATTGAGGCAAGGGTGGCTAACGCATCTGCAAATTGATTGCGGGATCTCGATAGGTACTCGAATGACATTTCTTCAAATTCGAGTGTTAATTCCTCAAGTTATTCATGATAAGGGATGAGCTTTGCATCTTTCGTCTTCCACTCTCCCGGTGTCTATAGAATGATGAGCATGGAATCTCCAAAAACTTGCAACCTAGGTATCTTCATGGAAATGGCCAATCGTAGGCCTAGAATGCACGCTTCATATTCTGAGATGTTGTTGGTGCAAGGAAAAGTTATTTTTGCCGCCACAGGGTAATGTTGATCATCAGGGGATATCAGTATTGCCCTAGTGCCTGCCCCTGATAGATTAACAGCACCATCGAAATACATGACCCACTTGTCTTCTGCCAAGTTTAGAATTTAACCTTCTGTGCTTGTTACTTCAGGAGACTCACCGCTTGACGGGTTTTCTGCCAGCATGTCAACTATAGCTTTTCCTTTAACTGACTTCTGCGGAGAACATTTGATGTCGAATTCAGACAGCATCACTTGCCATTTTGCTAATTTCCCAATCAAAGCGGGTTTCTCCAGGAGGTACTTGACAGGATCGTTCTCTGTTATGAGCTGAATGTGGTGGTGTAGGGTATACTGCCTCAGTCTACGAAGTACACATACCGCTGCTACACAGGCCCTTTCAACTGGTACATATTTTGCTTCAGATGGCGTGAATTTCTTACTCAGGTAATTGTCGCGACCCGTCCGAAAGAGGACGCGGCTAATGGATTACCGATCGCGGGCCTTCCCCCGCACAAGGGTGCGGATCGCGGGCTTTGGATCGGCGCGGGCCCTCCTAGGTCCATACCAAATCGCGGCGGAAGTATTTTTCAAAGAGATTCGGCGATAAGAGCCGATCGATTTCGACCTTCAGTGTGGTCATTGTGGCATGTGCAACTTGTGCATGTATTTGGAGTCGCCACCGGTCTTTCTTGGAGGGTAGACCGGAAACCTTATTGACCGATTGGGAGAGATCGATCAATTCTGCGGAACCAGAGATTTTGAGTTCGGGGACTTGGTTACGTTGATGTCATTACCAACGCCCTTTCGGTACCTAACGCGAGTGATTTTCCCTAACTAGGATTTCATGCGGGCGCAATTTTGGGTGAGGTAAGTCTGACTTAGGGTTTCATGCAGATTGGAAGACTATTCCTATCAATCACAATCAATTTAAATGAAAGCGCAATCAAGTGCATAAATAAATCACATCAATGCACGTCAATTCACATCACATGGCTTCCTAGTATAGCCATAAGGGCTTAGGGAAGGCGTGATTTAGGACCGAGGTAAAATGGGAAGATTTGGAGGCGATTTAGCCCGAAGGGCCAAATCGTCAATTTTTGGAAGATTTGGATACCGAATTACCCAAAATATTCCATGGCCAGTTGATTGTGGCCATTTCCCAATTTTGAGAATTTTTTGGAATTTCTTGATTTTTCTTCAATTTTTAGAAGGCGATTCGCCCAAAGGGCGAAATCGTCATTTTAAGAAGGGTCGGGGTTCAAAACACCCGGAATGAGTCTTGGCCAGTTGTTTGTGGCCATTTCCTATTTTTTGGGATTTTCCTGAATTTTTTTTAGAATTTTTCTTTAGTTTTTCATTTTTTTAGCATTTTATGATCGATTTTTTATTATTATTATTTTTTTAATATTTTCAAAAATATTTTAATAAAAAGCATGTCTTTGACAATAGATAACATTCAACCAGATAAATAAGCTAACCACTAGACTGAGACAAATACATGCAAATCAAGTCTATAAAGGCAATATTTTAGAAAAATAATTCCGATATACGGATCGGGTACGTAAAACATGCCGGATTGGACACCAGCCTTCAATCGCCCAGCCCCAGCCTGCGACCATCCCCATGCCCGTTACCTAAACCGAGCTTCCTTTCCATCTTCGAGTTAAACATCACCAAGGACCGATTCGATACCCTTTCCGAACTTGAATCGATATCAAATCGAATCAATCCTGAACCGGCGGATTCATGGTTGCTCAGGGTCGGCTTTGAGGATTTTCCAAGGAAAGTATCAATGGAAAGTAGAACATGGACGTGCATGGGGAATATTTGGTCTTCTCCTCCTCTGAGTTTTTGCATTACATCTTCACTGGGTATCCTGCTTTCCCATTTTTTTTAATCACCGCCTGAATTTTTATCCCCAAATCCACGTGGATTGGTCTTGATCCTTTACAAAACACATGGGCTCAGTTGTATGCGGCGTTGGTCATGGTCCCTGCAACACATTGGACTATTGTGGAGCCACAGAAAAATACCAAGTGAAAGAGGATATTTGGTAATTGATCAAACATTAGGCACTAAAATGATCGCCTGGGTATGATTCTCCTCCAAGCAGATTTCAATCTGCATAGTTAATGGCTAATCAGGAGAAAACAATAAACAATTCAAAGTGGAGGCGTATGGAATATGATAGTCAGAAAGAAAAAAAAAATTCTTTCTTCATGCAAAATATTCAATGCAGAATTCTTTCCTCATGCAAGCCCCATCTTCGGTGATGAAAACAAAATTTTCTTGCGAGGAACAACAACGATATCGAGCAAACAAATCGGGGGTGACGAGGCAAACCGGCGATCGATGGCATGGAGCGACATCAAGCGAAGGTTCTTGGACAATATTGATGAGTTCGGATAGCGTCGGCGCGGTAGCTTCGTCGACAGAGATCTCCTAGAGTTGCCGTGGATAGTTCTGGGCTCCGTATGGTGGCTTGAACTTGCAGATGACATCAAACCATATTCATAAAGATCCGTGTGAGCACCATCACGTTAACACTATCTTGAATCTCCAAAGGGTTCCGCCATTGTTTTTCTTTCCTCTTTGCACTCACGATTTCTTCCTCTGAAGAAGATTAGAGAGAGAATTAGTGGAGATGGCCGTGGTGTAGAGGCGGGGGATGTAGCGGCAATAATGGCGTCGGGCCCGAGAGTTTTTTTTTTAGAACCGGCGAAAGTCCCAATAAGAAGAAGAAGAGCAAGCCCTCTGGAGAGAGCGTCTGGTCCAGTCCTCTGAAGACTTGGATCCTCTCCCACCAGCTCTTGCTTTTTTTATTTTATTCCCCCTTTCTCCGATGGATTCTCCACCACCAGGGAGATACCTCCTCTTTTCTCCTTTTGTCGGCCAATTCTGCTCTATTATTTTCATTATTTATGAGCAACGCCCATGGCTCTTTCTCTCGAACGACGCGAAGAGGACGAGCAACGTGAAAGCTGCGGCCTTATTCCACTGGGTTAAACGGGTCGAGTTGACTCAATCTAGCTGACCCAGTTCAATAATTCTCTTCGGATTCGGCATTAAAATGAGCAAATCAACACGTAATCGAACAAAATTAAAATGTGTGGCAATCCAATTGAAAATCACGATTTTTCTATGAACTTTTCAAGATAAATAAATAAATAAAAGCTGATAAAAATTTAGGTGTCAACAGCTGCCCCTCTTTGAGAGGAACCTCGTCAGAGGAATCCAATCAGAGATTTCTCTCAAAGACAAGGTGACACCTAAGTCCTGATCGACTCGACTTGTGAACTAAGGGAAAATGAGTCGTGACATCCAGTTTTTTTTTTTTATGCTTGTCGATGTGTGCTCTTTCTTGAAGGGGGAAACATTCATTTGGCACGGGAGAGAGACATACATGTCACTTACCTGTTCGATATTTGTGCGATTTTTCGCGGTGTCTGATGGATTCAAGAGAATTTTCAGGAGCTCGTTACTAGAATATCCTAGAGAGATTAAGCTCTGACCTGTATGGTAGGTCATACCATTATGGGATTCCTAACTGGTAGGAACCTAAGGAAGGCGCATCCCACACTTTAGGATTTGCCAAGGATTTTGATCCGTATGGTGGATCGGACCTTTGTGTTGATCCTTACGGCGGTATTTACCAATGAGTTGACCCTTATGGCGGTTTCTACCTTATTTGACCCTTGAGGCGGTATCTACCTTGAGTTGACCCTTCAGGCGGTATCTACCATGAGTTGACCCTTCAGGCGGTATCTACCTTGTGTTGACCCTTTAGGCGGTTTCTACCTTTGTTTGACCCTTTAGGCGGTTTCTACCATGAATTGACCCTTCAGGCGGTATCTACCTTGGTTTGACCCTTCAGGCGGTTTCTACCATGAATTGACCCTTCAGGCGGTATCTACCATGAGTTGACCCTTCAGGAGGTATCTACCATGTGTTTTGAAAATGGGTCTCATGACGAGGGTTCTCCACGTCCGATGAGACTGCCTGAATTTTGAAAATGGGGTCTCATGACGAGGGTTCTCCACGACTGCTAGGACTTTTTCTTTAAAAAGGGTTTTTCTTCCCCTCTCTTTTTTTAGAGATCCCGAAGTCTGTCGGGAATTTGATTTTTTTGAAGCAGTGAAAGATTTTATTTTGACAAAGCTTCATTTGAGTCCGTTGAGGCGACATTCTAGGAGCTGGGTTCTCCAAGTATCCTGCAGAAGTTTGGGCCTGAAACATTTTTCTTCACCAAGAAAACGTTAGCAATCTTAGGGAAGACGACGGTTGTCCATCTGACGAAATCGTATGATTTAAGTCTTAATCATGAAATGTGCGTTTTGATGCTGGAGGTTATCCAAAGCATTCTTGCAACATGCAAATGTGATCACAAATCCCTTGCACGGAAAATCTGGATCGAACAGTTTGAAAATTCCAAAAAGAGTTTGCTCAAAACATCAATTGGAATATTTCTCGACAATGAGGTCTTCTCACCTGTTTTGAGATAGTGGTTTTTTTTTGTAGGGGATGCACTCAATTCCCTACTAACCTGTGCCTAGGTTTTAGGCTCATTCGCAGTGCATACATTTTGACCGGTCGGGAGGTCTTCCACGGGACCGTAAAGTTGGGCTTGGATATTGGTTTTCAAGGGGGACCTGCTTTGGAGTCGAGGTCATTGAATGAAAGTTTTCACTATCTGCTCCGGGTTTACAAGTCAAGAACCCTGCAAAATGAGAAAGAAATAGTCTTGCTCGTACCTCTTCGAGCTAAGCAATATGTTAACCCAAGTGTCTTAGTCAGAGAAGACTGTTTCAGGGTTGTAACATTGGTAGGATTGGGGACCGAAAAAGGCTTGTTTTTGGCCCAGAAATTACGAGGGGTTTGACATTGGTGATCATTGCAAATTTACCACCGGCCCTTTCCTCTCTGCACCTTCAATTTTTTTTTTTGGGTGTGCAACCGATTTTGAGGTGTGCACCAGCTCTTCAGAGAGCGTTTCGTCGCATTAAGAGACTGATGACTCTGTCTGCGTCTCTGCTCTACGCTTGACACCATTTGGGGAGTAGTCTTTTTGATCTGACTCCTTTAGGGATTTCTTATTTTCCCATCCGGCTTCATTGCGGATCAATCAAACAACTTACATGAGCATCGGCCTTGCTTTTACCAGGCACTTTGCTTTTTCTCGATGCCGTGGATTTTTCTCATTTATTTTTTTGAAATCCCATTTTTTTTCATCTTCATGGGATCGTGTTAGACCTACTATCAAAGGTCTAACAAGGTTAAGCATTAACTTAGGAATTTTCTGCAGACACTAAGTCTTGAACTCCTTCGTTTCTGAAGTGATGCTGCATCCGTCTTGGAATGTGCAATGATCACCAACGGGTTTATGAAATGATTTTGCAAGCTCAACTTGGCTAAGCGAAGGATTCGGTGTGTGGGACAGAGAAATGAATGCTTCTCATCATCCTATGGCACTTGGATTACCATATAAACAACACGCAAAGATTAATGTTAGTCCGAGCAAGAAAATTTCTAACCATTTTCTCCTGATGCTGCTGGACTCACCTCTATTTTGCCCCAATGTGGGGTGGTTCTTGACAGGGTTGAGAATGAAAACCGCCGTTCGAAGGGGTTGTCAATGGTCACCTGTAGTGTTTGGGGATAAGAAACGAATGCCTCCGTCGTCCCAATCCATGTAATCGCTGCGGATGGTCCCTGTTTCCGTAGGTCCAGATTTTGCTATCTGATCCGCTCTACTTCTCTCTCAAGTGTGTATAGGACGTGTTTGGATTAGGTTTTGCCTTTCGTCTTTTGAGAAAACGTCCTTTTGAAAGTTTTGAACTTTTGATTGGAAAAAATCTCTTTCATTTTCTCCAAAAATCTTACCCGTCAAGGGGATTTTATGATGCACCATGCATGTCCTTATTCATGTTCAGACAACCTCCTGTTTCAAAACATGAATGCCAATGAAGTTTGAATTCTATGTCTTTTCTAGACATTAGATTCTGAAGGCTTTTCTTTTCTTCTCTATTTTTTTTTATTCAACATCTTTAGTGGATTAGGGAAAGGGATACTTACCCGTCTCCCGCGGCTGGAAATCCCTGAAAATGCGGGAGAAACATGTTATTGTACGTTCACGAATTTTTCAAAAAATTAGAACGATACATCTTACCCTTGGTCGTGTGCCCCTGCGAATGCACACAGGTTGTGAAAATCTGTCCTCCTTGATGGCGAGTCCCTATCAAGGATAAATAACAAGTGTTAATTCATATTCCCAAATTGAAGACAAATTGGGACGATACAACTTTACTCTTGGTTCTCATCCCATTCTGATGTCGCGTATTGATATGAACCACGTCTATCAAATCCGCTTATCCATGCTTGGAATATTTGCAATATCAATGGTTCAGCTGCTCCCGGTTGGGCAACGTCTGTTTTGTTATTTGAACAGATGGCTCCTTGAGTGATTTATCCACGTTTATCACCTGAGAAGGGAAAGAAATGAGACATTACTTTGGTATTCGGTTGAAGATCGTTTAGGAACGATACATCGTTTTACCAAATGGGAGGCTTCGTGACCAAACGTATTTCGTGCTGAATGGGGTAGATCCCATTATGCCCCGCGGGTGATAGTCATCGTTCATGGAATTTGCTCCATGGATTAAGTGATTAATCCATGGCCCTTGGCTCGAAGACGTTCAAAGGGTAATGTTGACACTCAAAGCGGTTAGTTTTAAGCGTTAATTAAAATGTTCCCGCGGGAACTTTACAACGAGATCCGTAACACATTCATTCGACGTATTCACCTCTCACTCTCCTGAGCCTTCTAATGATTTAGCACACGAGCTTCGAACCAGATGTCCGGTCGCCGGTACCGGTCACGACTGCGAAGATGCACTTGTTCCAAAATGCTTGACCCATAGGCTGAGTTGCTCGTTCAGGAGATCGTCCGACCGCTCGAGTCGTTCAAGTTGAGCATCCTTAATTGCTGGTGACGGACTTCTCCCATTTTCGGCATGAACAACCTGGTTCCTTGGTTTATGCGTGATCCACACGCCGAGTTGCTCACTGAGGGACTCACTTGAAATTTCAAGCCATTGACGCCCAAGTCGGGCATCCTCAACCGTTGGCGATGGGTTCCTCACACTACTTTCGACATGAACAACCTCACTTCTCGAGTTGGTATTTTCATCGTTGTCCAGTAGGTTTGTACCCAATGCTGGATTCGCCGTAGGAATAACACTAATGATCGGTTGGTGCTCAAATTGGGGAGTCCATACCTGCCGAAATTGTTGTACATACTCTTGAGGAGTACCAGGGTAACTCAGGGGGGAATTCAGCCGATCGAACCAAGAATAGATGTTTTCAAGAAGATCGTCTGAACCATCGAGCGATTGACACTCAGGTTGAGTATTGTCGACTATTGGAGAACGAATCTTTTCGCCATTTTCGTCATGGACCACCTGATTCTTCGAGCCGGAATCTCCGTAATCGTCTCGCAAGATTGTACGTGCATCTCCTGCCAACGTTAGATCCGCTGTAGGACTAGCATTAACGGCCAGTCGGCGCTCAGGCTGGGGAGTCCCGATTTGCTGAAATTGCGGTACATACTCCTGAGGAGTACTAGGATAACCCAGGGGAGTACTCTGATTGATGCCTGAACAATCGACCGTGTAATTGCCAGTCCCATCGGTGTTAAGAGGTGATTGGATGCTTCCTGCTTCATGAGGATTGCGATCACAGCCATGCTCATCGTTTAAACTTGAACCGCCTCTATCTTGGTCTAGCGCCACTCGTCCATCCTTCAGTAGTCTTTTGTAGCACCAAAGGTGGTTCCTGACTTTATTTCTATCCAGTTCCGGCATGTTCATGATCTTGAGTATGCGCGATGGGCGAGCCAAACTGATCCCTAACTGTTGAACTGCATCAACAAATTTGCTATGAAGCTCCGAGGTCCAATAAAACCTTGTTTTCTTGCTAGCCGAAGTAGTGTTGGCAACTCGGCGGCTACTCTTCGCGGAATCTGGTCGTGTTGAACCGCCTCTATCTTGGTCTAGCGACGCTCGTCCATCTCTCAGTAGTTTCTTGTAGCGCCAAAGGTGATTCTTGACCATATTTTTAGCCAGTCCCGGCACGTTCATGATTTCGAGTATGCGCGATGGGCGAGCAAAATTGATCCCTAACTGTTGAACTGCATCAACAAATTTGCTATGAAACTCCGGGGTCCAACGAAATCTTATTTTCTTGCTAGTCGAAGTAGTGTCAGCAATTTGGCGGTTACTCTTCTCGGAATCTGGTCGTGTTGGAGGTTGCTCTGGGGGAGATTTAGTGGTCTCAGATCGGCTGGTCACGATGGTGAGTTCATCATTGAGCGGACCTGACTTGTCATGACGCATGTTCCCTTCCACAATGGGCGTCGACTTTGACCTTATAGCACTAGTTTCCTCTTGTAGATCCTCGGCGGTACCCGCCTGTTTCGAAAGATGTTGCGAAGGGCATTGCAACAAATGAGCATTATGAACCCCCAGATCTGGCTCATCAGTGAATACTCCGTCCGTGGGAACAGGGTTACCGCACTCAAGACAAATAGCGATGCTTAGAGCTTTTTTGTACTGAATGTTCTTTATTCGAAGCTTTTCATTTTCCTCCCTCACAATCGCTAACTCGTGCCGATCGCGTTGCTGCTTCAGCCGGGTTCGTTTGTTTTCAAACCAGCACTTGACCTTCCGAGGCTCCCACCCTATCTCCTGGCCCATTTTGATTCTCTGTTCCATGTCCGGATAGGGGTATTCCTTGAAAAACAATTCGAGTTTATGGACTTGACCTGAAGTGTTGCGTTGGAGACATTCCTCTTTCTGACGCTGATCACCGTCGCGGGTATTGTTCTCGTTAACCAAGCCGCGGGTTTCATCATTAGAAGGATCGGTCTCCATGGCCCCCGTGTCAGGTTCGGTCCTGAGATCTTCAAATTCTTCCAGCAGCTCAAGCTCGGAGACCTCCAAGTCTGGCGCTTCTAGTAAATGACAGAACCCCTTGAACATTTTGATCGAAATATCACTGCTTGATTTTCCGTTAACTCAACTTTCTTTGTTCCTCCTCGGATCCTCACATTTCTCTGCAAATTTTGAAAGGTTAAAGGGGTCGGATCACCGTTCTTTGATCAAAGGTGATGGCTACCCGACGAGCGTTCTTCTCAATGCTTCGAGATTCCCACTTCGTCCTTTTGTGATGGCTACCTGACGAGCGCTCTTCTCAAGGCTTCGTAATTCCCACTTCGTCTTTTGTGATGGCTACCTGACGAGCGTTCTTCTCAAGGCTTCGTAATTCCCACTTTGTCCTTTTGCTCTTTTCTACGTGAACGGAGCCTGAAGATCTCTCGCGTTGATTTCGCTTTGTCGAGCACCACGCTTGTCCCCCTGGCCCAGTCTCTAGAGTAACAAGCCTGCCCACCTTTCGGCGCCATTATGTTTCGTAAAACCCGAGATCACAGGACGGTGGTGGATTCGTGACTCATCGGGGATGCATTAACGAAACCCGTTTGGCTCTACTGCACATAAACTATTATTACCACTTCTCCCTGCTTACTCGAGCGTTTATAAGGTGATAGATTGACGTCAAGAAGATTAACACTTTAGCCTTATCAGACTCAGCCTCTCAAACACTCTGCCAATATTCACTCTCTTCTCCAACATCCGATCGCGCATGGCTTCCTCCTCTGTACCTGCTGCTTTAACCGAAGCTTCAACCCAATGGGAAAGGTTTTATCGCCTCCTGGGCAGAGGTTACGGTTACATAAACAATCATCATGAAGCCGAGGTTGAAATCCGTACTCTGATTCCGGCCCTGGATACTGTGTGTATCGAAGGTACGAAACTGCAAAGGGAGTTTGCGATCTTCCCAACTCTCTTCAACAATTTCCTGCAGGCTTACGAAGTTGCTAGCCGGGAGGTCACTATGGCTGGTATCGTGCGAGCCCGCTATCAGGACCGAACTGAGTCCCTGATGTTGGCCATGCTGACGACCGATAACCATAAAAGGGCTGTTGAATACGCCCACGCCCAGGTTTCCATGCTGGTCCGTGAGAGGGACAACTTGGTGGAGCGTCTGGCTCTTTTTGACACCGCCTTTGAGCAAGACCAGCACAACTTCGTGTTGAGGTTCCAGTGTGCCTGGTTGGAGGAAAGGCTTGAAGACCTGAGCATGGATATAGCTCGCGGGAGGGTGCTGGCTCAGGACTTAGAGTTTGAGTTCGGGTACTATGACACCAAGGTGAACGAACTCAAGGAGAAATGTCGTCTCCTTTTCTTCAAGCTTGTAGACCTCGATTCCCAGAGTGTGGGTTGTAAACAAGGCATGGATAGCATGGAGAGTCAGTTAAGCTTTTTTGTGATGCTTGTCAGAACTCATTTTGGGTTTACTGCTCCCCCTCAGTGATCCACTTGTAAACTTTCCTGCTGAATGAAATAAATGAGAATTTGTTTATATATGCTCTTTCATTCCGCATTGTTGACTAGCCGAGAAAGTTTTTTTTTCTTTCAGATCTACGCGACTCCTTTTTCGCCTGTGTCAACAGCTTGACTACGCATCATTCTCACAGCCCGACGCTTTACATTTGATTGACTTGAATGCCTCGTGAGAAATAGATTTGTAGTTGCTCGAAACTTAAAGATTGCCCCTGATTTTGTGGTCATGGCGTTTGGGGCCGCTAGTAATCTTTCACTTTCGAGCTCGATCACATTCTGCTAGTAGCTCATGCTATCAATTCTGCCTTCACGCGTCGGGGTTGATTTTACCTTGAACTTAATAACAAGGAATGACCGTATACACACGAGATGACGTTCGCGAAAAACATTATGCAAAATCAACTCTAGCTATTGAAGAAACAATCGCATGCACCGATGAGAACTTTACAATAGGAGATACATCATTCTCGCGTACATCCCCTTCTTTCTTTGGGCATGTACAATGACCAACCAATCTGGCCTCGGCTTAGGTGTGCCATTACCGACTGCAGATCATGGTTGCCAATCTTTAATAGCTTCCAACTGATCGAACCAGGTATCAAGTCCTTCATCGAAGAAATCACCTGACCCCTCGAACGATTGATGTATAGGTTGAGCTGCATCGCCCGACGGATTCTTCGAACTGGAACCCCCATCCTTATTTGGGATTATAAGAGGAGATTTGATCGGTTGACTACCACAAGCATCTCCCACTTGGGAATTAGGGAAATAAAAATGCTCCAAGCATTCTCCCATTAGGTCATCTGAAGCCACATGCTCCGATTGGGCAAACCCTTGAGCACTGAGCGTGGTGGGCTGATCTGCGACAGGATGAACACTGACTAGCTGCTGCTCGGACGGGGGAGTGCTTACTCGCTGCACTTGTGATGCGTGTTCTTGAGGAATATTGAAATGACTTGCGAGGATATCCTGATCAAATCCCCAATAGTCGTCCAGATTCGACCGGGCCTCCTTTGACATAGGGGTGCTGGGTTCGCAGCCGAGTCTATTGCTCGGATTCAGCTCAGTATAACGCTGTCCTAACGCCCTTCTGTAGCAACCAAGGTGATTCGCGACTAATTGCTTGGTAAGTCCCGGTACCTTCATGACCCTAAGTATGCTCGTCGGACCTATGAAGTCGAGTCCTATCTGTCGAACTGCGTCTAAGAACTTGAGATGAAGCTCCGGGGGCCAAATGAATTTCTTCTTCTCGTTGTCCGGAATAGCGTCAATAGCCTGCTGACTAATCTCTAACCCCTCTTGAATCGTATCGGATCTTACTAGAAGTTGTTGTGAAGGAGATTCATGGGTTTCGTTATTGTGACCCAAATCATAACGACACGTATCCTCTTCCTCTGAAGACACTGGTATAATTTCTGTAGGATCGATCTGCTCATGCGCGCCATTAGCAGGATCTGATTGTACCGGAGATGGCTCAAGGGAGCAGGGGGATAAATGAGCACCTTCCATCCTCGTAGAAGGTTCACCGGGGAACAATTTACTGAGGGTGGTAGGGCCACCGCAGTTAGGGCAAGTAATAGTACTGAGGATTTTCTCATACCACATGTTTTCCATTTGAAGGTTTTGGTTCTGCTCTTTTAGGGCCGTGATCTCCTTACGCCTGTGTTGGACACCTAGTCTGAAACGTTTATTCTGAAACCAAAAATGGATTCTCATAGGATTCATTCCCAGCTTCCGGCCCAATTCAATCTTTTGTTCCTCGCTTGGGCAAGGGCATTCATCGAAGAAAGCTTCAAGCTCCTGGATTTCTTTCCGAGCGTAGCGCTGGCGACTTTTTCTTTTCCGGGGTTGAGCGTCGTGGCCACTGCCGTCGTCACCACTGCGATCTTGATGTTCGTCACCGGCAATGTTGAGTTCCATGGCTTCGATGTCGAATTTGATTCTGGAGAATTTGAGGTCTTTTAACGAACTCGTCACTCGGGGTTCTCTGTTCTCTTTTGTATACTCGCTCTTTCGATTTGTTGCCTCCTTTTCCTCGAAAGCTAGGTCTTGTTCAGCGTTCTGTTTTTGAAACGACGGAACTGTTTACCTCCTGCTCAGCTTTCCAACACGAAGGGGTAACCAAATCCTTCCGCGGCTTCTTCGATAGTAGCGCTCGCCTTTCACCTTCCCTCAATAGTCGTGTCTGTTCAGCACTGTCTTCCCTTTTTTAAGTGGCAGAGCTGTTCACTCGCCGCCCAGCTTTATGCGTGATGGAACGACCCAATCCTTTCGCGGCTTCTTCGATAGTTGCGCTCGCCTTTCACTTTTCTTCAATAGTCGTGTCTCTTCAGCACCGTCTTCCCTTTTTTAAGTGGCAGAGCTGTTCACTCGCCGCCCAGCTTTATGCGTGATGGAACAACCCAATCCTTTCGCGGCTTCTTCGATAGTTGCGCTCGCCTCCCTCCCAGCTTTAATAATGGCGAGACCGAATTTGCCAGGCCTGAAATCGCGGATCAGGACATGTCTGGTGATGCACGGGAGAAGCAGCCCCCGCTTTACATTAATTAACCCGGCTCCACGAGCATTATTGCTGCAACTTTTCTCCGCTCTCGAGACGCTATAAAATGCGGGGTTGGTGTTTGGGAGATTAACGCTCTCATATAATTTGCTTCCATCCTCTAATCGCTCCACTACACACATCTCCGTCGAAAATGGCTTCTTCCCAAGTTCACACTTTCTCAGCCGAAGCTTTGACTCGATGGAAAGAGTTCTATAACCTCTTGGGTCGAGGCTACGCTCACATAGCCGATCATCCCGAAACCGAGGATGAGATCCGAGTCATGTTCGGGGACCTGGACATCACCTCCCTCGAGGGTACCGCGTTGGAGAGAGAATACAGCATTTTTCCAACGCTCTTTACGAACTCCTTGGAGGTCTACCGCGCTGCTCATCGGGGAGTTACCGTGGCTCGTGTCTTGCGAGCCCGTTATGAGGATCAGTCCGACCGCCTAGCGTTGGCTGACTATCTGGCCGATAGTCACAAAAAGGCTGTTGAGTTCGCCAAAGAGCGGGTTTCGACATTGCTACGCGAGAGGAGGAATCTGGTGGAGGACTTAGCTCTATCTCTGGCTACCTATGAGCGCGATCGACGTAATGCCCTGCTAAGGAATCGAAGCGAGTGGCTGGAAGAAAGGCTCAACGGCATAAATGAGGATATAACTCGTGAGAATGGACTTGTTCGGGACTTGGAAGCAGTCGCCGAAGATCACGAGACTCAGGTTGTTGCAGTCAATGATGAACGCAAACGCCTTCACCTCAGGCTTGCGGACCATGATACGCGGAGTGGTGCGTATAAACAAAGCATCCATAACCTGGAGGGCCAGCTGGGCTCCTTTGTGTCGTTGATTAGGGCTCACTTCTACTTTACTTTTCCACCCCAATGAATTGTATGATCTGGTTTGGGCAAGAATGAATGAAAGCCCCTGTGTTTGTTTTAGCTTTTATATGATCCATTTCTTCGAGCATCCGGACATCCTAGACTTGGATGAGCCGATCCATAATAAGTCGAGTAGATGTGTTCTGATTTTCTAACTCACTCATGGTCAGATGAAAGAATAGCCTCAGACTTATCCGGGAAAAGATTTCTCTCTATTACCTATTTTTTTTTTTACCTGCAAATGAAACGACAGAATCAGAAGAAATAATTTGAAAAAGAAAGCATAAACCCCTTTCAATCTTATGCTTGTTCGTGATTAATAAGGACAAATTTTTTTTTACAAGGGTTTTAATCTTGTGCAAAAAGCTTTTTTATCAGTATTCCTCGAAGGAAAGCATACTATTGAAAGGAATGTAATTCACGATAATCGCTTTTGACCAATTTTGAGAGGAGTGAATTAGTCAAAAGTGCAAGGCATAACGACGTGTTTTAAATTTAATTGAAGATATGGCATCCAAATCAAGGCCGTTTTGTTAAGAACGAGGGCGATTTGGACATCTATCTCGTCATTAAATTCGAAACAATGCCGACACTCTTGATCAATTATCGTGGATTACCAATGACGTACGACATGCATGAATCAATTCAAGTGTATAATTCCTTCCAGCGAAATTGGGGTTGGATTACCCTATGCGACCAAAGAGATCATGCAAGATTTCCAATTTTGATTTCCTCTAAAGGAATTATAAACTTGACTTGGGAGTATTCGGATGATTAGAGAAAATGCCACTATCACATTCCTATGACCCGTCAAAAGAAATACAACCAAGCTTCCTCTGAATGTATACACCAATAGATCCCTAATACAATCACTCTAAGGGGTGAGATAGAGAAAACTTCGGTAAAAATAAACCCTATACAAGAGGACTAGTAATGGAAAATAAAACAAAGGAATGTGATCCTTAACGTTTAAGGATGCCCTGAGTTCGACCTGCGACTTCCGGATTACTTGCCCCAACTCGTCATCTTCATTGGACGATACCTCAATAATGTCCATAGTAGGCTCCTTTGTTGCACGCTCGGTGTTCGCGATGGGATATCGCCCTCCTCGTCTTCTATCAAGAATGTTGGAGAAAAACACACATACCTACCCTCGAAATGGCATTTAATCTAATCACCAGAATGCAATGAATGAAATGCATATATTTATATGAACTGAAATAGATCTGAGGGATAGAGAGTCTTACCAACCAAACTCCTCGACTTATGTGCGATTTTAGGTGTACCAACCGTCCAAAGACATGCGCATGAGACAAGTGATGGTAAACTTCTAAAAATCAAATGGTTTGGCACCTAAGGTCGAGGTTCCCACCTCGAGTTCTAGAAAGAGCCGATTCCATTGCACAACTATCGTTGCATTGGGACTCGATCCATAGTTCGAAGTGAGCGGAATTGAAAAGTGGATCACCCCGTGTTTTTCCTCACGGAGATTCCATATTCAATTCCTTCTATTGTGTTCCTAAAGGCGACGCCCGGGGTTTTAGGCGCGGTTGTGTGTGTCCATGTGTCGTGATCATCACGATGCCAGTCATGCATAACAGTTTATCAATCAGCACTTCAAATCATCCACACAACGTACATTCATACGCCAACCTGCATAAGACAATGTTAATCACAGACTACACCCCTTATTACTCCAATCTGCAAAAACATATAACACCTATCATAAGCGGACTTACCTCACCTTCAAGAGCGCCTGCAGGGTTAGAAATATCACTCAGCGTTTTAATTACGGCCTAAGTCCACTTGAGGTCTAGAACCATTGTTTCTAGAACAAAGTCCCCAGCGGAGTCGCCAGCTGTCGCGACCCGTCCGAAAGAGGACGCGGCTAATGGATTACCGATCGCGGGCCTTCCCCCGCACAAGGGTGCGGATCGCGGGCTTTGGATCGGCGCGGGCCCTCCCATGTCCATACCAAATCGCGGCGGAAGTATTTTTCAAAGAGATTCGGCGATAAGAGCCGATCGATTTCGACCTTCAGTGTGGTCATAGTGGCATGTGCAACTTGTGCATGTATTTGGAGTCGCCACCGGTCTTTCTTGGAGGGTAGACCGGAAACCTTATTGACCGATTGGGAGAGATCGATCAATTCTGCGGAACCAGAGATTTTGAGTTCGGGGACTTGGTTACGTTGATGTCATTACCAACGCCCTTTCGGTACCTAACGCGAGTGATTTTCCCTAACTAGGATTTCATGCGGGCGCAATTTTGGGTGAGGTAAGTCTGACTTAGGGTTTCATGCAGATTGGAAGACTATTCCTATCAATCACAATCAATTTAAATGAAAGCGCAATCAAGTGCATAAATAAATCACATCAATGCACGTCAATTCACATCACATGGCTTCCTAGTATAGCCATAAGGGCTTAGGGAAGGCGTGATTTAGGACCGAGGTAAAATGGGAAGATTTGGAGGCGATTTAGCCCGAAGGGCCAAATCGTCAATTTTTGGAAGATTTGGATACCGAATTACCCAAAATATTCCATGGCCAGTTGATTGTGGCCATTTCCCAATTTTGAGAATTTTTTGGAATTTCTTGATTTTTCTTCAATTTTTAGAAGGCGATTCGCCCAAAGGGCGAAATCGTCATTTTAAGAAGGGTCGGGGTTCAAAACACCCGGAATGAGTCTTGGCCAGTTGTTTGTGGCCATTTCCTATTTTTTGGGATTTTCCTGAATTTGTTTTAGAATTTTTCTTTAGTTTTTCATTTTTTTAGCATTTTATGATCGATTTTTTATTATTATTATTTTTTAATATTTTCAAAAATATTTTAATAAAAAGCATGTCTTTGACAATAGATAACATTCAACCAGATAAATAAGCTAACCACTAGACTGAGACAAATACATGCAAATCAAGTCTATAAAGGCAATATTTTAGAAAAATAATTCCGATATACGGATCGGGTACGTAAAACATACCGGATTGGACACCAGCCTTCAATCGCCCAGCCCCAGCCTGCGACCATCCCCATGCCCGTTACCTAAACCGAGCTTCCTTTCCATCTTCGAGTTAAACATCACCAAGGACCGATTCGATACCCTTTCCGAACTTGAATCGATATCAAATCGAATCAATCCTGAACCGGCGGATTCATGGTTGCTCAGGGTCGGCTTTGAGGATTTTCCAAGGAAAGCATCAATGGAAAGTAGAACATGGACGTGCATGGGGAATATTTGGTCTTCTCCTCCTCTGAGTTTTTGCATTACATCTTCACTGGGTATCCTGCTTTCCCATTTTTTTTAATCACCGCCTGAATTTTTATCCCCAAATCCACGTGGATTGGTCTTGATCCTTTACAAAACACATGGGCTCAGTTGTATGCGGCGTTGGTCATGGTCCCTGCAACACATTGGACTATTGTGGAGCCACAGAAAAATACCAAGTGAAAGAGGATATTTGGTAATTGATCAAACATTAGGCACTAAAATGATCGCCTGGGTATGATTCTCCTCCAAGCAGATTTCAATCTGCATAGTTAATGGCTAATCAGGAGAAAACAATAAACAATTCAAAGTGGAGGCGTATGGAATATGATAGTCAGAAAGAAAAAAAAAATTCTTTCTTCATGCAAAATATTCAATGCAGAATTCTTTCCTCATGCAAGCCCCATCTTCGGTGATGAAAACAAAATTTTCTTGCGAGGAACAACAACGATATCGAGCAAACAAATCGGGGGTGACGAGGCAAACCGGCGATCGATGGCATGGAGCGACATCAGGCGAAGGTTCTTGGACAATATTGATGAGTTCGGATAGCGTCGGCGCGGTAGCTTCGTCGACAGAGATCTCCTAGAGTTGCCGTGGATAGTTCTGGGCTCCGTATGGTGGCTTGAACTTGCAGATGACATCAAACCATATTCATAAATATCCGTGTGAGCACCATCACGTTAACACTATCTTGAATCTCCAAAGGGTTCCGCCATTGTTTTTCTTTCCTCTTTGCACTCACGATTTCTTCCTCTGAAGAAGATTAGAGAGAGAATTAGTGGAGATGGCCGTGGTGTAGAGGCGGGGGATGTAGCGGCAATAATGGCGTCGGGCCCGAGAGTTTTTTTTTTAGAACCGGCGAAAGTCCCAATAAGAAGAAGAAGAGCAAGCCCTCTGGAGAGAGCGTCTGGTCCAGTCCTCTGAAGACTTGGATCCTCTCCCACCAGCTCTTGCTTTTTTTATTTTATTCCCCCTTTCTCCGATGGATTCTCCACCACCAGGGAGATACCTCCTCTTTTCTCCTTTTGTCGGCCAATTCTGCTCTATTCTTTTCATTATTTATGAGCAACGCCCATGGCTCTTTCTCTCGAACGACGTGAAGAGGACGAGCAACGTGAAAGCTGCGGCCTTATTCCACTGGGTTAAACGGGTCGAGTTGACTCAATCTAGCTGACCCAGTTCAATAATTCTCTTCGGATTCGGCATTAAAATGAGCAAATCAACACGTAATCGAACAAAATTAAAATGTGTGGCAATCCAATTGAAAATCACGATTTTTCTATGAACTTTTCAAGATAAATAAATAAATAAAAGCTGATAAAAATTTAGGTGTCAACAGTAATAGATGACCCTTTCTTTACCATCTATCAGGCTTGTTTGGGCAAGTAAGGCTCTCAAGGATTCCTGCTGTATAGTCAGATAAAAGGTCAATGGGTGACCAGGAATTGGTGGCACAAGTACCGGCGGTGTGATCAGATAGTTCTTGATCATTTGGAATGCGCTGCTGCATTCAGCATCCCATGTTACTTTCGCGCCTTTCTTAAGCAATTTGAAGATCGGCTTAGCCACATCAGACAGCTGATTGATAAATCTGGCAATATAGTTCAGTCTCCCCATAAGGCTTCTCACTTCTCTTACTGTGGAGGGAGTTGACAGATCGTGGATAGCTTGAATCTTTGAAGGATCAATCTCAATGCCCCTGTTATTGACGATGAACCCAAGAAGTTTCCCAGATCTCGCCCCAAACACACATTTGTTAGGGTTCAACTTCAACTTATATTTGCGCAGGCGCTCAAATAATTTTCTTAACACCTGTACGTGATCCTGCCCTTTCTTGGATTTGGCGATCATGTCATCGACGTACACTTCAATTTCTTTGTGGATCATATCATGGAATAATGTGACCATGGCCTTCTGATAGGTAGCCCCGGCGGTTTTTAATCCAAAGGGCATGACTTTGTAGCAAAAGTTCCCCCAGGGTGTGGTAAAAGCAGTCTTTGGTTTGTCTTCTTGTTTCATGAAGATTTGGTTATATCCCGAGAATCCATCCATAAACGAGAACAATTCATAACCTGCTGTGCTATCCACTAACACATCAATGTGAGGAAGTGGAAAATCATCTTTTGGGCTTGCTCTATTCAGATCTCGGTAATCCACGCAGATCCGAACTCTACCATCCTTCTTCATGATGGGGACTATATTTGCAATCCAGTCTGAGTATGGGATAGCTTCAATAAAGCCTACCCTAAGAAGTTTCATGACTTCTTCCTTAATTTTGTCTTCCAACTCGGCCTTCATCCGTTTGCTGCCTTGCTTGACAGGTTTGATACTGGGATCTGTGGGTAAGGCATGCTCCACGATCTTAGGATCTAGGCCTGGCATATCAGCATAAGACCATGCAAAAATGTCTTGATATTCTTTCAATAACTCTGTGAACTCGAGCCTTTCATTTCGGGATAAATGCTCGCCGATCTTGACCTCTTTGATTTCACGGAGTCTCCCAGATTAACAATGATTGGTTCTTCTGAAGTAGGAGGCGTCGATTCCTCAAAGGCATTCCAATCTCTGCGGATAGACGCATAACCCTCGTCTTCATCTTCCTCAATGCTATAAGAATGGTTACTGGAAAAATCCGAATCTCGTAACAACCTGGTATGCATGTTCAAGATTATATGCCTGAAATGTCATGAGTATGGTTAGTTCGTACTCTGTGACATTCTGAATTCCGACCCTATCTCGAAGCTTATTAATAAATGAATGTCTATCGAGGTATTCCAGTTAATCTCTCTCAGAATTGATCACTCTCGAGTCGACTAACCAATGGGGAATGGCCATATAGGATTTAAAGTACGTGGACCAAAGAACTTAACCACGAGTCGACGCTTTGACCATAAGGATCGTCGAGGGAATATTTAGGACCGCTAAAGGTCGATCTAAGAATGGTTTTAGAACGATTTGCTAGTGTCGTGCGATTGGTTCACGGGTGATTTCGTATGACCATGACATGATTTGCGAATTAACCTAAATCGATTCCTAACGGTCGTAACCTTCGGGACTAGTGATTGACCCTTGCGATTACATGACAACCAAAGCCGCCGTGGCTCGAGTAACTCTTAAACGTGACATTAGTCGCGGGTCGATACGCGTAACTCCTGAGAGCCGTCCGTTAGTCTGAGACGCGCTGGAATGACAATTGACTGAATTTAGCCATGGATTGGACTTCGAGATTGGAGGCCGGATATTCGAGGATCACAAAGGAGTGAATTTGGACGTCGCCTCATCGGTGTGTTATTAAGATTAGAATTAGTCCCATATGGCTAGAAAAGCGAATTCGGACCGACGATTAGGAGATTACCTTTATACCCTTAAGTTAGTGCTCTTCCTCTTAGAAATAGACAAGGGCAAAATTGGACATTGCCTATCCCCACCCTTGGCCGAATCCTTGAGGGCCTTTTGGTCATTGTCCCTTGATTGGTAAGTTGACAAGAATGGTTAGGAAGAGACTTGAGTGACTTGATGAGTGACTACCCCATACCAACCCTCTTACACCATGTCATTCCACTACACTATTCCCTTGTACTTCCCCAACCACTCCTATCAACCACTCATTCTCTTGGACCTTGAATTGGACAAAGCCTTCACTCTCCCCCTCATTTCTCTCGTCAATCTCTCCCTCTCACGACACTCTCCCTCTCGTCTCCATCTCTCGCTCGCTCTCTCGGTTTCACGGTGGAACCGGCCACCACCGCCACTCCTCCACCTCGAGCAGCCACCAAGACCACCTCTCCTCACCCTTGGACCATCGTGGAAACCGCCGTGCAGCGCGGAACAGCCCAAGTCGCGCCGACTAGAACCGAAGCCGGGAGTAAACCGAGCTGGTCTTGGGAGTTCTCTAGCTCATTTTGAGGTAGGTGATTCCTAGAGCTTAGGCAAACATGTTTTAAGGTTAGAGGCTTGTGTTAGAAGGGTTATTAATCAAGTTACTTTGGTCTTTTGTGGATGATCTTCAAGGAACCTATTCGGTTCACCGGAGGTCAGATTTGTTCGCACCGCTTCCTCAGCCACTTCCGCCGGTCTTCGTTGGTTTCTTGACTTGGTAAGCTTCCCCTAACCCTTAGTTAGTACCTTGTGTGATCGAAGGACCGAGTGAGAGTTGGGTTAATGAGTTTAGTGGGCTGATCAAGAGAGATCCCCATGGAACCAAATTTGAGATGCAAAGACAGATTGGGCTTGATGATTTGTGGTGTTCGAAGTGTTAAAATCCTAGGTGAAATGGGTTAGTAGGTGTCCTTATGAGTAACTCGAAGACCTCATGGTACCGTAGGGAGTGCTAGAGCTTGATTGAACCAAATTGAATTAATGAACTCC
Source organism: Rhodomyrtus psidioides (assembly GCA_021437785.1). Lineage (NCBI taxonomy): Eukaryota > Viridiplantae > Streptophyta > Magnoliopsida > Myrtales > Myrtaceae > Rhodomyrtus > Rhodomyrtus psidioides. Next base: position 2,922,394 of record JAILYB010000058.1, on the reverse strand, counting down.
CCGATGGAGCTTAGGAGTGTTCGGTCACGGGAGTGATTTAGTGACCCAATGCATGAAAATGACCTAATGGCCCTTTTTCTATTCTGGTCGTATAATAATGGGAGGGTTTAAATGAGTTAAATGATACCATGATAGTGATTTCGGCCTTGTGTGACTAGTTGATGAGTTATGTGGCATAATTGATTGAATGGTTTTGTGAAATTGTGGCATGGCCGAATGGCCATAGTGTTGGTAAGTAAGTCATTCCAATCGAAATGGGACTTATCGCGAAGTATGATGATGGCCTCGATTGATTGTGATGTAACGATATGCCATGATACGGAGTTGTGATTTGAAATGGCCGAGTGGTCCCTGTATGGACAATATGCACATGTGATTGTTCTGTACTATGATTGGTTGGATTATAGCCTATGTGCATATAATGCCCTGATGCGTTAAACGCGGGGCTTAGTGATATCCTGATGCGTTAAACGCGGGATAGACCTGAGGCGTTAAACGCGGGTTCCTTGATTTATTAAGCCTGAGGCGTTAAACGCGGGCTCTGCCATGGGTATTGCGATCATAATAAGTATATACATACATATATATATATATATATATATATATATATCCTTTATATTATGAGATGTTAAGTGCCAAGGTACGAAAGCCATGCCTAATCTAGATTGGTGAGTTATATGACAATGCATGCCTTAATTGAGTTATTATGTGCCCATTCGCCTGTTTTCGCATGACTGGTCATTGCATGTGTTTGGGTGTGTCTGGAAGTCCCGAGTGCCGAGCTTAGGGTTAGGACTAGCTTATTGAGTTTATCTCACCCCGTCGTGGGACCCACCTTTCAGACCCCAAGCCTTGATCATGCCGCCGCCCGCTTTTGGGGTGCCAGTGATGACTGAGAAGTACGTTACGGAGTACCCAGTGGGCGAGGATAGGGTTTTTATTTGTGAGCGTAGTACTGTCTGGGTGGAGGACGGGACAGACCACTAGAGGCCAGATAGGTACGCAGCATGGTGGTATCGAGACGACGTCACTACTTGGGGGCCTCTGAGATCTTTTGACGTGCCTTAGGATATCCTTGAGGAGCAGGACCCGATGATCACGTACCCACCCGATGGCGAGATTTCCGACCCGATGACCGACCTCGAGCCAGGCCTAGATCTCCCAGTAGTGCAGCTACAACATCCCGTCGCAGATGGCGAGGTCATCGAGCCCTCTGATGCCGACGACGTTCCCATGGAGGAGGCAAGGTTCGAGTGGGAGATTGTAGGCGCCGAGGGCGAGCCCATGGACTTAGGGTCCGATTCGGAGGAGGAAGACATCCCAGTGTATTCCGAGTTAGAGCCAGAAGAAGAAGTCCCAAAGGAGCCTCAGCCGGGCGATTGGGTAGAGTACCATCCAGCGGCCGGTGTCGCCTGATCCATCAGCAGCGAGCCTGTCTTTTAGGCCTTGTAGCGACCTTTGACTTTTGGAGTATCCCGTAGGGCAGTGACGCGTGTTCCTTAGTAGATGTCTCTTTTGAGTAGGCTAACCCTTTTCCTCTAGCCCTAGTTATCTTTAGTAGTTCTTGTGTATTTTGACAAACTGAAAGGTTGTGGTGTAATGATTAAGTGTCTATTTCCCTCAAGTCATCTTATTGTCTTATGCATGGAGTTATGTATGTCGCTTCCGCATGTGCATATGAGTCTCATTAGCTAGTGCGATATTTTGGATCCTGGGTAAAAGACTAAACAGTTTAGCAGTAGGGCGATGTTGCGCGCTCGAAAGGACTCGGGGCGTGACATCCCCTCTTGATTGGTATAAGAGCAAGGTCAGCTCTATCCAAGTTGGTTGAGGACTAGAGTAATAAGGTGTAATGATTTGAGGATAACTAGGTAGCGAGACCTTAGGGATTCGCTAGAGTTAGGCATGAAATGCATGACATGTGAGATGGCGCTTGTGATTGGCATATTGACTGGCATCATCTTTGGTAGACTTAAGGCTATAAGGCTTCGTACTTGGCACTAAGTGTTGACTGCTGCTTGCTGGATTGGATAGCTGATTGTGAATTGGTGAAGTTGCTGGAGCAACTGAATGTGTGATACGATTGTGAATTCCTGATTGTGATACTTCTGATGGTTGCTTGAGTAATGATTGTGTTAACTGTGATTGCTGCTGTGATAGTGGTGTAGCCTTGCTAGACTTAAGTAGATGGTTTAGGTCTCTAATTCCTGAATGGAATTATAGTGACTCAGGTGTTGTAAGGCTTAGCGAGATGAACAACCGAACCAGAGGTACTAGAGGAGCGTCTAGCTCTAGGCCACAAGTGGTGGAAGACCCTAGATACGACGGAGTCATGAAGATCTTGGAAGAGATTGGGAACTTGATGGGTAGACATGCCGAGGAAAGAGATGCTGCTGTTGCCCAAGCGGCGGTAGCTGCTGTTGCTGCTGCCAACCTAGCAAATGGAAATAACAGGAACAATGGACATGACAATGAGGGTGGCAATGCCCAAGGACAAGGGAATCGCATGATGGACCAGCTGATGGAGCACTTTATGAAGCTGAAGCCATCGAAGTTTGATGGTACGGGGGACCCTGGAGCTGCCCCTGCTTGGATTGAGGAGTTAGAGAAGGCATTTGAAGCGCTGGGTTGTACTGAGGCTGAGAAAGTGATCCTAGTTGTATACCAGCTTCGTGGAACTGCGAACGATTGGTGGAAGGCCACCAAGGGAAGAGTTTTCCCCGAAGGAACGGAGCTGAATTGGACTGTCTTCTCTGAAGGTTTCAATGCTAAGTATTTCTCCAGAGCGGCTCAAGAACAGAAGATGATTGAATTCCAGAATCTCCGCCAGAATCAAATGACCATCGACCAGTATGAGGCTGAATTCGCGAGGCTATCCAAGTATGCCCCGAGGATGGTCGAGAACCCTGAGGACAGGGCGAGAAGGTTCAGAGATAGACTGAGACCTGACCTTCGCAGCCAGTTGGTGCTGTTGGACCTACAAGGTTACGATGCAATTTATGAGAGAGGCCAATTAGTGGAAAGAGATATGAAGGAAAGAGGAATCGCTACTGGATCGCGGTTCACTCCTGCCAGGGATAACCGCCAGTTCGGCAAGAGGCCGATGGCGAGCAATCGACGTTTTGTCCCTCCAGCTAGAAGGAATATTGGCAAGCCTGCTCACCAGTCGAACTGGAACTGTCGCTTGTGTGGGCAGAGTCATGGAAATGGACCTTGCCCGAGCAGGACGTGTAACGCCCCGAGTCCTCGCGGCGCACATCATCGCCACACTTCCAATTACTTGTCTGAATGATGCCCGGGATCCGAACAATGCGCGGTAGACAATGAAACTTAAATGAACATGCTGAAGCATCATGCACTACTCATAGACAACTAGACGCAAGATGGCTTGAGGGAATAAGGCGCTTACTCAAGTCATAGCATAGCATACAATTCATTTTACAACAGGAACATAAAATGGAATACAACACTTGGGATCAGGAGGAGATGGTTAGCCTAATCAAAAGAGACGAAGGGCTATGGGTCAGGCACTACTCAAAAACTAACTTCCAAAAGTCATGGGCGCCTAGGCTTCCTAAGGGTCGAGCTCGCGGTCGTCATCTGGATCCTTGCGGTGCACAGGGTCATACTCCTCAAGGTCTTCCTCGTCTTCCTCTTCTTCGTCTTCTTCTTCCTCAAACACTTGCTCTAGATCTTCGTCTTCCTCGGATTCAGGCTGAGGGTGGAAGATGGCCTCTCCGTCGGGATTGTGCTCCTCTCCCAAGGGCTCGTCCTTGGGATCGTCTAGTGCTTCTTCATCTTCCTCGGGTTCGGACTCGTCCGTCTCCATGGGGCCTTCGGCATCAGAGGGCTCCACGATGTCGCCATCGGCCTCGGGGTTCTGAGACGATGCCGGCGGAAGTTTGGGGTCAGGAGCGGTCTCGGAATCAGTGAGTTCCCCATCAGCAGGGTGCACGATCGAAGGGTCCTGCTCGCCGATAACAACCCACGGCACATCAAAAGTCCTCAGTGGTCCGACTGTGAGGTCGCTGTCTCGGTAGAACCATGCTGCGAATCTGTCTGGCCTCCAGTCTGCTAAGCCCACATCCATCCAGATAGTGCCGTACTTCCTAATATAAGCTTTCCCTTCTCCCACCGGGTACTCCGTGGAATACTGCTCCACCCAGACGGGTACCCCAAAAATCGGTGGCGGTGGCATAGTCAGGGTTTGGGGTCTGAAAAGGTGGGTCCCACGACGGGGTGAGATATACTCAATAAGCTAGCTTAACCCTAAGCTAGACACTTGGGACTTCCAGACACTCCCCAAACACATTCAATGATTAAACAATCAAACAACAGGCAATGGCATGTAACAACTCAATTAGGAACATATCTAGTCATGCAATTCACAAGCTAGGCTAGACAGGGCTTGTACTTTGGCACCTAACATTCCATCATTTAGGAGATAGTTTACATGTATGATACAATTGAAACTCTCATGGCTTAGCCCGCGTAATAACGCATCAGGCTTAAGAGATCGAGGAACCCGCGTTTAACGCCTCAGGCTTCCAATGCCATTTCTCATGACCCGCGTTTAACGCATCAGGATGTCTCATGCACATAAATTTATACTTCAATCAATTATAATGCGGCTCAATCAAACATGTACATTACCAATCCAAGACATCGCCGGGCCGTTTCATTCTCGATTTCATATCACGATGCCATGTTACACTAATCGGTCAAACGAGGCCAATGTCATACTTCGTGATCGATTACAAGTTCGTTAAGGAATCCACACTCGTGAACACCATCACTAGACCATAGTACGATCGATGGATTCACTTGATTGATTAACACATTTAAGGTCTCGGTTCGCCGCCTAGGGCCGAATTTACAAGCATGGCATCATTTTAAATCTCGCGATCTCATTCAATGGCCCATGGCCGAACACAATGAATAGTCAATAGGTCATTTTTACGTAGTGTGTCGCAAATCAATGCCATAGCCGAATGCTCCTAGAATCAATCAAGCAATTCGTGGTCTCGTTCAAGCTCAACTCCCATCTAGCACACCTAGCACATCCGTATAGGCATTCGGTTCCTACCTATGGGTGTTCATCACACATTTCAACCAAGGAATCAACATTTCAATCACTACAAGGCGCGGCCATGCTCGGTTTCCTCATGGGCAGAATCGGTTCCCTAAAGTTTCCATCAAAACCGCCCATTAGATGCTCTAAAATAACTCTCACTTGGTCCTTCCATTGACACAAGGTCCAATCAAAGGGTTAGGGAAGCTTACCAAGTCCGAAAGCTAGGCAAAACCGGCGGTGGATGGCGTTGGAACGGCGCGGCGCACGGCGGTCCAAAGGCGACCAGGTCTGGCTCCTAAGAAAAATCCCCCATTAGCCAAGCTACCTTAATGAGAAACACTCCTAACACAAGCTATCAATCTCCTAACATGTATATCTAAGGCCCTAGAGTCGTTTACCTCAAGAAAGACTAAGTTTTCCCAAGAACTCATTTGCTTCCTCTTCGGTCCGAATCTGATCGGGGAGTTCTTCGCGCGGCACGTGGCTTCAACGGCGGTCCAACTAAGTTCTAGGGGAAGGGGGAGGTGCCACGGTGGTGGTTCGTGGTGGTGGAGTGGCGGCAAGGTGGCGGTCGGCCTCGGTTTGGGCGTTAGAGGAAGCGGCGACGGGCGAGAGGGAGAGAGTCGGCCGAATGGATGGAGGGAGGAAGAGGGTGATATCAAGAGAAGGTTTTTAGAGGGAAAAGAAATAGTGGGGTAGGTGTATGACATGAATAGTGAGGTTGAATGACAAGTTAGTGGGGTGGTTTAAAGGGAAAATGTCCAATCCATTTTGTCTCTTCGATTCTCCAATAATTCAACTCCTAAATGACTATATTATCCTCCAAATTTCGGCTGCCACTAGGGGAGGGCAAAAGTCCACTTTGCCCTTGCTTAACCTAAGAGAAAAGGTTGCTAAACTAGGGACAAAAGGGTCAATTCCGCTTGTCCGTCCAAATCTCGCTTTTCTAACCTATACGGGGCTAATCCTAATCTTAATAACTCTCCGATGAGGCGACGTCCAAATTTACTCTATTGCGATCTTCGAATGTCCGGCCTCCAATCTCGAAGTCCAATCTATGGCTAAATTCAGTCAATTGTCATTCCAGCGCATCTCGGACTAACGGGCGGCTCTTAGGAGTTACGCGTATCGACCCGCGACTTATTTCACGTTTAAGAGTTACTCGAGCCACGGCGGCTTTGGTTGTCATGTGATCGCGAGGGTCAATCACTAGTTCCGAAGGTTACTATCGTTAGGAATCGATTTAGGTTAATTCGCAAATCATGCCATGGTTATATGGAATCACCCGTGAACCAATCGCATGACACTAGCAAATCGTTCTAAAACCATTCTTAGATCGACCTTTAGTGGTTCAAAACGTTCCCTCGACGATCCTTATGGTCAAAGCGTTAGCTCGTGGTTAAGTTCTTTGGTCCACGTACTTCAAATCCTATATGGCCATTCCCCATTGGTTAGTTGACTCGAGAGTGATCAATTCTGAGCGAGATTAACTAGGATACGTCGATAGACATTGATAAGTTTCGAGATAGGGTCGGAATTCAGAATGTCACAACTCTTCCCCCCTTACAGAAATTTCGTCCTCGAAATTTACACTACGACCACTTACTCAAACAAATGGGGGTGATGACGCCTCATCGCTTCCTCACTTTCCCAGGTGGCTCCTTCAGTTCCATGGTGCTCCCAGATCACCTTTACTAGCGGGATCGTCTTATTCCTCAGGACTTGCTCCTTCCTGTCCTCGATCCTGACTGGTCTCTCCACATACGTCACTCGGTCGTCCACTTCTATCACTTCATGGTCCAGAACATGGGTCACGTCCGGTTCATACTTTCTCAACATCGACACGTGGAATACATTGTGAACTTGTGATAAACTTGGCGGCAAGGCGAGTCTGTAGGCCAGAGTTCCAATCCGCTCCAGAATTTCGAAAGGGCCTAAATACCTCGGACTCAGCTTTCCTTTCTTCCCAAACCGAGATAGACCTCGCATCGGTGACACTTTCAAGAAAACATGGTCTCCTATTTGAAACTCCAAAGGTCTGCGCCGCTTGTCGGCGTAACTCTTCTGGCGGCTCTGCGCGGTTTTCAATCTTTCTCTTATGATTCTCACTGCCTCCACTGACTGTTCTACTAATTCTGGGCATGTTATGCTTCTTTCACCAACCTCGTCCCAGCATAAAGGAGTCCTACATGTTCTACCGTATAAAGCTTCGAACGGGGCCATTCCGATGCTCTGTTGATAACTGTTGTTATAGGCAAACACTACCAAGTGTAACTGATCTTCCCAACCTCCTTTAAAGTCTAACACGCAAGCTCTCAGCATGTCTTCAAGCGTCTGAATTGTCCTTTCTGATTGTCCGTCTGTCTGGGGGTGATAAGCGGTGCTGTACTGTAGTTTCGTCCCCAAAGCCTCTTGGAGGCTTTTACAAAATGAAGCGGTAAACTTGGGGTCTCTGTCCGAAGTAATCGTCACTGGGACTCCATGAAGACGAACTACGTACCTCATGTACAACCCTGCATATCTATCCATCGCGAAATCTTTTCTTACTGCCAGGAAGTGCGCGGACTTAGTCAGCCTATCCACGATCACCCAGATCGAATCATGCCCCTTCTAACTCCTCGGCAAACCCATGACAAAATCAATGGTAATGTGCTCCCACTTCCACTCGGGGATTTCTAGAGGCTGTAACATCCCACCAGGCTTACAATGCTGAGCCTTAACTTGCTGGCACGTCAAACACTTCGCCACATGCTTAGCCACATCTACTTTCATCCCATTCCACCAGTAGTGCTGACGTAGGTTCTGGTACATCTTCGTGCTACCCGGGTGGACACTATAATTGCTCCTATGAGCTTTGGACAAGATCTTTTCTCTCAGCTCCTCGTCACTAGGTACGCACAGACGTCCACGAAACTTCAGAATTCCATCCTCGGATACTTGAAAGTCAGGTTTTCTCTTCGCGGCATCCATTTCCAGGATCTTTTGGATGTCGGGGTCCGTAGATTGCAACGTTCTCACCTTCTCATGAATTTCTGGTTCGATTCTTAATGTGGCTAGGAGGCAAGACAGCTGACAGACTTCAAGCTTAAACTCTGAATCCCTTATCCTTTCCAACAGAGTCCATTCCTTGACCAACAAATGCGCGATGCTTGATTTCCGACTCAGGGCATCCGCAACCTTATTTGCCTTTCCGGGGTGATAAAGGATATCACAATCATAGTCCTTGAGCAATTCCATCCATCGACGTTGCCTCATGTTCAACTCCTTTTGGGAAAACAAGTATTTCGAACTCTAGTGGTCTGTGAAAATCTCAAACCTTTCCCCGCACAAGTAATGCCTCCAAATCTTTAACGCGAAGATGATAGCTACCAGCTCCAAGTCATGCGTCGGGTAATTCATCTCATGTGGTCTTAACTGTCTCGATGCATAAGCTACAACTCTTCAATGTTGCATCAGGACGCATCCTAATCCTTTCAGCGACGCATCGCTATAGATCTCATAACCTCCAGGTCCAGAAGGAATGGTCAATACAGGTTCAGTCGTCAAACGATGCTTGAGTTCCTGAAACCTCCTCTCACACTTATCCGTCCATTCAAACCGCGTATCCTTCTTAGTCAGTCTCGTCAAGGGTGTAGCTATCGAAGAGAACTTTTCCACGAACCTTCGGTAATACCCTGCCAATCCTAGGAAGCTTCGAACCTCTGTTACTGACGTAGGTCTAGGCCAATTCGTTACTGCTTCAATCTTTACTGGGTCTACTGAAATTCCATTTCCAGAGATGACGTGTCCAAGGAACGCAACTTCGTTAAGCCAAAACTCGCACTTACTGAACTTTGCGTACAGCGAGTGCTCCCTCAACGTCCGTAGAACTATACTCAATTGCTCCTCGTGCTCCTCAGGACTCTTTGAGTAAATCAAGATGTCGTCGATGAAGACAATGACGAACTGATCCAAGTACTCCTTGAACACCCTATCATCAAATCCATGAAAGCAGCTGGGGCATTAGTCAATCCGAACGGCATGACTGTGAACTCATAATGCCCATATCTCGTCCGAAAGGCTGTCTTCGGTATATCCTCCTTCTTAATCCTCAATTGGTGATAACCCGTCCTTAGGTCTATCTTGGAGAACACAGAAGCTCCTTGTAGCTGGTCAAACAAGTCGTCTATCCTTGGCAACGGGTACTTGTTCTTGATAGTCACCTGGTTCAACTGCCTGTAGTCAATACATAAACGCAGCGACCCATCCTTCTTCCTTACGAACAAGACTGGCGCTCCCCAAGGCGAAGCGCTTGGATGAATAAATCCTTTGTCCAGTAATTCCTGCATCTGAACCTTCAATTCCTTCAACTCCGACAAGGACATCCTATAGGGTGCTTTCGAGATCGGTTCTGTTCCGGGTGCTAACTCAATCACGAACTCTATTTCCCTTTCTGGAGGCAATCCTGGTAACTCTTGAGGGAAGACATCAGGAAAGTCACGCACTACTGCTATATCCTCTAACTTTGGCTCCTCTACGGTCGGATCCATCACGACAGCTAAGTAAGCTGGACATCCTTCGTCCAAAAGCCTAGTCACCTCAAGCGACGAAATCAAAGGGATTGAGGTTCCTCCTCGACTTCCCACAAACTCGAATCTAGGGTGATCATTGGGATGGAAATGAATCACCCTGCTACCACAATCAACGACAGCTCTCTGTCTACTCAACCAATCCATTCCGATAATCACGTCAAAGTCAAACATAGGCAGCACAGCTAAATCTATTTGTTCCTCACTACCCCCAATGACTATCTTACAACCTGAACAACCTAAAGAAACCAGCACTTTATCCTTTAAAGGGGTGGTAACATGCAATATCACTTCCAGTGGTTTCAATTCAATTCCGACCAAATCAGCAAACTGAGCAGATATAAACGAATGCGATGCTCCAGGATCAAACAAGGCATAGGCAGCATGATCACATAAAGTAATCGTACCTGTGACCACGCCAGGCGCGTTCTCCACCTCCCTACGCGCCACAGCATAAACCCTTCCTTGAGCTGGCGGCCTAATAGAATTGTTCTGCGGAGCTCCCGCCTGCGGTCCCGCTGGCGGTCGGTTCCCTTGAGCTTGAGGTCCTGGTGCCTGACTCGGATAGTTTCTTATCTGATGGCCCAACTGGCCACACTTGAAGCACGCGCCCGTCCTACTCGGGCAAGGTCTGCTCCCATGCTTACGTCCACACAAGCGGCAGTTCCAACTCGGCCGGGGAGCAGGCTTGCTAATGTTCCTTCTCGTTGGAGGGACGAAACGCCGGTTGCTTGCCATTGGCCTCTTGCTGAACTGACGGTTATCCCTCACAGGAGTGAACCGCGATCCAGAAGCGATTCCTCTTTCCTTCATGTCCCTTTCCACTAATTGACCTCTTTCGTTAATTGCATCATAACCTTGTAGGTCCAACAGCACCAACTGGCTGCGAAGGTCAGGTCTCAATCCATCTCTGAACCTTCTCGCTCTATCCTCAGGGTTTTCGACCATTCTCGGGGCATACTTGGACAGCCTTGCGAATTCAGCCTCATACTGATCGATGGTCATCTGATTCTGTCGGAGATTCTGAAACTCAATCATCTTCTGTTCTTGTGCCGCTCTGGAAAAGTACTTAGCATTGAACACTGCTGCGAAGACGGTCCAATTCGGCTCTATCCTTCGGGGAAAACTCTTCCCTTGGTGGCCTTCCACCAATCATTCGCAGTCCCACGGAGCTGGTACATGGCTAGGGTTACCTTCTCCGCTTCGGTACAACCCAATACTTCGAATGCTTTTTCCAACCCTCAATCCAAGCAGGGGCAGCTCCAGGGTCCCCTGTACCATCAAACTTGGATGGCTTCAGCTTCATAAAGTGCTCCATCAACTGGCCCATCATGTGATTCCCTTGTCCTTAGGCGTTGCCACCATCATTGTCATGTCCGTTATTCCCATTATTCCCGTTTGCTAGGTTCGCAGCAGCGACTGCAGCCTGGGCAACGACAGCAGCTCTCTCCTGGGCCTGCCTGCCCATCAAGTTCCTAATTTCCTCCAGAATCCTCATGACTCCGTCATACCTAGGATCTTCTACCACTTGCGGCCTAGAGCTAGACGCTCCTCCAGTACCTCTGGTTCGGTTGCTCATCTTGCTAAGTCTCACAACACCTGAGCCACTATAATTCCATCCAGGAATTAGAGACCTAAGCCATCTACTTAAGTCCGACAAGACTACGCTACACTTACAGCAGCATTCATAGTCAAAGCAACCATTACTCAAACAACCATTAAAGGCATCACAACGAGGGAATCACCATTATACCACACAGTCAGTTGCCTCTGCAACTTAGCCAAATCAAAATCAATTACCCAATTAAGCAAGTAGCAGACAACACTCAGTGCCAAGTACGAAGCCTTATAGCCTTAAGTCTACCAAAGATGACGCCAGTCAATATGCCAATCACAAGCGCCATTCCATATGTCATGCATGCTATGCCTAACTCTAGCGAATCCCTAAGGTCTTGCTACCCAATTATCCTCAAATCATCACACCTTATTACTCCAATCCTCAATCAACTTGAATCGAGCAGACCTCGCTCTGATACCAATTAAATGAGGATGTAACGCCCCGAGTCCTCGCGGCGCACATCATCGCCACACTTCCAATTACTTGTCTGAATGATGCCCGGGATCCGAACAATGCGCGGTAGACAATGAAACTTAAATGAACATGCTGAAGCATCATGCACAACTCATAGACAACTAGACGCAAGATGGCTTGAGGGAATAAGGCGCTTACTCAAGTCATAGCATAGCATACGATTCATTTTACAACAGGAACATAAACTGGAATACAACACTTGGGATCAGGAGGAGATGGTTAGCCTAATCAAAAGAGACAAAGGGCTATGGGTCAGGCACTACTCAAAAAGTAACTTCCAAAAGTCATGGGCGCCTAGGCTTCCTAAGGGTCGAGCTCGCGGTCGTCATCTGGATCCTCGCGGTGCACAGGGTCATACTCCTCAAGGTCTTCCTCGTCTTCCTCTTCTTCGTCTTCTTCTTCCTCAAACACTTGCTCTGGATCTTCGTCTTCCTCGGATTCAGGCTGAGGGTGGAAGATGGCCTCTCCGTCGGGATTGTGCTCCTCTCCCAAGGGCTCGTCCTCGGGATCGTCCAGTGCTTCTTCATCTTCCTCGGGTTCGGACTCGTCCGTCTCCATGGGGCCTTCGGCATCAGAGGGCTCCACGATGTCGCCATCGGCCTCGGGGTTCTGAGACGGTGCCGGCGGAAGTTCGGGGTCAGGAGCGGTCTCGGAATCAGTGAGCTCCCCATCAGCATGGTGCACGATCGAAGGGTCCTGCTCGTCCATAACATCCCACGGTACATCAAAAGTCCTCAGCGGTCCGACTGTGAGGTCGCTGTCTCGGTAGAACCATGCTGCGAATCTGTCTGGCCTCCAGTCTGCTAAGCCCACATCCATCCAGATAGTGCCGTACTTCCTAATATAAGCTTTCCCTTCTCCCACCGGGTACTCCGTGGAATACTGCTCCACCCAGACGAGTACCCCAAAAATCGGTGGTGGTGGCATAGTCAGGGTTTGGGGTCTGAAAAGGTGGGTCCCACGACGGGGAGAGATATACTCAATAGGCTAGCCTAACCCTAAGCTAGACACTTGGGACTTCCAGACACTCCCCAAACACATGCAATGATTAAACAATCAAACAACAGGCAATGGCATGTAATAACTTAATTAGGAACATATCTAGTCATGCAATTCACAAGCTAGGCTAGACAGGGCTTGTACTTTGGCACCGAACATTCCATCATTTAGGAGATAGTTTACATGTATGATACAATTGAAACTCTCATGGCTTAGCCTGCGTAATAACGCATCATGCTTAAGAGATCGAGGAATCCGCGTTTAACGCCTCAGGCTTCCAATGCCATTTCTCATGACCCGCGTTTAACGCCTCAGGTCCATCCCGCGTTTAACGCATCAGGATGTCTCATGCACATAAATTTATACTTCAATAAATTATAATACGGCTCAATCGAACATGTACATTACCAATCCAAGACATCGCCGAGCCGTTTCATTCTCGATTTCATATCACGATGCCATGTTACACTAATCGGTCAAACGAGGCCAATGTCATACTTCGTGATCGATTACAAGTTCGTTAAGGAATCCACACTCGTGAACACCATCACTAGACCATAGTACGATCGATGGATTCACTTGATTGATTAACACATTTAAGGTCTCGGTTCGCCGCCTAGGGCCGAATTTACAAGCATGGCATCATTTTAAATCTCGCGATCTCATTCAATGGCCCATGGCCGAACACAATAAATAGTCAATAGGTCATTTTTACGTAGTGTGTCGCAAATCAATGCCATAGCCGAATGTTCCTAGAATCAATCAAGCAATTCGTGGTCTCGATCAAGCTCAACTCCCATCTAGCACACCTAGCACATCCGTATAGGCATTCGGTTCCTACCTATGGGTGTTCATCACACATTTCAACCAAGGAATCAACATTTCAATCACTACAAGGCGCGGCCATGCTCGGTTTCCTCATGGGCATAATCGGTTCCCCAAAGTTTCCATCAAAACCGCCCATTAGATGCTCTAAAATAACTCTCACTTGGTCCTTCCATTCACACAAGGTCCTATCAAAGGGTTAGGGAAGCTTACCAAGTCCGAAAGCTAGGCGAAATCGGCGGTGGATGGCGTTGGAACGGCGCGGCGCACGGCGGTCCAAAGGCGACCAGGTCTGGTTCCTAAGAAAAATCCCCCAATAGCAAAGCTAACTTAATGAGAAACACTCCTAACACAAGCTATCAATCTCCTAACATGTATATCTAAGGCCCTAGAGTCGCTTACCTCAAGAAAGACTAAGTTTTCCCAAGAACTCATTTGCTTCCTCTTCGGTCCGAATCTGATCGGGGGGGTTCTTCGCGCGGCACGTGGCTTCAACGGCGGTCCAACTAAGTTCTAGGGGAAGGGGAGGTGCCACGGTGGTGGTTCGTGGTGGTGGAGTGGCGGCAAGGTGGCAGTCGGCCGCGGCTTGGGCGTGAGAGGAAGCGGCGACGGGCGAGAGGGAGAGAGATGATAGAGCGAATGAGAGAGTGGGGAGAGAGAGGGAGAGAGTCGGCCGAATGGATGGAGGGAGGAAGAGGGTGATATCAAGAGAAGGTTTTTGGAGGGAAAAGAAATAGTAGGGTAGGTGTATGACATGAATAGTGAGGTTGAATGACAAGTTAGTGGGGTGGTTTAAAGGGAAAATGTCCAATCCATTTTGTCTCTTCAATTCTCCAATAATTCAACTCCTAAATGACTTTATTATCCTCCAAATTTCGGCTGCCACTAGGGGAGGGCAAAAGTCCACTTTGCCCTTGCTTAACCTAAGAGAAAAGGTTGCTAAACTAGGGACAAAGGGGTCAATTCCGCTTGTCCGTCCAAATCTCGCTTTTCTAACCTATACGGGGCTAATCCTAATCTTAATAACTCTCCGATGAGGCGACGTCCAAATTTACTCTATTACGATCTTCGAATGTCCGGCGTCCAATCTCGAAGTCCAATCTATGGCTAAATTCAGTCAATTGTCATTCCAGCGCGTCTCGGACTAACGGGCGGCTCTTAGGAGTTACGCGTATCGACCCGCGACTTATGTCACGTTTAAGAGTTACTCGAGCCACGGCGGCTTTGGTTGTCATGTGATCGCGAGGGTCAATCACTAGTTCCGAAGGTTACGATCGTCAGGAATCGATTTAGGTTAATTCGCAAATCATGCCATGGTTATATGGAATCAACCGTGAACCAATCGCATGACGCTAGCAAATCGTTCTAAAACCATTCTTAGATCGACCTTTAGTGGTTCAAAACGTTCCCTCGACGATCCTTATGGTCAAAGCGTTAGCTCGTGGTTAAGTTCTTTGGTCCACGTACTTCAAATCCTATATGGCCAATCCCCATTGGTTAGTCGACTCGAGAGTGATCAATTCTGAGCGAGATTAACTAGGATACGTCGATAGACATTCATTCATTGATAAGCTTTGAGATAGGGTTCAGAATGTCACAGGACGGGCGCGTGCTTCAAGTGTGGCCAACTGGGCCATCACATAAGGAATTGGCCAAGTCAAGCACCAGGACCCCAAGCTCAAGGAAATCGACCGCCAATGGGACCGCAGGCTGGAGCTCAGCAGAACAACGCAAATAGGCCGCCAGCTCAAGGAAGGGTGTATGATGTGGCACGAAGGGAAGTGGAGAACGCGCCCGGCGTGGTCACAGGTACGGTTACTTTATGTGATCATGCTGCCTATGCCTTGTTTGATCCTGGAGCATCGCACTCGTTCATATCTGCTCAGTTTGCTGATTTGGTTGGAATTGAATTGAGACCTTTGGATGTGATATTGCATGTTACCACCCCATTGAAGGATAAAGTGTTGGTTTCGCTAGGCTATCCAGATTGTAAGATAGTCGTTGGTGGTAGTGAGGAACAGATAGATTTAGCCGTGCTGCCTATGTTTGACTTTGACGTGATTATTGGTATGGATTGGTTAAGTAGGCAAAGGGCTGTCGTTGATTGTGGTAGCAGGGTGATTCATTTCCATCCTAATGATCACCCTAGATTCGAGTTTGTGGGAAGTCGAGGAGGAACCTCAATCCCTTTGATTTCGTCACTTGAAGTGACTAGGCTTTTGGACGAAGGATGCCAAGCGTACTTAGCCGCCGTGTTGGATCCAACCATAGAGGA
This sequence comes from Rhodomyrtus psidioides, assembly GCA_021437785.1. Taxonomy (NCBI): domain Eukaryota; kingdom Viridiplantae; phylum Streptophyta; class Magnoliopsida; order Myrtales; family Myrtaceae; genus Rhodomyrtus; species Rhodomyrtus psidioides. The sequence continues at coordinate 2,906,561 of JAILYB010000058.1, read as the reverse complement.
ACCAAAGCTAGAGAATATAGCAGTAGTGCGTGAGTTTCCCGATGTCTTTCCTCATGAGTTGCCAGGGTTGCCTCCAGAAAGGGAAATAGAGTTCGTGATTGAATTAGCACCCGGAACAGAACCGATCTCAAGGGCACCCTATAGGATGTCCTTGTCGGAGTTGAAGGAATTGAAGGTTCAGATGCAAGAATTGCTGGACAAAGGATTTATTCGTCCAAGTGCTTCACCTTGGGGAGCGCCAGTCTTGTTTGTAAGGAAGAAGGATGGGTCATTGCTCTTATGCATTGACTACATGCAGTTGAATCAGGTGACCATCAAGAATAAGTATCCGTTGCCAAGGATTGACGACTTGTTTGATCAACTGCAAGGAGCTTCTGTGTTCTCCAAGATAGACCTAAGGACGGGTTATCACCAGTTGATGATTAAGAAGGAAGATATACCGAAGACAGCTTTCCGGACGAGATATGGGCATTATGAGTTTAAGGTCATGCCGTTTAGATTGACTAATTCCCCAGCTGCTTTCATGGATTTGATGCACATAGTGTTTAAGGAATACTTGGATCAGTTCATCATTGTCTTCATCGACGACATCTTGATTTACTCAAAGAGTCCTGAGGAGCATGAGGAGCAATTGAGTATAGTTCTACGGATGTTAAGGGAACACTTGCTGTACGCCAAGTTCAGTAATTGCGAGTTTTGGCTTAACGAAGTTACGTTCCTTGGACATGCCATCTCTGGAAATGGGATTTCTATGAACCCCGTAAAGATTGAAGCAGTAACGAATTGGCCTAGACCTACGTCAGTAACAGAGGTCCGAAGCTTCCTAGGATTGGCAGGATATTACCGCAGGTTCGTGGAAAAGTTTTCCTCGATAGCTACTCCTTTGACGAGGCTGACTAAGAAGGATACGCGGTTTGAATGGACGGATAAGTGTGAGAGGAGTTTTCAGGAACTCAAGCACCGTTTGACGACTGCACCAGTGTTGACCATCCCTTCTGGACCTGGAGGTTATGAGATTTACAGCGATGCGTCGCTGAAAGGATTAGGATGCGTCTTGATGCAACATGGAAGAGTTGTAGCTTATGCATCGAGACAGTTAAGACCCCATGAGATGAATTACCCGACGCACGATTTAGAGCTAGCAGCTATCATCTTCGCCTTGAAGATTTGGAGGCATTACTTGTGTGGAGAAAGGTTTCAGATTTATACAGACCACCAGAGTTTGAAGTACTTGTTTTCCCAAAAGGAGTTGAACATGAGGCAACGTCGATGGATGGAGTTGCTCATGGACTATGATTGTGATATCCTGTATCACCCGGGAAAGGCAAATAAGGTTGCGGATGCGCTTAGCCGGAAGTCGAGCATCGCGCATTTGTTGGTTAAAGAATGGACTCTGTTGGAAGGAATAAGGGATTCGGAGTTTAAGCTTGAAGTCTGTCAGTTGTCTTGTCTCCTAGCCACATTGAGGATTGAACCAGAGATTCATGAGAAAGTGAAAGCGTTGCAATCTACGGACCCCGACATCCAAAAGATCCTGGAAATGGATGCCGCAAAAAGGAAACCCGACTTTCAAGTATCCGAGGATGGGATTCTGAAGTTTCGTGGACGCTTGTGTGTGCCCAGTGATGAGGAACTAAGAGAAAGGATCTTGTCGGAAGCTCATAGGAGCAACTATAGTATCCACCCGGGTAGCACGAAGATGTATCAGAATCTGCGTCAGCACTACTGGTGGAATGGAATGAAAGTGGACGTAGCTAAGCACGTAGCGAAGTGTTTGACGTGCCAGCAAGTTAAGGTCCAGCATTGTAAGCCTGGTGGGATGTTGCAGCCTTTGGAAATCCCCGAGTGGAAGTGGGAGCACATCACCATGGACTTTGTCATGGGTTTGCCGAGGAGCCAGAGAGGGCATGATTCGATTTGGGTGATCGTGGATAGACTGACTAAGTCTGCACACTTCTTGGCAGTAAGAAAAGATTTCGCGATGGATAGATACGCAGAGTTGTACATGAGGTACGTAGTTCGTCTTCATGGAGTCCTAGTGACAATTACTTCGGACAGAGACCCCAAGCTTATCGCTTCATTTTGGAAAAGCCTACAAGAGGCTTTGGGGACGAAACTACAGTACAGCACCGCTTACCACCCCCAGACAGACGGACAATCTGAAGGACAATTCAGACGCTTGAGGATATTGGCTTCAACATCACAATTAGATTCTAGCAAGGTCTAACACTACGAACGGTACCACATGCCATTCGGCCACTATGAGGACACACCCAATATCCTAATCCAGCCATGGTTCTAACATTTCATGAGCTCCACATCACCAATACAATTTGTCCAACAAGACACGGATTTGGATTCCACGGAGTTCCCGCCAAAACAGCCCACTAAGCTCATTAAATTCAACCTTCACTCGGTCCTTCCATCACCTAAGGTCCTAACAAAAGGTTAGAACAAGCTTACCGAGCTTGGAAGTCCAAGAAAACCGGTCAGCAAGGCTGAAGATGGCGCGGCACGACGTTGGCCCCCGACGATCAAGTTTGGCCTCCTAAGGGTTTTGCACGAAATGGCCAAGGAAACTTAGTTAACAACGCCCCTAACACATACTCCTAACATCCTAACACGATTATCTAAGCCTCTAAAGTCACTTACCTCGAGATAGATCAAGAACTCCTCAAAGACACCCCCGATTTTCTCTTGGTTCGATTCTGGTCGGCGGCGACTTGGACGGTTCCGGGCTTCAAACAAGGCTATCCTATAGCCTACGGCGGAGGGGAGGTCGCTTGATGATGGCTTAAGGTGATGGTGGTGGTCGCCGGCCACCTAGAGGTCACGGGAGGGAGAGAACGAGAGGGAACGACGAGAGGGAGATGAGAGCGTGAGAATGAGAGAAAAGAGAGGAATGAGAGGGAGATGGAGAAAAGTGATCGACCAAATGGGAGGGAAAGAGTGAGAAGTGTTCTTAAGTCTCAATTGCAAGAAGCAAACTTTGAGTGGGGTGGTTCATGGGGAAAGTACAATGAATAGTGGTGGTGAAAGACAAGTTGGTGGAGAGTGGTTTGAAGGGAAATGGTCTTGTCCATTGTCAAATCCAATCAAATAATTAAAAGGCTAAAAGACCTAATTGCCCTTCAAAATTCGGCCAAGGGTAGGGAAGATGGCAAATGTCCAAATTGCCCGTGCTTTATCTAATAGAAAAGGGTACTAAGCTTAGGGTAAAAGGGTCGATTTCGCTTGTCGATCCGAACTTCGCTTTTCTAACTTATACGGGGCCAATTCTAATCTTAATAACTCTCCGATGAGGCGACGTCCAAGTTTACTCCATTGTGATCTTCGAATGCCCGGCCTCTAATCTCGAAGTCCAATCCATGGCTAAATTCAATCAATTGTCATTCCAGCGCGTCTCAGACTAACGGGCGGCTCTTAGGAGTTACGCGTATCGACCCGCGACTAATGTTACGTTTAAGAGTTACTCGAGCCACGGCGGCTTTGGTTGTCATGTAATCGCGAGGGTCAATTACTAGTCCCGAAGGTTATGATCGTTAGGAATCGATTTAGGTTAATTCGCAAATCACGTCATGGTCATACGGAATCACCCGTGAACCAATCGCATGACACTAAGAAATCGTTCTAAAACCATTCTTAGATCGACCTTTAGCGGTCCAAAATATTTCCTCGACGATCCTTATGGTCAAAGCGTTAACTCGTGGTTAAGTTCTTTGGTCCACGTACTTTAAATCCTATATGGCCATTCCCCTTCGGTTAGTCAACTCGAGAGTGATCAATTCTGAGCGAGATTAACTGGAATACATCAATAAACATTCATTCATTAATAAGCTTCGAGATAGGGTCGGAATTCAGAATGTCACAATTTGCCAAGGCTTGCTCAAGTAGACTACATGAACATGAACAATGAATAATGAGTCAAAGTTCAAACCCCTAATAATCAGCGTAGGGTAAACTGCATCATGGAGGAATGGAGATGAGCCTATGCATTCTCCATAACTATTCAAAGTCTATTCAAAGTGCTTGGTTCTGAGCCTGTAAAACCGATTAGAACAATTAATTTGACACGGCTTCACAGTTGTTAGGGAGCCATGTTAACTCGTTTATATCTATTATCCCTTATCTAGGCTCCGAAATGATGAGGAGGAGGGGCTAGAAGTAGGCAAGGACAGTGACGAATCTGGGGGCGCCGTAGACGAGGGCGAAGAGGAAGGTGGCGAGGAGGTGGAATCTGTACTAGAGCAGCCTCTCTGGGATCTCCATGGAGGGGATTGATGAGAGGGAGACGGTGAAAGCTGTCCAATTTAGGGTTCGCATTTTTTGAGAAGCGGAACTGAATCGTGTAAATAGATTATATATAAACAGTTAAGGAGGCGAGGGCGAAGAGGAAGGCGGCGAGGAGGTGGAATCTGTACTGGAGCAGCCTCTCTGGGATCTCCATGGAGGGGATTGATGAGAGGGAGACAGTGAAAGCTGTCCAATTTAGGGTTCGCGTTTTTTGAGAAGCGGAACTGAATCGTGTAAATAGATTATATATAAACAGTTCGGTTCGGTTATTGAACCGAACTGAACCAATTAAAACTGAACCGATAAGAAAATTTTGGTTTTTTTTATTAATCGAACTGAGAACCGAGCTGAATTGAAAATGTAGAAAATTTCAATTAAGTTCGGTTCGGTTCGGTTCTTGGTGCGGTTCACGGTTCGATTCTGACACCCTACATCCACTCTTATGAACTAACAGCGGAGAATTACTTCAAGAGGTTACAGGTAGTAGCAGGTGCTGCTTGTATTCGGATTTAGCAAATTTCTCTACTAAAAGACAAGCACCTCTATTACTCGAGTATTGCATGACTGACTCTAACACGACTGACTATGTCTCGACGATATTTTCATAGGTCATGTAGACAACTCATTGTCGCCTAAGAGGGAGAGGGAAATTTAGCCAGATTGAATAGGCTATTGCATCCATACTATTACATCATGTGGGTCTGATGCGGGTCCAACAAGCTCTAACGGTTCACATATATCAAGCAGATGCAAGAGTAACTTCTCGAAGGAGAGTGGGGACTAGACATTTTGCCTCCTTTATCCGCCGAAGCTTCTAATACATCTTCATTTGAACTCATCAATGGGCAATTGTAATTGGAAGAAGAAAGATGATTTTATTCTCTTTCCCACATAAGAAGGATTTACTTAAGGTTGCGTTAATCATCAACCTCAAATAGAACAGAAAAACAAAAGAACCGCAGAGAATGACCTTGCAAATGTACTTTTTTCTGTTAAGCACTGCATAACAAAAAACCAAACAAACAAAAAAACAAGGAAAAAGAAGGGGAAAAAACTAATTGTAGAGGACTGAGTTTATTGGTTCTAAACTCGCCATAGTCCCAGGACTCAGAACGTGGTAATTAACCGAAAACCAACCATGACTAGAGGCCTCAGCACTCAAACCAAACGGATCGCTATTAGCTGACCCAGAGCTCTGATCTGTCGGTACTTCAGGAGAATCTTCCCTTGCATGATCCATCCATGCCTCGGACATTAAACCCAGATTCGAAGCCAAAAAAGGCCAGCTCATGTGACCATCTTCATCATTTGGAGGGGTCGCCGCCACGGCCAGATGGCAGTCGGCATCAGGAAGTATGCCAAGAGGTGCCGGTGCCGGTGCCGGAGATGGCGCGACCGCCATTGCAGGAGCACCAGTCAGCTCCTGGACAACGGCCTTGAAGTCGGCGGCGTCCACCTTGTACACCCGCTTCGGGACCGGTGGCATCGGCGCGATGGGCATCTTCTTGCAAGGCCGCTTTGGTGTCATAGCGTTCATCTTCTTGCGAAGTGAGTAGAGGGAACTGATGTGGGAAGAGGAGGGTCTTCGTCGGTGTTGTTCATCATTCTTGGGGAGTGAGTTTGAGGAGCGAGGAGCATAGTCGAACGGGTAGGCTTCCATTGATTCTTCAGGAGAGCTCCGAGGGTAGAAAGGGAGTTCTTTCGGTAGGAGAGCTTGGATATGAGCACGAGAGTGCTGGTTTATATACTGGTTTTATGCGCCTCCACTTTTTAAGGATATTTTAAAATTGCACAATAAATATTATTTTCAGACAGTAGTGTTCAAACATTAATGAAAAAACATATTCTATTATTATTATTTTTTACTAATCGAGGGACCGGTAAATTCCAATTGCCTGTCGTTTCCGGTAAAAAGGAAATAGCAGCAAAGCCAGAATGTTTGGTTTGTGATATTTGCTTTTTGGTCACGGCGTGGTTCTTCCAAATTTCTAACACCAAAAAGTTTAGCCAAAAAATTATATATGACAAATTTAAGTGTCTAAACTTTATGAACAATCGTTATAAAGGAAAAACTATTCAAAAGGGTTTGTTTAAGTAATCCGGCGAGCTACATCAAATTTCAAGTAAATTGAGTAATTGAAATTACTTAAATGATCACTTGTAAAAAGTTGTGTCACTTTAATGATTGTTAAAATAGTTTTGTCACCAATCCTTTTCTCTAGGATTTCATGTGTGAGATATTTGTTAGTTCTTAGTCGCGACTAGAACCCAGCCTCAGACCTCACTAACACTGAGGTCACTTGAGGTTGGAGCGGCCACTCACGCGATGGTTGCGGGTGCAAGCTCCTTGGCCTTCGTGACATGGGTGTGAAAATAGCGGCCGCGGGGCAATGTAACTCAGGGTCTAGCTGATGCAGTAGTGATATAAACAGAGGTAAGAGAGGAACAAGAGATGGAGAGTGAGGGCGCGCACCGTTTAGGATTCTAGACTTTAGGGTAAATTTATCAGTGAAGTCCAAGGTTATTTTGGTCAATTCATTTATTTGGATTCGGTCTCGTTATCCTTTAGTTTGAGAGGTTTGAATCCGTAAACAAAAGGTGAGAATGAGTCTGTCCCTCTGCCCTTTTTTGACATTAAGAAATGTGACTGGAGATGGCTAGACGTGGGGAGGGGAGACAACCATGCCCAGCGGACCGTCAAAGTGTCAAGTAGCGAAGAAACGAAGGGTTGACAGTCAAAACCTTAAATTGTCGTTTGTCGTCGGCGCTCCTGATCTGACGCGTGCAATCAAGCCCCTAGAAGTTGTAAGATCTGACTTTTTCAACCAAACAATTTTTTTTTGTCGAAACAAATCAAGAAGTTCAAAACCTTTATTTATTTATTTTGAAAGAAACACAACAAAAGTGCCAACAGTTATGTAAAGCATTTATTTTAGTACCAAATTTTTTGAAACTATCACTTAAATGCCAAAATAAAAAATAAAAATAAAACGCTCGCTTAAATGCAAAATCGAAGAAATTCCGGCCAAACTGATTACGTGACATTTTCAATTAAATTTTTAATATGATGTGGCAAATTGCTTAAAAAATTTAGTACATGTGGACTTCCAAGTGTATTTCTAAAATTTAAAAATAAACTAAATTTGTATTTTTCATTTTTTAAATATTTTTTATCTTTTATCTTCTTTTTATTGCTAGACTTCCGGCGAACCACATGGGCTTCAAATATTGAAAAAAAAATGTCATGTCGGATTTTCGGACAAGCAAATCGGAGTTGGGACTTAAATGATTATTTTTAAAAAAAATATTGTTACTTTAAGTGATCCTTTCGAAACATTTGACACTAAATTGAACGTTATAAATAACTTTTGGCACTCCAGGTGTACTTCTCCCTTATTTTTTATGTGTGAGATAGAGTTTTCTTTCTGGCTAGACGTGCGTGTAAGGCAATCTCATCTATGTTTTGCTCGTTCGACCGATCGATAATCTACTTATGATTGTGCACACGAGATTATGGTACTAAAAATACTTTAACATGCCAAGATTCTACCTTCCTAAGGAAATTAGGTTCAAAAAACAAAGGGCCCTTCAAATAACCTTAAATTATGGTCATTTTGCTACAATATATGATTACTCGACCGGCAACTGCCACATTTCAAATTTGTTGGATGTTACAAGATAGTTATATACCTTGTCCATACGATATAATACTGAGGAAAATATGGTAGCATATACCTAATCCGAGTTAAAGACTAGAGAGTTGGACTTCACTATGGGGTAGTACCACAAAAACTCCAAATTGATTCACCTTTGATAGATTTATCCAAAATTAATTTTTGGTCACCAAAAATCCTAAACTAGTACACGTGTCACAAATTTACTCTTCATTAGCTTCCGTCGAATTTTTCTATTAAATTGCTGAGTTAGATGACACATGATGGCTGACATGACAAGTCTACGTGAAAATTTATCGATTAATATCATGAAAAACCTAAAATTAGTACACCTGTGATAAATTTACCTCTAACTGGTACATTTATGATAAATTTACCAAAAACTAATTTTTGAGTAACCAAAAACAGGAAAATGGTAAACAAGTAAGACATTTACCTTCTGTTAAATTTTGACGTTAAATTTAGTGAGAACGCTAGATCGTCTTCCTCTTCATCGAGTCATTCATCCATCGTTAATGTTCTTACAGATGATGCCACATCAGGAGTGATTAGGCCATATAGTGGTAATTGGTCGAGACATTTTGTCAAGAATGCCATTAAAGTTGCTAAAGTCTCATTAAAGAGCTTTCGCTAAACGATGTTCGCAATTTCTATGACCTTAGACAGAGACGAGGATGAAGGACTCGATGAAGAGGAAGACAATCTAGACCTCTCATTAAATTTAACGTCAAAATTTAACGAAGGTCAAATGTGTCCTGCGTGTACATGACCCAAAAATCACTTTGGAGTAAATTTATCGTAGATGTTACCAGTTCGGAGAATTTGTCTTAGATTTAGAGTTTCTTATGGTACTATTCCTTTCTACGTGGGCTTGCTACGTCAATTGTCACTTGTCGTCTAACTCAGTAATTTAACAGCAAAATTTGATGAAAGCTAATAGAGTATGAAGTTGTCACACGTATAATAGTTTGGGGTCTTTTATGAACCAAAAATTAGTTGTAGTGAGTTTGTCATAGGTGTACCATTTAGGGTTTATTAAACCTTTCGTTATCTTATACGATATCCTATTTTATCTCCATATTTTGTAACAAGGAAACCTATCTTTAGTTAAGTCATTCAAGATCAATAAAACACTCCTATTTAACTTTAGGGTTGATATTGCGAAAAACTCCAAACTAGCGCACATATGGCAAATTTACTTTAAACTATTTTTTTTATCACAAAAGACGCCAAACTGGTGTACATGTGACAAATTTGTCAAAAACTATTTTTTTAGCACAATAAACCCCAAATTGGTATAAATGTGATAAATTTACTCCTTTTTCGAACTAAAAACATCATATTAGTAGACCTGTGAAATTTTACCCCAAATTAATTATTTTGACCATAAAAAATTCCAAACTAGTACACTTGTGATAAATTTACTGTCCGTTGATTTTCATTAAATTGGGTTAATACCATGAAAAATCCAAATTGATACACTTGTGACAACTGGAGAGTAAAAATCCTAAACATGTACACTCGACAGTTGTCAAGAGTCATCAAACTTAGTAGTAGAAACTAATGGAGGGTAAATTTATTACAAGTGTATCAGTTTGAGGTAAATTTGTAAATGTGTATCGGTTTAGGATTTGTGGTGGCCAAAAAAGTAATTTGAGGTAAATTTAGTTCGGCATTTTTTGAGATAAAAAAATAGTTTGGGATAAATTTATCATATGTATATCAGTTTGGGAATTTTTGTGGTATAACCCTTAGCTTTATAAACCAAGAATGATATGAGGATAAATCTGAGATCTAAATATTGAAGTAGGTGGATGGTATAAAAATCAAATATTAAATCACGACTTTATTTAACAACTTAAGTTTTTAGAACGTTATCCCATAAAATCTCACATGGTATCAAAGTATGAAGCCCTGAGTTCAAATCTTTGTCTCCCCAATTACATTTCTTTGTATCTAGTACTAAGCAAAAAAACCAGACTAAGCGTGAATAGGGGAACGATTGAATATTTAAATACTAACTCATGCCTTCAAAGAGTGAAGAAACAAAAGTTAGATAGAGCTTGACAATTCACTTGAATTCACATCACTTTAGGGTTTGTCAAGATTTTTTATTTTTGTAAATTTGCCTTTTGTCAATCCTGAAAAAGAATCCAGACAAAAAAAAAATCCTGAAAAAGAATGTGTCACCCCTTTATTTACTAGTCATCCTTTCACTCTTCATGATGAGTTGCCATGTGAAACTATCAAAAGCCATATTGAAATATCGAGTATGACCGCTACTTTAAATTCGGGCACTATCTCTATCATTCCGTAAGTTCTAGATTATGCAATCATGCATAGTTTGTATATTGCTTGTATTTAAAATCTTCTAGAGAGCAATGCTGAGTGTATTGACAGTGTTTTTCCTTGCATGTAAATTCAAAGAGTCATTCCATTATAAGCACGAGTGAGAGTAATGTACTAGAGAGATATTGTAGCTTCACTAGGGCCCAAATTAGAGCAGGATCTGCTGCTGTAGTAGGGAAGTTGCAAGTTATAATGATCTACTCAATTACTATCGAGTTTATCCCTTGATGCTGCTAGTGTTAGAAGAGAAGACTAGGAGTTGTTTTAGGCTGCGTTTGGTAACGTTTTTGTTCTTGGGAACATATTTGGAACAGAAACATTTTTTTGTGTTTCTGTTCCCAGCTACGATTTTTGGGAACAGAAACGCGTTTGGTAATTAAAAAAAAAACACTTTTCTCACCAAAAGGAATGATCGGCGGCGGTGGGCCGGCAACCGATGGCCGGCGGCGGCGACTGGAGACCGGCGGCAGTGGTGGCGACCAGAGACCGGCGACTTGCGGCAGCGGCGAGCGGCGGTGGCGGCGGCCAGCTACGGCGGCTGCAATCGGCGGGCGGCGGCGGCGACCGGCGGTGACCACCGAAAAGGCGGCGGCGGCGACCGGCGATCGGCGGCGGCGGCGGCGGCGACGACCGGGGCGACTGGCAGTCGGCGGCGGCGGCGATCGATGGTGCTCGACGGCTCTAGCGACGACCGGCGGCGCCCGACGGCAACTAGAGAGCGTCGGACCAAAAGTGTTCCAAAAACAAAAAAGCATGTTTTTTTTTTCTTTTTTTTGGACCAAAAGTGTTCTTTTTCTTAAAAGTGTTCTTCGGAACACTTTTGGAACAGTTTTTTGCCAAATGCGTTTCTGTTCCAAAAGTGTTCCCGGAACACTTTTGGAACAGAAACACAATCCCTGGAGTGTTACCAAACGCAGCTTAATATCTCAAGTTGTTGCCTAATCAATATGTTTGGATTGAAACATTAAGTCGAAGAGTAAAATGCCCGAGTCAAAACAGTGCTCAATACTCAATAGTCGTCGGGCGACCAGCCATAGAACCACTTACCTGGGCGGGTGCTCGGATAATGGTGAATCAACTTATGCAAACTCGGGACTTTAAGGCTGCGTTTGGTAACGTTTCTGTTCATGGGAACATATTTGGAATAGAAACATTTTTTTGTGTTTTTGTTCCCGGCTATGATTTTTGGGAACAGAAACGCGTTTGGTAAGTTAAAAAAAAAACACTTTTCTCGCCAAAACAAAGGATCGGTGGCGGCGGCGACCAGTGGCGGCGGGGACAGGTGGCGGCGGCTGCGACCGGCGGCGGAAGGTGGCGGCGGTGACGTCCAGCGGCGGCGGCGTCAGGAGACCGGCGGCGACAGCGGGCGGTGGCGACCGGCGGGGGGCGGCGGCGCTCGACGACGGCGGCAGCGACCGGCGGCGCTCGACGGCGGCGGCAGCGACCGGCGGCGCTCGACGGCGGCGGCAGCGACCGGCGGCGCTCGACGGCGGCGGCAGCGACCGGCGGCGCCCGACAGCGACTAGAGAGCGTTGGACCAAAAGTGTTCCAGAAATAAAAAAGCATGTTTTTTTTTTGTTTCTTTTTTTAGGACCAAAAGTGTTCTTTTTCTCAAAAGTGTTCTTCAGAACACTTTTGGAACAGTTTTTTGCCAAACGCGTTTCTGTTCCAAAAGTGTTCCCAGAATATTTTTGGAACAGAAACACAATCCCTGGAGTGTTACCAAACGCAGCCTAAAGCTTATTCCAAACCTATTTTGGCAAAGATACTTATGAGAGCATCTAAGAGGAATTCAGTGATATTTCTTGAGGAGATCGCTACGAGATGTGAGATAGCATTTTGAGAATTGCTTGGGGGTGTAATTGGGAGCAAGAAACATATAAGGCTGCGTTTGGTAACGTTTCTGTTCCTGGGAATATATTTGGAACAGAAACATTTTTTTGTGTTTCTGTTCTCGGCTACGATTTTTGGGAACAGAAACGCGTTTGGTAAGTTAAAAAAAATACTTTTCTTGCCGAAAGGAAGGATCGGCGGCGGCGGGAAGGGGCGGCGGCGGTCGACCGGCGGCCGGCGGCGGCGGCTGCCGGGGGCGCCGGCGGAGGGCGGGGGCGACCGGCGGCGCCCGACGGCAACTAGAGAGCGTTGGACCAAAAGTGTTCCAGAAACAAAAAAGCATGTTTTTTTTTTCTTTTTTTAGGACCAAAAGTGTTCTTTTTCTTAAAAGTGTTCTTCGGAACACTTTTGGAACAGTTTTTTGCCAAACGCGTTTCTGTTCCAAAAGTGTTCCCAGAACACTTTTGGAACAGAAACACAATCCCTGGAGTGTTGCCAAACACAGCCTAAGAAGCTGTGCCGCCGGTGCTTTTAATTCTTCGAATATAGTGGAACTAGTGTGGCCACTTTATTTATGACAAATCACAATTATATATGTGTATGTATATAACAATTATGGTTATTTTTTAACACCCAATAATTGGTTTTTTTGTGTGTGCCAGAATAGAGTTTTTTTCCAAAATAATATTTAAAAAATTAATATTTACAAAATTAATATATAAAAAATTTTATTTACCGTTTTAAGTCTCCCTCGGCAATTCAATTGCCGAGGGAGAGGGAGGGGGGCCCGCCCATGGGCCCCTCTCCCTCCATTGCTAGGGAGAGGCCCCCCCCCCCACGTGGGGGGCCTGAACCCTCCCCCCTCCCTCGGCAATTCAATTGCCGAGGGAGGGGAAAATTATTTTTTTAATAATATAAAAATAAAATATATTATAATATTATATTAAAAAATAAATTATTTAAAATTTTGGATTTTGCTCTTTTAATTTATTTGCTTTGCTCGTAGTTGGATTGTCGAGCAAAGCATTATAATTTTTTTAATTTACGTAAATATTTTTTCGACGTCAATTCGCAGTTCCGTCGTAAAAAAAATTATTTACGCATCTCGACTTCAAGAAAAACGAGCGAGGCAACGGCGTTTGCTTGCGGACCGCGGATCGATCATATTTACGTAAAAAAATATTTACCCATCTCGCTTTTCTCAGAGCGAGGTATGATCGCTCCGTGATCCCGAAGCGAGCATCAACGTCGTCGTCTCGCTTTTCTCGGAGTCGAAATGCGTAAATATTTTTTTTTTACGTAAATATGATTGCTTCGCGGTCCCGTGAGTAAATGTCGTCGCCTCGCTTGTGCGCCCGCTTTTCTCCGAGTCGAGACGCTTAAATATTTTTTTTACGTAAATATGATCGCTCCGCGGCCCCTCGAGTAAACACCGTCGACTTTTACGTATTTGCTCGCGTCTTTTACTTAAATATGATCGGTCTGCGATCCTGAGAGCAAACGCCGTCGCCTCACTCGTTTTCCGTGAAGTAGATGCACGTAAATATTTTTTTTTCGTCGAGACCTTGAAGCGACGAGGCGGCGTCGAAAAAATATTTACGTAAATTAAAATGCTTTTCTCGACAGTCCAACTGCGAACAAAGCAAACAAATTAAAAATGTAAGACTCAAAATTTTAATTAATTTATTTTTTAATATAATATTATAATATATTTTATTTTTATATTATTAAAAAAATAATAAAAAATGATTTTTCCCTCCCTCGGCAATTCAGGGGAGGGTTCAGGCCCCCCTCTCCCTAGCAATAGAGGGAGAGGGGACCAAGGGCGGGCCCCTAGGTCTCCCTCGACAATTAAATAAAATTTTTATATATTAATTTTGTAAATATTTATTTTTTTAATATTATTTTGAAAAAAAGCCCGCCAGAATAAGAACAATTAAGCTGTAGTTGCAAGAAAGTGCTTAAGATCACTTATGACATCATGACGTTCTCCAAAATTGAGCCACTGAAAAATTGAGACTAACTAGACACATGCACGTGAGATGGGTAGCCAGCCGCCTCTTCCAAAAGACAAGCCCCCTATTTCGTTGATAGAGATAGTACAACCAATCATAGGCAACGTTCATCCGACTTGTGAGATCTCAATTATTATCTGGGGACACATATCTTTTTTTTTTTTCATTTCAGCAAGAAAATTTCATCTATGATTCATTCAATTCTAAAAAAATGAGCTTATTACAAATATTGTAAAAAATGACATTGGAGAGTTGGAAAATTTAGAGGGAAGTGGAAGTTACGGTGAAAGAACGTCATTAGTTATGTTAAGATTAAGAATTTGTCCACTCATTTGAACTCCTTCTGTGTTCATACCATTGTTTATAATTTTTTTTTCGAACATTGTTTATAATTTGAAAATTAGTGATCAGGATAATTTGTGAAAATAGAACGAAAGAGAGATCACTTCAGACAAAGAATATCTATTTCCTTATATTTTAATTATAATTGGAAATTAAATTAAAAGGGTTAAAAGGGTTTGTTGTATTTTATCATCAAAATTAAAATTTGTCTACGTTATACAAGAAAAATCAAGAGGAAGACTTGATGATGGTTACCATGTCTACATTTGCTTTTTGAAAAAACAAAACAAAATGAAATATAGCTGAAACATGTATACCTAGTCGGACCTTTCAAAATAATTGCTGTATCAAAACACTTCAGGAAAGACTTGAAAGGTACTATCTAGAAAGTCACTTCTCATAGTCTATTAGTACGACATAGATTAGTTTAGTAAACAAGAGTATGACATAGATTAGATTATACTAGTAACAATTTATTTCCATAGATGTATTTTTCTCCTATGCCGGTGCTAATATATATTTAAGTGGTTCAACGAATGCCGTTAGCGGTGAGAAAATCAGAGAAGATTGCACTCTCATTATATTTGAACTGTTCCTGGTCCTGTGACTAGATCCTGAGGAGAAACCAACAAACAGACAAATCTACCGGTCAATAAATAATTCGAAGTGTGCACTTATCAAGTATCCAAAATGAATATTTTCCTCGTATCTTTTTTTTTAATCTATATCTCACAAAGGGGAAGGAGAGATTGCGCCGTGGATTCATTTTATTTGGCCCAATCTGTCATACGTGTCTATTTCCCTAAAAAAAATCTTAATTTTGGGTTCAATCCCAATCTGCCTCAAACTTTTTATTCTGTAAAAAAAAAAAATTCACCAACTTTCATTTTAATCCTAAATCTACTCAGCGCCCAACAATAGCCACCTTTTTTTTCCCTATAATTATCAACATAGAAAAGTTATTGTTGTTCCATACAATTGTGAGAATATTAATAAAGGTGCAAGTTCTGATAATGAATCTCTAAATCGCTCAAATGTTGATAATTTTGAAGAAACCAGTGACAATTTTTGGAAGGAGGCAGATTTAAGATTATAGTGGAAGTTTGTGGTTTCTCTTCAGACAAAATTCCAAATCGGGGTAGATCTGGAATTAAACCTAAATTAGAGGTCTTTTTGGGGAGTTAAGTGGCCCAATACCCAAAAAAACCTCCAACTTTAGTATTTGTGACAATTATATCCAAAACTTTTTTTTGTCTCATAAAAAACCTCAAACTTTTACTTTTGTCCCAATTCTACAAAAACTTTTACTTTTGTCTCAATTTTACCGGCCTAGTACCAAAAAAATCTTCAACTTTTACTTGTATCCCAATTTTACCCAAAACTTTTACTTTTGTCCCAATTTTACTGGTCTAGTACCAGAAAAACCCTCAACTTTTACTTTTGTCCCAATTTTACCACCGTTAGCCTTCCGTCTATAATCATCGTTAATTAATTTTACGTGATATTGCCACGTCATTAATGATTTACACATCGGCAAAGCTGACATAAATTTTTTTCGAAATTCTCTTTTATTTTTTGCTACCCCTATATATTGTTGAGAGATATATAGTTACTAAATACGACGCATTTCATATTCTTTTCGGCACTCAACAATTCAAGAAACGGCTAGACATAGAGATATTCTGACGAACTTTTTAAAATATCATCGTCTCTGAAACCTATTGTTTCTAAATTTCGAAAGTTCATTGATAAATTCGACAAAAAAATTCGAGTTACGTAGGATTACCTAACGGAGATTATGAACAAAAGGTTGACGGTGGAAGAATTGGGATAAAAGTAAAATTTGTAGGTTTTTTTTTTGTATTAGGTCGGTAAAATTGGGACAAAAGTAAAAGTTTTGGGTAGAATTGGGACAAAATTAAAAGTTGAGGGTTTTTTTATACTAGGTCAGTAAAATTGGGACAAAAGTAAAAGTTTTGGGTAGAATTGGGACAAAAGTAAAAATTGGGGGCTTTTTATGAGATAAAAAAAAGTTTTGGATATAATTGACACAAACGCTAAAGTTAGATGTTTTTTTGGGTATTAAGCCGGAGTTAAGTCATCATATACCACGAAGGGTATAGATTTATATACAGGTATAGAATAAGTCATACGTCATATATTAAGATTATCGGCTAGCGTCGGGCAACATTCGCTTTGACGATACTCATTCAACCACCGATATAGAGCACGCCATCTATCTTTTCTATTGTTATTGAGATGGGATCTTCCTTCGTTTTGGGAAACAAGTTTTCGACAAAGTAGAAAAAAAAAATATTTTGGGATACCATCGTGATGGTTGGTCGCGTGATCTAAGACTTAATTTGCCGCCCACCACAACTGGCGCGGTGCACAGTCGTAGTGTCGACCAGCACTAGGATGGCCACCACCGCCGTAGTGTCGACTATGACAACCCCTGGTCAAGAGCTCGAGCTCTGTGCGGAAATCAGCCACGCAAGCTTTGTTCTAAGCTCAGCAGAGCGTCGCGAGCTTGTAGCCATGGCGAGCTCCGTTCAAAGTTTGCGATGGCCATGAAAATGCGTTTTGCGTCCAGATCGAGATTGACTTGATTTCATTCTTATGATGGAGTGGGGGAGCGTCCATAATGTCTAACACGAGGTCTACTTGCAACCACCTTGAAGTGAGGGGCTGATCGTGAGGATAATTCCTAAAAAAGTCCTAAACCTATTATAGTTGTGCCAATTTAGTCCTAAACATTTTGCATTTGTGCTAATTCAGCCATTCTAACCAATTTTGACAGGAAATTACTGACGTGGCAAGATCAGCGTGACATAACAATTTTTTTATTTTTTAATATGCTTTATTATTTTCTTTCTCTTTTCTTTTTCCTTCCCCTCTTCGTCCAGGCAGTCACCGGGTCTAGTGATCGGCTAGAGGCGAGCCCTTGCCCAGCCCCTGGCGAGGTTGCCCAGCCACTAGCAAGGTCGACCTTGCTATCCCTCACCTTTGGCTAGTGGTTGAGGTCCGAGAACTGATTAGAGGAGAATGGAAGAAAAAAATATCGAAATATTATCAATAATTGCGACGCCAACAAATTTTAGCAAAAATTGACCTTGACTGGGTTGGCACAAATGCAAAAAGTTTAATATTAAATTGGTAAAAAAAGGTTTAGAAATAAATTGACACAATTATGATAGATTTATAATTTTTTTGTTACTTTTTGGTACTTTTCCGGCTGAGCATGAGGGAAGAGAGATGCCGTGCATGATATGGCAAATATGAGATTTTCAAGTCCATGCCCAAGTCTTTATTATTTCTTGGGGGTGGGTTTTGTGTTCCCATCGCGCAGGGAGGAGCCACCAAAGACGACAGCTTGAACAAAGAAATCACTGTTATGGCGGCGCTGTTAGAGGGTGGCAATTATATACTTAAATAATTTGATAGATGGATTAATTTACTTGGGCAATTACATAATCTATTACTTACCTGACAAACTTTGAATTAAAAAATGAGACCTTAAGACTGCTTTTTCTTCTAAGATAGAGAAAGCTCTAAAGAATCACGACCTCGTGAAAAAGAAAACAAAATGCAAAGTATTCGTAAGTAGAAGCAAATTTTTTGGGGGGTTTTTGTGCTGAAGTTTCTCTCTCAATCTAAAAAATAGAGATGAACAAAATCACTCTTCTAACTAAGGAAAAACAGAAAAGGAAAATTGTTTTGAAGATAATAGATCATGTTGTTATTTAGTTGTGGAGTAAGTGATTTTATCTACAAACGAATTTCTTAAAGTTATTTTTGCATGGGAGAAAGGGAAGGGGTGGGGATGAAGGTGGAGCAAAGGCATCGTCTCCCCGTAGTATCAGTGTTTATGCATCTCGACCATGTTTAACAATCTAATTGAATCAGGGAAAAACTTCTTGTAATTCCAAATAAGTTACGCTTTCATTTCTTGGTTAATTTGCTATTCATGAAAAGACTAGCGAGTGCCGAGCGGCAGAACATTCAATCCATATTTGGTCTCTATTCAATATGCACACAAATTCGATGAATCGTTTGCTTTCTGGAAATGTTCCGGGCAAGATATTGTCCATATCTTATCAGAAGAAACGCAAGTTGGAGAGTGATTTTAATTAGATTGGAGAACTTTAAAGGCAAACAGTTTTTGTTTCTCTTTTTCCAAAGGTGTTGCTCAAAGCAGCTTTTTAAACTCTCACACTTAACACCAGAAACACCCAAAAAAAAAAAACACACACACACACACACACACACTCTCACGCTTACTTCACCCACAAGGCACTTATCATTGTGATTATAATGACCATCAAATTAATTTAGGGACTTTTTTTTTATTAATTATATTCGGATGTCCGGAGCTCTTTGAAAACCGAACTAATTAACATCGAATGTGATAGTCCCTCTGTCCACCACGCATCGGATAATTACCGGATACATTCAGATCTGCTCTCCCGGAGTGGGCCCGTGTATTGGAAATCAAACTATTTTCTTGGTAAGCATGTTAATTATTGTCCCGCGACCATCTTTTAACACGGCTCTTTGATGATGGAGCACATTGTTATTTAATGGTCTTGCAACATTATCAGCCTTCCTACTTCCTTATGGATCATCAATTAATTGCTAATTTAAAAGAAGAATGCATACCCTTTTTTAATAGGCATATCTAACAAATAAGAAGTCATAAACTTATTGCTTTGGTGCCAATTTAATCATAAACATTTTAATTGTGCCAATTTAGTTTTGAAATTTTTTGCATTTATGCCAATTGAGACCACACAACCAATTTTAGGTAGAAATCGATTATGTGGATGTGGTCTTTCGTGGCATAGATGACGCTAACGTGAATATTTTTTATATATTTTTTTTGTAAACGTTAATTTTATAGTACATTTTTCTTGGCTTTTTTCTTTTTCTTTTATTTGCTCTTTTTTTTCTGATTGAGGGCCGACAAGGGGATTGCCATTCTCACCCAGAACCCCCAAGGGTAGCGACATCCTCGCCAAGGGCCGCGGCCCCTTGCCTGGCTCAGATCTATCGAGGGCGTTGTAGTCTGCGACACCCTCGCCAAGTGTTGACACAAATCGCCAGCCCTCAATTAGAAAAAAAAATAAAGAAAAGAACAAAAAAAAAACCACAAATATATTAATAACTGTAAAAAAAAAATTATTCATGTTACCGCCGGTTATGCCATGTAGGACGACAAGTGTCCATGCAAGCGATTTCCAATCAAAATTAGCTGAATGGACTCAATAGGCACAAATGTAAAACGTTTAGGACTAAATTGGTGCAATTAAAATGTTTAGAACTAAATTGGCATCAATACAATAGATTTGAGACTTTTTTTACACTTATCCCAAATTATTCCAATGGCTTTGATAGTGTATATTTGTATCTTTTCCAATTTGTGCCCTTCCTTTACACATCCCATACCTTTCCTGGCAATTATTCCATGGGCTTTTATATGCAAAATTATCAAGTCAGTCATATAAATAACGTATAAATGCCAATTTCATCCCAAACTTTTACATTTTTTGAATATAGTCCTAACTTTTTGCTCACAATTTCAATGTAGTCCATCTTGCCAATTTCTTTCTCCGTAAATCGCTGATGGCGACATGTCATGTATGATAGCCGGCGATGACTGAATCGCTACGTCAGCAATTTAAATTATTGTGAGTGTCTCGCGTATACGAAGCCGACGTTACATGTCCTGCTTTTTAAAATGAATGTTATGTTAGGTATAATAAGGACGGCTGTGTAGATAACGCGTCACGTAGACTATGCAAAAATTGAAAGATTTTACGTCGAACGAAGGCAAAGCTATGGGCGCAGACTGTTCTACATGTTGACCACATTTGCACTGTGTGAGAAGTTTTCTCCATTCGGAACCAATCGAAGTAGAGCCAGACGAAGAAATCCACAATGGAAGGTGAGAAAGTTTCTTTTTTCCTCAGGTGAGTGGAGGCTTCGGACTTTGTCTTTGCACCACAGACTCAGAAAGAATCTGTCTCTCAACCACGTACTCCTTTTTACAAATGTTCTTCGAATGGTCCACATCCTCTTGTAAGCACATACGTCACGGTGATCTGAAACTGTTGTTGAAATGGGACATTTTCCACGTTGAGGCAATCATTGATTGCAAGATTAAAGACGACGATTCAAACGTGGTGCCCACTTTTAATTTAAACTTATTTCCTGCCTTTTTTTTTCCTTTTTCTTTTTGTTGTTGTTTGGTTTCTTCTTCCTTTTCCCCATTTGGGACGAAACTGGGGGCTCTCTTTTTCAAAGAAGTAGTTGATTTGGCAAATAACCAACCAGTTATTGTGTTAATGAGCTGTACACACACATACACTTTCTTAAATACAAATAGGGCCGCGAATTTTTCATTTCTCCTTTAGTTTAAACATTTTTTTTAACCATTATCCCCTGTGTGCCCACCACTTCTATTACAACTTTATGAAAGTGGTCTGCATTTTTTGTTTGGTCTAACTCTTTTTATTTTCTTTCTTCTTTTTCTTTCCTTACGGGTTCAACTCTCCTTTCCTTCTTTACAGTTTTCGGCTCTTGCAGCATTGTTTTCGTCTGTCTATTTTATCTCTTGCAGCCCATTCCTTCTTTCTACACCTTCCTATTCCTCAAGTCACTTCTCCTTTGGCAGTGTTGGCGTCATATATATTCACCGTCTCAATGTCATTCGACTTGAGGAGTAGGAAGGCGTAGAAAGAAAGAATTGCTCGTAATGGAGAATATTGAGAGATGAAAACGATGCTACAAGAGCCGAGAACTGGAAAGAAGGAGAAGGAGAATGAGACCCATCAGAAAAAAATAAAAAAAAACAATTGACAAAACGAAGAAAAGCTGACCACTTTTGTAGAGTTGTAACAGAAGCGGTGAGCCACAGAAGGGAGTGTCCAAGCCAAAAGAGGAATGGAAAAAACACACCCTAAAAACTTAACACGATAAAACTTTATTTACAATTAGATGATATGGCATGTGTAGTGTCACGTCCTGAACCCTACGGACACGATAACATCCCGCCAAGGCCATTTTGATTCGATGAGTTCCCAAGATCCAACTGTTGGGATCCACGTAACACGTACGGGTAAAAATAAAATTAGTAAACGCAGCGGAAATAAATAACAACCCATACATGTATCTCCAGAGGCGTACTTCGTGCATTTCAATCGAAAAATCACAAAGCACCAAAGGGAGTAAATAGACTACCTCTTGTAGCGTGCTTGAAACGGAGGTGTCGGTTCGATGTTCTTCGATCTCAGCCCCACAAGTGTCGGGCCTCTAGTTCAGACACACCACCAATTGACGAACGGGGAGACGACTAATAATTCCACAACAAATTTGCGGAATCAATATTCCAAACCAATTTACGGAATCAATATTCCGAACTTGGTATATTTTGGTCACTCAAAATTATGAGAATATAGAGAGTGTTTGTGTTCTTCTCTCAAAGCTCTAAAAAATCTGCACACTCTACAAATGTGCCAACCTTAACCTCAAAACTCTTGCCATCCTTTTATAGCCAAAAACACCTTCCAATAAATTGTATTATAAAATAGCACTAACAAATAATAAATGCTTTCTAAAAATAGCACTCACAATTTATGATAAATAAATGCCATATAAAAATAGCACTAACAATAGCACTCACAATTTATAAATAGCACTCACATCTTATAATACAAAAATGCTATTTAAAAATAGCACTAATAATTATAAATGCTATCTAAAAATAGCACTCACAATTTATCATAAATAAATGCCATTTAAAATTAGCACTAACAAATATAAATGATATCTAACAATAGCACTAACAATTTATCATAAATAAATGCCATTTAAAATTAGCACTAATAATTATAAATGCAATCTAACAATAGCACTCATAATTTATAATTAGCACTCACATTTTACAATACAAAAATGCTATTTAAAAATAGCACTAACAAATGTGTTAAAAATAATAATAACCATTATTATTATTACATGAGTTAAAGAGGTTACCAAACAGTAAATTACGTATAACGTACAAATACGTAGAGCATACGTGTACATCGTATATACACGTGCAAGTGACCAAAAAGAGAAATAAAATTAAATCTCATTTAATTTAATTTCAACCCAACTAATTGGTATAATTGCAAACAAATTTGCAATGTCGTCTTTCCATACAGCGTTGTCATGTATTGGTTATGGTGTGTGACATTCCTAGGTTCATCACCGAGCTGGCAGTAAGACATGCACTAACACATTAGTACTTCAGAGAGAATTGATTGTCTTGATCATCCTCTAGGTCCTACAAGCCATGAGTGACATCTAGCAATATGTCATGCCTACCCAGACAGTGTGAATTCTTTTTAAGAACATTATGAACCTGTCAGCTTTGGCTACAGTGTAATTCAATCCTTCTGTCTAACTATGTCCCGATCGAACAAAGGCCATGGAATATTTGTCAAGCCACCAATTCGATCATATGTACAAATCTAACTTGACATGCATTTATATGAGACATGAACATTTCATTCTCAATCATAACCCCGGCCGAGGATTTCAATGCATTGTTACAATCAGATCACATAGGACATCATACCTTTATTAATAAGGAGATAGATTCCATATTGCGTACACATGTGACTTCGTATGTGCCTGAACTACGACCATCAAGTACATAGACGAATCAACGACCCGCCAATATGCGCACTTGTAAACCATAGCCATTTATCACACAAGTCAACACTGTACCTCAGGTCTAAGGATTATTTACACAAGACCAAAGCATGAACGATTAGACATTGACCACGCAAAAAGCTTCCATGTCGCTAATCATTCAATATGTGTCACGTTCAGTGAACTTGTCCGATACAAGCACCTATGTTCTAACTCGGATATCGCAATACCCAATGACTTGTGACTCGTCATTCCCTTAAGTATCTGATACTTAATTATGAAGTTAAGAACATACCGACCTCAACAGGATCATTGATATCCATTCAATAATCCATTGATCGGGAACTGTTTTAAAGATTCAGTCTAACCGTAAACCTGTCACACATATTCTCAACGTCTTAAGAATATGTTCGGCTACAACTGATCTTATGGATTTTATTCATTTATATTAGGACAAATGAATAAACACGTCTTTGCCACTGATAAGAAATCAGAAGTGCAACGGATATACCCAATATGTGACTATTACAAAATTGCTTTAGGGCATATCTCTAACAATCTCCCACTTGCACTAAAGCCAACTAGTTTGGTACCTCAAACCCATTTTATCAAGATGTCTTTCAAATAAAGACTGAGGTATTGCTTTAGTAAAGGGATCTGCCACGTTTTTCGCTGAGGCAATTTTCTGCAAGGCGATATCACCTCTCCCAACTATTTCTCTGATGAGATGGAAGCGTCTCTCAATGTGCTTGGATTTCTAATGAGACCGTGGTTCCTTAGCTTGAGCTATAGCCCCATTGTTGTCACAAAACAATGTAATCGGCTGCTCAATGGAAGGAACTACTCCAAGTTCAGAAATGAACTTCTTCATCCAAACAGCTTCCTTCGCTGCTTCAGAAGCAGCTACATACTCTGCCTCAGTAGTGGAATCAGCAGTTGTGCTTTGTTTGGAACTCTTCCAACTAACTGCACCACCATTGAGTGTACAAACAAACCCAGATGTAGACTTAAAGTCATTTGGATCCGATTGGAAATCGGAATCAGTATACGCTTCAACTTTAAACTCTCCTTCTCCGTATATCAAGAATAAATCTTTAGTCCTTCGCAAGTACTTTAGGATATTCTTGACTGCTATCTAGTGCTCTTCCCCTGGATCAGACTTATATCTGCTAGTAACACTTACAGCATGCGCGATATCAAGTCGCGTACATAGCATAGCATACATTATGCTTCCAACAGCGGATGCGTAAGGTATCTTTGCCATCCGCTGTCTTTCTTCAAGAGTGTTGGGACACATTTCCTTAGAAAGACGGATTCCATGCCTAAAAGGCAATAATCCTCTTTTGGAACATTGCATGTTAAACCGTGTTAACACTTTGTCTATGTACGTAGACTGCGAGAGGCCAATCAATCGTCTCGATCTATCTCTATAGATCTTGATACCTAAAATATAGGTTGCCTCTCCTAAATCTTTCATGGAGAATTTTTGTGACAAGAATAGTTTGATCGATGATATCATCGGTACACCATTCTCGATCAAGAGTATATCATCGACGTACAAAACTAGAAACGCAATTGCGCTTCCACTAACCTTCTTATATACACATTGATTCATCTGGATTTTTAATGAAGCCAAACAATTTGATTACTTCATCAAAACGGATGTTCCAACTTCTGGATGCTTGTTTGAGTCCATAAATGGATCTCATAAGCTTACACACCTTTCGACTTTCACCACTAGATTCAAAACCCCGTGGTTGTTCCATATAGATATCCTCCTCGAGGAAACCATTTAGAAAAGTCGTTTTGACATCCATTTGGAATATCTCATAATCAAGGTGCGCAGCTATAGCCAACATAATCCGAATAGATTTCAGCATGGCTACAGGTAAGAAAGTTTCGTCATAATCGATCCCTTCTTTTTGACGATACCCTTTCGCCACCAGTCGTGCTTTGTAAGTTCCAACCTGACCATCAGCGTTTATCTTCCTCTTGAAGATCCATTTACAGCCAATTGGTACAATACCATCAGGCAGATCAACTAGAGTCCAAACATCGTTGGAATACATTGAATCCATTTCGGTTTGCATGGCTTCTAGCCATTTACCAGAATCGATGTCCAACATCGCCTCCTCATAGGTGCTTGGATCACTCAATTGATTACTATAATTCATAATGAATAGTGACTCAATATTTTCAACCGAGTGTCCATAGCGAATAGGTATACGAGACGTTCTCGCACTTTTCCTAAGAGGTTGTGTATCAGAAGCTCCCACTGAATCAGAGATCGGTGTCTGAACTTGGTTATTTGATACTTCATTATTATCTTCTTGTAAGACTATTTTCCGCCCAGCACCACCTTCCTGAACGAACTGATTCTCCAGAAAAGAAGCGTGCCTGCTGACCGAAACTTTTTGGTCAGAGTGAAAATAGAAATAATATCCAAGAGTTTCTTTTGGATATCCAATGAAGCGACCATGTTCAGACCTTGCCTCCAATTTTTCTGTTCTCAGCTTCTTGACAAAAGCTGGACAACCCCAAATCTTGATATGATTAAGACTTGGTTTCCTACTATGCCATATCTCATAAGGTGTAGTTGGAACAGATTTGGATGGCACTCTATTCAGTAAATATGCAGCTGTCTCAAGGGCATATCCCCAAAGGGACATAGGCAAATCGGTGTAGCTCATCATAGATCGCACCATATCTAATAAAGTACGATTTCTTCTTTCAGATACACCATTATGCTCTGGAGTTGCAGGAGGTGTCCATTGTGATAAAATGCCATTATCTTTAAGATAATCCAAGAATTCAGTACTAAGGTATTCACCTCCTCGATCATATCGAAGAGCCTTAATACTTTTTCCTGTTTGTTTCTCAACTTCATATCTATATTCCTTGAACTTTTCAAAGGATTCAGATTTATACTTCATTAAGTACAAATAGCCATACCGTGAACAATCATCGGTAAAGGTAATGAAGTAAGAATAACCACCCCTAGCAGTTTCATTAATTGGTCCACATACATCTGTATGTATCAAGCCTAGTATGTCAGTAGCTCGCGCACTATGTCCTACAAAGGGCGCTTTGGTCATTTTTCCTAGAAGACAAGCATTACAAGTCGAGTATGGTTCAAAACCAATTGGATCGATATATCTATCATTACTCAACTTGTTAATCCTATCTTCTCCAATATGACCTAATCGGAGATGCCAAACATACTTTGGATTTGGAGTATCTCTAGGGCGTTTATTGGTTATGGCATTTACATCATGATTATTTTGCTTATTGGTAATCGTATTACCGGACATTGTAATGGTATAGAGATTATTCATTAATAATCCAGAACCAACACACATTCTATTATAAATAGAACATACATCATCAGCAAAAGAAAATTCATAATTTTCTTTGCCCATACGAGGTATAGAAATGATGTTTTGTATAGCATTCTTATAATGCAAACAGTTCTTTAAAACCAAAATATGTCCTGAAGGCAAACATAAACGAAAAGTCCCTATAGCTAATGCAACAACTTTTGCCCCATTTGCAAATGTAAGGACAATCTCATTTTGCCCGAGCATCCTGCTTATTTCCAGATTCTGCAAAGACATACAAATATGTGACGTTGCAGCAGAATCTAGAATCCATAAGCTGGACTCAGCACTAACCATAAGATTAGTTTCAATAATCATAGACACCATACCTTCACAAGGTTGGTTCTTTGGCTTGACCTTCAAGCTTGCGAGGTACTTCTTACAGTTCCTCCTCCAGTGCCCCATGACACCACAATAATGACATTTCCCTTTTTCAATCTTGGGTTTTGATTGCACAACAGCTTTCACAGGCTTCTTCCATTTCTTTTTCTTCAAAATAGTCTTACTATTTGAAGAAGAAGCCAAAGCCACAATATTTGGTCTTGTATTGTGCATTTCCTTCTCATAAATTACCAGCATGCTATGTAACTCAGCAAGAGTTTTTTCCATTTTATGCATGTGGAAGTTTTGAACAAAACTAGAGAATGAATCAGGTAAGGATTGGAGGATCAAATCCACAGCTAAGTCATTATCCATGACAAGATTCAGCCTAGCCAATTCTTCTATGTGCCAGATCATTTTCAGGACATGATCATTAACTGATGATTTCTCAGCCATCCTCATGCGGTACCATGCTTTAGATATCTCATATCTTGAGGTTCGTCCATTCTCATCAAAGAATTCCTTTAGATGCAATATGATCGACCTAGCATTTACCATTGCTTCATATTTCTTTTGGAAATCATTATTCATTGAAGCAAGCATATATGACCTAACTTTTAAGTCATCGTCATGCCACTTATCATAAGTGATTTGTTCCTCTTGGGTCCCACCCTCAAGAAAAGATGTTGGCATATTTTCATCAAGCACATACCCGAGTTTTTCAGAATTGAGAACAATTCTCAAATTCCTTACCCAGTCGGTGAAATTGGGACCATTCAAACAATTCTTGTCGAGTATTGAAGCGAGCGGGTTTGTATTCACCATTTTTCAGAGTAATTTATATCTGTGCAGAAAATAGATCGTTAGCCGTTGTCTTTCAAAAATAACTATTTCATTTTGGCCTTTAAATGAAATAGATCCTCCCACTAAATTTGTACACGGATCCCATACTCCTAAAAATGGGAAACGGTAATCTTTGTTGGGTAAAGATTACTAGCGGGGATTGGAGTCCCACGAGCTCATAGTCCACCTCACCTAACAGTTATTGGTGTTCTATAAACTTAGTGAGTGAATCAGCTTATTCAACGCATCATATGCGAGTCCCAATCATAACTTTGGCCTCTAGATCATGAAAGTCTCACCTGACAGTTATTGACTTCATAATCGTAGTTAAGTCTTACCCATCGCCTCATGTAAGTATTGAAAACACAAACGATCCCCTCACCTAACAGTTATTGGAAATCGTTTGGTCTCAACCCCACAACATCATATGCTCAATGGAGTGGTCCACAATTATAAATGACAATTGACCCATATGTATCCATAATCGGTCAATCAACCACTATAATATAGGATCAAACCACGACGATGGAAGGCCACGAGTCCGAAACCCGTAACGACTTAATATATTTTAAAGGAGATTTTGAGTCATTTATAGGTCTCACTTTGCACATTAACCGGTTTAACATGCTCACGTAAACATAATAAATAAATAGATGTCAATCACATAAACATCTATCCTACGTGGTGATCATGGAATTATGATTTAATGGGTCTCGAGCCAATGAGACCACATTTAATCATTTTAATATTTTAATAACGGATAGCCGCTCTTCACTTCTTCTTGGTTCCTTGAACTCTTCAAGAACCGGGCCCAAAGAGCTCGCCGGCTTAAAATGCTCCTCCACGTAATCCTCGTAGCATTTACATCAACAATTGACTATGCTAAAAATAAAGATTACATGATAATAAAAGGAGTACGTAGCCTCCATTTAATAATTACAACCCCAAAAATATAAATAATCACCATACATTCATATATACATCAATCATATTGATTATGGATTTTTCCATGATCACCACCCTTCCACGTAAGTAATAAATTCACAATTTAAAACTTAGGAAGGCACAATAAAAATTCTACGTTGAATCATATTCAGAATTTTTACGTATAATAAGATAGCCATAAATTTTCAATTCAAAATTGATTTAGTCTCAATTTTTGGTACGTTGATTAATTTATCATATAAAATAATCAACCTCCATTAGCCATGTAAGACGAACAATTCGTTAATACATAATGGCCATAGTATTGCAAAAATTACAAAAATCAATTAAATGCACGAAAACGCCTAAGGATTGGCTCTGATACCACTGTTGGGATCCACGTAACACGTACGGGTAAAAATAAAATTAGTAAACATAGCGGAAATAAATAACAACCCATACATGTATCTCCAGAAGCGTACTTCGTGCATTTCAATCGAAAAATCACAAAGCACCAAAGGGAGTAAATAGACTACCTCTTGTAGCGTGCTTGAAACGGAGGTGTCGGTTCGATGTTCTTCGATCTCAGCCCCACAAGTGTCGGGCCTCTAGTTCAGACACACCACCAATTGACGAACGGGGAGACGACTAATAATTCCACAACAAATTTGCGGAATCAATATTCCAAACCAATTTACGGAATCAATATTCTGAACTTGGTATATTTTGGTCACTCAAAATTATGAGAATATAGAGAGTGTTTGTGTTCTTCTCTCAAAGCTCTAAAAAATCTGCACACTCTACAAATGTGCCAACCTTAACCTCAAAACTCTTGCCATCCTTTTATAGCCAAAAACACCTTCCAATAAATTGTATTATAAAATAGCACTAACAAATAATAAATGCTTTCTAAAAATAGCACTCACAATTTATGATAAATAAATGCCATATAAAAATAGCACTAACAATAGCACTCACAATTTATAAATAGCACTCACATCTTATAATACAAAAATGCTATTTAAAAATAGCACTAATAATTATAAATGCTATCTAAAAATAGCACTCACAATTTATCATAAATAAATGCCATTTAAAATTAGCACTAACAAATATAAATGCTATCTAACAATAGCACTAACAATTTATCATAAATAAATGCCATTTAAAATTAGCACTAACAATTATAAATGCAATCTAACAATAGCACTCATAATTTATAATTAGCACTCACATTTTACAATACAAAAATGCTATTTAAAAATAGCACTAACAAAGGTGTTAAAAATAATAATAACCATTATTATTATTGCATGAGTTAAAGAGGTTACCAAACAGTAAATTACGTATAACGTACAAATACGTAGAGCATACATGTACATCGTATATACACGTGCAAGTGACCGAAAAGAGAAATAAAATTAAATCTCATTTAATTTAATTTCAACCCAACTAATTGGTATAATTGCAAACAAATTTGCAATGTCGTCTTTCCATACATCGTTGTCATGTATTGGTTGTGGTGTGTGACATTCCTAGGTTCATCACCGAGCTGGCAGTAAGACATGCACTAACACATTAGTACTTCCGAGAGAATTGATTGTCCTAATCATCCTCTAGGTCCTACAAGCCATGAGTGACATCTAGCAATATGTCATGGCTACCCAGACAGTGTGAATTCTTTTTAAGAACATTATGAACCTGTCAGCTTTGGCTACAGTGTAATTCAATCCTTCTGTCTAACTATGTCCCGATCGAACAAAGGCCATGGAATATTTGTCAAGCCACCAATTCGATCATATGTACAAATCTAACTTGACATGCATTTATATGAGACATGAACATTTCATTCTCAATCATAACCCCGGCCGAGGATTTCATTGCATTGTTACAATCAGATCACATAGGACATCATACCTTTATTAATAAGGAGACAGATTCCATATTGCGTACACATGTGACTTCGTATGTGCCTGAACTACGACCATCAAGTACATAGACGAATCAACGACCCGCCAATATGCGCACTTGTGAACCATAGCCATTTATCACACAAGTCAACACTGTACCTCAGGTCTAAGGATTATTTACACAAGACCAAAGCATGAACGATTAGACATTGACCACGCAAAAAGCTTCCATGTCGCTAATCATTCAATATGTGTCACGTTCAGTGAACTTGTCCGATACAAGCACCTATGTTCTAACTCGGATATCGCAATACCTAATGACTTGTGACTCGTCATTCCCTTAAGTATCTGATACTTAATTATGAAGTTAAGAACATACCGACCTCAACAGGATCATTGATATCCATTCAATAATCCATTGATCGGGAACTGTTTTAAAGATTCAGTCTAACCGTAAACCTGTCACACATATTCTCAACGTCTTAAGAATAGGTTCGGCTACAACTGATCGTATGGATTTTATTCATTTATATTAGGACAAATGAATAAACACGTCTTTGCCACTGATAAGAAATCAGAAGTGCAACGGATATACCCAATATGTAACTATTACACAATTGCTTTAGGGCATATCTCTAACACCAACGACAAGCTTCTTCACACGATATGTAATGCGCAAGCGGAAGCAGATGAAACTCCATACATATTTAAAACAAGATGACTTAGGACAGGAAAAAAAAGGTACACTTCTCATAATTATCAACTTGGCTTCAAAAGTTACAATAGTCAATTCAAAGTACAGTTTCCTTCATAAAAATCAAGATGTATAAATTATTAATCCTACCGACTACGTTATCACAAGAACCATAAAAAAGGGATTACAGCTAGGGGAGGTCCAATGTCCATTTCTTATCAAGGACATCTTCCATTGCCAGTCATGGCAATCTTGGGTTTATATCGTTTGGGACATGAAAATATTAATCCCACGACGGGGTAAGAGTAAATCTCTATAAGCTAAACCTAAATCTAAACTAGGTCATTAGTATCTCCAAACACATTTAAAACAGGCAATTCTAATCAACAGCATAACATGTCAATTTGAGACAATGGCACAAATACAATGTTTTAGGCATTTCAATTACAACTCGATTCAAGTCACCAAATCACAATTAGGTCTAGGCTTCATACTTTAGGCATTTAGACAATCAACTACTCGAATAAGGCACTCCATTAAATAACTTGATTCTAGCTATTCAGCCCTCGTGGTAACTCCCGGGAGATAGCTTAATAATCACATTGTATTAGGCAGGACTCTCGTCGTAACGCCCAGGTCCAATAAATTAATCTGCCTATACCCCTCGTAAAAACAGCTCTTAGGTCATACTTACATTTGGTAAACGCCCTCGTCGTTACGCCCAGGCTATTATATGTTATCAGGACCCCCTGTAAAAACGGTTCTCGGGTCATGCTTTAACCTTAATAGGTTAATATGTGATTTCATAGACCTCCACCAATAACGACTCTCAGGTCATAATAGGCATTCCCATAGTTCGTCCTCTACATCAAGATATTAAACCTCACATCACAATCCATGGCCAAGCATCACAGAGGCAAATCGAACAATTCAATCAATCAATCTATATTGGCACCTCCAGGCCGAATATCCATAATTCATCCAGTTATGACTAGCTAGCTTAACCAAGCAATTAATTCATTTAGTCACGTAATGTTGGCACAAGGTCAGCCACATATTCTCGGTTTAGAGTCAATTTGAGCGACTTAACTCAGCAAGTTCAGTAATAAGTTTTCATCCCTACATTCAAGTAACAAAAGTCTTAATTAGTTCAAATCGATCTAAAAAGTTTAACCCTTATCCGGCAATTCAAGTTCCTTAACCCACAGCATCAACCCAATGTAGTTTAAGCCTAAAAAAAAAATCTAATTTTCAAGCAAGAACAAGTCAGCTAAAGTTAAGCCCCAAAACTGTCCAATTCGGGTTTTCCATGACCAGATCTATTCCCGGTAAAATTGACATCGTCCTAATCACTTTTTGAGTAATCCGAGCTTAGAGTCATGTTCCTCATGATCTTATGGTCGCGTGGGAGAAAATGTGGCTTAATTCGAACTCCGGACGACCTAAAATGAGCTATTCCAATTTCGACGCGCGCTGAAAATGGGAATTACAGGTTCTTTCAGGTTTCACGACTTTTTCATGCAAAACAACCCCTAAAACTCTACCAATCCAACTATAAATCGTCCATTAGTAACCTCACATCCTAATAAAGGGTTATGAATAACTTACTGAAGGGTTGAGTAAGAAAAACTCCACAAAATCCTCCTTGAAGCTCGCTGCTAAATCTGGACAGAATAGGTCTCGGTTTCCATCCATGAAACCAACTAGTTTTTAGCCAATGTAATCCATCAAAACCCAACCTTAACCTCATAAACACATTGCTAAACATCTTGACTAGGCTTAAGAGGTGTCTTACCAAAAGAACAAGGTGAAACAAGCTCCAAAAACCGACTTAGGAGCTCCTCGGGTCAGGTTGGTCAGAACGACAACCACCTCCGTTTTCAACAGCTCTACGAACGAAATGGCGCCGGGGAAGGGTGATCGATGGTGGTGTGGCTGACGGTAAGAGGGTGAGGGATGTGGTGGTGGCCGGCGTGGTGGCTCACGGCCACGAATGGGCGGCGTCGATGAGAGCTAACGAGCGGCGACAGGTGAGAGTTGCGAGAGCGAGAGAAGAGAGAGAGAGATGAGGGAAATGAGAGAGAGCTCGGTGGGAAAATGATAGAAATCCAAGCTTAATTGTGACATTCTGAATTCCGACCCTATCTCGAAGCTTATGAATGAATGAATGCCCATCGATGTATTTCAGTAAATCTCACTTAGACTTGATCTCTCTTGAGTTGACTAACCAAAGGGGAATGGCTAAATATGATTTAAATACGTGGACTAAAGAACTCGACCACGAGTCAGTACTTGACCATAAGGATTGTCGAGGGAATATTTTGGACCACTAAAGGTCGATCTAAGAATGGTTCTAGAACGATTTGCTAGCGTCATGCGATTGGTTCACGAGTGATTCCGTATGATCATAGTATGATTTGCGAATTAACCTATACTGATTCCTGACGACCGTAACCTTCGGAACTAGTAATTGACCCTCGCAATTACATGACAACCAAAGTCGCCGTGGTTTGAGTAACTCTTAAACGTGACATTAGTCACAGGTCGATACGTGTGACATTCCGAATTCCGACCCCTCTCGAGACTATTGAATGGAAGGATATCGATTGAGGTATCTTAGTTGTATCTCACTTGGAGCAGGCCATTCTCGAGTTAACTGACCGAAAGGGATAGACTAACGTGAGGTCGGATACGTGGACTTGGGGAATGTGAATGAGAAATGACGCTTTGGCCATAAGGATTGTCGAGGGAATATTTTGGGCCAGCAGAGATCGATTTAGGAACGATCATGGAATGCCTTGCTAGTGTTATACATTGGGACACAGGTGATTCCGCTTAACCAATGTGTAATTTGCGAGAATTTCATAAATCGGATTCCGAAGATCAGGACCGCAAGAACTAGCGATAAACCCTCGCAATCACATGACAACCAAAGTCGCCACGACTTGAGAAATCCTAAGGTCGATACGCGTAGCCCCTACAAGAGTCGCATGTCAGTTTGAGATAAACTGGAATTGCAGTCGACGAGAGCTCGACATCAAGTTGGACAACGAGATTGGGTATTGGACATTGAGGAATTCCAACATTTGAATTGAAATGGACGTCGTTTCATTGAGAGCAATTTAAATTGGAAAAATGAAGTTTTGAACGGAAAATATAAAATGACCATTTTGCCCCTCAAGGATTAGCCTTACTTTAAGAAGGAATTAAGGGCGTTATTGTCATTTGAGAGTCTCCCCTAGCTGATGAAATTTGGAGGTCAATTAAGTCAATTGAGCCAAAGATATTTTGGGGGAAGAGGACAAGTGTCATCACACCATGAAGCCACCCATGAAGCATTTAATGCAAGTCATGTCATACCTACCATTCCTCCCTCTCTCTTCTTTCGCTTGTAAGAGAAACCATTCCCTTCTTCCTCATTCATTTTTGTCGACCACCACTCCTCCTCTATCTCTCTCCCAACTTTCTCTCTCGGCTCACTTGTCTTTCTCGCCGCCCAGTCCCGATGGCCTTCACTGTTTCGACCATAACTTCTTCGTCCGTTATCCGATGGAGGCGATCTACCTACCATTATAAAGATCTTTCTCTTGCCGTTCCAACAAGGTATTATGAGCCAAAATCCACTACCAAGCAATTACATGCAACCTTCAATCACGAGTCGATTACCAAACAAGCCCCAATTAGGCAAACATTGTCACGCCCCAAGTCCTTACGAGCGCGCTAACATCGCCCTACTGCCGTACTGTTTAACTTCTTACCTAGGATCCAACGGCACGTACTAGATAATGAGGCTCATATGCACATGCGGAAGTGACATACATAACTCCATGCAAAAGATAACAATATGACTTGAGGAAATGAAACACTTAGCCATAACATAACATAGATTCAGTTTTACAAAATACGCATGAGCTACCATACATAACTAGGGCTAGAGGAAAAGGGTTAGCCTACTTAAAAGAAGTCATCTACTAAGGGACACGCGTCGCTATCCTGAGGGACACTCCAAAAGTTAGAGGCTACTACTACGCCTAAGGGGCAGGCTCATTGCTGACGGATCAGATATCGCTGGCCACGGGGTGGTACTCGACCCAATCGCTCGACTGCACCTCCTCTGGTACTTCATCTTCCGGCTCTGACTGGGAATACACTGGTACGTCTTCCTCCTCCGAGTCGGACTCCAAGTCCATGGGCTCGCCCTCGGCACCTACAATCTCCCACTCGAATCCTGCCTCCTCCATGGGATCGTCGTCGGCATCACAGGGCGCGATGACCTCGCCATCTGCAATGGGGTTCTGTGACTGCGCCGTCGGGAAGCCCATACTTGGCTCGGGATCGGTCTCCGGGTCAGAAATCTCGCCATCGGGAGGATACACGATCATCGGATCCTGCTCGTCCACAATGTCCCAGGGCACATCAAAAGATCTCAGGGGTCCCCAAGTAGTGTCGCCGTCTCGATACCACCACGCTGCGTACGTATCTGGCCTCCAATGATCTGTCCCTTCGTCCACCCAAACTGTGCTACGCTTCCAAATGAAAACCCTATCCTCTCCCACTGGGTACTTAGTAACGTGCTTCTCGGTCATTACTGGTACCCCAAAAGCTGGTGGCGGCATGATCAAGGCTTGGGGTCTGAAAAGGTGGGTCCCACGACGGGGTGAGATAAACTCAATAAGCTAGTCCTAACCCTAAGCATCGTCCAGCCATCACATTGACAATTTCACATCACGATGCCACATTACATCAATCAATCAAGCATGGCCATTTTAGTACTTCATGATCGAATACGAGCCGATTAAAAGATCCACATTCCTTGTCATTGTCATTCGGCCAGGACACAAATCAATGAAGCCCATTGATCAATTAACACATTCAAGGCAT
Organism: Rhodomyrtus psidioides; assembly: GCA_021437785.1. NCBI lineage: Eukaryota > Viridiplantae > Streptophyta > Magnoliopsida > Myrtales > Myrtaceae > Rhodomyrtus > Rhodomyrtus psidioides. The sequence continues at coordinate 2,870,408 of JAILYB010000058.1, read as the reverse complement.
CAAATCATCACACAAGGCCAAATTCACATCTAATCTCATATTATAGCTCATGGCCAACATTGGAATTAGGGTCATTTATTTAATTTCGTGCATTGCACTACTTGGTCCACCAATTGGCCGAACACTACCATGCTCAATCAAGGGCTACACTAACTCAATCAAGTCCAATCAAGCTCTAACACTTCAAATGGCACAAGAAGGCATTTAGTCCACACTAGCACCTATCCACTAATCCATTTCAACCATGATTTCAACACTCCAAGCCTCTCAAGTCATCAATGCAATATACCCACAAAAATCACAGATTCGGGTTCCCTTGAACTCCATCAAGAACAGCCCACTAAATCACACTAAAACACCTCTCCCTCGGTCCTTCCATCACGCAAGGTCTTAAGGTAAGGTTAGAACAAGCTTAACAAGTCCAAAAGCTAGGGGAAACCGGCGGCAAGTGGCGATGGAGCGGCGTGAGCAATTCTGGTTCGGCGCGAACAGATCTGGTCCCTTGAAGGACAACCACAAATGGCCAAGATAACTTAGTGAAAAAATCTCCTAATGCAAGCCTTGTGTGTTATAATTGGTGCTTTGAATGGTTTCATCGATTGATTGACTCTATGGTCTTGATTTGGCCGAATGAAGATGATGATAGATGTTGATTTCCCTAATCGAATTATATTCTATCATGAAGTATTAAAATGGTGCCACCATGAATAAACTTTATAATGTGGTTTCGTGGCATGAGATTGGGAATTCGATGGTCAATTGGTGCCTTGAATTGATAAAATGTTCAATTGCTTGTGTATAGCTATAATTAAATAAATTATGAGCTTATATGCATATGGTATCCTGATGCGCCTAAATGACGCGGGATTAAGTGATAAGAAATGCCTGATGCGCCTATATGACGCGGGTTGAGTAATGAAAAATGCCTGATGCGCCTATAAGACGCAGGTTGAGTAATGAGAAATACCTGATGCGGCTATCACGACGCGGGTTTATTGTTTGGGATAGCCTGAGGCGTTATTACGCGGGCCTTGCCATGGAAAGTGCAATTATATTAAGTATAAGTACTATCCTTTATTATATGAGTGATTAAGTGCCAAATTACGAAGCTTAGCCTGGTATTGAGAATTTCACTAAGACTAATGCTTATTTGAATTGTTACGAAGCTTAGTGACTGGGTCACTGCTAAATTCCAACCTTCCTATCTCAAGGAAACGTCAGAAGAGTGGCGTTATAACTATTGCTAAGCATCCGGTTTAACAACATCCGTCGACTTGGGTTCAGGCTCTTCATCATCAAGTCCTGTATCGGAATCCTCTAGTATATCATCGGGAATCTCAGGTGGGTCAGCAACCCACAGCGTGTCGACAAGTACGGCGCTCTCCTCTAATGGTCCGCCTGGGGAGTCTTCATCTCGAAACATCTAAGCCTCAAAAGTATGGGGAAGCAAGTTTTGGCCTCCCTCGTCAACCTAGACCACGCTTGTCACCTTAGTATACACCTTACCCTCGCTAACGGTAAACTTCGAGTCCTAGGTCTCAATTTCCATTGGAATTCCCAAATGCCGCGACATAGTGATTAAGGTCAAGGATCGGTGTGACATTTTGAATTTCGACCCTATCTCGAAACTTATTAATGAATGAATGTCTATCGATATATTCCAGTTAATCTCACTCAGAATTGATCACTCTCAAGTCGACTAACGGAAGGGAAATGGCCATTTAGGATTTAAAGTACGTGGACCAAAGAACTTAACCACGAGTCGACGCTTTGACCATAAGGATCGTCGAGGGAATATTTTAGACCGCTAAAGGTCGATCTAAGAACGGTTTTAGAACGATTTGCTAGTGTCATGCGATTGGTTCACGGGTGATTCCGTCTGAGCATGGCATGATTTGCGAATTAACCTAAATCGATTTCTAACGGTCGTAACCTTCGGGACGAGTAATTGACCCTCGCGATTACATGAAAACCAAAGCCGCCGTGGCTCGAGTAACTCTTAAACGTAACATTAGTCGCGGGTCGATGCGCGTAACCCCTGAGAGCGGCCCGTTAGTCTGAGACGCGCTGGAATGACAATTAACTGAATTTAGCCAAGGATTGGACTTCGAGATTGGATGCCGGACATTCGAAGATCACAATGAGGTAAATTTGGACGTCGCCTCATCGGAGAGTTATTAAGATTAGAATTAGCCCCGTATAAGTTAGAAAACCGAAATTCGGATCGACAAGTGAGATTGACCCTTTTACCCCTAACTTAGTACCCTTTCCTCTTCAAACCAAGCAAGGGCAAAATGGACTTTTGCCACCCATTAGTTGTAGCCGAAATTTAGAGGGCAATTAGGTCATTTAGCCATTGAAATTATTGGAGGAAGATTTGACCTTGTTGACTTGACAACTTCCCTATCCACCACTAGTCATTCCACATCACTATTCATGTACCTTACCCCACAACTACCCCACCAATTATTTTCCCTCCTATTTCATTCTCTTCAAGTCTCTCTCTTTCCCTGTTACCCCCCATTTGGACGACACTTCCTCATCTCCTTCACTCTCCCACGTTTTCTTCTCCCTCTCTCGTTTGTTCTCTCATTCTCTCCCTTCTCTCGGCTCCACCGTGCGACACCACCGGCACGACCTCTTCTTCCTCTTGGACCGTGAAGGACCGCCGTCCAAGCCCGAAGGCCGTTCGTTTTCCCGCCGATCAGATTAGGAAGCCAAGCCGTTCTTGGGAAGTTCTTGATCTTTCTTAAGGTAAGTGACTATAGGGACTTAGATATACTTGTTAAGGGGTTGTAGGCTTGCATTATGAGTGTTTTTCACTAAGTCATCTTGGCCATTTGTGGTTGTTCTTCAACGGACGAGATCTGTTCGCGCCGGATCAGACTTGCTCACGCCGCCCCATCGCCACTTGCCGCCGATTTCCCCTAGCTTTTGGACTTGGTAAGCTTCCCCTAACCCTTAGTTAGTACCTCGTGTGATGGAAGGACCGAGTGAGAGTGGGATTTAGTGAGTTTAGCGGGCTATTCTAGGAGAAACTCCATGGAACCGAATCTGCATTGCTAGGGGCCGGTTGTTGTTGATGAATGGTGACTCATGTGATGTTGATTCCATGGTTGAATTAGTCTAAAGGACTTGTCCTTGTAGTGACCGAATGCTCTTGGTGCCATTGGGAGTGCTAGACCTTGCTAGAACTTGATTTAGTTGATGAAGCCCTTGATTCTCGTATAGGTGTGTTCGGCCATGGTAGTGATTTAGTGATTCAATGCATGAAAATGACCTAATGGCTCTTATCCTTAATCTGGTCGTGAGCTATAATATGAGATTAAATGATGGAAATGGCACTATGGTTGTGAATTCGGCCTTGTATGATGAGTTGAGGCCTTAAACATGTTAATTGATCGATTGGCCTCATTGATTTTTGCTACGGCCAAATGAAGATGTCAAGGAATGTGTGACATCCCGAATTCCGACCCTATCTCGAAACTCATCAGTGAATGAATGTCTATCGATGTATTCTAGTTAATCTCACTCAGAATTGATCACTCTCCAGTCGACTAACCAATGGGGAATGGCCATATAGGATTTAAAGTACGTGGACCAAAGAACTTAACCACGAGTAGACACTTTGACCATAAGGATCGTCGAAGAAATATTCTGGACCACAAAAGGTCGATCTAAGGACGACTTTAGAACAATTTGCTAGTGTCATGCGATTGGTTCACGGGTGATTCCGTATGACCATGGCATGATTTGCGAATTAACCTAAATCGATTCTTGATGATCGAAACCTTCGGGGCTAGTAATTGACCTTCGCGATTACATGACAACCAAAGCCGCCTTGGCTCGAGTAACTCTTAAACGTGACATTAGTCGCGGGTCGATACGCGTAACTCCTAAGAGCTGCCCGTTAGTCCGAGAAGCGCTGGAATGACAATCGACTGAATTTACCCATAGATTGGACTTCGAGATTGGAGGCCGAACATTCGAGGATCGCAACGGAGTGAATTTTGACGTCGCCTCATCGGCAAGTTAGTAAGATTAGAGTTAGCCCCGCATAGACTAGAAAAGCGAAATTCGAACCGACGAGCGAAATCGACCCTTTTACCCCTAGGCTTAGCACACTTCCCAAAGACAAAGCGAGGGCAAAATGGTCATTTGCCTTCCCCCATCTTCAGCCGAAATCCCAAGGGTAGAGTGGCCATTTGAGAGATGAATTATTGGAGTGCTTTACACCAAGCTTGATTGGACAATTTCCCTAAACCAAACCCCACTAACTTGTCATTCCTAAATACTATTCATTGTCCTACACCCCATGAACCACCCCACCATCTCATTTTCCCTCCAAATTCCTTCCTTCTCATTTCCTTTTCTCCCTCTCCCTCTCAATTTCCTTTGGCCGACTCTCTCTCTCTCACTCTCTCCCTCTCTCGTTCGTTCTCTCTCCCTCTCGGCGTCCCACGGTGGTTACGGCCACGAGCCGCCACTCCGCGCCGCTCCACCACCCTCAGCCATCACCAACGCCACCTCCCCTCACCCTTGAGCCGTGGAGAAGCTCCGTTCAAGCCTGAAGGCCGCCCGAACCGTCGCTGATCAGAACCGAACCGGGAGGAAACCGGGGCTGTTATTGGAGAAATCTTAGCCAACCTTGTGGTAAGTTGCTTCTAGGACTTAGATATCCATGTTAAGAGGTTAATAGCTTGTGTTAGGAGTGTTTCTCATTAAGTTAGCTTGGCTTTTGGGGGATTTTTCTTAGGAACCAGACCTGGTCGCCTTTGGACCGCCGTGCGCCGTGCCACTCCATCGCCGTCCACCGCCGATTTCGCCTATCTCTTGGACTTGGTAAGCTCCCTTAACCCTTTGGTAGGACCTTGTGTGATGAAAGGACTAAGTGAGGGTTGTTTGGATGTGTTTAATGGGCTGTTTAGGTGGAGCCCTCTAGAAATCCGAAATTGTGATGTGTAGGATAGATTGGACTTGGCAAGTCTTGATGCTTGAAATGTTAAGAACCATGGATGAAATGAATTAGTGGATGTCTCTAGGTGTAGACCGAATGCCCCATGGTACCGTAGGATGAGCTAGGGCTTGAATCGTATTCGATTAAATTGATGGAATCTTCAACGGAACATAGGAGGGTTCAATCACGGGATAATCTTGTGATGTAATGAGCAAATGACCTTTAAACTATGAATTGTGTTCTGGTCGTGGGAATTGAAAGGAGTCTAAATTGAGCTAAGTGACCCTATGTTTGTGATTTTGGGTCTCGTGTAGTTAATTAGCGAGTTATAGGTCTTGATTAATTGATGTGTCAATGATTGTGTGACATGGACGAATGGCCAATAGTGATGGCATTGAGTTATCTCAATTGATATGATATCGATCGAATGACATTGCCATGGACTTGATTTATTGAATTGTGTGATGTATTGCCGTGATATGGGATGGTAACTTAAAGAGCCGAATTGAGCTCAATTTGATGAGAATGTGCACGATTGATTTAATTATGTCAATGGAAAGGATTTATAAGTATATATGCATGAGGCATCATGATGCGTTAAACGCGGGGTGGACCTGAGGCGTTAAACGTGGGTCATGAGAAATGGCATTGGAAGCCTGAGGCGTTAAACGCGGGTTCCTCGATCTCTTAAGCCTGATGCGTTATTACGCGGGCTAAGCCATGAGAGTTTCAATTGTATCATACATGCAAACTATCTCCTAAATGATGGAATGTTAAGAGCCAAAGTACGAGCCCTGTCTATCCTAGCTTGTGAATTGCATGACTAGATATGTTTCTAATTGAGTTATTACATGCCATTGTCTATTGTTTGACTGTTTAGCCATTGCATGTGTTTGGGGAGTGTTTGGAAGTTCCAAGTGTCTAGCTTAGGGTTAGGCTAGCTTATTGAGTATATCTCACCCCATCGTGGGACCCACCTTTTCAGACCCCAAACCCTGATTATGCCACCGCCGCCGATTTTTGGGGTACCCGTCTGGGTGGAGCAGTATTCCAGGGAGTACCCGGTGGGAGAAGGGAAAGCTTATATTAGGAAGTACGGCACTATCTGGATGGATGTGGGCGTACCGAACTGGAGGCCAGACAGATTCGCAGCATGGTTCTACCGTGACAGCGACATCACAGTTGGACCATTGAGGACTTTTGACGTGCCGTGGGATGTCATTGGCGAGCAGGATCCTTCGATTGTACACCCTGCTGATGGGGAGCTCACTGACTCCGAGACCGCTCTTGATCCGGATCTTCCGCCGGCACCGTCTCAGAACCCCGAGGCCGATGGCGACATTGTAGGGCCCTCTGATACTGAAAGACCCCATGGAGACGGACGAGTCCGAACCCGAGGAAGATGAAGAAGCACTGGATGAACCCGAGGACGAGCCTTTGGAAGAGGAGCACAATCCTGATGGGGAGGCCATCTTCCACCCTCAACCTGAATCCGAGGAAGACGAAGATCCAGAGCAAGAGTTTGAAGAGGAAGAAGAAGAGGAGGAAGACGAGGAAGACCTCGAGGAGTATGACCCTGTGCACCGCGAGGATCCAGATGACGACCGTGAGCTCGACCCTTAGATAGCCTAGGCGCCTATGACTTTTGGAAGTTACTTTTTGAATAGTGCCTGACCCATAGCCCTTCATCTCTTTTTGATTAGGCTAACCATCTCCCCCTGATCCCAAGTGTTGTATCCCAGTTTATGCTTATGTTGTAAAAAGTGAATCGTATGCTATGCTATGACTTGATTAAGTGCCTTATTCCCTCAAACCATCTTGTGTTTTAACTGTCTAGGAGTTGTGGATGACGCCTCCGCATGTTCATTTAAGATTCATTGTCTACCGCGCTATTCTGGATCCTGGGTATAGTTTTAGTGGAACTGGTCTAGAGGCGTTGATGCGCGCCGTGAGGACTCGGGGCGTTACATCGTCGTTTAATTGGTATTAGAGCGAGGTCAGCTCGATCCAGGAGTGATTGAGGATTGGAGTAATAAGGTGTGATGATTGAGGAGAATCGGGTAGCAAGACCTTAGGGATTTACTAGAGTTAGGCATAGAATGCATGACATGTGGAATGGCGCTTGTGGTTGACATATTGTGTGTTATCATTCTTGGTAGGCTTAAGGCGATAAGGCTCTGTACTTGGCACTGGGTGTTGATTGCTGAATGCTGAATTGGATAGTTGATTGTGACCCTGTGAAGTTGCGGAGGCAACTAATTGTGTGATATGATTGTGAATTCCTGACTATGGTGCTGCTGATGGTTGTTTGAGTAATGATTGCTTTGATTATGATTGCCGCTATGAGGTTAGCGTGGCCTTGTTAGACTTAAGTTGTAACGCCCCAAGTCCTCTGAGGCGCACATCATCGCCTTAACAACCAGTTGCTCATCTGAATTATACCCAGGATCTTTGGAACGCATGGTAGGCAATGAAACTTAAATGAACATGCAGCAGCGTCATGCAAAACTCCTAGACAATTAAACGAGAGAGGATTTGAGGGAAATAAGACACTTAATCAAGTCATAGCATAGCATACGATTCACTTTACAACATAAACGTAAACTGGGATACAACAATTAGGATTTGGGGAGATGGTTAGCCTAATCAAAAGAGACGACGGGCTAAGGGTCAGACACTACTCAAAAGTGGAACTCCAAAAAGCCATGGATGCCTAGGCTATCTAAGGGTCGGGCTAGCGGTCATCATCGGGATCCTCGCGGTGCACTGGGTCATACTCCTCCAGGTCTTCCTCGTCTTCCTCTTCCTCTTCTTCTTCTTCAAACTCTGGCTCTGGATCCGCTTCATCCTCGGGTTCAGACTGAGAATGGTAGATGGCCTCTCCGTTAGGGTTGTACTCCTCCTCCAAGGGCTCTTCCTCGGAATTGTCTAGCTCCTCGTCATCTTCCTCGGGCTCGGACTCGTCCGTCTCCATGGGATCTTCGGCATAAGGGGGCCCCACGATGTCGCCATCGATCTCGGGGTCCCGAGACGATGCCGGCGGAAGGTCTGGATCAGGTGCGGTCTCGGAGTCAGTGAGCTCCCCCTCAGCAGGGTGTACAATCGAAGGATCCTGCTCGCCAATGACATCTCACGGCACGTCGAAAGTCCTCAGTGGCCCCACTGTGAGATCGCCGTCGCGGTAGAACCATGCTGCAAATTTGTCCGCCCTCCAATCTGCCAAGCCCACATCCATCCAGATGGTACCATACTTCCTAATGTAAGCTTTCCCCTCTCCCACCGGGTACTCCGTGGAATACTGCTCTATCCAGACGGGCACCCCAAAAATCAGCGGCGGTGGCATGATCAGGGTTTGGGGGTCTGAAATTGGGGGTCCCACGACGGAGTGAGATATACTCAGTAAGCTAGCCTAATCCTAAGCTAGACCCTTGGGACTTCCATACACTTCCCAAACACATGCGATGGCCAAACAATCAAACAGCAGACTATGGCCTATAATAACTCAATTAGACACATATTTAGTCATGCAATTCACAAGCTAGGCTAAACAGGACTTGTACTTGGGCACTTAACATTTCATCATTTAGCAGACAATCTACATGTATGATATAATCAAACTCCCATGGCTTAGCCCGCGTAATAACGCCTCAGGTCCATCCCGCGTTTAACGCATCAGGATGCCACATGTACATATACTTATAATTCCTTTCCATCGACATAATTAAATCAATCGTGCGCACTCTCATCAAATTAAGCTCGATTCGACCCCTCAAGCTACCATCCCATGTCATGGCAATACGTCGTGAAATTCAACAAATCAAGTCCATGGCAACGTCATGCGGTCGATAACACATCAATTGAGATAATTCCATGCTTTCTTAAATGGCCATTCGGCCATGCCACACCATCAATGGCACATCAATCAATTAAGGCTTATAACTCACTAATTAATCGTACTAGACCCAAAATTACTAACATGGGGTCACTTAACTCGATTGAACATCTTGAAATCTTCCACGACTAGAGTTCGATCCATAGGTTAAAGTCATTTACTCAACGTGCTCGCACAATTACCCCAAAACCGAATTCCCCTAAGCTTCATTTAGGATTCCATCAATTCAAGTTCAACCTCTAGTTAGTCCTAAGACATCATGGGGCATTCGGTCCACACCCTAGGACATTCATTCGATTCATTCCATCCATAGTTTCTAACATTCGATCATCAAAGCTCATCAAGGAAAATTCTGATCACAACATGCAAATTCGGGTCCCTAAAGGACTCCACCGAAACAGCCCCCTAAAAGCTACCAAATCAACCCCACTTGGTCTTTCCATGCACTCAAGGTCCTAGCAAAGGGTTAGGGGAGCTTACCAAGTCCAAAAGCGAGGCAAGGCCGAGGGCAAGTGGCGACGAAGCGGCGCGGCGCACGGCGGTCCTCGGCGGTCTGGTCTGGTCCGTGGGGTTCTAGGCAAAAATCACCACAAACAAACCTTAACACTACTTCTAACACAAATCTATTGACCCCCTAACATGACTATCTAAGCTCCAAGGGTTACTCACCTCAAGATCACCCAACTTCTTCAAGAACAGCCCCAGTTCGTTTTGGCGACGGCACGGGCGGCTTACGGGCTTGGACGGCGGTCCTTCACGGTCCAAGTGGAAGAGGGAGGGGTCTTGATGGCAGGTTCGTGGCGGCGGAGCGGCAGCAAGGTGGCGGCGAGTCACGGTTTGGCCGTGAGAGGGAGGAGGCGACGGTGAGAGGGAAGAGAAGAGAGAGCGAACGAGAGAGGGGGAGTGAGAGAGAGTGATCGTCCGAATGGGGGAGGGAGAGAGAGAGAGAGAAGAATAAAAGCAATGGAAATTTTGGAGGGAAAGGGTAGTGGGGTGGTTCATGGGGTATGTGACAATGAATAGTGTCTAGGAATGACTTGGTTAGTGGGGTAGGTTTAAGGGAAATTGTCCAATCAAGCTTGGTGGATTGCACTTCAATAATTCATCACTCAAATGACCTCTATACCCTAGGGATTTCGGCTGAAGATGGGGGAGGGCAAATGACCATTTTGCCCTTGCTTTGTCCTTGGAAAAGTGTACTAATTCTATGGGTAAAAAGGTCGATTTCGTTCGTCGGTTCGAATTTCGCTATTCTAGTCTATACGGGACCATTTCTAATCTTATTAACTCTCCGACGAGGCGATGTCCAAATTTACTCCAATGCGACCTCCGAATGTCCGGCCTCCAATCTCGAAGTCCAATCTATGGCTAAATTCAGTCAATTGTCATTCCAGTGCGTCTCAGACTAACGGGCGGCTCTTAGGAGTTACGCGTATCGACCCGCGACTCATGTCACGTTTAAGGGTTACTCAAGCCACGGCGACTTTAGTTGTCATGTAATCGCGAGGGTCAATTACTAGTTCCGCAGGTTACGATCGTCAGAGATTGAGTTAGGTTAATTCGCAAATCACGCCATGGTCATACGGAATCACCCGTGAGCCAATCGCATGACACTAGCAAATTGTTCTAAAACCATTCTTAGATCGACCTATAGCGGTTCAGAATGTTCCCTCGACGATCCTTATGGTCAAAGTACCGACTCGTGGTTAAGCTCTTTGGTCCACGTACCTTAAATCCTATACGGCCATTCCCCATTGGTTAGTCGACTCGAGAGTGATCAGTTCTGAGCGAGATTAACTGGAATACATCGATAGACATTCATTCACTGATAAGTTTCGAGATAGGGTTAGAATTCAGAATGTCACAACTCTTCCCCCCTTACAAAAATTTCGTCCTCGAAATTTACATTACAACCACCTACTCAAACAAATGGGGGTGCTGACGCCTCATCGCTTCCTCACTTTCCCAAATGGCTCATTCAGTTCCATGGTGCTCCCAGACCACCTTTACTAGTGGGATCGTCTTGTTCCTTAGGACTTGCTCCTTCCTGTCCTCGATCCTGATTGGTCTCTCCTGTTAGAGATATGCCCTAAAGCAATTGTGTAATAGTCACATATTGGGTATATCCGTTGCACTTCTGATTTCTTATCAGTGGCAAAAACGTATTTATTCATTTGTCCAAATATAAATGAATAAAATCCATAAGATCAGTTGTAACCGAACCTATTCTTAAGACGTTGAGAATATGTGTGACAGGTTTACGGTTAGACTGAATCTTTAAAACAGTTCCCGATCAATGGATTATTGAATGGATATCAATGATCCTGTTGAGATCGGTATGTTCTTAACTTCATAATTAAGTATCAGATACTTAAGGAAATGACGAGTCACAAGTCATTGGGTATTGCGATATCCGAGTTAGAACATAGGTGCTTGTATCGGACAAGTTCACTGAACGTGACACATAATGAATGATTAGCGACATGGAAGCTTTTTGCGTGGTCAATGTCTAATCGTTCATGCTTTGGTCTTGTGTAAATAATCCTTAGACCTGAGGTACAGTGTTGACTTGTGTGATAAATGGCTATGGTTCACAAGTGCGCATATTGGCGGGTCGTTGATTCGTCTCTGTATTTGATGGTCGTAGTTCAGGCACATACGAAGTCACATGTGTACGCAATATGGAACTGTCTCCATATTAATAAAGGTATGATGTCTTATGTGATCTGATTGTAACAATGCATTGAAATCCTCGGCCGGGGTTATGATTGAGAATGAAATGTTCATGTCTCATATAAATGCATGTCAAGTTAGATTTGTACATATGATCGAATTGGTGGCTTGACAAATATTCCATGGCCTTTGTTCGATCGGGACATAGTTAGACAGAAGGATTGAATTACACTGTAGCCAAAGCTGACAGGTTCATAATGTTCTTAAAAAGAATTCACACTGTCTGGGTAGCCATGACATATTGCTAGATGTCACTCATGGCTTGTAGGACCTAGAGGATGATCGGGACAATCAATTCTCTTGGAAGTACTAATGTGTTAGTGCATGTCTTACTGCCAGCTCGGTGATGAACCTAGGAATGTCACACACCATAACCAATATATGACAACGCTGTATGGAAAGACGACATTGCAAATTTGTTTGCAATTATACCAATTAGTTGGGTTGAAATTAAATTAAATGAGATTTAATTTTATTTCTCTTTTTGGTCACTTGCACGTGTATATACGATGTACACGTATGCTCTACATAATTGTACGTTATACGTAATTGTACGTTATACGTAATTTACTGTTTGGTAACCTCTTTAACTCATGTAATAATAATAATGGTTATTATTATTTTTAACACCTTTGTTAGTGCTATTTTTAAATAGCATTTTTGTATTGTAAAATGTGAGTGCTAATTATAAATTGTGAGTGCTATTGTTAGATAGCATTTATAATTGTTAGTGCTAATTTTAAATGGCATTTATTTATGATAAATTGTGAGTGCTATTGTTAGATAGCATTTATATTTGTTAGTGCTAATTTTAAATGGCATTTATTTATGATAAATTGTGAGTGCTATTTTTAGATAGCATTTATAATTATTAGTGCTATTTTTAAATAGCATTTTTGTATTATAAGGTGTGAGTGCTATTTATAAATTGTGAGTGCTATTGTTAGTGCTATTTTTATATGGCATTTATTTATCATAAATTGTGAGTGCTATTTTTAGAAAGCATTTATTATTTGTTAGTGCTATTTTCTAATACAATTTATTGGAAGGTGTTCTTGGCTATAAAAGGATGGCAAGAGTTTTGAGGTTAAGGTTAGCACATTTGTAGAGTGAGCAGATTTTTGAGAGCTTTGAGAGAAGAACACAAACACTCTCTATATTCTCATAATTTTGAGTAACCAAAATATACCAAGTTCGGAATATTGATTCCGTAAATTGGTTTGGAATATTGATTCCGCATATTGCTAGCACAATTGTTGTGGAATTATTAGTCGTCTCCCGTTCGTCAATTGGTGGTGTGTCTGAACTAGAGGCCCGACACTTGTGGGGCTGAGATCGAAGAACATCGAACCGACACCTCCGTTTCAAGCACGCTACAAGAGGTAGTGAATTTACTCCCTTTGGTGCTTTGTGATTTTTCGATTGAAATGCACGAAGTACGCCTCTGGAGATACATGTATGGGTTGTTATTTATTTCCGCTGCGTTTATTAATTTTTATTTACCCGTACGTGTTACGTGGATCCCAATAGTGGTATCAGAGCCAATCCTTAGGCGTTTTCGTGCATTTAATTGATTTTTGTTCGTAGTAATTTTTGCAATACCATGGCCAATTTGTATTAACGAATTGTTCGTCTTACATGGCTAATGGAGGTTGATTATTTTATATGATAAATTAATCAACGTAGCAAAAATTGAGACTAAATCAATTTTGAATCGAAAATTTATGGCTATCTTATTTTACGTAAAAATTCTGAATATGATTCAACGTAGAATTTTTATTGTGCCTTCCTAAGTTTTAAATTGTGAATTTATTACTTACGTGAAAGGGTGGTGGTGATCATGGAAAAATCCCTAATCAATATGATTGATGTATATATGAATGTATGGTGAATATTTATATTTTTGGGGTTGTAATTATTAAATGAAGGTTGCGTACTCCTTTTATTTTTCATGTAATCTTTATTTTTAGCATAGTCAATTGTTGATGTAAATGCTACGAGGATTACGTGGAGGAGCCTTTTAAGCCGGCGAGCTCTTTGGGCCCGGTTCTTGAAGAGTTCAAGGAACCAAGAAGAAGTGAAGAGCGGCTCTCCGTTATTAAAATATTAAAATGATTAAATGTGGTCTCATTGGCTCGAGACCCATTAAATCATAATTCCATGATCACCACGTAGGATAGATGTTTATGTGATTGACATCTATTTATTTATTATGTTTACGTGAGCATGTTAAACCGGTTAATGTGCAAAGTGAGACCTATAAACGACTCAAAATCTCCTTTAATATATATTAAGTCGTGACGGGTTTCGGACTCGTGGCCTTCCATCGTCGTGGTTTGATCCTATATTATAGTGGTTGATTGATCGGTTATGGATACATAGGGGTCAATTGTCATTTATAATTGTGGACCAATCCATTAAGCATATGATGTTGTGGGGTTGAGACCAAACGATTTCCAATAACTGTTAGGTGAGGGGATCGTTTGTGTTTTCAATACTTACATGAGACGATGGGTAAGACTTAACTACGATTATGAAGTCAATAACTGTCAGGTGAGACTTTCATGATCTAGAGGCCAAAGTTATGATTGGGACTCGCATATGATGCGTTGAATAAGTTGATTCACTCACTAAGTTTATAGAACACCAATAACTGTTAGGTGAGGTGGACTATGAGCTCGTGGGACTCCAATCCCCACTAGTAATCTTTACCCAACAAAGATTACCTTTTCCCATTTTAAGGAGTATGGGATCCGTGTATAAATTTAGTGGGGAGGATCTATTTCATTTAAAGGCCAAAATGAAATAGTTATTATCGAAAGACAACGGCTAACAATTTTATTTCTGCACATATATAAATTACTCTGAAAAATGGTGAATACAAACCCGCTCGCTTCAATACTCGACAAGAATTGTTTGACTGGTCCCAATTTCACCGACTGGGTAAGGAATTTGAGAATTGTTCTCAATTCTGAAAAACTCGGGTATGTGCTTGATGAAAAAATGCCAGTCTCTTTTCCTGAGGGTGGGACCCAAGAGGAACGTATCACTTATGATAAGTGGCATGACGATGACTTAAAAGTTAGGTCATATATGCTTGCTTCAATGAACAATGATTTTCAGAAAAAATATGAAGCAATGGTAGATGCTAGGTCGATCATATTGCATCTAAAGGAATTCTTTGATGAGAATGGTCGAACCTCAAGATATGAGATATCTAAAGCATTGTACCGCATGAGGATGGCTGAGAAACCATCGGTTAATGATCATGTCTTGAAAATGATCTGGCACATAGAAGAATTGGCTAGGCTGAATCTTGTCATGGACAATGACTTAGCTGTGGATTTGATCCTCCAATCTTTACCCGATTCCTTCTCTAGTTTTGTTCAAAACTTCCACATGCATAAAATGGAAAAAACTCTTGCTGAGTTACATAGCATGTTGGTAATTTATGAGAAGGAAATGCACAATACAAGACCAAATATTGTGGCTTTGGCTTCTTCTTAAAATAGTAAGACTATTTTGAAGAAAAAGAAATGGAAGAAGCTTGTGAAAGCTGTTGTGCAATCAAAACCCAAAATTGAAAAAGGGAAATGTCATTATTGTGGTGTCATGGGGCACTGGAGGAGGAACTGTAAGAAGTACCTCTCAAGCTTGAAGGTCAAGCCAAAGAACCAACCTTGTGAAGGTATGGTGTCTATGATTATTGAAACTAATCTTATGGTTAGTGCTGAATCCAGCTTATGGATTCTAGATTCTGCTGCAACGTCACATATTTGTATGTCTTTGCAGAATCTGGAAATAAGCAGGATGCTGGGGCAAAATGAGATTGTCCTGACATTTGCAAATGGGGCAAAAGTTGCTGCATTAGCTATAGGGACTTTTCGTTTATGTTTGCCTTCAGGACATGTTTTGGTTTTAAAGAACTGTTTGCATTATAAGAATGCTATACAAAACATCATTTCTATACCTCGTATGGGCAAAGAAAATTATGAATTTTCTTTTGCTGATGATGTATGTTCTATTTATTATAATATAATGTGTGTTGGTTCTGGATTATTAATGAATAATCTCTATACCATTACAATGTCCGGTAATACGATTACCAATAAGCAAAATAATCATGATGTAAATGCCATAACCAATAAACGCCCTAGAGATACTCCAAATCCAAAGTATGTTTGGCATCTCCGATTAGGTCATATTGGAGAAGATAGGATTAACAAGTTGAGTAATGATGGATATATCGATCCAATTGGTTTTGAACCATACTCGACTTGTAATGCTTGTCTTCTAGGAAAAATGACCAAAGCGCCCTTTGTAGGACATAGTGCGCGAGCTGCTGACATACTAGGATTGATACATACAGATGTATGTGGACCATTTAATAAAACTACTAGGGGTGGTTATTCTTACTTCATTACCTTTACCGATGATTGTTCACGGTATGGCTATTTGTACTTAATGAAGTATAAATCTGAATCCTTTGAAAAGTTCAAGGAATTTAGGTATGAAGTTGAGAAACAAACAGGAAAAAGTATTAAGGCTCTTCGATCTGATCGAGGAGGTGAATACCTTAGTACTGAATTCTTGGATTATCTTAAAGATAATGGCATTTTATCACAATGGACACCTTCTGCAACTCCAGAGCATAATGGTGTATCTGAAAGAAGAAATCGTACTTTATTAGATATGGTGCGATCTATGATCAGCTACACCGATTTGCCTATGTCCCTTTGGGGATATGCCCTTGAGACAGCTGCATATTTACTGAATAGAGTGCCATCCAAATCTGTTCCAACTACGCCTTATGAGATATGGCATAGTAGGAAACCAAGTCTTAATCATATCAAGATTTGGGGTTGTCCAGCTTTTGTCAAGAAGCTGAGAATAGAAAAATTGGAGGCAAGGTCTGAACATGGTCGCTTCATTGGATATCCAAAAGAAACTCTTGGATATTATTTCTATTTTCACTCTGACCAAAAAGTTTCGGTCAGCAGGCACGCTTCTTTCCTGGAGAATCAGTTCGTTCAGGAAGGTGGTGCTGGGCGGAAAATAGTCTTACAAGTAGATAATAATGAAGTATCAAATAACCAAGTTCAGACACCGATCTCTGATTCAGTGGGAGCTTCTGATACACAACCTCTTAGGAAAAGTGTGAGAACGTCTCGTATACCTATTCGCTATGGACACTCGGTTGAAAATATTGAGTCACTATTCATTATGAATTATAGTAATCAATTGAGTGATCCAAGCACCTATGAGGAGGCGATGTTGGACATCGATTCTGGTAAATGGCTAGAAGCCATGCAAACCGAAATGGATTCAATATATTCCAACGATGTTTGGACTCTATTTGATCTGCCTGATGGTATTGTACCAATTGGCTGTAAATGGATCTTCAAGAGGAAGATAAATGCTGATGGTCAGGTTGGAACTTACAAAGCACGACTGGTGGCGAAAGGGTATCGTCAAAAAGAAGGAATCGATTATGACGAAACTTTCTCACCTGTAGCCATGCTGAAATCTATTCGGATTATGTTGGCTATAGCTGCGCACCTTGATTATGAGATATTCCAAATGGATGTCAAAACGGCTTTTCTAAATGGTTTCCTCGAGGAGGATATCTATATGGAACAACCACGGGGTTTTGAATCTTGTGGTGAAAGTCGAAAGGTGTGTAAGCTTATGAGATCCATTTATGGACTCAAACAAGCATCCAGAAGTTGGAACATCCGTTTTGATGAAGTAATCAAATCGTTTGGCTTCATTAAAAATCCGGATGAATCATGTGTATATAAGAAGGTCAATGGAAGCGCAATTGCGTTTCTAGTTTTGTACGTCGATGATATACTCTTGATCGGGAATGATGTACCGATGATATCATCGATCAAACTATTCTTGTCACAGAAATTCTCCATGAAAGATTTAGGAGAGGCAACCTATATTTTAGGTATCAAGATCTATAGAGATAGATCGAGACGATTGATTGGCCTCTCACAATCTACGTACATAGATAAAGTGTTAACACGGTTTAACATGCAATGTTCCAAAAGAGGATTATTGCCTTTTAGGCATGGAATCCGTCTTTCCAAGGAGATGTGTCCCAACACTCCTGAAGAAAGACAGCGGATGGCAAATATACCTTACGCATCCGCTGTTGGAAGCATAATGTATGCTATGCTATGTACGCGACTTGATATCGCGCATGCTGTAAGTGTTACTAGCAGATATCAGTCTGATCCAGGGGAAGAGCACTGGATAGCAGTCAAGAATATCCTGAAGTACTTGCGAAGGACTAAGGATTTATTCTTGATATACGGAGAAGGAGAGTTTAAAGTTGAAGCGTATACTGATTCTGATTTTCAATCAGATCCGAATGACTTTAAGTCTACATCTGGGTTTGTTTTTACACTCAATGGTGGTGCAGTTAGTTGGAAGAGTTCCAAACAAAGCATAACTACTGATTCCACTACTGAGGCAGAGTATGTAGCTGCTTCTGAAGCGGCGAAGGAAGCTGTTTGGATGAAGAAGTTCATTTCTGAACTTGGAGCAGTTCCTTCCATTGAGCAGCCGATTATATTGTTTTGTGACAACAATGGGGCTATAGCTCAAGCTAAGGAACCACGATCTCATCAAAAATCCAAGCACATAGAGAGACGCTTCCATCTCATCAGAGAAATAGTTGGGAGAGGTGATATCGCCTTGCAGAAAATTGCCTCAGCGGAAAACGTGGCAGATCCCTTTACTAAAGCAATACCTCAGCCTTTTTTTGAAAGACACCTTGATAAAATGGGTTTGAGGTACCAAACTAGTTGGCTTTAGTGCAAGTGAGAGATTGTTAGAGATATGCCCTAAAGCAATTGTGTAATAGTCACATATTGGGTATATCCGTTGCACTTCTGATTTCTTATCAGTGGCAAAGACGTATTTATTCATTTGTCCAAATATAAATGAATAAAATCCATAAGATCAGTTGTAACCGAACCTATTCTTAAGACGTTGAGAATATGTGTGACAGGTTTACGGTTAGACTGAATCTTTAAAACAGTTCCCGATCAATGGATTATTGAATGGATATCAATGATCCTGTTGAGATCGGTATGTTCTTAACTCATAATTAAGTATCAGATACTTAAGGAAATGACGAGTCACAAGTCATTGGGTATTGCGATATCCGAGTTAGAACATAGGTGCTTGTATCGGACAAGTTCACTGAACGTGACACATAATGAATGATTAGCGACATGGAAGCTTTTTGCGTGGTCAATGTCTAATCGTTCATGCTTTGGTCTTGTGTAAATAATCCTTAGACCTGAGGTACAGTGTTGACTTGTGTGATAAATGGCTATGGTTCACAAGTGCGCATATTGGCGGGTCGTTGATTCGTCTCTGTACTTGATGGTCGTAGTTCAGGCACATACGAAGTCACATGTGTACGCAATATGGAATCTGTCTCCTTATTAATAAAGGTATGATGTCCTATGTGATCTGATTGTAACAATGCATTGAAATCCTCGGCCGGGGTTATGATTGAGAATGAAATGTTCATGTCTCATATAAATGCATGTCAAGTTAGATTTGTACATATGATCGAATTGGTGGCTTGACAAATATTCCATGGCATTTGTTCGATCGGGACATAGTTAGACAGAAGGATTGAATTACACTGTAGCCAAAGCTGACAGGTTCATAATGTTCTTAAAAAGAATTCACACTGTCTGGGTAGCCATGACATATTGCTAGATGTCACTCATGGCTTGTAGGACCTAGAGGATGATCGGGACAATCAATTCTCTTGGAAGTACTAATGTGTTAGTGCATGTCTTACTGCCAGCTCGGTGATGAACCTAGGAATGTCACACACCATAACCAATACATGACAACGCTGTATGGAAAGACGACATTGCAAATTTGTTTGCAATTATACCAATTAGTTGGGTTGAAATTAAATTAAATGAGATTTAATTTTATTTCTCTTTTTGGTCACTTGCACGTGTATATACGATGTACACGTATGCTCTACGTAATTGTACATTATACGTAATTTACTGTTTGGTAACCTCTTTAACTCATGTAATAATAATAATGGTTATTATTATTTTTAACACCTTTGTTAGTGCTATTTTTAAATAGCATTTTTGTATTGTAAAATGTGAGTGCTAATTATAAATTGTGAGTGCTATTGTTAGATAGCATTTATAATTGTTAGTGCTAATTTTAAATGGCATTTATTTATGATAAATTGTGAGTGCTAATGTTAGATAGCATTTATATTTGTTAGTGCTAATTTTAAATGGCATTTATTTATGATAAATTGTGAGTGCTATTTTTAGATAGCATTTATAATTATTAGTGCTATTTTTAAATAGCATTTTTGTATTATAAGGTGTGAGTGCTATTTATAAATTGTGAGTGCTATTGTTAGTGCTATTTTTATATGGCATTTATTTATCATAAATTGTGAGTGCTATTTTTAGAAAGCATTTATTATTTGTTAGTGCTATTTTACAATACAATTTATTGGAAGGTGTTCTTGGCTATAAAAGGATGGCAAGAGTTTTGAGGTTAAGGTTAGCACATTTGTAGAGTGAGCAGATTTTTGAGAGCTTTGAGAGAAGAACACAAACACTCTCTATATTCTCATAATTTTGAGTGACCAAAATATACCAAGTTCGGAATATTGATTCCGTAAATTGGTTTGGAATATTGATTCCGCATATTGCTAGCACAATTGTTGTGGAATTATTAGTCGTCTCCCGTTCGTCAATTGGTGGTGTGTCTGAACTAGAGGCCCGACACTTGTGGGGCTGAGATCGAAGAACATCGAACCGACACCTCCGTTTCAAGCACGCTACAAGAGGTAGTGAATTTACTCCCTTTGGTGCTTTGTGATTTTTCGATTGAAATGCACGAAGTACGCCTCTGGAGATACATGTATGGGTTGTTATTTATTTCCGCTGCGTTTATTAATTTTTATTTACCCGTACGTGTTACGTGGATCCCAATATCTCCACATAGGTTACTCGATCGTCCACTTCTATCACTTCGTGGTCCAGCACATGAGTTGCGTCCGGTTCATACTTCCTCAGCATCGACACGTGGAATACGTTGTGAACTTGTGATAAATTGGGCGGCAAGGCGAGTCGGTAGGCCAGAGTTCCAACTCGTTCCAGAATTTCGAAAGGGCCTACATACCTCGGACTCAACTTTCCCTTCTTCCCAAACCGAGATAGACCCCGCATTGGTGACACTTTTAAGAAAACGTGGTCTCCTACTTGAAACTCCAAAGGTCTGCGCCGCTTGTCGGCGTAACTCTTCTGGCGGCTCTGCGCGGTTTTCAATCTTTCTCTTATGATTTTCACTGCCTCCACTGACTGTTCCACTAGCTCCGGGCCTGTTATGCTTCGTTCACCAACCTCGTCCCAGCATAAGGGTGTCCGGCAGGCTCTACCGTATAGTGCTTCGAACGGAGCCATTCCGATGCTCTGTAGGTAACTGTTGTTATAGGCAAACTCCACCAAGTGTAACTGATCTTCCCAGCCTCCTTTAAAGTCCAAAACGCAAGCTCTCAGCATGTCCTCAGGCGTCTGAATTGTCCTTTCTGATTGTCCGTCTGTCTGGGGGTAATAAACGGTGCTGTACTGTAGTTTCGTTCCCAAAGCCTCTTGTAGGCTTTTCCAAAATGAAGCGGTAAACTTGGGGTCTCTGTTTGAAGTAATCGTCACTAGAACTCCATGAAGGCGAACTACGTACCTCATGTACAACTCTGCGTATCTATCCATCGCGAAATCTTTCCTTACTGCCAAGAAGTGTACGGACTTAGTCAGCCTATCCAATATCACCCAAATCGAATCATGCCCTCTCTGACTCCTCGGCAAACCCATGACAAAGTCCATGGTGATGTGCTCCCACTTCCACTCGGGGATTTCCAGAGGCTGTAACATCCCACCAGGCTTACAATGTTGAGCCTTAACTTGCTGGCACGTCAAGAACTTCGCCACATGCTTAGCTACATCTACTTTCATTCCATTCCACCAGTAGTGTTAACCCAGGTTCTGATACATCTTCATGCTACCCGGATGAATACTGTAGTAGCTACTATGAGCTTCCGACAATATCCTTTCTCTTAGTTCCTCGTCACTGGGCACGCATAGGCGTCCGCGAAACTTCAGAATCCCATCTTCGGACACTTGAAAGTCGGGTTTCCTTTTTCCGGCATCCGTTTCCAAGATCTTTTGGATGTCGGGGTCCGTAGATTGCAACGCTTTCACCTTCTCATGAATCTCTGGCTCAATTCTCAATGTCGCTAGAAGACAAGACAGCTGGCAAACTTCGAGCCTAAACTCCGAATCCCTTATCCTTTCCAACAAGGTCCATTCCTTAACCAACAAATGCGCGATGCTTGACTTCCGACTCAGCGCATCCGCAACCTTATTTGCCTTTCCGGGGTGATAAAGAATATCACAATCATAGTCCTTGAGCAGCTCCATCCATCGACGTTGTCTCATGTTTAACTCCTTTTGGGAAAACAAGTACTTCAAACTCTGGTGGTCCGTGTAAATCTGAAACCTTTCTCCGCACAAGTACTGCCTCCAAATCTTCAAGGCGAAGATGATAGCTGCTAGTTCCAAATCATGCGTCGGATAGTTCATCTCATGAGGTCTTAACTGTCTCGATGCATAAGCTACAACTCTTCCATGTTGCATCAAGACGCACCCTAATCCCTTCAGCGACGCATCGCTATAAATCTCGTAACCTCCAGGTCCAGAAGGGATGGTCAACACTGGTGCAGTCGTCAAACGATGCTTCAGTTCCTGAAAACTCCTCTCACATTTATCCGTCCATTCAAACCTCGTGTCCTTCTTAGTCAGCCTTGTCAAAGGAGTAGCCATTGAGGAAAACTTTTCTACGAACCTGCGGTAATATCCTGCCAATCCTAGGAAGCTTCGAACCTTCGTCACTGACGTAGGTCTAGGCTAATTCGTTACTGCTTCAATCTTTGCTGGGTCCATAGAAATTCCATTTCCAGAGATGACATGTCCAAGGAACGCGACTTTTTTAAGCCAAAACTCGCACTTACTGAACTTGGCGTACAGCGAGTGTTCCCTCAACGTCCGTAGAACTCTACTCAACTGCTCCTCGTGCTCCTCAGGGCTCTTTGAGTAAATAAAAATGTCGTCGAAGAAAACAATGACGAACTGATCCAAGTACTCCTTAAACACTCTATGCATCAAATCCAGGAAAGCAGCTGGGGCATTAGTCAATCCAAACGGCATGACTGTGAACTCGTAATGCCCATATCTTGTCCGAAAGGCGGTCTTCGGTATATCTTCCTTCTTAATCCTCAACTGGTGATAACCCGTCCTTAGGACTATCTTGGAGAACACAGAAGCTCCTTGTAGTTGATCAAACAAGTCGTCAATTCTTGGCAACGGGTACTTATTCTTGATAGTCACCAGGTTCAACTGTCGGTAATCAATGCATAATCGCAACGACCCATCCTTCTTTCTTACAAACAAGACTGGCGCTCCCCAAGGCGAAGCGTTTGGACGAATTAACCCTTTGTCTAGCAATTCTTGCATCTGAACCTTCAATTCCTTCAACTCCGACAAGGACATCCTGTAGGGTGCCTTCGAGATCGGCTCTGTTCCAGGTGCTAATTCGATTACGAACTCTATTTCCCTTTCTGGAGGCAACCCTGGTAACTCTTGAGGAAAGACATCAGGGTAATCACGTACTACAGCTATGTCCTCTAGCTTTGGTTCCTCTATGGTCGGGTCCACAACGGCAGCTAAGTAAGCTTGACATCCTTCGTTCAACAGCCTAGTCACTTCCAGTGACGAAATCAAAGGGATTGAGGTTCCTCCTCGACTTCCCACAAACTCGAATCTAGGGCAATCATTGGGATGGAAATGAATCACCCTGCTACCACAATCAACGACAGCTCTTTGTCTACTCAACCAATCCATTCCGATAATCACGTCAAAGTCAAACATAGGCAGCACGGCTAAATCTATTCGTTCCTCACTACCCCCAATGACTATCTTACAATCTGAACGACCTAAAGAAACCAGCACTTGATCCTTTAAAGGGGTGGTAACATGCAATATCACTTCCAGTGGTTTCAATTCAATTCCGACCAAATCAGTAACCTGAGCAGATATAAACGAATGCGATGCTCCAGGGTCAAACAAGGCATAGGCAGCATGATCACATAAAGTAATCGTACCTGTGACCACGCCAGGCGCGTTCTCCACCTCCCTACGCGCCACAGCATAAACTCTTCCTTGAGCTGGCGGCCTATTAGTATTGTTCTGCGGAGCTCTCGCCTGCGGTCCCGCTGGTGGCCGGTTCCCTTGAGTCTGAGCTCCTGGTGCCTGACTCGGGCAATTCCTTATCTGATGGCCCAACTGGCCACACTTGAAGCAAGCGCCCGTCCTGCTCGGGCAAGGTCCGTTCCCATGCTTCTGTCCACACAAGCGGTAGTTCCAACTCGGCCGGGAAACAGGCTTGCTAATGTTCCTTCTGATAGGAGGGACGAAACGCCGGTTGCTCACCATCGGCCTTTTGCCGAACTGGCGGTTATCCCTCACTGGAGTAAACCGCGATCCAGATGCCGCTCCTCTTTCCCTCATGTCCCTTTCCACCAACTGACCTCTTTCATAGATGGCGTCATAGCCCCGTAAGTCCAACAGCACCAACTGGCTGCGAAGGTCAGGCCTCAATCCATCTCGGAACCTTCTCGCCCTATCCTCAGGGTTTTCGACCATCCTCGGGGCATACTTAGACAGTCTTGCGAATTCGGCCTCGTACTGATCGATGGTCATCTGATTCTGTCGAAGATTCTGAAATTCGATCATCTTCTGTTCTCGAGCCGCTCTGGAAAAATATTTGGCAGTAAACACTTTAGAGAAGACAGTCCAGTTGGGTTCTGTGCCTTCTGGGAAAACTCTTCCCTTCGTGGCCTTCCACCAATCATTCGCCGTTCCACGTAGCTGGTACACAGCCAGGACTACCTTTTCAGCCTTAGTACAACCCAACGCCTCAAAGGCCTTTTCCAATTCTTCAATCCAAGCAGGGGCGGTTCCAGGGTCCCCTGTACCATCGAACTTTGGTGGCTTCAGCTTCATAAAGTGTTCCATCAGCTGGCCCATCCCTCGATTTCCTTGTCCTTGGGCGTTGCCACCATCATTACCATAACAGTTGTTCCCGTTATTCCCGTTTGCTAGGTTGGCGGCAGCGACTGCAGCTTCAGCAGCCTGAGCAACGACAGCAGCTCTCTCCTGGGCTTGCCTGCCCATCAAGTTCCCAATTTCCTCCAGGATCCTCATGACTCCGTCATACCTAGGATCTTCTACCGCTTGCGGCCTAGAGCTAGACGCTCCTCCAGTACCTCTGGTCCGGTTACTCATCTCGCTAAGTTTCACAACACCTGAGCCACTATAATTCCATTCAGGAATTAGAGACCTAAGTCATATACTTAAGTCGAACAAGGCTAGCTATACTCATAGTAGCAATCGTAGTCAAAGCAACCATTAAAAGCATCACAACGAGGGGATCACCCTTATACCACACAATCAGTTGCCTCTGAAACTTAGCCAAATCAAATCAATTACCCAACCAAGCAAGCAGCAGTCAACATTCAGTGACAAGTACGAAGCCTTATAGCCTTAAGTCTACCAAAGATGAAGCCAGTCAATATGCCAATCACAAGCGCCATTTCACATGCCATGCATTCTATGCCTAACTCTAACGAATTTCCTAAGGTCTTGCTACCCAATTCTCGTCGAATCAATACACCTTATTACTCCAATCCTCAATTAGCTTGATCGAGCTGACCTTGCTATGATACCAATTAAACGAGGATGTAACGCCCCGAGTCCTCTGAGGCGCACATCATCGCCTTAACAACCAATTGCTCATCTGAATTATACCCAGGATCTTTGGAACGCATGGTAAGGCAATGAAACTTAAATGAACATGCAGCAGCGTCATGCAAAACTCCTAGACAATTAAACGAGAGAGGATTTGAGGGAAATAAGACACTTAATCAAGTCATAGCATAGCATACGATTCACTTTACAACATAAACGTAAACTGGGATACAACAATTAGGATTTGGGGAGATGGTTAGCCTAATCAAAAGAGACGACGGGCTAAGGGTCAGACACTACTCAAAAGTGGAACTCCAAAAAGCCATGGATGCCTAGGCTATCTAAGGGTCGGGCTCGCGGTCATCATCGGGATCCTCGCGGTGCACTGGGTCATACTCCTCCAGGTCTTCCTCGTCTTCCTCTTCCTCTTCTTCTTCTTCTTCAAACTCTGGCTCTGGATTCGCTTCATCCTCGGGTTCAGACTGAGAATGGTAGATGGCCTCTCCGTCAGGGTTGTACTCCTCCTCCAAGGGCTCTTCCTCGGAATCGTCTAGCTCCTCGTCATCTTCCTCGGGCTCGGACTCGTCCGTCTCCATGGGATCTTCGGCATCAGGGGGCCCCACGATGTCGCCATCGATCTCGGGGTTCCGAGACGATGCCGACGGAAGGTCTGGATCAGGTGCGGTCTCGGAGTCAATGAGCTCCCCATCAGCAGGGTGTACAATCGAAGGATCCTGCTCGCCAATGACATCCCACGGCACGTCAAAAGTCCTCAGTGGCCCCACTGTGAGATCGCCGTCGTGGTAGAACCATGCTGCAAATTTGTCCGCCCTCCAATCTACCAAGCCCACATCCATCCAGATGGTACCATACTTCCTAATGTAAGCTTTCCCCTCTCCCACCGGGTACTCCGTGGAATACTGCTCTATCCAGACGGGCACCCCAAAAATCGGCGACGGTGGCATGATCAGGGTTTGGGGGTCTGAAAATGGGGGTCCCACGACGGGGTGAGATATACTCAGTAAGCTAGCCTAATCCTAAGCTAGACCCTTGGGACTTCCAGACACTTCCCAAACACATGCGATGGCCAAACAATCAAACAGCAGACTATGGCCTATAATAACTCAATTAGACACATATTTAGTCATGCAATTCACAAGCTAGGCTAAACAGGACTTGTACTTGGGCACTTAACATTTCATCATTTAGCAGACAATCCACATGTATGATATAATCAAACTCCCATGGCTTAGCCCGCGTAATAACGCATCAGGCTTAAGAGATCAAGGAACCCGCGTTTAACGCCTAAGGTTTCCGATGCCATTTCTCATGACCCGCGTTTAACGCCTTAGGTCCATCCCGCATTTAACGCATCAGGATGCCACATGTACATATACTTATAATTCCTTTCCATCGACATAATTAAATCAATCGTGCGCACTCTCATCAAATTAAGCTCGATTCGACCCCTCAAGCTACCATCCCATATCATGGCAATACGTCGTGAAATTCAACAAATCAAGTCCATGGCAACGTCATGCGGTCGATAACACATCAATTGAGATAATTCCATGCTTTCTTAAATGGCCATTCGGCCATGCCACACCATCAATGGCACATCAATCAATTAAGGCTTATAACTCACTAATTAATCGTACTAGACCCAAAATTACTAACATGGGGTCACTTAACTCGATTGAACATCTTGAAATCTTCCATGACTAGAGTTCGATCCATAGGTTAAAGTCATTTACTCAACGTGCTCGCACAATTACCCCAAAACCGAAATCCCCTAAGCTTCATTTAGGATTCCATCAATTCAAGTAGATATAATTCAAGCTCTAGTTAGTCCTAAGACATCATGGGGCATTCGGCCCAAACCCTAGGACATTCATTCGATTCATTCCATCCATAGTTTCTAACATTCGATCATCAAAGCTCATCAAGGAAAATTCTGATCACAACATGCAAATTCGGGTCCCTAAAGGACTCCACCGAAACAGCACCCTAAAAGCTACCAAATCAACCCCACTTGGTCTTTCCATGCACTCAAGGTCCTAGCAAAGGGTTAGGGGAGCTTACCAAGTCCAAAAACGAGGCAAGGCCGGGGGCAAGTGGCGGCGAAGCGGCGCGGCGCACGGCGGTCCTCGGTGGTCAGGTCTGGTCCGTGGGGTTCTAGGCAAAAATCACCACAAACAAACCTTAACACTACTTCTAACACAAATCTGTTGACCCCCTAACATGACTATCTAAGCACCAAGGGTCACTCACCTCAAGATCACCCAACTTCTTCAAGAACAGCCCCGGTTCGGCTTGGCGACGGCACGGGCGGCTTACGGGCTTGGACGGCGGTCCTTCACGGTCCAAGTGGAAGAGGAAGGGGTCTTGATGGCAGGTTCGTGGCGGCGGAGCGGCGGCAAGGTGGCGGCGAGTCACGGTTTGGCCGTGAGAGGGAGGAGGCGACGTTGAGAGGGAAGAGAAGAGAGAGCGAACGAGAGAGGGGGAGTGAGAGAGAGTGATCGTCCGAATGGGGGAGGGAGAGAGAGAGAGAAGAATAAGAAGCAAAGGAAATTTTGGAGGGAAAGGGTAGTGGGGTGGTTCATGGGGTATGTGACAATGAATAGTGTCTAGGAATGACTTGGTTAGTGGGGTAGGTTTAAGGGAAATTGTCCAATCAAGCTTGGTGGATTGCACTTCAATAATTCATCACTCAAATGACCTCTATACCCTTGGGATTTCGGCTAAAGATGGGGGAGGGCAAATGACCATTTTGCCCTTGCTTTGTCCTTGGAAAAGTGTACTAATTCTATGGGTAAAAAGGTCGATTTCGTTCGTCGGTTCGAATTTCGCTATTCTAGTCTATACGGGACCATTTCTAATCTTATTAACTGTCCGACGCGGCGACGTCCAAATTTACTCCAATGCGACCTCCGAATGTCCGGCCTCCAATCTCGAAGTTCAATCTATGGCTAAATTCAGTCAATTGTCATTCCAGTGCGTCTCAGACTAACGGACGGCTCTTAGGAGTTACGCGTATCGACCCGCGACTCATGTCACGTTTAAGGGTTACTCAAGCCACGGCGGCTTTGGTTGTCATGTAATCGCGAGGGTCAATTACTAGTTCCGCAGGTTACGATCGTCAGAGATTGAGTTAGGTTAATTCGCAAATCACGCCATGGTCATACGGAATCACCCGTGAGCCAATCGCATGACACTAGCAAATTGTTCTAAAACCATTTTTAGATCGACCTATAGCGGTTCAGAATGTTCCCTCGACGATCCTTATGGTCAAAGTACCGACTCGTGGTTAAGCTCTTTGGTCCACGTACCTTAAATCCTATATGACCATTCCCCATTGGTTAGTCGACTCAAGAGTGATCAGTTCTGAGCGAGATTAACTGGAATACATCGATAGACATTCATTCACTGATAAGTTTCGAGATAGGGTCAGAATTCAGAATGTCACATAAGTAGATGACTTAGGTCTCTAATTCCAGGATGGAATTATAGTGGCTCAGGTGCGGTGAGACTTAGCAAGATGAGCAACCGAACCAGGGGTACGAGAGGAGCGTCTAGCTCTAGGCCGCAGGCGGTAGAAGATCCTAGGTATGACGGAGTCATGAGGATTCTGGAGGAAATTGGGAACTTGATGGGCAGGCAGGCAGGCCCAGGAAAGAGCTGCTGCCGTTGCCCAGGCTGCTGAAGCCACAATCGCTGCTGCGAACCTAGCGAACGGGAATAATGGGAATAACGGACATGACAACGATGGTGGCAACGCCCAAGGACAAGGGAATCGCATGATGGGCCAGCTGATGGAGCACTTTATGAAGTTGAAACCATCCAAGTTTGACCGTACAGGGGACCCAGGAACTGCCCCTGCTTGGATTGAGGAATTAGAAAAGGCATTTGAAGTTTTGGGTTGTACCGAAGCTGAGAAGGTAACCCTAGCCGTGTACCAGCTCCGTGGGACTACGAATGATTGGTGGAAGGCCACCAAGGGAAGAGTTTTCCCCGAATGGATAGAGCCGAATTGGACCGTCATCGCAGAAGTGTTCAATGCTAAATACTTGTCCAGAGCGGCTGAAGAACAGAAGATGATTGAGTTTCAGAACCTCAGACAGAATCAGATGACCATCGATCAGTATGAGGCTGAATTCGCAAGGCTGTCTAAGTATGCCCTGAGAATGGTCGAAAACCCTAAGGATAGGGCGAGAAGGTTCAGAGATGGATTGAGACCTGACCTTCGTAGCCAGTTAGTGTAACGCCCCGAGTCCTCTGAGGCGCACGTCATCGCCTTACAACCAGTACTTTACCTGAATGGTACCTAGGATCTATGCAATACACGGTAGGCAATGAAACTTAAATGAACATGCAGCAGCGTCATGCAAAACTCCTAGACAGTTAAACACGAGATGGTTTGAGGGAAGTAAGACACTTAATCAAGTCATGGCATAGCATACGATTCACTTTACAACATAAACATAAATTGGGATACAACACTTGGGATCAGGGGAGATGGTTAGCCTAATCAAAAGAGACGACGGGCTAAGGGTCGGGCGATACTCAAAAAGGGGATTTCAAAAGTCATGGATGCCTAGGTTATCTAAGGGTCGAGCTCGCGGTCATCATCGGGATCCTCGCGGTGCACTGGGTCATACTCCTCGAGGTCTTCCTCGTCTGCCTCTTCCTCTTCTTCTTCTTCAAACTCTTGCTCTGGATCTTCTTCTTCCTCGGGTTCAGGCTGAGGATGAAAGATGGCCCCTCCGTCAGGGTTGTACTCCTCCTCCAAAGGCTCGTCCTCGGAATCGTCTAGCTCTTCGTCATCTTCCTCGAGCTCGGACTCGTCCGTCTCCATGGGGTCTTCGGCGTCAGAGGGCCCCACGATGTCGCCATTAGTCTCGGGGTTCTGAGACGGTGCCGGCGGAAGATCCGGATCAGGTGCGGTCTCGGAGTCGGTGAGCTCCCCATCAGCAGGGTGTACAATCGAAGGATCCTGCCCGCCAATGACATCCCACGGCACGTCAAAAGTCCTCAGTGGCCCAACTGTGAGATCGCTGTCACGGTAGAACCATGCTGCGAATCTGTCTGGCCTCCAGTCTGCTAAGCCCACATCCATCCAGATGGTACCATACTTCCTAATATAGGCTTTTCCCTCTCCCACCGGGTACTCCGTGGAATACTGCTCCACCCAAACGGGTACCCCGAAAATCGGCGGCGGCGGCATGCTTAGGGTTTGGGGTCTGAAAATATGGGTCCCACGACGGGGTGAGATAAACTCAGTAAACTAACCCTAACCCTAGACTAGGCACAAGGGACTTCCAGACACTCCCAAACAAATGCAATGAGCAAACAAGCAAAGGTGGGCAAATGGCACTCAACGGCTCAAATAGAGTAGAATAGGGCATCCAATTAACATTTTATAGATTGACTTGGCTTCGTACTTTGTAACGTGGCACTTATCAGTATATAGTATAAGGATAGCTTATAATCATAATATGGTTGCACTTCGCATGGCAGAGCCCGCGTAACAACGCATCAGGCTTATAATATCAAGGAACCCGAGTTTAACTCCTCAAGTTATCCTTTGCCATCCACATGACCCGCGTAATAACGCCTCAGGACGTAAATGAACCCCGCGTTTAACGCATCAGGGTTATAATATGCACATAGGCTCATAATCTAACAATCATGGCATAAGTCAATCATAGGTGCATAATTCCACCATGAGTACTAATTGGTCAATTGACCTAGCAACCGTAGCATAGCAATTCATCATGTCATAAACAAGCAAGGCCATGGTCATATATCATAATTGCTCGCATTTAAATCACAATGCTTCATTTCAAGCGTTAAGGCCAATTTTAAGCACCAATCCATTACAAGACAATTATGTCATAATCTCACTCAATTGAGGCCAATACAACATTCCACAATAAGTCTCATTTTCAATTAAAAGAATCACTTTCCACTGCTATGGCATTCGGCCATCATAATTTCATAGAGCCAATCAAGCCACGACACCACAAATGCATTAATTCATCACATAAGGCCTAATGTACAATCGTCGTCCCAATTTGACCGTTAAATCCCACGCCAACCTTCTCGACCAGAATGCTAAACGACCCATTTGGCCATTAACGAACCATGTGTTACTCCATTCATTACAAGGCCGAATACTCCTAGGCCAAACATGGGTTGCATAGGTTAAGTCAAGCTCAAACCAAGCTCTATCACTTCTTGGGGTGACATAAGGCATTAGGTCAGCATGTAAGGGTATCTACCAACGCATTTAAACCATGATTTGAACATTCCAAGCATTAATTTCCAACAAGCACAATCAGCCCTCTAAAACACAGATTCGGATTTCCTATGTTTCATGCCAAAACAGCCCCCTAAACTCATCATAAATGACCCTCACTTGGTCCTTCCATTTCCATGGTCCTAGTATAAGGTTAGAGGAAGCTTACCAAGCTTGAATATCCAAGAAAAACCGGTAGAGGAAGCGTGGGAGTGGCGCGCGCACGATCTGGTCCGACGCGATCAGATTGCGTCCATGAGCGGTCCTTGCGGAAATAACCAAAAATAACCTTCAACACCACACTTAAATCAATCCCCCAACACCCTAACATACTTACCTAAGTCCCTAAGGTCACTTACCTCAAGATCAAACAAAGTCTCCTCAAGAACACGCTTGCTCCTCCTTTGGTTCGAATCTGGTCAGGGGGTGATTGCGCATCTCCAAGTCGAACGACGGCCCTTCTACGGCCTTAGGGTGATGAGGAGGACGGCAAGGGGTGAGGGATGTGGTGGTAGGTCGGTTTCCTCCTTGAAGCCGAGAGGGAGGGGCAAGAGAGAGATGAGAGAACGAAAGAGAGAGAGATGGGGGAGAGAACGTAAGAAGGAAGGGGAAGTGATATGATGATGAAGGAGCCGAATGGGGAGGGAGAGAGTGAAGGGAGAGTGTTATCTAACTTTAAGAGGGAGTCTTGGAGGGAAACTAGATAGTGGAGTGGTTGTAGTACATGAATAGTGATGATGAATGACTATTTGGTGGGATTAGGTTTAGGGAAATTGTCAAATCACTTGTGTCTCTTCAAAACCAATAATTCAACCTTCAAAATGTCCACAATACCCCTCTATTTTCGGCTGGTGGCTTGGGGAGGGCAAATGACCACTTTGCCCTTGCTTGGTTTAAGAGAAAAGTGCACTAAACTAAGGGTAAAAGGGTCCTACTTCACTTGGCGGTCCGAATTTCGTTTTTCTAACCTATACAGGACTATTTCTAACCTTAATAACTCAGCGATGAAGCGGCGTCCAAATTTACTCCAATGCGATCTTCGAACGTCCGGCCTCTAATCTCGAAATCCAATCTATGACTAAATTCAGTCAATTGTCATTCCAATGCGTCTCAGACTAACGGGCGGCTCTTAGGAGTTACGCGTATCGACCCGCGACTAATGTCACGTTTAAGAGTTACTCGAGCCACGGCGGCTTTGGTTGTCATGTAATCGCGAGGGTCAAACACTAGTCCCGAGGGTTTCGATTATTAGGAATCGATTTAGGTTAATTCGCAAATCACGTCATGGTCATACGGGATCACCCGTGAACCAATCACATGACACTAGCAAATCGTTCTAAAACCGTTCTTAGATCGACCCTTAGCGGTCCAGAATATTTCCTCGACGATCCTTATGGTCAAAGCGTCGACTCGTGGTTAAGTTCTTTGGTCCACGTACTTTAAATCCTATACGGCCATTGCCCATTGGTTAGTCGACTCGAGAGTGATCAGTTCTGAGCGAGATTAACTGGAATACATCGATAGACATTCATTCACTGATAAGTTTCGAGATGGAGTCGGAATTCAGAATGTCACAACTCTTCCCCCCTTACAGAAATTTCGTCCTCGAAATTGACATTACAACCACCTACTCAAACAAATGGTGGTGCTGACGCCTCATCGCTTCCTCACTTTCCCAGGTGGCTCCTTCAGTGCCATGGTGCTCCCAGATCACCTTTACTAGTGGGATCGTCTTGTTCCGTAGGACTTGCTCCTTCCTATCCTCGATCCTGACTGGCCTTTCCACATACGTCACTCGATCGTCCACTTCTATCACTTCGTGGTCCAGTACATGAGTTGCGTCCGGTTCATACTTCCTCAGCATCGACACGTGGAATACGTTGTGAACTTGTGATAAACTTGGCGGCAAGGCGAGTCTGTAGGCCAGAGTTCCAATTCGTTCCAGAATTTCGAAAGGGCCTACATACCTCGGACTCAACTTTCCTTTCTTCCCAAACCGAGATAGACCTCGCATCGGTGACACTTTCAAGAAAACGTGGTCTCCTACTTGAAACTCCAAAGGTCTGCACCGCTTGTCGGCGTAACTCTTCTGGCGGCTCTGCGCGGTTTTCAATCTTTCTCTTATGATTTTCACTGCCTCCACTGACTGTTCTACTAGCTCCAGCCCTGTTATGCTTCGTTCACCAACCTCGTCCCAACATAAAGGTGTCCTGCAGGCTCTACCGTATAGTGCTTCGAACGGCGCCATTCCGATGCTCTGTTGGTAACTGTTGTTATAGGCAAACTCCACCAAGTGTAACTGATCTTCCTAACCTCCTTTAAAGTCCAATACACAAGCTCTCAGCATGTCCTCAAGTGTCTGAATTGTCCTTTCTGATTGTCCGTCTGTCTGGGGGTGATAAGCGGTGCTGTACTGTAGTTTCGTTCCCAAAGCCTCTTGTAGGCTTTTCCAAAATGAAGCGGTAAACTTGGGGTCTCTGTCTAAAGTAATCGTCACTGGAACTCCATGAAGGCGAACTATGTACCTCATGTACAACTCTGCGTATCTATCCATCGCGAAATCTTTCCTTACTGCCAAGAAGTGTGCGGACTTAGTCAGCCTATCCACGATCACCCAAATCGAATCATGTCCTCTCTGACTCTTCGGCAAACCCATGACAAAGTCCATGGTGATGTGCTCCTACTTCCACTCGGGGATTTCCAAAGGCTGCAACATCCCACTAGGCTTACAATGCTGAGCCTTAACTTGCTGGTACGTCAAACACTTCGCCACATGCTTAGCTACATCTACTTTCATTCCATTCCACCAGTAGTGTTGACGCAGGTTCTGGTACATCTTCGTGCTACCCGGGTGAATATTGTAGTTGCTCCTATGCGCTTCCGACAAGATCCTTTCTCTTAGCTCCTCGTCACTGGGTACGCACAAGCGTCCACGAAACTTCAGAATCCCATCTTCGGACACTTGAAAGTCGGGTTTCCTTTTTCCGGCATCCATTTCCAGGATCTTTTGGATGTCGGGGTCCGTAGATTGCAACGCTTTCACTTTCTCATGAATCTCTAGCTCAATCCTTAATGTCGCTAGGAGACAAGACAGCTGGCAAACTTCGAGCCTAAACTCTGAATCCCTTATCCTTTCCAACAAGGTCCATTCCTTAACCATCAAATACGCGATGCTTGATTTCCGACTCAGTGCATCCGCAACCTTATTTGCCTTTCCAGGGTGATAAAGGATATCGCAATCATAGTCCTTGAGCAGCTCCATCCATCGACGTTGCCTCATGTACAACTCCTTTTGGGAAAACAAGCATTTCAAGCTCTGGTGGTCCGTGTAAATCTGAAACCTTTCTCCACACAAGTAATGTCTCCAGATCTTTAGTGCGAAAATAATAGCTGCCAGTTCCAAATCGTGCGTTGGGTAATTCATCTCATGAGGTCTTAACTGTCTTGATGCATAGGCCACGACTCTTCCATGTTGCATCAGGACGCATCCTAGTCCTTTCAGCGACGCATCGCTATAAATCTCGTAACCTCTAGGTCCAGAAGGGATGGTCAACACTGGTGCAGTCGTCAAACGATGCTTAAGTTCCTGAAAACTCCTCTCACACTTATCCGTCCATTCAAACCGCGTGTCCTTCTTAGTCAGCCTCGTCAAAGGAGTAGCTATCGAGGAAAACTTTTCCACGAACCTGCGGTAATATCCTGCCAATCCTAGGAAGCTTCGAACCTCCGTTACTGACGTTGGTCTAGGCTAATTCGTTACTGCTTCAATCTTTGCTGGGTCCACAGAAATTCCATTTCCAGAGATGACATGTCCAAGGAACGCAACTTCGTTAAGCCAAAACTCGCACTTACTGAACTTGGCGTACAGCGAGTGTTCCCTCAACGTCCGTAGAACTCTACTCAATTGCTCTTCGTGCTCCTCAGGGCTCTTTGAGTAAATCAAAATGTCATCGATGAAAACAATGACGAACTGATCCAAGTATTCCTTAAACACTCTATGCATCAAATCCATGAAAGCAGCTGGGGCATTAGTCAATCCAAACGGCATGACTGTGAACTCATAATGCCCATATCTTGTCCGAAAGGCCGTCTTAGGTATATCTTCCTTCTTAATCCTCAACTGGTGATAACCCGTCCTTAGGTCTATCTTGGAGAACACAGAAGCTCCTTGTAGTTGATCAAACAAGTCGTTAATTCTTGGCAACGGGTACTTATTCTTGATAGTCACCTGGTTCAACTGCCGGTAATCAATGCATAACCGCAACGATCCATCCTTCTTTCTTACAAACAAGACTGGTGCTCCCCAAGGCGAAGCACTTGGACGAATAAATCCTTTGTCCAGCAATTCTTGCATCTTAACCTTCAATTCCTTCAATTCCGACAAGGACATCCGATAGGGTGCCTTTGAGATTGGCTCTGTTCCAGGTGCTAATTCAATCACGAACTCTATTTCCCTTTCTGGAGGCAACCCTGGTAACTCTTGAGGAAAGACATCAGGGTAATCACGTACTACAGCTATGTCCTCTAGCTTTGGTTCCTCTACGGTCGGATCCACTACGACAGCTAAGTAGGCTTGACATCCTTCGTTCAGCAGCCTAGTCACTTCCAGTGACGAAATCAAAGGGATTGAGGTTCCTCCTCGACTTCCCATAAACTCGAATCTAGGGCGATCATTAGGATGGAAATGAATCACCCTGCTACCACAATCAAAGACAGCCCTTTGCCTACTTAACCAATCCATTCCGATAATCACGTCAAAGTCAAACATAGGCATCACAGCTAAATCTATTCATTCCTCACTACCCCCAATGACTATCTTACAATCCGAACAACCTAAAGAAACCAGCACTTTATCCTTTAAAAGGGTGGTAACATGCAATATCACTTCCAGTGGTTTCAACTCAATTCCGACCAAATCAGCAAACTGAGCATATATAAACGAATGCGATGCTCCAGGATCAAACAAGGCATAGGCAGCATGACCACATAAAGTAATCGTACCTGTGACCACGCCAGGCGCGTTCTCCACCTCCCTACGCGCCACAGCATAAACCCTTCCTTGAGCTGGCGGCCTATTAGCATTGTTCTGCGGAGTTCCCGCCTGCGGTCCCGCTGGTGGCCGGTTCCCTTGAGTCTGAGCTCCTGGTGCCTGACTCGGGCAGTTCCTTATCTGATGGCCCAACTGGCCATACTTGAAGCAAGCGCCCGTCCTGCTCGGGCAAGGTCCGCTCCCATGCTTCCGTCCACACGAGCTGCAGTTCCAACTCGGCCGGGGAGCAGGCTTGCTAATGTTCCTTCTGATTGGAGGGACGAAACGCCGGTTGCTCACCATCGGCCTTTTGCCGAACTGGCGGTTATCCCTCACGGGAGTGAACCGCGATCCAGATGCCACTCCTCTTTCCCTCATGTCCCTTTCCACCAACTGACCTCTTTCATAGATGGCGTCATAGCCCTGTAGGTCCAACAGCACCAACTGGCTGCAAAGGTCAGGTCTCAACCCATCTCTGAACCTTCTCGTCCTATCCTCAGGGTTTTCGACCATTCTCGGGGCATACTTAGACAGCCTTGCGAATTCGGCCTCGTACTGATCGATGGTCATCTGATTCTGACGAAGATTCTGAAATTCAATCATCTTCTGTTTTCGAGCCGCTCTAGAGAAATACTTGGCAGTAAACACTTTAGAGAAGACAGTCCAGTTGGGTTCTGTGCCTTCTAGGAAAACTCTTCCTTTGGTGGCCTTCCACCAATCATTCGCCGTTCCTCGTAGCTGGTACACAGCTAGGACTACCTTTTCAGCCTCAGTACAACCCAACGCCTCAAAGGCCTTTTCCAATTCTTCAATCCAAGCAGGGGCACTTCCAAGGTCCCCTGTACCATCGAACTTTGGTGGCTTCAGCTTCATAAAGTGTTCCATCAGCTGGCCCATCCCTCGATTTCCTTGTCCTTCGGCGTTGCCACCATCGTTACCATAACCGTTGTTCCCGTTATTCCCATTTGCTAGGTTGGCGGCAGCGACTGCAGCTTCAGCAGCCTGGGCAATGGCAGCAGCTCTCTCCTGGGCTTGCCTACCCATCAAGTTCCCAATTTCTTCCAGGATCCTCATGACTCCGTCATACCTAGGATCTTCTACCACTTGCGGTGTGACATTCTGAATTCTGACCCTATCTCGAAACTTATCAGTGAATGAATGTCTATCGATGTATTCCAGTTAATCTCGCTCAGAACTGATCACTCTCGAGTCGACTAACCAATGGGGAATGGCCGTATAGGATTTAAAGTACGTGGACCAAAGAACTTAACCACGAGTTGGTGCTTTGACCATAAGGATCGTCGAGGGAATATTCTGAACCGCTATAGGCCGATCTAAGAATGGTTTTAGAACAATTTGCTAGTGTCATGCGATTGGTTCACGGGTGAATCCGTATGACCATGGCGTGATTTGCGAATTAACCTAACTCACTCTCTGGCGATCGTGACCTTCGGAACTAGTGATTAACCCTCGCGATTACATGACAACCAAAGCCGACGTGGCTTGAGTAACTCTTAAACGTGACATAAGTCGCGGGTCGATACGCGTAACTCCTAAGAGCCGCCCGTTAGTCTGAGACGCGCTGGAATGACAATTGACTGAATTTTGCCATAGATTGGACTTCGATATTGGAGGCCGGGTATTCGAAGATCACAGTGGAGTAAATTTGGACGTCGCTTCATCGAGGGGTATTAAGGTTAGAAACAGTCTTGTATAGGTTAGAAAAGCGAAATTCGGACCGCCAAGTGAAGTGGGACCCTTTTATCCTTAGTTTAGTGCACTTTTCTCTTAAACCAAGCAAGGGCAAAGTGGTCATTTGCCCTCCCCAAGCCACCAGCCGAAAATAGAGGGGTAGTTTGGTCTTTTAGCCTTGAATTATTGAAGAAGTGAAGAGACTAGCTTGATTGGACAAATTCCCCAAACCTACCCCACCACTTGTCATTTTTGAGAACTATTCCTTGTCATTCACAAGCCTAACCACTCCACTATCTTGTTTTCCCTCCAAAAGCTTTCCTTCACACTTAGACAACACATCTCCCTCTTCATTCCCTCTCCCATTCGGCCACCACCAGACCTCTCCCTCCCTCATTCGCTTTCTCTTCTCTCTCCCCCTCTCAACTCGTCGCCGCTCTCTCCCTCGCCAAGTCGCGGCCAACCGCCGCCTTGCCGCCGCTCCACCGCTTCAACACCTCACCTAGGCGTCCTCCTCATCCCTTTGAACCCTGTTGGACCGCCGTGCAAGCCCCGGACCACCCAAAGCCAACGCCGATCAGATTAGGGGCAACGGAAGAGGGCGGGTTGTTCTTGAAGAGATCTTGGTCAATCTTGAGGTAAGTGGTTTTTAGGACTTAGATAAGTATGTTAGGGTGTTAAAGGCATGATTTAAGTGAGGTATTGAAGATTGTTCTTGGTCGTTTGAAGTGTGGATTCCTTGGAGCGCAATCTGATCGCGCCGGATCAGATTTGGTGTCGCGCCTCTTTCAGCCACTCCAACCGATTTTTCTTGGATATTCAAGCTTGGTAGGCTTCCTCTAACCTTATACTAGGACCATGGAAATGGAAGGACCAAGTGAGGGTCATTTATAATGAGTTTAGGGGGCTGTTTTGGCATGAAACATAGGAAATCCGAATCTGTGTTTTAGAGGGCTAATTGTGCTTGATGGAAATTAATGCTTGGAATGTTCAAATCATGATTTAAATGGGTTGGTAGATGCCCTTACATGCTGACCTAGTGTCCTATGATACCCTTGGAAGTGTTAGGACTTGAATTTAGCTCCTCGGAACTAGTGAGATCCTAATTGGTGCCTAGGTGTGTTCGGCCATATAGAAAATTGCATGATGCGTTGTTGAAAATGGTCAAGTGGCCCTTGTAGCATTCTGGTCGTGATCATTAAGATGTGATTTAATGGTTGAAATGGAACCCTGGTTGTGCGTTAGGCCTTATGTGTCGAATCGATACATTTTGTAGTGTCATGATTTGGGTTGGCTTGATGGAATTGTAATGGCCGAATGGCATAGAGGTGGGAAGTAACTTATTTAAGTGGAAATGAGACTTATGGTGGAATATTGCATCGACCCCAATTGAGTGAGATTATGGCATAATCGTCTTGTAATGGATTGGTGCTAAAAATTGGCCTTAACGCTTGAAATGAAGCATTGTGATTTAAATGCGAGCAATTATGATATATGACCGTGGCCTTGCTTAATTATGGCGTGATGATTTGCTATGCTACGGTTGTTAGCTCAATTGACCAATTGGTACTTATGGTGGAATTATGCACCTATGATTGACTTATGCCATGATTGTTAGATTATGAGCCTATGAGCATATTATAACCCTGATGCGTTAAACGCGGGGTTCACTTACGTCCTGAGGCGTTAAACGCTGGATGGACCTGAGGCGTTATTACGCGGGTCATGTGGATGGCAAAGGACAACCTGAGGAGTTAAACTCGGGTTCCTTGATATTATAAGCCTGATGTATTGTTACGCGGGCTCTGCCATGCGAAGTGCAACCATATTATGATTATAAGCTATCCTTATATTATATACTGATAAGTGCCACGTTACAAAGTACGAAGCCAAGTCAATCTATAAAATGTTAATTGGATGCCCTATTATACTCTATTTGAGCCGTTGAGTGCCATTTGCCCACCTTTGCATGTTTGGTCATTGCATGTGTTTGGGAGTGTCTGGAAGTGCCTTGTGCCTAGTCTAGGGTTAAGGTTAGTTTACTGAGTTTATCTCACCCCGTCGTGGGACCCACATTTTCAGACCCCAAACCCTAAGCATGCCGCCGCCGCCGATTTTTGGGGTACCCGTCTGGGTGGAGCAGTATTCCAGGGAGTACCCGGTGGGAGAAGGGAAAGCTTATATTAGGAAGTATGGCACTATCTGGATGGATGTGGGCTTAGCAGACTGGAGGCCAGACAGATTCGCAGCATGGTTTTACCGCGATAGCGATCTCACAGTTGGGCCACTGAGGACCTTTGACGTGCCGTGGGATGTCATTGCCGAGCAGGATCCTTCGATTGTACACCCTGCTGATGGGGAGCTCACTGACTCCGAGACCGCACCTGATCCAGATCTTCCGCCGGCACCGTCTCAGAACCCCGAGATAGATGGCGACATCGTGGGGCCCCCTGATGCCGAAGACCCCATGGAGACGGACGAGTCCGAGCCCGAGGAAGATGACGAAGAGCTAGACGATTCCGAGGACGAGCCTTTGGAGGAGGAGTACAACCCAGACGGAGAGGCCATCTACCTTCCTCAGCCTGAACCCGAGGATGAAGCAGATCCAGAGCCAGAGTTTGAAGAGGAAGAAAAGCAAGAGGAGGACGAGGAAGACCTGGAGGAGTATGACCCAATGCACCGCGAGGATCCCGATGATGACCGCGAGCTCGACCCTTAGATAGCCTAGGCATCCATGACTTTTTGGAGTCCCACTTTTGAGTAGTGCCTGACCCTTAGCCCGTCGTCTCTTTTGATTAGGTTGACCTTCTCCCCAAATCCTAATTGTTGTATCCCAGTTTATGTTTATGTTGTAAAGTGAACCGTATGCTATGCTATGACTTGATTAAGTGTCTTACTTCCCTCAAACCCTCTCGTCTTTAATTGTCTAGGAGTTTTGCATGACGCTGCTGCATGTTCATTTAAGTTTCATTGCCTACCGTGTATTGCAAAGATCCTAGGTATAAGACAGATAAAGAACTGGTCGTAAGGCAATGATGTGCGCCTTAGAGGACTCGGGGCGTTACATGCGGCCTAGAGCTAGACGCTCCTCCAATACCTCTGGTCCGGTTACTCATCTCGCTAAGTCTCACAACACCTGAGCCACTATAATTCCATTCAGGAATTAGAGACCTAAGTCATCTACTTAAGTCGAACAAGGCTACGCTACACTCATAGCAGCAATCATAGTCAAAGCAACCATTAAAAGCATCACAACGAGGGAATCACCATTGTACCACACAATCAGTTGCCTCTGCAACTTAGCCAAATCAAAATCAGTTACCCAACCAAGCAAGCAGCAGTCCACACTCAGTGCCAAGTACGAAGCCTTATAGCCTTAAGCCTACCAAAGATGACGCTAGTCAATATGCCAATCACAAGCGCCATTTCACATGCCATGCATTCTATGCCTAACTCTAGCGAATTTCCTAAGGTTTTGCTACCCAATTCTCCTCGAATCATTACACCTTATTACTCCAATCCTCAATCAACTTGATCGAGCTGACCTTGCTCTGATACCAATTAAACGAGGATGTAACGCCCCGAGTCCTCTGAGGCGCACGTCATCGCCTTACAACCAGTTCTTTACCTGAATGGTACCCAGGATCAATGCAATACACGGTAGGCAATGAAACTTAAACGAACATGCAGCAGCGTCACGCGAAACTCCTAGACAGTTAAACACGAGATGGTTTGAGGGAAGTAAGACACTTAATCAAGTCATGGCATAGCATACGATTCACTTTACAACATAAACATAAACTGGGATACAACACTTGGGATCAGGGAAGATGGTTAGCCTAATCAAAAGAGACGACGGGCTAAGGGTCAAGCGCTACTCAAAAAGGGGATTTCAAAAGTCATGGATGCCTAGGCTATCTAAGAGTCGAGCTCGCGGTCATCATCGGGATCCTCGCGGTGCACTGGGTCATACTCCTCGAGGTCTTCCTCGTCTTCCTCTTCCTCTTCTTCTTCTTCAAACTCTTGCTCTGGATCTTCTTCTTCCTCGGGTTCAGGCTGAGGATGGAAGATGGCCTCTCCGTCAGGGTTGTACTCCTCCTCCAAAGGCTCGTCCTTGGAATCGTCTAGCTCTTCGTCATCTTCCTCGGGCTCGAACTCGTCCGTCTCCATGGGGTCTTCGGCATCAGAGGGCCCCACGATGTCGCCATCAGTCTCGGGGTTCTGAGACGGTGCCGGCGGAAGATCCGGATCAGATGCGGTCTCGGAGTCGGTGAGCTCAAAAGTCCTCAATGGCCCAACTGTGAGATCGCTGTCACGGTAGAACCATGCTGCGAATCTGTCTAGCCTCCAGTCTGCTAAGTCCACATCCATCCAGATGGTGCCATACTTCCTAATATAAGCTTTCCCCTCTCCCACCGGGTACTCCGTGGAATACTGCTCCACCCAGACGGGTACCCCAAAAATCGGCGGCGGCGGCATGCTTAGGGTTTGGGGTCTGAAAATGTGGGTCCAACGACGGGGTGAGATAAACTCAGTAAACTAACCCTAACCCTAGACTAGGCACAAGGGACTTCCAGACACTCCTAAACACATGCAATGACCAAACAAGCAAAGGTGGGCAAATGGCACTCAACGGCTCAAATAGAGTATAATAGGGCATCCAATTAACATTTTATAGATTGACTTGGCTTCGTACTTTGTAACGTGGCACTTATCAGTATATAGTATAAGAATAGCTTATAATCATAATATGGTTGCACTTCGCATGGCAGAGCCCGCGTAACAACGCATCAGGCTTATAATATCAAGGAACCCGAGTTTAACGCTTCAAGTTATCCTTTGCCATCCACATGACCCGCGTAATAACGCCTCAGGTCCATCCCGCGTTGAACGCCTCAGGACGTAAATGAACCCCGCGTTTAACGAATCAGGGTTATAATATGCACATAGGCTCATAATCTAACAATCATGGCATAAGTCAATCATAGGTGCATAATTCCACCATGAGTACCAATTGGTCAATTGACCTAGCAATCGTAGCATAGCAATTCATCATGTCATAAACAAGCAAGGCCATGGTCATATATCATAATTGCTCGCATTTAAATCACAATGCTTCATTTCAAGCGTCAAGGCCAATTTTAAGCACCAATCCTTTACAAGACAATTATGTCATAATCTCACTCAATTGAGGCCAATACAACATTCCACAATAAGTCTCATTTTCAATTAAAAGAATCACTTTCCACTACTATGGCATTCGGCCATCATAATTTCATAGAGCCAATCAAGCCACGACACCACAAATGCATTAATTCATCACATAAGTCCTAATGTATAATCGTCGTCCCAATTTGACCGTTAAATCCCACGCCAACCTTCACGACCAGAATGCTAAACGACCCATTTGGCCATTAACGAACCATGTGTTACTCCATTCATTACAAGGCCGAATACTCCTAGGCCAAACATGGGTTGCATAGGTTAAGTCAAGTTCAAACCAAGCTCTATCACTTCTTGGGGTGACATAAGGCATTAGGTCAGCATGTAAGGGTATCTACCAACGCATTTAAACCATGATTTG
This sequence comes from Rhodomyrtus psidioides, assembly GCA_021437785.1. Taxonomy (NCBI): domain Eukaryota; kingdom Viridiplantae; phylum Streptophyta; class Magnoliopsida; order Myrtales; family Myrtaceae; genus Rhodomyrtus; species Rhodomyrtus psidioides. The sequence goes on along the minus strand of JAILYB010000058.1, from coordinate 2,826,346 downwards.
AATATTCCAAGCATTAATTTCCAACAAGCCCAATCAGCCCTCTAAAACACAGATTCGGATTTCCTATGTTTCATGCCCCCTAAACTCATCATAAATGACCCTCACTTGGTCCTTCCATTTCCATGGTCCTAGTATAAGGTTAGAGGAAGCTTACCAAGCTTGAATATCCAAGAGAAACCGGTAGAGGAAGCGTGGGAGTGGCGCGCGCACGATCTGGTCCGTCGCGATCAGATTGCGTCCATGTGCGGTCCTTGCGGAAATAACCAAAAATAACATTCAACACCACACTTAAATCAATCCCCCAACACCCTAACATACTTACCTAAGTCCCTAAGGTCACTTACCTCAAGATCAAACAAAGTCTCCTCAAGAACACGCTTGCTCCTCCTTTGGTTCGAATCTGGTCAAGGGGTGATTGCGCATCTCCAAGTCAAACGGCGGCCCTTCTACGGCCTTAGGGTGATGAGGGGACGGCAAGGGGTGAGGGATGTGGTGGTTGGTCGGTTTCCTCCTTGAAGCCGAGAGGGAGGGGCGAGAGAGAGATGAGAGAACGAAAGAGAGAAGATGGGGGAGAGAACGTAAGAAGGAAGGGGAAGTGATCTGATGATGAAGGAGCCGAATGGGGAGGGAGAGAGTGAAGGGAGAGTGCTATCTAACTTTAAGTGGGAGTCTTGGAGGGAAACTAGATAGTGGAGTGGTTGTAGTACATGAATAGTGATGATGAATGACTATTTGGTGGGATTAGGTTTAGGGAAATTGTCAAATCACTTGTGTCTCTTCAAAACCAATAATTCAACCTTCAAAATGTCCATAATACCCCTCTATTTTCGGCTGGTGGCTTGGGGAGGGCAAATAACCACTTTGCCCTTGCTTGGTTTAAGAGAAAAGTGCACTAAACTAAGGGTAAAAGGGTCCTACTTCGCTTGGCGGTCCGAATTTCGCTTTTCTAACCTATACGGGACTATTTCTAACCTTAATAACTCCGCGATGAAGCGACGTCCAAATTTACTCCAATGCGATATTCGAACGTCCGGCCTCCAATCTCGAAATCCAATCTATGGCTAAATTCTGTCAATTGTCATTCCAGTGCGTCTCAGACTAACGGGCGGCTCTTAGGAGTTACGCGTATCGACCCGCGACTAATGTCACGTTTAAGAGTTACTCGAGCCACGGCGGCTTTGGTTGTCATGTAATCGCGAGGGTCAAACACTAGTCCCGAGGGTTTCGATTATTAGGAATCGATTTAGGTTAATTCGCAAATCACGTCATGGTCATACGGGATCACCCGTGAACCAATCACATGACACTAGCAAATCGTTCTAAAATCGTTGTTAGATCGACCCTTAGCGGTCCAGAATATTTCCTCGACGATCCTTATGGTCAAAGCGTCGACTCGTGGTTAAGTTCTTTGGTCCACGTACTTTAAATCCTATATGGCCATTCCCCATTGGTTAGTCGACTCGAGAGTGATCAATTCTGAGCGAGATTAACTGGAAAACATCGATAGACATTCATTCATTGATAAGTTTCGAGATGGGGTCGGAATTCAGAATGTCACAGTTAGTGCTGTTGGACCTACAAGGTTACGATGCAATTTATGAAAGGGTTCAGTTAGTGGAAAGGGATATGAAGGAAAGAGGAATCTCTTCTGGATCGCGATTCACTCCTGTGAGGGATAACCGTCAGTTCGGCAAGAGGCCGATGACAAGCAATAGGCGTTTTGTCCCTCCAGCGAGAAGGAATATCAGCAAGCCTACTCCCCGGCCGAGTTGGAATTGCCGCTTATGTGGATGGAAGCATGGGAGCGGACCTTACCCGAGCAGGACGGGTGCTTGCTTCAAGTGTGGCCAGTTGGGCCATCAGATGAGGAACTGCCCGAGTCAGGCACCAGAACCCCAAGCTCAAGGGAACCGGCCACCAGCAGGACCGCAGGCGGGAGCTCCGCAGAACAATGCTAATAGGCCGCCAGCTCAAGGAAGGGTTTATGCTGTGGCGCGCAGGGAGGTGGAGAACGCGCCTGGCGTGGTCACAAGTACGGTTACTTTATGTGATCATGCTGCCTATGCCTTGTTTGAACCTGGAGCATCGCATTCGTTTATATCTGCTCAGTTTGCTGATTTGGTCGGAATTGAATTGAAACCACTGGAAGTGATATTGCATGTTACCACCCCTTTAAAGGATAAAGTGCTGGTTTCTTTAGGCTGTTCAGATTGTAAGATCGTCATTGGGGGTAGTGAGGAACGAATAGACCTATGTGCTGCCTATGTTTGACTTTGACGTGATTATCGGAATGGATTGGTTGAGTAGACAGAGAGCTGTCGTTGATTGTAGTAGCAGGGCGATTCATTTCCATCCTAATAATCGCCCAAGATTCGAGTTTGTGGGAAGTCGAGGAGGAACCTCATTCCCTTTGATCTCGTCACTTGAGGTGACTAGACTGTTGGACGAAGGATGCCAGGCATACTTAGCTGTCGTAATGGATCCGACCGTAGAGGAACCAAAGCTAGAAGATATAGCGGTGGTGCGTGACTTTCCCGATGTCTTTCCTCAAGAGTTACCAGGTTGCCTCCAGAAAGAGAAATAGAGTTCGTGATCGAGTTGGCACCCGGGACGGAACCAATCTCGAAGGCGCCCTATAGGATGTCCTTGTCGGAGTTGAAGGAATTGAAGGTCCAGATGCAAGAACTGCTGGACAAAGGATTTATTCGTCCAAGCGCTTCGCCTTGGGGAGCGCCAGTCTTGTTTGTAAGGAAAAAGGATGGGTCGTTGCGCCTATGCATTGACTACAGACAGTTGAATCAGGTGACTATCAAGAACAAGTACCCGTTGCCAAGGATAGACGACTTGTTTGACCAGCTGCAAGGAGCTTCTGTGTTCTCCAAGATAGACCTAAGGACGGGTTATCACCAATTGAGAATTAAGAAGGAGGATATACTTAAGACAGCCTTTCGGACGAGGTATGGGCATTATAAGTTTACAGTCATGCCGTTCGGATTGACTAATGCCCCAGCTGCTTTCATGGACTTGATGCATAGAGTGTTCAAAGAGTACTTGGATCAGTTCGTCATTGTTTTCATCGACGACATCTTGATTTACTCAAAGAGTCCTGAGGAGCATGAAGAGCAATTGAGTATAGTTCTACGAACGTTAAGGGAACACTCGTTATACGCCAAGTTCAGTAAGTGCGAGTTTTGGCTTAGCAAAGTTGCGTTCCTTGGACACGTCATCTATGGAAACGGAATTTCAGTAGACCCAGCAAAGATTGAAGCGGTAACGAATTGGCCTAGACCTACGTCAGTAACAGAGGTCCGAAGCTTCCTAGGATTAGCAGGGTATTACCGCAGGTTCGTGGAGAAGTTTTCCTCGATAGCTACTCCTTTGACGAGGCTGACTAAGAAGGATACGCGGTTTGAATGGATGGATAAGTGTGAGAGGAGTTTTCAGGAACTCAAGCATCGTTTGACGACCGCACCAGTGTTGACCATTCCTTCTGGACCTGGAGGTTATGAGATCTATAGCGATGCGTCGCTGAAAGGATTAGGATGCGTCCTGATGCAACATGGAAGAGTTGTGGCTTATGCATCGAGACAGTTAAGACCTCATGAAATGAATTACCCGACGCACGATTTGGAACTGGCAGCTATTATTTTTGCGCTAAAGATTTGGAGACATTACTTGTGTGGGGAAAGATTTTAGATTTACACGGACCACCAGAGCTTGAAATACTTGTTTTCCCAAAAGGAGTTGAACATGAGGCAACGTCGATGGATGGAGCTGCTCAAGGACTATGATTGTGATATCCTTTATCACCCCGGAAAGGCAAATAAGGTTGCGGATGCGCTGAGTCGGAAATCAAGCATCGCGCATTTGATGGTCAAGGAATGGACTCTATTGGAAGGGATAAGGGACTCATAGTTTAAGCTTGAGGTCTGTCAGCTATCTTGCCTCCTAGCCATATTAAGAATCGAACCAGAAATCCATGAGAAGGTGAGAACGTTGCAATCAACGGACCCCGACATCCAAAAGATCCTGGAAATGGATGCCGCGAAGAGAAAACCGGACTTTCAAGTATCCGAGGATGGAATTCTGAAGTTTCGTGGACATCTGTGCGTACCTAGTGACGAGGAGCTGAGAGAAAGATATTGTCGGAAGCTCATAGGAGCAATTATAGTATTCATCCGGGTAGCACGAAGATGTATAAGAACCTGCGTATGCACTATTGGTGGAATGGGATGAAAATGGATGTTGCTAAGTGCTTGACGTGCCAGCAAGTTAAGGCTCAACATTGTAAGCCTGGTGGGATGTTACAGCCTTTGGAAATCCCCAAGTGGAAGTGGGAACACATCACCATGGACTTTGTCATGGGTTTGCCGAGGAGTCAGAGAGGACATGATTCGATTTGGGTGATCGTGGATAGACTGACTAAATCCGCGCACTTTCTAGCAGTACGAAAAGATTTCGCGATGGATAGATATGCATAGTTGTACATGAGGTACGTGGTTCGTCTTCATGGAGTTCCAGTGACGATTACTTCAGACAGAGACCCCAAGTTTACCGCCTCATTTTGGAAAAGCCTACAGGAGGCTTTGGGGACGAAACTGCAGTATAGCACCGCTTATCACCCCTAGACAGACAGACAATCGAAAAGGACAATTCAAACGCTTTAGGAAATGCTGAGAGCTTGCGTGTTAGACTTTAAAGGAGGTTGGGAAGATCAGTTACACTTGGTAGAGTTTGCCTATAACAACAGTTACCAGCAGAGCATCGGAATGGCACCGTTTGAAGCATTATACGGTAGGGCGTGCGGGACTCCTTTATGCTGGGATGAAGTTGGTGAAAGGAGCATAATAGGCCCAGAATTAGTAGAACAGTCAGTGGAGGCAGTGAAAATCATAAGAGAAAGATTGAAAACCGCGCAGAGCCGCCAAAAGAGTTACGCCGACAAGCGGTGCAGACCTTTGGAGTTTCGAGTAGGAGACCATGTTTTCTTGAAAGTGTCACCGATGCGAGGTCTATCTCGGTTTGGGAAGAAAGGAAAGTTGAGTCCGAGGTATGTGGGCCCTTTCGAAATTCTGGAGCGGATTGGAACTTTGGCCTACAGACTCGCCTTGCCGCCAAGTTTGTCACAGGTTCACAATGTATTCCACGTATCGATGTTGAGAAAGTATGAACCGGACGCGACCCATGTACTAGACCACGAAGTGATAGAAGTGGACGATCGAGTAACGTATGTGGAAAGACCAGTTAAGATCGAGGACAGAAAGGAGCAAGTCCTAAGGAACAAGACGATCCCACTAGTAAAGGTGATCTGGGAGCACCATGGAACAGAAGGAGCCACCTAGGAAAGCGAGGGAGCGATGAGGCGTCAGCACCCCCATTTGTTTGAGTAGGTGGTCGTAGTGTAAATTTCGAGGACGAAATTTCTGTAAGGGGGGAAGAGTTGTGACATCCCGAATTCCGACCCTATCTCGAAACACATCAGTGAATGAATGTCTATCGATGTATTCTAGTTAATCTCACTCAGAATTGATCACTCTCAAGTCGACTAACCAATGGGGAATGGCCATATAGGATTTAAAGTACGTGGACCAAAGAACTTAACCACGAGTAGACGCTTTGACCATAAGGACCGTCGAAGAAATATTCTGGACCGCAAAAGGTCGATCTAAGGACGACTTTAGAACGATTTGCTAGTGTCATGCGATTGGTTCACGGGTGATTCCGTATGACCATGGCATGATTTGCGAATTAACCTAAATCGATTCTTGATGATCGAAACCTTCGGGGCTAGTAATTGACCTTCGCGATTACAATACAACCAAAGCCGCCGTGGCTCGAGTAACTCTTAAACGTGACATTAGTCGCGGGTCGATACGCGTAACTCCTAAGAGCCGCCCGTTAGTCCGAGACGCGCTGGAATGACAATCAACTGAATTTAGCCATAGATTGAACTTCGAGATTGGAGGCCGAACATTCGAGGATCGCAACGGAGTGAATTTTGACGTCGCCTCATCAGCAAGTTAGTAAGATTAGAGTTAGCCCCGCATAGACTAGAAAAGAGAAATTCGAACCGATGAGCGAAATCGACCCTTTTACCCCTAGGCTTAGCACACTTCCCAAAGACAAAGCGAAGGCAAAATGGTCATTTGCCTTCCCCCATCTTTAGCCGAAATCCCAAGGGTAGAGTGGCCATTTGAGAGATGAATTATTGGAGTGCTTTACACCAAGCTTGATTGGACAATTTCCCTAAACCAAACCCCACTAACTTGTCATTCCCAATTACTATTCATTGTCCTACACCCCATGAACCACCCCACCATCTCATTTTCCCTCCAAATTCCTTCATTCTCATTTCCTTTTCTCCCTCTCCCTCTCCATTTCCTTCGGCCGACTCTCTCTCTCTCTCACTCCCTCCCTCTCTCGTTCGCTCTCTCTCCCTCTCGGCGTCCCACGGTGGTTACGGCCACGAGCCGCCACTCCACGCCGCTCCACCACCCTCAGCCATCACCAACGCCACCTCCCCTCACCCTTGAGCCGTGGAGAAGCCCCGTTCAAGCCCGAAGGCCGCCCGAACCGTCGCTGATCAGAACCGTACCGAGAGGAAACCGGGGCTGTTCTTGGAGAAATCTTAGCCAACCTTGTGGTAAGTTGCTTCTAGGACTTAGATATCCATGTTAAGAGGTTAACAGCTTGTGTTAGGAGTGTTTCTCATTAAGTTAGCTTGGCTTTTGGGGGGATTTTTCTTAGGAACCAGACCTGTTAGCCTTTGGACCGCCGTGCGCCGCGCCAGTCCATCGTCGTCCACCGCCGATTTCGCCTAGCTCTTGGACTTGGTAAGCTCCCTTAACCCTTTGGTGTAGGACCTTGTGTGATGAAAGGACTAAGTGAGGGTTGTTTGGATGTGTTTAATGGGCTGTTTAGGTGGAGCCCTCTAGAAATCCGAAATTGTGATGTGTAGGATAGATTGGACTTGGCAAGTCTTGATGCTTGAAATGTTAAGAACCATGGATGAAATGAATTAGTGGATGTCTCTAGGACCGAATGCCCCATGGTACCGTAGGATGAGCTAGGGCTTGAATCGTATTCGATTAAATTGATGGAATCTTCAACGGAACATAGGAGGGTTCAATCACGGGATAATCTTGTGATGTAATGAGCAAATGACCTTTAAACTATGAATTGTGTTCTGGTCGTGGGAATTGAAAGGAGTCTAAATTGAGCTAAGTGACCCTATGTTAGTGATTTTGGGTCTCGTGTAGTTAATTAGCGAGTTATAGGTCTTGATTAATTGATGTGTCAATGATTGTGTGACATGGCCGAATGGCCAATAGTGATGGCATTGAGTTATCTCAATTGATATGATATCGATCGCATGACATTGCCATGGACTTGATTTATTGAATTGTGTGATGTATTGCCGTGATATGGGATGGTAACTTAAAGAGCCGAATTGAGCTCAGTTTGATGAGAATGTGCACGATTGATTTAATTATGTCAATGGAAAGGATTTATAAGTATATATGCATGAGGCATCCTGATGCGTTAAACGCGGGGTGGATCTGAGGCGTTAAACGCGAGTCAAGAGAAATGGCATTGGAAGCCTGAGGCGTTAAACGCGGGTTCCTTGATCTCTTAAGCCTGATGCGTTATTACGCGGGCTAAGCCATGAGAGTTTCAATTGTATCATACATGCAAACTATCTCCTAAATGATGGAATGTTAAGTGCCAAAGTAGGAGCCCTGTCTAGCCTAGCTTGTGAATTGCATGACTAGATATGTTTCTAATTGAGTTATTACATGCCATTGTCTATTGTTTGACTGTTTAGCCATTGCATGTGTTTGGGGAGTGTCTGGAAGTTCCAAGTGTCTAGCTTAGGGTTAGGCTAGCTTATTGAGTATATCTCACCCCGTCGTGGGACCCACCTTTTCAGACCCCAAACCCTGATTATGCCACCGCCGCTGATTTTTGGGTTACCCGTCTGGGTGGAGCAGTATTCCACGGAGTACCCGGTGGGAGAAGGGAAAGCTTATATTAGGAAGTACGGCACTATCTAGATGGATGAGGGCTTAGCGGACTGGAGGCCAGACAGATTCGCAGCATGGTTCTACCGCGACAGCGACATCACAGTTGGACCATTGAGGACTTTTGACGTGCCGTGGGATGTCATTGGCGAGCAGGATCCTTCGATTGTACACCCTACTGATGGGGAGCTCACTGACTCCGAGACCACTCCTGATCTGGATCTTCCTCCGGCACCGTCTTAGAACCCCGTGGCCGATGGCGACATTGTAGGGCCCTCTGATGCCGAAGACCCCATGGAGACTGACGAGTCCGAACCCGAGGAAGATGAAGAAGCACTGGACGAACCCGAGGACGAGCCTTTGGAAGAGGAGAACAATCCTGACGGTGAGGCCATCTTCCACCCTCAGCCTGAATCCGAGGAAGACGAAGATCCAGAGCAAGAGTTTGAAGAGGAAGAAGAAGAGGAGGAAGACGAGGAAGACCTCGAGGAGTATGACCCTGTGCACCGCGAGGATCCAGATGACGACCGTGAGCTCGACCCTTAGATAGCCTAGGCGCCTATGACTTTTGGAAGTTACTTTTTGAATAGTGTCTGACCCATAACCCTTCGTCTCTTTTTGATTAGGCTAACCATCTCCCCCTGATCCCAAGTGTTGTATTCCAGTTTATGCTTATGTTGTAAAAAGTGAATTGTATGCTATGCTATGACTTGATTAAGTGCCTTATTCCCTCAAACCATCTTGTGTTTTAACTGTCTAGCCGATGTGCATGACGCCTCCGTATGTTCATTTAAGATTCATTGTCTACCGCACTATTCTGGATCTTGGGTATAGTTTTAGTGGAACTGGTCTAGAGGCGTTGATGCGCGCCGTGAGGACTCGGGGCGTTACAGAATGTCAATTCCCTTAATCGACTTGTATTCGATTGCAATGGCCTTGATTGATTTAATAATGTGATGATATGCCATGATATGGATTTGTGATTAAAACGGCCGAATGGTGCTTGTGATGATGATACGCACATGTGATTGCATTATGCTATAATTGATTGAATTATAAGCTTATGTGCATATGGCGCCCTTATGCGTTAAACGCGGGTCATGAGAAATGGCATTTAGAACCTGATGCGTTAAACGCGGGTTCATTGGTTAACCAAGCCTGAGGCGTCGTTACGCGGGCTGAGCCATGGGAATTACAATCGTATCTTTTGTATAAGCTATCCGCTACCCTATGAGATGTCAAGTGCCAAAGTACGAAGCCAAGCCTAGTCTAGATTGGTGCATTATATGACAATGCATGCCTTGATTGAATTATTGTGTGTCATTTGCCTGATTTCGCATGATTGGTCATTGCATATGTTTGGGTGTGTCTGGAAGTCTCGAGTGCCTAGCTTACGGTTAGGACTAGCTTATTGAGTTTATCTCTCCCCGTCGTGGGACTCACCTTTTTCAAACCCCAAGCCCTAACCAAGCCGCCGCCAGCTTTTGGGGTACCCAGTGGGGGAGGATAGGGTTTTTATTAGTGAGCGTAGCACAATTTGGGTAGACGAAGGGGCAGATCACTGGAGGCCAGACAGGTATGTAGCGTGGTGGTATAGAGACGGCGACACTACTTGGGGACGTTGTCGACGAGCAAGATCCGATGACCGTGTGCCCTCCCGATAGCGAGATTTCTGACACGGAGATCGAGTCCGAGCCGGAAGAAGAAGTTCCAGAGGCGGCGCAGCAATTGGGTAGAGTACAACCCCGTGGCCGGTGATGACTAATCCGGCAGTAGTGAGCCTGACCCTTAGGCGTAGTAGCAACCTCTAACTTTTGGAGTGTCCCTCAGGATGGCGACGCGTGTCCCTCAGTAGACGACTTATTTTGAGTAGGCTAACCCCTTTCCCTTAGCCCCAGTAATGTATGGTGGTGGCCCATGTGTATTTTGTAAAACTGAATCTATGTTATGTTATGGTTAAGTGTTTCATCTCCTCAAGTCATCTTGTTATCTATTGCATGGAGTTATGTATGTCGCTTCCGCATGTGCATGTGAGTCTCATTATCTAGTACGTGCCATTGGATCCTGGGTAAAAAGTTAAGTAGTACGACAGTAGGGCGATGTTATCGCGCTCGAAAGGACTCGGGGCGTGACATCCCCTCTTGTTTGGTATCAGAGCAAGGTCGGCTCGATCCAAGTTGGTTGAGGACTGGAGTAATAAGGTGTGATGATCTGAGGATGACTGGGTAGCGAGACTTTAGGGATTCGCTAGAGTTAGGCATGAAATGCATGTTATGCGAAATGGCACTTGTGATTGGCATATTGGCTGGCATCATCTTTGGTAGACTTAAGACTATAGGGCTTCGTACTTGGCACTAAGTGTCGACTTCTGATTGCTGGATTGGATGGCTGATTGTGATTTGGCAAAGTTGCAGAGACAACTGAATGTGTGATACGATTATGATTTCCTAATTGTAATGCTTCTGATGGTTGCTAGAGTGATGATTGCTGCCGTGAGAGTGGCGTAGTCTTGCTAGACTTAAGTAGATGGCTTAGGTCTTTAATTCCTAGATGGAATTATAGTGACTCAAGTGTTGTGAGGCTCAGCAAGATGAGCAACCGAACAAGAGGCATTGAAGGAGCGTCTAGCTCTAGGCCACAAGTGGTAGAAGATCCTACGTATGATGGAGTCATAAGCATCTTAGAGGAAATCGGGAATTTGATGGGTAGGCAGGCCCAAGAAAGAGCTGCTGCTGTTGCCGAGGCTGCCGTCGCTGTCGCCAATCTAGCAAATGGGAATAATGGGAACAATGGACATGATAATGATGGTGGCAATGCCGAAGGGCAAGGGAATCGCGTGATGGGTCAGCTGATGGAACACTTTATGAAGCTGAAGCCATCGAAGTTTGATGGTACAGGGGACGCTGGAGCTGCCCCTGCTTGGATTGAGGAGTTGGAGAAGGCATTTGAAGTGTTGGGTTGTACTGAGGCTGAGAAAGTGATCCTAGCTGTGTACCAGCTTCGTGGAACTGCGAATTATTGGTGGAAGGCCACAAAGGGAAGAGTTTTCCCTGAAGGAACGGAGTCGAATTGGACTGTTTTCTCTAAAGTTTTCAATGCTAAGTATTTCTCCAGAGCGGCTCAAGAACAGAATATGGTTGAATTCCAGAATCTCCGCCAGAATCAGATGACCATCGATCAGTATGAGGCTGAACTCGCGAGACTATCCAAGTATGCCCCAAGGATGGTTGAAGACCTGGGGACAGGGCGAGAAGGTTCGGAGATGGATTGAGACCTGACCTTCGCAGCCAGTTAGTGCTGTTGGACTTACAAGGCTATGATGCAATCTATGAAAGGGGTCAACTTGTGGAAAGGGATATGAAGGAAAGAGCAATAGCTTCTGGGTCGCGGCTCACTCATCTGAGGGATAACCGCCAGTTCGGCAAGAGGCCGATGGCGAGCAATTGGCGTTTTGTCCCTCCAACCAGAAAGAATATTAGCAAGCCTGCTTACCAGTCGAATTGGAACTACCGCTTGTGTGGGCGGAAACATGGAAATGGACCTTGCCCGAGCAGGACGGGCGCCTGCTTCAAGTGTGGCCAGCTGGGCCATCAGATAAGGAATTGCCCAAGCCAAGCACCAGGACCCCAAGCTCAAGGAAACTAACCACCAGTAGGACCGCAGACTGAAGCCCCGCACAACAACGCAAATAGACCGCCAGCTAAGGGAAGAGTGTATGCTGTGGCGCGAAAGGAGGTAGAGAACGCGACTGGCGTGGTCACAGGTACGGTTACTTTTTGTGACCATGCTGCCTATGCCTTGTTTGATCCTGGAGCATCGCATTCGTTCATATCTGCTCAGTTTGCTGATTTGGTTGGAATTGAATTGAAAACGCTGGATGTGATATTGCATGTTGCCACCCCGTTAAAGGATAAAGTGTTGGTTTCACTAGGCTGTCCAGGTTGTAAAATAGTCATCGGTGGTAGTGAGAAATGGATAGATTTAGCCGTGCTGCCTATGTTTGACTTTGACGTGATTATCGGAATGGATTGGTTGAGTAGACAAAGGGCTGTCGTTGATTGTGGTAGCAAGGTGATTCATTTCCATCCTAATGATCATCATAGATTCGAGTTTGTGGGAAGTCGAGGAGGAACCTCGATCCCTTTGATTTCGTCACTTGAAGTGACTAGGCTTTTGGATGAAGGAAGTCAAGCATACTTAGCTGCCGTGATGGATCCGACCGTAAAGGAACCAAAGTTAGAGGATATAGCCGTGGTACGTGATTTCCCTGATGTCTTCCCTCAAGAGTTACTCGGGTTGCCTCAGAAAGAGAAATAGAGTTCGTGATCGAATTGGCACCCGGAACGGAACTAATCTCGAAGGCACCCTATAGGATGTCCTTGTAGGAGTTGAAGGTTCAGATGCAAGAACTGCTGGACAAGGGATTTATTTGTCCAAGTGCTTCACCTTGGGGAGCACCAGTCTTGTTTGTAAGGAAGAAGGACGGGTCATTGCGCTTGTGCATTGACTACAAGCAGTTGAACCAGGTGACTATCAAGAATAAGTACCTGTTGCCAAGGATTGACGACTTGTTTGACCAATTGCAAGGAGTGTCGGTGTTCTCCAAGATAGACCTAAGGACAGGTTATCACCAGTTGAGGATTAAGAAGGAAGATATACCGAAGATGGCTTTTTTCGGACAAGGTATTGGCATTATGAGTTTACGGTCATGCCGTTTGGATTGACTAATGCATGTTCGAGTGTTCAAGGAGTACTTGGATCAGTTCGTCATCGTTTTCGTCAACGACATCTTGATTTACTCAAAGAGTCAAGAGGAGCATGAGGAACAATTGAGTATAGTTCTATGAACATTAAGGGAACACTCGCTGTACGCCAAGTTCAGCAAGTGCGAGTTTTGGTTTAATAAGGTTGCGTTCCTTGGACATGTCATCTCTGGAAATGGGATTTCAGTAGACCCAGAAAAGATTGAAGTAGTAACGAATTGGCCTAGATCTACGTCAGTAACACAGGTTCGGAGCTTTCTAGGTTTGGCAGGCTACTACAAGAGATTTGTGGAGAAGTTCTCCTCTATAGCTACTCCTTTGACGAGGCTAACTAAGAAGGATGCGCGATTTGAATGGACGGATAAGTGTGAAAGGAGTTTTCAGGAACTCAAGCGTCATTTGACTACTGCACCAGTTTTGACAATTCCTTCGGGACCTGGAGGTTATGAGATTTATAGCGATGCGTCGCTGAAGGGATTAGGATTCGTCCTGATGCAGCATGGAAGAGTGGTTGCTTATGCATCGCGACAGTTAAGACCTCATGAGATGAATTACCCGACGCATGATTTGGAATTAGCAGCTGTTATCTTTGCCTTGAAGATTTGGAGACATTACTATTGTGAAGAATGATTTTAGATTTACACGGACCATCAGAGTTTGAAGTACTTGTTTTCCCAAACGGAGTTGAACATGAGGCAACGTCGATGGATGGAGTGGCTTAAGGGCTGTGATTGCAATATTCTGTATCACCCTGGAAAGGCAAATAAGGTTGCTGATGCACTTAGTCTGAAATCGAGCATTGCGCATTTAATGGTTAAGGAATGGACTTTGTTGGAAGGAATAAGGGATTCAGAGTTTAGGCTTGAAGTTTGTCAGCTGTCTTGCCTCCTAGCCACGTTGAGGATCGAACTAGAGATTCATGAGAAAGTGAAGGCTTTACAATCTACAAACCCCGACTTCCAAAAGATCCTGGAGATGGATGCCGCGAAAAGGAAACCTGACTTTCAAGTATCTAAGGATGGGATTCTGAAGTTTCGTGGACGCATGTGCGTACCCAACGATGAGGAACTAAGGGAAAAGAGTAGCTGATCTACCCTTTTACCCCTAACTTAGTACCCTTTCCTCTTCAAACCAAGCAAGGGCAAAATGGACTTTTGCCACCCATTAGTTGCAGCCGAAATTTAGAGGGCAATTAGGTCATTTAGCCATTGAAATTATTGGAGGAAGATTTGACCTTGTTGACTTGACAACTTCCCCATCAACCACTAGTCATTCCACATCACTATTCATGTACCTTACCCCATCAACCACCCCACCAATTATTTTCTCTCTTATTTCCTTCTCTTCCAGTCTCTCTCTTACCCTCTTAGCCCCCATTCAGACGACACTTCCCCATCTCCTTCACTCTCCCACTTTTTCTTCTCCCTCTCTCATTCTCTCCCTTCTCTCGGCTCCACCGTGCGACACCACCTTCGGCCACCACTCCACCGCCTCAAGCCACCACCGGCACGACCTCCTCTTCCTCTTGGACCGTGAAGGACCGCCGTCCAAGCCCGAAGGCCATGCGTTTTCTCGCCGATCAGATTAGGAAGCCAAGCCGTTCTTGGGAAGTTCTTGATCTATCCTAAGGTAAGTGACCCTAGGAACTTAGATATACTTGTTAAGGGGTTGTAGGCTTGCATTAGGAGTGTTTTTCACTAAGTTATCTTGGCCATTTGTGGTTGTTCTTCAACGGACGAGATCTGTTCGCGCCGGACCAGACTTGCTCACGCCGCTCCATCGCCACTTGACGCCGGTTTCCCCTAGCTTTTGGACTTGGTAAGCTTCCCATAACCCTTAGTTAGTACCTCGTGTGATGGAAGGACCGAGTGAGAGTGGGATTTAGTGAGTTTAGCAGGCTCTTCTAGGAGAAACTCCATGGAACCGAATTTGCAATGCTAGGGGCCGGTTGTTGTTGATGAATGGTGACTCATGTGATGTTGATTCCATGGTTGAATTAGGCTAAAGGACTTGTCCTTGTAGTGACCGAATGCTCTTGGTGCCATTGGGAGTGCTAGAACTTGCTAGAACTTGATTTAGTTGATGAAGCCCTTGATTCTCGTATAGGTGTGTTCGGCCATGGTAGTGATTTAGTGATTCAATGCATGAAAATGACCTAATGGCTCTTATCCTTAATCTGGTCGTGAGCTATAATATGAGATTAAATGATGGAAATGGCACCATGGTTGTGAATTCGGCCTTGTATGATGAGTTGAGGCCTTAAACATGTTAATTGATCGATTGGCCTCATTGATTTTTGCTACGGCCGAATGATGATGTCAAGGAATGTCGATTCCCTTAATCGACTTGTATTCATTCGTGGAGTACTGCAATGGCCTTGATTGATTTAATAATGTGATGATATGCCATGATATGGATTTGTGATTAAAACGGCCAAATGGTGCTTGTGATGATGATACGCACATGTGATTGTATTATGTTATAATTGATTGAATTATAAGCTTATGTGCATATGGCGCCCTGATGCGTTAACCACGGGGCTTAATGATATCCTGATGCGTTAAACGCGGGATAGACCTGAGGCGTTAAACGCGGGTCATGAGAAATGGCATTTGGAACCTGATGCGTTAAACGCGGGTTCATTGGTTAACCAAGCCTGAGGCATCCTTACGCGGGCTAAGCCATGAGAATTACAATTGTATCTTATGTATAAGCTATCCGCTACCCTATGAGATGTCGAGTGCCAAAGTACGAAGCCAAGCCTAGTCTAGATTGGTGCATTATATGACAATGCATGCCTTGATTGAATTATTGTGTGCCATTTGCCTGATTTCGCATGATTGGTCATTGCATGTGTTTGGGTGTGTCTGGAAGTCCCGAGTGCCTAGTTTAGGGTTAGGACTAGCTTATTGAGTTTATCTTACCCCGTCGTGGGACCCACCTTTTTCAGACCCCAAGCACTGACCAAGCCGCCGCCAGCTTTTGGGGTACCAGTAATGACCGAGAAGTACGTTACCGAGTACCCAGTGGGGGATGATAGGGTTTTTATTAGTGAGCGTAGCATAGTTTGGGTGGACAAAGAGGCAGATCACTGGAGGCCAGACAGGTACGCAGCGTAGTGGCATCGAGACGACGACACTACTTGGGGACCCTTGACAGGTACGCAGCGTGGTGGCAATGAGACAACGACACTACTTGTCGACGAGCAGGATCCGATGACCGTGTACCCTCCCGATGGCGAGATTTCTGACCTAGAGACCGAGTTCGAGCAGGAAGAAGAAGTTCCAAAGGAGGCACAGTCGGGCGATTGGGTAGAGTACAACCCTGCGGCCGGTGATGACTAATCCGGCAGCAGCGAGCCTGACCCTTAGGCGTAGTAGCAGCCTCTGACTTTTGGAGTGTCCCTTAGGATGGCGACGCGTGTCCCATAGTAGATGACTTATTTTGAGTTGGCTAACCCCTTTCCCTTAGCCCCAGTAATGTATGGTAGCCCATGTGTATTTTGTAAAACTGAATCTATGTTATGTTATGGTTAAGTGTTTCATCTCCTCAAGTCATCTTGTTATCTATTGCATGGAGTTATGTATGTCGCTTCCGCATGTGCATGTGAGTCTCATTATCTAGTGCGTGCCGTTGGATCCTGGGTAAGAAGTTAAGCAGTACGGTAGTAGGGCGATGTTAGCGCGCTCGAAAGGACTCGGGGCGTGACAATCGGGGTCTGAAAAGTTTGATCCCACGACGGGGTGAGATAAATCTCAATAAGCTAATTCTAAACCTAAACTAGACTCTTAGTACCTCCAGACACTCCTAAAACATGCAATGACCAAATAATTGAGAACAAGGCAAATGGCACAAAACAATTCCAATAAGCATCAATCTTAGTAAAATTCTCAATATTAGGCTAAACTTCGTACTTTGGCACTTAATCACTCATATCATAAAGGATAGTACTTATGCACATTCCATGGCTAGGCCCGCGTAATAATGCCTCAGGCAGCCCGCATATTAACGCCTCAGGCTTAATAAACCAATGAACCCGCGTTAGTACTCCTTAGGTTTCCAATGCCATGCATAAGACCCGCGTTAGTACGCCTTAGGTCAATCCTGTTTTTAACACCTCAGGATGTATTTCCAATGTCATATATGACTCGCGTTAGTACGCCTCAAATCAATCCCGCAATTATCGCCTCAGGATGTATATAAACCCCGCGTTTATCGCATCAGGGTACCGTATGTACATAAGCTCATAATTAAATCAATTATAGCTAAATATATTCAATTGTGCATTTCAACAATTTATGGCATCATTCGACCATCACAGTCTCAATTTCATACCACGAAATCACATTACATCAATCAATCAAGCTAAGCCATAATAATACTTCATGATCGAATATAATTCGATTTAGGAAATCATCATCCATTATCACCATAATTCGGCCACCGTTAATAACAATGGATCCAATCAATCAATTAGATCATCCAATGTGCTCAATTAGCATCCACGGCCGAATTCACATAGTCCACATTCTAGAGTTTCTTATCAATTCAATCACTTAATCACACACCCTAGCTCATGGCCAAATAACAATAAGAGTCAATATCCATTTCAATGTGATGAAACACCCCAATTCACTCATGGCCGAATACTACCAATTGTGGTTATCAATTCAATCATCATTCCTTGCAATTTAGTCCATGGCCGAATAGCACTAGAGGGTCAATAGGTTATTTTCATACAATGTCTCACCGAACCACTTCATGGCCGAATTTCACATAGGGTCTATATAGGCATTCAAATACTCAATTAAGTGATTTCAAGTAGCAAATCAAACCTAGACAATTCGGATTCACCCTAGAACTCCCATGGCCAAATTTATCCAAGTCAAGGCTATCATGATTTCGTCTTTTCAAATCTCATCAATTAACATCACATTAAGCATCTGCAACTCAGATTTGCAATCAATAAAAGTCTCCTCAAAATAGCCCACAAAAGTCCTCTAAACCATTTCTAACTTGGTCCTTTAGTAACTAGGATTCTAGGATAAGTTTAGAACTAACTTACCAAGTGAATGAGCCAAGTAAAAACCGATTGAAAGTGGCGATGGATGGCGCGATCAAACCTGGTCCTGCTAAGAGTATTCGGCCTCCTAGGTGTTCAACCGAAAATGACAAGGATTTTAGCATCAAAATACTCCTAGCTCGAATCTCTAACCTTCTAACATGTTCATCTTGGTTCTAAGGACCACTTACCTTAAATTTAAGCAAGGAAACTCCCAAGAACAGCCCTCCAAGGATCCTCAATCAAGGCTGGTCGGCGGTTGGGGAGAGCTTGAGAAGAAGAGAGAGTTTCAGAGGAAGAGAGGAAATGAAAAAAGAGAGAGTGAGGGAGTGAGAGGGTTCGGCCTAATGGTGAGGGAGAGGAAGAGTGATCTTGCTTCTTCCATTTCAATTGCAAGAAAGAAGCTTGAAGGGGAGTGGTTGATGGGGTTTTATGACGTGAATAGTAACTAGGAATGACTAGTGTAAGAGAGTGGTTCATGGGGAATGTTTCAAATCAACCTAGTCAAATCTTTGTCTCCAAATAATTCAATGGTCAAAAGACTATTCTACCCTTCAATTTTCGGCCAAAGATTGGGGAGTGGCAATTGTCCAATTTGCCATTGCTTAAATCTACGAGAAAAGGCATTAACATAAGGGTAAAAAGGTAATTTCCAACCGTCAGTCCGAATTTCACTATTCTAAACGATAATGGGTGAATTCTAATCTTAATGGTCCCTGATGAGGCGACGTCCAATTTATTACCGTTGGAATTCTCAAATATCCGACGCTCATTCCCGAAGTCCAATTTGTGGCTAAAATCCGTCAATGGCGATTTTAGTGTATCTCAAACTAATAGGCGGCTCTTAGGAGTTACGCGTATCGACCCGTGACTAATGTCACGTTTAAGAGTTATTCGAATCATGGCGACCTTGGTTGTCATGTAATTGCGAGGGTCAATCGCTAGTTCCAAAGGACGCGATCATCAGAATTGATTTAGGTTAATTTGCAAATTATACGATGGTCAAACGGAATCACCCGTGATCCAATTGTATAACACTAGCTAATCGCTCTATGACCAATCTCAGACCGGCCTATAATGGCTCAAAATATTCCCTCGGCAATCCTTATGGTCAAGGTACCAATCCATGATCAAGTGCTTTGGTCCACGTACTTAAACCCTACTTAGCCTTTCCCCATCGGTTAGTCACATCCAATGATACTTCGAAAAGGGTCGGATTTCAGAATGTCACATGTGTGGTTTGGGGAAGGAATGTAACGACCTGGTCCAATGAGGGCGGGGAGTGATAGCCAGAGTAAGAAGGCTCGGACAAAGTGCGGCTCCTGGAAGGCTTCTAGGATGGCGATGGGAGCAGGAATGAACCAAGCCATTCATTCAAAAAGGTGGGTCTAGGTATCAGGCTAAGTCAGACCTATATTTAAAAGATATGTTGCATTAAAATTGATTTTCAAAGTGACAATTATTTTCCAAAATACATGGCATTGCATATAGAGCGACGAATGAAATTTGATGAGTGGATCGAGATGCTGGGAATGAACGATGCCTATCTGCCTTGTGGTGTTGGTGATAGTCAGTTTGTGCCTCCGAACGTGAGTCGAATAGGACCCTGTTATTTGATCAGGGTAGCCTTGAGAAGAATTGAGACCATCACGAGCTAGCTAGCTAGAGATCGAGTACATCGTGGTGGGTGTAAATTATACGAGGACTACAACGGAACCACAAGCATGGCATGTGAAATTAGCATCGAGAAATAACAAGTTATGAAAATGAAAAAGAGTGGTCTTAGTGAAATTTATGAGTAGATAGCATTGTGGAATTACATGAGAGCTATGAGATGTTTAGGCCGAGAAAGACCACAAGAAGTGATTATGAGAATCGAATAAAACCAGTGATCAGAATACGCAGCGGAAGCATGGTCGGGCCATAAGGTCTAGTGAGGTAAAGACTAAAAGATTTTTGTATTTGATAAGGATGGAGTAAAGTTCAAATTTCGAGGAAGAAATTTTTATAAGGGGGGAGGAAGTTGTGGCATCCCCCGTTTGCTAGATTTCTAATGAGCAAGGATATCCGAAAGGGATTAGATAGTTGACTTAATAACAAAAATTCGGGACCTCATTATACTGGATTAAGCAAAGAGGCCAAGATATGTCAAGCTAACATATGTGAAAGTGAGTTAGGAAATTATCAAGGAACTTGTCAATTTTGGATTGTCATGGCTCAAGTGATATTGTGAGGAATCAATCGTGTACATTGAGGAATATGATGGATAGAAATTCGAGTTCCATTGACCAATTTCCCATAGAATGGAATTAAAGAGATATTAGGAAGATTAATTAAGGAATTTCGTATTCAAGGACTATGGTACATTGGTCGAGGTTTATAGTTCCAAGATCAAGTTATTATAAAGTGCAATTGATGAGGAATTAAGGGATATAAATTGAAATTGGTTCATGGCAAAAAATTAGACGAATTATGGCTACCATTGGATCAAGCTTAGTGACCAAGGAATTACGGTATTAGTCGATCAATCAAGAACCTACGAGGATTAGCATAAGCTTGATATTCTCATGGACTTGGGGAGCAAGGAATTCGGAGCAATAGGGGCAAGGACACTTGGCAAGATCATTCCATGTGCATGAAATGCTAGTGGTCGAATAGCATTGGGAATTAGCAATGAAAGATGGCCAATCATTGGCTCTTAGTCCCATCAAGATCTTACAAGTGATAGTTGGCCATTAAGGGTAAGGACAAGTGGCGGCATTGTCTCCTATTGCATGAAAGGGCATTAGTCGAAATTGCCTAGGGAAAATGCAATGAAAATCATTGGTCTAAGATCTTAACACAATCTAGCCAAGGGAACTCGACTAATGGGGGTAATGCAAGATGGCATAATCAATTTTTATGCATGAAAATTGATTGGATGAGCAACCTTGGGAATAAGCAAACCTTTGTATTGGACATTTGACCACTTGAGGTAGTGCAAAGTGGCACAAGCTTATATGAGAAATCCTCATATCATGGGATGTGAGACAAGTGTCAAAGTCAAGAACTTCTTAAGACATGCAAGAGGACATTTGGATTAGAACCATAAGAATTTTGTTGGCCTTCATTAGAATGGGAAATTGCATGAAAAAAGTCACATGACCCGAGAGCCCGTATTATCCAATTTCAATGCGCGTCAAAAGTAAAACGGCTCGTTCGAAATCGTCCGGAGTCCAAATTGAGCTCCGTTTTCTCCCACGCGACCGTAAGACGATGAGGAACAAGAATATGAGGTCTGACTGACTAAAAGGTCAGCGAAAAATTGTCAGTTTTACTGGGACAATAGATGGATGGGAAAATTCAACGTCGTTTATGGACACCTGAGGAATTCTTGTACATGGCCACGCATAGCCCTCTATCTCTACTACCTTGGTGTACATGAATGTGACCATAGATGGCTTTATTACCATTGAATTAAATTGGAGGACATATAGCTATGAATGGACAGCTAGATGAGATCAGCCTACGGGGATTACTATGCAATTGATCATAAGGATCATTTGCCCTTTTCTATCTTGGGCAACAAGGGAAAATTGACCAATAGGGAAGTGTCGCGACCCTCTCGAAGCGCAAATGCCATCGAGGGAGCTAATGGGCCTCCCGATGTTGCCTGATCGGGCACGGCCCTCTCCCAAGGTCCATTACCCAAATCGCAACGGCTGGATATGCGTGGCTGACCTTCGGTGTGGTCTGGTGACATGTGATATATGTACATGCCAAGGAGTCGCCACCAATCGTTTCGTGGAGGGTACGATCGGAAACCCTATCGAATAGTTGGGAGCGATATATTCGATTTTGTGGAAACTAGAGAAATGGGATTGGGGACTTAGTTACGCCAACTATCAGAGTTGACGCCCTTTTGGTACCTAAGCTGAATGGTTTATCTGATTCTAGGATTTCATACAAAGTGTGGTTCAGATCCTAAATCTAGGAGTTCTTGCAGAAGGGAATGACTACCCTATCATTCACAATCAATAGAAGTAAATGCGCAAATCAAGGATCCAGAACATGCGAATAAAGCACATGAAATCAGCATGGCATCCCTAATGAGGCGCTATTGGCCTAGAGAAGTATCAATCAAGGCTTAGGAGTGATTTTGACATGATTTGCCCATGAGGGATAAAATCGTAATTTTGAGAAAATTGGGGACAATTTGCCCTAAAAGGGAAAAATCATCATTTTAGATGAAATGTGCAGTCAAAATGGGGTGGAAATGGGATTGGCAATCAAATCCTTCCATTTCCTAATTTTCTGGAATTTCCAGAATTTTTCTGAAATTTAAAAGTGATTTTACCTTTGGAGGGGTAAAGTCGTCATTTTGGACAAAGATGAGAACAGAAAATCTCAAATATTAGGGTTGGTCACCCACCTGACCCAAACCCTAACTTTAAGCAATTTTCAAGACTCGATTG
The DNA here is from genome assembly GCA_021437785.1 of Rhodomyrtus psidioides. Taxonomy (NCBI): domain Eukaryota; kingdom Viridiplantae; phylum Streptophyta; class Magnoliopsida; order Myrtales; family Myrtaceae; genus Rhodomyrtus; species Rhodomyrtus psidioides. The sequence goes on along the minus strand of JAILYB010000058.1, from coordinate 2,804,046 downwards.
AGACAAGAAAGACGATTTTTAGAAAAGAGACAGGATTCGAAACCCAAGCCTAAGAATTGGTCGCCTACCCGATCCTAATTCTTACCTTGGCATTATCGACTGTATCTCGCTTACAACAGAGGAGACTTACCCCTAAAGGGTAATATCGTCAATTCTCGGATGAACGGATAAGAAACCCCAAAAATGGAATTGATCAGTTGTCTGTGGTCAATCCTCAATTTTTGGGGGTTTCTAGAGTGTTTAGGATTTTCCCACAATTTTTCTATATTGTTTTGGATTTTCTAGCATTTTTAGAATTTTCTAGGATTTTTCCAATTTGTTTTTTATTTTTTAAGATCATTTTCTGAATTTTTTTTTTAAAATGTTTCAGACCGGGTCAACCCGACCCACTCGGGTCGGAACCCGACCCACTCGGGTCGGAACCCGACCCAAACCCGAATCCGCCGAGCCAAAGCCCAAAACGACGTCGTATCACACGTTTTTATTTTCGGATTATCCGACCCTGATCCGACGGCTCTCAATGTGCCGCGTGGCTAGCCCACAACTATCGGATCTGATTACTAGAATCTACGGTCTAGATTAAACGAAGACTAGACTTGAGCCGTTTGATTGACTTACTAGAATGTACGGTCCAAATTAAAACCTACGACTCGATCTGTGCCGTCCGCCCCTACTAACATAAAACGACGTCACCTGACCCTTTATCTAAACGGCACCGTTTCGGTTTTGTTTGATTTTTCGATTAAAACTATTTTCGAATTATCCTAATTTCTAATCGGACGGTCGTCATTTGATAGACTCGATTAACCTAGACCGTTCGATCTACAAATTAGAATAACAAACTACTAACGGCCTGCTGACTAGACCGACACGTGGACCAATAGCGGACTAACACCTAGGACTTTCACCAGTTGACCCCGCCACGTCAACTTCGTCTTCAACCTCTCGACCCCGGCGGAATGGACAGCTGAAGATCTCCAGCGACGATCCTACGGTGGAATCTTGATGAAATCGTGCAAGACCAACTCTAATCGACTCGCACTCGCCTCTAGTCTAACATATCTGAGAATCGGAGCATCTGACTCACAAGATCGCGAGCATTAAGAAGAATGCCAAGTACGGCCATGGAAATCTAAAGCTCGATTCATAGCAAATCATGGCAATTCAATCACAGAACAGCACCAATAGAGGTTCACAAGACTTACCTCGAGCTCCGATTGAGCTCGCTCAGCCAAGATTTGGCTGGGTGACATTGAACAGTGGTTCGGCAATGGAGGTCGAATTGGAAGACTCGATTCGTTGTGTTAAGACAAAATCGATGCAAAAAAGATACGCGATGGTGGTCAGTGATGTCTAGGGAACAAAATGCACACACTAATTGCAAGGATAAATGTGGAACATGCAAGACGCCATTGATGCCCAGAGAAAGGTTGGAAGCTACGCCTCACCTGTTTACGCGATTTCAGGTTGCGCGGCCGATGGCGGTTGCTTCCTGGAGCCTCAGGCGAGCTCGTGGCGATCTTCTTTGGCTTCGGTTTGGCCGGAGAAGGCCTAACTAGTGCCTTCTAAACTCGAGCTCTACCCTCGACAATGGCGATGGAGGGGAGCTCTCTCTCTCTCTCGTTTTTTCTCTCTTCTTGATTCAATTCTCTCTCCCGTAACTGAATCAACTATCCCCTTCAACTGAAAGCCTCTGTAGGCTTGTATAGCTCCTTGGATTTTTGGCGCCGAATGGGGAACTGCGTACCGGCCTCAATTGCACGTGAGGCCACGTGCCTTTAGGTCTAATCGGCGTCGGGGACGATGGGCATCTCGCCCAATTCTGTTTGGTCCTCCGGCGGGTCTCATTCTACGTGAATTTATAACGAATTTGACCTGTGCTTGCTAAATGTTGACTTTCGCAGGTCCGCCGCTTGACCGGCCGATTGCTTCCTCTTCCGGCGGCCATTAATCATCATTCTAGTCCCAATCGACGGTGACTGGCCTATGGAACTAAACGCCCAACAATGTTTCTCCAATTATAGTCGATTGGTCGGTCAATTTTGTCCTCAAAATCAAGCTTGGCATGGTTCATATGCGCAGGAAATTGAGGAAGAAGAAGACATTGTAGCGAACCGGTTCGACTGGCGGTCTGACCGGTTTGAACCTGTTTCGAATCACAATTTTCCAAATTAAGCTCAAATTAATGGGAAATTTTTGTAATTGGACCTCAAAATCGAACTTAGGGCTTGGATTATATCTAAAATTGTGATTTTGCCTAAAAGTTCGCATCAATTTCAATAAAAACCCCAAATTCTCATTTAATTACAAATTGGGGAATTGTGCAATTGAAGGTTCAAATGATCAAATTGGGCCAAATTACCTATGCCAATCGATTCAAAATGGTGAAACCCATTGGGCAATATGTTTAATTTGCAATGATAGTCCCTGCATTGAAAGTAGATTCAATTATGCCCAATTTCAAGGACTAAAATGCAATTAAGTATGCAATTTTGCCAAATTCATGCAATTGAGCAATTTGTGCAAATAATTGGGCTAAATTGCAATAAGGGACAGTTAGATTGAATGTCAAGATCCTAAAAAATGCCAAAATTACAAATTAAAAGACTCAATTGACATTTTTTCTCAAATTCAATCATATGAGTTACAAAGGAACATGTAAAATTGAATCTGATTTTGGACTTTTTGTGAGGTCAAAAATATAATGGATTTAAAATAAAAATATTGGCTATTTTTCCATATTTTGGTGACCTCAAATGCTATTTTTCTTGATTTTTCTAGTATTTTCCTAATTTTTGAAAATATTAAAAAAATACGAAAAATATGAAAAATTATTATTTTGTCAAAATGGTTCCTTAGGCTTGGCGAAGGCCACCAAAGTTTTTTTTTTTTTTTGGTAAGGTGAGTTTGTATATACTTTTCAAATCACTAGGTACAAAAGGGAACCGGACACAACAAAACTACTAATTAGGTGTCACGAATTTGCAAAGTTGATTTTGCAATTTTTTGACTTTTTATGGGTTTTTCACGAATTTTCTAAGAAATTACTAAAAAAGAGTAATAAAAAATTAGGTGTCAACAGCTGCCCCTCTTTGAGAGGAATCTTGCAAGAGATTTTTCTCAAAGACAGGTGACACCTAAGTTTAGATCGACTCTATTGGGAAATAGAAAAATGAATCTTGACTTCTAATCTTTCTTGTCCCGCTGGTGAATGCTTTGCCTTATCTTTACCGATATGAGAGAAAGAGAGGCGGGATTGAGATGCTCACATGTTACTTACCTTCCTGATGCTCGTGCGGCATGCGCGGTGAATAGCGGGTTCAAGTAGATATCTAGGAGCTTGTCTCTTGAGCGTCCTAGGGCAGTTAAACTCTAGCCTGTATTGTAGGCCATATCAGAGTGAGATTCCTGTATTGGACAGGAACCTATGAATGAAGCACCCAGTCTCTTAGGGATTGTCAGGGGTTTTGATCCATATGGTGGATCATACCATGAATAGGAATCCTCTCTGCTAGGAACCTATGGATGACGTACCTATCTTGTAGGGATTGTCGAACATTTTGATCCTTAAGGGGGATCAGGCCGGGAATAGGACTCCTTTCTGTTAGGAACCTATAGATGACGCACCCATTCTGTAAGGATTGTCGAACATTTTGATCTTTCAGTGGGATCAGGCCGGGAATAAGACTCATTTCTGCTAGGAACCTATAAATTACGCACCTGTTCTGTAGGGATTGTCGACCATTTTGATCCTTCAGGGGGATCAGGCCGGGAATATGACTCCTTTTTGCTAGGAACCTATGGGTGACGCACCCGTTCTGTAGGGATTGTCAAACATTTTGATGATCATATATTCTAAGGAATTAACTAGGGTCTATACAAGTGCGGTGTACCTAACTCTCAGGTTTACCAAATGAACTATTCTGGGTTTAGGGATTACCTAGAACCTTACAGACAGATAGTTCTCAAAATTGTCCTTTTGACATGCAAGGCGTTATTCTGGGATTTGGGAGTTCCAAGTATCCTGCAGAAAACTCGAACCTGCAAAAACTTTGATAAGATTCTTCTGGGATTTAGGGGTTACTGAAATCTTGCAGGAAGATGATCTTTGAATATTGTCCTTTCGACATTGAATGTGACATTCTGGGATCTAGGGACTCCAGGTATCTTGCAGAATAGCTCAAACCTATAAATCTGAAATCTCACAAATGGATGATTTCGAAGATTGTCCTTTTGATATTGGAGGTGACATTCTGGGATCTGGGGACTCCAAGTATCCTGTAGAAAGCTCAAACCTGTAAAACGGAAATCTCATACAGAGAGATGATTTCGAAGATTGTCCTTTCGACATTGGAGGTGACACTATGGGATCTGGGGACTCTAGGCATCCTGCAGAAAGCTCAAACCTAATTTTTTTTTTCTTCACAAAAAATGTATTTTCCTGAGATATTGGGTTACCAGGGATCCTGCAGGAGAATAAACTTGAAAGCTCTTCTTCACAGAGCAAGACATTCTTCTGGAATCTGGGGTCACCATGAGTCCTAGAAGCTTAGACTTGAGAGTTCATTTCTCATTGCCAAAATATTAGCCTTGTTGAGGTAATGACAATTACAATGTAGGTAAAAGGCTTCATTTTAACGTACGTAGTTATGCAGAATGACTTAGGATGCTGGAGGTTATCCAAGACATCCCAAAGCATACAAAGATGATCGAGGATCCCTGTGAGGTATACCTTGGATCGAAAGATTTGAAGTTTCCAAACGAAACTTGCTTTCGAGCATTCTATTGGAATATCCTTGTCAGAAAGGTCTTATCACCAATTTTCCTGACTTGGTCTTTTCACAACTAGAGCACTCGAATTTCCTAATACCCTGTATCTAGGTTTTCGGAGCCGTTTGCGGCGCATACATTCAGATCAATCGGGAGGTCTTCACGGGATCGTAACGTTGGGTTTGGACATGGTTTCTGAAAGGGGACTCACTTTCTGAGTTAGGTCTTTTTTCACATAAAATTTTCTTCACTATACTGCAGTTTCGTCCCCAAAGCCTCCTGTAGGCTTTTCCAAAATAAAGCGGTGAACTTGGGGTCTCTATTTGAAGTGATTGTTACGGGGACTCCATGAAGACGAACTATGTATCGCATATTCAATTCTGCATACCTATCCATGGCGAAGTCCTTTCTTACTGCCAAGAAGTGCGCGGACTTGGTCAGTCTATCCACTATTACCCATATCGAGTCATGTCATCTCTGACTTCTCGGCAAGCCCATTACAAAGTCCAGGTGATGAGTTCCCATTTCCACTCGGGAATCTCCAATGGCTGTAACATTCCACCAGGCTTACAATGTTGAGCCTTAACTTGCTGCCATGTCAAACATTTCGCTACGTGCTTAACTACATCCACTTTCATTCTGTTCCACCAGTAGTGCTGACGTAAATTCTGATACATCTTTGTGCTATTGGATGAATGCTGTAGTTGCTCCTATGAGCTTCTGATAGGATCCTTTCCTTTAACTCCTCATCATTGGGTACGCACAGGCGTGCACGAAACTTCAGGATTCCATCCTCTGATACCTGAAAGTCAGGTTTCCTTTTTGAGCATCCATCTCCAGGATCTTTTGCATGTCAGGGTCTGTAGACTGCGAAGACTTTACCTTTTCCTGAATTTTCGGTTCGATTCTCAACGTAGCTAGCAAACTAGACAGTTGGCAAATTTCAAACTTGAACTCTGAATCTCTTATCCCTTCAAATAGAGTCCATTCTTTAACCATCATGTGCGCGATGCTCGATTTCCGACTAAGTGCATCCGCAACCTTATTCGCCTCCCGGGATTGTATAGGATATCACAATCATAATCCTTGAGCAACTCCATCCATCGACGTTGCCTCATGTTCAACTCCTTTTGAGAAAACAAGTACTTCAAACTTTGGTGGTCCGTATAAATCTGAAACCTTTCTCCGCATATGTCTCCAAATTTTCAATGCGAAGATGATAGCTGCCAATTCCAAATCGTGCGCCGGATAGTTCATCTCGTGAGGTCTTAACTGTCGCGATGCATAAGCAACAACTCTTCCATGCTGCATTAAAACGCATCCTAATCCCTTTAGCAAGGCATCACTGTAGATCTCATAACCTTCAGGTCCAGAAGGAATAGTCAGAATTGGTGCGGTCGTCAACCGATGCTTAAGTTCTTGGAAACTCCTTTCGCACTTATCCGTCCACTCGAATCGCGTATCCTTCTTTGTTAACCTCGTCAAAAGAGTGGCTATAGAGGAGAACTTCTCCATAAACCTCGTGTAGTAGCCTGCCAAACCCAAAAAGCTTCGAACTTCTGTGACTGACGTAGGTCTAGGCCAATTCGTTACTACCTCAATCTTTGTTGGATCCACTGAAATTTCATTTCCAGAGATGACGTGTCCAAGAAATGCAACCTTGCTAAGCCAAAACTCACACTTACTGAACTTGGCGAAAAGTGAGTGTTCCCTTAACGTCCGTAGAACTACGCTCAATTGCTTCTCATGCTCCTCAGGGCTCTTCGAGTAAATCAAGATGTCATCTATGAAGTCAATGACGAACTGGTCCAGGTACTTCTTGAATACTCGATGCATCACATCCATAAAAGCAGCTGGGCATTAGTCAATCCAAATGGCATGATTGTAAACTCATAATGCCCATACCTTTCCGGAAGGCTGTTTCCGGTATATCCTCCTTCTTAATCCTCAATTGGTGATAACCCGTCCTCAGGTCTATCTTGGAGAATACAAACGCTCATTGTAATTGATCAAACAAGTCATCTATCCTTGGCAATGGATACTTGTTCTTGAATGTCACCTGATTCAACTGCTTGTAATCAATGCATAAATGCAATGATCCGTCCTTTTTCCTAACGAACAAAACTAGCGCTCCCCATGGTGACGGGCTTGGACGAATAAATCCTTTGTCCAGCAATTCCTGCATATGAACCTTCAGTTCCTTTAATTCCGACAAGGACATCCTATAGGTGCTTTTGAGATTGACTCTGTTCCAGGAGCTAACTCAATCACGAACTCTATTTCTCTCTCTGGCGGGAACCCTGGTAACTCTTGAGGAAAGTCACGCACCACAGCTATGTCCCCTAACTTGGGTTCCTCAATCGTCGGATCAACCAGAGCAGCTAAGTACGCTTGACATCCGTCATCCAATAACTTAGCAACTTCAAGCGAAGAAATTAAAGGGATCGAGGTTCCTCCTCGACTTCCTACAAATTCGAATCTAGGGTGATCATCCGGATGGAAATGGATCACCCTGCTACCACAATCAACAACAGCTCATTGCTTACTCAACCAATCCATTCCAATAATAACATCAAATCATACGTGGGCAACACTGCTAGGTCTATCTGTTCTTCACTACCACCAATGACTATCTGACAGTCCAAACAACCTAGCGAGACTAACACTTTATCCTTTAACGGGGTGGTAACATGCAATATCATATCGAGCGGTTTCAAATCAATCCCAACCAAATCAGCAAACTGAGCAGATATGAACGAATGCGATGCTCCAGGGTCAAACAATGCATAGGCAGCATGATCACATAAAGTAACCGTACCTGTGACCACGCCTCTACCTCTCTACGTGCCATAGTATAAACTCTTCCTTGAGCTGGTGGCCTATTCTGGTTATTCTGTGGGGCTCCCGCCAATGGTCCCGCTGGCGGTCGTTGTCCTTGAAAATGAGGTCCTGAGGCTTGATTCGGGCAGGTTCTTATCTGATGACCCAACTGGCCATACTTAAAGCACGCACCCGTCCTACTCGGGCAAGGTCCATTGCCGTGCCTCCTTCCACACATGCGGCAATTCCAATTAGACTGGTGAGCAGGTTTCCTAATGTTCTTCCTAGCTGGTGGGACAAAACGTCTATTGTTGTTCATCGGCCTCTTGCCGAACTGGCGGTTGTCTCTCACTGGAGTAAACCGCGGTACAAGAGCGATTCTCCTTTCTCTCATGTCCCGCTCCACCAACTGGCCCCTTTCATAAATCGCATCATAGCTTTGCAGATCCAAGAGTACCAACTGGCTTCGAAGGTCGGGTCTTAGTCCATCTCTAAACCTCCTTGCCCTATCCTCCGGATTCTCAACCATCATCGGGGCATACTTATATAGTCTTGAGAACTCAGCCTCACACTGATCGATAGTCATCTGATTCTGGCGAAGATTCTGGAATTTAACCAATTTATGCTCTTGAGCCGCTTTCGAGAAATACTTTGCGTTGAAGACTTCTGAAAAGAAAGTCCAGTTTGGCATCGTGCCTTCAGGGAAGACTCTTCCCTTGGCGGCCTTCCACCAATCATTTGCAGTCCCGCGGAGCTGATAGACTGCTAGGGTCACTTTCTCAGCCTTAGTGCACCCTAAAACTTCAAAAACCTTCTCCAGTTCCTCAATCCAATTAGGGGCAATCTCAAGGTCCCATGTGCAATCAAACTTAGACGGCTTCGGCTTCATAATGTGCTCTACTAGCTGGCCCATCAAACGATTCCCAGCACCTTGGGCATTGTCACCATCGTTGGCTTGACCATTGTTCCCGTTGTTCCCATGATTTCCATTTGCCAGATTGGCGGTTGCAGCGGCAGCTTCTACTGCCTCAGCAATAGCAGCAGCCCTTTCTTGGGCCTGCCTACCTATCAAGTTCCCGATCTCTTCCAGTACTCTTATGACTCCATCAACTCTAGGGTCTTTTACCACTTGGGGTCTAGAGCTAGACGCTCCTCCGGTTCCTCGGGTTCGGTTGCTCATCTCGTTAAGCCTTACAACACATGAATCACTATAATTCCATCTGGGAATTAGAGACCTAAGCCATCTACTCAAGTCTAGCAATTCTAGGCTACCATCAAAGCAGCAATCACAAACAAGGCATTCATTCATCAAGCAACCACCAGAAGAGTCATAAATGGGGAAATCACTATCGTACCTTAAGTCTAGACGCATATGCAAGTTAGTATAATCACAGCCAGCTATCCAATCAATCACTCAGCAAACAACACACAATGCCAAGTACGGAGTTCTATAGCCTTATAATCACTCAAGGTGATGCCAATCCGATATGCCAATCAAAAGTGCCATTTCACATGTCATGCATTTTAGGCCTAACTCTAGCAAACTCCTAATGTCTCGCTACCTAGTCATCCTTAAAGTCATCACACCTTATTACTCCAATCCTCGACCAACTTGGATCGAGATGACCATGCTCTGATACCAAACAAACGGGGATGTCACGTCTGCGTCCGAACGAGCGCGCCAACATCACCTCAGCGTCGTTCCTTGTTACGAACATACCCAGGATCGAACGACCAGCGATATTCAAATGAATGCAAATGCACATGCGGAAGCGACATACATAACTCCATACCATAAATAAATAAAGATGACTTTAAGAAACCAAACTTATACATAACATAGAATAGGTTTAGTCTTACACGATAACATAAATGACGTACATAACAAGGGATTAGGGAAAGGGTGGTTAGCCTAAACAAAAGGAATCATCAGGCTAGGTCAAGCGTCACTATCCTAAGGGCGTTTCCAAAAAGTCGAGGATAACTAAGTAATCTAAAGGTTAGGCTCACTATCACCAGAAAGGTTCTCGTCTGCCACGGGGTTGTACTCTACCCAGTCACCCGACTGTACTTCCCTTGGTACTTCTTCTTCTTCTTCTTCTTCTTCTTCCTTTGGCTTCGACTCAAAGTACACTGGGATGTCTTTCTCCCTAAGGTCAGCCACCCAATCAAAGGCCTCGTCTTCGGCACCCGCAATCTCTGGCTCAGGTTTTTCTACATCCAAAGGGTCGTCATCGGCATCAGAGGGCTCGACAACCTCACCATCTGTGGTAGGTTTCTGGGATTGTACCGCCGGGAGAGGTACCTTAGGCTCGGGATCGGTCTCCGGATCAGAAATCTCACCGTTTAGAGGATAAACATCCATCGGATCCTACTCGACCACCACATCCCAGGGCACATCGAAAGTCTCAAAGGGCCATGAGTAGTGTCGCCATCCCAACAGAACCAAGCTGCATACACATCTAGCCTCCAGTGATCGGTCCAATGTCCACCCAAACTGTACTGCGTCTCCTAATCCACTAATTGGAAATTGTTTAATGGGTCATGTAGTATAGCACTTTATGAAGCTGAAGCCGTCTAAGTTTGATGACACAGGGGATCCTGAAACTGCCCTAGTTGGACTGAGGAACTGGAGATAGCCTTTGAAGTTTTGGGGTGCACTGAGGTTGAGAAAGTGACCCTAGCAGTCTACTAGCTCCGTGGAACTGCAAATGATTGGTCGAAGCCAAGGGAAGAGTTTTCCCCGAAGGCACGGTGCCAAATTGGACCGTCTTCTCTAAGATCTTCAACGCAAAGTATTTCTCTAAAGCGGCTCAAGAGCAGAAGTTGGTTGAATTCCAAAACCTCTGCCAGAATCAGATGACCTTTGATCAGTATGAGGCTGAGTTCTTGAGATTGTCTAAGTATGCCCCAAGGATAGTTGAGAATCCGGAGGACAGGGTGACGAGGTTTAGAGATGGACTTAGGCCCGACCTTCATAGCTAGTTGGTTCTTTTGGATTTACAAGGCTATGATGCGATTTATGAAAGGGGCCAGTTGGTGGAGCGGGACATGAGAGAAAGGAGAATCGCTCCTGTACCGCGGTTTACTCCAATTAGGGACAATCGCCAGTTCGGCAAGAGGCCGATGACCAACAATAGACGCTTTGTCCCTCCAGCCCGAAAGAACATTGGGAAACCTGCTCACCAATCTAATTGGAACTGCCGCCTGTGTGGAAGGAAGCATGGGAATGTACCTTGCCCGAGTAGGACAGACGCCTGTTTTAAGTGTGGTCAGCTGGGTCATTAGATGAGAACCTGCCCGAGTCAAGCCCTAAGACCTCATTTTCAAGGGCAACGACCGCCAATAGGACCGCCAGCTGGAGCCCCACAGAACAACTTGAATAGGCCGCCAGTTCAAGGAGAGTTTATGCTGTGGTGCGTAAAGAGGCGGAGAATGCGCCTGGCGTGGTCACAGGTACGGTTACTTTATGTGATCATGCTGCCTATGCATTGTTTGACCCTGGAGCATCGCATTCGTTCGTATCTGCTCAGTTTGCTGATTTGGTTGGAATTGAAACGAAACCGCTGGATATGATATTGCATGTTACTACCCCCGTTAAAGGATAAGGTGTTAGTCTCACTAGGTTATTCGGACTGTAAGATAGTCATTGGTGGTAGTGAGGAACAGATAGATGTGACATTCTGAGATCCGACCCTTTTCGAAGTATGATTGAATGAGACTTCTCGTCTGTGACATTCTGAATTTCGACCCTATCTCGAAGCTTATGAATGAATGAATGCCTATCGATGTATTTCAGTAAATCTCACTCAGAATTGATCTCTCTTGAGTCGACTAACCAAAAGGGAAAGGCTAACTAGGATTTAAGTACGTGGACTAATGAACTCAACCACGAGTCGGTACTTTGACCATAAGGATTGCCGAGGAAACATTTTGGACCGCTAAAGGTCGATCTAAGAATGGTTTCAGAACAATTTGCTAGTGTCATGCGATTGGTCCACGGGTGATTCCGAATGACCATAGTATGATTTACGAATTAGCCTAAACCGATTCCTAATGATCGCAACATTCGGGACTAGCAATTAAACCTCGCAATTACATGACAACCAAAGTCACCGTGGCACGAGTAACTCTTTAACGCGACATTAGTCGTGGTTCGATACGCGTAACTCCTAAGAGCCGCACGTTAGTTTCAGATACGCCGGAATGACAAACGACTGAAATTAGCCATAAATTGGACTTCAAGATTAGAGGCCGGATATTCGAGGATTCCAACGGGAATAATTCGGACGTCGTCTCATCGGGGACCATTAATATTAGAATTCGTCCATTAGCATTTAGGAAAGTGAAATTCGGATTGACGATTGGAATTACCCTTATACCCTTAGGTTAATGCCTTTTTCCCTTAGATTTAGGCAAGGGCATTATAGTCTTTTGGTGTAGACTCTTCTTGGCCGAAAATTTAGGGGTAGTGTGGTCATTCAACCCTTGAATTATTTGAGTGATGGAAGGACAAGATGAGATAAGATTTAACTTGATGGACATGACAACTTCCCCTTCAACCACTACCAACTCTAGTCATTCTTAGTTACTATTCCTTGTCACAGAACCCCATGAACCACCCCACTCACTTTTCCCTCCATTTTTTTTTCTCTCTTCTTACATTTATGGAATGAAACCAAGAGAACTTTCTCCCCCCTACACTGTCACGCCCCGGGTCCTTTGGACGCACAACATCGCCTCTAGTTCCTTAGTCTTAGGAATGATCCCCAGGATCCAAAGCAGCACGCTCAAGCTAATGAAACTTATATGCACATGCGGAAGCGACACTCGAAACTCCTAACAAATTTATAACATTATGACTTGAGGAAAACAGAGAACTTGATCATAACATAACACAACATCAGTTTAACAACATGAGCATAAACAGAAAGTACAACACTAGGGACCAGGGAAGCGGGTCAGCCTAATCAAAAGGGAACGTCTAGACCAAAAGTTAGGCACTACCCAAAAGTCACTCCTAAAGGTCAGGGCGCCTATGGCTATCTAAGGATCGGGCTCGCGGTCGTCGTCTGGATCCTCTCGATGCACAGGGTCATACTCCTCGGTGTCTTCTTCCTCTTCCTCTTCTTCTTCTTCTTCTTCGAATACTAGCTCTGGGTCTTCGTCTCCTTCAGGCTCGGGCGAAGGGGGAAAGATGGCCTCTTTGTCGGGGTTATACTCCTCCTCCAAGGGCTCGTCCTCGGAGTCGTCCAGTGCTTCCTCATCCTCCTCGGGCTCGGACTCGTCGGTCTCCATGGGATCCTCAGCATCGGAGGGACCTACCACGTCGCCATCAACCTCGGGGTTCTGGGATGGCACCGGCGGAAGCTCTGGATCAGGAGCGGTCTCGGAATCGGTGAGCTCCCCATCAGCGGGGTGCACGATCGAAGGATCCTGCTCTCCAATGATATCCCTCGGCACATCAAAAGTCCTCAACGGCCCGACTGTAAGGTCGGAGTCTCGGTAGAACCAAGCGGCGAATCTGTCTGGCCTCCAGTCTGCTAAGCCCACGTCCATCCATATGGTCGGAGTCTCGGTGCACGATCGAAGGATCCTTCCCTTCTCCCACCGGGTACTCCGTGGAATACTACTCCACCCAGACGGGTACCCCAAAAATCGGCGGCGGCGGCATGCTCAAGGTTTGGGGTCTGAAAAGGTGGGTCCCGCGACGGGGTGAGATATACTCAATAAGCTAGCCTAACCCTAGGCTAGACACTTGGGGACTTCCAGACACTTCCGAACACATCCAATGACAAGACACACGAATAATAGGCAATGGCATCTGATAACTTAATTAAGCGTAACTAGTCATGTAATTCACATAATTAGGCTAGGCGGGACTTGTACTTTGGCACTCACACTTCCACATCATAAAGGATAATTCATAAACACGATACGATTTAAGTCCTCATGGTTTGGCCCGCGTGATAACACATCAGGTTTAAAAGATTAAGGAACCCGCGTCTAACGCCTCAGGTTTCCAATGCCACAATTCATGACCCGCGTTTAACGCCTCAGGTCTATCCTGCGTTTAACGCATCAGGATGTTGTTAAGCCCCGCGTTTAACGCATCAGGGCGCCACATACACACGAGCTTACAAACTCTTCCCACTAGCATAGTTGAATCAAACGCGCACATGCTCGTCAAATTAAGCACAACTTAGCACTTTTAAGTTACAGATCGACATTGAGGCATTGCATTACATAACCTAACAAGCCAAGGCCACGGTCAGATTTTACCATCAATCTAATAACAATTGAGTCGATTCATCGTTAACTCTATGGATATTCGGCCAAGGCACACGATCAAGCACACCTAATTCACTTAGGTGCCACGACTCGTTAATTACTTAATCGAGGCCGATACTACCTAGCTTAAATCTTTCCATAATGATTGGCTCCTCTTCAACTTCCCATGGCCGAAATACAACACCTAGGTTAAGGGTCATTTTGATGTCTTTATGAGGGTCATTCCAAGATTAAGCATTCTTAGACTCATTTTAGGACTTCATTGATTCAATCAAGCGTAACTCATGATCCGATGCATCATACGACATCATGAGATATTCGGCCCACACCCTAGGATACCCGCTAAACCATTTCATTCATGAATCGAATATTCCAATGCATCAAACTCAGCAATCCAATTCGGTCCTAGGCATCACAAGATCGGCTTCCTAGAGGTTCTCATCGAAACAGCCCGCTAAAACATAACAAAGCTACTCTTGCTTGGCCCTTTCATCACACAAGGTTCTAACAAAGGGTTAGAGCAAGCTTACCTAGTCCTCAAGGCCCACAAGAATCGGTTGGAGCGGCGGAAGATGGCGCGGCGCACGGCGGTCCTCGGCGGTCAGACTTGGTCCACGGGGTTCTAGGCGAAAATCACCACAAACAAACCTTAATACTACTTCTAACACAAGTCTATAACCTCCTATCATGTATATCTAAGCACCAAGGGCCACTCACCTCAAGATCACCCAACTTCTTCAAGAACAGCCCCGGTTTCCCCCTCCCCCGGTTCTGTTCGGCGACGGCACGGGCGGCCTACGGGCTTGGACGGCGATCCTTCGCGGCCCAAGAGGAAGAAGGAGGCGCCTTGGTGGTGGTTCGTGGTGGCGGAGTGGCGGCGGAGTGGCGGTCGGCCACGGTTTGGCGTGAGGGAGCGGCGACGGGCAAGGGATAAGGAAGAGAGGGAGAGAGCGACGAGTGAGGGAGGAGGGGGAGTGATCGTCCGAATGGGGAGGGAGAGAGAGAGAGAGAGAGAGAGAGAGAAGAATAAGAAGGAAGGGATTTGGAGGGAAAATGAGATGGTGGGGTGGTTAGGCTTGTGAATGACAAGGAATAGTGTCCTAGAATGACCATTTGATGGGGGTTGGTTTGGGGAAAAAGTCCAATCACTTGGTCTCTTCAATTTACCAATAATGCAATGACCAAAAGACCTAATTGCCCTTGAATTTTCGGCTGAAGGCTTAGGGAGAGCAATTGACCATTTTGCCCTTGCTTTAACTAATGAAAAGTGTGCTAATCTTAGGGGTAAAAGGGTCGATTCCGCTCGTCGGTTCGAATTTCGCTTTTCTAGTCTATACGGGCTAATCCTACTCTTATTAACTCACCGATGAGGCGACGTCCAAATTTACTCCATTGCGATCTTCGAATACCCGGCCTCCAATCTCGAAGTTCAATCCATGGCTAAATTCAGTCAATTGTCATTCCAGCGTGTCTCGAACTAACAGGCGGCTCTTAGGAGTTACGCGTATCGACCCGCGACTAATGTCACGTTTAAGAGTTACTCGAGCCACGGCGGCTTTGGTTGTCATGTAATCGCGAGGGTCAATCACTAGTTCCGAAGGTTACGATCGTCAGAAATCGATTTAGGTTAATTCGCAAATTATGCCATGGTTATACGGAATCACCCGTGAACCAACCGCACGACACTAGCAAATCGTTCTAAAACCATTCTTAGATCGACCTTCAGCGGTCCAAAATATCCCCTCGACGATCCTTATGGTCAAAGCGTCGACTCGTGGTTAAGTTCTTTGGTCCACGTACTTTAAACCCTATATGGCCATTCCCCATTGGTTAGTCGACTCGAGAGTGATCAATTCTGAGCGAGATTAACTGGAACACATCGATAGACATTCATTCATTAATAAGCTTCGAGATAGGGTCGAAATTCGGGATATCACATACACCATTCGGCCGAACCTCCCTCACTCCCTCACTCTCATTTTCTCTCATTCTCTCTCTCTTTCTCTTGCTTTCACTCTCGCTCTCTCGGTCTCCTTCACGGTGAAGCCGCTGCCGATCGTCGCTCCTTCGCCGACCTTCGTGCTTGCCTTGCTTTGGTAAGCCTCTTTGACACTAAAACCTAGGTGCTAAATAGCTATTAAATGGAGTTTAGAGTGAATTTTAGAGGGAATGCTTGGCTAACTTGTGGTGTTCTTGTTGAAACCGAACCGGCCTCTCTTTGGACAGATTTGAACCGCAGATTCTGTCGCCTCTTTGACCGACTTGTCTCGACTCCATCGCTTGGTAAGTTAGTTCTGAACCCTCATTAGGACCTTAGGTTATGGAAAAACCTTGTAGTCATGGTTAAGTTGAAGTTTGTGGGATGTTCTTGTTAAACCTTCATGGAAACCGAAACTTTGCTTTATGTGCTAAGGGAAATGCAAAGTTGAGATGATTGAAATGTTAAGACCTTGGCTGCAAATTGTTTAAGGGTTATGGCTATGTGGAAATCGAATGTCTTTTTGTGCCATTGACGATGCAAGAAATCATCAAGCTTGATTAACTTGATAACCACTCTTGTTTGAGCTTAAGTCCATTCGGCCCTAGTGAGATTTGATGTGTTAATCAATGAAAACTACGTAATGAACCCTAGTGCTATTCGGCCAGAGGGACTTGAATGTGAGGATTAATCGCTTGATTTAACAATCGAACCCTAGGAGTATTCGGCCATGAGAAGATCATGAAGTTTCGCCAAATTAAAATGACCATTGCTCTTATTACTACCTCGGCCGTGTACTAATGTGGTTGATTAAGTGATTGAATGGATAAGAAATTCTAGAATGAGGCTTACGTGGATTCGGCCATTAGTGTATGTGGTGCATGAAATGATGAATTGAGGAATTGGCATTGTATGTCGTGACCATGGATGAATTGGGGTGATAATGATTGACGATTTCCTAAATCAAATTATATTCGGTCATGAAGTATTAATGTGGCCTAGCTTGATTGATTGAGGCAATGTAGCACCGTGATATGACATTGAGGATGTGATGACTAAATGATGCCTTGAATTGTTAAACTGCTCAATTGAATGTGTTTAGCCATACTTGTTTTAATTATGAGCTTATGTACTTATGAAATCCTGAGGCGCCTAAATGACGCGGGATTGAGTGACGAGAAATCCCTGATGCGCCTAAATGACGCGGGCTTGACTGAGGAGAAATACCTAATGCGCCTAGCCGACGCGGGTATATTATTTGGGATTGTCACGCCCCGAGTCCATTCGAGCACGCGACATCACCCTACTACCTTACCATGCAATCCGATACCCAGGATCCAACGGAACGCACTAGACAACGAAACTTATATGCACATGCGGAAGCGACACTCACAACTCCTACCAAATGTATAACATGATGACTTGAGGAAAACAGAGCACTTAATCATAATATGACACAACATCAGTTTTACAACATAAGCATAGATAGAAAATACAACACTGTGGACCAGGGAAGCGGGTCAGCCTAATCAAAAGGGAACATCAAGACCAAAAGTTAGGCACTACACAAAAGTCACTCCTAAAGGTCAAGGGCACCTATGGCTATCTGGGGGTCAGGCTCGCGGTTGGATCAGTCATGGCCAGCTGCGGGATGGTACTCTACCCAGTCGCCCGGCTGCACCTCTTCAGGAACTTCGTCTTCTGACTCGGACTCGGTGAACACTAGGGCATCGTCCTCCTCCAGGTCGGACTCCCAGACAATGGGCTCGCCATTGGCACCTACAGCCTCCCACTCGAATCCAACCTCCTCCGAAGGATGGTCGCCGGCGTCAGAAGGCTCGACGATCTCGCCATCAGCAACGGGGTTCTGGGACGATGCTGACGGGAGATCTGTATCAGGGGCGGTCTCGGAGTCGGTGAGCTCCCCATCAGCTGGATGTACGATCGAAGGGTCCTGCTCGCCAACGGTATCCCGGGGCACGTCAAAAGTCCTCAGTGGCCCAACTTCAAGGTCTCCATCACGGTAGTACCAAGCGGCGAACCTATATGGCCTCGAGCTCGGCAATCCCACATCCATCCAAATAGTGCCATACTTCCTAATATAAACCTTCCCTTCTCCCACTGGATACTCTGTGGAATACTGCTCCACCCACACGGGTACCCTAAAAATCGGCGGCGGCGGCATGCTTAGGGTTTGGGGTCTGAAAATGTGGGTCCCACGACGGGGTGAGATAAACTCAGTAAACTAACCCTAACCCTAGACTAGGCACAAGGCACTTCCAGACACTCCCAAACACATGCAATGACCAAACATGCAAAGGTGGGCAAATGGCACTCAACGGCTCAAATAGAGTATAATAGGGCATCCAATTAACATTTTATAGATTGACTTGGCTTCGTACTTTGTACGTGGCACTTATCAGTATGTAGTATAAGGATAGCTTATAATCATAATATGGTTGTACTTTGTATGGCAGAGCCCGCGTAACAACGCATCAGGCTTATAATATCAAGGAACCCGCGTTTAACGCCTCAGGTTATCCTTTGCCATTCACATGACCCGCGTAATAACGCCTCAGGTCCATCCCGCGTTTAATGCCTCAGGACGTGAATAAACCCCGCGTTTAACGTATCAGGGTTATAACATGCACACAGGCTCATAACATAACAATCATGGCATAAATCAATCATAGACGCATAATTCCACCATGAGTACCAATTGGCCAAAGGAGCTAGCAACCGTAGCATAGCAATTCATCACGTTGTAATCAAGCAAGGCCATGGTCATATGTCTTAATTGCTCGCATTTAAATCACAATGCTTCATTTCAAGCGTTAAGGCCAATTTTAAGCACCAATCCATTACAAGACAATTATGTCATAATCTCACCCAATTGGGGCCAATGCAATATTCCACCATAAGTCTCATTTCCACTTAAATAAGTTACTTCCCACCCCTATGCCATTCGACCATCACAATTTCATCAAGCCAACCAAACCATGACACCACAAAATGTATCAATTCAACACATAAGGCCTAACGCACAACCGGGGTTCCATTTCAACCATTAAATCACATCTTAATGATCACAACCAGAATGCTACAAGGGCCACTTGACCATTTTCAACGACGCATCATGCAATTTTCTATATGGCCGAACACACCTAGGCACCAATTAGGATCTCACTAGTTCCAAGGAGCTAAATTCAAGTCCTAACACTTCCAAGGGTATCATAGGACACTAGGTCAGCATGTAAGGGCATCTACCAAACCATTTAAATCATGATTTGAACATTCCAAGCATTAATTTCCATCAAGCACAATCAGCCCTCTAAAACACAGATTCGGATTTCCTATGTTTCATGCCAAAACAGCCCCCTAAACTCATCATAAATGACCCTCACTTGGTCCTTCCATTTCCATGGTCCTAGTATAAGGTTAGAGGAAGCTTACCAAGCTTGAATATCCAAGAAAAACCGGTTGGAGTGGCTGAAAGAGGCGCGACACCAAATCTGATCCGGCGCGATCAGATTGCGCTCCAAGGAATCCACACTTCAAACGACCAAGAACAATCTTCAATACCTCACTTAAATCATGCCTCTAACACCCTAACATACTTATCTAAGTCCTAAAAACCACTTACCTCAAGATAGATCAAGACTTTTCTCAAGAACAGCCCGCCCTCTTCCGTTGCCCCTAATCTGATCGGCGTTGGCTTTGGGCGGTCCGGGGCTTGCACGGCGGTCCAACAAGGTTCAAAGGGATGAGGAGGACGCCTAGGTGAGGTCTTGAAGTGGTGGAGTGGTGGTGGTGGCCGGCGACTCCTCCTTGAAGCCGAGAGGGGAACGTGAAGATGAGGGAGAGGGAGAGAACGTGAAAACAAAAGGGGAGAGGGAGAATGGCTACTTAGTGGGATTAGGTTTAGGGAAAATTGTCCAATCACTTGGTCTCTTCATTGGTCCAATAATTCACTTCTCAATTGACCATTCTACCCTTGTAATTTCGGATGGAGGCTTGGGGAGGGCAAATGACCACTTTGCCCTTGCTTGGTTTAAGAGAAAAGTGCACTAAACTAGGGGTAAAAGGGTCCTATTTCACTTGGCGGTCCGAATTTCGCTTTCCTAACCTATACGGAACTATTTCTAACCATAATAACCCCTCGATGAAGCGACGTCCAAATTTACTCCATTGTGATCTTCGAATGTCCGGCCTCCGATCTCGAAACCCAAATCATGGCTAAATTTAGTCAATTGTCATTCCGGCGTATCTCAAACTAACGGGCGGCTCTGCCCGGAGTTATGCGTATCGACCCGCGACTTATGTCGCGTTTAAGAGTTACCCAAGTCACGGCGACTTTGGTTGTCATGTAATCGCGAGGGTCAATTACTAGTTCCGCAGGTTACGATCGTCAAAGATTGAGTTAGGTTAATTCGCAAATCATGTCATGGTCATACGGAATCACCCGTGAACCAATCGCACGACACTAGCAAATCAGTCTAAAACCATTCTTAGATCGGCCTATAGCGGTTCAGAATATTCCCTCGACGATCCTTATGGTCAAAGCACCGACTCGTGGTTAAGTTCTTTGGTCCACGTACTTTAAATCCTATACGGCCATTCCCCATTGGTTAGTCGACTCGAGAGTGATCAGTTCTGAGCGAGATTAACTGGAATACATCGATAGACATTCATTCACTGATAAGTTTCGAGATAGGGTCAGAATTCAGGATGTCACAACTCTTCCCCCCTTACAAAAATTTCGTCCTCGAAATTTACATTACAACCACTTACTCAAACAAATGGGGGTGCTGACGCCTCATCGCTTCCTCACTTTCCCAAGTGGCTCCCTCAGTTCCATGGTGCTCCCAGATTACCTTTACTAGTGGGATCGTCTTGTTCCTTAGGGCTTGCTCCTTCCTGTCCTCGATCCTGATTGGTCTCTCCACATATGTTACCCGATCGTCCACTTCTATCACTTCGTGGTCCAGCACATGAGTTGCGTCCGGTTCATACTTCCTCAGCATCGACACGTGGAATACGTTGTGAACTTGTGCTAAGCTTGGCCGCAAGGCGAGTCTGTAGGCCAGAGTTCCAATCCGCTCCAGAATTTCGAAAGGGCCTACATACCTTGGACTCAACTTTCCCTTCTTCCCAAACCGAGATAGACCCGCATCGGTGACACTTTCAAGAAAACGTGGTCTCCTACTTGAAACTCCAAAGGTCTGCGCCGCTTGTCAGCGTAACTCTTCTGGCGGCTCTGCGCGATTTTCAATCTTTCTCTTATGATGTCACGCCCCGAGTCCGTTCGAGCACGCGACATCACCCTACTACCTTACCATGCAATCCGATACCCAGGATCCAACGGCACGCACTAGACAACGAAACTTATATGCACATACGGAAGCGACACTCACAACTCCTACCAAATGTATAACATGATGACTTGAGGAAAACAGAGCACTTAATCATAATATGACACAACATCAGTTTTACAACATAAGCATAGATAGAAAATACAACACTGGGGACCAGGGAAGCGGGTCAGCCTAATCAAAAGGGAACATCAAGACCAAAAGTTAGGCACTACACAAAAGTCACTCCTAAAGGTCAAGGGCACCTATGGCTATCTGGGGGTCAGGCTCGCGGTTGGATCAGTCATGGCCAGCTGCGGCATGGTACTCTACCCAGTCGCCCGGCTGCACCTCTTCAAGAACTTCGTCTTCTGACTCGGACTCGGTGAACACTAGGGCATCGTCCTCCTCCAGATCGGACTCCCAGACAATGGGCTCGCCATCGGCACCTACAGCCTCCCACTCGAATCCAACCTCCTCCGAAGGATGGTCGCCGGCGTCAGAAGGCTCGACGATCTCGCCCTAAGCAACGGGGTTCTGGGACGGTGCTGACGGGAGATCTGGATCAGGGGAGGTCTCGGAGTCAGTGAGCTCCCCATCAGCTGGATGTACGATCGAAGGGTCCTGCTCGCCAACGGTATCCCAGGGCACGTCAAAAGTCCTCAGCGGCCCAACCTCAAGGTCTCCATCACGGTAGTACCAAGCGGCGAACCTATCTGGCCTCCAGCTCGGCAATATCACATCCATCCAAATAGTGCCATACTTCCTAATATAAGCCTTCCCTTCTCTCACTGGATACTCTGTGGAATACTGCTTCACCCACACGGGTACCCCAAAAATCGGCGACGGCGGCATGCTTAGGGTTTGGGGTCTGAAAATGTGAGTCCCACGACGGGGTGAGATAAACTCAGTAAACTAACCCTAACCCTAGACTAGGCACAAGGCACTTCCAGACACTCCCAAACACATGCAATGACCAAACATGCAAAGGTGGGCAAATGGCACTCAACGGCTCAAATAGAGTATAATAGGGCATCCAATTAACATTTTATAGATTGACTTGGCTTCGTACTTTGTACGTGGCACTTATCAGAATGTAGTATAAGGATAGCTTATAATCATAATATGGTTGTACTTTGTATGGCAGAGCCCGCGTAACAACGCATCAGGCTTATAATATCAAGGAACCCGCGTTTAACGCCTCAGGTTATCCTTTGCCATTCACATGACACGCGTAATAACGCCTCAGGTCCATCCCGCGTTTAATGCCTCAGGACGTAAATAAACCCCGTGTTTAACGTATCAGGGTTATAATATGCACACAGGCTCATAACATAACAATCATGGCATAAATCAATCATAGACGCATAATTCCACCATGAGTACCAATTGGCCAAAGGAGCTAGCAACCGTAGCATAGCAATTCATCACGTTGTAATCAAGCAAGGCCATGTCATATGTCATAATTGCTCGCATTTAAATCACAATGCTTCATTTCAAGCGTTAAGGCCAATTTTAAGCACCAATCCATTACAAGACAATTATGTCATAATCTCACCCAATTGGGGCCAATGCAATATTCCACCATAAGTCTCATTTCCACTTAAATAAGTTACTTCCCACCCCTATGCCATTCGACCATCACAATTTCATCAAGCCAACCAAACCATGACACCACAAAATGTATCAATTCAACACATAAGGCCTAACGCACAACCAGGGTTCCATTTCAACCATTAAATCACATCTTAATGATCACAACCAGAATGCTAGAAGGGCCACTTGACCATTTTCAACGACGCATCATGCAATTTTCTATATGGCCGAACACACCTAGGCACCAATTAGGATCTCACTAGTTCCAAGGAACTAAATTCAAGTCCTAACACTTCCCGGGGTATCATAGGACACTAGGTCAGCATGTAAGGGCATCTACCAACCCATTTAAATCATGATTTGAACATTCCAAGCATTAATTTCCATCAAGCACAATCAGCCCTCTAAAACACAGATTCGGATTTCCTATGTTTCATGCCAAAACAGCCCCCTAAACTCATCATAAATGACCCTCACTTGGTCCTTCCATTTCCATGGTCCTAGTATAAGGTTAGAGGAAGCTTACCAAGCTTGAATATCCAAGAAAAACCGGTTGGAGTGGCTGAAAGAGGCGCGACACCAAATCTGATCCGGCGCGATCAGATTGCGCTCCAAGGAATCCACACTTCAAACGACCAAGAACAATCTTCAATACCTCACTTAAATCATGCCTCTAACACCCTAACATACTTATCTAAGTCCTAAAAACCACTTACCTCAAGATAGATCAAGACTTTTCTCAAGAACAGCCCACCCTCTTCCGTTGCCCCTAATCTGATCGGCGTTGGCTTTGGGCGGTCCGGGGCTTGCACGGCGGTCCAACAAGGTTCAAAGGGATGAGGAGGACGCCTAGGTGAGGTCTTGAAGTGGTGGAGTGGTGGTGGTGGCCGGCGACTCCTCCTTGAAGCCGAGAGGGGAACGTGAAGATGAGGGAGAGGGAGAGAACGTGAAAACAAAAGGGGAGAGGGAGAGGGAGTTCTGGTGATGGCTGAATGAGGAGAGTGAGAGTGAGGGAGAATGGCTACTTAGTGGGATTAGGTTTAGGGAAAATTGTCCAATCACTTGGTCTCTTCATTGGTCCAATAATTCACTTCTCAATTGACCATTCTACCCTTGTAATTTCGGATGGAGGCTTGGGGAGGGCAAATGACCACTTTGCCCTTGCTTGGTTTAAGAGAAAAGTGCACTAAACTAGGGGTAAAACGGTCCTATTTCACTTGGCGGTCCGAATTTCGCTTTCCTAACCTATACGGAACTATTTCTAACCATAATAACCCCTCAATGAAGCGACGTCCAAATTTACTCCATTGTGATCTTCGAATGTCCGGCCTCCGATCTCGAAACCCAAATCATGGCTAAATTTAGTCAATTGTCATTCCGGCGTATCTCAAACTAACGGGCGGCTCTGCCCGGAGTTATGCGTATCGACCCGCGACTTATGTCGCGTTTAAGAGTTACCCAAGTCACGGCGACTTTGGTTGTCATGTAATCGCGAGGGTCAATTACTAGTTCCGCAGGTTACGATCGTCAGAGATTGAGTTAGGTTAATTCGCAAATCATGTCATGGTCATACGGAATCACCCGTGAACCAATCGCACGACACTAGCAAATTAGTCTAAAACCATTCTTAGATCGGCCTATAGCGGTTCAGAATATTCCCTCGACGATCCTTATGGTCAAAGCACCGACTCGTGGTTAAGTTATTTGGTCCATGTACTTTAAATCCTATACGGCCATTCCCCATTGGTTAATCGACTCGAGAGTGATCAGTTCTGAGCGAGATTAACTGGAATACATCGATAGATATTCATTCACTGATAAGTTTCGAGATAGGGTCAGAATTCAGGATGTCACAAGGATAGTCTGAGGCATTATGACGCGGTCCTAACCATGGAAAGTATGGTTGTATCGAGTATGAGTACTATCTTAGATGGTATGTGTAATTCCACTAATTAATCTATTTCATCCAAATACTATGTATAATATAACTATATTACGTATGATCTCATCTTATAATACTTTAGGTGCTAATGAAACTATTTTAGTGAAATTTAGCTGTCTCAATTCTCGGGCAATCGCACCAAAAACTCGAGTTCCTTTTGGATTTCCTTCTTGATCAATCACAACAGCAGCATTATCATCATATCGTATTATCATACCGTTGTCACGTTTAAGTTCTTTACAAGTACGTACAATTACAGCTCTGATCACTTAAGTGCCAAAGCACAAAGTTTAGTCTAATATTGAGAATCTTGCTGTGACTTTGCCTTGATTGAATTATTATGTGACATTTGCCTCATTCTTGATTTATTGGTCATTACATGTGCTAGATAGTGTCTGGATGTACTAAGTGTCTAGTTTGGGTTTAGGATTAGCTTATTGAGATTTATCTCATCTCGTTGTGGGACCAACCTTTTTCAGACCCTAAGCTCTAGACATGCCGCCACGAGTTTTTGGGGTACCCATGCATATCGAGACGTATGACACTAAGTACCCGAACGAGGAAGGTAAGTGGTGGATTAGGAGACGCAGTACAGTTTGGGTGGACATTGGGACCGATCACTGGAGGCCAGACGTGTATACAGCTTGGTTCTATCGGGATGGCGACACTACTCATGTCCCTTAGAGGACTTTCGATGTGCCCTGGGACGTGGTGGGTGAGCAGGATCCGACGGATGTTTATCCTCCAGACGGCGAGATTTCTGATGGGGAGACCGATCCCGAGCCTGAGGTGTGACATTCTGAATTCCGACCCTATCTAGAAACTTATCAGTGAATGAATGTCTATCGATGTATTCCAGTTAATCTCACTCAGAATTGATCATTCTCGAGTCGACTAACCAATGGGGAATGGCCATATAGGATTTAAAGTACGTGGACCAAAGAACTTAACCACGAGTCGACGCTTTGACCATAAGGATCGTCGAGGAAATATTTTGGACCGCTATAGGTCGATCTAAGAATGATTTTAGAACGATTTGCCAGTGTCATGCGATTGGTTCACGGGTGATTCCGTATGACCATGACGTGATTTGCGAATTAACCTAAATCGATTCCCAATGATCGAAACCTTTGGGATTAGTGATTGACCCTCGCGATTACATGACAACCAAAGTCGCCGTGGCTCGAGTAATTCTTAAACGTGACATTAGTCGCGGGTCGATACGCGTAACTCCTGAGAGCCGCCCGTTAGTCTGAGACACGCTGGAATGGCAATTGACTGAATTTAGCCATGAATTGGACTTCGAGACTGGAGGCTGGACATTCGAAGATCACAAAGGAGTAAATTTGGACGTCGCCTCATCGGGGAGTTATTAAGATTAGGATTAGCCCTGTATAGGTTAGGAAAGCGAGATTTGGACGGACAAGCGGGATTGGCCCTTTTGTCCCTAGTTTAGCAACCTTTTCTCTTAGGTTAAGCAAGGGCAAAGTGGTCTTTTGCCCTCCCCTAGTGGCAGCCAAAATTTGGAGGATAATATGGTCATTTAAGAGTTGAATTATTGGAGAATTGAAGAGACAAAATGGATTGGACATTTTCCCTTCAAACCACCCCACCAACTAGTTATTCAACCTCACTATTCATGTTATTCAACCACTCCACTATCTTATTTTCCCTCCAAAACCTTCCTTCACACTTAGACAACACATTTTCCTCTTCATTCCCTCTCCCATTCGGCCACCACCAGATCACTCCCTCATCTCCCTTTCGCTCGCTCTCTCTCCCTCTCGGCTTCCCACGGTGGTTACGGCCACGAGCCGCCACTCCGTGCCGTTCCACCACCCTCAGCCATCATCAACGCCACCTCCCCTCACCCTTGAGCCGTGGAGAAGCCCCGTTCAAGCCCGAAGGCCGCCCGAACCGTCGCCGATCAGAACCGAACTGGGAGGAAACCGGGGCTGTTCTTGAGAAGTCCTTAAGCTACCTTGAGGTAAGTGACCCATTGAGCCTTAAGGATCTTGTTAGAAGGATATAGACATATGTTAGAGGTGGTATTGATGTTTGTTCATGGCCGTGTGATGCGCGAACACCTAGGGACCAGACCTGACCACCGAGGACCGCCGTGCGCCGCGCCGCTCCATCGCCACTCACCGCCGGTTTCGCCTAGCTCCTGGACTTGGTAAGCTCCCATAACCCTTCGTTAGGACCTTGAGTAATGGAAGGACCAAGTTAGAATTGGATTAGATGAATTTGACGGGCTGTTTTGATGGGAACCTTGGTGAACCGAATCTGTCCTTGGGAGAGACCGAGCTTGGTTGCGTCGTGTTGGGCTTATAACGTTAATTCCTTGGTTGGAGTGCGTGATGGACGTCCCTAGTTGTGAGTCGAATGCCCATGGTGTCGTATGATGTATCGGATGAATTGTGCTCGAGTAAGTCAATGAAGTCCTAAATCGAGCCTAAGAGTGCCTAATCATGGAATGACCCTTGCAGACACACCAAATGACCCTTAGCCTATGAATTGTATTTCGGCCGTGGGGATTGAAGGGAGCCAAATCGAATTAAAGGAACTTAAGCTAGTGGTGTCGGTCTTGAATGATTAATTAGCGAGTTATAGATCTTAATTGAATTATGTGCCCTTGATTTTATGACTTGGCCGAATGGTCAGTTATGTTGATGATGAATTGTTCCAATTGGAAAAATTACTGATGGCAAAGTGTTACCGTGGCCTCGAATTGTTAAGTTGCGTGATGCGATGCCATGTTATAGATCAGTAGCTTAAAAAGGGCGAATTGAGTGTAACCCGATGAGAATGCGCTCAATTGATTTAATTATGTTAATAGAAAGGATTATGAGCTCATGTGTATGTGGCGCCCTGATGCGTTAAACGCGGGGCTTAACATTATCCTGATGCGTTAAATGCGGGATAGACCTAAGGCGTTAAACGCGGGTCGTGAGAATTGGCATCGGAAACCTAAGGCGTTAAACGCGGGTTCCTCGATCTCTTAAGCCTCATGCGTT
The DNA here is from genome assembly GCA_021437785.1 of Rhodomyrtus psidioides. Classification (NCBI taxonomy): domain Eukaryota; kingdom Viridiplantae; phylum Streptophyta; class Magnoliopsida; order Myrtales; family Myrtaceae; genus Rhodomyrtus; species Rhodomyrtus psidioides. The sequence continues at coordinate 2,776,281 of JAILYB010000058.1, read as the reverse complement.
ATTACGCGGGCTAAGCCATGAGAGTTTCAATCGTATTGTACATATAAACTATTCTCGATGTGATGGAAAGCTAAGTGCCAAAGTACAAGTCCAGTCTAGCCTAAATTGTGAATTACATGACTAGTTATGCTTTTAGTTGAGTTATCACATGCCATTGCCTGTTGTTTGCTTGTCTAGCCATTGCATGTGTTTGGGAGTGTCTAGAAGTTCCAAGTGCCTAGTTTAGGGTTAGGCTAGCTTATTGATTATATCTCACCCCGTCTTGGGACCCCCCCTTTTCAGACCCCAAACCCTGACTATGCCACCGCCGCCGATTTTTGGGGTACCCGTCTGGGTGGAGCAGTATTCCACGGAGTACCCGGTGGGAGAAGGGAAAGCTTATATTAGGAAGTACGGCACTATCTGGATGGACGTGGGCTTAGCAGACTGGAGGCCAGACAGATTCGCAGCATGGTTCTACCGAGATAGTGTCACGTCCCGAGTCCTTGCGAGCGCGCAACATCGCCTTACTGCCAAACTGTTCAGTCTCTTACCCAGGATCCAAAATAGCGCACTAGGTAATGAGACTCATATGCACATGCGGAAGCGACATACATAACTCCATGCATAAGACAATAAGATGACTTGAGGGAAATAGACACTTAATCATTACACCACAAACTTGCAGTTGTACAAAATACACAAGAATTGCTAAAGATAACTAGGGCTAGAGGAAAAGGGTTAGCCTACTCAAAAAAAGAGACATCTACTAAGGAACACGCGTCACTGCCCTACGGGATACTCCAAAAGTCAGAGGTCGCTACAAGGCCTAAAAGACAGGTTCGCTGCTGATGGATCAGGCGACACCGGCCGCTGGATGGTACTCTACCCAATCGCCCGGCTGAGGCTCCTCTGGGACTTCTGCTTCTGGCTCTGACTCGTAATACACTAGGATGTCTTCCTCCTCCAAATCGGACCCTAAGTCCATGGGCTCGCCCTCGGCGCCTACAATCTCCCACTCGAACCTTGCCTCCTCCATGGGAACGTCGTCGGCATCAGAGGGCTCGATGACCTCGCCATCTGCAACGGGATGCTGTGGCTGCACTGCTGGGAGGCCCATGCCTGGCTCGAGGCCGGTCATCGGATCAAAAATCTCGCCATCGGGTGGGTATGTGATCATCGGGTCTTGCTCCTCAAGGATATCCCGAGGCACGTCAAAAGATCGCAGAGGTCCCCAAGTAGTGTCGTCGTCTCGGTACCACCATGCTGCGTACCTATCTGGCCTCCAATGGTCTGTCCCGTCGTCCACCCAGACAGTACTACGCTCATAAATAAAAACCTCATCCTCGCCCACTGGGTACTCAGTAACGTACTTCTCAGTCATCACTGGCACCCCAAAAGCTGGCGGCGGCATGGTCAAGGTTTGGGGTCTGAAAATGTGGGTCCCATGACGGGGTGAGATAAACTCAATAAGCTAGTCCTAACCCTAAGCTAGGCACTCGGGACTTCCAGACACACCCAGGCACATGCAATGACCAGTCATGCGAAAGCAGACGAATAGGCACATAATAACACAATCGAGGCATGCATTGTCATATAACTCACCAATCTAGACTAGGCTTGGCTTTCGTACCTTGGCACTTAACATCACATAATATGAAGGATAGCATATATATATAATACATCTGTAAACTTCATGGCTTAGCCCGCGTCATAACGCCTCAGGCTTGGTGAACCACTGAACCCGCGTTTAACGCATCAGGTTCCACATGCCATCTCATGACCCGCGTTTAACGCATCAGGTCTATCCCACGTTTAACGCATCAGGGCAATATATGCACATAGGCTTATAATTCAACCAATTATAGCATAAAACAGCCATATGTGCATAACGTCCATACAAGGACCACTTGGCCATTTCAAATCACAATTCCATACCATGGCACATCATCACATCACAATCAATCAAGGCCATTACCATACTTCACGATCAAGTCATACCTCATAATGTATCGCTCATCGATCATCACTATAAACATTCGGCCGTGCCACAAAGTCATGGGATCAATCAATCGGCAAGGTCACAAAATGCATTAATTAATCTCGCACGGCCGTCAATCATAATCATGGTGCTGTTTTAATCCCGCGATATCATCCTATAGTCCATGGCCGAACACAAAGAATGGTCAATAGGTTCTTTTTACGCGGTAGGTTGCCAATTAACACCCTTGCCTAGCACTCCTAAGATCAATCAAGTAATTCATGACTTCGATCAAGCTCAACTCACATCTAGCATGCCTAGCACAAACATATGAGTATTCGGTTCCTACCTAGGAATGTTCACCACGTACTTCAACCAAGGAATCAACACTACAAGCACTACAAGGTGCAGCCATGCTCGGCTCCTTCCAAGAACATATTCGGTCCTCTAGGGTTTCTCGCCCATTTAGCCATTAAACTCATCAAACAATCACTCACTCGGTCTTTCCATCGCGCAAGGTCTTAGCTAGGGGTTAGGATAAGCTTACCTAGTCCAAGAGTCCAAGAAATCGGCGGCAAGTGGCGTGGCAAACGGCGCGGCGCACGGCGGTTCCTCGGCGATCCAAATAGGTTCCTTGAAGATCAACCACAAAATGACTAAGACAAGCATCAATACTTCTTCTAATACGTGCCTATAACCCCTTCACATGATTATCTAAGTCTCTAGAGTCACTCACCTCAAGAACTCCTTAAGATCAACCCCGGTTCTCTCTCTCGGTCTTGGTTCGGTCGGCGGCGGCTCGAGTGGCTCGGGCTTGGACGGCGGCCTTCCACGGTCCAAGGAGGTGGTGTGGTGGCGGCCTAAGGTGGTGGAGTGGCGGTGTGGTGGCCGGCGCCTACCTAGAGGCCGAGAAAGGGAGAGAACGAGAGAATGAGGGAACGGGAGAGACGATCGTGAGAGTGAGAGGAAGAAGAGGGAGTGTCGTCCAAATGGGGGGTAGAGAGAGAGAGAGAGATCTTTAAAAAGGGATGATGGAAATTGGAGGGAAAGGAGTGAGTGGGGTAGTTGATAGGGAAGGACATGAATAGTGACATGAATAGTAAAGTTGAATGACTAATTGGTGGGGTGGTGTGAAGGATTTTTGTCAAATCAAATGGTCATTCTAATATCTAATAATTCAAAGGGCTAAAAGACCAAATTGCCCCTCAAATTTCGGCCAACGGTAGGGAAGGTGGAAATCTCTAAATTACCCTTACATTAACTAATAGAAAATGGTACTAAGCTTAGGGTAAAAGGGTCGATCTCACTCGTCGATCTGAATCTCGCTTTTCTAACTTATGCGGGGCTAATTCAAATCTTATTAACTCTCCGATGAGGCGGTGTCCAAATTTACTCCATTGCGATCTCCGAATGTCCGGCCCCCAATCTCGAAGTCCAATCCATGGCTAAATTCAGTCAATTGTCATTCCAGCGCGTCTCAGACTAACGGGCGGCTCTCAAGAGTTACGCGTAACGACCCGCGACTAATGTCACGTTTAAGAGTTACTCGAGCCACGACGGCTTTGGTTGTCATGTAATCGCGAGGGTCAATCACTAGTCCCGAAGGTTACGACCGTTAGGAATCGATTTAGGTTAATTCGCAAATCATGTCATGGTCATACGGAATCACCCGTGAACCAATCGCACGACACTAGCAAATCTTTCTAAAACCATTCTTAGATCGACCTTTAGCGGTCCTAAATATTCCCTCGGCGATCCTTATGGTCAAAGCGTCGACTCGTGGTTAAGTCCTTTGGTCCACGTACTTTAAATCCTATATGGCCATTCCCCATTGGTTAGTCGACTCGAGAGTGATCAATTCTGAGCGAGATTAACTGGAATACATCGATAGACATTCATTCATTAGTAAGCTTCGAGATAGGGTCGGAATTCAGAATCTCACAACTCTTTCCCCCTTACAGAAATTTCGTCCTCGAAATTTACATTACAACTACTACTCAAACAAATAGGGGTGTTGACGCCTCATCGCTTCCTCGCTTTCCCAGGTGGCTCCTTCAGTTCCATGGTGCTCCCAGATCACCTTTACTAGCGGGATCGTCTTGTTCCTTAGGACTTGCTCCTTTCTGTCCTCGATCCTAACTGGCCTTTCCACATACGACACTCGATCGTCCCCTTCTATCACTTCGTGGTCTAGTACATGGGTCACGTCCGGTTCATACTTTCTCAGCATCGACACGTGGAACACATTGTGAACTTGTGATAAACTTGGCGGCAAGGCGAGTCTGTAGGCCAAGGTCCCAATCCGCTCTAAGATTTCAAAAGGGCCTACATACCTCGGACTTAGCTTTCCTTTCTTTCCAAACCGAGATAATCCTTTCATTGGTGACACTTTCAAGAAGACGTGGTCTCCCACTTGAAACTCCAAAGGCCTGCGCCGCTTGTCGGCGTAACGTTTCTGGCGACTCTGCGCGATCTTCAATCTTTCCCTTATGACTCTTACTGCCACCAATGACTGCTCCACTAATTCTAGGCCTGTTATGCTTCTTTCACCAACCTCATCCCAGCACAAAGGAGTCCTGCATGCTCTACCGTATAATGCTTCGAACGGTGCCATTCTGATGCTCTGCTGGTAACTGTTGTTATAGGCAAACTCTATCAAGTGTAACTGATCCTCCCAACCTCCTTTAAAGTCTAATACGCAAGCTCTCAGCATATCCTCAAGCGTATAAATTGTCCTTTCAGATTGTCCGTCTGTCTGAGGGTGATAAGCGGTGCTGTACTGTAGTTTCGTCCCCAAAACCTCTTGTAGGCTTTTCCAAAATGAAGCGGTAAACTTGGGGTCTCTATTTGAGGTAATCGTCACTAGAACTCCATGAAGACGAACTACGTACCTCATGTACAACTCTGCGTATCTATCCATCGCGAAATCTTTTCTTACTGCCAAGAAGTGTGCGGACTTAGTCAGTCTATCCACAATCACCCAAATCGAATCATGTCCTCTCTGACTCCTCGGCAAACCCATGACAAAGTCCATGGTGATGTGCTCCCACTTCCACTCGGGGATTTCCAAAGGCTGCAACATCCCACCAGGCTTACAATGCTGAGCCTTAACCTGCTGGCACGTCAAGCACTTTGCTACATGTTTAGCTACGTCCACTTTCATTCCATTCCACCAGTAGTGCTGACACAGATTCTGATACATCTTCGTGCCACCCGGATGAATACTTGAAAGTCGGGTTTCCTTTTTGCGGCATCCATTTCCAGGATCTTCTGGATGTCGGGGTCCGTAGATTGCAACATTTTCACCTTCTCCTGAATCTCTGGTTCAATCCTCAATGTGGCTAGGAGGCAAGATAGCAGGCAGACTTCAAGCTTAAACTCTGAATCCCTTATTCCTTCCAACAGAGTCCATTCCTTAACTAACAAATGTGTGATGCTGGATTTCCGACTCAGTGCATCCGCAACCTTATTCGCCTTTCCGGGGTGGTACATGATATCACAATCATAGTCCTTGAGCAACTCCATCCATCGACGTTGTCTCATGTTCAACTCCTTTTGGGAAAATAAGTACTTCAAACTCTGGTGGTCTGTATAAATCTGAAACCTTTCTCCACACAAGTAATGCCTCCAAATCTTTAAGGCGAAGATGATAGCTGCTAGTTCCAAATCGTGCGTCGGGTAATTCATCTCATGAGGTCTTAACTGTATCAAAGCATAAGCTACTACTCTTCCATGTTGCATCAGGACGCATCCTAATCCCTTCAGCGACGCATCGCTATAAATCTCATAACCTCCAGGTCCGGAAGGGATGGTCAACACAGGTGTAGTCGTCAAACGATGCTTGAGTTCCTGGAAACTCCTCTCACACTTATCCGTCCATTCAAACCGCGTATCCTTCTTAGTCAGCCTCTTCAAAGGAGTAGCTATCGAGGAAAACTTTTCCACGAACCTGCGGTAATATCCTGCCAATCCTAAGATGCTTCGGACCTCTGTTACTGACGTAGGTCAAGGCCAATTCGTTACTGTGACATTCTGAATTCTGACCCTATCTCGAAACTTATCAGTGAATGAATGTCTATCGATGTATTCCAGTTAATCTCGCTCAGAACTGATGATCACTCTCGAGTCGACTAACCAATGGGGAATGGCCGTATAGGATTTAAAGTACGTGGACCAAAGAACTTAACCACGAGTCGGTGCTTTGACCATAAGGATCGTCGAGGGAATATTCTGAACCGCCATAGGCCGATCTAAGAACGGTTTTAGAACAATTTGCTAGTGTCATACGATTGGTTCGCGGGTGAATCCGTATGACCATGGCGTGATTTGCGAATTAACCTAACTCAATTTCTGACGATCGTGACCTTCGGGGCTATTAATTAACTCTCGCGATTACATGACAACCAAAGCCGCCGTGGCTTGAGTAACTCTTAAACGTGATATAAGTCTCGGGTCGATACGCGTAACTCCTGAGAGCCGCCCGTTAGTCTGAGATACGCCGGAGTGACAATTGACTGAATTTAGCCATGGTTTGGATTTCGAGATCGGAGGCCGGACATTCGAAGGTCACAATGGAGTAAATTTGGACGTCGCTTCATCGAGGGGTTATTAAGGTTAGAAATAGTCCCGTATAGGTTAGAAAAGCAAAAATTAGGACTGCCAAGTGAAATAGGACCCTTTTACCCCTAGTTTAGTGCACTTTTCTCTTAAACCAAGCAAGGGCAAAATGGTCATTTGCCTCCCCAAGCCACCAGCCGAAATTAGAGGGGTATTATGGTCATTTTGAAGGTTGAATTATTGGTTTTGAAGAGACACAATTGATTTGACATAATCCCAAAACCTACCCAACTAAACCTTGTCATTCAAGGTTCCTATTCATGTCCTTTACCCCATGAACCACTCCACTCACTCTTTTCCCTCCAAAAACACTCTCCCTCTTAACTCTCCCTCTCTTCTTCATTTGGCCACCACCCCATCAGATCTCTCTCCTTCATTTTCGCTCTCTCCCTCTCCCTCACCGTCGCTCTCTCTCTCGGCCCCAAGGAAGAGCCGGCCGACCACCACCACTTTCCACCACCTTCGACCACCACCTAGGCGACCTATCCTCGCCCTTCCACCGTGTTGGACCGCCGTTAAAGCCGAGCACCACGCAAGTAAGCCCACGACCAGATTCAGACCGAGGAGAAGGAAAGGGAGTTCTTGGGGAAAGCTTCGGTTTTTCTTGAGGTAAGTGGCCCTTGGTACTTAGGTAGACATGTTAGAGGGTTAATGGCTTGTGTTAGGAGTGTTTCTCATTAAGTTAGCTTGGCCAATGGTGGATTTTTCCTAGGGACCAGGTCTGATCGCGCCGGACCAGACCACTCGCGCCGCTCCTCCGCCGTTGCCGCCGGCTTTGCTTAGCTTTGGAAGACTTGGTAAGCTTCCCCTAACCTTATGCTAGGACCATGGTGATGGAAGGACCAAGTGAGAGTTGGTTTTGGAGTGTTTAAGGGGCTGCTTTGGCTTGGTGCATAGGAAACCCGAAATTGGGTTTTAGAGGGCTGATTGTGCTAGATGGAAATTAATGTTTGGAATGTGAAAATCATGGTTTAAATAGGTTGGTAGATACCCTTATATGCTGACCTAATACCCTATGATACCCTTAGAAGTGTTAGAGCTTGAACTTAGCTTGTTGGGACTAGGGAAATCCTAATTAGTGCCTAGGTGTGATCGGCCCTATGGGGAATTGCATGCGTCGTTGAAAAATGGTCAAGCGGCCTTGTAGCATTCTGGTCATGAACAATATGATGTGATTTAAGGGGTGAATGGGGACAATGATTGTGCATTAGGCTTTACGTGGTGAATTGATGCATTTTGTGGTGTATGGCGTGATTGGCTTTATGAGATTGTGATGGCCGATTGGTATAGGGATGGAAAGCAACTTGTTTAATTGAAAATGAGACTTATTGTAGGATGTCGTGTTGGCCCCAATTGATTGAGATCGTAACATAATTGCCTTGTCAAGAATTGGTACCAAAAATGGCCTTAATGCTTGAAATGAAGCATTATGTTTGAAATGGGAGTAATTATGTTATATGTTAAGGGCCTTGATCGATTGTGATATAATGATGTGCCACGGTACGGAATTGTGATTTAGAGTGGCCAAGTGGTCCTTGTATGGACGTCATGCACATATGATTGTTTTATGCTATAATTGGTTGAATTATGAGCCTATGTGCATATATTGCCCTGATGCGTTAAACGCGGGGCTTAGTGATATCTTGATGCGTTAAACGCGGGTCATGTCATGGCTAAGGATAACCTGAAGCGTTAAACGCGGGATCCTTTATATTATTAGCCTGAAGCGTTATGACGCGGGCCAAGCCATGAGGTTTACAGCTGTAATATGTATATATGCATTGGTATATATGAAATATATATATATGCTAACCTCTGTATTATGAGATATTAAGTGCCAGAGTACGAAAGCAAAGCCTAGCCTAGCCTGGTGAACTTTATGTCATATTGTACTTTAATTGAGCTACCGCATGCTATTACCTGTCTTTCTACATTTGGTCATCGCATGTGATTGGGAGTGTCTGGAAGTCCCTTGTGCCTAGCCTAGGGTTAGGGTTAGTTTACTGAGTTTATCTCACCCCGTCGTGGGACCCACATTTTCAGACCCTAAGCCCTGACCATGCCGTCGCCGCCGATTTTTGGGGTACCCGTCTAGATAGAGCAGTATTCCACGGAGTACTCGGTGGGAGAGGGGAAGGCTTACATTAGGAAGTATGGCACCATCTGGATGGATATAGGCTTAGCAGATTGGAGGGCGGACAAGTTTGCAGCATGGTTCTACCGTGAGGGAGACCTTGAGGTTGGGCCGCTGAGGACCTTCGATGTGCCGTGGGATGTCATTGGCGAGCAGGATCCTTCGATCGTACACCCTGCTGATGGGGAGCTCACTGACTCCGAGACCGCACCTGATCTAGACTTGCCGCCGGCACCGTCTCAGAACCCCGAGATTGATGGCGACATCGTGGGGCCCTCTGACGCCGAAGATCCCATGGAGACGGACGAGTCCGAGCCCGAGGAGGATGAGGCCGAGTTAGGCGATTCCGAGGACGAGCCTTTGGAGGAGGAGTACAACCCTGACGGAAAGGCCATCTACCATGATCAGCCTGAACACGAGGATGAGGCAGATCCAGAGCCAGAGTTTGAAGAAGAGGAAGAGGAAGTGGAAGACGAGGAAGGCCTGGAGGAGTACGACCCAGTGCACCGCGAGGATCCCGATGATGACCGCGAGCTCGACCCTTAGATAGCCTAGGCATCCATGATTTTTTTGGAGTTCCGCTTTTGAGTAGTGCTTGACCTTAGCCCGACGCCTTTTTTGATTAGGCTGACCCGCTTCCCTGGTCCCCTGTGCTGTATTTTCTATCTATGCTTATGTTGTAAAACTGATGTCGTGTTATGTTATGATTAAGTACTCTGTTTTCCTCAAGTCATCATGTTACACATTTGGTTGGAGTTGTGAGTGTCACTTCCGCATGTGCATATAAGTTTCATTGTCTGGTGCGTGCCGTTGGATCCTGGGTATCGTATTGCAAGTCAAGGCAGTAGGGTGATGTCGCGTGCTCGAACGTACTCGGGGCATTACATCCTCGTTTAATTGGTATCAGAGCAAGGTCAGCTCGATCAAGCTGATTGAGGACTGGAGTAATAAGGTGTAATGATTCAAGGAGTATTGGGTAGCAAGACCTTAGGAAATTCGCTAGAGTTAGGCATAGAATGCATGGCATGTGAAATGGCGCTTGTGATTGGCATATTGGCTGGCGTCGTCTTTGGTAGGCTTAAGGCTATACGGCTTCGTACTTGGCACTGAGTGTTGACTGCTGCTTGCTTGGTTGGGTAATTGTTTTGATTTGGCTAAGTTGCAGAGGCAACTGATTGCGTGGTGCAATGGTGATCCCCTCGTTGTGATGCTTTTAATGGTTGCTTTAACTATGATTGCTGCTATGAGTATAGCGTAGCCTTGTTCGACTTAAGTAGATGACTTAGGTCTCTAATTCCTGAATGGAATTGTAGTGGCTCAGGTGTTGCGAAACTTAGCGAGATGAGTAACCGGACCAGAGGTACGGGAGGAGCGTCTAGCTCTAGGCCGCAAGCGGTAGAAGATCCTAGGTATGACGGAGTTATGAGGATCTTGGAAGAGATTGGGAACTTAATAGGCAGGCAAGCCCAAGAGAGGGCTGCTGCCGTTGCCCAGGCTGCTGAAGATGCAGTCGCTGCCGCCAACCTAGCAAACGGGAATAACGGGAACAATGGTTATGGTAATGAAGGTGGCAACGACCATGGACAAGGAAATCGAGGGATGGGCCAGCTGATGGAACACTTTATGAAGCTGAAGCCACCAAAGGTCGATGGTACATGGGACCCTGGAACTGCACCGGCTTGGATTGAAGAATTGGAGAAGGCCTTTGAGGCGCTGGGTTATACCGAGGCTGAAAAGGTAGTCCTGGCTGTGTACCAGCTGCGAGGTACGACGAATGATTGGTGGAAGGCCACCAAGGGAAGAATTTTCCCAGAAGGCACAGAACCCAACTGGACTGTCTTCTCCGAAGTGTTTACTGCCAAGTATTTCTCTAGAGCGGCTCGGGAACAGAAGATAGTTGAGTTTCAGAATCTCCGCCAGAACCAGATGACCATAGACCAATATGAGGCTGAGTTTGCGAGGCTGTCCAAGTATGCTCCGAGGATGGTTGAAAACCCTGAGGATAGGGCGAGAAGGTTCAGAGGTGGATTGAGACCTGACCTTCGTAGCCAGTTGGTGCTGCTGGACCTGCAGGGCTATGACGCCATCTATGAAAGAGGTCAGTTGGTGGAAAGGGACATGAGAGAAAGGGGAGTAGCATCTGGATCGCGGTTCACTCCCGTGAGGGATAACCGCCAGTTCGGCAAAAGGCCGATGGTGAGCAATCGGAGTTTTGTCCCTCCGATCAGAAGGAACATTAGCAAGCCTGCTCTCCGGCCGAGTTGGAACTGCCGCTTGTGTGGACGGAAGCATGGGAACGGACCTTGCCCGAGCAGGACGGGCGCTTGCTTCAAGTGTGGCCAGTTGGGCCATCAGATAAGGAACTGCTCGAGTCAGGCACCAGGAGCTCAGATTCAAGGGGACCGGCCACCAGGGGACCGCAGGCGGGAGCTCCGCAGAACAATGCCAATCGGCCGCCAGCTCAAGGAAGAGTTTATGCTGTGGCGCGTAGGGAGGTGGAGAACGCGCCTGGCGTGGTCACAGGTACGATTACTTTATGTGATCATGCTGCTTATGCCTTATTTGACCCTGCAGCATCGCATTCGTTTATATCTACTCAGTTTGCTGATTTGGTCGGAATTGAATTGAAACCACTGGAAGTGATATTCCATGTTACCACCCCTTTAAAGGATAAAGTGCTGGTTTCTTTAGGTTGTTCAGATTGTAAGATAGTCATTGGGGGTAGTGAGGAACGAATAGATTTAGCTGTGCTGCCTATGTTTGACTTTGACGTGATTATCGGAATGGATTGGTTAAGTAGGCAAAGAGCTGTCGTTGATTGTGGTGGCAGGGTGATTCATTTCCATCCCAATGATCGCCCTAGATTCGAGTTTGTGGGAAGCCGAGGAGGAACCACAATCCCTTTGATTTCGTCACTGGAAGTGACTAGGCTGTTGAACGAAGGATGTTAAGCTTACTTAGCTGCCGTGGTAGATCCGACCGTAGAGGAGCCAAAGCTAGAGGACATAGCTGTAGTACGTGATTACCCTGATGTCTTTCCTCAAGAGTTACCAGGGTTGCCTCCAGAAAGGGAAATAGAGTTCGTGATTGAATTAGCACCTGGAACAGAGCCAATCTCGAAGGCACCCTATAGGATGTCCTTGTCAGAGTTGAAGGAATTGAAGGTTCAGATGCAAGAATTGCTGGACAAAGGATTTATTCGTCCAAGCGCTTCGCCTTGGGGAGCGCCAGTCTTGTTTGTAAGAAAGAAGGATGGGTCGTTGCGCTTATGCATTGATTACCGGCAGTTGAACCAGGTGACTATCAAGAATAAGTACCCGTTGCCAAGAATTGACGACTTGTTTGATCAACTACAAGGAGCTTCTGTGTTCTCCAAGATAGACCTAAGGACGGGTTATCACCAGTTGAGGATTAAGAAGGAAGATATACCGAAGACCGCCTTTCGGACGAGATATGGGCATTACGAGTTCACAGTCATGCCGTTTGGATTGACTAATGCCCCAACTGCTTTCATGGATTTGATGCATATAGTGTTTAAGGAATACTCGGATCAGTTCGTCATTGTGTTCATCGACGACATTTTGATTTACTCGAAGAGCCCTGAGGAGCACGAGGAGCAGTTGAGTAGAGTTCTACGGACGTTAAGGGAACACTCGCTGTACGCCAAGTTCAGTAAGTGCGAGTTCTGGCTTAACAAAGTTGCATTCCTTGGACATGTCATCTCTGGAAATGGAATTTCTGTGGACCCAGCAAAGATTGAAGCAGTAACGAATTGGCCTAGACCTACATCAGTGACGGAGGTTCGAAGCTTCCTAGGATTGGCAGGATACTATCGCAAGTTCGTGGAAAAGTTACCTCGATAGCTACTCCTTTGACAAGGCTGACTAAGAAGGATACGAGGTTTGAATGGACGGATAAGTGTGAGAGGAGTTTTCAGGAACTGAAGCATCGTTTGACGACTGCACCAGTGTTGACCATCCCTTCTGGACCTGGAGGTTACGAGATTTATAGCGATGCGTCGCTGAAGGGATTAGGGTGCGTCTTGATGCAACATGGAAGAGTTGTAGCTTATGCATCGAGACAGTTAAGACCTCATGAGATGAACTACCCGACGCATGATTTGGAACTAGCAGCTATCATCTTCGCCTTGAAGATTTGGAGGCACTACTTGTGCGGAGAAAGGTTTCAGATTTACACGGACCACCAGAGTTTGAAGTACTTGTTTTCCCAAAAGGAGTTAAACATGAGACAACGTCGATGGATGGAGCTACTCAAGGACTATGATTGTGATATTCTTTATCACCCCGGAAAGGCAAATAAGGTTGCGGATGCGCTGAGTCGGAAGTCAAGCATTGCGCATTTGTTGGTTAAGGAATGGACCTTGCTGGAAAGGATAAGGGATTCGAAGTTTAGGCTCGAAGTTTGCCAGCTGTCTTGTCTTCAGCGACATTGAGAATTGAGCCAGAGATTCATGAGAAGGTGAAAGCGTTGCAATCTACGGACCCCGACATCCAAAAGATCTTGGAAACGGATGCCGGAAAAAGGAAACCCGACTTTCAAGTGTCCGAAGATGGGATTCTGAAGTTTCGTGGACGCTTGTGCGTACCCAATGACGAGGAGCTAAGAGAAAGAATCTTGTCGAAAGCGCATAGGAGCAACTATAGTATTCACCCGGGTAGCACGAAGATGTATCAGAACTTGCGTCAACACTACTGGTGGAATGGAATGAAAGTAGATGTAGCTAAGCATGTTGCGAAGTGTTTGACGTGCCAACAAGTTAAGGCTCAGCATTGTAAGCCTGGTGGGATGTTACAGCCTTTGGAAATCCCCGAGTGGAAGTGGAAACACATCACCATGGACTTCGTCATGGGTTTGCCGAGGAGTCAGAGAGGACATGAGTCGATTTGGGTGATCGTGGATAGGCTGACTAAGTCCGCACACTTCTTGGCAGCAAGGAAAGATTTCGCGATGGATAGATATGCAGAGTTGTACATGAGGTACGTAGTTCGCCTTCATGGAGTTCCAGTGACGATTACTTCAGACAGAGACCCCAAGTTTACCGCTTCATTTTGGAAAAGCCTACAAGAGGCCTTGGGAACGAAACTACAGTATAGCACCGCTTATCACCCCCAGACGGACGGACAATTAGAAAGGACAATTCAGACGCTTGAGGACATGTTGAGAGCTTGCGTTTTGGACTTTAAAGGAGGTTGGGAAGATTAGTTACACTTGGTGGAGTTTGCCTATAACAACAGTTACCAACAGAGCACCGGGATGGCACCGTTCGAAGCACTATACGGTAGAGCCTGCAGGACACCCTTATGCTGGAACGAGGTTGGTGAACGAAGCATAACCGGCCCGGAGCTAGTGGAACAGTCAGTGGAAGCAGTGAAAATCATAAGAGAAAGATTGAAAACCGCGCAGAGTCGCCAGAAGAGTTACGCCGACAAGCGGCGCAGACCCTTAGAGTTTCAAGTAGGAGACCACGTTTTCTTGAAAGTGTCACCGATGCGGGGTCTGTCTCGGTTTGGGAAGAAAGGAAAGTTGAGTCCGAGGTACGTAGGCCCTTTCGAAATTCTGGAGCGGATTGGAACTCTGGCCTACAAACTCGCCTTGCCGCCAAGTTTATCACAAGTTCACAACGTATTCCACATGTCGATGCTGAGGAAGTACGAACCGGACGCAACTCATGTACTGGACCACGAAGTGATAGAAGTGGACGATCGAGTGATGTATGTGGAAATGCCAGTCAGGAGCCACTTGGGAAGGAGCAAGTCCTAAGGAACAAGACGATCCCATTAGTAAAGGTGATCTGGGAGCACCATGGGACTGAAGGAACCACTTGGGAAAGTGAGGAAGCGGTGAGGCGTCAGCACCCCCATTTGTTTGAGTAGGTAGTTGTAATGTAAATTTCGAGGACGAAATTTTTGTAAGGGGGAAAAGTTGTGACATTCTGAATTCTGACCCTATCTCGAAACTTATCAGTGAATCGTCTATCGATGTATTCCAGTTAATCTCGCTCAGAACTGATCACTCTCGAGTCGACTAACTAATGGGGAATGGCCGTATAGGATTTAAAGTACGTAGACCAAAGAACTTAACCACGAGTCGGTGCTTTGACTATAAGGATCGTCAAGGGAATATTCTGAACCGCCATAGGCCGATCTAAGAACGGTTTTAGAACAACTTGCTAGTGTCATGCGATTGGTTCGCGGGTGAATCCGTATGACCATGGCGTGATTTGCGAATTAACCTAACTCAATTTCTGACGATCGTGACCTTCGGGGCGAGTAATTAACTCTCGCGATTACATGACAACCAAAGCCGCCGTGGCTTGAGTAACTCTTAAACGTGACATAAGTCTCGGGTCGATACGCGTAACTCCTGAGAGCCGCCCGTTAGTCTGAGATACGCCGGAGTGACAATTGACTGAATTTAGCCATGGTTTGGATTTCGAGATCGGAGGCCGGACATTCGAAGATCACAATGGAGTAAATTTGGACGTCGCTTCATCGAGGGGTTATTAAGGTTAGAAATAGTCCCGTATAGGTTAGAAAAGCAAAAATTAGGACTGCCAAGTGAAATAGGACCCTTTTACCCCTAGTTTAGTACACTTTTCTCTTAAACCAAGCAAGGGCAAAATGGTCATTTGCCTCCCCAAGCCACCAGCCGAAATTAGAGGGGTATTATGGTCATTTTGAAGGTTGAATTATTGGTTTTGAAGAGACACAATTGATTTGACAAAATCTCAAAACCTACCCCACTAAACCTTGTCATTCAAGGTTCCTATTCATGTCCTTTACCCCATGAACCACTCCACTCACTCTTTTCCCTCCAAAAACACTCTCCCTCTTAACTCTCCCTCTCTTCTTCATTTGGCCACCACCCCATCAGATCTCTCTCCCTCATTTTCGCTCTCTCCCTCTCCCTCACCGTCGATCTCTCTCTCGGCCCCAAGGAAGAGCCGGCCGACCACCACCACTTTCCACCACCTTCGACCACCACCTAGGCGACCTATCCTCGCCCTTCCACCATGTTGGACCGCCGTTAAAGCCGAGCACCACGCAAGTAAGCCCACGACCAGATTCGGACCGAGGAGAAGGAAAGGGAGTTCTTGGGGAAAGCTTCGGTTTTTCTTGAGGTAAGTGGCCCTTGGTACTTAGGTAGACATGTTAGAGGGTTAATGGCTTGTGTTAGGAGTGTTTCTCATTAAGTTAGCTTGGCCAATGGTGGATTTTTCCTAGGGACCAGGTCTGATCGCGCCGGACCAGACCACTCGCGCCGCTCCTCCGCCGTTGCCGCCGGCTTAGCTTAGCTTTGGAAGACTTGGTAAGCTTCCCCTAATCTTATGCTAGGACCATGGTGATGGAAGGACCAAGTGAGAGTTGGTTTTGGAGTGTTTAAGGGGCTGCTTTGGCTTGGTGCATAGGAAACCCGAAATTGGGTTTTAGAGGGCTGATTGTGCTAGATGGAAATTAATGTTTGGAATGTGAAAATCATGGTTTAAATAGGTTGGTAGATACCCTTATATGCTGACCTAATACCCTATGATACCCTTAGAAGTGTTAGAGCTTGAACTTAGCTTGTTGGGACTAGGGAAATCCTAATTAGTGCCTAGGTGTGATCGGCCCTATGGGGAATTGCATGATGCGTCGTTGAAAAATGGTCAAGCGGCCTTGTAGCATTCTGGTCATGAACAATATGATGTGATTTAATGGGTGAATGGGGACAATGATTGTTCATTAGGCTTTACGTGGTGAATTGATGCATTTTGTGGTGTATGGCGTGATTGGCTTTATGAGATTGTGATGGCCGATTGGTATAGGGATGGAAAGCAACTTGTTTAATTGAAAATGAAACTTACTGTAGGATGTCGTGTTGGCCCCAATTGATTGAGATCGTAACATAATTGCCTTGTCAAGAATTGGTACAAAAAATGGCCTTAATGCTTGAAATGAAGCATTATGTTTGAAATGGGAGTAATTATGTTATATGTTAAGGGCCTTGATCGATTGTGATATAATGATGTGCCACGGTACGGAATTGTGATTTAGAGTGGCCAAGTGGTCCTTGTATGGACGTCATGCACATATGATTGTTTTATGCTATAATTGGTTGAATTATGAGCCTATGTGCATATATTGCCCTGATGCGTTAAACGCGGGGCTTAGTGATATCTTGATGCGTTAAACGCGGGTCATGTCATGGCTAAGGATAACCTGAGGCGTTAAACGCAGGATCCTTTATATTATTAGCCTGATGCGTTATGACGCGGGCCAAGCCATGAGGTTTACAGCTGTAATATGTATATATGCATTGGTATATATGAAATATATATATATGCTAACCTCTGTATTATGAGATATTAAGTGCCAGAGTACGAAAGCAAAGCCTAGCCTAGCCTGGTGAACTTTATGTCATATTGTACTTTAATTGAGCTACCGCATGCTATTACATGTCTTTCTACATTTGGTCATCGCATGTGATTGGGAGTGTCTGGAAGTCCCTTGTGCCTAGCCTAGGGTTAGGGTTAGTTTACTGAGTTTATCTCACCCCATCGTGGGACCCACATTTTCAGACCATAAGCCCTGACCATGCCGCTGCCGCCGATTTTTGGGGTACCCGTCTGGATAGAGCAGTATTCCACGGAGTACTCGGTGGGAGAGGGGAAGGCTTACATTTGGAAGTATGGCACCATCTTGATAGATATAGGCTTAGCAGATTGGAGGGCGGACAAGTTTGCAGCATGGTTCTACCGTGAGGGAGACCTTGAGGTTGGGCCGCTGAGGACCTTCGATGTGCCGTGGGATGTCATTGGCGAGCAGGATCCTTCGATCGTACACCCTGCTGATGGGGAGCTCACTGACTCCGAGACCGCACCTGATCCAGACTTGCCGCCGGCACCGTCTCAGAACCCTGAGATTGATGGCGACATCGTGGGGCCCTCTGACGCCGAACATCCCATGGAGACGGACGAGTCCGAGCCCGAGGAGGATGAGGCAGAGCTAGACGATTCCGAGGACGAGCCTTTGGAGGAGGAGTACAACCCTGAAGGAGAGGCCATCTACCATGATCAGCCTGAACCCGAGGATGAGGCAGATCCAGAGCCAGAGTTTGAAGAAGAGGAAGAGGAAGTGGAAGACGAGGAAGACCTGGAGGAGTACGACCCAGTGCACCGCGAGGATCCCGATGATGACCGCGAGCTCGACCCTTAGATAGCCTAGGCATCCATGATTTTTTTGGAGTTCCGCTTTTGAGTAGTGCCTGACCTTAGCCCGACGCCTCTTTTGATTAGGCTGACCCGCTTCCCTGGTCCCCAGTGCTGTATTTTCTATCTATGCTTATGTTGTAAAACTGATGTCGTGTTATGTTATGATTAAGTACTCTGTTTTCCTCAAGTCATCATGTTACACATTTGGTAGGAGTTGTGAGTGTCACTTCCGCATGTGCATATAAGTTTCATTGTCTGATGCGTGCCGTTGGATCCTGGGTATCGTATTGCAAGTCAAGGCAGTAGGGTGATGTCGCGTGCTCGAACGTACTCGGGGCGTTACAGTTACTGCTTCAATCTTTGCTGGGTCTACAGAAATTCCATTTCCAGAGATGACGTGTCCAAGGAACGCAACTTCGTTAAGCCAAAACTCGCACTTACTGAACTTGGCGTACAGCGAGTGTTCCCTTAGCGTCCATAGAACTATACTCAATTGCTCCTCATGCTCCTCAGGACTCTTTGAGTAAATCAAGATGTCGTCAATGAAGACAATGAGGAACTGGTCCAAGTATTCCTTAAACACTCTGTGCATCAAATCCATGAAGGCAGCTGGGGCATTAGTCAATCCAAACGGCATGACCGTAAACTCATAATTCCCATATCTTGTCCGAAAAGCTGCCTTTGGTATATCTTCCTTCTTAATCCTCAACTGGTGATAACCCGTCCTTAGGTCTATGTTGGAGAACACAGAAGCTCCTTGCAGTTGATCGAACAAGTCGTCAATCCTTGGCAACGGATTTATTCTTGATGGTCACCTGATTCAACTGCCTGTAGTCAATGCATAAACGCAACGACCCATCCTTCTTCCTTACAAACAAGACTGGCGCTCCCTAAGGCGAAGCACTTGGACGAATAAATCCTTTGTCCAGCAATTCTTGCATCTGAACCTTCAATTCCTTCAACTCCGACAAGGACATCCTATAGGGTGTCTTCGAGATTGGCTCCATTCCAGGTGCTAACTCAATCACGAACTCTATTTCCCTTTCTGGAGGCAACCCTGGCAACTCTTGAGGAAAGACATCGGGAAAGTCACGCACCACGGCTATATTCTCTAACTTTGGTTCCTCTATGGTCGGATCCAACACGGCAGCTAAGTATGCCCGGCATCCTTCGTCCAAAAGCCTAGTCACCTCAAGTGACGAAATCAGAGGGATTGAGGTTCCTCCTCGACTTCCCGCAAACTCGAATCTAGGGTGATCATTAGGATGGAAATGAATCACCCTGCTACCACAATCAACGACAACCTTTTGCCTACTTAACCAATCCATACCAATAATCACGTCAAAGTCAAACATAGGCAACACGGCTAAATCTATCCGTTCCTCACTACCACCAACGACTATCTTACAATCTGGACAGCCTAGCGAAACCAACACTTTATCCTTCAATGGGGTGGTAACATGCAATATCACATCCAAAGGTCTCAATTCAATCCCGACCAAATCAGTAAACTGAACAGATATGAACGAGTGCGATGCTCCAGGATCAAACAAGGCATAGGCAGCATGATCGCATAAAGTAACCGTACCTGTGACCACGCCGGGCGCGTTCTCCACCTCCCTTCGCGCCACAGCATACACCCTTCCTTGAGCTGGCGGCCTATTTGCGTTGTTCTGCTGGGCTCCCGCCTGCGGTCCCACTGGTGGTCGATTTCCTTGGGCTTGAGGTCCTGGTGCTTGGCTTGGGCAATTCCTTATGTGATGGCCCAGTTGGCCACACTTGAAGCATGCGCCCGTCCTGCTCGGGCAAGGTCCATTTCCATGCTTCCGCCCACACAAGCGACAGTTTTTGTTCGACTGGTGAGCAGGCTTGCCAATATTCCTTCTGGTTGGAGGGACAAAACGTCGATTGCTCGCCATCGGCCTTTTGCCGAACTGGCGGTTATCCCTGGCAGGAGTGAACCGCGATCCAGCAGCGATTCCTCTTTCCTTCACATCTCTTTCCACTAATTGGCCCCTCTCATAAATTGCATCATAACCTTGTAGGTCCAACAGCACCAACTGGCTGCGAAGGTCAGGTCTCAGTCCATCTCTGAACCTTCTCGCCCTGTCCTCAGGATTCTCGACCATCCTCGGGGCATACTTGGATAGCCTCGCGAATTCAGCCTCATACTGGTCGATGGTCATCTGGTTTTGGCGGAGATTCTGGAATTCAATCATCTTCTGTTCTTGAACCGCTCTGGAGAAGTACTTAGCATTGAACACTTCAGAGAAGACAGTCCAATTTGGCTCCGTTCCTTCGAGATTCCCTTGTCCTTGGGCATTGCCACCCTCATTGTCACGTCCATTGTTCCCATTGTTCCCATTCGCTAGGTTGGCAGCAGCAACAGCAGCTACCACCGCTTGGGCAATAGCAGCATCTCTTTCCTCGGTCTGTCTACCCATCAAGTTCACTTCACGATCTCCTCCAAGATCCTCATGACTCTATCGTACCTAGGATCTTCTACCACTCGTGGCCTAGAGCTAGACGCTCCTCCAGCACCCCTGGTTCGGTTGCTCATCTTGCTAAGTCTCACAACACCTAAGTCACTATAATTCCGTCCAGGAATTAGAGACCTAAGCCATCTACTTAAGTCTAGCAAGACTACGCCACTCTCACAGCAGCACTCATAATTAAGATAATCATTACTCAGACAACCACCAGAAGCATCATAATCAGGAATTCACAATCGTATCATACATTCAGTTGCTCCAGCAACTTCACCAAATCACAACCAGCTATCCAATCCAGCAATCAGCAGTCAACACTTAGTGCCAAGTATGAAGCCTTATAGCCTTAAGTCTACCAAAGATTATGCCAGCCAATATGCCAATCACAAACGCCATTTCACATGTCATGCATTTCATGACTAACTCTAGCGAATCCCTAAGGTCTTGCTACCCAGTCATCCTCAAATCATAACACCTTATTACTCCAGTCCTCAACCAACTTGGATCGAGCTGACCTTGCTCTGATACCAAACAAGAGGGGATGTCACGCCCCGAGTCCTTGCGAGCGCGCAACATCGCCTTACTGCCAAACTGTTCAGTCTCTTACCCAGGATCCAAAATATCGCACTAGCTAATGAGACTCATATGCACATGCGGAAGCGACATACATAACTCCATGCATAAGACAATAAGATGACTTGAGGGAAATAGACACTTAATCATTACACCACAAACTTGCAGTTGTACAAAATACACAAGACTTGCTAAAGATAACTAGGGCTAGAGGAAAAGGGTTAGCCTACTCAAAAAAAGAGACATCTACTAAGGAACACGCGTCACTGCCCTACGGGATACTCCAAAAGTCAGAGGTCGCTACAAGGCCTAAAAGACAGGTTCGCTGCTGATGGATCAGGCGACACCGGCCGCTGGATGGTACTCTACCCAATCGCCCGGTTGAGGCTCCTCTGGGACTTCTGCTTCTGGCTCTGACTCGGAATACACTGGGATGTCTTCCTCCTCCAAATCGGACCCTAAGTCCATGGGCTCGCCCTCGGCGCCTACAATCTCCCACTCGAACCCTGCCTCCTCCATGGGAACGTCGTCGGCATCAGAGGGCTCGATGACCTCGCCATCTGCAACGGGATGCTGTGGCTGCACTGCTGGGAGGCCCATGCCTGGCTCGAGGCCGGTCATCGGATCAAAAATCTCGCCATCGGTTGGGTATGTGATCATCGGGTCTTGCCCCTCAAGGATATCCCGAGGCACGTCAAAAGATCGCAGAGGTCCCCAAGTAGCGTCGTCGTCTCGGTACCACCATGCTGCGTACCTATCTGGCCTCCAATGGTCTGTCCCGTCGTCCACCCAGACAGTACTACGCTCATAAATAAAAACCTCATCCTCGTCCACTGGGTACTCAGTAACGTACTTCTCGATCATCACTGGCACCCCAAAAGCTGGCGGCGGCATGGTCAAGGTTTGGGGTCTGAAAATGTGGGTCCCACAACGGGGTGAGATAAACTCAATAAGCTAGTCCTAACCCTAAGCTAGGCACTCGGGACTTCCAGACACACCCAGGCACATGCAATGACCAGTCATGCGAAAGCAGACGAATAGGCACATAATAACACAATCGAGGCATGCATTGTCATATAACTCACCAATCTAGACTAGGCTTGGCTTTCGTACCTTGGCACTTAACATCACATAATATAAAGGATAGCATGTATATATAATACGTCTGTAAACTTCATGGCTTAGCCCGCGTCATAACGTGTGACATTCTGAATTCTGACCCTATCTCGAAACTTATCAGTGAATGAATGTCTATCGATGTATTCCAATTAATCTCGCTCAGAACTGATCACTCTCGAGTCGACTAACCAATGGGGAATGGCCGTATAGGATTTAAGGTACGTGGACCAAAGAGCTTAACCACGAGTCGGTACTTTGACCATAAGGATCGTCGAGGGAACATTCTGAACCGCTATAGGTCGATCTAAGAATGGTTTTAGAACAATTTGCTAGTGTCATGCGATTGGCTCACGGGTGATTCCGTATGACCATGGCGTGATTTGCGAATTAACCTAACTCAATCTCTGACGATCGTAACCTGCGGAACTAGTAATTGACCCTCGCGATTACATGACAACCAAAGTCGCCGTGGCTTGAGTAACCCTTAAACGTGACATGAGTCGCGGGTCGATACGCGTAACTCCTAAGAGCCGCCTGTTAGTCTGAGAAGCACTGGAATGACAATTGACTGAATTTAGCCATAGATTGGACTTCGAGATTGGAGGCCGGACATTCGGAGGTCGCATTGGAGTAAATTTGGACGTCGCCTCGTCGGAGAGTTAATAAGATTAGAAATGGTCCCGTATAGACTAGAATAGCGAAATTCGAACCGACGAACGAAATCGACCTTTTTACCCATAGAATTAGTACACTTTTCCAAGGACAAAGCAAGGGCAAAATGGTCATATGCCCTCCCCCATCTTCAGCCGAAATCCCAAGGGTATAGAGGTCATTTGAGTGATGAATTATTGAAGTGCAATCCACCAAGCTTGATTGGACAATTTCCCTTAAACCTACCCCACTAACCAAGTCATTCCTAGACACTATTCATTGTCACATACCCCATGAACCACCCCACTACCCTTTCCCTCCAAAATTTCCTTTGCTTCTTATTCTTCTCTCTCTCTCTCCCTCCCCCATTCGGACGATCACTCTCTCTCACTCCCCCTCTCTCGTTCGCTCTCTCTTCTCTTCCCTCTCACCGTCGCCTCCTCCCTCTCACGGCCAAACCGTGACTCGCCGCCACCTTGCCGCCGCTCCACCACCACGAACCTGCCATCAAGACCCCTCCCTCTTCCACTTGGACCGTGAAGGACCGCCGTCCAAGCCCGTAAGCCGCCCGTGCCGTCGCCAAGCCGAACCGGGGCTGTTCTTGAAGAAGTTGGGTGATCTTGAGGTGAGTGACCCTTGGTGCTTAGATAGTCATGTTAGGGGGTCAATAGATTTGTGTTAGAAGTAGTGTTAAGGTTTGTTTGTGGTGATTTTTGCCTAGAACCCCACGGACCAGACCTGACCGCCGAGGACCGCCGTGCGCCGCGCCACTTCGCCGCCACTTGCCCCCGGCCTTGCCTCGCTTTTGGACTTGGTAAGCTCCCCTAACCCTTTGCTAGGACCTTGAGTGCATGGAAAGACCAAGTGGGGTTGATTTGGTAGCTTTTAGGGGGCTGTTTCGATGGAGTCCTTTAGGGACCCGAATTTGCATGTTGTGATCAGAATTTTCCTTGATGAGCTTTGATGATCGAATGTTAGAAACTATGGATGGAATGAATCGAATGAATGTCCTAGGGTGTGGGCCGAATGCCCCATGATGTCTTAGGACTAACTAGAGCTTGAATTATATCAACTTGAATTGATGGAATCCTAAATGAAGCTTAGGGGAATTCGGTTTTGGGGTAATTGTGCGAGCACGTTGAGTAAATGACTTTAACCTATGGATCGAACTCTAGTCATGGAAGATTTCAAGATGTTCAATCGAGTTAAGGGACCCCATGTTAGTAATTTTGGGTCTAGTACGATTAATTAGTGAGTTATAAGCCTTAATTGATTGATGTGCCATTGATGGTGTGGCATGGCCGAATGGCCATTTAAGAAAGCATGGAATTATCTCAATTGATGTGTTATCGACTGCATGACGTTGCCATGGACTTGATTTGTTGAATTTCACGACGTATTGCCATGATATAGGATGGTAGCTTGAGGGGTCGAATCGAGCTTAATTTGATGAGAGTGCGCACGATTGATTTAATTATGTCGATGGAAAGGAATTATAAGTATATGTACATGTGGCATCCTGATGCGTTAAACGCGGGATGGACTTGAGGCGTTAAACGCGGGTCATGAGAAATGGCATCGGAAACCTGAGGCGTTAAACGCGGGTTCCTTGATCTCTTAAGCCTGATGCGTTATTACGCGGGCTAAGCCATGGGAGTTTGATTATATCATACATGTGGATTGTCTGCTAAATGATGAAATGTTAAGTGCCCAAGTACAAGTCCTGTTTAGCCTAGCTTGTGAATTGCATGACTAAATATGTGTCTAATTGAGTTATTATAGGCCATAGTCTGCTGTTTGATTGTTTGGCCATCGCATGTGTTTGGGAAGTGTCTGGAAGTCCCAAGGGTCTAGCTTAGGATTAGGCTAGCTTACTGAGTATATCTCACCCCGTCGTGGGACCCCCATTTTCAGACCCCAAACCCTGATCATGCCACCACCGCCGATTTTTGGGGTGCCCGTCTGGATAGAGCAATATTCCATGGAGTACCCGGTGGGAAAGGGGAAAGCTTACATTAGGAAGTATGGTACCATCTGGATGGATGTGGACTTGGCAGATTGGAGGGCGGACAAATTTGCAGCATTGTTCTACCGCGACGGCGATCTCACAGTGGGGCCACTAAGGACTTTTGACGTGCCGTCGGATGTCATTGGCGAGCAGGATCCTTCGATTGTACACCCTGTTGATGGGGAGCTCACTGACTCCGTGACCGCACCTGATCCAGACCTTCCGCCGGCACCGTCTCGGAACCCCGAGATCGATGGCGACATCGTGGGGCCCCCTGATGCCGAAGATCCCATGGAGACGGACGAGTCCGAGCCCGAGGAAGATGACGAGGAGCTAGTCGATTCCGAGGAAGAGCCCTTGGAGGAGGAGTACAACCCTGACGGAGAGGCCATCTACCATTCTCAGTCTGAACCCGAGGATGAAGCGGATCCAGAGCCAGAGTTTGAAGAAGAAGAAGAGGAAGAGGAAGACGAGGAAGACCTGGAGGAGTATGACCTAGTGCACCGCGAGGATCCCGATGATGACCGCGAGCCCGACCCTTAGATAGCCTAGGCATCTGTGACATTCTGAATTCTGACCCTATCTCGAAACTTATCAGTGAATGAATGTCTATCGATGTATTCTAGTTAATCTCGCTCAGAACTGATCACTCTCGAGTCGACTAACCAATGGGGAATGGCCGTATAGGATTTAAAGTACGTGGACCAAAGAACTTAACCACGAGTCGGTGCTTTGACCATAAGGATCGTCGAGGGAATATTCTGAACCGCTATAGGTCGATCTAAGAATGGTTTTAGAACAATTAGCTAGTGTCATGCGATTGGTTCACGGGTGAATCCGTATGACCATGGCGTGATTTGCGAGTTAACCTAACTCAATCTCTAACGATCGTAACCTGCGGAACTAATGATTGACCCTCGCGATTACATGACAACCAAAGTCGCCGTGGCTTAAGTAACCCTTAAACGTGACATAAGTTACGGGTCGATACGCGTAACTCCTAAGAGCCGCCCGTTAGTCTGAGACGCACTGGAATGACAATTGACTGAATTTGGCCATAGATTGGACTTCGAGATTGGAGGCCGGACATTCGAAGATCACTACGGAGTAAATTTGGACGTCGCTTCATCGAGGGGTTATTAAGGTTAGAAATAGTCCCGTATAGGTTAGAAAAGCGAAATTCGGACCGCCAAGTGAAGTGGGACCCTTTTACCCTTAGTTTAGTGCACTTTTCTCTTAAACCAAGCAAGGGCAAGGTGGTCATTTGCCCTCCCCAAGCCACCAGCCGAAAATAGAGGGGTAGTTTGGTCTTTTAGCCTTGAATTATTGAGGAAGTGAAGAGACTAGCTTGATTGGACAAAATCCCCAAACCTACCCCACTAAACCTTGTCATTCAAGGTTCCTATTCATGTCCTCTACCCCATGAACCACTCCACTCACTCTTTTCCCTCCAAAAACACTCTCCCTCTTAACTCTCCCTCTCCTCTTCATTTGGCCATCACCCCATCAGATCCCTCTCTCTCCCATTTTCGCTCTCTCTTCCTCCCTCCCGTCGCCACACACTCTCTCTCTCGCTCTCGGTTCCCCTCACGGTGGAACGACCACCGGCCGCCACTCCGCCACCTCGAGGCCTCGCCAACACCACCACCTCTTCCCCTTAGACCGCCTTGGAAGCCGCCGTTCAGCCCGGGACCGCCCGAGCCTTTGCAGACCAGATTCGGCCGAGAAAGAACCGAAGGAGTTCTTGGGGAAAACTTTGATTTTCTTGAGGTAAGTGGCCTTTGGTACTTAGGTAGACATGTTAAGAGGTTAATGGCTTGTGTTAGGAGTGTTTCTCATTAAGTTAGCTTGGCCAATGGTGGCTTTTTTCCTAGGGACCCGGTCTGATCGCGCCGGACCAGACCACTCGCGCCGCTCCTCCGCCTTTGCCGCCGGCTTTGCTTAGCTTTGGAAGACTTGGTAAGCTTCCCCTAACCTTATACTAGGACCATGGTGATGGAAGGACCATGTGAGAGTTGGTTTTGAAGTGTTTAAGGGGCTGTTTTGGCTTGGTGCATAGGAAACCCGAAATTGGGTTTTAGAGGGCTGATTGTGCTAGATGGAAATTAATGTTTGGAATGTGAAAATCATGGTTTAAATAGGTTGGTAGATACCCTTACATGCTGACCTAATACCCTATGATACCCTTAGAAGTGTTAGAGCTTGAATTTAGCTTATTGGGACTAGGGAAATCCTAATTAGTGCCTAGGTGGGATCGGCCCTATGGGGAATTGCATGATGCGTCGTTGAAAAATGATCAAGCGGCCTTGTAGCATTCTGGTCATGAACAATGTGATGTGATTTAATGGGTGAAAGGGGACAATGATTGTGCATTAGGCTTTATGTGGTGAATTGATGCATTTTGTGGTGTATGGCGTGATTGGCTTTATGAAATTGTGATGGCCGAATGGCATAGGGGTGGGAAGTAGCTTATTTAAGTGGAAATGAGACTTATGGTGGAATATGGCATTGGCCCCGATTGAGTGAGATTACGACATAATTGCCTTGTAATGAATTGGTGCTTAAAATTGGCCTTAACGCTTGAAATGAAGCATTGCGATTTTAAAAGCGAGCAATTATGACATGTGACCGTGGTTTCGCTTGATTACGACGTGATGAATTGCTATGATACGGTTGCTAGCTCAATTGGTTAATTGGTACTCATGGTGGAATTATGCACCTATGATTGATTTATGCCACGATTGTTGTACTATGAGCCTATGTGCAATTGTAACCCTGATGCGTTAAACGCGGGGTGGACCTGAGGCGTTATTACGCGGGTCATGTGAATGGCAAAGGATAACCTGAGGCGTTAAACGCGGGTTCCTCGATATTATAAGCTTGATGCGTTGTTACGCGGGCTCTGCCATGCGAAGTGCAACCATATTGTGATTATAAGCTATCCCTATACTACATACTGTTAAGTGCCACGTTACAAAGTACGAAGCCAAGCCAATCTATAAAATGTTAATTGGATGCCCTATTATACTCTATTTGAGCTGTTGAGTGCCATTTGCCTACCTTTGCATGTTTGGTCATTGTATGTGTTTGGGAGTGTCTGGAAGTCCCTTGTGCCTGGTCTAGGGTTAGGGTTAGTTTACTGAGTTTATCTCACCCCGTCGTGGGACCCACATTTTCAGACCCCAAACCCTGAGCATGCCGCCGCCGCCGCTTTTTGGGGTACCCGTGTGGGTGGAGCAGTATTCCACAGAGTACCCAGTGGGAGAAGGGAAGGCTTATATTAGGAAGTATGGCACAATTTGGATGGACGTGGGATTGCCGAGCTGGAGGCCAGATAGGTTCGCAGCTTGGTACTATCGTGATGGAGACCTTGAGGTTGGGCCGCTGAGGACTTTTGACGTGCCCTGGGATACCGTTGGCGAGCAGGACCCTTCGATTGTACATCCAGCTGATGGGGAGCTCACCGACTCCGAGACCGCCCCCGATCCAGATCTCCCGCCAGCACCGTCCCAGAACCCTGTTGCTGATGGCGAGATCGTCGAGCCTTCTGACGCCGGCGACCATCCTCCAGAGGAGGTTGGATTCGAGTGGGAGGCTGTAGGTGCCGATGGCGAGCCCATTGTCTGGGAGTCCGACTCAGAGGAGGACGATGCCCTAGTGTTCACCGAGTCTGAGTCAGAAGACGAAGTTCCTGAAGAGGTGCAGCCGGGCCACTGGGTAGTGTACCATCCCGCAGCTGGCCATGACTGATCCAACCGCGAGCCTGACCCCCAGATAGCCATAGGTGCCTTTGACCTTTAGGAGTTCCACTTTTGTGTAGTGCCTAACTTTTGGTCTAGACGTTCCCTTTTGATTAGGCTGACCCGCTTCCCTGGTCCCCAGTGTTGTATTTCCTATCCATGCTTATGTTGTAAAACTGATGTTGTATTATGTTATGATTAAGTGTTCTGTTTTCCTCAAGTCATCATGTTATACATTTGGTAGGAGTTGTGAGTGTCGCTTCCGCATGTGCATATAAGTTTCGTTGTCTAGTGCGTGCCGTTGGATCCTGGGTATCGTTCTATGAAAGGACTGGTGGTAAGGCGATGATGTGCGCCTTAGAGGATTCGGGGCGTTACAGCATCCATGGCTTTTTGGAGTTCCACTTTTGAGTAGTGTCTGACCCTTAGCCCGTCGTCTCTTCTGATTAGGCTAACCATCTCCCCAAATCCTAATTGTTGTATCCCAGTTTACGTTTATGTTGTAAAGTGAATCGTATGCTATGCTATGACTTGATTAAGTGTCTTATTTCCCTCAAATCCTCTCTCGTTTAATTGTCTAGGAGTTTTGCATGACGCTGCTGCATGTTCATTTAAGTTTCATTGCCTACCATGCGTTGCAAAGATCCTGGGTATAATTCAGATGAGCAATTGGTTGTTAAGGCGATGATGTGCGCCTCAGAGGACTCGGGGCGTTACATCCTCGTTTAATTGGTATCAGAGCAAGGTCAGCTCGATCAAGCTGATTGAGGATTGGAGTAATAAGGTGTATTGATTCGAGGAGAATTGAGTAGCAAGACCTTAGGAAATTCGCTAGAGTTAGGCTTAGAATGCATGGCATGTGAAATGGTGCTTGTGATTGGCATATTGACTGGCGTCATCTTTGGTAGACTTAAGGCTATAAGGCTTCGTACTTGGCACTGAGTGTTGACTGCGGCTTGCTTGGTTGGGTAATTGATTTGATTTGGCTAAGTTGCAGAGGCAACTGATTGTGTGGTATAAGGGTGATCCCCTCGTTGTGATGCTTTTAATGGTTGCTTTGACTACGATTGCTACTATGAGTATAGCTAGCCTTGTTCGACTTAAGTAGATGACTTAGGTCTCTAATTCCTAAATGGAATTATAGTGGCTCAGGTGTTGTGAAACTTAGCGAGATGAGTAACCGGACCAGAGGTACTGGAGGAGCATCTAGCTCTAGGCCGCAAGCGGTAGAAGATCCTATGTATGACGGAGTCATGAGGATCCTGGAGGAAATTGGGAACTTGATGGGCAGGCAAGCCCAGGAGAG
Organism: Rhodomyrtus psidioides; assembly: GCA_021437785.1. Classification (NCBI taxonomy): domain Eukaryota; kingdom Viridiplantae; phylum Streptophyta; class Magnoliopsida; order Myrtales; family Myrtaceae; genus Rhodomyrtus; species Rhodomyrtus psidioides. The sequence continues at coordinate 2,746,473 of JAILYB010000058.1, read as the reverse complement.
AGCTGCTGCCGTTGCTCAGGCTGCTGAAGCTACAGTCGCTGCCGCCAACCTAGCAAACGGGAATAACGGGAACAACGGTTATGGTAATGATGGTGGCAACGCCCAAGGACAAGGAAATCGAGGGATGGGCCAGCTGATGGAACACTTTATGAAGTTGAAGCCACCAAAGTTCGATGGTACATGGGACCCTGGAACCGCCCCTGCTTGGATTGAAGAATTGGAAAAGGCCTTTGAGGCGTTGGGTTGTACTGAGGCTGAAAAGGTAGTCTTGGCTGTGTACCAGCTACGTGGAACGGCGAATGATTGGTGGAAGGCCACGAAGGGAAGAGTTTTCCCAGAAGACACAGAACCCAACTGGACTGTCTTCTCTAAAGTGTTTACTGCCAAATATTTTTCCAGAGCGGCTCGAGAACAAAAGATGATCGAATTTCAGAATCTTCGACAGAATCAGATGACCATCGATCAGTACGAGGCCGAATTCGCAAGACTGTCTAAGTATGCCCCGAGGATGGTCGAAAACCCTGAGGATAGGGTGAGAAGGTTCCGAGATGGATTGAGGCCTGACCTTCGCAGCCAGTTGGTGCTGTTAGACTTACAGGGCTATGACGCCATCTATGAAAGAGGTCAGTTGGTGGAAAGGGACATGAGGGAAAGAGGAGCGGCATCTGGATCGTGGTTCACTCCCGTGAGGGATAACCGCCAGTTCGGCAAAAGGCCGATGGTGAGCAACCGGCGTTTCGTCCCTCCGATCAGAAGGAACATTAGCAAGCCTGTTCCCCGGCCGAGTTGGAACTGCCGCTTATGTGGACTGAAGCATAGGAACGGACCTTGCCCGAGCAGGACGGGCACTTGCTTCAAGTGTGGCCAGTTGGGCCATCAGATAAGGAATTGCCCGAGTTAGGCACCAGGAGCTCAGACTCAAGGGAACCGGCCACCAGCGGGACCGCAGGCGGGAGCTCCGCAGAACAATGCCAATAGGCCGCCAGCTCAAGGAAGAGTTTATGCTGTGGCACGTAGGGAGGTGGAGAACGCGCCTGGCGTGGTCACAGGTACGTTTACTTTATGTGATCATGCTGCCTATGCCTTGTTTGACCCTGGAGCATCGCATTCGTTTATATCTGCTCAGTTTGCTGATTTGGTCGGAATTGAATTGAAACCACTGGAAGTAATATTGCATGTTACCACCCCTTTAAAGGATAAAGTGCTGGTTTCTTTAGGTTGTTCAGATTGTAAGATAGTCATTGGGGGTAGTGAGGAACGAATAGATTTAGCCGTGCTGCCTATGTTTGACTTTGACGTGATTATCGGAATGGATTGGTTGAGTAGACAGAGAGCTGTCGTTGATTGTGGTAGCAGGGTGATTCATTTCCATCCCAATGATCGCCCTAGATTCGAATTTGTGGGAAGTCGAGGAGGAACCTTAATCCCTTTGATTTCGTCACTGGAAGTGACTAGGCTGTTGAACGAAGGATGTCAAGCTTACTTAGCTGCCGTTGTGGACCCGACCATAGAGGAACCAAAGCTAGAGGACATAGCTGTAGTACGTGATTTCCCTGATGTCTTTCCTCAAGAGTTACCAAGGTTGCCTCCAGAAAGGAAAATAGAGTTCATAATCGAATTAGCACCTGGAACAGAGCCGATCTCGAAGGCACCCTATAGGATGTCCTTGTCGGAGTTGAAGGAATTGAAGGTTCAGATGCAAGAATTGCTGGACAAAGGGTTTATTCGTCCAAGCGCTTCGCCTTGGGGAGCGCCAGTCTTGTTTGTAAGAAAGAAGGATGGGTCGTTGCGGTTATACATTGATTACCGACAGTTGAACCTGGTGACGATCAAGAATAAGTACCCGTTGCCAAGAATTGACGACTTGTTTGATCAACTACAAGGAGCTTCTGTGTTCTCCAAGATAGACCTAAGGACGGGTTATCACCAGTTGAGGATTAAGAAGGAAGATATACCGAAGACCGCCTTTCGGACAAGATATGGGCATTATGAGTTCACAGTCATGCCGTTTGGATTGACTAATGCCCCAGTTGCTTTCATGGATTTGATGCATAGAGTGTTTAAGGAGTACTTGGATCAGTTCGTCATTGTTTTCATCGACGACATTTTGATTTACTCGAAGAGCCCTGAGGAGCACGAGGAGCAGTTGAGTAGAGTTCTACGGACGTTGAGGGAACACTCGCTGTACGCCAAGTTCAGCAAGTGCGAGTTTTGGCTTAACAAAGTCGCGTTCCTTGGACATGTCATCTCTGGAAATGGAATTTCTGTGGACCTAGCAAAGATTGAAGCAGTAACAAATTGGCCTAGACCTACATCAGTGACGGAGGTTCGAAGCTTCCTAGGATTGGCAGGATATTACCGCAGGTTCGTAGAAAAGTTTTCCTCAATGGCTACTCCTTTGACAAGGCTGACTAAGAAGGACACGAGGTTTGAATGGACGGATAAATGTGAGAGGAGTTTTCAGGAACTGAAGCATCGTTTGAGATCATGCTTGAAGATAGGCTAGGTGATGTGTTCATGAGTGAACCGAATGCCTTAGTGTGCCATTGAAATTGCTAGAACTTGTTTGAACTTGATTGAGTTAATGGAACCTCTTGATTGTACCTTTATGCATTCGGCTATGGCATAAATTGGTGATACATTGCATGGAATTAACCTAATGGCACCCATTATATTGCTAGCCGTGAATCAAGATGTGTTAATCAAGTGATGAAATTGATATTACGATTTGTGAGGTTCGGCCATGAGTGCCAATTAGTGCATTGATGCTTAAATTGACGAATCCTTCCCAACGTTCGAGAAATGGCTGAATTATGGTGATAATAGTGATGATTTCCTAAATCGAATTATATTCGATCATGAAGTATTGAAATGGCCTTATTTGATTGAACTTTATAATGTGGTTCCGTGGCATGGAATTAAGAATGTGATGGCCGAGTGATGCCTTAAATTGAGGACATCACAATTGAATGTATTTAGCTATAATTATTTGAATTATGAGCTTATGTGCATATGATACCCTGATGCGATAAACGCGGGGTTTATATACATCCTGATACGATAATCGCAGGATTGACTTGAGGCGTACTAACGCGAGTCAGATATATGACATTGGAAACCTGAGGCGTACTAACGCGGGTTCTTTGATTCATTAACCCGGAGGCGTTAATACGCTGGTCTAGCCATGGAAAGTGCAATCGTACTAAGTATAAGTACTATCCAATATGATATAAGTGATTAAGTGCCAAAGTGTCACGCCCCGCGTCCTTTATGGCGCGCGAATATCCCTTCCTGCTCTTCCTTCGCGATACATCCCAAGGATCGAATCGTCTAACAATATACACGCGAAATGAAATGCACATGCGGAAGCGATAAATAAACTCTATACATAAAACTCGACAAGATGAATTAGACTGCATACAACACAAAGTTTTACAACATCAAACTTCAAACATAACATAACTGGTCACTACTAAATTCCAACCTACCTATCTCAAGGAAAAGTCCGAAGAGTGATGATATAACTATCCCTAAGCCCCCGGTTTAACAACATCCATCAACTTGAGTTCAAGTTCTTCATCTGCAAGTCCAGCATCGGGATCCTCCAGTATATCATCGGGAATCTCAGGTGGATCAGCGACCCGCAGCGTGTCGACAGGTACAGCGCTATCCTCTAATGGTCCAACTAGGGAGTCTCCATCTCGAAACATCCAAGCTTCAAAAGTGTGGGGAAATAAGTATTGGCCTCCTTTGTCAACCCAGACCACGCTCATCACCTTAGTATACACCTTACCCTTGCTAACGGTAAACTTCGAGTCCAAGGTCTCAATTTCGATTGGAACTCCAAAATGCCACGACATAGTGATCGGGGTCAAGGATCGGGGTCTGAAAAGTTTGGTCCCACGATGTGACATTCTGAATTCCGACCCCATCTCGAAACTTATCAGTGAATGAATGTCTATCGATGTATTCCAGCTAATCTCGCTCAGAATTGATCACTCTCGAGTCGACTAACCAATGGGGAATGGCCGTGTAGGATTTAAAGTACGTGGACCAAAGAACTTAACCACGAGTCGGTACTTTGACCATAAGGATCGTCGAGGGAACATTCTGAACCGCCATAGGCCGATCTAAGAATGGTTTTAGAACAATTTGCTAGTGTCATGTGATTGGTTCACGGGTGATTCCGTATGACCATGGCGTGATTTGCGAATTAACCTAACTCAATCTCTGTCGATCGTAACCTGCGGAACTAGTAATTGACCCTCGCGATTACATGACAACCAAAGCCGCCGTGGCTTGAGTAACCCTTAAACGTGACATGAGTCGCGGGTCGATACGCGTAACTCCTAAGAGCCGCCCGTTAGTCAGAGACGCACTGGAATGACAATTGACTGAATTTAGCCATAGATTGGACTTCGAGATTGGAGGCCGGACATTCGGAGGTCGCATTGGAGTAAATTTGGACGCCGCCTCATCAGAGAGTTATTAAGATTAGAAATGGTCCCGTATAGACTAGAAAAGCGAAATTCGAACCCACGAGCGGAATCGACCTTTTTACCCATAGGATTAGCACACTTTCCAAGGACTAAGTAAGGGCAATTTGGACCTTTCCTTCCCCTAGCCCTATTGCCGAAAATCTAGGGGCAATAGGGTCATTTGCGAGTTGAATTATTTGACTTGGAAGAGACTTGAGTGACAAGACCCAAACCCCATGAACAACCCTCTTTCAATGTGTCATTCCATGCCTACTATTCATGTACCTCACCCCATCAACCACCCCACTATCTAGTTTCCCTCCAAATTCCTTCTTTCACCATTGGATAACACTCTTCCTCTTCTCTCCCTCTCCCATTCGGCGACCACCACCAGAACTCCCTCTCCTTCTTTTCTTTTTTTTTTCTCACGCCATCTCTCTCTCTCTCTCTCGTTCTCTCATCTCGTCGCTCTCCCTCTCTCTCGGTCCCAAGGGGGAAAACCGACCGGCCACCACAATCCACCGCCCCTTGCCATCACCAGCCCGTTTCCCTCTTCACCTTAGGACCGTGGAAGGGCCGCCGTTCGGCTTGGAGGCGCGCGTTCATCCCCGGACCAGAATACAAACCGGGTAGGATCTTGAGGAAGTCTTGAGGTAAGTGGCTGCAAGTGCTTGGATAGATGCGTTAAGAAGTGTTAGGCTCGTGGTAGAGATGTTATTGAGGTTTGCTTTTGATTGCTTTCGCCTAGAAACCCCGGGACCAGGTCTGTTCACCTTGGACCGCCGCACGCCGCGCCTTCTTCCACCGCCATCCACCGCCGGCCTCGCCTTGCTTTCGGACTTGGTAAGCTCCCCTAACCCTTTGCTAGGACCTTGAGTGCATGGAAAGACCAAATGGGGTTGATTTGGTAGCTTTTAGGGGGCTGTTTCGGTGGGGGTCCTCTAGGGATCCAAATTTTCATGTTGTGATCAAAATGTTCCTTGATGAGTCTTGATGATTGAATGTTAGGAACCATGGATGGAATGAATTGAATGAATGTCCTAGGGTGTGGGCCGAATGCCCCATGATGTCTTAGGACTAGCTAGAGCTTGAATTATATCTACTTGAATTGATGGAATCCTAAATGAAGCTTAGGAGTATTCGGTTTCGGGGTAATTGTGCGAGCACGTTGAGTAAATGACTTTAACCTATGGATCGAACTCTAGTCGTGGAAGATTTCAAGATGTTCAATCGAGTTAAGTGACCCCATGTTAGTAATTTTGGGTCTAGTACGATTAATTAGTGAGTTATAAGCCTTAATTGATTGATGTGCCATTGATGGTGTGGCATGGCCGAATGGCCATTTAAGAAAGCATGGAGTTATCTCAATTGATGTGTTATCGACCGCATGACGTTGCCATGGACTTGATTTGTTGAATTTCACGACGTATTATCATGATATGGGATGGTAGCTTGAGGGGTCGAATCTAGCTTAATTTGATGAGAGTGCGCACGATTGATTTAATTATGTCGATGGAAAGGAATTATAAGTATATGTACATGAGGCATCCTGATGCGTTAAACGCGGGATGGACCTGAGGCGTTAAACGCGGGTCATGAGAAATGGCATTGGAAACCTGAGGCGTTAAACGCGGGTTCCTTGATCTCTTAACTCTGATGCGTTATTACGCGGGCTAAGCCATGGGAGTTTGATTATATCGTACATGTGGATTGTCTGCTAAATGATGAAATGTTAAGTGTCCAAGTACAAGTCCTGTCTAGACTAGCTTGTGAATTGCATGACTAAATATGTTTCTAATTGAGTTATTATAGGTCATTGCCTGCTGTTTGATTGTTTGGCCATCGCATGTGTTTGGGAAGTGTCTGGAAGTCCCAAGGGACTAGCTTAGGATTAGGCTAGCTTACTGAGTATATCTCACCCCGTCGTGGGACCCCCATTTTCAGACCCCAAACCCTGATCATGCCACCGCCGCCGATTTTTGGGGTGCCCGTCTGGATAGAGCAGTATTCCACGGAGTACCCGGTGGGAGAGGGGAAAGCTTACATTAGGAAGTATGGTACCATCTAGATGGACGTGGGCTTAGCATATTGGAGGGCGGACAAATTTACAGCATGGTTCTACCGCGACGGCGATCTCACAGTGGGGCCACTGAGGACTTTTGACGTGCCGTGGGATGTCATTGGCGAGCAGGATCCTTTGATTGTACACCCTACAGATGGGGAGCTCACTGACTCCGAGACCGCACCTGATCCAGACCTTCCGCCGGCACCGTCTCGGAACCCCGAGATCGATGGCGACATCGTGGGGCCCCCTGATGCCGAAGATCCCATGGAGACGGACGAGTCCGAGCCCGAGGAAGATGACGAGGAGCTAGTCGATTCCGAGGAAGAGCCCTTGGAGGAGGAGTACAACCCTGACGGAGAGGCCATCTACCATTCTCAGTCTGAGCCCAAGGATGAAGCGGATCCAGAGCCAGAGTTTGAAGAAGAAGAAGAGGAAGAGGAAGACGAGGAAGACCTGGAGGAGTATGACCCAGTGCACTGCGAGGATCCCGATGATGACCGCGAGCCCGACCCTTAGATAGCCTAGGCATCCATGACTTTTTGGAGTTCCACTTTTGAGTAGTGTCTGACCCTTAGCCCGTCATCTCTTTTGATTAGGCTAACCATCTCCCCAAATCCTAATTGTTGTATCCCAGTTTATGTTTATGTTGTAAAGTGAATCGTATGCTATGCTATGACTTGATTAAGTGTCTTACTTCCCTCAAATCCTCTCTCGTTTAATTGTCTAGGAGTTTTGCATGACGCTGCTGCATGTTCATTTAAGTTTCATTGCCTACCATGCGTTGCAAAGATCCTGGGTATAATTCAGATAAGCAACTGGTTGTTAAGGCGATGATGTGCGCCTCAGAGGACTCGGGGCGTTACATCAGGGCAATATATGCACATAGGCTTATAATTCAACCAATTATAGCATAAAACAACCATATGTGCATAATGTCCATACAAGGACCACTTGGCCATTTCAAATCACAATTCCATACCGTGGCACATCATCACATCACAATCTATCAAGGCCATTACCATACTTCACGATCAAGTCATACCTCATAATGTATCGCTCATCGATCATCACTATGAACATTCGGCCGTGCCACAAAGTCATGGGATCAATCAATCGGCAAGGTCACAAAATGCATTAATTAATCTCGCACGGCCGTCAATCATAATCATGGTGCCGTTTTAATCCCGCAACCTCATGCTATAGTCCACGGCTGAACACAAAGAATGGTCAATAGGTTCTTTTTACACGGTAGGTTGCCAATTAACACCCTTGCCTAGCACTCCTAAGATCAATCAAGTAATTCATGACTTCGATCAAGCTCAACTCACATCTAGCATGCCTAGCACAAACATATGAGTATTCGGTTCCTACCTAGGAATGTTCACCACGTACTTCAACCAAGGAATCAACACTACAAGCACTCCAAGAACATATTCGGTCCTCTAGGGTTTCTCGCCCATTTAGCCATTAAACTCATCAAACAATCACTCACTCGGTCTTTCCATCGCGCAAGGTCTTAGCTAGGGGTTAGGATAAGCTTACCTAGTCCAAGAGTCCAAGAAATCGGCGGCAAGTGGTGTGGGAAACGGCGCGGCGCACGGCGGTTCCTCGGCGATCCAAATAGGTTCCTTGAAGATCAACCACAAAATGACCAAGACAAGCATCAATACTTCTTCTAATACGTGCCTATAACCCCTTCACATGATTATCTAAGTCTCTAGAGTCACTCACCTCAAGAACTCCTTAAGATCAACCCCGGTTCTCTCTCTCGGTCTTGGTTCGGTCGGCGGCGGCACGAGTGGCTCCGGCTTGGACGGCGGCCTTCCACGGTCCAAGGAGGTGGTGTGGTGGCGGCCTAAGGTGGTGGAGTGGCGGTGTGGTGGCCGGCGCCTACCTAGAGGCCGAGAAAGGGAGAGAACGAGAGAATGAGGGAACGGGAGAGACGAGCGTGATAGTGAGAGGAAGAAGAGGGAGTGTCGTCCAAATGGGGGGTAGAGAGAGAGAGAGATCTTTAAAAAGGGATGATGGAAATTGGAGGGAAATGAGTGAGTGGGGTAGTTGATAGGGAAGGACATGAATAGTGAACTAGTTAGTGGGGTGGTTTGAAAGATTTTTGTCAAATCAAATGGTCATTCTAATATCTAATAATTCAAAGGGCTAAAAGACCAAATTGCCCCTCAAATTTCGGCCAAGGGTAGGGAAGGTGGAAATGTCTAAATTACCCTTACATTAACTAATAGAAAATGGTACTAAGCTTAGGGTAAAAGGGTCGATCTCACTCGTCGATCCGAATCTCGCTTTTCTAACTTATGCGGGGCTAATTCTAATCTTATTAACTCTCCGATGAGGCGGCGTCCAAATTTACTCCATTGCGATCTCCGAATGTCCGGCCCCCAATCTCGAAGTCCAATCCATGGCTAAATTCAGTCAATTGTCATTCCAGCGCGTCTCAGACTAATGGGCGGCTCTCAGGAGTTACGTGTATCGACCCGTGACTAATGTCACGTTTAAGAGTTACTCGAGCCACGACGGCTTTGGTTGTCATGTAATCGCGAGGGTCAATCACTAGTCCCGAAGGTTACGACCGTTAGGAATCGATTTAGGTTAATTCGCAAATTATGTCATGGTCATACGGAATCACCCGTGAACCAATCGCACGACACTAGCAAATCGTTCTAAAACCATTTTTAGATCGACCTTTAGCGGTCCTAAATATTCCCTCGGCGATCCTTATGGTCAAAGCGTCGACTCGTGGTTAAGTCCTTTGGTCCACGTACTTTAAATCCTATATGGCCATTCCCCATTGGTTAGTCGACTCGAGAGTGATCAATTCTAAGCGAGATTAACTGGAATACATCGATAGACATTCATTCATTAGTAAGCTTCGAGATAGGGTCGGAATTGAGAATGTCACAGACAGCGACCTCACAGTCGGACCGCTGAGGACTTTGATGTACCGTTGGATGTTATCGGCGAGCAGGACCCTTCGATTGTACACCCTGCTGATGGGGAGCTCACTGATTCCGAGACCGCTCCTGACCCCGATCTTCCGCCGGCACCGTCTCAGAACCCCGAGATTGATGGCGACGTCGTGGAACCCTCTGACGCCGAAGAACCCATGGAGACTGACGAGTCTAAGCTCGAGGAAGATGAGGAAGCACCGGACGATCCCGAGGACGAGCCCTTGGAAGAGGGGCACAATCCCGACGGAGAAGCCATCTTCCACCCTCAGCCCGAATCCGAGGAAGACGAAGATCCAGAGCAAGTGCTTGAGGAAGAATAAGAAGAGGAGGAAGGCCTTGAGGAGTATGACCCTGTGCATCGCGAGGATCCAGACGACGACCGCGAGCTCGACCCTTAGATATCCTAGGCGCCCATGACTTTTTAAGTTACTTTTTGAGTAGTGCCTGACCCCATAGCTCTTCGTCTCTTTTGATTAGGCTAACCATCTCCCCCTGATCCCAAGTGTTGTATTCCAGTTTATGTTTATGCTGTAAAATGAATCGTATGCTATGCTTGAACTTGATTAAGTGCCTTATTCCCTCAAACCATCTTGTGTTTAATTGTCTAGGAGTTGTGCATGACGCCTCCGCATGTTCATTTAAGTTTCATTGTCTACCGCGCGTTGCATGGATCCTAGGTATCTTTGAAAAGGAACTGGTCTAGTGGCGATGATGTGCGCTGTGAGGACTCAGGGCGTGACATCCCCATTTAATTGGTATCAGTGCGAGGTCGGTTGATTGAGGATTGGAGTAATAAGGTGTGATGATTTGAGGATAATTGGGTGGCAAGACCCTAGGGATTCGCTAGAGTTAGGCATAGAATGCATGACATATGAAATGGCGCTTGTGAGTGGCATATGGGCTGACGTCATCTTTGGTAGACTTAAGGCTATAAGGCTTCGTACTTGGCATTGAGTGTTGACTGCTGCTTGCTTAGTTAGGTAACTGATTTTGATTTGGCTAAGTTGCAGAGGCAACTGATTGTGTGGTACAATGGTGATTCCCTCGTTGTGATGCCTTTAATGGTTGCTTGAGTAATGATTGCTTTGACTATGAATGCTGTTGTAAGTGTAGCGTAGTCTTGTCGGACTTAAGTAGATGGCTTAGGTCTCTAATTCCTGGATGGAATTATAGTGGCTCAGGTGTTGTGAGACTTAGCAAGATGAGCAACCGAACCAGAGGTACTGGAGGAGCGTCTAGCTCTAGGCCGCAAGTGGCAGAAGATCCTAGATATGACGGAGTCATGAGGATCCTGGAAGAGATTGGGAACTTGATGGGCAGGCAGGCCCAGGGAAGAGCTGCTGCCGTTGCCCAGGCTGCTGAAGCTGCAGTCGCTGCTGCGAACCTAGCAAACGGGAATAATGGGAATAACGGACATGACAATGATGGTGGCAATGCCCAAGGACAAGGGAATCACATGATGGGCCAGCTGATGGAGCACTTTATGAAGCTGAAGCCATCCAAGTTTGATGGTACAAGGGACCTGGAGCTGCCCCTGCTTGGATTGAGGAGTTGGAAAAAGCGTTCGAAGTATTGGGTTGTACCGAAACTGAGAAGGTAACCCTAGCTGTGTACCAGCTCCGTGGGACTGCGAATGATTGGTGGAAGGCAACCAAGGGAAGAGTTTTCCCCGAAGGGATAGAGCCGAATTGGACCGTCTTCGCAGAAGTGTTCAATGCTAAGTACTTTTCCAGAGCGGCTCAAGAACAGAAGATGATTGAGTTTCAGAATCTCCGACAGAATCAGATGACCATCGATCAGTAAGAGGCTGAATTCGCAAGGCTGTACAAGTATGCCTCGAGAATGGTCGAAAACCCTAAGGACAGGGCGAGAAGGTTCAGAGATGGATTGAGACCCGACCTTCGTAGCCAGTTAGTGCTGTTGGACCTACAAGGTTATGATGCAATCTACGAAAGAGGTCAATTAGTGGAAAGGGACATGAAGGAAAGAGGAATCGCCTCTGGGTCGCGATTCACTCCTGTGAGGGATAACCGCCAATTCGGCAAGAGGCCAATGGCAAGCAACCGGCGTTTTGTCCCTCCAGTGAGAAGGAACATTGGCAAGCCTGCTCCCCAGTCGAGTTGGAACTGTCGCTTGTGTGGACGGAAGCATGGGAGCGGACCTTGCCCGAGCAGGACGGGCGCTTGCTTCAAGTGTGGCCAGTTGGGCGATCAGATAAGGAACTGCCCGAGTCAGGCACCAGGACCTCAAGCTCAAGGGAACCGACCACCAGCGGGACCGCAGGCGGGAGCTCCGCAGAACAATGCTAATAGGCCGCCAGCTCAAGGAAGGGTTTATGCTATGGCGTGTAGGGAAGCGGAGAACGCGCCTGGCGTGGTCACAGGTACGGTTACTTTATGTGATCATGCTGCCTATGCCTTGTTTGATCCTAGAGCATCGCATTCGTTTATATATGCTCAGTTTGCTGATTTGGTCGGAATTGAATTGAAACCACTGGAGTGATATTGCATGTTACCACCCCTTTAAAGGATAAAGTGCGGGTTTCTTTAGGCTGATCAGGTTGTAAGATAGTCATTGGGGGTAGTGAGGAACGAATGGACTTAGATGTGCTGCCTATGTTTGACTTTGACGTGATTATCGGAATGGATTGGTTGAGTAGACAGAGAGATGTCGTTGATTGTAGTAGCAGGGCGATTCATTTCCATCCTAATGATCGCCCTAGATTCGAGTTTGTGGGAAGTCGAGGAGGAACCTCAATCCCTTTGATTTCGTCACTGGAGGTGACTAGGCTATTGGACGAAGGATGTCAAGCTTACTTAGCTACCGTGCTGGACCCGACCGTAGAGGAATCAAAGCTAGAGGATATAGCTGTAGTACGCGACTTTCCCGTTGTCTTCCCTCAAGAGTTACCAGGATTGCCTCCAGAAAGGGAAATAGAGTTCGTGATTGAGTTAGCACCTGGAACAGAACTGATCTCGAAAGCACCCTATAGGATGTCCTTGTCGGAGTTGATGGAATTGAAGGTTCAGATGCAGGAATTATTGGACAAAGGATTTATTCGTCCAAGCGCTTCGCCTTGGGGAGCGCCAGTCTTGTTTGTAAGGAAAAAGGATGGGTCGTTGCGCTTGTGCATTGACTTCAGGTAGTTGAACCAGGTGACTATCAAGAATAAGTACCCATTGCCAAGGATTGACGACTTGTTTGATCAACTGCAAGGAGCATCTGTGTTCTCCAAGATAGACCTAAGGACGGGTTATCACCAATTGAGGATTAAGAAGGAGGATGTACCTAAGACAGCCTTTCGGACGAGATATGGGCATTATGAGTTCACAGTCATGCCGTTTGGATTGACTAATGCCCCAGCTGCTTTCATGGATTTGATGCATAGAGTGTTTAAAGAGTACTTGGATCAGTTCGTCATTGTCTTCATCGACGACATCTTGATTTACTCAAAGAGTCCTGAGGAGCACGAGGAGCAATTGAGTATAGTTCTACGGACGTTGAGGGAACACTCGCTGTACGCTAAGTTCAGTAAATGCGAGTTTTGGCTTAACAAAGTTGCGTTCCTTGGACACGTCATCTCTGGAAATGGAATTTCAGTAGACCCAGCAAAGATTGAAGCGGTAACGAATTGGCCTAGACCTACGTCAGTAACAGAGGTCCGAAGCTTCCTAGGGTTGGCAGGGTATTACCGAAGATTCGTGGAAAAGTTCTCTTCGATAGCTACTCCTTTGACGAAGCTGACTAAGAAGGATACGCGGTTTGAATGGACGGATAAGTGTGAAAGGAGTTTTCAGGAACTTAAGCATCGTTTGACGACTGCACCAGTGTTGAAAGGATTAGGCGATGCGTCGCTGAAAGGATTAGGATGCGTCCTGATGCAACATGGAAGAGTTGTGGCTTATGTATCGAGACAGTTAAGACCTCACGAAATGAATTACCCGACGCACGATTTGGAACTAGTAGCTATCATCTTCGCCTTGAAGATTTGGAGGCATTACTTATGTGGCGAAAGATTTCAGATTTACATGGACCACCAGAGCTTGAAGTACTTGTTTTCCCAAAAGGAGTTGAACATGAGGCAACGTCGATGGATGGAACTGCTCAATGACTATGATTGTGATATCCTTTATCACCCCGGAAATGAGTCGAAAATCAAGCATTACGCATTTGATGGTTAAGGAATGGACCCTGTTGGAAGGCATAAGGGATTCAGAGTTTAGGCTCGAAGTTTGCCCGCTGTCTTGTCTCCTAGCGACATTGAGAATTGAACCAGAGATTCATGAGAAAGTGAAAGCGTTGCAATCTACGGACCCCGACATCCAAAAGATCTTGGAAATGGATGCCGGAAAGAGGAAACCTGACTTTCAAGTATCCGAGGATGGAATTCTGAAGTTTCGTGGACGCATGTGCGTACCCAACGACGAGGAGTTAAGAGAAAAGATCTTATCTGAAGTGCATAGGAGCAACTATAGTATTCACCCGGGTAGCACGAAGATGTATCAGAACCTGCGTCAACACTACTGGTGGAATTGGATGAAAGTAGATGTGGCTAAGCATGTGGCGAAGTGTTTGACGTGCCAGCAAGTTATGGCTCAGCATTGTAAGCCTGGTGGGATGTTACAGCTTTTGGAAATCCCTGAGTAGAAGTGGGAGCACGTTACCATGGACTTTGTCATGGGTTTGCCGAGGAGTCAAAGAGGGCATGATTCGATCTGGGTGATCGTGGATAGGCTGACTAAGTCCGCGCACTTCCTGGCAGTGAGAAAATATTTCGCGATGGACAGATATGCAGAGTTGTAAATGACGTACGTAGTTCGTCTTCATGGAGTCCTAGTGACGATTATTTCGGATAGAGACCCCAAGTTTACCGCTTCATTTTGGAAAAGCCTACAAGAACCTTTGGGAACGAAACTACAGTACAACACCGCTTATCACCCCCAGACAGACGGACAATCAGAAAGGACAATTCAGACGCTTGAAGAGTTTGGAAGATCAGCTACACTTGGTAGAGTTTGCCGATAACAACAGTTATCAGCAGAGCATCGGAATGGCACCGTTCGAAGCTCTATACGGCAGAGCGTGTAGGACTCCTTTATGCTGGGACGAGGTTGGTGAAAGAAGCATAACAGGCCCAGAATTAGTAGAACAGTCAGTGGAAGTAGTGAAAATCATAAGAGAAAGATTGAAAACCGCGCAGAGTCGCCAAAAGAGTTACGCCGACAAGCGGCGCAGACCTTTGGAGTTTCAAGTAGGAGACCATGTTTTCTTGAAGGTGTCACCGATGCGAGGTCTATCTCGGTTTGGGAAGAAAGGAAAACTGAGTCCGAGGTACGTAGGCCCTTTCGAAATTCTGGAGCGGATTGGAACTTTGGCCTACAGACTCGCCTTGCCGCCGAGCTTATCACAAGTTCACAATGTGTTCCACGTGTCGATGCTGAGAAAGTATGAACCGGACGTGACTCATGTACTGTACCATGAAGTGATAGAAGTGGACGATCGAGTGTCGTATGTGGAAAGGCCAGTTAGGATCGAGGACAGAAAGGAGCAAGTCCTAAGGAACAAGACGATCCCGTTAGTAAAGATGATCTGGGAGCACCATGGAACTGAAGGAGCCACTTGGGAAGGTGAGGAAGCGATGAGGCGTCAGCACCCCCATTTGTTCGAGTAGGTGGTTGTAATGTAAATTTCGAGGACGAAATTTCTGTAAGGGGGGAAGAGTTATGACATTCTGAATTCTGACCCTATCTCGAAACTTATCAGTGAATGAATGTCTATTGATGTATTCCAGTTAATCTCACTCAGAATTGATCACTCTCGAGTCGACTAACCAATGGGGAATGGCCATATAGGATTTAAAGTACGTGGACCAAAGAACTTAACCACGAGTCGACGCTTTGACCATAAGGGTCGTCGAGGAAATATTTTGGACCGCTACAGGTCGATCTAAGAATGGTTTTAGAACGATTTGTCAGTGTCATGCGATTGGTTCACGGGTGATTCCGTATGACCATGACGTGATTTGCGAATTAACCTAAATCGATTCCCAATGATCGAAACCTTCGGGATTAGTGATTGACCCTCGCGATTACATGACAACCAAAGCCGCCGTGGCTCGTGTAATTCTTAAACGTGACATTAGTCGCGGGTCGATACGCGTAACTCCTGAGAGCCGCCCGTTAGTCTGAGACACGCTGGAATGGCAATTGACTGAATTTAGCCATGGATTGGACTTCGAGACTGGAGGCCGGACATTCGAAGATCACAAAGGAGTAAATTTGGACGTCGCCTCATCGGGGAGTTATTAAGATTAGGATTAGCCCCGTATAGGTTAGAAAAGCGAGATTTGGACGGACAAAGCGGGATTGGCCCTTTTGTCCCTAGTTTAGCAACCTTTTCTCTTAGGTTAAGCAAGGGCAAAGTGGACTTTTGCCCTCCCCTAGTGGCAGCCGAAATTTAAGAGTTGAATTATTGGAGAATTGAAGAGAGAAAATGGATTGGACATTTTCCCTTCAAACCACCCCACCAACTAGTCATTCAACCTCACTATTCATGTTATTCAACCACTCCACTATCTTATTTTCCCTCCAAAACCTTCCTTGATTTTCTAAGGCTCTAGAGTCACTCACCTCAAGGACAATTAAGGTTTCCACAAGAACTTTCTTGCTTCCTCTATGGTCCGAATCTGGTCATGGGGGTTCTCGTGCGGCTCCCGGCTCCAACGGTGGTCCAACTAGGTGAAAGGGAGAGGGAAGGTCGCCTATGTGGTGGTCGGAGGTGGTGGAAAGTGATGGTGGTCGACCGGCTCCTCCTTGGACCGAGAGAGAGAGCGAGAGGGCGAGCGATCGAGAGAGAGAGGAAGAGGGAGAGAATGAGAGAAAAGAGATGGAGCGTGAGGTCTGGTGGTGTGGCCGAATGGGAGGGAGAGAGTGTCATCTAAATGGAAGAGGAAGTGTTTTGGAGGGAAATCTAGGTAGTGGGGTAGGTATATGACATGAATAGGAACCTTGAATGACAACTTAGTGGGATTAGGTTCTAGGGAAATTGTCCAATCACTTTGTCTCTTCATTTCTCCAATAATTCAAAGACTAAAAAACCAAATTGCCCATGGAATTTCGGCTGATGGCTAGGGAGGGCAAATGACCATTTTGCCCTTGCTTAATTAGAAAGAAGATTCACTAAGATAAGGTTAAACGGGTCCATTTCGCTCGCCGATTCAAATCTTGCTTTTTCTAACTTATACGGGGCTAATCCTAATCTTAATAGCTTCTCGATGAGGCGACGTCCAATTTTACTCCATTGCGATCTTCGAATGTCCGGCCTCCAATCTCGAAGTCCAATCTATGGCTAAATTCAGTCAATTGTCATTCCAGCGCGTCTCGGACTAACGGGCGGCTCTTAGGAGTTACGTGTATCGACCCGCGACCAATGTCACGTTTAAGAGTCACTCGAGCCACGACGGCTTTGGTTGTCATGTAATCGTGAGGGTCAATCACTAGTCCCGAGGTACGATCGTTAGGAATCGATTTAGGTTAATTCGCAAATCATGTCATGGTCATACGGAATCACCCGTGAACCAATCGCATGATACTAGCAAATCATTCTTAGATCGACCTTTAGGGGTCCAAAATATTTCCTTGACGATCCTTATGGTCAAAGCGTCGACTCGTGGCTAAGTTATTTGGTCCACGTACTTTAAATCCTATATGACCATTCCCCATTGGTTAGTCGACTCGAGAGTGATCAATCCTGAGCGAGATTAACTCGAATACATCGATAGACATTCATTCACTAATAAGCTTCGAGATAGGGTCGGAATTCAGAATGTCACATTAGATGTGTTTTTGACGTTGAATCCTTGTCATTTTCGTGTGAAACCTCGAGGAGACCAAATCTGCACCCTACGAAGCAATTCTGATCGCCGGCTTCAAGAGGGATTTCGAGGACTTCTTTTCGCTTAACACCTTGGTAAGTTAGTTCTAAACCCTTATTAGAACCTTAGATTATTGAAGGACCGAGTGAGAGATGGTTTTGGAGTGACTTGTGGACTTTTCTAGGTGAAACCTCAAGATACCCGAACTTGTGATTTTGGGGACTAAATGTGGAAATGGTTTATGGCACTTGAAATGTTGAGATCATGCTTGAAGATAGGCTAGGTGATGTGTTCATGAGTGAACCGAATGCCTTAGTGTGCCATTGAAATTGCTAGAACTTGTTTGAACTTGATTGAGTTAATGGAACCTCTTGATTGTACCTTTATGCATTCGGCTATGGCATAAATTGGTGATACATTGCATGGAATTAACCTAATGGCACCCATTATATTGCTAGCCGTGAATCAACATGTGTTAATCAAGTGATGAAATTGATATTACGATTTGTGAGGTTCGGCCATGAGTGCCAATTAGTGCATTGATGCTTAAATTGACGAATCCTTCCCAACGTTCGAGAAATGGCTAAATTATGGTGATAATAGTGATGATTTCCTAAATCGAATTATATTCGATCATGAAGTATTGAAATGGCCTTATTTGATTAAACTTTATAATGTGGTTCCGTGGCATGGAATTAAGAATGTGATGGCCGAGTGATGCCTTAAATTGAGGACATCACAATTGAATGTATTTAGCTATAATTATTTGAATTATGAGCTTATGTGCATATGATACCCTGATGCGATAAACGCGGGGTTTATATACATCCTGAGACGATAATCGCAGGATTGACTTGAGGCGTACTAACACGAGTCAGATATATGACATTGGAAACCTGAGGCGTACTAACGCGGGTTCTTTGATTCATTAACCCTGAGGCGTTAATACGTGGGTCTAGCCATGGAAAGTGCAATCGTACTAAGTATAAGTACAATCCAATATGATATGAGTGATTAAGTGCCAAAGTGTCACGTCCCGAGTCCTTTATGGCGCGCGAATATCCCTTCCTGCTCTTCCTTCGCGATACATCCCAAGGATCGAATCGTCTAACAATATACACGCGGAATGAAATGCACATGCGGAAGCGATAAATAAACTCTATACATAAAACTCGACAAGATGAATTAGACTGCATACAACACAAAGTTTTACAACATCAAACTTCAAACATAACATAACTGGGTCACTACTAAATTCCAACCTGCCTATCTCAAGGAAAAGTCCGAAGAGTGATGATATAACTAGCCCTAAGCACCCGGTTTAACAACATCCATCAACTTGGGTTCAAGTTCTTCATCTGCAAGTCCAGCATCGGGATCCTCCAGTATATCATCGGGAATCTCAGGTGGATCAGCGACCCGCAGCGTGTCGACAGGTACAGCGCTATCCTCTAATGGTCCAACTAGGGAGTCTCCATCTCGAAACATCCAAGCTTCAAAAGTGTGGGGAAATAAGTATTGGCCTCCTTTGTCAACCCAGACCACGCTCATCACCTTAGTATACACCTTACCCTTGCTAACGGTAAACTTCGAGTCCCAGGTCTCAATTTCGATTGGAGCTCCAAAATGCCACGACATAGTGATCGGGGTCAAGGATCGGGGTCTGAAAAGTTTGGTCCCACGATGTGACATTCTGAATTCCGACCCCATCTCGAAACTTATCAGTGAATGAATGTCTATCGATGTATTCCAGCTAATCTCGCTCAGAATTGATCACTCTCGAGTCGACTAACCAATGGGGAATGGCCGTGTAGGATTTAAAGTACGTGGACCAAAGAACTTAACCACGAGTCGGTACTTTGACCATAAGGATCGTCGAGGGAACATTCTGAACCGCCATAGGCCGACCTAAGAATGGTTTTAGAACAATTTGCTAGTGTCATGCGATTGGTTCACGGGTGATTCCGTATGACCATGGCGTGATTTGCGAATTAACCTAACTCAATCTCTGTCGATCGTAACCTGCGGAACTAGTAATTGACCCTCGCGATTACATGACAACCAAAGCCGCAGTGGCTTGAGTAACCCTTAAACGTGACATGAGTCGCGGGTCGATACGCGTAACTCCTAAGAGCTGCCCGTTAGTCAGAGACGCACTAGAATGACAATTGACTGAATTTAGCCATAGATTGGACTTCGAGATTGGAGGCCGGACATTCGGAGGTCGCATTGGAGTAAATTTGGACGCCGCCTCATCAGAGAGTTATTAAGATTAGAAATGGTCCCGTATAGACTAGAAAAGCGAAATTCGAACCCACGAGCGGAATCAACCTTTTTACCCATAGGATTAGCACACTTTCCAAGGACTAAGTAAGGGCAATTTGGACCTTTCCTTCCCCTAGCCTTTGGCCGAAAATCTAGGGGCAATAGGGTCATTTGGGAGTTGAATTATTTGACTTGGAAGAGACTTGAGTAACAAGACCCAAACCCCGTGAACAACCCACTTTCAATGTGTCATTCCATGCCTACTATTCATGTACCTCACCCCATCAACCACCCCACTATCTAGTTTCCCTCCAAATTCCTTCTTTCACCATTGGATAACACTCTTCCTCTTCTCTCCCTCTCCCATTCGGCGACCACCACCAGAACTCTCTCTCCCTCTTTTCTTTTTTTTTCTCGCACCATCTCTCTCTCTCTCTCGTTCTCTCATCTCGTCGCTCTCCCTCTCTCTCGGTCCCAAGGGGGAAAACCGACCGGCCACCACAATCCACCGCCCCTTGACATCACCAGCCCGTTTCCCTCTTCACCTTAGGACCGTGGAAGGGCCGCCGTTCGGCTTGGAGGCGCGCGTTCATCCCCGGACCAGAATACAAACCGGGTAGGATCTTGAGGAAGTCTTGAGGTAAGTGGCTGCAAGTGCTTGGATAGATGCGTTAAGAAGTGTTAGGCTCGTGGTAGAGATGTTATTGAGGTTTGCTTTTGATTGCTTTCGCCTAGAAACCCCGAGACCAGGTCTGTTCACCTTGGACCGCCGCACGCCGCGCCTTCTTCCACCGCCGGCCTCGCCTTGCTTTCGGACTTGGTAAGCTCCCCTAACCCTTTTCTAGGACCTTGAGTGCATGGAAAGACCAAATGTGGTTGATTTGGTAGCTTTTAGGGGGCTGTTTCGGTGGGGGTCCTCTAGGGATCCGAATTTTCATGTTGTGATCAAAATGTTCCTTGATGAGTCTTGATGATTGAATGTTAGGAACCATGGATGGAATGAATTGAATGAATGTCCTAGGGTGTGGGCCGAATGCCCCATGATGTCTTAGGACTAGCTAGAGCTTGAATTATATCTACTTGAATTGATGGAATCCTAAATGAAGCTTAGGAGTATTCGGTTTCGGGGTAATTGTGCGAGCACGTTGAGTAAATGACTTTAACCTATGGATCGAACTCTAGTCGTGGAAGATTTCAAGATGTTCAATCGAGTTAAATGACCCCATGTTAGTAATTTTGGGTCTAGTACGATTAATTAGTGAGTTATAAGCCTTAATTGATTGATGTGCCATTGATGGTGTGGCATGGCCGAATGGCCATTTAAGAAAGCATGGAGTTATCTCAATTGATGTGTTATCGACCGCATGACGTTGCCATGGACTTGATTTGTTGAATTTCACGACGTATTGCCATGATATGGGATGGTAGCTTGAGGGGTCGAATCGAGCTTAATTTGATGAGAGTGCACACGATTGATTTAATTATGTCGATGGAAAGGAATTATAAGTATATATGTACATGAGGCATCCTGATGCGTTAAACGCGGGATGGACCTGAGGCGTTAAACGCGGGATGGACCTGAGGCGTTAAACGCGAGATGGACCTGAGGCATTAAACGCGGGTCATGAGAAATGGCATTGGAAACCTGAGGCGTTAAACGCGGGTTCCTTGATCTCTTAAGCCTGATGCGTTATTACGCGGGTTAAGCCATGGGAGTTTGATTATATCGTACATGTGGATTGTCTGCTAAATGATGAAATGTTAAGTGTCCAAGTACAAGTCCTGTCTAGACTAGCTTGTGAATTGCATGACTAAATATGTTTCTAATTGAGTTATTATAGGTCATTGCCTGTTGTTTGATTGTTTGGCCATCGCATGTGTTTGGGAAGTGTCTGGAAGTCCCAAGGGTCTAGCTTAGGATTAGGCTAGCTTACTGAGTATATCTCACCCCGTCGTGGGACCCCCATTTTCAGACCCCAAACCCTGATCATGCCACCGCCGCCGATTTTTGGGGTGCCCGTCTGGATAGAGCAGTATTCCACGGAGTACCCGGTGGGAGAGGGGAAAGCTTACATTAGGAAGTATGGTACCATCTGGATGGACGTGGGCTTAGCAGATTGGAGGGCGGACAAATTTGCAGCATGGTTCTACCGCGACGGCGATCTCACAGTGGGGCCACTAAGGACTTTTGACGTGCCGTGGGATGTCATTGGCGAGCAGGATCCTTCGATTGTACACCCTGCTGATGGGGAGCTCACTGACTCCGAGACCGCACCTGATCCAGACCTTCCGCCGGCATCGTCTCGGAACCCCGAGATCGATGGCGACATCGTGGGGCCCTCTGATGCCGAAGATCCCATGGAGACGGACGAGTCCGAGCCCGAGGAAGATGACGAGGAGCTAGACGATTCCGAGGAAGAGCCCTTGGAGGAGGAGTACAACCCTGACGGAGAGGCCATCTACCATTCTCAGTATAAGCCCGAGGATGAAGCGGATCCAAAGCCAGAGTTTGAAGAAGAAGAAGAGGAAGAGGAAGACGAGGAAGACCTGGAGGAGTATGACCCAGTGCACCGCGAGGATCCCGATGATGACCGCGAGCCCGACCCTTAGATAGCCTAGGCATCCATGACTTTTTGGAGTTCCACTTTTGAGTAGTGTCTGACCCTTAGCCCGTAATCTCTTTTGATTAGGCTAACCATCTCCCCAAATCCTAATTGTTGTATCCCAGTTTATGTTTATGTTGTAAAGTGAATCGTATGCTATGCTATGACTTGATTAAGTGTCTTACTTCCCTCAAATCCTCTCTCGTTTAATTGTCTAGGAGTTTTGCATGACGTTGCTGCATGTTCATTTAAGTTTCATTGCCTACCATGCGTTGCAAAGATCCTGGGTATAATTCAGATAAGCAACTGGTTGTTAAGGCGATGATGTGCGCCTCAGAGGACTCGGGGCGTTACACACGACGGGGTGAGATAAACCTCAATAAGCTAATTCTAAACCTAAACTAGGCACTTAGTACATCCAGACACTCCCAAACACATGCAATGATCAATTAATAAACACAAGGCAAATGGCATGGAACATTTCAAAAAAGCATCAATCTTAGTAAAATTCTCAATACCAGGCTAAGCTTCGTACTTTGGCACTTAATCACTCATATAGTAAAGGATAGTACTTATACTTAATATGATTGCACTTTCCATAGCAAGGCCAACGTAATAACGCATCTGGCTATCCCAAACAATAAACCAGCGTCGTCATAGGCGCAAAAGGTATTTCTCATTACTCAACCCGCGTCATATAGGCGCATCAGGCATTTCTCATTACTCAGCCCGCGTTATATAGGCGCATCAGGCATTTCTCATTACTCAGCCCGCGTCTTATAGGCGCATCAAGCATTTCTCATCACTCAATCCCGCGTCATTTAGGCGCATCTGGATACCAGATGCACATAATAGGTTCATAATTTATTTAATTATAGCTATACACAAGCAATTGAACACTTCATCAATTCAAGGCACCAATTGACCATCGAATTCCCAATCTCATGCCACGAAACCACATTATAAAGTTTATTCAAGGTGGCACCATTTAAATACTTCATGATCGAATATAATTCGATTAGGGAAATCAACATCTATCATCATCATCATTCGGCCAAGTCAAGACCATAGTGTCATTCAATCGATGAAACCATTCAGGGCACCAATTATAACACACAAGGCTGAATTCCAATAATTGAGATAACAATTCAATCTTTCCATTACACATTAGTACACGGCCAAATAGCAATGGATTCAATGGTCCTTTAAATGCGACGAAACATTACAATCCTCTCATGGCCGAATACCTCTAGGATTCATTTATCTATTCAATCAATCATTCTTGTATCTTAGTTCATGGCCGAATATCGTTTAAGATCATTTGGTGGTTTCAATGCATTATCTCATCTAATTTCATCATGGCCGAATGAACACAAACTCAAGCAAGGGCCATTATCAAATCCATCAAGCTTAAATAAGTTCTAGTCTTCTCAATGACACACATAGGCATTCGGTTCATCCATGCACACACATCCATTCGAACTACCACAGTCAAGGTTCGACAATTTCAAATTCCATTTAACACAATCACAGCCGGCACAAACAACTCCAATTCGGATTTCATGAAATTCTTCTACAAACAGCCCATAAAACCATCTAAACCACACCTAGCTTGGTCCTTCAATAACCTAAGGTCCTAATAAAGGTTTAGAACTAACTTACCAAGAGTTCCAAGTGATGAAATTGGTCAAAGGAAGGCAGCAAGCTCATGTTCCTCCTTTGGGCAGAACTGGTCCGGTTTCTATTATAACCTAAGCTTAATCTTAAGGACAAGTTGCTCAACATCTTAGCAAGGTTTAGGAAGTCTCTTACCCAAGGATTTGCCCCAAACAAGCTCCCAAAGTCGAGCTAGGCGTTCTCGGGTCTGACTGGTCTGGGTAGCGACCTTTGCTCCTTCAAACGGCTCTACAGGACGAATGGCTTGGTGGATTTGGACCCATAATACCTTGTTGGAACGGCAAGAGAATAATATTTCTAATGGTAGGTGGCTTGTTGAAATCTGAGAACAGACGACGAAGATATGGGGCAAAAAACGGACGGCCTCGGAACTAATCCAATGGGCAGCGAGCGAGAGAGAGAGAGTTTGAGAGAGAAAAATGAAATGAGAGGGTGAGAGAGAGCTATGGCCGGCCAAATGAGGTGAGGGAGAGGGAGATAGTGTGTCATCCAACTTAAGAGAGGAAATTGGACGGAAAAGCTTAGTGGAGTGGTTGATGGGGCAAGGACAATGTATAGTGATCTTGAATGACAAGTTGGTGGAAGTGGTTCAAGGGGAAAGTGTTTAGTCATCCAAGTCTAATCTCTCTTCAAATAATTAAATGGTCAAATGACTACACTACCCTTCAATTTTCGGCCAAGGAGAGTCTACACCAAAAGACTATAATGCCCTTGCCTAAATCAAAGGGAAAAAGCATTAACCTAAGGGTATAAAGGTAATTTCCAATCGTCAATCTGAATTTCACTTTTCTAATCGATAACGGGCGAATTTTAATCTTAACGGTTCTTGATTAGGCGACGTCCAATTTATTCTCGTTTGAATCCTCGAATATCTGACGCCCAATTTCGAAGTCCAATTCGTTGCTAAAATCCATCAATGACGATTTCAGTGTATCTCAAACTAACGGGCGGCTCTTAGGAGTTACGCGTATCGACCCGTGACTAATGTCACGTTTAAGAGTTATCCGAGTCATGGCGACCTTGGTTGTCATGTAAATGCGAGGGTCAATCGCTAGTTCCAAAGGACGCGATCGTCAGGAATTGATTTTGGTTAATTCGTAAATTATACGATGGTCAAACGGAATCACCCGTGTTCCAATTGTATAACACTAGCAAATCATTCCATGACCAATCTCAGACCAGCCTATCATGGCTCAAAATATTCCCTCGGTAATCCTTATGGTCAAGGTACCAATCCATGGTCGAGTACTTTGGTCCACGTACTTAAATCCTACTTAGCCTTTCCCCATCGGTTAGACTTCTCAAGAGTGGCCAACTATGAGCGAGATTTAACTAGAGCGCACTGACGAGAAGTCTCATTCAATTATACTCCGAAAAGGGTCGGATTTCAGAATGTCACACAAAGTACGGAATTTAGTCTAGAAATGAGGATTTTACTAAGACTTATGCCTTATTTGAATTGTTATGTGGCTTTTGCCTTGTTCTCAATTATTTGGTCTTTGCATGTGTTAGAAGTGTCTGGAGGTACTAAGAGTCTAGTTTAGGTTTAGAATTAGCTTATTGTGATTTATCTCACCCCGTCGTGGGACCAAACTTTTCAGACCCCGATCCTTGACCCCGATCACTATGTTGCGGCATTTTGGAGTTCCAATGGAAATTGAGACTTGGGACTCGAAGTTTACCGTTAGCGAGGGTAAGGTGACGAGCGTGGTTTGGGTTGACGAAGGAGGCCAATACTTGCTTCCCCACACTTTTGAGGCTTGGATGTTTCGAGATGGAGACTCCCTAAGCGGACTATAAAAGGAGAGCGCCGTACCTGTCGACACGTTGTGGGTTGCTGACCCACCTGAGATTCCCGATGATATACTGGAGGATCCCGATACAAGACTTGAAGATGAAGAGCCTGAACCCAAGTCGACGGATGTTGTTACACCAGATGCTTAGGGATAGCTATATCGCCACTCTTCGGACGTTTCCTTGAGATATGTAGGTTGGAATTTAGGAGTGACCCAGTTATGTTATGTTTGAAGTTTGAAGTTGTAAAACTTTGTGTTGTATACATTCCAAGTCATCTTGTCGAGTTTTAAGTATGGAGTTTATTTATCACTTCCGCATGTGCATTTCATTCCGCGAGTATCTTGATAGACGATTTGATCTTTGGGACTTCTCGCGAAGGCAAGGCAGGAAGGGATGTTCACACGCTATAAGAGGACGCGGGCGTGACATAGACCTAGCAGTGCTGCCTATGTATGATTTTGACGTTATTATTGGAATGGATTGGTTGAGTAAGCAGCGAGCTGTTGTTGATTGTGGTAGCAGGGTGACCATTTCCATCCGAATGATCACCCTAGATTCGAGTTTGTAGGAAGTCGAGGAGGAACCTCGATCCCTTTGATTTCATCGCTTGAAGTGGCTAAGTTACTGGATGACGGATGCCAAGAGTACTTGGCTGCCGTGGTTGATCTGACGATCGAGGAATCCAAGCTAGAGGACATAGCTGTGGTGCGTGACTTTCCATATGTGTGACATTCTGAAATCCGCCCCTTTTCAAAGTATGATTGGATGAGACATCTCGTCAGAGCGCTCTAGTTAAATCTCGCTCAAAGTTGACCACTCTCGAGAAGACTAACCGATGGGGAAAGGCTAAGTAGGATCTAAGTACGTGGACCAAAGTACTCGACCATGGATTGGTACCTTGACCATAAGGATTGCCGTGGAAATATTTTGAGCCATTATAGGCCGGTCTAAGACTGGTTATAGAATGATTTGCTGGTGTTATACAATTGGATCACGGGTGATTCCTTTTTGACCATCGTATAATTTACAAATTAACCTAAACCAATTCCTGACGATCGTGTCCTTTGGAACTAGCGATTGACCCTCGCAATTGCATGACAACCAAGGTCGCCATGACTCGGATAACTCTTAAACGTGACATTAGTCACGGGTCGATACGCGTAACTCCTAAGAGCCGCCCGTTAGTTTGAGATACACTAAATTCGCCATTGACGGATTTTAGCCACGAATTGGACTTCGGAATTGGGCGTTGAATATTCGAGAATTCCAATGGTAATAAATTGGACGTCGCCTCATCAAGAACCATTAAGGTTATGATTCGTTCTATATCGATTAGAAAAGTGAATTTCGGGCCGACGATTATAATTACCCTTTTACCCTTAGGATAATTCCTTTTTTTTAAAGTTTGATCAAGGGTAAAATAGTCATTTGGTTAAGGCACCCCTTGGTCGAAAATTTGAGGGCAATTTGGTCATTTAGCTCTCTTGATTTATTAGTGGACAAAGAATGACAAGATTGGACTTGATGGATTTAATGTCTTCCCCAAGAACCACTCCCCACCAACTAGTCATTCCTCACCACTATTCACGTCATAACCCCACTAACCACCCCACTTAAGCTTTTTCCTCTTGCATTTGAAATTGGTGGAACACTTCTCACTCTTCCTCTCCCTCCTTTATTCGGCCCAACACCCCATCCCCCTCACTCTCTCATTTCATTTTCTCTCTTCCTCTCAAACTCTCCCTCTCATTACCTCTCTCGGCCACCGTTCCTCCCTCACGACCGAGCCACTTTGAATTGATGAAATGCACAATTGAATGTATTTAGCTATAATTATTTGAATTATGGGGTTATGTGCATATGATATCTTGATGCGTTAAACGCGAGGTTTATATACATACTGAGGCGATAAACGCGAGATTGACTTGAGGCGTACTAACGCGAGTCATAAATATGGCATTGGGAACTTGAGGCGTATTAACGCGTTGTGACATTCTGAATTCCGACCCTATCTCGAAGCTTATGAATGAATGAATGAATGCCTATCGATGTATTTAAGTAAATCTCACTCAGAATTAATCTCTCTTGAGTCGACTAACCAAAAGGGAAAGGCTAAATAGGAATTAAGTACGTGTACTAAAGAACCCAACCACGAGTCGGTACTTTGACCATAAGGATTGCTAAGGAAACATTTTGGACAGCTAAATGTCGATCTAAGAATGATTTCAGAACAATTTGCTAGTGTTATGAAATTGGTCCACGGGTGATTCCGGATGACCATAGTATAATTTGCGAATGAACTTAAACTGATTCCTAACGATCGCAACCTTCGGGACTAGCAATTAAACCTCGCAATTACATGACAACCAAAGTCGCCGTGGCACAAGTAACTCTTAAACGTGACTTAGTCGCGGGTCAATACACGTAACTCCTAAGAGCCGCCCGTTAGTCTGAGATACGCCGGAATAACAAACGACTGAATTTAGCCATAAATTGGACTTCGAGATTAGAGGCCGGATATCCGAGGACTCCAACGGGAATAATTTGGGATTAGAATTCGTCCTTAGCATTTAGAAAAGTGAAATGCGGACCGACGATTAGGAAATTACCTTTATACCCTTAGATTTTTAGAAATAAGTAAGCGCAATTTGGACTTTTGCCATCCCCCATCCTTGGCCGAAAATGCAAGGGCAAAGAAGTCTTTTGACCTTTGATTTTTGTGAGATGACATGAATGACAAGATTAGATGAGATTAGACATGGGTGACACTTGACTACCCCATGACCAACTTCCTTACACATTGTCATTCTTGGATACTATTCATGTCTTTCACCCATTACCAACTCCCACTCAAGTTTTTCCTCTTGCATTTGAATTTGAGGAAACACTCCACTCTCTTCCTCTCCCTATGCATTCGGCCGTACTCTCTCTCTCTCCCTCATTCTCTCATTTTCTCTCATCATCTCCTCAAGCTCTCTCTCTTTCTCTCTTCCTTTCACTCCACTGTCGCCGAGCAAGGAGGAACCGGGTAGAACAAGGGTTGTTCTTGGAAATTCCTTGTTCAAACTTGAGGTATTTAGCCATACTTGTTTTAATTATGAGCTTATGTGAATATGGTATCCTGAGGCGCCTATATGACGCGGGATTGAGTAATGATAAATGCCTGATGCGCCTATATGACGCGGGCTTGACTGAGGAGAAATGCTTGATGCGCCTATATGACGCGGGTTAAGCGATGAGAAATGCCTAAGGCGCCTAAATGACGCGGGCTTAACCATGGGAATTATGATGGTATCAAGTATGAGTACATTGTATATGATATGAGTAATTGAGTGCCAAAGTACAAAGTTAGTCTAGAATTGAGAATCTTACCATGATTTTACCTTGATTAAATTATTACGTGCCATTGCCTCTTTCTTGATTTATTGGTCATTGCATGTTTTAGGTAGTGTCTAGAAGTACTAAGTGCCTAGTTTGAGTTTAGGATTAACTTATTGAGATTTATCTCACCCCGTGGGGAACCATCCTTTTTCAGACCCTAAGCCCTAGACATGACGCCACGAGTTTTTGGGGTACCCATGCGTACAGGCTTGTCTATCACTGAGTACCCGCACAGGGAAGGTAAGTGGATTATTAGGAAGCGCAGTACAGTTTGGGTGGACATAGGGACATATCGCTGGAGGCCAGACGTGTATGCAGCTTGGTTCTACCGGGATGGCGACACTACCCACGGCCCTTGAAATGGATGAAGTACTCCTCTCTTGTTACGCCCCGCGTCCCAACGAGCGCGCCAACATCTCCCTAACATCGTTCCTTGTTGCGAACATACCCAAGATCAAACGACACGCGATACACTTATGAATGCAATTGGTCATACGGAACCGACAACTTAACTCCATACCCAATATAAATAAAAGATGACTTTAGGAAAACAACAACGATACATAACATAGGATAGTTCCAGTTTTACACAACAACTTAAAACATAAAAGACATACATAAAAAGGATTAGGGAAAGGGTGGTTAGCCTAACAAAAGGATCAATAGGCTAGGTTAAGCGTCACTATCCTAAGGCCGCTTAAAAAAAGTCAGGCTCGCTGACGTTAGAAAAGTTCTCGTCTGCCACGGGGTCGTACTCAGCCCAGTCGCCCTGCTGCACTTCCCTTGGGGCTTCCTCTTCTTCTTTTTCTTCTTCTTCTTCCTCAAGGTCAGCCACCTACAATATAGCTTCGCCTTTTGCTCCTGCAACCACTGGCTCCGGTTCTGCTGAATCCAAAGGATCGTCATCGGCATCAAAGGGCTCGATAACTTCACCATCGGCGATAGGGTTCTGGGATGGCACCGCCGGAAGGGGTATCTCGGTCTCGGGATTGGTCTCCGGATGCGAAATCTCGCCATCTGGAGGGTAACAATTCGCCGGATCCAACTGCTCGCCTATCACGTCCCAGGGTACATCAAAAGTCCTTAGAGGGCCATGGGTAGTGTCGCCATCACGGTAGAACCAAGCTGCATACACGTCCGGCCTCCAATGATCCGTCCCTACGTCCACCCAAACTGTACCGCGCTTCCTAATAAACTACTTTCCTTCCCCGTGCGGGTACTTAGTGACAGACAAGTCTGTACGCATTGGCACCCCAAAAACTCGCGGTGTCATGTCTAAGGCTTAGGGTCTGAAAAAGGTTGGTCCCACGACGGGGTGAGATAAATCTCAATAAGCCAATCCTAAACTCAAATGAGGCACTTAATACTTCCAGACACTACCTAACACATGCAATGACCAATACATCATGAATAAGGCAATTGTCACATATCAAATAAGGCAAAGACATAGTAACATTCTTGATTCTAGGCTAAACGTCGTACTTACGCACTCAATTACTCATATTACATAGCATGTACTCATACTTGATATCACTACAATTCCCATGGTCAAGTTCGCGTCATAAAGGCGCCTCAGGCAATTCTCATCATTTAACCCGTGTCATATAGGCGCATCAGGCAATTCTCATCAATACACTATCCCGCGCCATATAGGCGCCTCAGGATTTCACATAAAAAAGCTCATAATTAAAACAAGTATGGCTAAATGCATCAATTGAGCATTTTAAAAATTCAAGGCATCAATTAATCATCGCCTCCTCAATGCCATACCATGGTACCACGTTACCTCATTCAATCAAGCTAGACCATTTTAATATTTCATGATCGAATATAATTCGATTTAGGAATTCGTCAATCGTTAACACTCCAATTCGACCATGACCACGACATACAATGCCAATTCTCCAATTGCATCATTCCATGCATCAAAATCATCAAGGGCCGAATTCACATAGGCCACGATTTAGGATTTCTTGTCAAGTCACTCCTTTAATCCATCACATTAGCACACGGCCAATGTAACGCCCCGAGTCCTCATACAGCACACAACATCGCCTCATCGTCGTATTCCATATAAATGATACCCAGGATCCAAGCGGTGCGCGGTAGATACTGAATACTTAGATGAACATGCTGAAGCGGCATGCACAACTCCTAGACAGTTAGACGACAAGATGGTTTGAGGAAATAAGGAACTTAATCAACTCATAGCATAAGATACGGTTCGTTTCACAACATAAGCATAAACTGGAATACAACACTTGGGATCAGGGGAAGGTGGTTAGCCTAATAAAAAAGGGACAACGAGCTATGGGTCAGGCGCTACTCAAAAAGTAACTTCTAAAAGTCTTGGGCGCCTAGGGTATCTAAGGGTCGAACTAACGGTCGTCATCTGGATCCTCGCGGTGTACAGGGTCATACTCCTCAAGGTCTTCCTCCTCTTCTTCTTCTTCCTCAAGCCCTTGCTCTGGATCTTCGTCTTCCTCGGATTCGGGCAGAGGGTGGAAGATGGCCTCTCCGTCGGGATTGTGCTCCTCCTCTAAGGGCTCGTCCTCGGGATCGTCTAGTGTTTCTTCATCTTCCTCGGGTTCAGACTCGTCAGTCTCCATGGGGTCTTCGGCATCATAGGGTCCCACGATGTCGCCATCAACCTCGGGGTTCGGAGACAGCACCGGCGGAAGATCTGGGTCAGGAGCGGTCTTGGAATCAGTGAGCTCCCCATCAGCAGGGTGTATAATCGAAGGGTCCTGCTCGCCAACGACATCCAACGGTACGTCAAAAGTCCTCAACGGCCCGACTGTGAGGTCGCTGTCTCGGTAGAACCATGCTGCGAATCTGTCCGGCCTCTAGTCTGCTAAGCCCACATCCATCCAGATAGTGCCATACTTCCTAATATACGCCTTCCCTTCTCCCACCGGGCACTCCGTGGAATACTGCTCCACCCAGACGGGTACCCCAAAAATCGGCGGTGGCGGTATACTCAGGGTTTGGGGTCTGAAAAGGTGGGTCCCACGACAGGGTGAGATATACTCATAAGCTAGCCCTAACCCTAAGCTAGGCACTTGGGACTTCCAAACACTCCTAAACACATGCAATTACTAAACAAGCGAACAACATGCAATGGCACGTAATAACTCGATTAAAACATATCTAGTCATGTTATTCACAATTTAGGCTAGACAGGACTTGTACTTTGGCACTTAGCATTCCATCATATAGGAGATAGTTTATATGTACGATACGATTGAAACTCTCATGGCTTAGCCCGCGTGATAACGCATCAGGCTTAAGAGATCAAGGAACCCGCGTTTAACGCCTCAGGCTTCCGATGCCATTTCTCATGAACCGCGTTTAACGCCTCAGGTCCATCCCGCGTTTAACGCATCAGGATGCATCATGCACATAAACTTATATTTCAATCAATTATGATGTGACTCAATCAAATATGCACATTACCGATTCAAGACATCGCTTGGCCGTCTCATTCTCGATTTCATATCATGATGCCATTTTACATTAATCGGTCAAGCAAGGTCAATGTCATACTCCGTGATCAATTACAAGTTCATTAAAGGAATCATCATTCTTGGACACCATCATTCCGCCATAGTACAATCAATGGGTTCACTCGATCAATTAACACATTTAAGGTCTCAAATCATCGAACAAGGCCGAGTTTACAAGCATGGTACCATTTTAAATCTCGCGACCCCACCCTATAGCCCACGGCCAAATACAATTGATGGTCACTAGGTCCCCTCTAAGTGGCGTGTCGCCAAGTAATGCCATAGTCGAATACTCTTAGAGTCAATTAAGTAATTCATGATCTCAATCAAGCTTAACTCATATCTAGCACACCTAGCATATGCATATAAGCATTCGGTTCCTTCCTAGGGATGTTCACCACATATTTCAACTTAAGGAATTAACATTTCAAGTACTACAAGGCGCGGCCATGCTCGGTTTCCTCATGGGCAGATTCGGTTCCTCATGGTTTTCGCCCAAGCAACCCACCAAATGTTCTAAAACAACCCTCACTTGGTCCTTCCGTCACACAAAGTCCTACCAAAGGGTTAGGGAAGCTTACCAGGCTAGAAAATCCAAGGGAGACCGGTTGGAGTGGCTGAAGGTGGCGCGGCGCACGACGGTTCCCCGGCGAACAGGTCTAGCTTCTAGGAGTTCTTAAGACCAAATGGAATTCCTCAAGAACAGCCCCATGATCACTCACGGTTCGGTTCAGGCCTGGGGGTGTCCGCGCGGCGTTCGGCTCGAACGGCGGTTCTTCGAGGCTCAAGAGAGGGAGGATGTGATGTTGGCGATGACTTGAGGTGGTGGTGCGGCGGCGAAGTGGTGGCCGGCCGTGGTTCGACAAGAGAGAGAGAGGGCGACGGGTGAGAGGGAGAGGGAGAGAGAAGAGGGCGACGAGAGGGAGGGAGAGGTCTGGTGGGAGGGGTGGCCGAATGAAAAAAATGGGGGGAAAGAGAGAGAGAGAGGGTGATATCAAGGGAAGGTTTTGGAGAGAAAAGCTAATGGGGTGGTTAGAGAGTGAATGACAAGGAATAGTATCTTGGATTGACAACTTAGTGGGGTGGTTTGAAGGGAAATGGTCCAATCAAATGGTCTCTTCCAAGCTCCAATAATTCAAAGACTAAAAGACCAAACTACCCTTAGGTTTTCGGCAGGTAGCTAGGGAGGGCAAATGTCCATTTTGCCCTTGCTCTATCTAGTGAAAAGGATACTATGTTTAAGGGTAAAAAGGTCGATTTCGTTTGTCGGTTCGAATTTCGTTTTTCTAGTCTATGTGGGGCTAATTCTAGTCTCGATAACTCCCCGATGAGGCGACGTCCAAATTTACTCCATTGTGATCTTCGAATGTCCGGCCTCCAATCTCGATGTCCAATCTATGGCTAGATTCAATCAATTGTCATTCCAGCGCGTCTCAGACTAACGGGCGGCTCTCTGGAGTTACGCGTATCGACCCGCGACTAATGTCAAGTTTAAGAGTTACTTGAGCCACGGCGGCTTTGGTTGTCATGTAATCGCGAGGGTCAATCACTAGTCCCGAAGGTTACGACCGTTAGGAATCGATTTAGGTTAATTCGCAAATCATGTCATGGTCATACGGAATCACCCGTGAACCAATCGCATGACACTAGCAAATCGTTCTAAAACCATTCTTAGATCGACCTTTAGCGGTCCAAAATATTTCCTCGACGATCCTTATGGTCAAAGCGTCGACTCGTGGTTAAGTTCTTTGGTCCACGTACTTTAAATCCTATATGGCCATTCCCCATTGGTTAGTCGACTCGAGAGTGATCAATTCTGAGCGAGTTTAACTGGAATACATCGGTAGAAATTCATTCACTAATAAGCTTCGAGATAGGGTCGGAATTCAGAATGTCACAACTCTTCCCCCCATACAGAAATTTCGTCCTCGAAATTTACATTACACCCACCTACTCAAACAAATGGGGGTGCTAACGCCTCATCGCTTCCTCACTTTCCCATGTGGCTCATTCAGTTCCATGGTGCTCCCAGATCAGCTTTACTAGCGGGATCGTCTTGTTCCTCAGGACTTGCTCCTTTTTGTCCTCGATCCTGACTGGTCTCTCTACATACGTCACTCGATCGTCCACTTCTATCACTTCGTGGTCCAGTACATGGGTAGCGTCCAGTTCATACTTTCTCAGCATTGACACGTGGAATACATTGTGAACCTGTGATAAACTTGGCGACAAAGCGAGTCTATAGGCTAAAGTTCCAATCCGTTCCAGAATTTCGAAAGGGCCTACATACCTCGGACTCAGCTTTCCCTTCAAGAAAACATGGTCTCCTACTTGAAACTCCAAAGGTCTGCGCCGCTTGTCGGCTAACTCTTCTGGCGGCTCTGTGTGGTTTTCAATCTTTCTCTTGTGATTTTCACTGCCTCCACTGACTGTTCTACTAATTCTGGGCTTGTTATGCTTCTTTCACCGACTTCATCCCAGCATAAAGGAGTCCTACATGCTCTACCGTATAAAGCTTCGAACGGTGCCATTCCGATGCTCTGCTGATAACTGTTGTTATAGGCAAACTCTACCAAGTGTAACTGATCTTCCCAACCTCCTTTAAAGTCTAATACGCAAGCTCTCATCATGTCCTCAAGCGTCTGAATTGTCCTTTCAGATTGTTCGTCAGTTTGGGGGTGATAAGCGGTGCTGTACTGTAGTTTCGTCCCCAAAGCCTCTTGTAGGCTTTTCCAAAACGAAGCGGTAAACTTGGGGTCTCTGTCCGAAGTAATCGTCACTGGGACTCCATGAAGACGAACTACGTACCTCATGTACAACTCTGCGTATCTATCCATCGCGAAATCTTTTCTTACTGCCAGGAAGTGAGCGGATTTGGTCAGTCTATCCACGATCACCCAGATCGAATCATGTCCTCTCTGACTCCTCGGCAAACCCATGACAAAGTCTATGGTGACATGCTCCCACTTCCACTCTGGGATTTCCAAAGGCTGTAACATCCCACCAGGCTTACAGTGTTGAGCCTTAACTTGATGGCACGTCAAACACTTCGCCACATGCTTAGCAACGTCTACTTTCATTCCATTCTACCAGTAGTGCTGACGCAAGTTCTGATACATCTTCGTGCTACCCGGATGAATACTATAGTTGCTCCTATGAGCTTTTGACAAGATCCTTTCTCTAAGTTCCTCGTCCCTAGGTACGCACATACGTCCACGAAACTTCGGAATTCCATCCTCAGATACTTGAAAGTCAGGTTTCCTCTTCGCGGCATCCATTTCCAGGATCCTTTGGATGTCGGGGTCCGTAGATTGCAACGCTCTCACTTTCTCATGAATCTCTGGTTCGATTCTTAATGTGGCTAAGAGGCAAGGCAGCTGACAGACTTCAAGCTTAAACTCTGAATCCCTTATCCCTTCCAACAGGGTCCATTCCTTAACCATCAGATGTGCGATGCTCGATTTCCGACTAAGCGCATCCGCAACCTTATTTGCCTTTCCAGGGTGATACAGGATATCACAATCATAGTCCTTGAGTAACTCCATCCATTGACGTTGCCTCATGTTCAACTCCTTTTGGGAAAACAAGTACTTCAAACTCTGGTGGTCCGTGTAAATCTGAAACCTTTCTCCATACAAGTAATGCCTCCAAATTTTTAACGCGAAGATAATAGCTGCCAGTTCCAAATCATGCGTCGGGTAATTCATCCCATGGGGTCTCAACTGTCGCGATGCATAAGCCACAACCCTTCCATGTTGCATCAGGACACATCCTAATCCCTTCAGCGACGCATCGCTATAAATCTCGTAACCTCAAGATCTAGAAGGAATGGTCAACACTGGTGCAGTCGTCAAACGGTGCTTGAGTTCTTGAAAACTCTTCTCGCACTTATCTGTCCATTCAAACCGAGTATCCTTCTTTGTCAGTCTCGTCAAAGGTGTAGCTATCGAGGAAAACTTTTCCACGAACCTTCGATAATACCTTGCTAATCCCAGGAAGCTTCGAACCTCTGTTACTGACGTAGGTCTAGGCCAATTCGTTACTACTTCAATCTTTGCTGGGTCTACTGAAATTCCATTTCCAGAGATGACGTGACCAAGGAACGCAACTTCGTTAAGCCAAAACTCGCACTTACTGAACTTGGCGTACAACGAGTGTTCCCTCAATGTCCGTAGAACTATATTCAATTGCTCCTCATGCTCCTTAGGGCTCTTTGAGTAAATCAAGATGTCGTCGATGAAGACAATGACGAACTGATCCAAGTATTCCTTAAACACTATGTGCATCAAATCCATGAAATCAGCTAGGGCATTAGTCAATCCAAACGGCATGACCGTAAACTCATAATGCCCAAACCTCGTCCGAAAAGCTGTCTTCGGTATATCTTCCTTCTTAATCCTCAACTGGTGATAACCCGTCCTTAGGTCTATCTTGGAGAACATAGAGGCTCCTTGCAATTGATCAAACAAGTTGTCAATTCTTGGCAACGGGTACTTATTCTTGATAGTCACCTGATTCAACTGCCTGTAGTCAATGCGTAAGCGCAACGACCCATCTTTCTTCCTTACGAACAAGACTAGCGCTCCCCAAGGCGAAGCACTTGGACGAATAAATCATTTGTCCAGCAATTCCTGCATCTGGACCTTCAATTCATTCAATTCTAACAAGGACATCCTATATGGTGCTTTCGAGATCGGTTCCGTTCCGGGTGCTAATTCAATTACGAACTCTATTACCCTTTCTGGACGCAACCCTGGCAACTCTTGAGGGAAGACATCGGGAAAGTCACGCACCACTGCTATATCCTCTAACTTGGGTTCCCCTACAGTCGAATCCATCACGACAGCTAAGTAAGCTGGACATCCTTCGTCCAAAAGCCTAGTCACCTCAAGTGACGAAATCAAAGGGATCGAGGTCTTCCTCGACTTCCCACAAACTCGAATCTAGGGTGATCACTAGGATGGAAATGAATCACCCTGCTACCACAATCAACGACAGCTCTCTGTCTACTCAAACAATCCATACCAATAATCACGTCAAAGTCAAACATAGGCAGCACGGCTAAATCTATCCATTCCTCACTACCACCAATGACTATCTTACAATTTGAACAGCCTAGCGAAACCAACACTTTATCCTTCAACGGGGTGGTAACATGCAATATCATTTTCAGAGGTTTCAATTCAAGTCCAACCAAATCAGCAAACTGAGCAGATATGAACGAATGCGATGCTCCAGGATCAAATAAGGCATAGGCAGCATGATCACATAAAGTAACCGTACCTGTGACCACGCCAGGCGCGTTCCCTCTTCCCTTCGCGCCACAGCATACACTCTTCCTTGAGCTGGCGGCCAATTAGCATTGTTCTGCGGAGCTCCCACCTGGCGGTCGGTTCCCTTGAGCTTGGGGTTCTGGTGCCTGACTCGGGCAGTTCCTTATCTGATGGCCCAACTGGCCACACTTGAAGCAAGCGTCCGTCCTACTCGGGCAAGGTCAGCTTCCATGCTTACGTCCGCACAAACGAAGTTCCAACTCGGCCGGGGAGCAGGCTTGCTAATGTCCCTCCTTACTAGAGGGACGAAACGCCGGTTGCTTGCCATCGGCCTCTTGCCGAATTGGCGGTTATCCCTCACCGGAGTGAACCGCGATCTAGAAGCGATTCCTCTTTCCTTCATATCTCTTTCCACTAGTTGGCCTCTCTCGTAGATCGCATCATAACCTTGTAGGTCCAACAGCACTAATTGGCTGAGTAGGCCAGGCCTCAATCCATCTCTGAACCTGCTCGCCCTATCCTCAGGGTTTTCAACCATCCTCGGGGAATACTTCCACAGTCTCGCAAATTCAGCCTCATACTGGTCGATGGTCATTTGATTCTGGCGGTGGTTCTGGAATTCAATCATCTTCTGTTCCTGAGCCGCTCTGGAGAAATACTTAGCATTAAACACTTCAGAGAATACAGTCCAATTTGGCTCCGTTCCTTCGGGGAAAACTCTTCCCTTGGTGGCCTTCCACCAATCGTTCGTAGTTCCACGAAGCTAGTAAACGGCTAGGATCACTTTCTCCGCCTTAGTGCAACCCAGCACTTCAAATGCCTTTTCCAACTCTTCAATCCAAGCAGGGGCAGCTCTAGAGTCCCCTGTACCATCAAACTTTGATGGCTTCAGCTTCATAAAGTGCTCCATCAGCTGGCCCATCACGCGATTCCCATGTCCTAGGGCATTGCCACCGTCATTGTCATGCCTATTGTTCCCATTGTTCCCATTTGCTAGGTTGGCAGCAGCAACTGCAGCTTCAGCAGCCTGGGCAACGGCGGCAGCTCTCTGCTGGGCCTGCCTGCCCATCAAGTTCCCAATCTCTTCTAGGATCCTCATGTCTCCGTCATACCTAGGATCTTCTACCACTTGCGGCCTAGAGCTAGACGCTCCTCCAGTACCTCTGGTTCGGTTGCTCATCTCGCTAAGTCTCACAACACCTGAGCCACTATAATTCCATTCAGGAATTAGAGACCTAAGTCATCTACTTAAGTCGAACAAGACTACGCTACACTCATAGCAGCAATCATAGCCAAGGCAATCATTACTCAAGCAACCATTAGAAGTATTACAATGGGGAATCACAATCATATCACACATTCAGTTGCTCCAGCAACTTCACCAAATCACAATCAGCTATCCAATCCAGCAATCAACGGTCAACACTCAGTGCCAAGTACGAAGCTTTATAGCCTTAAGTCTACCAAAGATGATGCCAGTCAATATGCCAATCACAAGCGCCATTTCACATGTCATGCATTCTATGCCTAACTCTAGCAAATCCCTAAGGTCTTGCTACCCAATTATCCTCAAATCATCACACCTTATTACTCCAATCCTCAATCAACTTGGATCGAGCTGACCTCGCTCTGATACCAATTAAACGAGGTTGTAACGCCCCGAGTCCTCATACGGCACGCAACATCGCCTCATCGTCGTATTCCATATAAATGATACCCAGGATCCAAGCGGTGCGCGGTAGATACTGAATACTTAGATGAACATACTGAAGCGGCATGCACAACTCCTAGACAGTTAGACGACAAGATGGTTTGAGGAAATAAGGCACTTAATCAAGTCATAGCATAAGATACGGTTCGTTTCACAACATAAGCAAAAAATAGAATACAACACTTGGGATCAGGGGAAGGTGGTTAGCCTATTCAAAAAGGGACAATGAGCTATGGGTCAGGCACTACTCAAAAAGTAACTTCCAAAAGTCTTGGGCGCCTAGGCTATCTAAGGGTCGAACTGACGGTCGTCATTTGGATCCTCGCGGTGTACAGGGTCATACTCCTCAAGGTCTTCCTCCTCTTCTTCTTCTTCCTCAAGCCCTTGCTCTGGATCTTCGTCTTCCTCGGATTCGGGCAGAGGGTGGAAGATGGCCTCTCCATCGGGATTGTGCTCCTCCTCCAAGGGCTCGTCCTCGGGATCGTCATGTGCTTCTTCATCTTCCTCGGGTTCAGACACGTCAGTCTCCATGGGGTCTTCGGCATCAGAGGGCCCCACGATGTCGCCATCAACCTCGGGGTTCTGAGACGGCACCGGCGGAAGATCTGGGACAGGAGCGGTCTCGGAATCAATGAGCTCCCCATCAGCAGGGTGTACAATCGAAGGGTCCTGCTCGCCAATGACATCCCACGGTACGTAAAAAGTCCTCAACGGCCCGATTGTGAGGTCGCTATCTCGGTAGAACCATGCTGCGAATCTGTCCGGCCTCCAGTCTACTAAGCCCACATCCATCCAGATAGTGCCGTACTTCCTAATATACGCCTTCCCTTCTCCCACCGGGTACCTCGTGGAATAATGCTCCACCCAGACGGGTACCCCAAAAATCGGCGTCGACGGCATACTTAGGGTTTGGGGTCTGAAAAGGTGGGTCCCACGACGGGGTAAGACATACTCAATAAGCTAGCCCTAACCCTAAGCTAGGTACTTGGGACTTCCAGACACTCCTAAACACATGCAATGACTAAACAAGCGAACAATAGGCAATGGCACGTAATAACTCGATTAAAACATATCTAGTCATGTAATTCACAATTTAGGCTAGACATGACTTGCACTTTGGGGCTTAGCATTCCATCATATAGGAGATAGTTTATATGTACGATACGATTGAAACTCTCATGGCTTAGCCGCGTGATAACGCATCAGGCGTAAGAGATCAAGGAACCCGCGTTTAACGTCTCAGGCTTCCGATGCCTTTTCTCATGACCCGCGTTTAACGCCTCAGGTCCATCCCGCATTTAACGCATCAGGATGCCTCATGCACATAAACTTATATTTCAATCAATTATGATGTGACTCAATCAAATATGCACATCACCGATTCAAGACATCGCCTGGCCGTCTCATTCTCGATTTCATATCATGATGCCATTTTACATTAATCGGTCAAGCAAGGCGAATGTCATACTCCGTGATCGATTACAAGTTCATTAAAGGAATCATCATTCTTGGACACCATCATTCGGCCATAGTACAATCAATGGGTCACTCGATCAATTAACACATTTAAGGTCTCAAATCATCGAACAAGGCCGAGTTTACAAGCATGGTACCATTTTAAATCTCACGACCCCACCCTATAGCCCACGGCCAAATACAATTGATGGTCACTAGGTCCCCTCTAAGTGGTGTGTCGCCAAGTAATGCCATAGTCGAATACTCTTAGAGTCAATTAAGTAATTCATGATCTCAATCAAGCTTAACTCATATCTAGCACGCCTAGCATATCCATATAAGCATTCGGTTCCTTCCTAGGGATGTTCACCACATACTTCAACCTAAGGAATTAACATTTCAAGTACTACAAGGCGCGGCCATGCTCGGTTTCCTCATGGGCAGATTCGGTTCCTCATGGTTTTCGCCCAAGCAGCCCACCAAATGTTCTAAAACAACCCTCACTTGGTCCTTTCGTCAAACAAAGTCCTACCAAAGGGTTAGGGAAGCTTACCAGGCTTGAAAATCCAAGGGAGACCGGTTGGAGCGGCTGAAGGTGGCGCGGC
Organism: Rhodomyrtus psidioides; assembly: GCA_021437785.1. NCBI lineage: Eukaryota > Viridiplantae > Streptophyta > Magnoliopsida > Myrtales > Myrtaceae > Rhodomyrtus > Rhodomyrtus psidioides. The sequence goes on along the minus strand of JAILYB010000058.1, from coordinate 2,704,821 downwards.
GCACGGCGGTTCCTCGGCAAACAGGTCTGGCTTCTAGGAGTTCTCAAGACCAAATGGAATTCCTCAAGAACAGCCCCATGATCACTCACGGTTCGGTTCAGGCCTGGGGGTGTCCGCGTGGCGTTCGGCTCGAACGGTGGTTCTTCGAGGCTCAAGAGAGGGAGGATGTCATGTTGGCGACGGCTTGAGGTGGTGGTGCGGCGGCGAAGTGGTGGCCGGCCGTGGTTCGGCAAGAGAGAGAGAGTGCGACGGGTGAGAGGGAGAGAGAAGAGGGCGACGAGAGGGAGGGTGAGGTCTGGTGGGAGGGGTGGCCGAATGAAAAAAATGGGTGGAGAGAGAGAGAGAGGGTGATATGAAGGGAAGGTTTTGGAGGGAAAAGCTAATGGGGTGGTTAGAGAGTGAATGACAAGGAATAGTGTCTTGGATTGACAACTTAGTGGGGTGGTTTGAAGGGAAATGGTCCAATCAAATGGTCTCTTCCATGCTCAAATAATTCAAAGACTAAAAGACCAAACCACCCTTAGGTTTTCGGCTGGTAGCTAGGGAGGGCAAATGTCCATTTTGCCCTTACACTATCTTGTGAAAATGGTACTAAGTTTAGGGGTTAAAGGGTCGATTTCGCTTGTCGGTTCGAATTTCATTTTTCTAGTCTATATGGGTCTAATTCTTGTCTCGATAACTCCCCGATGAGGCGATGTCCAAATTTACTCCATTGCGATCTTCGAATGTCCGGTCTCCAATCTTGAAGTCCAATCTATGGCTAAATTCAATCAATTGTCATTCCAGCGCGTCTCAGACTAGCAGCCGGCTCTCAGGAGTTAAGCGTATCGACCCGCGACTAATGTCATGTTTAAGAGTTACTCAAGCCACGGCGGCTTTGGTTGTCATGTAATCGCGAGGGTCAATCACTAGTCCCGAAGGTTACGACCGTTAGGAATCGATTTAGGTTAATTCGCAAATCATGTCACGGTCATACTGAATCTCCTGTGAACCAATCGCATGACACTAACAAATCGTTCTAAAACCATTCTTAGATCGACCTTTAGCGGTCCAAAATATTTCCTCGACGATCCTTATGGTCAAAGCGTCGACTCGTGGTTAAGTTCTTTGGTCCACGTACTTTAAATCCTATATGGCCATTCCCCATTGGTTAGTCGACTTGAGAGTGATCAATTCTGAGCGAGATTAACTGGAATACATCGGTAGACATTCATTCACTAATAAGCTTCCATATAGGGTCGGAATTCAGAATGTCACAGCCAAGGTAATATTAGGAGTAATGGTCATTTTAATTCGGCAAAACGTTGTGGTATTTTCATGGCCGAATGTTCCTAAGGTTCGTTCATCAATTCAATAAATTATTCATACAATTTAGTCTATGGCCGAATACACTTAGGGATCGTTAGGTGATTTTCATTCATTAACACAACAAATCCCGCCATGGCCGAACACTCCTAGGAACAAACAAATGTCCATCAACTGAATCAAGCTCAAACCATTCTTAGCTTTCATCATAAGCACACATAGGCATTCGGCCCATAGATGAACATATCCACTAGTCTAATTCCAACATAATTTTAACCTTTCAAGCATCACAAATGAACAACCACAACTTGTCCTAGGATCATAATTTCGGTCCCTAGTTGTTCTACCCCAACCAGCCCATAAAATCCATTTAACCTAACCTTCACTTGGTTTTTCCATACTTAAGGTACTAACTAAAGGTTAGAACAAGCTTACTTAGTTCAAAAGTCCAAGAAGACCGGTTGGGGTGGCGGTTTGAGCGGCACGAACGGATCCGGTCTTTGGCAAACAGATTGGTCTCCTAGGAGTTTTACCACCCAAAATGGCGAAGACAAACATCAATATTCCTCTTAACACAAGCATCTAACATCCTCACATGCTTATCTAAGCTCTAGAAGTTGCTCACCTCAAGATTACACAAGGAACCTCCAAGAACAACGCTTGTTCTTGCTCGGTTCGGTACTGACCGGGGGAGGTGCTCGCGTGGCTCCGGTCTTGAACGACGGCTCTCACACAGTCCAAGAGGGAGATAAGGTCTTGCTGCTGGTGGTGTGAGGTGGTGGAGTGGCGGCGACGCGGTGGCTGGTCGGTTTCCACCGTGAAACCGAGAGAGAAAGAGAGGGAGGGAGCCGAGAGAGCGAGCGAACGGAAGAGAGTGAGTGAGAGAGAGAGCTGGCCGAATGGTGTGGGGGAGAGAAGAGTGAGAGGTGTTCTTAAATCTCAAATGCAAGAAGCAAAAGTTTGAGTGGGGTGGTTGATGGGGAAGGTACAATGAATAGGAACAAGGAATGACTATAGTGGTTCATGGGGAAATCAAGTCTCATGGTCATGTCACCTTGTCATTCAACTCTTCCAATAATTCATGGGCTAAAAAGACCACAAAGCCCCTCAAATTTTTGGCCAAGGATGGTGGGTGGCAATTGTCAAAATTGCCCTTACTTATTTCTAAGGGAAAAGATAATTATCTAAGGGTATAAAGGTAATTTCCTAATCGTCTTTCCGAATTTCACTGTTCTAAATGCTAAGGAAAAATTCTAATCCTAACGGTCCTCGATGAGGCGACGGCCAAATTACTCTCGTTGGAATCCTTGAATATCCGGCCTTTAATCTCGAAGTCCAATTTATGGCTAAATTCAGTCGTTTGTCATTCCGGTGTATCTCAGACTAACGGGCGGCTCTTAGGAGTTACGCGTATCGACCCGCGACTAATGTCGCGTTTAAGAGTTACTCGTGCCACGGCGACTTTGGTTGTCATGTAATTGCGAGGGTTAATTGCTAGTCCCAAAGGTTACGTTCGTTAGGAATCGATTTTGGTTAATTCGCAAATCATGCTATGGTTATCCGGAATCACCCGTGGACCAATCGCATGACACTAGCAAATCGTTCTGAAATTATTCTTAGATCGACCTTTAGCAGTCCAAAAATGTTCCTTCTACAATCCTTACGATCAAAGTACCGACTCGTGGTTGAGTTCTTTAGTCCACGTACTTAAATCCTACTTAGCCTTTCCCTTTTGGTTAGTTGACTAAAGAGAGATCAATTCTGAGTGAGATTTACTAAAATACATCGATAGGCATTCATTCATTCCTAAGCTTCGAGACAGGGTCGGAATTCAAAATGTCACATCTCTCTTCCTCTCCCTCTCTTATTCGGCCGAACTCACTCCCTCTCTCCCATTCTCTCATTTTCTCTCATCTTCTTCTTCAACCTCTCAAACACTCTCTCTTTCTCTCTTGCTCATTCGGCCGCCGCTCCTCCCTCTCGACCGAGCCGCCTCGTCGCCGGTCTTCGAGCTTCGTTCGTGAGCTTTGCGAGCTCATTCTCCCTTGGTAAGATCCCTTAAGAACCGATCCTCTATGTGATTTAGTCTTTGAGAAATGCTTAGAGTAGAATAGTGAGAAAACTTGACTAACTTCGACTCGTCTTTGCTTGCATCGATTTAGAACCGCCATACCACTTTCGGACAGCGACCTTGCGTCGTTTCCTCAACCGGTCACACTAGCATTTCACCTTGGTAAGTTAGTTCTAAACTTTTATTAGGACCTAGGTTGCTGAAGGATGAGTTAAAAAGGCTATTGAGTAGTTTTCGTGGACGAACCCCGATGAGTTTATGCTTGGCCGAATCTGACCTTGGAGGATTGAAAATGCTTTGTTGTCCTAAGGCGTGAAGTTATTACATATTTGATGAATTGTGATGTTAAGGGTTCGGGTAGAATTGATCCGTGAGTGCCGAATTGCATAGAAGTGCTCTACCATGTGAAATCACTTGATTAAGTTACTTGAATGCCTATTTTGACCCTATGTGAAATTCGACCATGATGATATTAAATGTGACAATGCATCGACAGTAACTTATTGATCGCAAGCTCTATTCGGCCATGGACCCTGGAGGTATTCGACCATGATGATAATACAGGAATGATTGATTGAATAGATGAAGGAACCCTGGAGGTATTCGACCATGACAAGATTGTAATGTTTCGTCGCATTAAAATGTCCATTGAATCCATTGCTATTTGGCCGTGTACTAATGTGTAATTAAAGGATTGAAATGATACCACGACTATAGGATTCAACCTTATGTGTTAAATCAGTACCTTGAATGGTTTAATAGATTGGTTGACTCTATTGCCTTAACATGGCCGATGGTGATGATGGTGTATGATGATTTCCCTAAACGAATTATATTCGATCATGATGTATTAAAATGGTGCCACCTTGAGTAAACCTTATAATGTGATTTCGTGGCATGAGATTGGGAATGTGATGGTCGAATGATACCTTGAATTGGTGAAATGCTCAATTTGCATGTGTTTAGCTATCATTAGTTGAATTATGAGCCTATGTGCATATTGTGACATTCTGAATTCCGACCCTATCTCGAAGCTTATGAATGAATGAATGCCTATCGATGTATTTCAGTAAACCTCACTCAGAATTGATCTCTCATGAGTCGACTAACCAAAAGGGAAAGGCTAACTAGGATTTAAGTACGTTGACTAAAGAACACAACCACGAGTCAGTACTTTGACCATAAGGATTGCTGAGGAAACATTTTGGACCGCTAAAGATCGATCTAAGAATGGTTTCAGAACAATTTGCTAGTGTCATGCGATTGGTCCACGGGTGATTCCGGATGACCATAGTATGATTTGCGAATTAGTCTAAACCGATTCCTAACGATCGCAACCTTCGAGACTAGCAATTAAACCTTGCAATTACATGACAACCAAAGTCGCCGTGGCACGAGTAACTCTTAAACACGACATCAGTCGCGGGTCGATACACGTAAGTCCTAAGACTTGCCCGTTAGTCTTAGATACGACTAAATTTAGCCATAAATTGGACTTCGAGATTAGAGGTTGGATATTCGAGGATTCCAACGGGAATAATTTGGACGTTGCCTCATCGGGGACCATTAAGATTAGAATTCGCCCGTCAGCATTTAGGAAAGTGAAATTCGAATCGACGATTGGAATTAACCTTATACCTTTAGGTTAATGCCTTTTCCCCTTATATAGTCTTTTGGTGTAGACTCTTCTTAGCCGAAAATTTAGGGGTAGTGTGGTCATTCAACCCTTGAATTATTTGAGTGATGGAATGACAAGATGAGATAAGATTTAACTTGATGGACATGACAACTTCCCCTTCAACCACTACCAACTCTAGTTATTCTTAGTTACTATTCCTTGTCATTGAACGCCATGAACCTCCACACTCACTTTTTCCTCCTTTTTTTTTTCTCTCTTCTTGCATTTAGGGAATGAAACCAAGAGCACTTCCACCCCCTACACCATTCGGCCGAACCTCCCTCACTCTCATTTTCTCTCATTGTCTCTTCCAATCTCTCTCTCTTTCTCTCGCTTTCACTCTCGCTCTCTCGCTCTCCCTCACGGCGAAGCAGCCGTCGGTCGCCGCTCCTTCGCCGACCCTCGTGCTTGCCTTGCTTTGATTTGAACCGCGGATTCCGTCGCCTCTTTGATCGGCTTGTCTCGACTCCATCGCTTGGTAAGTTAGTTCTAAACCCTTATTAGGACCTTAGGTTATGGAAAGACATTCGATTTCCTCATAGTCATGGTTAAGTTGAAGTTTGAGGGATGTTCTTGTTAAACCTTCACGGAAATCGAAACTTTGTTTTTTGTGCTAAGGGAAATGCTAAGTTGAGATGCTTGAAATGTTAAGACCTTGGCTGCAAATTGTTTAAGGGTTATGGCTATGAGGACATCGAATGTCTTTTTGTGCCATTCAGGATGCTAGATCATCAAGCTTGATTAACTTGATAGCCACTCTTGTTTGAGCTTAAGTCCATTCGGCCATAGTGCTATTTGGCCATGAACTTGAATGTGAGGATTAATCGCTTGATTTAACGATCGAACCCTAGGAGTATTCGGCCATGAGAAGATAATGATGTTTCGCCAAATTAAAATGACCATTGCTCTTATTACTACCTTGGCCGTGTACTAATGTGGTTGATTAAGTGATTGAATGGATAAGAAATTCTAGAATGAGGCTTATGTGGATTCGGCCATTAGTGTATGTGGTGCATGAAATGATAGAATTGAGGAATTGGCATTGTATGCCGTGACCATGGATGAATTGGGGTGATAATGATTGACGGTATCCTAAATCGAATTATATTCGATCATGAAGTATTAACGTGGCCTAGCTTGATTGATTGAGGCAATGTAGCACCGTGATATGACATTGAGGATGTGATGACTAAATGATGCCTTGAATTGTTAAAATGCTCAATTGAATGTGTTTAGCCATACTTATTTTAATTATGAGCTTATGTACTTATGAAATCCTGAGGCGCCTAAATGACGCGGGATTGAGTGATGAGAAATGCCTGATACGCCTAAATGACGCGGGCTTGACCTAGGAGAAATACCTGATGCGCCTAAGACGCCGCGGGTATATTGTTTGGGATAGCCTGAGGCGTTATGACGCGGGCCTAACCATGGAAAGTGTGGTTGTATCGAGTATGAGTACTATCTTATATGGTATGAGTAATTGAGTGCCAAAGCACGAAGTTTAGTCTAATATTGAGAATCGTGCCGTTACTTTGCCTTGATTGAATTATTATGTGACATTTGCCTCAATCTTGATTTATTGGTCATTGCATTTGTTAGGTAGTGTCTGGATGTACTAAGTGCCTAGTTTAGGTTTAGGATTAGCTAATTGAGATTTATCTCATCCCATTGTGGGACCAACCTTTTTCAGACCCTAAACTCTAGAAATGCCGCCACGAGTATTTGGGGTACCCATGCATACCGAGACGTATGACACTGAGTACCCGAACGGGGAAGGTAAGTGGTGGATTAGGAGACGCAGTACAGTTTGGGTGGACATTGGGACCGATCACTGGAGGCCAGACGTGTATGCAGCTTGGTTCTATCGGGATGGCGACACTACTCATGGCCCTCTAAGGACTTTCGATGTGCCTTGAGAAGTGGTGGGTGAGCAGGATCCGATGGATGTTTATCCTCTAGACGGCGAGATTTTTGATTCGGAGACCGATCCCAAGCTTGAGGTACCTCCCTAGCGATGCAGTCCCAGAACCCTGCCACCGATGGTGAGGTTGTCGAGCCCTTTGTGTATAAGTTTGGTTTCTTAAAGTCATCTTTATTTATTTATGGTATGGAGTTATGCCTGTCGCTTCCGCATGTGCATTTGCATTCATTTGAATATCGCTGGTCGTTCGATCTTGTGTGTTCGATCTTGTGTATGTTCGTAACAAGGAACGACGCTAAGGTGATGTTGGCCCGCTCGTTTGGACGCGGAGTGTGACATCCTCGTTTGTTTGGTATCAGAGAAAGGTCAGCTTGATCCAAGTTGGTTGAGGATTGGAGTAATAAGGTGTGATGATTTTAAGGATGACTGGGTAGCGAGACCTTAGGAGTTCGCTAGAGTTTGGCCTAAAATGCATGACATGTGAAATGGCGCTTGTGATTGGCATATCAGATTGGCATCACCTTGAGTGATTATAAGGCTATAGAACTTCGTACTTGGCTGTCACGCCCCGCGTCCTCCTGAGCACGCCAACATCACCCTAACGTCGTTCGTTCTTACGAGCATACCCAGGATCGCACGACAGGCGACATACAAACGAAAGCAAATGCTTATGCGGAAGCAACAACTTAACTCCACATCAAAAGTAAATAAAAGATGACTTTAGGAAAACAACATCGGTACATAACATAAGGTATATCCAGTTTTACACAACGACTTAAACATAAATGATATACATAAAAAGGGATTAGGGAAAGGGTGGTAAGCCAAAAAAAAAGGGATCATTAGGCTAGGTTAAGCGTCACTATCATAAGGGCGCTTCCAAAAGGTCGAGGGCATCTAAGTAATCTAAAGGTCAGGCTCGCCGACGTCAGAAAGGTTCTCGTCTGCCACGGGGTCGTACTCAACCTAGTCACCCGGCTGTACTTCCCTTGGGACTTCTTCTTCTTCCTCTTCCTCTTCTTCAGGCTCAAACTTAGAGTATACTGGATGTCGCTTTCCTCGGGGTCAGCCACCCAATCCATGGCCTCGTCTTCTGCACCCGCAGTCACTGGCTCCGGTTATGCTACATCCAAAGGATCGTAATCGGCGTCAGAGGGCTCGATAACTTCACCATCGACGATAGGGTTCTGGGATGGCACCGCCGGAAGGGGTATCTCAGGTCGAGATCGGTCTCCGGATCAGAAATCTCACCGTCTGGAGGGTAAACATTCATCGGGTCCTGTTGCTTGCCCTCCATGTCCCAGGACACATCAAAAGTCCTAAGAGGGCCATGAGTAGTGTCGCCATCCCGGTAAAACAAAGCTGCATACACGATTGGCCTCCAATGATCCGTCCCTATGTCCACCCAAAGTGTACTGCGCTTCCTAATAAACCACTTACCTTCCCCGTGCGGGTATTCAGTGACAAACATCTGTGTATGCTTGGGTACCCCAAAAACTCGTGGCGTCATGTTTAGGGCTTAGAGTCTGAAAATGGTTGGTCCCACGAGAGGGTGAGATAAATCTCAATAAGTTAATCCTAAATTCAAACTAGGCACTTAGTACTTCCAGACACTACCTAACACATGCAATGACCAATAAATCAAGAAAGAGGCAAAAGGCACGTAATAATTTAATCAAGGCAAAATCATGGTAAGATTCTCAATTTTAGACTAACTTCGTACTTTGGCACTCAATTACTCATATCATATACAATGTACTCATACTTGATACCACGATAATTCCCATGGTTAGGCCCACGTCATATAGGCGCATCAGGTATTTCTCCCCAGTCAAGCCCGCGTCATTTAGGCGCCT